>OX422212.1:659059708-660465834 GCA_949130495.1 Sambucus nigra
AAAGTGTCAAAATATATAGAGATGAAACATTCATTCAAGTATTGAAGCAAATAAGATTGAGGAATAAAAACATGCAGACCTAGGCAAAAATTGTCAACTTTAAAATAGAGGTTGCAGCCTTAATTAAGGAGTCACAAATGTTAAGAGGGACGCAACCCTATATAAATAAGTAGTTCAAAAGTTACAAATACAGCAAACCAAATGGGACGCAACCCTGAAAAAAAGTTAAAAAATTGGAGATCACAAATTATAGTAGGCCTATGAGGTGAAATCATCTTTAATGTCTCCATTTTTACCTTCTCCGACCATCTTAGTCTCCTTATCATCTTCTACAGCTTCCTCCATCAACTTCTTTGCTCTCTCCTCTATCGCAGCCCTCATCTTAGATACGCAGACATTATGTTATTTATCACCAACACTCCAGGACATAATCTGGTCCTTGACATTTGGAAAGTCTTTGGCCACCTTATAGCTTAATTCCTGGTAGCCACGGATGTATGCCTTGTTATTGGTGACGAAGAAATCTCTCGACTTTTTATAGTCTGCCACGGCAGCTTCTGAGGCCTGCTTGAGGGTTACAGAGTGAAATTCATCCATCTTTTTGATGACCGGGCATGATCTTTGTCCCCTTGGATATATTTATCTTGAAGCTCCTTTAGCTGGGTCTCAAGACTAGAGGCATTTAGGGAGGCTTCTGTAGCCTTGTTTTATTTAACCTGGAGAGATTCCATAGCCTTTATCTGCTTTGACTCAGCATCATTTTTAGCCTTGAGAACAACTTCGAGGTCCATTTGTGCTTCTTGAAGTGCCACGACAGCAGACTCTTTACCAACCTTAAAGGAAGACTTTTTGGTATTCTCCAAGTCAGTTAAATTCACCCTCTCTGCGACCTCCTTTAATTTGTAAAGGCCTTCATACTTGAGCTTCTAGGACACCACAACATCCGTGGCCTGAAAAGAAATTGAATGTTAGAAAAAAAATATGAGTTCCAAGAAGAATGTTGGAAAGTGGTTTTGCCCTTACCCTCGGCAGGCTGTGGAGAGCATATTCTTCAAGATGCTCATGGTCCTCCTCTACCAGGCGGTCCAGGTCCATGCTGTCAGGAACCTTTCGCATCCTATGTACCCCCCTGGTAGTTGTGTCCCAGGATAATTAAGGATCTGGTTTCCATAATTGTGGTCGTGGACGGCCATCGGGGCTAATACTGGCACGACTTTAAGGAGGTGCCAGGTTGGCATTAATAGCCATAATTATTGGAGTGTGTGTGTGAATTTGAATTGGTAGTTTGTGAGGTTCCATGGCCATGTTGTGGCTCAAATGGCATTAAAACTGTCACGGCTAGATGATTGCCGATGTCATCGTCATATTAGAGCTCAAGCCCTTCTTATGGAGCAAACTCCTCAACCTGAACTATCGGCGCTGCAAGAGCTGTTTGGTCGCCCACAGTGGCTGCGGCAGGACGCTTGGACTTGGTCTTTTTTCTCTTTTTTTGTCTGGTTGCATTATTGAGGGTAGTTGCGTCCTAGTCCATTTTAGCTAATCGATCTGCTAAGAGCTCCCTATTTATCTCCTCACCTGAAGAAGAAATGAAGCAAAGTTTAAAATTAAAGGTTTAATAATAATTGCTGAAGCGTTAATAAAAAGGGGTTAATACCTTCTGCAACCATCACTTTTGGTACGGATTTGTTGGTGAAGTAACATCCCCTAAAAATAGAAGAAGAAGTAACTAGAGTGCTGAAGTTCTTGTCCTTAGCACTTACGGTCGTAGCCCTTCTTATTTTACTCTACTACCGCTCACCGAGGGGAAAATTATCAAGAGCTGCATAAGAGTTCAATATTAGTACAATACAATAGAAGGAATATGGCAAATAGTGTAAAACACAGGACACGGCATGTTCTCAATGGCTGCAACCTTATTTACCTAGCTTGGATGGGCGTCCCCACTGTCGAGGTAACATGTATGATTTTTCTCTCTCTCTGACTCATCTGGGTGGATCTCCCACCCTTCTTCAGAAACATAAAAATACTTTCCCTTCCAGTTCTTTGCACTAGAAGGCCTTCCTGTATAAAGGGTCTCTTCATTATTGCAGAGGGTAAAGTAATAATACCATGCAAACTTTACAGAGTTTTCCTTTGGTCTATAAAAGTGGAAGAAATCTATGGGATTTATGTCCCTCTTGAACCTATTCTTCCACAGCACTATGAATGTAATAATTATTCTCCAGCCATTGGGATCTAATTGAGTTGGGGCTAACTTCATTGCATGGAAAATTCTCCTAATTGGGACTGGAACAGGCAGCCGCAGCCCATATACAAAAGCGTGGAGGAGGAAGCAGACCCCATCATCAGCAATAGCGGAGCATGGCCTCTGTTCCACGGAGGGTGTTGAGCTAATCACATTTTTAGGAAACTCAAGTGCCTCAGCAACTTGATTGACCCATTCCGCAGTCATAATGCTGCGGATGTTTAAGGCTGCATGGGGTCTTTCCTCTTTGTTTGATGGGCTGACAAGTATGTCCCTCACCTCAGAAGTCCCCACAGTCGCAACATCAAGATTGATATGGCTATTACTGGAGTTGGTTTCCTCTTCCATTATCGTGGTCTTATTATTCTCCCTACAAGCAAAATTCGCAGAGTCAGAGTCTAGAATGACGTAGCTTAGGCAATCTTTTAGCAAGCAAGATCCAAATGTTTTTAGAGGATGCATTGAGGGGATTTTAGGAGGAGAAATGCCAAAATGTGTTGTCTAGAAGTCCTTCAGAAATTCTTCTGGATTCCAACTCATATGGCTGCAGCAAGACCTGAGAAGCAGAAAGAGTCCACTGTTAGGTACTGCAACCGGTATCATTAGTAATGCCTCTTAAAGGCCGCGACAGGAACAATATAACCACAAGTTTGAAAGATAAAAAATATAAGTTTCAATAAATACGGTCAACTACTATGAGCCTTGGAATACTAAAGATCAAACTACTGCCGCGGCATCTGATTTTTAGGAAAGAATATGTTATGTTCTTGTATGTCGCAGTCCTTCAATTTATTGGCAAAAAGCCGCGAACACTATCCTAAGGTTAAAACCCTAAGGTCAAAAGGGAATTATTTGACATATTGCCACAACCAAATAGCACAAGAATATGCTACTCGTCATGGCCTGATTCATAAAGAAGTTAAAAATGAAAGTGGCCTGATCTAAAGATCGAAACCCTAGAATTTGAAGGGTTTACTCAAGAACGTCAGGAACAGTGTGGTAAGTTTCTCAACTTATGAAACTGTAAAGTTGACAAATGTGATCTTACACAAGTATAGGGAATTCAAAACCTAAAAAGTTTAAGCCTGGCCAGCAAGCTCTATTTCTTGAATGAACATAGAGGATTAGTAGTTCACTCTACTGATTGAAAATTTACTCCATTCCAAGAAAGTTCTTTATTATGATCCAGGCAAATTAAGGGAGTAAAATGAGTTCAAGTCATTATGGAATTAATAGTGTGGATTCAGTTGATAATCAGTTTGTTAATATGATTGTTTTACAAGTAAAAATAAAAAACAGACAAGGGTTTACAAGTAGAAATAAAACACACACAATGAAACTAGAATTATAGAGTGATTCAGGAGGTGTTTGGTTTGAAAGTTACCTGGAAGTTGAAGAAAACCCGTTGCTCAACCTCTTGACACCGCAAGACACCACCTAAGGATCGCTGGAAAACTCAAAAGGATGAAATGACAGAATGGGAGACCTATAGGGGATCTTAATGATCCTGGCTAGATGCTAGGAGGTCATGTAGGAGCATGTAAGGCAGGTGACAAAAATATTTTTAGTCGTGTAAAATAGGCCAGAGATGAACATCGTTACCCTCATAGGGGTGAATATTCTGACTAGAGGGGAGAAATGCAACCACTTTCCCTATACGAGGATAGGATACATGCTCATCACGACCGAGTGGCTGGAAATTCGAGGAGATTGATTTAAGCTCTTAAGTTGAAGTTTGTAGGTCCAGGTACTCTAGATATGAGTGAAATGATAAATGCTACCATCGAGGGGAATCATTCACCATTTGATCATGTAAATGTGGCGATGAACAAACCTACTATGTGGAACAATCAAGTGTTCTAGAGAGACTAGGCAGGGTGTCTGCATGTACTCAGTTGGGCCCAAGAGCCACAAGGGACCACTAGTGTAGGGATCAAAGGGATCCGAGGGAGTACACAAAAGAATTAAGAAGAAGTGGAATGGGTTGGGTGCTAGACTATGTCAAGGCAATGCGTGCGAGGGTTGGCTAGAGCCAAGCATACTTCTGAGGAAGAGAGCGCAGCTAAATGTCGAGGCAGAGCAGACACTACAATCAGAGAGAATGCGTAATACGCCGCACTTTTCTTAAATCATTAAAGAGTATTATTTTAAAAATGAGTAATTAATCTCGAAATTTAATCCAAGTAAATAATTTTCTATTCCAAAATGTTAAGTGAATTTTTTTTATTTATTTAGCATGCTTATGTGTGATTCTTTTTTATGCATAATTATGATAGTTGCATATTGTAAAAGATGTATAATTTACGTGTGACGCAAATTAAAAGGGACTAATATTGGCTTAAATAATTCAAAATCTATTTTAGGACTTATAAGGACCCGTTTAGAAGGTTTAAGTCATTAAAAATGACCTTGGGTCAATATTATATGAGTTAGGAGAGTTTTGGGCCAATTAATTAAGGGATTCGGGTCCATTTGGGGGTCCAAAAGTTGGGCAAAGGGTCCAACTCGGGATTAGTGTGCTAATTAGAGGTTAAGTGGGGGTAAACCACTCCCCTACCCTCATACCACAACTCACAGACTCTTAGTTACGGGGAGAAAAGAGAGAGAGACCAAAGATAAGAGAAAAGGGGAAGAAGAAGAGGGAGAATAATGAAGAACATCAAGGGGATCATCTTCTACCACTTTTAAGGCAAGAATTTTCTTGATTACTTTATGCATTTAAAATATTTCTTAATGAATAATAGTTTGTCCCCTTATATTTCTGGAAAATTTCTTAATTATGCTTGAATTGATGATTAATAACCAATGTAAAGGATCAAATTCTTATGGTAGAATTATTTCCAGAAATTAGGACCTTTGCTCTTAGAAATTGGGTTTAAATTCTCTAGGGTTCCTGATGATTGAATTAGGGTTAATATGAAGATTAAATTAGGGAATAGTGTATGATGAATTTGGTACTCAAATCTGGTATAAAATCCAACTTTAGATGTGTTATAATAGAAGACAACTCATGGAGAAATTTGGGTGGAAATCTGATTTGAATTGGATCATAGTTATGCATAAATTTTGATAATTTGGGCTTGAATTTGGGACTAATTGGCCTGATTAATGATCCCTAATAGGTTAACTAAGTTGTAGAAACTTAACTAGTTAATTACAAAGTAGTAGGAACCCTTGGAATTTGATTTGGGATGAAAAGTTTGATTTCCGTCATAGCTGAAACGCGATAGATCTGGGCTGCTGCTCAGGTCCGAATCGATTCACCCCTAGGGAGAAGTGGAGTTGGGGTTGGGATTTGGTTATGGACATTTTTAGGAGTCCCGGAGAGTGGGTAGAACCGTGCTTGGGCAAATAAGGAATTTATTAAAAATATATAAGTAACCACACTGAATCGGTGAAATATCAATTAACTGGATAGTTAATTAATTATAATAAAGATTTGAATTTAATAATTTTGTAGACTATAAATTATTAATTAATGGAAAATGTTAAGGACTTGGATGGAACTCTTAGGGAAATTATAGAGTAATTATCCTTTTACATATTATAAAAAAAAAATATGTATTATATTATATTCATGTGTGGACATACCAGTGGACTTACCGATCGGCTCGGCTGTTCGCGCGTTCGGGCCAATGACCACACGTCGCCATAGGGGGGCTTGACGTTGTGTAGGCATATAGGCACTACATAGAGGCTCCACCCTCGAGGGGTAGGTGTGGCTCTAACCTTTCCTTTATTACCGTTGGGTATGGGTCGTATACAGGTGTCCTGCGTAGGGACCGGCCCAAAATTTATGTGTGTTTTGTGGTTTCTGTTTAGGATGTCAGGATTCCTTCAGGCTGTCCACTTAGGATGTTTGGATTCCTTCGGACTTGCCGATAGAGCACGAATTAGACACCAAAGGTAGATGCCCTTGTGTGTCACATTTATGGAAGGACATATATTAAAAATTACCCGAAAATTATGGAATTTAACTTAGTTGGCTAAGGATGTGGACATTAAACATTACGTTTACCCCATATTGCATAATAGATGTTTATACACTTTATATGATTCTGACAAGACCGGTATTTGTGAAAGATGGTAATTTAAATATAAAGATTGTATTTAAATAAATTAATTGGAAATGAAATATGCTATACACATGTTAGTTCCACGAACTATTATTTGGAACGAAATTGGGTAGGGTATGAATAATGTCACACTTAGATGAGGGGTGAGATGCTATACGCACGCGACTGACGGTAAAGGGGTAATTATTGTGCATTGATTGTTTTTTATCATAATTTATTCAAGTTAACTCTTTCATACCTCGGTCTCTGACCCAAATTTAAATGCCCCCCCCCCCCCCCCCCCCGTTGCTCAAAGACAGGGATAGCGGGATTGTGCATAGCAGTCTTGCAAACTTACTTGCTTTCAGATTTCAGCTCGGTTGGATCTAGTATATGTGCTTCTCAGTTCTAGTCTTTACTTGTAAGGGCATAAGCCCGAATACTTTATTTTATGTAGGTGGACAGTTGGTTACTTTAGTTGGATGCTTATGTCAGTATTGATGGTTTGGTTTTAATTATTAATTATGGATGTGTTTGTGACTGATAAAATTGGGCTTTTCATTATGAATAAATTATTTTTTTACCTTTGGTTTTAAGAATGGTATTAATTGGCAAGCAAGCCCTATCTTCGGCATATCGTGACTGAACAGCCTTTACGTGAGAAAATAGGGGTTGTTACAGTTGGTATCAGAGCACAGTTCTAGTGTCCTTAGGATTTGTGTTTAGGCTCATTACGTTATGCGTTGCATTCTTTGATATATAGAGCCTATATTTAGGACTCGTTGTATCTATATGATTAATACTGATTCGAACCTTTTTTCCTTTCAGATAGTAAACGAACGTAGGGGAGACCCAGGAGAGTAGCCCCACCAGTTGGGGAGGAGGAGGCTCGCCAGGATCCCCCCAGCCACCACAACCACCACTGGCTTTATAGGTTTAGTAGGCCCCACAAGCCCCCCAATTGATTATTCCAGCGGAGATAGCCACTATAGTGTCGCAGGGAGTGTCCATAGTGATGGGTGCTATGTTACAGCACTTTCCACCACCTCGGCCACTACAAGAGACACTATAGCAGGTGGCTATTCCGGCATAGGCAACGGGATACTCGTGGGACCGCGCGAGGGATGCCTATGTTAAAGTCCAGCCTCCAGAGTTTGCAGGAGGGTCTGACATTCTGATCGCTAGTCATTGGAAGAATGATATTGAGAGGCGCTTAAGGATGGTGGAGTGCTCACCCGTACAGAAGCAGATGTTAGCATCCTTTAGGTTAGTTGGAAATGCTCTTCAATGGTGGGAGGCAGTGACGACAATTGAGGAGAGGAATAGCCTCACGATAGATCAGTTCTGGGTGAGGTTTGAGGGGAAATACTTCCCCTAGCTATGCAGTCCGAGATCAAGACTAGGTTTATGAATTTGAATTAGGAGGGGCATACAGTTGCAAAGTATGAGGAGGAATTCACTGCTCTCTCGTATTTTGCAAAGGATGATGTTCGGACATAGCAGATGAGGATGGACTACTTCATCAAGGGGTGAGCTTGGCATATTAAAAAGGCTCTTCTAGGAAATCAAGCATTCTTAACGTACAATCAAATGGTTAATGCTACACTTTTCCACTGCAGGATTATCGCACTTTTCTGAAGACTAAGGGGTAGAAATGATAAGTAGGAGAATCATCTATCCAGTAGGGCATGACAAGTGGGGGTGGTGGATCTGGGACCCAGCAGCATAGGGGCACCCCATCTGTCGAGGAGCATAAGAGGTTCCGGGGAACTGATGACAGATAGAGGAAGGGCGAACAGGGATAGGGTCAGGTAGGTCAGGGCCAGCAGTATAGGGACCATCATGGCCACCAGTTCAGGGGCAAGCAGAATAGAGGCTAGCAAGGCCAACGACTTCCACGGGGGCCCTCTTAAGGGAATTTCTACACTTGTGGGGAGAGGGGTCACTCGTCAAGGTATTGCCTGCGGGGGAATCCGGTCGCTCAGGGGAAAGAAGGTTCTAGGGGACAACAAGCGCCTCAGATATAGCGCCCACCTATTCCAGCTCAGCGAACCGCTGCACCAGCTGCTCCAGCACCCACCGCTCAGGGGCAACAGCCATTGCAGTATGGCCGGGTCTACCCTGTAGTAGCAGCAGATGGACCTGCATCTCCACAGGCAGTTGAGGGTATGTTTCCCATCTTTGGTCATGTTGGTCGTGTAATTTTTAGCACGGGTGCATCACACTCTTTTGTTAGCACGGGGTTCGCACGGGAGTCGGGTATGATAGATTTTGCCTCAGATGTAGTATTACATACAGACTCACCAGTGGGTAGAGGGGCACCAGTACGGTCAGTTTGTCAAGGGATCGACATCGAGATAGGTTGACTTACTTTTTTTGCGGACTTACTAGTGCTTGATATGCATGAGTA
Source organism: Sambucus nigra (assembly GCA_949130495.1). Taxonomy (NCBI): domain Eukaryota; kingdom Viridiplantae; phylum Streptophyta; class Magnoliopsida; order Dipsacales; family Adoxaceae; genus Sambucus; species Sambucus nigra. The sequence goes on from OX422212.1 coordinate 659,068,419, forward strand.
TGATTACATTATGGGGATGGACTGACTCACCACTTATAGGGCATGTGTGGATTGCTTCGGGAGGTCCATCATCTTCGCCATTTAAGGGTAGAAGATGTACCTAGTTGCGATGCCTCACCTCGGGGGTGGGTCGAGCACGCACCTATATTATATTGAGTAGAATACCTCTTAGGAAGTTTTGATGACTTTAGATTCCATTCAAGTGGTGAGGGACTTTTCAGATGTATTTGGGGAGATTCCGAGGTTACAACCGAGTCGGGAGATTGATTTTGTGATAGATTTGATTCTGAACACCAGACCTATTGCCGCACTCCATATAGGATGGATCCATTGTAGATGAGGGAGCTACGGGAGCAGATTGAGCAGTTAATAGGGTAGGGGTTCATTAGGAGGAGTACTTCACCCTGGAGTTCTCTAGTGTTGTTCTTCAAGAAGAGCGACGGATCCTTACGGATTTTTGTTGACTACAGAGAGTTGAACAAAGCCACGATTCGAAATAAATAACCATTGTCGCGCATAGATGATTTCTTTGATCAGTTGGGGTGCTGCTGCTTACTTTTCAAAGATTGACTTGAGGTCGGGATACATCAGTTGAGATTCTGGGAGTAGGACGTCTCAAAAACAACTTTTCTTACTCGTTATGGGCCGTACGAGTTTCTGGTGTTGCCATTCGGGCTAACCAATGCACCGGCAGTGTTTATGGATTTGATGAACCGAGTTTTCAGGGAATTTTCAGACTGGTTTGATATAGTATTCATAAATGACATCCTGATATACTCTTGGACCGTGGAGGAGCACGTTGAGTTTCTGCGGGTGGCCTTACAAACACTTTGGGATCACCAGCTGTACGCGAAGTTCGAGAAATGCAGAGTTTGGTTGAGGGAAGTACAGTTCTTGGGTCATATTATTTTTGAGTGGGGGATATCCATGGACCCAGGGAAGGTTTCCACCATGATAGAGTGGGGACATCCCACAACACCCACCGAGGTGTGCAACTTCTTGGGATTGGTCGGGTAATACCGTCGATTCATTCAGGGGTTCTCGAAGATAGTCAGGCCCTTAACAAATTTGACGAGGAAGGGGATACCTTTTGTTTGGGATGAGGCAAGCCAACAGGCATTTGAGGAGCTGAAGAAGAGATTGCCTACATCACCTGTTCTAGCGTTACCTCAGGCGGGAGTTGACTACATGGTTTATACTAATGTGTCCCTGAGGGGACTTGGTGGGGTTCTGGATGATAGATTATGCTTCTCAGAAGCTTAAACCTCACGAGGGACATTAACCTGCCCACGACTTGGAGTTGGCAGCCGTGGTTTTTGCCTTGCGAGTGTGGAGACACTACCTTCTGGGGAAAAAGTTTCAGCTCTTCAGAGATCATAAGAGCTCGGAATATTTATTCACCCAGAGAGAGCTGAACATGCGACAGAGGAGGTGGATAGAGTTTGTAAAGGACTATCAGTTCGACATTCAGCACCACTCGGGGAAAGTGAATGTAGTAGTTAATATGCTGAGCCGTAAGCCATTTCTAGAGCTGGCAACGGTGTGGAAGGCGGAGTGGAGGTCACTTCGTGGAGATGATGAGTTGACCCGAGCGTTTATGTTAGTTCTCACCATCACCCCCGAGATTATTATTCGAGTGGTGAAGGCATAGGTGGAGGATCATCTTTGTCAGGAGCGGGTGAGATAGTTGCTAGTCGAGGGGTGGAGCATTTCTATATCGGGTCTGATGGCGATTGAAGGTTCCAAGGGAGACTGGTTATTCTCGATGATGCGGAGTTGAGGCGAACCATTATGTCAGAGGTTCATGGGTCATTATATACAGTGAATCACATAGTTGAGTTTGTGTCCAGATGTACTACATGTCAGTTGGTGAAGGTGGATCATCAGCATCCTGCGGGTACTCTACAGCCTTTGGAGATCCCGGTGTGGAAATGGGAACGCATATCTATGTACTTTATTACGGGGCTACCTACATCACAGTAGGGGCACGATTCGATCTGGGTGATTATTGACAGATTGACAAAGTTGGCCCATTTCCTACCGGTCCGCACAGATTTTAGCTCCGAGCAGTATGCTAGACTTTTTATTGCAGATATTGTTAAGCTACATGGGGTGCCACTTAACATAGTGTCAGATAGGGACAGGAGGTTTGTGTACCACTTTTGGAGGAGCTTCGAGAAGGCCTTGGGGGCAGAGTTGAGACTGAGCACTTTGTATCATCCTCAGACCGATGGGAAGACGGAGAGGGTGAACCTAATGTTGGAAGATATGTTGCGTATGTGTATTTTGGACTTTAAAGGAATCCGGGAGTAGTATTTTCTGTTGATAGAATTCGCCTACAACAATAGCTACTAGTTCATTATAGGGATGGCACTGTTTGAGGCACTCTGCGGGAGACCTTGTCGTTTGCCCTCATGCTGGCTAGAGGTAGGGGAGAACGAACTGCTACGAACGAATTTCGTTCAAGATACCTCAGAGAAGGTAGAGATGATTCAGGCCAGGATACGGATTACCCAAGATAGACAAAAGAGCTACGTCGATGCAGGCAGGAGACACATAGAATTCGACATTAGAGATCAGGTGTTGATTAAAGTATCCCCCATGAAGGGGGTGATGAGATTAGGGAAGAAAGGGAAGTTGGCACCTAGATTTGTGGGACCATTTTCTATTTTTGAGAGGGCTGGACCCGTAGCATACCAGTTCGGATTAAAGGAACACTTACAGCGGTTGCATGATATCTTTCATATACCCTCACTACGGAGATTCCTTAGTGACGAGGTGGCGTACCAGCACATCGATGTCGACAAGATTGAGCTCCAGTCAAATGTTATTTACAAGGAGAGACCAGTAGCCAGTTTGGATTAACAAGAGCACCCCTGCGGTCCAAGATTATTCCTTTAGTTCGGGTGTAGAGGGGGCACCACGGGGAGGACGATTCAACTTGGGAGAGGGAGGACGACATGCACACTAAGTATCCTGAACTCTTCTAGCTAGGTATGCAATTTCTTAATTTCGAGGACGAAATCTCATTGTTAGGGGGGAAGAATGTAATACCCCGCACTTTTCTTAAATCATTAAAGAGTATTATTTTTAAAATAAGTAATTAATCTCGAAATTTAATCCAAGTAAAACATTTTCTATTCAAAAATGTTCAGTGAATTTTTTTATTTTATTTAGTATGCTTGTGTGTGATTCATTTTTATGCATAATTATGATAGTTGCATATTGTAAAAGAAAAATGTATAATTTATGTGTGACACAAATTAAAAGCGACTAATATTGACTTAAATAATTCCAAACCTATTTTAGAACTTACATGGGCACGTTTAGAAGGTTTAAGTCATTAAAAATGACATTGGGTCAATATTATATGGGTTGGGAGAGTTTTGGGCCAATTAACTAAGGGATTCGGGTCGATTTGGGGGTCCAAAAGTTGGGCCAATGGTCCAACTCGGGATAAGTTTGCTAATTAGAGGTTAAGTCGGGGTAAACCACTCCCCCTCCCTCATTCCACAACTCACAGACTCTTAATTACGAGGAGAAAAGAGAGAGAGAGAGAGAGAGAGAGAGAGAGAGAGAGACCAAAGACAAGAGAAAAGGGGAAGAAGAAGAGGGAGAACAAGGAAGAACATCAAGGGGATCATCTTATACGACTTTTAAGGCAAGAATTTTCTTGCTTACTTTATGCCTTTAAAATATTTCTTAATGAATAATAGTTTGTCCCCTTATATTTCAGGAAAATTTCTTAATTGTGCTTGAATTGATGGTTAATAACCTATGTAGAGGATCAAATTCTCATGGTAGAATTATTTCCAGAAATTAGAAACTTTGTTCTTGGAAATTGGGTTTAAATTCTCAAGGGTTATGATGATTAAATTAGTGTTAATATGAAGATTAAATTAGGGAAGAGTGTATGATGAATTTGGGACTCAAATTTGGTATAAAATCCAACTTTAGATGTGTTATAATACAAGATAATTGATGGAGAAATTTGGATGGAAATCTGATTTGAATTGGATCATAGTCATGCATAAATTTTGATAATTTGGGCTTGAATTTGGGACTAATTTGCATGATTAATGATCCCTAATAGGTTAACTAAGTTGTAGAAACTTAACTAGTTAATTACAAAGTAGAAGGAACCCTTGGAATTTGATTTGGGATGAGAAGTGTGATTTCTGTCATAGCAGAAACGTGATAGATCTGGGCTGCTGCTCAGATCCGAATCGATTCAGCCTAAAACGAATCAATTAGGCCTTTACCAAAACGATTCGCCCCTGGGGAAAAGTGGAGTTGGGTTGGGGGTTTGGTTGGTCATTTTTAGGAGTCCCAACGAGTGGGTAGAACCGTGTTTGGGCAAATAAGGAATTTATTAAAAATATATAAGTAACTACACTAAATTGATGAAATATCAATTAACTCGATGGTTAATTAATTGTAATGAAGATTGGAATTTAATAATTTATGAGACGATAAATTATTAATTAATGGAAAATGTTGAGGACTTTGATGGAACTCTTAGGGCAATTGTAGAGTAATTACCCTTTTACATATTATAGAAAAAAATAATATGTATTATATTATATTCGTGTGTGGACATACAAGTGGGCTTACCTATCGGCTCGGGGGCTCGAGCGTTTCGCGCCCATGACCACACATCGGCATAAGTGGGCTTGACATTGTGTAGGCATATAGGTACTACGTAGAGGCTCCACTCTCGAGGGGTAGGTGTGGCTCTAACCTTTAATGTATTACCGCTGGGTATTGGCTGTATATAGGTGTCCTGCGTAGGGATCGCCCCCAAATTTATGTGTGTTTTGTGGTTTCTGTTTAGGATGTTAGGATTCCTTCGAACTATCCGCTTAGGATGCTTGGATTCCTTCGGACTTCCCGATAGAGCACGAATTAGACACCAACGGTAGATGCCCTTGTGTGTCACATTTATGGAAGGACATATATTAAAAATTACCTCGAAAATTATGGAATTTAATTTAGTTGCCTAAGGATGTTGACATTAAACATTACATTTACCCCATATCGCATAATAGATGTTTATGCCCTATATATGATTCTGACAAGACCAGTATTAGTGCAAGATGGTAATTTAAGTATAGAGATTGTATTTAAATTAATTAATTGGAAATGAAATCTGGTATACACATGTTAGTTCCACGAACTATTATTTGGAACGAAATGGGGTGGGGTACGAATAATGTCACACTTAGATGAGGTGTGAGATGTTATACGCATGCGAGTGATGGTAAAGGGGTAATTATTGTGCATTAACTGTATTTTATCATAATTTATTCAAGTTAATTCTTGCACACCTCGAGCTCTAACCCAAATTTAAATATCCCCCCCAGTTGCTCAAAGACAGGGACAGCATGATTTTGCATAGCAGTCTTGCAACCTTACTTGCTTTCAGATTTCATCTCGGTTGGATCTAGTATAGGTGCTTCTCAGTTCTAGTCTTTCATTAAGTTGAAACTTGTAAGGGCATAAGCCCGAATACTTTATTTTATGTAGGTGGACACTTGGTTACTTTTATTGGATGCTTATGTCATTATTGGTGGTTTGGTTTTAATTATTAATTATGGAAGTGTTCGTGACTAATAAAATTGGGCCATTCATTATAAATAAATTATTTTTTAAGTTTTGGTGCTAAGAATGCTATTAATTGGCAAGCAAGCCCTATCTTCGGCGTACTGTGCCTAGCCAACCTTTACATGAGAAAATAGGGGTTGTTACAGAATGCCGAACAAGAAGAACAAACTTGAAAGGGATCTACCCTTGCTTGGAAGATCGTCCGAGATAGATAATGAAGAGCCCTTTGTAGAGGGTTTTATTTATGGATTATCATTCATAACAACAATTAGGGGTTATTTAACACCCGCAAAATTTAAACTGCCTGTCATCACTCCAAAGTACGATGGCAACTCCAATCCTATGTTGCACGCGAAACAATATGCATTGTAGGGCCTTATCTAGTACCATCACTGAGTTAGATCATATTTGGTACAACAGATTTCCAAGTGGGCTTATCTCTAACTTCCAACAGTTAGTCGGCGTCTTCGTGAGTAATTTCTATTTTGGTATGAAGATAAGAAAAAGGGTGGCACATTTATTAAGCATCCATAAAAAATAGATGAAAATACAAAGGAGTGCAACAACCCCTATTTTCTCTTGTAAAGGCTGGCCAGGCACGATACGCCGAAGATAGGGATTGTTTGTCAATTAATACCATTCTTAGCACATATGCAAAAAAATAAATATTTTATAATTAAAGGTCTAAATTTGAAAAGTCACAAACACATTTAAAATAAGTAAATAAATCCAAACAACTAACAATAATATAAACATCCAACTAGAGTATCATAGTATGCACCAACATAAAATAAATATTCGGGCTTATGCCCTTACAAAATTCTAAATAGATAAAGGATTAAAGCTGAGAAGCGCCTATACTAGAGCCAACTAAACTGAAATCAAAGAGCAAGTAAGGCTAAAAGACTGCTATGCACGTTGTCCCTATGAGCACCTAGGGAGAAAATTTAAACTTGGGTCAGAGCTCGAGGTGTGCAAGAGTTAACTTGAATAATTTATGAATACAATAGTACAATCAATGCACAAATAAATACCCCCTTTTTGTCACTCACATGCGTATAACACCTCACCTCTCATCTAAGTGTGATATTATTCACACCCCAATACATCCCAAATAATTATCTGTGACATCATCTCAATTTTAGAATAAGTTCATTCCGATTTGATTTAATTAATTGCAATCCCTACATTTGAATTACCAACTTGCATTAATTCTAGTATCCTCAATATCAAGTATAAGGCATAAATGTCTATTATGCGTTATAAGGTCAAAATATTATATAGTGTCCATATCCTTTAATTTATGTCCATAATATCCGGGTAATTAATAATATATGTCCTTCCATATATGTGACACACAAGGACATCTACCGTTGGTGTCAAATCCGTGCTCTATCGGCAAGTCCAAAGGAATCCCTACATCCTAAACGAATAGTCCGAAGGAATCCTGATATCCAAAGTGGACACCACATAACACACATAAATTGGGGGCGGTTGCTAAGAAAGACAGCTATATATGTCCCACATCCAGTGGTTATACAGGAAGGGTCAGCGCCACACCTATCACTTGAGGGTGGAGCCTCTACGTAGTAGCTATATGGCGTACACATCATCGAGCCCACTTGTGTCAACTTGTGGTCAATGGCCCGAACATACAAACCCCCAAGCCGGTAGGAAAGTCCACCGGTATGTTCACACACAAATATAATATAATACATATTATTATTCCTATAATATGCAAAGGTAATTACTTTATAATTACCATAAGGTTCCAATCCAAAGTCCATACCATTATTACCATATTAATAATTTATCATCTTATAAATTATTAAATTCCATTCCCAGAGTAAAATTACAAAACAATCCAGTTTATTGTAATTAATAATAATTCAAGTTTGAGTGTGACATTCTTCTCATAAATTATTAACCCATACTAAAGCCCCTTACCCCTATTTACATATTATTTCCTTAACAATTTATCTTGCCATTAAATTGGTTAGTGTACGGGGTTCTACAGTTAAGGATTATCACCCTAAGGCCAAAGGAAAAAAAAGGAGTCTGAGAATCATCTACGCCGCTCAAACGAGAGTGGGCTTCATTCGTTCAACTCATCTTGTCATTCAAATGAAATCTCACATCGTTTTGACGACCCTACGTCATTTCCTCCCCTTTCGTTCGTCTTCCCTATTTCACATATTTCCAACCCGGAATATATTAACAAACCAGAACATATTTACAAACCCATTACATATATCCAAACCCTATATATATATATGTTTATAAACCTTGACATACTCCAAACATTATTGATGCACAATCATTTATCATGGGTTAGTAAAGCTACAGATTTATGAAAGAAAAATAACAACAATTTTTCTTATCTTAATTCACCACATATATCCATTTCAGCAATTTGGTTCATACGAAATCTATCTCAATTTTATATATCCAGTACCTAATTTCTGGGATGATGCCTACCCATAAATTAATTCTCTACATGTGTTGGTCATCATCACAATAAAGATACTCAAACAAATTCCAGAAATTTAAGTAGACAATTATATGCATCGAGAAGTAAATTGAGATCATAAGTTATGCAAGAAATTCTTGCCTTATAAATGTAGAGAAGATCCCCTTTGATGTTCCTCTTCAATTCTAGCCTTTTTCTCCCTCTCTTGGTGTTTCTCCCAATATCGCTCGTAACTGCAACTCTTAGGTTTCCTCTAATGATAGTAAGGGAGTGGTTTACCCCCACTTAAACATATAATAATTGCCAATCCCGAGTTGGGCCCTAAGCCCAACTTTTGGACCTCTAAATAAGCCCGAAACCATAACCCAACTAACCCAAAAATTCCCTAACCCATATACCTATGACTCGGGACCATTTCTAAACATTAACATAAATTGAGTCTCTAACGCTCCTCAAAATACGTCCCAAATATTTTTATTTCACTAGGAAATCTTATTATGCTGAAACGACACGCGCCCGAAATTTTATTTATGTGTTATTTATTTTTCAATCACAAGCCCATTATGTCCAGTTGAAATTTATATTTATAAAATCATAAATAAATTTTTATTTAAGTTAAAGCTTTTACTCTCTTAAATTTTAAATCCTACTAATTTACGTCATTCTAAAAAAAATTTGAAATCATTAAATTCAATTATGTCGTAATATTTTCTTCTAAAAATTACGGGGTATTACATTCTCCTCCCCTTATAACGGAATCCCGTCCTCGAAATTCCCTAAAGCCTGATTTTTTGTTTTATTCCATGTTACTAACCCAAGTTTTATGTTCAATTAGTCTATACTCATATCCCATGAGGTAAAAGAAAAAGGCTCACCCATAGCTAAACGTAACATCATTGTGGTGTTCATATATTCCACATTATATGCACACATTCATAACATTAACAAATATGGATGGCACATATACATATAATTTATACCATTCATACTAAGCATACCCATACGCCAGATACCACCATATATGTAGATGCAAGAGAAATAAAGATCTTAGTATCCAACTTTTGCTAATTTCATGTGTGGGACGTCTCGCAAGAGAAATCCGAACAAGGAACCCTCTCGATACACTACTGTACGGCTTAGTCAGTTATTGAGATCCATCGGCCCAAGATTAAAATAAAAATAAATATACATGAATGTGTGCAGTAATGATATAAATTTTAACTTTTTGCCCATTGGCGATTAAAGTCTCATATTGCCAAAGGGATACACTAAATCTCAATAAATTTAACCTTCTAATAATACTAATAATCATAACCCCAAAATGTCCTAGGGTCTAACATCTCTCATCTCCCAACCCGTGCTACTTTCATGCGTGGGATGCCTCACAAGCGAAATCCAAACAAGGAACCCTCCCAATACACTATTATATAGCATTGTCGGTCGCTGATATCCGTTAGTCCAGGACCCATGTTTATAATATACCCCATAAATTTTTATAGGGCTCTCCAGGCCTTATCGTCACCCATTTAACCATATTCAAACTCAGAGTGTCACAATTTCCTATAGTATTTTCCACCGTGAAAATAAACATTAATACCAACTAGTCACCCCATATTTGACTATTAAATTTAATTATTTATGTAAATATCAGTGCAAACACAATGGTTTAAGTTCTCCTGAGGTAAATTCCCATACCCTAACACACGAGGCATTATAGGTACCTTCCCCTCAACTTGTGGGTGAAACAAAGTCAAACAGAGTCTACCCTCCCCAATGTGAAAATGAGATACCGCCTATTAAGTGGTAACATGCACTAGTACTAAACTAAGCTTGTCCTATAAAATAAAAAGAATTAGTGATCATACCATCACAATCTATGAGAATATCTTAATCCCTTTCTTTCTAACCGGAAGCCAAAAGAGTAGAATCTAGAATAGAGTAGCTCAACTGGTAGAGAGGGGGACATTAACCAAAGATAGGCAATTTACCTTTTAGACAAATTCCTACTGTCACTAAAGGGAGTCAGGAAACCCTGTCATGATTCGGCATCTAACCTCTTGGGGGCTTACTCCTTCGTTCCAGATGATCGATGCCCATTTTGAAGGGGGATTCATCCAAGCATTTCAACACTGTGGCCATGAAGGGAAATTTCTCGATGTTGAAAATCACGTGAACATTGCATTTGCAGAGGCGTCATCTCGAGTTCCATTTTAAAGTATATGGGGTTTGAGATTTTTGAAATTATGGGGATTTTTTCGTTTAGCAGAGCCGAGGAATTTTCTCCAAAGTAGACCTTTTCTTTTGCTTCCTCTTTTTCCAGAAAGGATTGAATCAAGAAGATAATGCGCAAGAAAGAAGATACTTAATCTATCTCTTCTAGTGGTATAAGAGGAGTTTGATTCATAGAGTTGGATGTAGCTACTTTAGGTTTCTATCAAGCTAGGCCAGCCAAGAATGTATTTGATGGTAGCTTTTTTCCTACTGGTAGTCTTAGATCAAGATAGAACATATAATAAGAAAGAAGATGTAGCCATCTGGTAGTTCCTGTAAGCTAAGCAACTAATGAAGAGCGTAGGAGAAAGATGATGTGAGGTGATAAATGTTCTCGTACTGCAAATGTGGCTTCTGTCCCTTAGGTGGAGCAGGTAGTGTTGGCGCGGTTGGAACTACCGCCACTGGTTGAACTTGCAATGGTCGAGGTTCCTCCTGGGGTGCCTGGTGTCCCCGCTGCCCCCTAACTCTTGTGCCGTTCGATTCCCCTGAGGACACCTCCTAGTAAGGTGGCCCTTCTCACCACGAACAAAATAATTTCCCTAGAATTGTTGTTTATCTAGTTGTAAACCCTATTGGTCCTGATTTTGGTGCCCTTAGACCTGGTCATGGCCCTATCGACCCTAACTGTTCCTATTATTAGGACCCCTATATCTCTTGTGCTTCCCAAAAGATGGAGGACCTCAAGATCGTTGGGCCTCCTGACTGCTACTCCCATTCGTCCTACTTTTCTGGCTAGATGCCTTCGAGCGGTGTCTCTTCTCCCCCTTATCTTTTTGACATGCCCTATAATCTTGGCAGTGCAGTAAAGCAGCATTCACTACCTGGTTATATGTGGTGAAAGATGAATTCCCCAATAATGACTTTCTGATGTGCCAGGATAATCCCTTAAAGAAATAATCTATCTTCATCTGTATGGTACGAGCATCTCCCTTTACAAAATATGATAGGGCAATGAATTCCTCCTCGTACTCAGCAATAGTACGTCCCTCCTGTTTAAACTCTAAAAATCTAGTCCTCATCTCAGACTGCATAGCTAAGGGAAAATATTTCCCCTCAAATCTCTGCCAAAACTGGCCGATCGTGAGATTAACCCTCTCCTCGACAGTCGTAATCGCCTCCCACCACTAAAGAGCGCCCCCAATAATTTTTACCAGTTTTTGAACTGGCGTACACTCAACCATCCATAAATATCTCTCGATGTCCTTCTTCCACCGGCTAACATCCAATACATCTGATCCTCAGGCTAACTCTAGAGGTTGGACCTTAATAAAGGCCTCCCTCGCTCATTCCCATTCGTATCTCGATGCCCGTGTTGGAATAGCCACTATTATGGTGGTGGCTATTGAGGTGCCTATGGCAGTGAAAAATGCTGAAGCATGGCTGCCATCACCGTAGATACCACCTGAGACACAATAGTGGCTATCTCAGTGGGGTTGATCAACTCTAGGACCTGCGGGGCCTGGGTGGCCCCGGGAGGGCCTCCTCCTCCCCAACTGGTGGGGCTACTCTCCTTGGTCTGCCCCTACATCCGTTTTCCATCTAAAAGAAAATAAGGTTTGAATTAGTAGCCGATCGCAAAGATTACAAGGATTCCTAAACATATGGCTCTACATCAAAGAAGGCAACGCAAAACGTAACGATCTTAAACATAGAACCTAAGGAGACTAGAACCGTGCTCTGATAACAACTGTAACAACCCTTATTTTCTCACGTAATGGATGGCCAAGAACGATATGCCAAAGATAGGGCTTGTTTATCAATTAATACCATCCTTGACACAAATGCAAAAAAAAAAAATAGTTTATAATTAAAGGCCTAAATTTGAAAAGTCACGAACACATTTAAAATAAATAAATAAATCCAAACAACCAACAATAATATAAACATCTAACTAGAGTAACGTAGTCTCCACTAACATAAAATAAATATTCGGGCGTATGCCCTTACAAAATTACAAATAGATGAAGGACTAAAGCTGAGAAGCACCTATACTAAATCCAACTAAGTTGAAATTGGAGAGCAAGTAAGGCTGCATGACTGCTATGCACAATCCCACTGTCCCTATCTATGAGCACCTGGGGGGAAACATTTAAATTTGGGTCAGATCCCGAGGTGTGCAAGAATTAACTTGAATAATTTATGAATACAATAGTATAGTCAATGAATAAATAAATACCCCTCTTCGTCACTCACATGTTTATAACACCTCAACTCTCATCTAAGTGTGATATTATTCTCACCCCAATACACCCCAAATAATAATCTGTGACATCATCTCAATTTTAGAAGGAATTCATTCCTAATTGATTTAATTAATTACAATCCCTACATGTAAATTACCAACTTACATTAATTCCAGTATCCTCAATATCAAGTACAAGGCATAAATATCTATTATTCGTTATAGCGTCAAAATATTATTTAGTGTCCATAACTTTTAATTTATTTCCATAATATCCGGGTAGTTAATAATATATGTCCTTCCATATATGTGACACGCAAGGGCATCTACCGTTGGTGTTAAATTCGTGATCTATCGGCAAGTCCAAAGGAATCCCTACATCCTAAATGGAAAGTCTAAAGGAATCCTGACATCCAAAGTGGACACCACATAACACACATAAATTGGGAGCGGTCCCTATGCAGGACACCTGTATACGACGTACTTATCCAACATACAAATCGCTTCGGTACCTGCCAATTTTGCAGCCACTATGTGTTCTCGATTGACTACCTTCTCGCATAAAAGTGAGAAGAAGATACGAATTTGCATAATATCCCTCCGCAAATCCTTGTGCTTGGAGAAACAGTGCTTAAACAATAGAGGAAGCAATTGCATGATCACATGCCAATCGTGGGACTTACCCTTATGTAAATCATGGGTAGCATAATTCACATTCCTTTTAAAGTTGGACAAAAAATTAGATGGAACCTTCATATTATATATTATGTCTAAAAGCACCTTCCTTTCCTCACTCGTCAAAGTAAACACACCAGGGTGAATTATTGTCCTTCCCCTACTATCTTATTTCAACCATAGTTGTGGTTTAAGTTTCAACAATTTAAGGTATTTCGTGTATTTTCTCCATCCTTCAAATGACTCCCCCCTAGGTATGTGCCCACAATATGTTCAACGATGCTCTTCTCTGCGTGCATCACATCAAATACATGGTGCACTGAGTTATTCTTCCAATAAGGCAAGTCAAATAAAATTAACCTCCTAGACCATGCCTTTCTTGTCTTAGTTTCATTCCCAGTTGGGGAATTCTTATGCTTGATATTATTAAATTTAGGATTCTTACCTGGAATATTAGGGCCACAATTAGAAGGTTTACTTTCAATTTCTGAAACTGAAAGTTTTCTCGGCGGTAGCCTATGTTCAGCCCTACCCAATAAAAAATTGGAACCTTTCTCAAATCTAAAAATTGTAAGAGAGGGGGGTAAAAACCTCCTATAGAAATGGTATACATTTTTTAAGGATTTGGGAAGATGAAGAGATTCAGTCTCCTCTCCAAAAATAGGACACCCCAAATAACCATGTACTACACAATCGGATAATGTCCCATAAGCTGAAAAATCATGAGTTGCCCACATCAACATAACTTTCAGCGTAAACTCTTCTTTTCTGAAAGAGTAAAATACTTGCACACCCTCTTCCTACAAATTATTTAATTCTTCTACCAAAGGAGCCAGGTAGACGTCGATGTCATCACTTGGTGCCTTTATCCCAAGTATCAACAAAGACAGCATCAAAAATTCAGGTCTCATGCACTGTGAAGGAGGAAGGTTGAGTGGGGCTAGGATCACTGTCCATACACTCAGATTGGTGCTTAAATTTACAAATGGATTGAAACCATCTATTGATATTGCCAAATGAATGTTACGCTATTCTTGAGCAAAATCGGGATACTCATAACCCATTATCCTCCAAGCTGTAGAATCAATAGGATGACGCATAAGATTATCCCCTACTTCTGCCCTAGCATGCCAGGTCATTGCCTCTATTATCCAGGGTACTGTAAAAAACCACTTTAATCTAGGCCCAACGAGAAAATATTTCAACACTTTTGAGCTTGAGCCTTTCTTGCCTTTAGATTGGACATATCTAGGTTCATCGCATACCAGACACCGATCAATATTTTCATACTCCTTTAGATATAGTATGCAGATACCACTTGATGGGAACGTAGGTTCCCCAAAAATCCATATTTTTAATTTTAAAAGGGATGGTTCACCGAATATTTCGATTCTTATAAATTCTTTCAAAATTAAATTAAACTTCTTAAAAAATACTTAAATGAGACTTTAATTCAAGTTCTAAATTATGCAAATCAAACCAAACATGAATTTTGCCAAATTAATGATTTCGACTTGAATTAAAGTAAACTAAATTTTTCCAATTTAATTAAGAACATTAAACGACTTATTTTGGTTAAACCAAATTTTATCTTATTAAACCTAAGCATGCATCTAGATGAATTTGTAAGAGAATAAACACAACCACAATGCCATGATGTATGAGGAAAACTCGCAACGGGAAAAACCTCGGACGACTCATCCAAAACTCCACTAAGTATGGTATTACAAAGGACACGACAGAATATACAAGGACTCATTGCCCTCGAGAGCCTTAACGCTTTTTATTCCTTCCACCTCCGCCTAGCGATAATATAGCCCACCTACGTCTCGGAGTCCAATGATGGGGCAAAATCTACAATCACACACATGGATTCCACCTTATGGAAATCTAGGAGAACGAAATCTTCCACAAGAAATAGTCTCTATGGTGTAGAGAATAAAATCTGATGCCAAAAATTATGTCAAATAAATATCATGTTGAAACTTGGATCATACAAACAATTGGGTGTAAACATGTTTTTGTTTTGGAAATTAATTCATTAAGGATAAAAAAAAACTAAAGGACTTTTGGAAAAGTGTTTTTTTTTCTCTCAAAGGATTGGAAAAGTCTGTTTTAAATCTGTAATCCCGCATTACATAAAAGGTAAGAAAAAGTAGTGGGGAGTTACTAAACGAAACCGCTGAAAACTTACCATTTTTTGTAAAAACTGACGCGGTCATTCGAACGACATACTAGAGTCGTTCGAACGACAAATTGAACGAGAATACAGCAGGTTAAAAAATGAAGGCTCTTTCAAATGACAAATCAAACGAGATTTTAGTGAACACAAAGAAGACTCGTTAGATACCTCATTCGAACGAGGCCATTAAAATGACTTTACAATAAATAAAAGCCAATTTTGAAATATGTTTACAAAATATGACACCCAATAAATATATCCAAGGCTCGGCAATAATGTAATCATTCATACCTACGAGATCCTTGGAATGTTGATTAGGAAAGCAAGGCATGAGACATGGCATAGATGAAATATTCTTGGACTTGGACGCTACGTCTTCAATAATAATTTGATAGCCTTGAAATGTCACAAATAACTTCTATACTATAACTCACAGAGTTTTGTCCGAAATTAAGCAAACACAAACAAATTGACTCAATTGGAAATTTGTCCTTACAACATATGCATAAGAAATAAAGATAAGAGACAATATGAATAAACACATAGAATAACCCTTAACTAGAACAACTAAAGGGAACAAAATTAAAATACGTACCTCCCATAAATATGCAAAACCAGTAAAGCTATCAATACGGTATCTTAAGAAAAGGGATATGAACCGATATCTTCTAGCTCCATTCGCCCCCAGACATAACTCGAAATTTGAGAAAAATCCATCCAAAATGATAACCACCATAAGTTGATCCCATCAAAAGCACCGGACAACAAAATCTCCCTAATAGCAAGCAACAACAAACTTCGAGCATACCTTTTATTCACCACTACATCAAGCCCTTGATCCTACACCACCTCCTCTAAATAAGTACACAAAACAATGGCATCAATATAATCCCCCTCGAACGGGAGGAAATTCTATCCCCAGCACAGCCCTTAGCCCTTTGGTAGTGAAAGTTAGAGCCCGATCAACACCGCCCTTAGCCCCTTGGTAGAGAAAATAAGATATGCCAGTCATACAAAAAAGGGTACTTTATTTTCCCGGTATTTGGGTCACACTTAATATCTCTACCCTCTATTCCCATGAACTAGTATGGATAATCAATTGTGAGGTGGTCAAGAAACCTACCCCCGGATCTTCATCCCTCTTGGTGTTTTAATTACCTTATGTTCTCACTTAAGTCACCCGTCTTAAGTTCCTACTAACTAAAGAGTTTAACGAGTAGTGGGGGTGATCCTACACCCTAATAGACATCGCCGAAACCCCGCGTTTTCTGCGTCTAGTCCCCAGAGTAACCTAAAGTAAAATGGGTTGGAATAGTTTGAATCATTGTTAAAACCAAAGTCAAAATTCAAGATACCCAGTACCCCCCGGAGCTTTCTCTCTATTGATGTTTTAATATCCCTACATTCACACTTAATCCACCTCTCTTCGATTCATATGCACTAAAGAGGTTAACCAGTAGTGAGGCGATCCTACACCCCAATAACGGTCACCAAAAACTCGCGTTTCTACGTCTGGTCCCCTAAGTAACCTAAAATATAGGGATTTGGAATATTTTCAATCTTTACTAAAACCAAAGATGAAAATCAAGATACCTTTCACCCCTGGAGATTTCTCCCTCTCAGTATTTTAATTTCCTTACATTCATTCTTAAGCCAACTCTCTTCAGTTATGATTAACTAAAGAGGTTAACAAGTAGTGAGGCGATCCTACACCCCAATATACATCACCGAAACCTCGCATTTTTACATCTGGTCCCTAGAGCGACCTGAAATAAAAGGGGTTAGAATATTTTGAATCTTTTCTAAACCAAAGTCAAAAATCAATATGCCCTCCCCCTTAGATATTTCTCCCTCTCGATGTTTTAATCTCCTTACGTTCACACTTACCACCTCTCTTCAGTTCCTACTAACTAAAGAGGTTACCCTATAGTGAGGCGACCCTACACCCCAATAAACGTTTGTCGAAACTCATGTTTATATGTCTCATCCCGATAGAGACCTAAAATAGAAAAGGAGACGGAATATATTGAATCTTTGTTAAAAACAAAGTAAAAAGTTGATATACCCTCCACCCCCTAGAATTTTCTCCCTCTTAATGTTTTAAACACGACACGTCTCCATGAAATCTCCCTACCCTCAGTTCCCACTAACCAAGAAGGATATACCAAAAGGTGACCCTAAACCCCTTATATATTATTATTATTATTATTATTATTATTATTATTATTATTATTATTATTATTATTATTATTATTATTATTATTATTATTATTATTATTATTATTATTATTATTATTATTATTATTATTATTATTATTATTATTATTATTATTATTATTATTATTATTATTATTATTTTATTTATTGTTTTTAATCATGAAAGGGTACACATATGATGCACGACTCAGTCCCGTAATTTTCTTTATTCCCTTGTCAGTTTATAAGATATATCCTCGATCATATATTTAGATAAACTTAATTATTTTCACTCACGATTAACACTAGCTTCTATTTTATTTTTATCATCATTATTACCCCGCTATTTATTAGTATTATTTTATGACTACCTCCAGTTTAAACTATTGCCACCACATGACAAAGCCATCTCTTCCACTCTTTAGGTTGACCCCTATTTGCTCCCCCTCCATTATACTTTTTCCAATTATTATTATTATTATTATTTATTTTTCTTCTTTTTCTTTTTATCTTTTCTTTTGTTACCTTAATTTTCTCATTATTATTATCTTTTACAAATATTCCAATAGTTATACTACTTAAATTAGCAACAGATACCGAAAATATCATATTCCTTTTTAGGACATATAAAATCATCATCAAGTTTAATAATAATAATAACAACAACAACAACAACAACAACAACAACAACAACAACAACAACAACTAAGGAACCGTTTGTTTGCACCTCTGAAATCTGAATCTAAACCATTCAGATATCAGAGGGAATAAAAAGACGTTTGTTTTCTACACATTTCAGAGATTAACGGTAATATTATCCTCTTAATGATTCAGAGATTCAAACTCATCTGAATCTTATCACTTAAATCTGAACGAAAATAAATTTACAACAATTACCTTACCTTTTGAACGAGCAAACCATCTGAATATGTTCTAAACTTCTAGTTGTTGCGTTCTGTAATTGTTTAGCTGCTAGGTTTCTACTTTGTTGGTGGCGTTTGTAGCTGCTACTTTTCTACTTTTTTATTTCTAGCTGCTACTTTTCTACCTTGTTTTGTTTTGACACATATATAGTTTGCCTAATGAATTTGACCCGTATGTAAAAACTTGTTAAAAAATGTTAAATATTTTTTTAAAGAGTTAAAAAAATTGTTGAAATAATTTTTTTTAAAGAAAAACAACTTTTTATTTTTGAAAAGTAATTTCTTCTAAAAACAGTTTTTTACTTAAAAAAAAGTGAAAATAGTTTGTTAAAAGTCATTTTTTTAAGTAGCACATATTGTTTGATAAAAAAAATTAGTCTAATAATGTAAAATTTTTTTGTAATAAAAAACTTTTTTTTTATATAAAACTATTTTGGTGGCGTGGACTAACATTCATTAAATGATATGGGTTCGCGCCAGCGACACCAATTAATCGCAATGATGCAGGTCCGCGCCAGCGGCACTAATCTTTTTTATCAATGTAGAATAATTTTTTTTAAATATAATATAAATTTTTTTAACAAAACCTTGTAACAATCACTTAACAAAACCATATGTCTAATTTGAGTGTACGTGTAGAACTATTCTTTTCTTTTTTGAATGTTGATTGCCAATAAAACATTTTATACTACACAATTCCCTATTACTTGGAATTCTTAATATTATTTACATATTAAATTGCATATTGTGTGTAATAATATTTATTTCAGGTCATGGATGTTTTAAATATACGTTTTCTTTATAAAGTAAATATAAGGGTAAAATGGTCCAAATAATCTGCATTCAGATTTCAGATATAAATCTGCAAACAAACAATATATATTTAGAAGCTTCATTCAGATAGCAAATAAACAACTTTTTCAGATTCAGACTTCAAACTTCAGATTCAGACTTTAGATTTCAGATTTAGACTTCAGATTCAAATAGAAAAACAAATGCAACCTAAGTCAGATATAGAAAACATGGGGAGAAAAGCATAAAAAAGGGCCACAAAAGTTATCGGGGGCTCCATTATGGCCCGGTGGTGCTCACACTCCCGCAAAAGGATCTTAGTGTCCTCCTCCTCATCTGCCGATAGTGGAGGGTTATAAAACAACATTCATATCCCACAAACCGCATCCTCTCCCCGTCAGGCTATCCTGGCCTAGTCATCCTCATGAGGGGCCACCCGCTGATGACCCGTAGACCTCAAAACGAACACATACAGCCATAATGATGTATGAACATGCCCACCCGACACCACTACCCTGTCGTCTGTCGAGTAAAAATTGCGCAAGCAGTGAACCTCAAGTAAAACTATTTTATTACACATAAATAATTGTACAAATTTGAGTACAATTATTGGCTCACAAAATACAAACTTAAGTGACCCACTGATATCACAAAACTCACTCAATATTTAGGACTCACTCTAAGGACACTCACTATTTATTTGGACACTCTCTGCTACATTTAGTGTTTTCCTCACTTGATATTTCTTCTCACACTTCATGTCCCAAATGGGGAGAGGAGTCTCCAATTTGTACTGTGGTGAGGAATTATCTAGAATTTGGAAGAGATAAGGAGAGAAGGGTGAGGAAGCTAGAACCTTTCAGAGAGAGGGAGAAAATAAGAACTTTCTAGAATTAGTTTAATCTAGAGAAGGAAAGAGGAGGTGTTGACTTCAACACTCCGCCTCAACATCGACTCTCTCTTTCAAACTTATGCCAATTTGCCCTCGAAGTTTTTCTAACTTTGTAGCGTTAACTCCTTTGGTGAACAAGTCTGCAACTTGATCATTTGTCTTGATTGCTTGCATCTATATTTCTCCTTTAATCACCTTCTCTCTGATTAAGTGGTGGTGTACTTCCACATGCTTGGTTCTTGCATGGAACACCGGATTCTCAGCCAAACGTATAGCTGATTGATTATCACAATGTAACAATACCGCATAATCAATTGGTTGTTACAAATCTTTCATTAATTGCATTAACCATGTTGCCTATTGTGTCGTTGTTGCCGCTGCCCTATATTCAGCTTCTGTGGTAGACAAGGATATAGTAGGTTGCCTTTTACTATACCATGAGATTGCCCCTGAGCCAATACTGAACACGTACCCAGGAGTTGATCGACGTGTATTATGGTCTCCAGCATAATCAGCATCGCAAAATCCAATCACCTTGCACGTACCACCCTTCTTGTATATTATGCCGAAGTTAAGTGTACTCTTTATGTATCTCAATATTCTTCGGATAGCTTCTAAGTGAGGTTTCTTGGGACTTTTCATGAATCGACTCACTACACCAACTGTAAATGCTACGTCAGGTCGTGTGAGTGTTAGATAGATTAAACTACCTACCAGCTGCCGATACATAGTTGTATCCTCCAAGTCTTTGCCTTCATGCTCGCATAGCTTGGTGTTGGCCTCCATTGGTGTTGATATTGACTTACATTCCAGCATCCCATACTTGTTCAGCAGATCTATTGCATATTTTTGTTAACACAAAAATACTCCCTCTTTACTTCGGTTGATTTCTAACCCAAGAAAGTGTTTAAGCTCTCCAAGTTCCTTAATTTAAAATCGCATCGATAGGTTCTCTTTTACCCTTTGTATCTCCTCATTATTATCTCCTGTGATGATTAAATCATCTACATACACCAGTACTACTGAGAGTTTTCCACCTTGTGTCTTCACGAATAGGCTTGAGTCTGAAGGTGCTACAGAATATCCACTTTTGACTAGGAACTCTGTTATCTTTCCATACCAAGCTCTTGGAGCTTATTTGAGCCCGTAGAGCGCCTTTATCATCTTGCAGACATAGTCTGGTTAGGTTTTAATCTTAAAACCTTTTGGTTGCTCCATGTATATTTCTTTATCAAGCTCTCCATGTAGAAAAGCATTCTTTACGTCCATCTGCCACATCTTCCAAGACTTACTGGCTGCAAGTTCTACTAAGACTCTAACTGTTTTAATTTTTGATACTGGACTAAATGTTTCATCGTAGTCCAGTCCATATTACTGCAAGAATCTTCTAGCAACCAATCGAGACTTATATATTTTAATTGACCCATCTGAACGAGCCTTTACCTTATATACCAACTTACAGGTGATGGGTTTCACATACTTAGGCTTTGGTACCAAATCCCATGTTTCATTCTGCTTGAGTGCCTGAAACTCCTCCTCCATTGCCTTTATCCAGTCCTTGCTATGTGAGGCTTCTTCAAACGTTGCAGGCTCTCTTTTAGTGTCTTTTGTAAGGGAGGCATTTGCATATTTTGGATTAGGCTTCCGTGGCCTGGAAGACCTCCTTAGTCGTGGCCCATCATCTTCTATTTCTTCTTGCAGATTTGGTTGATCTTCCTCCAAAGCTCTCTAACGGACTCCTGTTCTCCAGGGACTTAGATACCTTAGTGAACCATGCTCAAACTCTTCTTCTTCATTGGGAACTTCTATAATAGGCAATCATTTTTTTTATTGTTCCCCTTATTTCTCTTGCACCTTGTCTTCTAAGTCTTTAGTATTCGGCATCACCGTCGATTGTGAAGACCACCAAGAGGAAGCTTCATCGAATACCACATTTTTGGATGTATAACATCGATTAGTTATCGGGTCACAACATCTCCACCCTTTTCTCTCACTGTCGTACCCCATAAGGATGCACTGTATTTCCTTTTTATCAAATTTAACACGTAGATGATTTGGTACAAACACATAGCACACACATCCAAAGACTCTAAAATGACTTATAGTAGGTCTTCTGTTCCATAACTTTTTGAATGGTGACAAATTTCCCAGCCTTGCATGTGTAAGTCTGTTGATCACATGCACTGCTGTCTTCATGCACTCGGCCCAAAATCGACCTGGAACATTCTTGGCATGGAGCATACTCCGACAGGTTTCTGCAAGATGGCGGTTCTTCCTTTTTGCAACCCCATTTTTATTGTGGGATGCCTGGACAAGTTATAAGTCTCCGAATCTTACAATCTTTAAGGATGTCAGAGAACTCTATTGATGTATATTCTCCCCCATTGTCTGTGCGTAGACACTGTATCTTATTCCCAGATTTTCCTTCAATTTTTTCTTTAAATTCCTTGAGCTTTATTAGTACTTCCCCTTTCTCTTTTAGGAAATAAACCCACACATACCTTGAGAAGTCATCGATGAACTTTACCATGTAACGCATTCCACTAGCTGTAACTTGCTTTATCGGTCCAAACACATCTGAGTGGACAAGCTCCAAAGGTTCTTTAGCCTTAAACTTAGACTCCTCATAAGGTAGTTGGTGTGCCTTTCCATATTGGTAACCTGCACTGACAGTATCTTCATGGATCTCCAACCGAGGAAGACCTTTGAGCATCTCCTTATTCATTATCATCTTCAGCTTATGGTAGCTAACATGCCCTATCATTGCATGCCATAAATCCACAGTCTCATTTTTCGAGTCTTATCTACGTATGCAGATTCAGTCGACATCACGTAGACAGACTGTAGTTGTCTTCCTTCCATAACAGGCGTTCCTGGAGGATTTAGATCTTGATACACCTTGACATCTTCTGGGATGAACACCACATAATTTCCCGAAGATGTTAATTATGATACCGATAATAAATTCTTCTTCATTCCAGGCACGTGATAGATATTCTGTAGTTGAACATGATTCGGACTTAAGCGAGGAACAATAACTGTCTCCCCAACATGTGAGATTGGAAACTTTGAGTTATTAGCGGTCACAACAACTTGCCTTCCTTTATACTCTGACACATCTGATAACTTCATCTTGTCTTCAGTCATATGATGGGAGCATCTTGAATCCACAATCCAATCTTCTTCATAGTTGATAGTGTCAGACTTGGGAGCTGCGATGAGAGCAAACTCTGACTCTGTATCTTCTTCTGGAGAGCCTACCGTGGTGGAATCAAATACTGAGAATGATGCTTCAAAATCCCATTCTTCTTCATCGTGAGTCTCTTGGTTATTTGATGTTGCAATATTACCTTTTATAGACGTCTTCTTCTTGTGCCAACAATCTCTAGCATAGTGTTCCTTCTTGCCGCAATTGTATCATTCATTGTTATGCTGCTTAAGGTTTTGTGAGTGACTGTCCCTTCCTTTGTTTGATTGAGCCCCCCTACACGTGAGCTCCTTTCTTATTGTCGCGAGGCTGAGTTATGCTTCCTCCAACTTTTCTCGTGCTGCGATCCTCTTGAAATATTCTGGCCACCAGCTCTCATTCTTCCATTGTTGAAAAGTGCCTCCTCGCTACTATTTATTGATACCCCACTCATTTGTTTCATTAATGTCTCTTGATTAGCCAATAAATTTTCCAACTCAACTAGGGTGGGCTGAGTTGGCCAACCACGTATTGCCATAATAAATCCATTATATTTGGGCTTTAGGCCACGAATAATTATTCTCCTCATATGTGGTTCATTAATTTTTGATTCGGGATCATGCAAAGAAATTTCTTGACACAAATCTTTAATTTTCTTAAAATATTGGCTAATCATCATACCTTCCTGAGTGGTAGTCATTAATTCGTTCTCTAACATTTGCAAGCGTGCATCATTCGTATTTGAGAAGAGAGAGGCAAGAGTGTCCCATACGTCCTTCGGTGTCCTCGCATCCTTGATATGACCCAATAATTTTGGGTCTACTGATATTTTAAGTGCGTACATAGCTTTACCCGCTTTTATTTTCCATTTTCTTAAAGCCTCGGTATTTTCCTGAGATGGTGGTGTAGTGTCGCTACCACCAACCGTCTCCCAAAGATCTTGTCCTTCCAAGTAGGACGTCATGTAGGTGCTCCAAATTTCGTAATTGGTGTGGTTTAATTTTCCAAACCCGACACCAAATGTGTTAACCACGTCTGCCATAATCACGTCCTTAAACAGGTTCCTGACCAATTATGCTAACACAGTCCCAGACTATTTTTAATCCGTTGATAGTACTTTGTTTTAACAACACCCCTGCAGCGGTCCCTGACCGTTTGGCTCTGATACCAAATTGTTGAGTAAAAATTGTGCAAGCGGTGAACCTCAAGTAAAACTATTTTATTACACAGAAATAATTGTACAAATTTGAGTACAATTATTGACTCACAAAATACAAACTTAAGTGAACTACTGATATCACAAAACTCACTCAATATTTAGGACTCACTCTAAGTACACTCACTATTTATTTGGACACTCTTTACTACACTTAGTGTTTTCCTCACTTGACATTTCTTCTCACACTTCATGTCCCAAATGGGGAGAGGAGTCTCCTATTTATGCTATAGTGAGGAATTATCTAAAATTTGGAAGAGATAAGGAGAGAAGGGTGAGGAAGCCAGAACCTTCCAGAGAGAGGGAGAAAATAATAACTTTCTAGAATTAGTTTAATCTAGAGAAGGAGAGAGGAGGTGTTGACTTCAACATCGTCATCCCCTACGACCCCCTAGGTCTGGTTCAAGACCATAATCGCATCCTTATCTAATAATACGAGCTCAAACGAATCCATGACAAACAAATGGGGTCTAAAATACTCTCGAATGAGTATAATATTATCAGTTATAGAGAGATAAATAGAGAGAAGAAGAGAGTGGATGAATATGGGAGGAAAACAGCCGTAAGCAAACAATCTATTGGTTTGGGATACTCGAATATTTAATCAATTGATTAAACATTTTTAAAATTTAACCAATCAGTTAAACATTCATTCTAAAGGTTATACGATCAATTAACCTCCAGAACCCAAGGGTTAGATGATCGGCTACCCCCTACTCGTTTAAAAAAATCCCACTTTGCACCCCAGAACTTTCGAATTACCACACCTATACCGTATACTCCTCCCAAGAATAGATAAACCGATTCTTTTTTTCCTTTCAATTTCGATAAAGAGTGTCCGCACGCGCACACTCTTAGTTGATCGCTTCTATAGATACCCCGATCAGCAATCAAAGTGTGGGACACTCGGTCATATCACAATTGAGAATATCCACATCCTAAATCAAAAGCAGTAGTTTTAGGGGTCAAAACACCAAGAACTAAAGCCCACGGAGTCAAAATGAAAATAGAAAAAAATAGGAAAACACGTGTCAAATAGCCCCTCTAAGACCTTTAACCGATCGGTTAAAGGTCTCCCAACCGATAACCGATCGGTTATCCCCTTTTAGAGTGATCATTACAAGATCTTAGAAAAATCTTCTCCTTGCCATACAAGTGTCCCACCCCTCGCATCGACCATTTAGGGGATTTAATCGATCGGTTAAATGCCTCCGGCTAGGCCCCTATAAATAAATGCCTCCACCAACTAAGAAAACGTTACCAAAACTCGAGCTTGATCCATTTTTTCCCTTTATTCTCCCCTGAGCATCCGAGATACTTGAGCTCATTATAAAAAGTCCCAAAAAACGTTCGTACTTAGAATAAGTCACTTTCCCATGGGAAAGTTAGTATTTCTGGAAAGTTGCTTTAGTCCGAAAAGAGGTTCGTACTTCCAAAAAGTCGCATCCGAAAGAAAAACAGTGACAAATTTATGCGCGCACTCCGCAAACATCGACACTTTTAAATTAAACTTTGTACGACTAAACGAATCTCTTCCCACCTCGGGCACCTCTAGTGGGGACACTCCCCTGGGAAAAATTTGGTTCATGCTACAAGACAAATAAAATTTTTCCCGAATTTCGAGTTAAACATCCCCTATATTAAAGAATATCTTCCTACATTTCGGGTTAGATACCCATATATATATAGATAGATATATTGTGAGAAACTGTCCATACATGTTTATCCCCTTTAGCCCGACTCTCGTTTAGGGAACGGGGTATGCACTTTATTTCATTTATATTTTAAAGCGTAGGTTTTACGCCAGCACCTCTCTTAATTGAATTAAGATGATCATATGTTGAAACAATGATAATCAAAGGCCTCAACGAACATTAGAAAATATCAAAACATACTTTTAAAAATCGTTCCGAGAAAATATTTCGTAAGCCATGTGAGTCTGAAACTTTGTGCCAAGCCAAAGTCTAAAATCTGACTACTCCCACCACTTCTCCAAACGAGAGAATCTTGTCCCAGTTGTTGCATCCTGAATATGTTTTTATATCAAATACTTGTCAAACATCGGTATCTGATTAGACATACTTTTAACATTTAAATATATCAATCCAACACAATGAAAATGATATATTAAGGATTGGGCTCCATAAATATCGTAATGTTATATATTTTATACCCGGAGTCTCGTCGCCTACACCCATAAATATTCTCGTTTGTTGGAACTACGTTAGATTTGATCCCAATTCTCCTTGTGTATGTAGGCATTATAACGAATGAAACTCATGAACGTATTATTTTCTTAGGGATGCATTCGTCCCAAGTCCAAAACTCCCATGCTTCTACCTCTACCTACTTAGTTTATGATGTCTAAAACATGAATTCCTTAATGATACACCCCTAAACTAGTGTGAAGGATAATACCTTTTGGATAGCGATCACTCGATGATAATAATATAATATGAAGTATCAGGGATGTTAGGGTTCATTCCCATTCTGACCCTCCACAAAAGCTAACCCATGGACTCCTAGATAACTTCTCTCCCTCCCAATACAAGTCCTACACTTTCACACACATCACATTATAGCACATAAACACCCGAACTATTTAAGCTTTGATCTCGTAGCCACATGAGTACGTAGACGCAATAACGAGTCCATCTCTGGATCTTAAGCCTCGATAATATGTCTCATGATATATTGTCCCCACAAAGAGGCAATCATCTTTCACCTATTTTTTATTCCCTCTTTTAAAAATACTAAGAACGAGATATTAAACTATCTTACAGATGCGATATCTCGTTCACCCCCTTATAAATTCTTAAAATAATATATAATATAACAATGAACTATGGGTTATCCGTCCACCCACTTGAAAATTGTATTCTCCATTGACATGTCGGAAGAAAAAAAAAGTATATTCATAGTGTTAACACTCTCATGACTTAGTGGTCCACTATTCATGTAAGGTTTATACCTTGCATGATTATGACTTACCTAAAGTGTGTGTGTATCCTTTAAAATATTTGTGATCTTCCTAAACTCAAGCGTACATATTTCAATGGATGGAAAACCTACAAAAACTCTTAAACGCATATATAAAATCGAACGACATATACTTTGATCCCAAATATTCTTTGGTATGCAGGCGTAATAAAGAGTCCTTCTCGTGAGAATGAGCCTCGATAATGTATCTCTCGATAGGCTATCACAATAGAGATGCACCCTATATCTCCTTAAACCTCAAAAGAGATATCACACTATCCCAAGGTCGATATCCCTCGCACACTTATATGCATACTAACTTCCACCCATTATACACTACCATATACTCATGCACAAGTGACCTTGTATACCTATACCTGTTGAAGTAACGTTCCTATACCTCTCACTGATACCATGTTCCCACCTAAGCACCTATCTACATTTAAGGGATTCTCAACCTAAGATCTCTAGACCAGTTCTGAAAATAAACTAAAAAGTAATAAACTAGTGTTAAATAACGATAATAAGCATTTAATTACGAAAGAATAAATAACAACTGAGATGCCTAATACCTTTCCGCTCGTAACTTGGTTCCCGAACCCGCATAACAAGAATCACTAGACTGACTGTGGACTTAAACCTACCTTAGATTTATCCCGAAAGGGCTAACCTGACTCTTTTATTTGTTTTTGTATAAAACAAACTGGCGACTTTGAACAAACCAAACAAACCCCTTATCGCACAAAACACACTTAGGCCTAGGGCCTAAAACTAGGGGTGTGCGATTCAAACTCGACATGTCATCGAACATCTTCTAAGGGAAATTCACTTTGACCAATGTTGAACTAATAACCCGACCTCAAGGGATGGGACATACTGGGAGACAAGAATTCTCGAGAATCCACCGCTAACACAAGGGTTCCCTTCGAATGCACAGTAATTGTTGCTCAGGGCCCGCAACACTACAATGTCTTACTCTTTTATTTTTAGTTATTGTAATGGTTTTCATCTGTATTGAAATGAAAATTCTCAAAGTCCCCCAAAATCGAACACTTTTGGTGATTACTACTAAGTAAAAAACTTAATACATCTAAAATGACTTTGGCTCAGTATTATCGAAGTCAAATAAAGGATTTAGGGAATGATGAGAATGATTTTTCTGATAGAGGGTCACAATTCTTATATTAATAATTATGAAAGTAATTTTGAGAATAGTTCTCAAAATTTTAATTTTGAAGAATCCGTGCCTCCACCTAAGACATTGTGTGAGGGCATATGCTTGCTTGAGAATGAAAGGCTTACAAATCGTTACAAGGAAGAAAATCTTTGTTGGGAATAAGAGTTGGATGCCTTATTCAAATCCAATAATTATTTTTCTTCTAAGACTTTAGAAGTTGAGGAATGTTTTGAACCGAATGAGAAATTAGATGTTCATGAGAAAATGATTCCTACTTTGGAACAAACTATTAGTTTCTTGAACTAAGGAATAATAGAGAATGAGAATGAGGAAAAAAATGGATGTGGTATCCATTTGATATGAAATTATTTCTTCTTTAGTGAACAAAGAAGAAAATTTCATTGAAAATTATTCTATCTCTATTGGAATTCAATCTTTGAGAAATGATGAGTCATCTTTCGATGTTAAATTTATTTCCTCCCCATTTCCATTATTGTTATCAAACCATTACAACTTTCCTCATCAGCTCAAAACTTCAAAACTTTTAATCTTTTAATCGATATGGATTACTTGCTTGAGTTGTGTTCCACGAAGGCCCTTATGCCTCCACATGTGCCACATTCCATTCCATTTGAAAAACCTTTGTGAGGAAATTCAGTTTGTATTGTATCCCATGTGTAATTACGCTCTACTGAATCCAAACCTCCCATCATCTGCCAAAAAGTTTTCATTGGTGATGGTTCCTTCCCACCATCCTTTGTATGTTTCCGTCATGCAAACGAAATTTCTATTTTTTGAAAATTGTGAACTCAAATGAGGATACTCCATTAATTCCTCTAAGTCAAAACATTTTTGGGATGGACCCTCAAAAATTTCAACATCTAGTGTATAGTTAGTTAGAAGTTATATTTGTTAGGTGTACATATTAAATTGTTTGATTTTTCTTCTTAATTATTATCTAGTGTAATTAGTTAGAGTTTTGTTCCTTTTTTCGGTATCCTTGATTATAACATTTTTAAAGAATCAATGGACTTGTTCTATCAAAGATCTCTCTATGTTGGGTAATATCTTTCTCTTCCTTTTTTTAACTTATGTTCTTGATTTACATTAAGGACAATGCAATGTTTAAGTTAGTGGGTGTGGGATATGCTTCCCATTATATACTAGTTTCATTCATTGGTTATATGTTTTTACTAAGAATGATTTTCTTGTAAGAATTTAAAAAAAATCAAAAATATTTTCTCTATTTTTTCTCCTTTGTTAGGCATTTTTCCCTTATTTTCGATGATCATTCAAATAATTACCTAATTCAATAGATAATTCATGAATTAAAATTTAAACCCATGAACACATTTTCTTTTCTTGTTTAAATAATTTGGTTTAAGGCCTCTACAACTCGGTGAACTTTTATTGCATTGTATATACTTATACCAAGTGAGCGTTGCACTTTTTTTCGTTTCTGATTGTTTATAAATTACTCTTTCCTCCTTGAAAACATTAAAGTTGTCGGTAATATTACTATTACTTCTTTGATCGTTCATTAGTTGAGTTCATGTTGAAACTTTTTACTTGAACTTGATTTTCAACGTTGTTTTGACTCGAGAATCGCGCAAACCTTAGAAAATGATCATAGTCTCTCTTTGTTATTACACTCATATTGACCATGACATCACCTTATATATTTCTCCTAGTCAAATCCCTTTGAGCCTAAATATAGAATTTCGTTTCATAACCCAAAATCCCATAACCAACTCCACATTAGAGTTTTTAGACCATATATACACCTTCCACGCCTTTATTTAGAATGATACTTAAGACTTTATGATGTTTTTGTTTCATGGGTGCAATTAAGCATATGAGTTTGCTTTCATTCTCGAGAGAAAAGTGAAATTAAAAATAAAATAAAAGGACAAAAAAAAGGATTGAAAAAGTAAGAATCCCGTCGTTCTTTAAAGAATAATAATGAAAGTCATATTCTAATATTATATCCATTGGTTTATATGAAACTTATATTCCAATTTTGAAATTGTCCTCGAATTTCCCTTATCCCATGTATTCTCTCCGAACACTCTGAATTCGTAAATATTTTATTCCTTTTATAACCTTAAACCTAATCCTACTTTACAACCATTTAAAAGTATTATTTGATCCTAGGGTAAATGTGATTCAAAAGTCTAAATAATTGCGATAATTTGTTAAAGTACATTTCACCTACCTTAATGAGCAATATCCTTTTATTGAGATTCCAAATTTTCAATTTCTAGATAGAGTTCTTCATTCATGACATGTTCACGACCTTACTTCCTTTTATATTTATTCTTTTTGCCCATATGTTACGTGTGTTACACCCCGTTCTTAATGATTTTATTTGTGAGTGTAATATCCGAAGAAAAATTGAATGAAAGCATACTTTAATATTTATCCGATTATAAAAGTTTTTACAAATCATAATTTTTTCTTGTCCTCGCTCTTCCTCCAACATTTAAGGTTTCAATTGTGATGAAGTTATTCTAATAATGCTAATGATTCCAGGTTATTGGGTAAATTTTCATTTCCTTTGTTAATAATTCTCGAAATCCTTTTTGTTATTGGTGAGCTTGTCATTTTGGTTATTTTGGCATAATTATGAGGAATCTTGAAGTTTGTGGATTTCATCTAAAAAACCTTCATGAGACTACACTCGTCCCCTAGGGTAACCTAGGGGTTTAACGGCTTGTTGTATTCATTAAATGCAATTATGCGCCCGCGAAAGTGATATTTATCCATTATATATAGTTATTTATGTTTCTCTCTCTATTGGGATGGTTCTAGTTTTGTTTTATCATTAGGAATTACCATTGTGTAAGTTAGGGGTGTGCTTACTCATGAATATTATATATTAGCTCCCTTTATATTTATGCATTCTAGCATAATTGTGTCCGTTAAATCCTATATTTATGCTCATCTATTAGTTAAACTTCGTTTTCGATATATATATATATATATATATATATATATATATATATATATATATATATGTGTGTGTGTGTGTGTGTGTGTGTGTGTGTGTGTGTGTGTGTGTGATTTTCAAGGTTTATCTGAGCTTTTGTATGCGTTGTAATGGTTAGCAGAGCAATTGGTTGGGTTTGGAGAAAGCTACAACACTTGACGTAACTTCAGGGGTAACTTTGTAATTTCAAATTTTTTGTCCCGATTGGTAGAACTCCATGGAAGCGTAGTTTATTTAGTTATCTTGGCATATTTATAAATGGCACATTATTTCGCCAACTTATAACCAAGTTATGGCCATTCTCTCGAAGTCCCTTTGTTTTTTCAAGAAGACAAATTGTTGATGAAAAATAGGGCATCGGTCGATTGATCAAACCTTATAGGTCTTGTCATAAATTAAGATAGTGTTAAAATATTAGAAGGCTCGATTGATTGATCAAGGCTCAATCGATTGATCTTCCTAGATATTTTCTCCATCAATTGATTGATACCAACCATCTATTTATTGATCATCTCAGTTTTGTGAGAGATTTGAAATCAATGGGTCTTTTCTCAACCTTCGATCATTTGATCCTTTTCACTAATTGATCACCAATAATTCATATATTTTGAGATTTTTGACTTATTTTCCTTTGTTTAATCCCCTTACTATATATATGTGAGTTATTGTTTTTATTGGTGATTCATTTTAAGTTTAGTTAGGGTTAAGAGTTGATTTTGGGAGCTTCTATCTCTCTCTCATAGGAATTGTCCATTTTGGGTATTGTAACTCATTATTAATCTTATTATCCATTAATTCAAGATTCTTTAAATTATTTCTTGCTTTGTTAATTAGTTGCTTTAAATCCCTTATTGTTTTCCTTACTTGCTTTCCTTCATTACATGTCATTTAATAAGATTTCTAGCTAATAAAATTAATTTGAGTTTATTGAACTCACCATGGACTAATTGATTGCTTTGTTATGGTATAATGGATTGGGATAGTTTTAATTGGTTAGTTTGTTCTTGGTTTTGCACCTAGGAAGATTAATGGTGTATGTCATGTTTACTTCATATTTGTGACCTTTCGTGTATAATCTCAGGAATGTTTGTTTACGCTAAAATCAAAGTAGAATTTTATGAGAATTTTATGCGGTGACCTATCTAGGTTTTATTAACTATACAGTTGAGATTTAATCTTGCCTACGCCTTTATTCCCATGTAACCATTTATGTTAATTAACCCATGGTGAGGGATGTAATTCTCAATCTACAACTTTTATGCTTGTTATTAATCTACTTTTAATATTTTCCCCGTTTATAATGTTTTATTAAAATAATCACCTTTTACACTTTTATTTAGAATTAATAAATCAATTAATAACAATCATTCGTTGTGGATATGATACCCAGACGCTCTGCTATACTCAATAAGAGTGTAGTAAAAGTTTAGGTTTTTGGTATTGCGATGGGAACTGATAACAATGATTAGCGTCCTTACACGACTGCTCAATTTTTTCCTCATCCCATTTCTCCTTTTTTTTTAAATCTTTACATGTTTAGTGGAAGGAGTCGGTTTGGACCGAAGTTTTTCTCGAAAAGGTTTTTCCCTCGATAAATATTCGTTTCTTGATAAAGACAAGACTCATAGATAGAAGTTTTCAACCTGAACCTTGGGCCTTCATGAACGGATCCGATCATAAATTACTTGCAAAATGGAAAGATCTAGAAAGATAAAAGTGAAGTGAGAAAGTTCAGATAAAGATCGTCCAAGTTTGCCATTTTAGGAGAAATGTTTTACAAGGCAGGTTTCCTTTTACCCCTCCGAAAGTGCGTCAATCCCACATAATTTAAGTATATCTTGAAAGAGGAGCACAAAGGATCTTGTAGATATAACCATTTTACATGACAATCCTTAGACAAGTGAATCATTACCTAAGGCTATTATATGCTGACCTTGGCTAAAGTGGCTCATAGTTATTCCAAGAAGTGCGATTTATGCCAAAGGCATGCAAATATAAACCACCATCCCCATCATCCCTTCACTCTAATAATTACATAATGGTTGTTTGACCAATGGAGAAGGTATATTTTCGACCCTCCTCTACTAGAAACAGGAAGATCCCGATACCTCATTGTGATATTACAACGTGGTAATGAGTTTTCCAGAGGTCCCTGATCCCATCAAATGCAGAGCCTTTGCCACCCAATTGAAAGGATCTACAAGGAAGTGGTATAACAAGCTCTTACTTGGTTTTATCGCATCCTTTGAGGAACTCAGCACCCTATTTGTATCACACTTCATTGGAGGAATGAAACAGCTAAAGCCGCCAACGTACTTATCAAGCATGAAGCAATAAAAAGGAGAGTCCCTCAAGGACTATGTGAAAAATCTAATGAAGAATCTCTAAAAGTGGATGGTCTCATTGATCAAGTAGCCATTACTTCCTCGGCCACGAATCATCTAACCACCATAGCCCATCTCTTGGGCGAGATAAAAAAGAAAATAAATGTGAAAGATTCACTAATCCAAGGGCTAGGGCTAAGGAAGACATTGGACATAAGAGATCCAATCCCACCCCACAAACCCAAGCAGTAGACAAGAAGAAGAAGAAGAAGAAGAAGAAGAAGAAGAAGAAGAAGAAGAAGAAGAAAATGAGAAATCTAGACCTCCGACATTCTATAGGTTTACTCCTTTGACGGCTCTAGCGGAAGAAGTCTTCGACTAAATGAAGGGAACCAAAATCTTTAGAGCTCCACCCAAAATGATGACCCATATGAGAAGAGAAATAGACAAAAGTATTATCGGTTCCACCGGACCATGGCCATGAAACTAATGAATGCATTAAGCTTAAGAAGGAAATTTAACAACTCATTCAGTAGGGGCACCTGAGGTAATTTGTCCCAAGAAATCCACGACAAAGGCCTCTAAAAATAGATAGAGCTAAAGCCGACAAAGTAGAAGTCCCAACAGTGAAGTTATTTATTATCACTGGAGGATTTGTAGGAGGAGGAGGAGAAAGCAACTCTGCTCGAAAGTCACATCTATAAAAAATTTGAGGGTCTCCAAAGTGTTCAGAAGTAAATGCAATAAGAGAATTTAAGGTTCCTCGCATAACTCGCACCATAATATCCTTCTCCGAGGAGGATGTGGGTGATGCCCATGACCATATGATAGTCCTTTTGTCATTACAATAGCTGTGGCAACACACCTAATTCATTAGCTATTGATAGACACGAGAAGAGGATCCGACATATTATTTGATAAAGAATTTAAAAGGATGGGTTTGATGAAGGAAATCCTTCAACTACTGTGGAATTTTGGTCACCTTCTCAGGAGAAAAGGCATATCCCTTAGGTTACATTGAACTCAAGGTGACCTTAGTTACAACACCATTACAAACTTCCACTATCATCATGTTTTTGGTACTGGATAGACCATAAAGCTATAACATCACCCTTATCCACACCACTCTAAAAAGGATTAAGGCATGGTTGTGTAACCACAACCTAACCATACATCTCCCAGTTTAAGGTGATGCAATTGGGAAATTCAGAGGTAATCCAAAAGATTCAAGGGAATATTACTTTCCATGAATGAATGAGAAAGTGGAAAGTGAAGCCTTTCAAGTTGATGATCTACATCCTAGATAAGGGTACCCCTAATGAGGAATTAGAAGCAGTCGGACTAGAAAAAGAAGATCCAGACCGCACAGTGTAGGTGTAATGCCCTGACCTGGATTTATAAGTTACCCGTGGTCAAACCTGGTCCGATCCAAACGTTAGGTGTGAAGTATAATGAGACAACCTAAATAATATTTCTTGTCTAGTATTATTTAATTAACGTTTCGTTTATTTAGCATGCGATTCCAATTTGTATCAAGCTATGTGTGGGACCCACAGAAAACATCCCTAATATCCAAGCATACAGATCTATTAACGTAAAATAAAATGAATACTTACCTGTATAACGCTCTCAAAATATGGAATCATGCAAAACCTGTCATAATAAAGGAAAGGAATAAGATGAATGCCCGGTGGGAAATACGACAATGCAATATAGAACCGAACAACAAAAAAGAGACTTTATAACGTACCATCTACGTGCACATGCAAATACCGTATATATAGCATTTGTTTAGGAAAAACACTTCATTTACAATCCGTATGTAAAAAGAATTTTAGTATTCGTTATGTGAAGTTTGTAGCAGATTGATTTTTTTGTTCATCTTATTTTTAATACTCATGCTACTGACAATGTATATTAATATGGTGGGATTTGAAGAGATAACGGAAGAATGTATCTTTGTTGTTTGAATGTTATGATGTTTGTGTAGGTTTGCCAATTCTACTAAATAATTGTTATGTGTGTTCACAGGATCAAGAACACCAACGAGAATACGAATGTTCAAATTGTTAGACTTGATTGCAATAAAATATTTCATGTAGATGGTGATAGTTGTGATGTATTTTGAACAATTAAAGGATGTTAACTAATGTATGGTGATTGTAACTATCATTTAAGTACCTTTATAAATCCACTTCATACGAAATCTAACACTTGGAAATTCTATTTTTTACAGGATATTATGTTTTTTCAGTTAATTACTTGTTTCAATTCAGCGCCTAAATTATTAAATTATTTTCTAAAAAATTACTACACTGAGCAATAGACCAAATGTGGAAAGGTTGAACTTAATCAACTTGATTAAAAGCTATGGGGCAGAAAAAATAACCCTGTAATTAGTTATTCAATGAATAATCTTTATCTACCATTATATTCGTTAGTTGAGAAAAAACACTAAAAGGTCGAACTTATGTTAAAAAAGATCCTTAAGGAGAACATACTACCCACTGTTCTTCAAGGAATCATGTATGAGTTCAGATTACCTATGACTACACCGATAGTAAATAGTAAATAAAAATTTATGAATGGACATCAATGATTTGTAATGGTATTAGTTCCTTTAAATCCCATCATATTAAAGTCAATGTAGGACAAAATGAAACATAGATTTTAAATTAAAACTTCTACATATAGCCGCACATGATTTATGCTCAATATACAAATTATTTTCTTTCATTTGATTCGCATATATATATATATATATATATATATATAACTCAATGTATGACAAAAGAAGACAAATATTTCAGTTCAAATTATAAAGGCCATTGGAAAGAGAGACAAACTCTAGAAGTAAAGTTGAATACCACATACAACAATATTTATTGGCATATCATTATCTAGAAACTAACAATTTTATGATGTCTAAACTCAATAACATAGTTCCAAGGTGGATAAAATATAAGAATAATGATATGGGTACCAAAACCTCCCCAAAAAGTGATGTGGATTCCACTTATTCTCTCACTTACCTATTAAGTGTTATCTTGTGTTATGGGTCCCGTCAGGGCACAAAAAATTATTGCTTTTGGGGGAGGGTTTGGGGGACTTATTTGGGACTCATAATAGGACTCAAAATATAATCTTCCCACGGTAATTTGAGGTCCTCTCGGTACCCATTTCCTTCCGTGGTCCTAATTGTTTCCTAGTAAACTATTATATACTGTTAGGATATATTAATGACAAAAATGTTTAAAATGAGCCAAGTATTAAGTGGACTGTAAAGATCATTAGGAGGGTAGTTGGGATCTTATTGTTGACCATCATTAACCGAGCAACTTAAAAATTGGATATTATAAACTAATACATTTTATCATTGTGAATGCAATCTTTTACCACTTGAGGGTATTGGATAATAAGTGCAAAGAAAAAGATTGATATATGAACACAAGAACAACAAGCAAGAAACCTTAACTCCCAATGAGATTTATGATAAATATAAATGCAACTCCAACTCACACCAACTATTAAGATGGATTTCAACGAACCAAAATTTTTTGAGATATCTTTTAGTCTCATAAATCATTCAGTAATGTCTCGAGCTTTTCATTAAGTAAATGATCAACCCCGTCGGTAAACATGAAGTCAATTATTGAGTTCGAAACGTATGGATATCCTCTAAAACTATGATCATAAATTTCCTCAAGAATTTCAAGAGCCTTTAACAGCTCATTGCGTTGGAGAAATCCACGCACGATGATAACATAAATGGGCCCATCTTCCCACCAACCACCTCTTTCTGTCTTACACAAATCATTCGCTTCATCTATTTTCCCCTCTTTACAAGATGTAAATATCCTTACCTTATATGCATGCAATTCAGGGTGTACCCCTTAGGTCGAAAGACTCGAAAAAATTTCCTTAGCTATCTCAAATTTCCTTGGTTTGCACTTGCCATTAATGACGGTCGTGTAAGTTCCAGTATCAAGAACCAAACCCTGATCTTCAATCATTTTATACAATGCTAGCGCCTTGTCAAAATGTTTATTTTCACATAGACTACTTACAAAAGTAGAATATGTAATCAAATCCAAAATTTTACCATGATTTAGCATCTCATCAAGAAGTACACGTGCATACAATGATCTCCCCGTAAGACATAGGCCATAAATTAGATTATTGCACGCAACATTATAAGGAATCAACCATTTGTGATACATCTCCTCGAAAAAACTTATTGCCTCATATATGATAATCTTCTTA
This sequence comes from Sambucus nigra, assembly GCA_949130495.1. Taxonomy (NCBI): domain Eukaryota; kingdom Viridiplantae; phylum Streptophyta; class Magnoliopsida; order Dipsacales; family Adoxaceae; genus Sambucus; species Sambucus nigra. The sequence continues at coordinate 659,106,744 of OX422212.1, forward strand.
CAATACCCGTAAATCAATATAACATAACTAGAACCATCCGGGTCACAACCCCAACCGACCATCACATCAAATATTTTTCCAGCGTAATTAATCTTGCTCATCGAAACAAACCCATTAATTAATGGATTGAATGTTACAATATTAGGCTTCTCATATCTTCGGATCATCAAACCGAAGAATGCTATGAGAGCTTTTTTAAACATTTTTTCCTTATATAATTTATCAAATATCAAGGAAACGGGTACATTATTGTAACAACTCGGATTTTTTTAAATGGGAATTTTTAAATTAATTTTGAAAATCAGAGAAAAATGAAATTTTGGATTTTATAAATTTTATAATTTAAAATGTTGGTTTTTATATTTGAAAAAAAAAACAAACGGATTTGGAATAAGAATTAAAATGGATTTTCAATTGAATTTTTATTATATAGAAGAGTCCTCAAAATATAAAACTCTCTAAGAGTCCTCAAAATATAAAACTCTCTAGAAAAAAAATATTTAAAAATATTAGACCATTCGATCGAGCTAATTTTTTTTTTGTACAGCTTACTCTCGTCTTTAGCTACTACGCTCCCGAATTTCATCCACTTCTAACGGTCCGATCGTCCGGAATGATTTTTTTAATGTTTGTATCTGATTAGAACTCTTTTCTTAATTAAACTCTTAATCCTTTATATATCATAACTAATTCGTGGATGGACTTTTCAAATCACTTTTTCTCAAACTTTTTAACCAGAAGACCTTTTCAAAATTACTCCCTTTCATCTACAAACCATATCCCTAAACTTATTCAAGATTTCAACCTTAGATTAAAAGGCTTATTTAGTGTTTTCTCGAGTTTGGGGTAGAACGAGATTTGATTATTTTCGTGAAAGGAATGTGATGGTGTGATAAGATTTTGAGGCTGAAATTATGTGATGATTCATGTGATGATTTTGAGAGAGTATTCTGTTTTGATTTCTGTGTCGACTGCAATCATATTAAATTGTGATGTTCTTCGAAATCTGAAATAATTGTTGGAATCTAAATTTGATTCATTGTGATATTTTATATTCTGATTAGAGCATCATGTCATGAGATTTTAATATGGCACGGAGAATGGGTACTCTCCAATTGTCCAAAATTCGGATATGCTTGAGAATGCATAGGCGCGTTGATGTGAGGCCTGATGACTCATTGATGTATTATTGAGAAATTAATATTGATATAATGCTTGAGTGTTGCATTTGATTTGCATATGCGGATTCGTATCGTTGCGATTGATTCAACGTGCTAATTATTTTTTAGCATATATTCCTATCATATTGTGTACTTCCCCGTATTTTTTTTAGTTGACAGGTTAGCGTGGATTGGGACGCTATGGACTATTTGGAGAATTATTTTAGAGCATTGATTGGAAGATGAATTTTGATATTTAAATTAGTGGTGAAATTTTCAGTTGGGGAATTTTATATTTGAGAGACTTTATTGTAATCATTATTGTGAAAATCGAAGAATTATGGATTTATTTTATTTTAATTGTGGAATTTCGATGTTCTATACTCATTATTGATGGATTTAGTTTTGTTTTATCGTAGTAGCACGCCGTGTGTCTTTTTTGGGACACGCGGGGTTGTTACAATTATCTGGATATGTGTTACTATCAACCATTTCATTCAATAATACTGTAGCAACATTCCACTGACCTTAACTGCACACTCCATGAATTAATGACGTGTAGGTGCCAATATTTGGTTTAATACCTTCCCTTTTCATGTTAGCAAATATGTTCCAACTGTCATTTAAATGTTTGTCCTTGAAAATACTATCAATAACTATGATGTTCTCCATCATTCACAGTAACATAATATCAGCGTCAGTATTTCCAAACTTGCAAAGCCCTTTTATCGTAGTATTGTTTTTGTGTGAATGAAACAAAGTCTCAGCATAATTATCGAGAGAATGAAACAATGTACCTGTGGCCATCCCCAATCCTCGTCGCGCTGGGGTGGGCGTGCGAAGGGAGAGGATCCTTTGGGTCCCACGCATCCCTCTCGGGGGCGCTTCGGCCGACGTCGTTTTGAGATGAGGTGTAAAAATGTAGAGAGATTTGGAGTTGCCAGTCCATTTTACTCAAAATAGACAAAAGAAAAAGGGTAAGCCATACCGAAGGATGGCATCCAAAGACATACTGGTGCATGCGAAACCAAAATGATTCGAGAAGGGTTCGAAGGCTTAGTTACTAAATGGGAAGGTGTAGGCACCCATTCCGCCCTTTCGGTCTCTCATGGATATTTGCTATTTTCCTTTATATTTCCCCCCCCGTGATATGTGTGCATGTGTATATATAGAATGGAGTTAGGAATCCTCGACTTGTATCATGGAAAAGATAAAGCGAGTCATCCGTAGTAAGATATAAGAATAGTATTAGAAAAATAAGATTTACGCGATTACCCCTACGTGGATCGTTATAATGGAATGATAACGCATATGGAGTAATACATCACTAAGGGCAAGTATATAGAATATAAGAAGATTAGGTTTAGAGAAAATAGAAAATAAGAGGAAAAGTAAGAAAAGGTGAGAGAGAGGACTCATGTCTCGGGTTTTACCTCGAGACGCCTACGTAGCCTATAAAGGCATCAAAGTCCACGTAGTTCGCATACAAAACGAGGGGTGGAGTTTATCCCATAAATCCAAATGGGGGATTTCTTATTTGTGAATGTGTGTGTGTGTGTGTAGAAAAAGTGCTTTAGTTGTGAGAAAAGTGTGGAAAAAGTGTGAGAATCCCTATTTGGAATTTATGAGCAAACCCTATTTTTTCTTATTTTTTAGGGTTTTGATTTATATGAAAGTAGGAGATGTGCAATAATACTAAATAAAAAGTATATTAGGATGTGTGGGATGAGATAATAAGAGTGCTAGGTAATGAAAACAAGTTATTGAGAATTTAAGAGGATTTAAGAGAGAGTTTGAGAAAGTTGGACCTTCTTGAAGATCTTGAGCTTGAGCTTGAGTGTTGGGGAGAAGCCCTTGCACTTGGATGATGATGGAGAGTGGCTAATTCATCAAGTTTGATGAAAAGGATGATGAAAAGTGGAAGTAAAAGAGGGATTTGGAAGTTGAAATCACGCTGCCTTTGAGAGAGGTTTCTGGGATTCGTTGAGAATGAATTTTATCAGATCTCGGTTCCTCTTGCAAATGAGGTGAAGGCCTCCTTTTATAGGCTCAGTCACTGTCGATCGGCATAGACCCGTTCCAACCTATCAGCACCTGCTGATAGGCAGGGTCTGGAACCTTCCATTTGGCAGTGTGCCTCGGTCAAGCTGAAGAGTTGACATAGGTCAACAAAAGCCCGGGAGCGCCCGGTGGCCTCTGGGTTAAGTTTCGGACGCAAACGGATCGTTTGTCCGCATGGTAATTCGGAATCGTACACGGGGCGATCCGTTAGAAAGGGGATTCAGTGCCCTTCAAATATTCATTGAGTCTCGATCGAGATGAAAAGTTTGACTTTTTGGTCAAATTGAGCCAGGGAGTGCCCGATAGCTTCTAGGTCAGTACTCGGGACATGACCTGGGTTTATAGTGATGGATGGAGGTACTAGGGACCTAAGGAGAGTTAAGGGGTAACAAGATGGGGTGTCTAAAAAGCCCCTCGACGGGCGAGTTTGGAATAAATGATGAGGGTTGAATAGACATCATATGATACTTTTGAGGGAGTATGACTGATTCAGAGGGTCGAGGCCGATTTTGAGGACCTAAAGAGTGTGCTGAGGATGATCAATTCTGCGGGTCAAAGCCGAATCTGTGGGCCTAGGGTTAAGATCTAATAATCGAGGTCAATTTTTACCTAAGAGTGGTGAAGATTGAGGATCGGGGTCAATTCTGACCCAAATAGTGGTGACAATCGAGGACCGGGATCAATTCTGACCCAAATCAGGTGACGATCCAAAACTGATGTCAATTCTGACCTAAGAGTGGTGACAACCGAGGATCGAGGTCAATTCTAACTCAACTCAGGTGACAATCCAAGATCGAGGTCAATTCTGACCTAAGAGTGGTGACGACCGAGGATCGGGGTCAATTTTAACCCAACTCTGGTGACGATCCAAGACCGAGGTCAATTCTGACTTAAAGAGTGGTGACGGCCGAGGACCGAGGTCAATTCTGACCCAACTTAGGTGACGATCCAAGACCAAGGTCAATTCTGACCTAAGAGTGATGACGACTGAGGATCGGGGTCAATTCTGACCCAACTCAGGTGATGACTGAGGATCGGGATCAATTATGACCCAACTCAGGTCACAATCCAAGACCGAGGTCAATTCTGACCTAAAAGAGTGGTGACAACCAAGGACCGGGGTCAATTTTGACCCAACTCAGGTGACAATCTAAGACCGAGGTCAATTCTGACCTAAGAGTGATGACGATCGAGGATCGGTGTCAATTCTGACCCAACTTAGGTGACAATCCAAGATCGAGGTCAATTATGACCTAAGAGTGGTGACGACCGAGGACCGGGATCAATTCTGACCCAACTCAGGTGACGATCCAAGACCAAGGTCAATTTTGACCTAAAGAATGGTGACGATCGAGGACCGGGTCAATTCTGACCCTACTCAGGTGACGATCCAAGATCGAGGTCAATTCTGACCTAAAAAGTGGTGATAACCGAGGACCGGGGTCAATTTTGACCCAACTCAGGTGACGATCTAAGATCGAGGTCAATTTTGACCTAAGAGTAGTGACGACCGAGGACCGGGATCAATTTTGACCCAACTCAGGTGACGATCCAAGACCGAGGTCTATTCTGACCTAAAGAATGGTGACGACGGAGGACCGAGGTCAATTCTGACCCAACTCAGGTGACGATCCAAGACCAAGGTCAATTCTTACCTAAAGAGTGGTGACGACCAAGGACCGGGATCAATTCTGACCCAACTCAGGTGACGATACAAGACCGAGGTAAATTCAGACCTAGAGAGTGGTTACAACCGAGGACTGGGGTCAATTCTGACCCAACTAAGGTGATGATCCAAGAACGAGGTCAATTTTGACCTAGAGAATGGTGACGACCGAGGATCGAGATCAATTCTGACCCAACTCAGGTGACGATCCAAGACCGAGGTCAATTCTGACCTAAGAGTGGATGAAGATTGGATTTTGATTTTGCTTGGGAAAATGCTTTTGTGATTTTGATTCGAGCTGGGGAGCTAATAGTTGGGGAATTTTTTATTTCATTAGGAGACCTTGCGGGGGGTAACAACCTATTTTGGGTGCTGTAGGAGAATTCCGTTGGGAAAGTGATTAGGTGATCCGTAGAGATCCTCCGGAGCTTTCTCGGGAGGAGTTTTCACTTGGTTTTTGAGGATTTTTCTAGGAAAGAGGGGTTCTGCTTGAGGGAACATGAAGTTTTCTTGGTGAAAAGGCTTTAAATCCTTCCTGGGATTTTTAAGAATTTTTCGAGGATTTTTTGAGGCTTTTTGGTATTTTCTGGGAATTTTTCTACGAAATTTAAGGGGGGTGCTGGTCGGCATAGTATGAAGGGTGCCATTCGGCAGTGGCATGGACTTTTGGGATACCTCGGGAAGGCAAGGGGTTAGTGCCGATCGGTATGGTAGGGGGAGGTGCCGATCGGCATAGCGCTTGGCATCCTATACAAAGGGGGAGAATCCCCTCATTTTTTTTATAGTTTCTTTGCTTTCTCTCTCTCTGCGATTCTTTTGCAAATCGTTCTAGCATTTCGATCTTCAAGAAATGGTCTCTTTTGTGAGCATTACAGTCCACCGGGAATGGTTGACTGTTTATGACTGTGCGAACGTGGAGTGGAGGGCTAGGGCGCCTCTTGCTTTGGGGAGTGAGAACTCCTTTGATGCGTTTGAGCCTGTTGTGGATGAGCGGACCTTGCTGCGGGAGCCATCGCGTCATCGCTCTTCGAGAGTGAGTTTTGGTGGTTATGTAAGTAACCCGACCTTTGGCATTCTTCTCTTTTTGGTGATTTTTCTTTCTTTCTTGACTTTTGATGAGACTTTTCTTTTTGCCAGTCTGATATTTCTTTGAAGAACATGCGTGCCCGTGGGACAACGGGGCTCAAGGATGTCTGGGAGCATCTCCCACTTGTGGTGTGTTGGATTGTATCATCTGTGGGTTTTGGGCGGTTGGCATCGGTGTTGGATGAGACGCCTCGTTCGACAGTGGTCTTGTGCGCTTTGGGAGAGAGGTGGTGGGATACTACCCACTCCTTCCATTTCGGCTTCGGCGAGATGATTGTGACTCCCATAGACGTGCAGCAGCTGTTGGGGCTGGATTGTGATGGAGAGCAGATAGAGGTGGATCGCTCTTTATGGGTGAGACCGGAGGTAGTGCGTACGACACTTGGTGATGTAAGGAGGATAGTTTCTGGGGATTTTATCCGACTGTCCCTGCTGAAGGATGTTCTGCTGAGCAGGGTGATTGATGTGGAGGATGGGCTGCAAGTGAGGCAGATGGCCCGATTATTTATTCTGCTGGTATTAGGAGGTTTCATGGTGGCGTTGAGCGACGACATCGTCCATTTATGGTTTCTGTCGTACTTGAGGATGTTTTTGAACATCCCTTTCTATGATTGTTGGAGTTTGACCTTGGCGACCCATTACTCCTCTCTGGACGCATTCAACCGGTGCTACCAGTAGACCTTTACTGGGGCCACGTACCTTCTTGAGGTATTCTTTAGTTTGCGCATTTCTTTTTATGCACTCTCATTTTCCTTTCATGCATTCGCATTTTCCTTTCATGCATTCGCATTTTTCCTTATACATCATCTTTTTGTTTGTGAATTCAGATGTGGTTCTACGAGGTGACTAGGTGCAATACCCCGTTGATCGCTTTGAAGGACGACACTGTTGGGGACTTCTGTCGATTGTATCGATGGCGTAAGGCTAATCGGCAGTCGAAGGGATTCCTCTCCCTGGAGGTGGTGCGTCAGGTCTTGAATGACCTAACAAGTGGTAGGGTAAGACTCTTTCCATTTCAGTCTTGGTTTTTGCATCTTCTGATCTTATATTTATTTATGCTCGCTTGGAGATTTTTAGGTGACCTTTTATTCCTGGGGGACAGCCATTCAGGATGCGGGGGCGACCGGGGTGAACGTGCGAATGAGGCATTTGCTGGCGCATGAGTTCGGCCATTCCTGGTATCTCGGGGAGAGGGTGGTTCGTCAGATTACCGAGGAGGAGGTGGTGGTGCCACCTGCGCAGCCTCCTACGTCTATGAGGTGGGAGCGACTGCTGTCGGAGGATGAGAGGATCGCGGAAATGATTAGCGAGTCCTACTTGCTATACACCGATACGGCTGTGCCGTATGACTATATGGATTTTGTGACGAGTTGGTTGATGGCGCCCAGCATATATGATGCATTGCCTTTCCTTCCTGCGGTTTCAAGTCGGGTGGTGGGTTCTTCCCACAGCGGCGGTGGTCCGCCGGCATCTGCGACGGCGGCGACTTCAGATGTTCTTTTTGTGCGGTTTCATACTCCTTCGTACAACATTCCACGGGCTGATGGAGGGATAATGCCTATTCTGCAACGTCCTCGTGCGATGGATCCGGAGGAGTTGGGTTTGACAGAGGAGGTCCTTCGACTTGCAGTATACCTTTTTGTTCCTCTCTTTTTTCTTTTTCTGTTTTGGTCCTTTCTGCTTTGATACTAATTTCACCTTTTCTTGCTGCAAGTCCGGGTGTCGACCACTTGGCTCAGGGTCATCAGAGACTGGATATCTTTGGCGACTGCCCATATTCGGGATGCGGTTCCCGTTCCTTCTTGCTTGGTGTCGTCTGCCTCGTTTGGAGAGGACTCTGGCTCGGGTAGTGGTGGTGCGTCATCTCGCTGTAGGGGGAAGAGAGCACGCCGCAGGGGTGGAAGCTCTTAGTGAGAGAGAGAGAGAGAGAGAGAGAGAGAGAGAAAGAATGTGGGTTCGGGCTGAGTCCCGTTATTTTTGCTTTTTCTTTTTATTTCCTGCAAAATTGATGTAACACAAAACACAAATTGATGCAATGCAATGGAGTTTTTTGATTATATTTTATTTAATGATGAATGCATGCACATGCGCTTTTTACTTTACCGCTGAGATCGTAAAAAGGAATATTTTTGGAATTTTTTTTTGAAGTAAAGTTTTTGATTAAAAAGGGAGAAATTTTATAAGGAGAAAAAGAGATTTTGAAATTCTGTTGAGAATATTAATTTATCTTTATTGAGTTTTCTGATTTGACAAAAGAGGAAAAAAGGGAAATTTCCACAAATGGGGGATTACCGATCGGCAAGCACCCTGACCTGCCTATCAGCAGTTCAGTCCAGTCCAGTCCCATCAATTGAAAGCTTTGGATGGTACCCTCTGCAGCCTTTGGTACCTTGTAGGGTAGGATTCCCTTCGATTTTTGCAGGGATTATGTCTCTTGTGAGGGTTTTCAAGTATAAAAAGGGGTAAGGGTGGAGTGTTTTCATCACACCTTTGCATTTTCACTTACTTTCCCACTATCTCTTAGCCTTGCAAGATGTCTCTCCCTGGTAGCATTGAGTTTGTCAACTATCTCGAAGCCTTGGAAGCAATGTGCTCTTATAATATCGACTATGATGCTTTCAACATGCGCCGAGTCTCCTTGTGGCGTAATCGACCTCTTGAGTGGAACGTGCTGACGACGGCGGTAAAATTCTGGTACCCCGAAGACCATGTATTTCGCTTTGGGTTGAAAGAAGTTTATCTTACCTACGAGGAATTTTTCCCCATACTGGGTGTAAATCCTAGTGTTGCTGTGGCTTTGCCCTAATTTTCCTGCTCTCCCAGGGATTTGTTGGCCGGGCTTCTTTATATTTCGCCTTCGGCGGCTAGATCACTGGTTGCTGGAGGAATGATCTCCCTCCCGGCGGCGCTGCAGTCCGTGAATTTGCGAGAAGTAGGTGATGCTGGATATGCTGGAGCCGTTATTCTGGGTCTGGTTTTTAAATTGCTGCTGGTGACTGGAGAGGTGCAAGTGGACCCACAACTTGCAGCCATTACTTTATGGATGTCATAGCGTCGCAATCCTGCGGCAGTGATACTGGCGGAGACCATGAATGGCCTGGATGCCTGGAGAGAAGGTCATTCTGACTTTTTGAGGGGTAGCCCCGTGATGCTGTTCATGTGGTTGTCTGAAAGATTTCGCTTGACGACTCCTCCAGAATATCCCTTGTCGTCCGTACCCAAATTCTTTTCATGCTACTTCATCAGCGTCGGCTTGTATGTTGAGAACTGGGAGCATTGGCTTGTGGAGCATGGGGCTCGTGGGCTGTATTGGTTATTGTCTTGGTGGGGAAAGTTGAAGCCTGTTCTGGAGCTAGGAGAGTATTCATATGTGCGGCTGGTTGGTCTTAAACAGACCTCTTTTTATTTCCCTTGGCGACTTTTGCGCCAATTCGGCTGGGCGCAGGTCATGCCCCCTTGGACCTCAAATTTCTTTTCGGTAGAATATTTGACTGAGTGCCTGCGTCTGTTGCTTGGGTCTCTGTGGGAAAATCGGCGTCCGTCGACCCGTTCTTCCCAATCTATCTAGAAGGTTTGGCATGTCCCCAAAGATTATATGTAGTGGTTATGGAGGAAAGTAGTCAGCAAGATGTTAGCAGTGGAGACTGGACAAAGATGGTTTATTTTATCTAACACCATGGAAGGGGGTGTTGTGGTGTTTTCAAAGATGGTTAACGCTCATCGATCCATGGGATGTTTACGGCACTTTATTCAGGCAGGGGAAACTTGGGGACCTCCAGATGTAGATGATGAGAGTACAGGCCCCTTTGGTGGTTGTGGGTAGGACTCCTTGGGAGTTTATTTGTGTAATAGATGTGGGGATGTTATTTAGCTTTTTATGGCAGTAGGGGGATGGAGTTATCCGTTCTTTTTTCTTATGTAATCCGTGTTGAATTTTCTTATTAATGAAATAAACAAGTTTCTTATCATCTAGCTATGCCTTTCGATGAATTTTGTAATTTTGAATTATCTACACCGATCGCTAAGGCATACATAATCCTTTTGTTCAAGTATTTTTAGAATGAACCGCCGTTCTCGGAAGTAAGAAAGGAGTAGTATTTTGTGAGAAAGAAAGGGTCCCACTCATGTGAGGTGTATGAGATGCCTACGTACCTCTGGGGTTTTTGAAAATGTTTTTATCTGTTTGCAAATAATTTTTTGCAGAGGATCAGGCCCACGTAGTTCTGGGTAGAGGGAAATGAAGAGTTTTTTTTTTAGAATAGAAGGGGGATGAGAAGAGTCGTAGCGTGTCGAGATTTCGGACTAGGGGTAGAATTTCTTAAGACGGTCCAGATTGACTGGACGAGCCATCTCTTCCCCATCTAGGTCAGTGAGCATGGCGACTCCGCCGGATAAGATTTTCATCACAATGTAGGAGCAGCTCCAATTGGGCTTGAATTTCCCTCTGGGGTCCCATATGGGTTCTATTATCTCTTTGAAGGCTAAATCCCCCTCCCGGACACCGCAATCCTTGACTCTCTTGTTGAATAACCATGCTATTCGGCGATGGTACCCCTGTATGTGGTAAAGAGCTTTTAATCTTCTTTCATCTAAGAGGGCTAGCTCATCAAGACGGCTTTGACACCAGTCTTCTTCGTTAACTTTACTTTCGAGCATGACGCGTAACGATGGTATTTTCAGCTCCGCGGGTAGTACTGCTTCCATGCCGTAGACCAGGGAGTAAGGGGTAGCACCAGTAAAGTTTTGAATTGAGGTTCGATAGCCCCAGAGGGTGTATGAGATCCAGTCGTCCCAATCCCTACAACTTTCGGTCATATTGCTGATGATAGCTTTGAGGTTTTTGTTGGCGGCTTCCACTGCACCATTGGTCTGATGTCGGTAGGGAGAAGTTTTGTGTCTATGAATACCGTACTCGTTGACTACTTCTGTGACTTCTGCTTTGAAATGCAACCCGTTATCTGACACTAGCTCATGTGGGACCCCATATCGGCAGATGATATTTTTCTTGAGGAATTTGGCCACTTTCTTAGCATTTAACACTGCGTATGACTCATCTTCGACCCATTTGGTGAAGTAATCGATGGCGACTAGGATGAACTCATGTCCGTTTAAAGCCTTTGGTGTAACCTTCCCTTTGATGTCGACAACCTAGGTGGAGAACGACCAGGGAGAGGTCATGTTGTATAATTCTCGGGGAAGCAGGTGTTAAAGATTGGAGAATTGTTAGCATTTGAGGCACCTCCAGACATAGGCGGTGCAATCCTGGATCATGGTGGTCCAGTAGTAGCCCTGTCGGATGATCTTCTTGGTGAGAATGTGACCATTCATGTGGGGTTCGCATTCCCCGCTGTGGATTTTCTGCATTATCTTCTCAATCTTAGCCCCTGCGATGCAGTGTAGATGAGTTCCATCAAAGTTCCTCTTGAGTAGGGATTTATGACAGATGATGTACTGGGCGTCCAGTCTCCGGAGAGTCATTTGATCTTTATTATTGGAACCCTCGGGATATCTGCCATGTTTGAGGAGGCACCAGATATCATAGTACCAGCAATCGTCTAGTTCAGGATCTTCGATGGAGACAAGCTCAATATGGTAGCAATGGGTCAGTTTGTCTTGCTTTTGAACTAGGAAGGGGGTCATTGTTATTCCCTCAGGCATGTCGACCATGGAGGCCAAGGTAGAAAGAGCATCGGCTAGGTTATTCTTTACTCGGGGTAGGTAATGGAAGGTGATATCTCAGAACCGGGAGGCCAACTCTTCTAATTGGGCATGAAAGGGTTGGAGCTTTTCATCCTTGACTTTCCACTTTATAAGAACTTGACCGATGATAAGGGTAGAATCCCCATAGACCTCAAGGTATTGAATACCTTTATTGAGAGAAACTTTGAGGCCCACTGTGCATGCCTCGTATTTCGTCATGTTGTTGGTGCAAGGGCAATCCAATTTAATGGCGATGGGAGTGTGGGAGTCATCTGGGGAAATCAGAAGTATCCCAATGCCATATCCCTTTTTATTGGAGCACCGTCAAAGAATATTTTCCATCGAAGGCGGTCTTGAGTGGTGTAGAGGATATTTTCATCTGGGAATTCGGAGATCCAGACATCTACTTCGTCTATGGGGTAATCGGCGAGGTAGTCAGAGATAGCTCTTTCTTTACGGGAGTCCTCAAAGTATTGGGCTAACAAAGCCCTAGCTGCAGTGTCGGTTATGGTTAGGTATAGGAGCAAAGGGAGACCAGACTATGGTGGCATGAGCACTAGAGGTTGGGTCAGGTATTGTTTGATTCGGTCAAAAGCTTCTTGGCAGGCCTCGTTCCAAACCTGGTGTTGACACAAAAATTAGTCAGCTGACGTGAACCAATTAAATGAAGACCTGTGTCACCTTACGTGGCTAATACATACTATCACCAAGCAACTCAAGGTGTGCAGAGAAACGAGCAGGTGTGCAGAGCGATGAGCAGATGTGCAGAGCAACGAGCAACTTTGTAGAGAAACTCAAGGCGTGCAAAGAAACTCTAGACAGACAGATCAAAGGATTACTATGCATTTAATGTGTGTTAATGAAGATAACAACACATTTAATGAGCCTTAATGTACATTTCTACTGTATCAATAGATGTCTACTAGATAACAACACATGTACTTTTCATATGGACAGCCTCAAGTCTATAAATACATTGTAACCCCATCATAGAAGGGGGATCTGACAACTATGAGAGACCATACATAAGATACGCACCTTTTTCTTCCTCTCTCCACCACATTGTGCTATTGTAAACCCCTGGAAATAAAATAACAGTGGACGTAGGCTTTTTCTTATAGTCGAACCACTTTAAAAATCTTTGCCTCTCATATGCTTTATTGGATTACTTTTATCTATTTATCTGTGATCATAAAAATGGGACTCAGTCCAGTTTTTTGTATCAACAGATTGGCACCGTTTTTGGAAATGTGTTACAAGCATTGTTCTCCATCAAAAGCTAAGTTTTTATTTTCTCTACGTATCATGAATTATACATACATCTTTTGATTTAGTCATGATTTTTATGTTTATATACATAAATTAGTTGTCCAATTTTTATTTATGAAATCTGCAAAATATGGCATATCATGATTTTAAAATCATAACTGTTAGATTAATTCTTGTTGAGAAATCTGTAAAATGGTGGATTTCATAAATCAAAACTTTTGGCTTGATTCTCATAATATGGTGGATTTCATAAATTATAACTGTTATATCATGAATCACATATTCAGAGATTACATAAACTTTTAGAATTCATATAACACTGTTATGAATAATGATTTGCCACATTATGTACAATCTGAAATTCGAATATGTTAACCACATCGTTTTATTTATATTAGTGAATTATACACTCAATTTTTCACCTATAGATCTGGACAACCGCATCAAATTTTGGAAATTTTCATGATTGATTTTGAGACAAGATCCAAAAAAAATCTCTAATGGTTGTTCAAATTTTCTATCTCTAATCAGAGAATAGAAAAACACAAATCAAAAACAATTTTCTCTCTCCTGACAATCAATCCAGATCTACTTCAAAAGTACTCATCAACTTAATTTGTTTGAGAAAATATTCGTCAACCTTCTGAACAAACCCGTTCATAGGAGTAAAAATACAAACACTGGATTAGATCGGAGAGTTTAAATTCCCATATCTAAGATTTTTGACAGAAAATAAAATAGTCCTCTATTTGAAGAGATGGTAACCACAACGTTTCATCCATTGTATAGATTTTACTCATCCGTCAATCTATTTGGTTAGTTATACACATTTTTGTTTGTCATTTTGTGTTGAATTTTATGACAAAAAGTCTTTTATGAATCAGATGGAACAGCTTACGAAAAGTATAAAGTGATATAAATTTACTACTTTCTCTCTCCTGATTTATTTTCTCCATAATAGGAAAATGAGAAGAAAAAAAAAAAAGTTTTCTCTCTCCTAATTAACCCTCTAAGAAATTGCCTCAAATTTGGGATGAAGATTTCTCTAAAAAGTTGTAGATTCAATGGATCAGCTCTTGATTTTCAGAATATTTGGATTCAAGTGGAATAAAGATTTGTTGTATTATTTTGGAGAAAGGGAACTTAAAAGACACCAGATCGGTCTTCAAATCGAAGTTTCCTATTTAAACGATTTCCAATCAGTTGATCTGTGTCAAATTTCAGAAAAATCCATGGATTCCCCTCTCAAAAATTATAAAGTCGCATAAGAATCCGATTTTAGCCCCGGATCATTACGAATTTGATCATCAAAAATGGATTTTTATGATACGAAGAAACTGAGTTTGGCTCGTCATCAATCAAGCAAAAGTTTCTGGATATGGTTAACTGTGGTCGGCGTCAACCACTGAACAAAGTCGAAAACATCTTCGCAAAAATCCCAGAGTAATATTAATGGCCAGCATAATCAATTTCGTGATCGTAGGCATTTCACTCTAGTCAGTGACGGATATTATGTAGCTTTCTCCTATTTGTTAATTGGAGATTCCTACTGTATAGGTTGAGATGTTCCAGACCTCTCACTGGTCGGCGGAACCGTTAAATAGAAAAAAATCGTGAAGATTTTAGTTTCATACCTGTTAGTTGTCTCACCTAATCTTGGTCGGCAATAGCTCTAGACCATCTATTATTGATCGGAGTTAGCTCCGAACCACTGTTTATTGATCGACAACATCTCTGGACAATCTACATTGATCGGAGACCAGTATTTCTTATTCGGCACCACTGTACTGGCATCGCCCGACCTCCAATCGTAAGTCGGCATCAAGGGTCGACCAAAGTCTATTGAGTCAACTGCTCGGCGACAAATTTTAACAGGTCGGGGGCTTCCCGACTTCATATACTTGGACGGAGACATCGTCGGACTTTTTTTTCTTGACCGTTGCATAGATCCGTGAACCTGTTGATACTCATTAGCAGACGAACAATGGGATCTAAGGTCGATTGCCTCCAACCCGTCGACCATTGTCATCGAAAATTCCACCCTTGGTTGTCGGGATCATATAAAGAGAAACACTCAGGCGACAGATCACAGTGCCAATGTTAGTTGGCAAAGAAGATCACCACATTAGAGTGTTGTTCGACTAAACTTTTGGGATTCAGATTTGACTTGTGGGACTTAAATATATTTAAGTCTATAAAAATGTTTACTGAATAAAAGAGTCTTAACAAACAACTTAGAAATATTTTTACCGGACTTAAATTTGAGAATTTGTTTAAAATTAAAATTCATAACTGATTATTTGCTGATTTAAATCACAGAAACTTCATATAAAAATATTTTTGAGACCAACTTATATTTGAGCATTTACTGAATTTCAAATAATTCCTATAGTGATTAATTAGCCCTAATTATGTCACATGAAAATGTGCTCATATGACACACATTTGGCACAAAACATATTATTGCATATTTTGACATCTTTATTGTATACACATTATATATTGTTTGGCTGAATAATTATTCTCATTACAACATCAAAGATCAACAAATACTTGGTCGGCGTTATATATAACTGGTCAGCATCATCAAATCAAGATCGGCAACGATCCACCATCAGATCTTATCGTCATCGCCAAAGACGTCATGTTTTAAATTATGCTAGTCGGATATGGTGAACTTGGTCGGCCAAGGGCCCCTGTATGTTGGTCGGCTTCAACTAGTCAGCAGCAAAGGATAAAACTAGGACAAAACTTCTTGGGTTTCATACCAGACTGTTATAAGCATTTTCTAATTAAAGCTTTGCCACATCCCATTTTGACTTTATCCAAATAAAGCCCTTTGCTGATTAAAAACTTGTTAAAAAACTTTTGGTTAATTACACCAATTCTCTACAATTTACACCCTCACGTGAACCAACTTATAAATATTATGGAAACCAAATTATATTAAGTATTTCTTGGAATTCAGATAGTTTTGCAAAAATTTTAGATTGAACAATTATGCCTTACAACTGTTGCATATTTGATAAATTCTGTTAAGTCATCACCACATATTATTGTCCGAGCAAATACATATCATATATTGATTGGATCACTAAATTATTCTCATGACTAACTATCTGATCTAGTCTCAACAGGTGTTCGGGCAGCTTATTAAAATTCCTTAGGTACAAGATTCAATCCCGACGAAAGCTCAACCACAATCTTAAACCTCTGGAAACTGTTATTGCTCGACATCAGGCAATTTGGCCTCGACAGATCAACCGAACATATATTATTTCATATTTTGAAATTGATATTTTTATTGCCCGGGCAAATACATATCATATATTCATTATATTGACTAGATTATTCTCATGATAACTAATCAATTCAGCCTACACATGTGGTAGAGCAGCTTATTACTTTTTACAGGTACAATTTTCGGTCTCGTCTGAGTATTCGACCATGATTGCCTGGAAATCTGATTTATGCTCCGATATATATATATATATATATATATATATATATATATATATATATATTTGATCGAGCAAAAATAGCTACTAGCCATAATCTTAAACTTCTGGAAAATATTATCATGGCTCAGCATTATGAAATTTTACCTCAGCAAGGCACTATTCATTTTATTATTGCTCTGATCCATGCTCAAGCACGAATTATTCTATATATCCATTCAGATTCATATTCTATATTCATCTCAGCATGGAGCTCGATGAGATACTTATTATCATATCCAACTCCGAGGAGAACTATAACATTTGTTATATTTCACCCCCAACGGATAGTTGGTCGGGGTAATTCTTATTTATATTCAGGCCCGACAAAGTACTAGGCCATTTTCTTATATTCTGGAAAATATTATTCTTGTTTGGCATTATACAATTTTGCCTCGACAAATCAACGAGACACTTTATTATTATTCTGAATCATTCTTTATATCTATTCAGATGCATATTCTATATTTATCTCAGCATGGAGCTCGGCAAAATATTTATAATCATATATTCAGCTCCAAGGAGGTCTCCAGCATTTATATTATCTTTTTCCCAACAATCTGTTGAGGAGGTCTCCAGCATTTATTATATCTTATTCCCAACAATCTGTTGGTCAGCTCCGAGGAGATATCCATCATTTATTATATCTTATTCCCAACAATCTGTTGGTCAGCTCCGAGGACGTCTCTAGCATTTATTATCTATTACCACTAACTCAGGTTGGTCGGGAACTCAATTACCACCAACTCTGATTGGTCGGCAAATCAATTACCACCAACTCCGGTTGGTCGGGAACTCATTACCACCAACTTCGGTTGGTCGGGAATTCAATTACCACCAACTCCGGTTGGTTGGTACCAAACTAGGCAAGAAGATGGGTGACCTCCTGGGGCATCAATGATCTAGGAAACAAGGTAACCTTAATGGGATTACTACAACTATGCAGGAATATGGGATGAAAATCATTCCATTGCTTAAGCCTAAAGAGTGACAAGTCACTATAATTAAACATCAGGTGGAGAAAGTTTTATTGTCTATGAAAAATAGGACAATTTGTCCTTATACATATATATATTCATCAGCAAACAACAAGGAAAGCATCTTACAAAGTATTTCCAAGAAAATGAAAATGCAAACATGCAAAGGGAGTCATTTCAGGGAACATTTCCTCGGCCTTATTTTTCTAGCAAGACCAACATACTTCAAGGCCAAGAAAGCATTCAAAGTTTATATTCCACACTTGGGGGCTTCTATTACATATTTAGTTATTCATTCGGTGGCACATTCTCATAACATCATGCAGTCGAGCATCAAATTCAACTCCACAAACTCACATAGTCGGGGCCCCGACCAATCATCATTCAGGAGTTCTTCGTCTTGCTCAGAAGTTAATTTTTGCTATTGAAGTTCAGGAGGCATATTCACAAGTTCAGGAGGAAAGTACATGAGTTATCTTTTTGAAGTTCAAGAGTTGCTATTGAAGTTCAAGAGGCATATTGAAGTTCAGGAGGCATATTCAGGAGTTATTATGCACACTCTATTGAAGTTCAGGAGGTATATTGAAGTTCAAGAGGCATATTCAGGAGTTATTATGCACACGCTATTGAAGTTTAGGAGGCATATTGAAGTTCAGGAGGCATATTCAGGAGTTATTATGCACATTCAGGAGTCAGATTAAATATCTATATCACTGAGATCTTTACTACTACTGTCCCGACCAATATTGAAGAAGAAGTTGTATAAAAAAATTTCGAAGTCCGCCACAAGCTTGGTACTAATCAGATTGAAGAGTTGGGTTCAAAAGCTAGTATGTTGCTCGACAAAGTATTTAGAGGGGCATAAATCAGAAAAATCAAGCTCGTGAAGTTAGCACTCAGTTGCTCGGCACAGGAGGCAGTTGGTCGGCTAGCAAACTAATCAATATACTTAAAGATTATGATAAGCTACCAGCTGCATACTATGGCATGGCTACATCTAAATTCCCAGGGGTGATATATAGCACACGGTCACTTGACGAATGGAGTTCCTAAAAAGAGATAATAGCAACCATCGATCAGCCTGCATCATATGTCATCCAAGAGATAGTGCACTTTATGATGAACGAATCAAGAAGGAAGATCAAGAATTTTATGAGCACCAAGCAACACTGCAGAATAAAAGCTCCATCCTTTCAGTAAACCATCAAGCATGAAGCATTGAGGGCTTCTGTTGACACAAAAATTAGTCAGCTGATGTGGACCAATTAAATGAAGACATGTGTCACCTTACGTGGCTAATACATACTATCACCAAGCAACTCAAGGTGTGCAGAGCAATGAGCAGGTGTGCAGAGTAATGAGCAGGTGTGCAGAGCAACGAGCAACTTTGCAGAGCAACTCAAGGCGTGCAGAGCAACTCTAGCCAGACAGATCAAAGGATAACTATGCATTTAATGTGTGTTAATGAAGATAACAACGCATTTAATGAGCCTTAATGTACATTTCTACTGTATCAATAGATGTCTACTAGATAAAAACATATGGCCTTTTCATACGGACAGCCTCAATGCTATAAATACATTGTAACCCCATCATAGAATTGGGATCTGACAACTATGAGAGACCATACATAAGATACACACCTTTTTCTCCCTCTCTCCACTACATTGTGCTATTGTAAACTCCTAGGAATAAAATAACAGTGGACGTAGGCTTTTTCTTATAGCCGAACCACTTTAAAAATCTTTGCCTCTCATGTGCTTGATTGGATTGCTTTTATCTATTTATCTGTGATCATAAGAATGGGATTCAGTCTAGTTTTTTGCATCAACACCTGGGTTGAATCCTTTCAGAGGAGCTTAAAGATCGGTTCACAAATGGAGGTTAGCTGGCTGATGAACCGGATGATATATTACAATTGGCCAAGAAAACCTCAGACTTCTTTCTCTGTTCGGAGTGGTGGCATCTCAAGTATGGCCTTTAGCTTTGCAGGATCTGCTTCTATCCCCTTTTCACTGACCATGAATCCCAAGAGTTTTCCCTTTATAACGCCGAAGACACACTTTTGTGGATTAAGTCGCATCTGATACCGTCGCAGTCGTTTGAAAAATTTTCGGAGAGTGGGAACATGACCTTCTCTAGTTTTGGACTTGATAATTATATCATCCACATAAACCTCGACCTCCTTGTGAATCAGATAGTGCAGTATGGTTATGGTAGCCCTTAGGTAGGTAGCCCCAACATTCTTCGAATCGAATGGCATAACGGTGTATCAAAAGGTTCCCCATGGGGTGATGAATGCGGTTTTTTCTTGGTGGTCTGTGTGCATCTTGATTTGGTTGTATCCGACAAACCCGTCGACGAATGACTTGAGAGCATGACTGGATGTGTTGTCTACAATCATGTCGATATTGGGTAACGAATAATCATCCTTCGGAGAAGCTTTGTTTAAATCTCGATAATATACACGCATTCGAACCTTCCCTCCTGATTTCGGCACATGTAAAATGTTGGCTAGCCATGTAGGATATTCGATCACTCGAATGAAACCCACGTTCAACTATTTGACCACATCTTTTTTTACCTTGAGCGACCATTCGGTGGAGAGTTTACTCAATTTTTGTTTAACTGGCATGTAATCTGGGAGACTGGGGATCTCCTGCTGAGCTATTTCAGGATCAATGCCTGGCATATCATTATTGGACCATGCGAAGACATCTACGAACTCCTTCAGTAATTCTTCGAGTTGTGCACGCTCATGCTTGTCAAGGGTGGCCCCTATCCTAATCTCGTGCAGTTGGCTACTAGAATCGAGATTAATAACAACAGTCTCTTCTTCATTAACTTGAATGCGGTTATGTTTTTTATTATTAACCTTATTTATACCAGGTAAGAATTGTTCATTTGCAAAATCATCATCATGATTAGAATTCAAGCAGTTAATGTAAGGCACAACAAGATACTCAAAGTCTTCATTTATTTCATTGACAGGAAAAATAACATTGAGAACCTCATCAAAAGAGGTCTCGATTACATTTGAGCAAGGATAGATAACATAAGAAGAAATAGGGTAAATATTAGGGTTAGGAGAGATTTCAAGAGGTAGAATGGCGCAGTATGCCAGTTGAGGAGAGGAGTATCAGTAACTTTAATCAGACGGGATGGGTCCATTGATGTAGTGCCTGAATGAACCATGCAGAGTGCCAGCCCAAGTATTTGTAAGTTGAAGGAATCTTCAGAATCACTTTCCTTACTCTCTTCGGTATCTTTGATGAACGGTTATATGCGGTGTTGGAAATTTTTGGCCCATGGGTAGCTATCTTGGAAAAAGATCTCCATTCCAGGCTTCATCTTCTTGTATGTGTGGTCATATCATGGTTCTAAAAAATCATAAAAGGGGAAGTCCTCGCCTTTTTTGATGAATCGTCCATTTAAGGAGTCTCCTAGATAGTTCGGGTGCAGTCTAATCTTCTCTTTGGTCGAGACTGGTTGATCATTCTGAGCACTTTTTATGATGGTTGATACCCCAAGCCGCAATGGGGGGAAGCTTTTTTTAGCTCGATGGGCTCAAGTATCCTTTGCTTCCTTTGCCCTAGTCCCAGTCCGGGCATGAAGTGCATGTTTCTGAACATTTGAATTACATTGACATTGCCATGAGGGTCATATTCTGGACAAACCCTTTTCTTTGAAACCGTCCCCTGTCGGGAGTAGGAGTGGCTCAACTCGGAATCCTGATAGGAGCATATCATTTGACCTGTGATGTGTCTCAAGGATTGGACTGCTGGTGCTTGCACCCTCGACATTTTCGTCATCGCCCAAAATTGTGATGACTCGCCCGTCGGCGAAGAACTTCAATTTTTGATGGAGTGAGGAAGACACGCCCTTGATATTATGGAGCCATGGGCATTCGAGCAACAGGTTGAAACAAGCTGGGATGTCTATGACTTGGAATTCAATGACGGGGTTTATAGGGCCAATCCCTATTGCAAGTTTTATGGATCCCATCACCTCACGACGGGTATTATCGTAGGCACGTACAACGGCAGAGGTTGGAGCGAGGTCGCTTTCTTTCAGGCCTAAACACTTGAAGGTTCTTAGAGGGGAAACGTTCAAGGAGGATTAGTTATCGACAAGGGAGAGTGGCACGGCCTTCGCCATAACTTCGACGGAGATGCATGATTGTGATTCGGCCCAATTCTAGGGATTTCTTCTTCAGAGAATGATAACATTCGGATAGAGGTTAAGGATCCGACCAGATTTACCGCTTCTTCTGCTGTGGTAGATGGAGGAACTATGGGTCCAGTGAGTAGCTTGATTAAAGCATTTCTGTGCAGCTGGGAAGACATGAGAAGCCCCCTTTCCCTTGTCATTTGCTGGTAGTGAGCTTGGAACGTGGTAATGTCTCCCTGATCTGGTTATGTGATTTACTGAAGAAGGAAAAACATGAATCCCGTTTCCTAGTCAATCTCAGGTTGTTCTGCCAACCTGTTTATTTCTTCGAGGAGTTCTTCAAATGAGATCATCCCACATATGTCGACTACTGGGCCAGTTCTTCCTGAAGCTTATTTTTCACTCGAATTTTCGAATTCTCCCCCCCATCCGGTGGTAACAATTATGTCTTTCCATGTGAAGTCGATGCATCCCACAACTTCAACGGCTTCTTCATACAAGTTATCCCATTCTGTGGGGATATGTGTGATTGAAGGGACCAAACGCCCTTGTAGCTTCAAAGTGTCAAGTAACCCGATAATACTGCAAATGCTATTGGTTTTCTCAAATAATTCTGCCATAGTCTGGACAACATCATCTAAGCTAACTTCGTCAGTTGGTACCACCCATTTGTCTGAATCTCGAG
This sequence comes from Sambucus nigra, assembly GCA_949130495.1. Taxonomy (NCBI): domain Eukaryota; kingdom Viridiplantae; phylum Streptophyta; class Magnoliopsida; order Dipsacales; family Adoxaceae; genus Sambucus; species Sambucus nigra. The sequence continues at coordinate 659,129,015 of OX422212.1, forward strand.
CCCACTTTCGTGCTTCCAAGAAAAGTGTACTGAACGTCTGACAATCGATAACCATTTGTGAGGGCAATTTCAGCCCGAACTCTAGGAGTTGGTTCAACACTTCTAAAAATTCCATTCTTCCATTTTCAGAACGGCTATGAACAGTGATGCATGCTTTGGTAAGGAGTGACAGTACCTGATCAACGAGGCTAGTAGGGTGTAGGAGGAAATATGGGCAAGTTTGAAGAGATTTAGTAGAGTATATGGGTGTGATTTGAGTTGAGTGATCTAAATCCGAGTTTTCTTCCAAGAAGATGGCATTGGTGTGATTCGAAAGTGGATTATGAGTAGTGTTTGGCTTAGGATTGGCTGGTGGGGCGATGGTACCCCGGTCAATGAGATCTTGGATTATGTTTCGGAGGTGGAAGCATTGGTCAGTGGTATGGCCAGCAGTTTGGTGAAAGGCGCAATGGGCATCAACCTTAAAGTTTCTTGGGAGTTGATTTGGAAATGGATAGGGATCCAAGGGTTTGATGAGGTTTCGACTTAACAGGGCTTGGTAAACTTTGGAGAGGGGAGCATGGAGCTCAGTGTATTCCCTTCGGATGGGGGAAAGGCAGCTTTCTGGTGCCCATGATGTGGTTGGTTGAGAGATGTTATTGATAGTTGAAACGGTGGCACTGGCACGCTTATTATACTTTCTAGGGGTGAACTGTCCGGACACCTTCTTTAGTTCAACCTCTATTTTAATGAGGCTTTCCTTAATTTCCACTCTAGCCTCTCTGAGAGCTCGGAAGTGGGGATAGTATTGTCCTCCCATCGTTGCTCGAACATGGGGCAAGAAGTTCTATTTCACTATGTTGACCTATTCTTCCTCGGATGGACGATTGGTCATGGTAGCTGCTTGCTCCCTCCACCGGGTTATGAAGTTACTGACTGATTCTCTTGGATTCTGTTTGAGCAGCTCTAAATCACGACGAGTGACCTCAAGCTCTTTGTTATATTTATATTGCGATATGAATTCTCGGGCTACATCCTCCCAGCTACGGATTCTCGATTCCTCAAGAGATAAAAACCATCAGAGGGCACTATCCTTCAAAGTTTGCTGAAACAATTGGGCCATCACTTCTTCAGAAGCCCCTAGTAGAGTCATGGAATGATGATAACTGCGAAAATGAACAATTAGGGGTCCACTCCCTCCGAACTTCTCGATATTCGGCATCTTGAATTTCTTGGGTAACCTCGCTTTAGGATAAAGAGACATGTGGGTGTAGTCCATGTAATTCCCAGAGATCCTGACTTGGTAAAACTTCTTGGTGAGCATCTTGAGATCCTCCTTCACTTTATTCAACTCTTCCTCCTTTGGATCAGAGACCACGAGTAAATTAGCCATAGGCTGGGCAATGTTTGTCATAGGAAGCTGGACAAGCGGCGGCCCATTGACAGGAGGGGCACGTGAAGCGTGCTGATATTCTTCCAGAACCCAGATAGGCTCAGGTGGACCCATAGCATGAGGGAATAGGGGCTCGAGCTTTTGAGGAATAGGAACTTGGTTTCGTGGCATTTCTCGGACCTCAGTTTGGAGGTTGTCAATCTTGGACACGAGCTGAGTTAAGACTGTCTTCAGATCCGGCTGTATGACTGGTGCTTGATCTGTATTCTTCATGGAAAGTTAATGGATTTCGAAATCGGAAGAAGTGTTAGAGGAACGGATGAAACTTTGGGGTGTTTTGACTGAAGACCGAAGCCAATTAGGAGCCAGGCCAATGGCTTGAAATCGACCTGAGACGGCGTAGGATGAGATTTATTTTTAAGAAAAAAAAGGAAGAACTATTTTTGGATTTTTGATAAAGAAGGGAGAAATGTTTTTGGATTTTTGATAAAGAAGAGAGAACTTTTTTTGGAGACGGAACTCAGCATTATTATTATTATTATTATTGTTATTATTATTATTATTATGTTCTCACTTGTATTTAATTTTCCTAAATGCAATGTCGGACGGTACCCGAGCCTAGAAAAGTGGGGTTTTTAATACATGCAAGGCTACGGTTTGGACTTGTAACCAGGCTCATGGACAGGGGCCTGTTTTAAAATGCGCAAAAATTGGGCGGAAGGCCAACCCAGAATTTTGGCAAAGTTTTTAAAGTGCGTGTCCGAGGTTTGACACCTAAATGCTAGTATGCAGTTGGTTGGGTGAATCGGCATGGGTTCCCCCCTTTGGCGTGACTTCCACGATATACGTCTTGATCTTGCGGGCAATCGATACATGTGGACAAGTCATTTGATATACCTGAGTGTACGTGAATTGCCTCACCATATACCTCATGGGGACGGTATGTGTGAGAGCGATTCGATATACTCGACGTATGTGAACGAATTCCCTACGATATACCTCCCGTCATGACTTCGGTCAAACGATATGATGTGGGGGAACCGTTCGATATACGTCGAAGGTACTTGGCCAATGGAAGGTGAGAGTCATATCGCTTAGGCTAAGTGCGACCTGTCGGACCAGCGCCCATTACGAAGTGACCCTCAAGTTACTGGGTAAAAGTTGGTCAATAGCAATGCTCTTTGGTGATGTTGTGTGAATCATGCATGATTCACTTAGTAGTATCTTATGATGAGAATGCCTTTCTTGATTATGCCAAACAGGGAGCAAAGTACAAGTACCCAAGGTAAACTAAGTATGGATGGGTGATGCGTGAAACATGTGGATATATGTGATCCTAGGTGCACATGGTGTGAAATGTACATGGAGAAATTTCTACAAGTGTGTGAATACAAGCATAAGCATGGGATACACATGGAAAAAAGGAGAACATGCATATATGGGGGAAACATAAACAAATATAGCATCCATGCAAATAGAGTCAAGCCCACAAATAAATAAAATCCCCAGCAGAGTCGCCACTGTGGCCATCTCCGATCCTCGCTGCTGGGGCGAGCGCGCGAAGGGAGAGGATCCTTTGGGTCCCACGCATCCCTCTCGGGGCGCTTCGGCCGGCGTCATTTTGAGATGAGGTGTAAAAATGTAGAGAGATTTAGAGTCGCCAGTCTATTTTACTCAAAACAGAAAAAAGAAAAAAGGGAAGCCATCCCGAAGGATGGCATCCAAAGACATACTGGTGCATGCGAAACCAAAATGATTTGAGAAGGGTTCGGAGGCTTAGTTACGAAATGGGAAGGTGTTAGGCACCCATTCCTCCCTTTCGGTCTCTCATGGATATTTGCTATTTTTCTTTATATTTCCCCCCGTGATATGTGAGCATGTGTATATATATAATGGAGGTAGGAATCCTCGACTTGTATCATGGAAAAAAAGAGTCATCCGTAGGAAGATATAAGAATAGTATTAAAAAAATAAGATTTATACGATTACCCCTACGTGGATCGTTATAATGGAACGATAACGCATATGGAGTAATACGTCACTAAGGGAAAGTATATAGAATATAAGAAGATTAGGTTTAGAGAAAATAGAAAATAAGAGGAAAAGTAAAAAAATGTGAGAGAGAGGACTCGAGTCTCGGGTTTTACCCCGAGACGCCTACATAGCCTATAAAGGCATCAAAGTCCACGTAGTTCGCATACCAAATGAGGGGTGGGGTTTATCCCATAAATCCAAATGGGGGATTTCTTATTTGTGAATGTGTGTGTGTGTAGAAAAAGTGTTTTACTTGTAAGAAAAGTGTGGAAAAAGTGTGAGAATCCCATTTGGAATTTATGAGCAAACCCACTTTTTTCTTATTTTTTAGGGTTTTTATTTATATGAAAGTAGGAGATGTGCAATAATACTAAATAAAAAGTATATTAGGATGTGTGGGATGAGATAATAAGAGTGCTAGGTAATGAAAACATGTTATTGAGAATTTAAGAGGATTTAAGAGAGAGTTTGAGAAAGTTGGACCTTCTTGAAGATCTTAAGCTTGATCTTGAGTGTTAGGGAGCAACCCTTGCACTTGGATGATGATGGAGAGTGGCTAATTCATCAAGTTTGATGAAAAGGATGATGAAAAGTGGAAGTAAAAGAGGGATTTCGAAGTTGAAATCATGCTGCCTTCGAGAGAGGTTTTTGGGATTCGTTGAGAATGAGTTTTTTCAGATCTGGGTCCCCTTTACAAATGAGTTGACCTTTTATAGGCTCAGGTCACTGCCGATCGGCATAGACCCATTATGGAACCTGCCATTTGGCAGTGTGCCTCAAGCTTTTTCAGAAAATCGGCTGCCGAGGGCAAACCGTTGGTCAAAATTGCACGTGGGGTATACCGTTGGAAAGGTAATTCTGAGACCTTTGAAAGTCCTTTGGACCGCTCCCGGTTTGGGGAGTTAACTTTGGGTCAAATGTGGCTCAGAAGCGTTTGTCGGTCCATTGGACGGGGAATCATTCGGACGCAAATGGATCGTTCATCCGCATGGTAAGTCTGAATCGCGCATGGTGTGGAACTTTGGAAAGGTTAGGATATTTACTTCGACATTCCAAAGAGTTTGACCCGGTTTGGAGAGTTGACTTTGGTCAACCGGGCATGGGAAGCATTGGGTGACCTCTCGGAGTCAAACCGATCATTCGTCCGCATGGAAAGTCAGAATCGCGCACGGGACGGACCGTTGGAAAGGGGATTCAGTGCCTTTCTAAGATTCATTCAGCCTCAGTTGAGCTAAAGAGTTGACATAGGTCAAAAAGAGCTCGGGAGCGCCCGGTGGCCTCTAGGTTAAGGTCCGGACACAAACGGATCGTTCGTCCGCATGGTAAGTCGGAATCACGCACGGGGTGGTCCGTTGGAAAGGGGATTCAACGCCCTTCAAAGATTCATTGAGTCTCGATCGAGATAAAGAGTTTGACTTTTTGGTCAAACGGAGCTGGGGAGTGCCCGATGGCTTCTAGGTCAGTACTTGGGACATGACCTGGGTTTGTAGTGATGAAAGGAGGAACTAGGGACCTAAGGAGAGTTGGTGGTAACGGAATGGCGTGTCTAGAGTACCATTCTTCAAACTCTTCAAGTTATTTTATCACTTAATTGCTAGGTTTCGGTGGAGAAATAGAAAAGAAAACATAACGGACAGAATGAGAAGATAAACAAAGAATAATTTTTCGGCGTCAATTAAAGAGTCCACCTCGTAACAAACAAAGTCGTTTATGATTAGTTTAGAGTTCCCTTCGCAAGTCATAAGTACGCTCTAAATCGAGCTGGAAAAGCCCTAAGCCCACTCGTTAGGACCGCTTTTTCTGGTCAAAATTTATTTGAGCTTGAAGTAAGTAGAGCCTGAACCAAAATTTCAGGTCAAAATGAATTTCAAGTTGAGCTTGAGCCAAACCTTGTCAAGTTCAAATTGTTCCAAAAGTTTGAATATATAAATAAATAAATAGTTTTATATAATATAACATATTTATGTTAAGATATTTCAGTTAAGTCTCAATGTTTTATGTCATTTACTATTTTTTTTTTCAAAGGTTCATTTAATATAATCCATTCGATTACAAGTGGTTTTAAATTTTGTGATTTTATTGTTAATATCATTATAGGAATTTGATTTATTAATTTCTCAAGTCACAATAGGCCTTTGTTAGTGATCAAATAATTCTATACTATATGTATGAAATTTAATAGGTCTTTGTATGTTTTCACTTTATTTTCCTTGTTTTAATTTAATATATTTATAATTGTCTATTTTATTTTATGAAATATTAATTAGAGTTTAGTATTTACATTTTCTCAATCATGGAAATACAAGAAAAAAATAATTCAAACTTTTTCATGAAAAACAATTGAAATTGGGTCTGCCTGAAATCGGGCCCGAAGTCCATAATATATATGAGCTGAGTTCGGGCTTAGGCGGGAAAAATTTATCCGGACCAAGATCGGGCTTAAGCATGAGCAAGATAGTTCGGGTCGATCTTGAGCAACCCCAAGACTGTCTCACCTAGCCCGATTTAGAGCCCTGGTCACGAGTCTAGGGTTTTCCTCTTTTTTCGATTTTTTGAATTTCACTCCCTCACCCGTCCTTTTCTTTTGGGGATTGTTTTACTATATATGAGATGACGCGTTTTCTTCATTTTTTGGCATATAATAAATATTATTATATTTACGGTGAACATGATAAATTTTATTGTCTGTGTAATATTAACACAGTAAATGCTTACTGCCTGTGAAAATGTCTCACATATTAGACTGTTTCATTTTTCAATGAACACACTAAATTCTACAGTCTGTGTAATTTTTTTATTTCTTTGAAATATTATCGACTTCATGGATCTTGTTTGATAGTTATCGGTGAGGAGATTTCCAAAATTAGAAAATTTGCGAAAAATGCATTTGTAAATCAAAAGTTATGATCATTTGAAGATTAAAAATAGGAAGAAAAAAAAGTTAAACCATTTATGTAACTTCTCCAAAAAGTTACAAATTGTTGATTTTAAAAGGGTAAACTTATGAAAAAAAATCTCAAAAAAATAGGAATATGACCTATTTAATGGTTAAAAAGCCAATAGGACTTATTTATGAAAAATCTCTTAAATAGGACCTATATGTAAAAGCCCCAAACTTTTAGATAAGAATACAACTAATTTAAACCTTTTTCAATAATATAAACATGAATCTTTTATAATTTTTTTGGAAATACTTATAATATGTATGTGGAATCTTATAATGTATACACAAAGTTTTGTGTTTAATGTTATTAAGTTTGTGTATATCCTAACTTATAATGAATACAATTAAGGAATAAGGGACCTCAGTATCCAAACGTTATATAAGTGGCCTAGAGCCATTTTTTTGTCCAGGGACTATAATGAAAAGATCCATTATTTTTGCACCTACTAATATGTCCATTTTACACTTTGACACTCAGGGTGTTTTTAATTGACATGGAAATGTTTTGATTCATGTTATGCCTTTGTAGTACCTCTATTGCAAATAATTTATATAACAACACTCATTCGCATAACAAGTTCCATCTCGAACCTTATTAGTGGAAAATATTTCGTATCCACCCACCAATGAATTGATTTCCATGGAAAATAGAAAAATTAAGACCATAAACTCATATCTTTTTCCACTGATTTTCCAACTTCTCATCCAAATGAATTATTATCCACGTAGTTTTCATATTTGCGATCAAGCGCACCGTAAATGATTTTAATATTTTCCATTTGACACCATTTTGGATGAAAACATTCCTAGCTAAGTCTTATCTTCCATTATTATTTGTTTAAATCCAAAGCTACCCTTATGGTTAAGAAAAGTAATAATATATATTTAACCCCAATAATCTACTAAAATTATTTATATGAATCGATATAAAAAAATAAGGATAATTGTAATATATAACTATTAGTATGTATAATAAAAAAAAAGTTATATCATGGAAAAAAGTGTCGCAAAAGGTTATAAATAGTGTAAAAATGAGTCGCAAATAGTAAAAATGGTATCCAAAATAATATTACGTAAACTTTAGTGCCCAAAGTGATATCCACATAACTAATGGGGTCAAATACCAAATGAACCAATTATTTATTAATAAACCTAGTTAATAAGTTTTAAAAAAATACCATTTCATGGATAGGATCACTATGCTTATATGGAACAATCGAAACACATTAAGATATTGATTTCCAAAAATTACACGCCTAGTGTTTACTATGCTAACGCTAGGACGATTGGAAATTAGTTCTTCCATTATTTTCCTACAATAATATTTTAAATTTTAAGAAATCACAATTGAAAGACTTTCTCATACACTAGAATTTAGTCGTGCGCGATGTGCGCAATATTCCAAACTAGCAAATCCTCTAACTCGTGTCAGCGGCTAGAGGAGAGGATCCCAATGCGTATCAAGGACACCATCATCCTAGTCATCTCTCTCGTCTTATTACTAAATATAAAAAGCATCTGCACAAGCATGAAAAGATGTTCGATGTCGTGATTAGCAGAGAGGATTTTGCATGTGCTTAGGAGATAAAAACGTAAGTATCACAATGTTATCAGGACTCTAAGAATTCAGATGAACAAGACCCGCAAAAAATATTATTAGTTAACAACAAAGGTGACGAGATGCCACTCCCCATGAACGTGAGAAAGTACCTCCAGTTCTATTTCTAAAAGAAGGCAAACGTTTAGGTCACCAAAAAGGGAGATAGTTCGAGCAAGAGAGGAGATTTATGGTTTTAAAGAGTTGGATTTAGATAAGCGAACAACGCATGTCATAGTTCGTATGACTAGATATTTATCCAGGAGGGACCTAGTCAATCAGACGCGGTCCTTATTCTTTCACTAACTAGAGGTATTTGATCCTCCCAAGAAGTTTTCAAGTCTCAAGCTAAATAGATTCGATGGGAAAATAAATCAAATCAACTATATTTGTCAAGAATGCCAAGTTATATCTTTGTGGAACAATAATAAGACATTCATGTGTCATATGTTCCCTTATAGATGGAGATGTGTCCAAGATTCTGTTTAAAAGGAAGCATGTAGATTTCGTTGTGACTGTATATATAATCATTTATTTAGTTTTCTTAGTTTCATTAACCTAAACACATTTTGAGTCATAGTCCTAGTTTATTCGAAAATCATCATGTAGAAGATTTCAAGACCATACTTCATCAAATTCATTTAATGCATCATCTCAAGAAGTCCCACTTTTCAAAAAGTAAGGCACTTAAACGACAGAGTACATTTAAGTTAAATTAGATAACTAAAATGAGAATTTTGTAATGGGAAATGTGCTGACTTTGTGCTTGTGCTTTTAGAATATTTCCAATATACATATACCATATAGTTTTCCAATGGAAAATTATATTAAAATTGTGAATATTGTGTATTTATAATATTTTGTTTTGGTTTAAATTTTGTCATCATGTGTTTGACCACTTTGCTCATGCGAATGTTGAATCGCTACTCACGAACTAATTTTCTATCAAACCCACGGATAGTCACTGCTCACTATATTTCCTGAAGCAAGTCATTCTCATGAGGACCAAGATCTAAAAATGAATATTGTTTTTGATACCTATTTGATGTCTTTTGCTACCAGCAAATCCTAGTTATTACTTTCAAAATTGAATTTTCTCCCTACGAAGACTAATCACTAAATCTTTGAGCCTTTATTATTTTTTGTGACCACTAATAAAATGTTCCTAAAGAAATTATTTACAGGCAACGACTTGCTCAAGAAATTTTCATCGGCAGTAACCTATGCGTATGTTTTGAGACCTTGTGTACTATTCTCCTTATAATTTGTGAATACACATTTACAACCATATCTTTGTGATGGATATGCTAGTGGCTTCTAGTGTCGTATAGACTTACCTTGTGATCTATGATACATCTTCTTGAAAATTTTATAGCCTATATTGTTGAGTCGTGACATTATTAGATAGAGATGTTACAATTTGAGAGCTTGATATTTTAAGAGAGAAACATTTTGATGAAAATTAGAGTACAAGAGAGGTTTTACTTGAAGATTTTGTGTATTCATCATATATATTCTTTTTCACTTGGAGTTTAAAGTTATTTAAAGTTTAGAGTTCACCTCAAGATTATATTAATTTATTTTCATATTTTGTTCTTGAGAGACTTTAACTCATTTGATATCTCAAATCACATTTTGTGAGTATTATCTAGCATCCAAGCACTTTTATTACTTTCATAAATCATTAGGACATTTCACATGCTAAGACTTTATATTACACCATGGTGGCTTCTCACATCTAAAAGACCTGATAATGAAGGTTCCCTTGGGAAAGTCAACAGTAGGCACCCTATCCACCTTAGAATCGGCAAATGGGAGGTTACGAGCGAATGTGGGCAGTTAAAAAATGGTTTGGGGAAGATTTGGACAGTTTGAAAATCGATCAACATGTGTGTTCGGTCGGATTCGATTCGAGCTAGACTGGGTAGGTTAAGGGTCCCTTACCCAACCCCCCTCTTCTCCTCGACGTGTTTGATAAACCGAGAAGCTGAAATATGTTTGGAACAAAACCAGAAGTTCTAAACCCAGAATCTATAAAACTGCCCACATCTTAGAGATAAAAACCATTATTCACCCCAATCTCCCTCTTCTCCTTCGGATTCCCCCTTTTAACCCGTATTTTACCCGCAACTAACCCTATGCAAACCAATTTAATGGGATACTAAACCCATTTTGACTTGCTACATAAATTAATGGACCATGTCATAGTAGTTTTTGGACGAAAGTGGGTGGGTCATCTTCTCTAACGCATTTCGCCAACCATAATCCACGTACACAGATCTGCCTTAATCAACCCCTTTATGTGCCTTTTACAGTAAGGAGGGGGAATGATACCCTAACTTGGACATCTCACGAATACTGACGAGTCACCCTCTCGCCCAAGTGAAAACTAGCCCCATATGGCTCCTCTAATAATAATCTCCTCCCCAACAAATCCCACGCTACAACAACCTCCCCCGGAACATGACGGGTTAAACCCCAGGGAACGTTAGATTAGAAAATACAAAAATGAGTATAAACATATAAGTACTAATAATGAAAATGGAATGATTCGATGAAATATAATGAACTACCTACATTCTCTACGGTCATCCCGTTTAGAAGAACCCGGGCCACCGCTAACAATATGGGTGACCCCGCCCTTAGGTTCCCCCACACATATTGCCTAAAGAGATAGAAAGCATCATTCATAGGTTGAATGACCCAAGAAGGCTCCGAATAAGTAGCCACATAAGAAAAAAATCACACTTACATAAGACATAAAGACAAGAGACAATGTGAATAAATAGATAGAATCATAATTAACTAAAAGAACTATAGGGAACAAAATTAAAATATGTACCTCCCAAAAATACACAAAACCCATAAACCTACCAATACGGTATCTCGAGAAATAGAAGATGGAAAGATATATCTTTGCTAGCTCCATTTGACACCGGGCACACTCGAAATTCGAGGAAAATCCATCAAAAATGGTAACCACCATAAGTTAATCCCACCGGAAGCACCGACACCAAAAGCTTCCAAATAGCAAGCAACAACAAAATTTGAGCATACCTTCTCGTCGCGACTAAGTCAAACTCGGATCCTGCACCACTTCCTCTAAATAGGTAGTCAAAACAATGGCAGTAATATACTCCACTCATGAGGAACCTTTGTCCTTTGCATCGCCTTTAGCCCCATGGTAGTGAAAATTAGGTCCCAATCAACCGGTAGAGGCACTACACAAATGGGAGTTCCATAAAAGCAAATAATTCTAAGGGGTTCATGTTCATATCCCCCATCTATAAAGGAAAAGTACTGGTAGTATCCTATCAGCTCTCTCCCATAGTCGCGGTAATGATACTCCTAAAGTGCAGGTCAGAGAGGCAATCTAGTAATAGACCAAAGACCATGGCATACACAAAATCTCGAATGAAAAGAGGAGATACAGAACCTCTAACTCGATCACTCCTTTCAGGCTGCAAGAAGGAAAACAAAAAAGATAATAAGATACGTCAGTCACACAAAAAAGGTGCTCTCTATACTCAGAATTTGGGTCACAGTAAGTTAACACTTAATATCCCTAGTCTTTGTTCCCACTAACTAGGAAGGATAATTAGTCGTGAGGTGGTTAGGAAACCTACCCCACGGAGCTTTCTCCCTCGCTGTGTTTTAGTCACCCTACGTTCACACTTAAGTAACCTTTCTCAAGTTCCTACTTTCTAAAGAGTATAACGAGTAGTGAGGTGATCCGACACCCTAATAGACGTCCATATTTCTACGTCTGGTCCCTAGAGCGACCTAAAATTGAAGGGGTTAGAATATTTTGAATAATTGCTAAAACAAAAGTAAAAAATTAATATACCTTGCACCGCCTGGATATTTCTTCCTCTCGTTGTTTTAATTACCCTGTGTTCACACTTAAGCCACCTCTCTTCAGTTACTACTAACTAAAGAGGTTAACAAGTGGTGAGGCAATCCTACACCCCAATATACGCCGATGAAACCCCATGTTTCTATGTCTAGTCCCCATAGAGACCTAAAATAGAAAAGGGGGTAGAATATCTTGACTATTTGCTAAAACCAAAGTCAAAAATTAAGATACCTCACACACCCGAAATTTTCTCCCTCTCGATGTTTTAAACGCCATACATCTCTGTGAAATCTCCCTACCTTCGGATCACGCTAACCAAAAAGGATAGACCAAAAGGTGACCCTAAACCCCCTGTATATTATTATTTTTTTTATCATGAAAGGGTACACATATGATGCACATATGACCCATCATTTTTTTATCCATTTGTCAATTTATAAGATATATCCCGGATCATATATTTAGATAAACTTTATTCTTTTTACTTACGATTAACACTAGATTCTATTTTATTTAAATCATCGGTATTACCCCGTTATTTGTTAGTATTCTTTCATGACAACCTCCATTAAACTCTTGTTTAATCTACTCTCAAACCCATCTCTTCCACTATTTAGGTTGACCCCTATTCCTCCCCCTCCATTATAATTTTTTAATTACTATTATTTTTATTATTTATTTCTTACCTTTTTCTTTTATATCTTTTCTTTTCTTACCTTATTTTTGTCGTTATTATTTTCTTTTATAAAAAATCCAATAGCTATACTACTTAAATTAGCAATAGATACCCAAAATATCATATTCCTTTTTAGGACATATAAAAACCATTATCAAGTCTATAATAATAATAATAATAATAATAATAAGGATTATTTTGAGTTTTCTCCCCACTTTTGAGAGAAGTTTGACAATATACCCCCATTATTTTAAAAATTTATAATACACTCACACTCTGTTAACTTTCCATCCAACCCGTTAGTACTATTTACATTTTATGTTCTCCCCCACTTTTTTAACTAGTTTGGCAAAAGACCCCCATTTAAAAAAAATCAGTTCAGCTCCAAATTATTAGCGGTCCAATTTTTTTATATAAAGAAATTTCATCGGAATATGTTTAAAAAATTCAAAAAGTTATAAAAAAAATCGAAAAAAGTCCAAAAAACAAAAGAAATGGATAAAAAATTAAAAAGAAAGGAAAATTTCTAATCGACATTTTTTAAAAGTCGGAATATTACAAATTTTAAATAAGTGAAATATAGAAAAATACAAGTCCGTTATAAAAGATGTTTTTCAATAAAATAGTCATCCTGATATTAAAAAATATATTTTTTATTATAATCTCACATTAATAAACTGCTCCCACTTTTTATTTAAAAAAACACTTAAAAAGTTAAATATAAATATAAATTGGTTTTATAACAAACATGCATTTTTTTATATAAAAAAGTCAAAATAGTATAAAACAACATATATGACTTCAAAAAATTGTACTACAATAAAAAGAAACTTTGTAACTGTTTTATATAAATAAAAGTTGAGAAAAACTATTAAAATATGTTTTAAAGAAGTAAAAAATCGTTAAAAGAATTACATTTTTTTTAAAAACAGTTACGTATTAAGGTTTTTTTAATCAAAAAATTGTTTTTTTCGTTATAGGTAAATCTATTTTTATACTAAGTTCAATGTTTTATAAAAATGAAAAACTTCTTGTTAAACTAATAACTGAAGTATATTTTTTTAAATAGCACACGTTTATTTTTTAATAAAAAAAGTATAATAATGTAAAGTTGTTTGCAATAAAAACATTTTCTCTATATAAAAACAATTTTCCAACGAAAATATCTTTTTATAAAAAAAAAATAGTTTTGCATATAAACAAAACAATATTTTTTAATAAAAAGGTATAAAAACAATTTTTATTTAAAAAAGAAACTTTTAAAATAGTCAAAACATTTTTTTAATAGTTGTGTTTTAAAATAAAAGTTGTACTATTTCAACTTTTTAATAAATCTCTGTTAAAAATTTTTCCTTTTTATTTTATTCCAATTTTTTTTGGGGGGACTTTTTTCTATTTTTTTGAACGAGTTTTGAATTTTTTAAACATATTCGGCAGAAGATTCTTTATATATATATATATATATATATATATACTAGCGGAATGCCTGTGCCTGAAGGCACGGCGAAAATTTCGAAAGCACGTAATTACAAAACGGTGAAAATTTTCGAAGTACATAATTGCAAAACTGCAAAAAAAGAGTAATTTATAACAATTAGCCATAATCTCCTTTGTTTATAAACTATTCACCCTCCTTAACAGACAACAAATAGTCCAACAACATTCAAATAATCTTAAATTCATCAAACAAATTCACATATAATATAAAATATACAATATTCATCAAATAAATTCTCATTGTGTCTCAAACAAACAAAGTGTCAAAGTTTTAAAAAAATTGGACAGAATCTCCTTTGTTTATTGGACTATCCACCCTTCTCAAGGGATAATAATAATAAAAAAAAAAATCGCCTAACAAAAGCTTCAATAAAATAAACATCTTAAAAAAATAAATCTATATCAATGGAAGCCCCATAGCATCCTTGTAGTAGCTATTACCATAGCAACCCTGTATTAGCCCCGTAGCAGCTCTGTAGCAGCCCCATAGAAGTCCTGTAGCAGCCCAATAAAAGTCTCGTAGCAGCCCCATAGAAGTCCCGTGGCATAAAAAATAAGTGCATGTTTGATTGGTCTTGGATTAAAACCTGAAATGAAAAGAAAAAAAATTAGTTTGTTCCCAAAAACATTGTACGTTAGCTATATACGATGTGGGGTGGGGTGGGGTGGGGGGAGATACACATCAATCCGAATTACTAAGAAAATTAAAAATAAGCACCCAACTTAAAAACCTAATTTAAAAAACACATTTGTGTGTGAGTGCGATCTCTGTGTGTCATCTTGAAACTACTGGATTTCAATGTTCCCAAGCAACCCCGAAATCATCTATATGAAACCTTAAATATTGATAGTGTGACATGGATCAAAAATAATTTGATAACATCATATCACGAATACAAAATGTAAAAATGAAAAATAAAGGAAAACCATTCCAAGTAGGAAATATGTAAACCTCGATCCGCTTTCTTTGTTTAAAAAAAATAAAGTGTCAAAGTTTTAAAAAAATTGGACAGAGTCTCCTTTGTTTATTGGACAATCCACCCTTCTCAAGGGATAATGACAAATCCAACAATATAGAAAAAAAAATCGCAAGTTTTGTCATAAACAAATCCATCTTATTCTTTTTACATACCGTAAGATTTGTCATAAACTTCTCTGTGACACTTATTCTCCCAAGTATGTCTATACATAACCATCACGGTGATCTCTATACGCACCTGATAATTACAAAAAACCAATGAGAATGAAGTTGGACATTTTTATTTATCTTTACAAATACAAAAGAAAACACAAATCCCATGTATTAGGGGGCACTAAAGGAACGGCGAAGGTTTTCCACTGTTGGTCGTATTAAAGTGTGTTTCTATAATTACTACGACTTTAGTAAAAAAAATCATTTCATAAAACAGAACAAAGAAAATATTTGGCATATGTAGGCATGTAGGTTAAAATATGAAGTGAAACTAATTGTGGGGAAAAGAAATATTACTTGTGATCCGAATCAATGGAATATAAAAGGAATTCGAAATGGCCCTGAAAATGACAATTACAACGAAGATCAACTGGATTCCCAACACTAAATAATTCAATAGTCATACACAACAAAATAAATCAATTTAATCAACGGTACATTTTTCTTGTCTAGAAAAGACTGTAATTAGAAGATAGGAAAAGACAATAAAACTTACAGAGTTCAGATATTGATTTGAAATTGAAATTCAAATATTTGAGTTGGTTTGAAATGGTATAGCAGTTGGTTTGGTATTTCATTTGGTATTAAATTTCATTAACTGTTCAGTTGGGACTTTGGTCACTTAATATAACTATTAGTTTGATATAACAGTTGGTTTCGTATGACAGTTATATACCAATTGGTATAATTTTTAAGGACTTCATACTATGGTGATCAGTTAATTTGGTATTAAAGTTAAAATGCAGATATATACAAGCATATATGCATATGTATGCAAGCATATATATGCATATATGCAGATATATGCAAGCATATATGCGCAGATATATGCTTGCATATATGCTACATATGCAAGCATATATGCGCAGATATATGCTTGCATATATGCTATATATGCAAGCATATATGCGCAGATATATGCTTGCATATATGCAGATATATGGCTGCATATATGCTTGCATATATGGCTGCATATATGCTTGCAGATATATGGCTGCATATATGCAGATATATGCAAGCATGGGATCATTATGGGTGGAAATTTAATAAGAGCTAAAGTGCCAAATTAAAAGCAGCAAATAATAATTAAATCCGAATTCGGGGAAACAATATCCCTTGCATATCTTCAGAATTAGATTCGAATTTGTGGTAGCGTAAGAGGGGAAATTATGAGCAAATAAGTATGGGATCATTATGGGTTAATATTTTTTGCAATATACATTTCCAAATAGTTTCTTTGTGAGCATAATTTGTTTTTTATAACAAATTTCTGGACTATTTTTACTTAATTCCATGTCTACTTTAGTAACCGTTAGAACTTTAGGCCTCAACTACCTATTTTCCTAACTTTAGGCCCCAACTTTATATATACTTATTATTTTTTATACTGAGTTGACAATCTTAGGGAAATATGACTTGATCTCTATCATAAAAAATATGAAAAAATGAAAAGAAAAGAAAACAAATACTATTTAGCAAGAACATTTCTTTGTTTTAAAAAAACAAAGTGTCAAAGTTTTAAAAAAATTGGGCAGAGTCTCCTTTGTTTATTGGACTATCCACCCTTCTCAAGGGATAACGAAAAATCCAACAACATAGAAAAAAATAAATTCTCCTAACAAAAGCTTCAATGTTCCACAATAATTACAACAGTAGAGGTGTTTATTATAACAGTAGATACCTCTACAATAAATACAATAATTACAACATGTGGTATTAGTTCAAATAATAGTAACCCATAAGAACATAAACACTAAAAAAGGCCATACCTTAGTATTCAAAAAAGGCCGAGACAAATGTGGAATTAATGAAGCAAGTTGAGCGTGGCAATCGAAGTGTACACCGAGACAAATATTACTGCAGATATACCAAAGGGAAAACAACCTAAAATGAAAATGCAGAAGTATTAAATATGGATATATATGTAAGGTTGATCAAGCTTGGATATGTGCATAAGTAATCATGATAATGGACTTCCTTAAATTTCATAATCCAAATAAGGATTAGACTCGTCTATATTATTGTGAGCACAGGTAAAATAAAGGTGTGTATGATTGTGAGCAAAGGTAAAATAGGAAAATAGAAATGTATCTCAAATTTTCAAAAAATGGGGAATAACATAAAAGCTGGAGTGGGGGGGGGGGGGGATTAAGTAATACCTCAGATTTGACAGATTTTCATGAAAGCTAATGAGACTCCAATGAAATATAAACTTCTATTTGGATTTTGTAAAAGCAACCCAACGCATCCAAATGCGCTCATATCTTCCATATTTCTGGAGAAAAAAAAACGCAGATTAGTAAATAAATAGGAAGTTTAGTAGACATGTTAGCAGCCATACTGTCATAAAAAAATTAATTTGAAACTAATACCATAATCAAACTACTTACCCACAACAATGCTCTCGAAGATTCATATCAAACCACGTTCTTAGTGTATTCAGTAAAAATAAAAATGAGTAACTGAACTAAACAAAAGTAGTACATGCAAATTATTACCTCCAAATGAGATTATCATGTACATAGAAGAGTGTAGCAATATTGGAGAGGGTAGCAATCTTGATCTGTAAAAAATAAAAACATATTACCGTAGATCTGTACCTACTAATTCAAACTCTTAACCTAATTATTCTCAGTTATTTTTTTTAACCATAACACTTCCATATTAAAGTACAAAATCGTATATTAAAAAACATCAATCGGAAGCCAAAAACATATTAAATCCAAAAGTTAAAAAATAGAAAATAACACAGCAACTTCATTCAGTAAAAATAAAAATGAGTAACTGAACTAAACAAAAGTAGTACATGCAAATTATTACCTCCAAATCAGATTATCATGTACATAGAGTGTAGCAATATTGGAGAGTGTAACAATCTTGATCTGTAAAAAATAAAAACATAAGTGATTAAATCCAAAAACATAAACATAAACATAAACATAAACATAAACAAATATTAAATTACAAAATCGTATATTAAAAAGCCCTAAATTTATCTGGAGTGTGTATATCTGATAGATCTGCAAAACTAAATTAAAAATACTCAGAGTTTAAAGTAAACCAACCAAATTTCAAAACTGTAATCGAAAAAAGCCGTAAAATAAGTGTGTGTGGCCGGATCTGTGCGTGTGTGTGATGCTGGATCTGTGTGTGTGTGGTGCCAAATCTGTGCGTGTGTGTGGTCGGAGTTGTGTGTGTGTGTGTGGTGCCGGATCTTTGTGTGTGTGTGGCCAGATCTGTGTGTGTGTGTGTGTGGTGCCGGATCTGTGCGACTGTGTGTGTGTGTGTGTGTGTGCGATTGTGTCTCTGTGTGTGTGCGATTGTGTCTGCGTGTGTGTGCACCGGAGCGTGGGGCGGCAGGGGTAGCAGGGGCGGCAGGGGAAAGAGGGAAGGGGAGAGAGGGGGGCAGCGGGGAAGGGAGAGGTAGGAGGAGGGCAGAAGGGGAGCGGGGCGGGGGCAGCAATGGAAAGAGGGAGGGGGTACCGAGGAGTGCACCGGAGAGTGGAGAGGGAGATCGTGGGGAAGGGGAAGGGGAACGGGGGTAGGGGGAATGAAAGAAAACGGGGAAGGCAGATTGAGAGGGGGTATTTTACCTCATTTGCCACCTCATAATTTGTATAATCCTACGTGGCACAATTTGGAACCCTTAGATCGTCCCCAAAAATTCGATCCCCGCCGTAGATTTTTTGGAACAGTAAAACACCCCCCTCTCATATAATATAGACTAGCGGAATGCCCGTGCCTGAAGGCACGAAAAAAATTTCGAAAGTACATAATCGCGAAACAACGAAAATTCCGAAAATACATAATTGCAAAACGACAAAAATTTTCAAGGTACGTAATTGCAAAATGAAAAAAAATCGTTCCCGAACAAAATAAAATGTAATTTTTAAAAAAATAGCCATAATTTCCTATTTTCGTAGGACTAGCCACCCCTCTTAACAAATAGCACATAGTCCAACAATATTGAAATAATCTAAATTATCAAACAGATTCACATATGACATGAAATATACAATATTCATCAACTGAATTCACATCGTCCCTCAAATAAACAAAGTATCAATTTTAAAAAAAAAATGAGCATAACCTATTTCTATTATAACATATGTAACCAATTTCTATTTGAAGACCAAAAGAAAATCAGTACAAAGAAAATGTATATATTGGATAGTAAACAATAAACACTATTTAAATTGTATTAAAAGTAAACAATAAACACTTACAAAAATGCTAAAATTGAAATAAAAATTGTATTTTTTGGTTATTTACAATTGAACCAAAATAATACACACTAAAAATAATAAACAACAATAAACAATAAACTACAAAAAAAAAATCAGATTCCGAATACCCGTTGCGGATCTGATTCAAAACGACTCAAAATGATATGCGTGCGTGTGTGTGTGTAACAGATCTGCGTGCGTGTGTGCGTGTGTGTGGACATTTTTATTTATCTTTACAAAAACAAAAGAAAACACAAATCCCATGTATTTGGGGGCACTAATACATGGTCTTCGGCATTGTTTAGAATTAGATTACATAGGTATTGCAACTGAAAAAACGAAGCTTGCGTATTAAATAAAAAGTGATATGTAGGGCATATATGCATATTGTCTAAATTCATCAAGCAAATTTACATATAAAATGAAATATACAATATTCATCAATCAAAATCACTGTGTCTAAAAAAAAGTGTCAATTTTTAAAAAAAATTGGGCATTGTTTATTGGACTATCCACCCTCTTTAAGGGGAAATAACAAATCCAATAATATAAAAAAAAATCCCAAATTGGATGTAATCCAACAATATAAAAACATCCACAAACATTATTCATAAAAAAAAAATGTACCTGAATACGTGTTATTTATGCAAAATAATTGCTTAAATGAATCAAGCTTCCACCTGAGATGCATAAAAAAAATAGTAAGCCAATAACTAAAATACACACCAAATAAATTAAATTAGAACAAAAAAAAAATGAAACTTACATGACATTACCAAAAACACACCCAATGGTTACCTGCAACATAAAAACATCCACAGACTCTCACATATTGATGTAATTCAAATGATAGGAATGGAAAAAAGTAATAGTAATTATCCATTCCAATATGGGGGAGAAATACCAACCTATGAAAGTAAGCATAAAATTTAGAAGTAGTGCATTTAATTCCCTCTCTATGTGATATAGAGTCCGTGAAAAATAAAGAGAGAATAACACATTAAAAAACAGAGCATATAGCAGGACCTAAATTACATTATTGTAAACATTAAAAATTCATTAAAAGTTGAATGAGTCTCCCAACAAAAAACAGGGGGTTGAAAACATAAATAAATTCAGTTGTACCATATTTTAACATCAATTGGACTTTAAAATGAAATATCTTCATATTAACGATTCAAATCTGTTCATACACATTCTTGAAAATTAATTGAACTGGAAATTGCATCTAGTTTCAATTTGATATTACACCTTAAACACCTATTTACACCTAAAACACCTATTTACATCAAATCTGTTCATACACATTCTTTAAAATTAATTGAACTGGAAATCTGCACAAAAGTAGATTTGCAAAAAAAAAAAAAACTAAAACAGAATCAAGAATGTGAACATACCACACAAATAAAAGTTTTGATCTGTGCAAAAAAACTCACCAATTTTGAAGCTAAATCGTGCAAAAAAATCTCACCAATTTTGAACTAAATCCCCCAACACAGCATGGAATTTGGATCTATAAAAAAAACATATCACACAAAAAACATATCACATAAAAACATAGATCTGCACAAAAGTAGATTTACAAAAAAAAACACCTAAAACAGAATAATGTTTAGATCCGTGCAAAAAATTCTCACCAATTTTGAAGCTAAATCCCCCAACACAGCATGGGATTTGGATCTGTAAAAAAAACAAAAATATAATCTCAAACCATAAAATTTTAGAGTTATTCCTGTGTGTGTGAGAGAGCTGTGCGTGTGTGAGAGTTGTTCCTGTGTGTGCGTGTGTGGGTGTGTGTGAGAGATGTGTGAAAGAGAGAGTTGTGGTGTGTGTGAGAGCTGTGTGTGTGTGTGTGTGTGTGTGTGTGTGTGTGTGCGTGCGTGTGTGGGTGTGTGCGTCTGCCTGAGTGGGGGAGGGCGGAGGGTTGGACCGGAGAAGGCGAGGCGACCGGCGTGTGTCTGTGTGAGATTTGTGGGTGGGTGCGTGTGTGGGTGTGTGGGTGTGTATGTGTGTGAGATGTGTGCGTGAGTGGGGGAGGGGGAGGAGGAGGGGGAGGGACGAGGGAGATTACCTGGAGGGGGAGACCGGAGAGGGAGTAGAGGTCGGCTGTGAGAGAGAGGGAGAGGTGGGCGACTGATAGATATAGGGAGAGAATGAAGAGTCGGGGGTAGGGTTTGAGATTGAATGATTATTATCTCATTTGCACATCATAATGTGTACAATCCTACGTGGCATAATCTAACACCATTGGATCGCCCAAAAAAATTCGATCCCCATCGTAGATTTTTTGGAACAGTAAAACACCCTCCTCTCATATAATATATATATATATATGGACCACTAATAATTTAGGGTTGAACTGATTTTTTTTTTAAATTGGGGTCTTTCACAAAACTGGTCAAAAAAGTGTGGGGAAAACATAAAAATGTTAATAGTACTAACAGTTGGAATGGAAAGTTAACAGAATGGGGGTGTATTGCAAAACTGGTCACAAAATTGGGGGGGGGGGGAACTCAAAATAACCCTAATAATAATAATAATAACAACAACAACTAAGTCGAATATATAAAATAAGCGGAAAATCACAAAAAGAAAGGAAAAGGTGTCATAAAACTTATCAAGTGCTCCACTATTGCTCTATGGTGCTCTCCCTCTCGCAAAAGGATACCAGTATCCTCCTCGTTCACCGATAGTAGTGGGTTGTAAAATAACACCCATGTCTCAGGAACCGCATCCTCTCCGAACCTGGCTGTCTCGACCTAGTCATCCTCATGAGGGTCCACACTCTGATGACTAGCAGACCCCAAAAGAAACACGTTAGGCCATAACTCCGTATCAACCTGCCCACCCAATAATGCCACCACACCGTCATCACCCCGGTCCCTTGGTCGTGTTCAAGACCATAACTTCGTCCTTATCCGCCAACACGGGCTCCAACGGATTCATAACAGACAAAAGGGGTATAAAAATACTCTCAAATGAGTATAATATTCTCATATGTTGAGATATAAAAGAGAGAGAAAAATAGAGTGTATGATATGGGAGGAAAACAACCGTAATTAAACAATCTATAAGTTTGGGCTACTCGAACGTTTAAATGATAGATTAAACATTTACAGAATTTAATCGATACGTTAAACGTTCATTCCAAGGGTTAGACAATCGATTAACCACCACAACCCAAGGGTTAGTCGATCAGTTAACCCCTGCCTGATATGGCCAATATAGTCCCTACTGTCGCAGAGTATTCAACAAGTGCCGTTGCCCGGCTCAGATAGGCTGCAACACCATATAGTTAGATTTTGGCTTGTATTTGCTGCTGCATGGCCTTAGACAGGCCGTGGCATCCCCTTTTAGCATGGTCGCTGCCTAGGATCAAGCAGGCCACAGAACCATTCAGACTACTGTTGCCTGGGCTCAAACAGGTCGCAACCCTTACTCATACACAGTTGCTAGCTGCCCAACTTCTAAAAGTATTCCACTAGAAATGGCAACGGGTTGGCTTGCGGTCGGTTTTTAACTCCCCTTCCCCGTTAGAAAAATCATTCCCTATCCCCACCCCGCTCCCCCTTATAACGGGTTCGGGGATCCCCATCCCCGTTTAAAGCTGATATCGGGTTCCCTACAGGGAACCCGTTTTGATTTTTTTTTTACATATTTAAAAAAAAAAAATCAACTCCTCTTTAATCACGTAAGTAAAAGTTACTTTTAAATTACATCTCAATTAGAAAATGATTAAACACAAGTAAATTGCAACCCTAAAATCTCCAACATAGTTAATAGTTTTAGAACATAACATACAAATCAAACAAAGAACATTGTTTCAACATAAAAAATAACAACTAGTAGCTTACTAAGTCACTAACAAAATAACAAACAAAATAAATTCGTAATATGTTCCTAGACTTGCTTGCTTCTCCATCCATTGTTGGTGTGATAAACTTTCCCGTCAATCAATCACCTCACCCATTTGTCACACAACTTTCAACCTACACATGTTACACGACGTATTAGTTTACAACAATATAAATAAATATAACTATACAAACAAGCTCAATGCTTATATAATAATTAAATTACCTCATCATCAGTATCTTCATTTATGGTACCTCTCTCAAATCGTGTTGCACAAGAACCCGAACCTACATAATAATATAATGATGCAATAATTAATAAAGGTAAATAGGATAAAAAATAAACATTTCAATATGTCGAAGTTATTACCTTGAATCTCGGCCCATAACCAATCTTGAGAACACATAAGTTCTTCCAAAGTCTTTGGATGAAGTCTACTACGATGTGGACTCACAAATCTACCACTAGTGCTAAAAGACGAATCTGAAGCAACAGTTGATACGGGAATGGAAAAAATATTCCTCGCTATAGCAAATAGTGTCGGGTACTTAAGACCATTTGACTTCCACCAAGCCAATATATCAAAATCATCGAATTTACGCAAAACACTCTCCTCCAAATAGTAATCCAACTCCAACTTAACATGGTCAGTATTAGAGGTACTCGAGACAAACAAATCAAATTTATTAATCAACCGACTCCTTCCTTGAGATTGAGATGATGTACCACTTAAAGATTCACTATTACCACGAGTACTCTTATTTAATTTCTCACTCACTTGTTATTCTCCCAACATCTCAAAACAAATGTTACGCACCCTTTCAATTTCTGTCGATGCTTCATCATAATATATGAGTGGAAAGTAAAACTCAATCCCTTTCATTTTAAATCTAGGATTCAAAATTGTACCCAAAGCCATTACCCCATGAAGTGAACTCCAATATTTTTCAAATTTATTATCATATTAGATGTCATGAGTCGTATTTCATCATAACTTGAGAATGTCCAATCATTAAGCGATGCTGTTATCTCACAAATTTTTGGGAAAAAATATTGATTGTTGGATATTTAGTTCCCGAAAACATTCTTGTCACCTCAAAAAATATCTCCAATCTCTCACTAATTTCACTTGATAATAACCAATCATCTTCAAAAGGGACGCATTTGTATTGAGACTCACTTAATTTTAAGCGACCAAAAACATCTTTATAACTCAAGGCAGTGTGGAGCATTATATAGGTTGAATTCCATCTCGTTTTACAATCTAGGGAAAGTTTCTTATTGCATGAGATTTTTAGTTGACGAGATACTTTTTCAAAATTTTCCCATCTTTTTTGAGTCGCTGTCCAATAAGCTACACTTTCACGTACTTTCTCAATTGAATTACCAATTACATCCAACTCATCTTACACAATAAGATTTAATATGTGTGCAGAACAACGCACATGAAAGATTTTACCTCCTAATAATAAAGAATTAGAAGGTAATTTATCCAACAAAATGTTTACCATTGCATCATTAGTACTATAATTATCTAAAGTTACCATAGATAACTTCAGATCAAGATTCCAATCCATCAAATATTCAACCAAAGCCTCGGCAAGTACCTCCACGGTGTGGGAGCATGGAACATATATAAACCTACAAAAAAAACAATACTTCATTAAAAAAACAACTATGTTTAGTTAAAAAAAATACTATTTAATTATTAACAACACTAAAATTACCTCAAAGTTCGACTTTGCAATTTCCAGGAGTCATCAATAAAGTGTGATGTCATAAATCCTCTTTTTTGGGTAGTGTAAGTCCACATATCCGTGGTGATTGCAAATCTTCCCCGATTCTTTCTAAACAACTCCATTGTTTTAGTTTTCTCAAACTTGTAAATTTTTAATATATCCTTTTTTACGGTGTTACGAGATGGGACCTTAAACAATGGTTTAAGACAATTACTATAGTTCCTAAACCCTTGATGTTCGACCATACTAAGAGGATACTCGTGCAAAGTGATCATTTTAGCAAGAGAATCTCTTGCCGCTTCTTGGTCAAATGAAAAATTAGTTAGTTGAGTCTTTCCATCAAGCCTCCGCGTTTGATTTAAAATCGCTTGTTTAATATCCATTGATTTTCGTCGAGGACAAGACTTAAAATGATCCCCCAAATGAGATGTTCCATTTTTACTTGAACCCCAAGTTTTTTTTTCACAATATCTACAAATCGCTTTATCTTATCCATTGATTTTTTCAAATCAAAGTGGTCCCATACCCATGACCGTTGAGGTCGTTTTCCATTTTCATTAGTAACATCGGTGTCATGGGACTCAATCTTAGGATTTTCATTATCATCATCCAATATATTAATTGGTGTTTGATTAGAAGCTACCTCGTTTGTTGGAGGAGTTGATTGGGCATCCCCCGATTGCGTTGGAATCTCCTTTGATATAGACATTTTAACCTGAACAAATTAAGAAAAAATTATCTGTTAAATCTAAAAAAGAAATTATCTGTTAGATTTATCTATAATCAAATAAAATTAATCTAAAAATAAACAATCTGAAAGAATAAGCAGATTCAGCATACTAAAAGAAAAATATATATTATGAAAAATGGGTTGGCCAAACTCAAAAGGCCTATTGTTACAATCAGAAAAAAATATGAAAGAAAATAACAGTATATACCTAAAGAAAATAACAGTTACAATCAGAAAGAAAATAAACATCTAAAATCGTGCTTAAAAAAACATCTAAAATCATGCTAAAAAACAACCAAAATAAAAAAAAACATAAAAAATCTGTAACTGTTAACAAGTCACAATTGCAATGAACTCAGAAATACAATCGCAATGAACTCCTCTCGAAAATGTTTGGACATAATACTTTGTTTAGAATAACATAGCTGAGACAATAACCCCAAATCTATAATATTTTGTTTAGAATAAAAGTAATTAGTTGCCAAGTATCAAATTGCCAACGCAATTCTTAAAAAAATTAAACTTACAAAACACCTACTAGCTACTTTTCCAATGCCATAAACAACATCCATTCACCACAACAAGACAAAGAGGGAGAGAGGCACAGTAAAGAGTTCTATGAGATGGGAGTTAAGCCATCTTCCAGATGTGATGTTTACCTACTTTGAGAGAGAGAGAGGGTATGGGCCTGTAACAAAACGTAGTCGCGCCTGCCGACTACGTGAGGGTATGGGCCGCACCTGCCTCCTGAGTAACGATAAAGAGAGAGGGAATGGGTCGCGCCTGCCGCCTACGTGAGGGACAGAGAAGAGAGGGAGAGTATGACAGAAGAGAAGAGAGGGAGGTTAGCCTAGAGAGTTGAGGTTAGCAACGTGAGTGAGTAAAAGATAAAAGAGAGGTTAGGGTTTAGATGATTATATACCAATATATTTATTATAATATATATATATATATATATATATATATATATATATATATATAGATATATTAAAAAGTCGGGTATCCTCGTGGAGACCCGAGGGTATACCCGAAACCGACCCAAAAAATTTCGGGGATTTTTTTTCATACTTGAACCCGACCCGATCCCCAAATTTTCGAGGATTTTTTTCCTGGTATCCGCGGATTATTGGGTTTTGGGGGAAAATTGCCATCCCTATATTCCATTTTCTTCATACTTATCCATGTGTCATGTGTTCTAAGCCAGTGACACCACATTTACATCTCATATAGATAGAGATGCTCACCTCATAATAAGGGGATCGAGAGTAGAATTACCCAGCGAAGTCCTGCAAAAGTCTCTACACTACATCTCTCTACAGAGCTACACCCCTCTTGGTGGCTTACTTGTCCAAAGAACTTCAAGACTTACCTTCAAGGCCACATCTCGGGCTTCTAAATTCATTACATCCATGTATTCTCCTCTTTTACCTCTCTTGTATGCCTCTTTAGGCCCAATCATATTGTATTGTACAACCTGTATAATGAGAGTATGGAAACAAAGTGGATGTAGGCTCGTTTTTATAGCCGAACCACTCTATATTTTGTGCTCTTTTCCTTATAGTTTGCCTTACTTTATTTCTACATTTGATATGATGCTCGAAAATGACTAGTGTCCGATTTCTCGTATGATGATTTTGGCATCGTCTGTGGGAATAAGGTATTTTTTTATCTTATTTCTTACTACTTAGGGTTCCAAATGCCTTATTTCATCTACGAGGACTCCTTGGGTCATAATCCCTTGGGTGATATTTTGGTTATCGAGACCTTATATTTGTATACAACCTCGTGAGAGAATTATTCTTTTTCAGATCTGTTTACTGGTCTTCCTTTTTATGACTATAGATTTGACTTATATACCCCGACGATGTTACCTTATATAATTAGTGTTGAAAAACATAAAAATCACTGGCCTTCTAAAGGTGGGTCACTGGGGAAGAGTTCTATTAACTTATTTCTGTCTTTTACACCTATGATCTAGGGTTTATTAGCAAGTTGGTGCTACTTTCACACCTAAAGTCTATTTTTCCCTTGGTAAATTCCTAGTAGACACATTTTGTGTATATTTTATGAATTGATATCAGGTCTTGAGCCTAGTTTTGGGATCACATCCTTTACTGCTACCTGAGGGATGCGACCAAGTAGTTTTATTGACAGATTGTTGCAGCATTCCTAAGGCAGACGGTCTCTAAAGCTTCTACAGTTCACCTGGGAAATTCCCATTGCAATGACTATGGCAATACTTGCATATGTACCTCAGGCTATGGCCATAGCAGAATAACATTGCAGATAGTAAAAGGCTGCTTGCCTATTACTATGCTTAGTTTTCCCTAAATTCCTTGGCTTCTCACCATTGTCTGGTTGATCTCGGAATATATATTTCTAAAAGACTAACAAAGCTGAAGCTATGGAAGGAACCTCAAAGACAAGCACAGAGCAGAGTGAAGAAGTTGCCTAGTTGTTGAGCTACATTGATCAACTGTATGACTATCAATCAGTACTCCAAGACTAGGTTAACTTCTTAATGCAAAGGGTCCTGAGATTGGAGGCTGTGGCCTTCACCTTAACATAAGTTGTAGCATCAGAAGCTGCAGCCTTCACTTCCATGAAAAATTCCATGATTAAAGTAGTAATGAATGCTCCCAAAGTTTAGAAGACGAAGCTAGACCAGCCAAAACTAAAAAAAGGATATGAGACCTACACCCCACTGATTTGCCAGATCGAAGACATTTTGGAGGTCATCAAAGAAG
Source organism: Sambucus nigra (assembly GCA_949130495.1). Classification (NCBI taxonomy): domain Eukaryota; kingdom Viridiplantae; phylum Streptophyta; class Magnoliopsida; order Dipsacales; family Adoxaceae; genus Sambucus; species Sambucus nigra. Next base: position 659,157,480 of record OX422212.1, read on the forward strand.
ACAAATTATTCCATTGTCCTGAGAAGCTAAGGTACCTTCCTCACAAGAGGGACCGGGAAAAATGGTGCAGTTTCCACAATGATCATGGACACAAAATGAACAATTTCCATGCCTTAAAGAATGATATTGAAAGGCTCATCAGGAAGCGATCGGTTCAGCAATTCCTGAAGGATGATTAGGGGGTGTAGCTGGGGTGGCTGCTTACCAAATTCTAGCCTTATTTTCTACTTATTCACATTTTCCTCTTCTTGAACTCGATCTATAAAGCTCTTTGTAAATATATCTCTATGACTTTTATATTTTGTTAAAGTCAATATATATATATATATGAATGGAAACCGTTAGTCATATATATATTCTTGCTTTCCTACTTGAAAAATATAATGAGAGACCTCCGTCTTAAACAGATTGATGGAATATGATGATCAATTATCCCAGAGATTATTTGCTTATTTCAGGAGGAAAGGTCTATAGAGGAGATGGCCTTGATAGGCAACTTGCACCTCTCACAACGTGAAGCCAGGGATTACTTAGCCACGGGGGATCATAATGCTCATTTCTAGATCTCGGGGGGATTCAATTAGCCAGGGAGGCCTTGATATTTATATGATTATAGCTTGGGGAAGCTTCTTAATACCTAGCCCGGGGAGGCCTGACAATAACCCATACATTTAAAGGGGCCAAGGACTTAATCGTTTGCAGACAATCCTACACTTCTACGATAATATTCAAAGGGTCCAAGGACTTAATCATCCGCGAACAATCCCACACTTCTGTAGTAACATTCAAAGGGGCCAAGGACTTAATCATCTGCAGAAAATCCTACACTTCTACAGTAATATTCAAAGGGGCCAAGGACTTAATCATCCATGAATAATCCTACGTGTATGTAGCCTAACATCTAGACTTAATATCATGTTCTACAGTTTATGGGCCGTAGCCTTACAAATAGGGCTACAACCTGATTAAGGTATATTCGTAGCCTAGAGAAAAATAACACAAAAATTCAAGATATCAAGATGCAGAGCAAGATATGATATGCAGACAAAATTACAAATGTTGAATTCATGCACAAAATATTAATTATAGCTGCAACTTTATAAAATTAGTTGCAGACCCATAGAAAGTTTTGTTCAGAGGGTACAATGGTCATAACCATGTATAATTTCAAAAAACTACATGTACTGATTAATATGTTCATAGAACAAAAAGACTATAAGATTAGTCTACTACGAGGCAGCATCATCGTCTTCATCCTCAACATCATCATTTGCTGCAATCTCAGTTTCCTTTACCGCAGTCGCAACTTCCTGTTGCTTAGCTCTCTCCTCTAAAGTAGACTTTATCTCTGCCACACATTCTTCATGCTCAGCATTGCTGAGCCTCCAGGCAGGGATCTTTTCTTTAAACTCGGGGAAGTTTTTCATCATCCTGTTCCTAAGCTCCTGAAGTCGCAGAGATAGGCTTTGTTATTTATTAGAAACAAGTCCCTCAACTTTTTATATATCCCCAAGGCATCGTCTGCAGCCTTTGTCAAAGTTGCGACATGGTCAATATCCCTTTTTCTTGAGAGTGGAAGAGGTGTTGAGCTCTAACTATTCATACTTTTGTTGGAGGACACTTGGCTTCTACAGTTTTGAGAGAGTCTGCGACTTTGGTGAAATTTTGTTCGGCCTCATTTTTTACCTTGATGGCAGTCTCCAAATCCATTTTAGCCAATTCAAGTCCCGTGATAGATGATTTTTTTCCTTCCTTAAAGGAAGAAGTCTTAGCATCCTCCAACTCATATTTTTGAGAAGACTCCGCAGGCCTGTTGAATTTGAAGAGCCCGTCGTACTTCATCCTCTGTGACACAACAACGTCCGCGGCCTAAAGTTAAAGAAAATCAGTACAAAGAAATGATTAGAAGAAAATACAAAATGAAATGAAGTGCTTACCTGCAACAGCATATTGTGGAGGGCATATTCCTCTAAGTCCCCATGGTCTTCTTCTACCAAGTGGTTCAAGCCAATAACATCTGGAACCTTACTCATTTTGATGACCGCCCTAGCAGTTGTATCCCATGAAGAATTGGGATCAGGTTACCTCAGTTGAGGCCGCGAATGTCCGTCAGGGCCCACTCTTTCCCTGCTCTGCAGAGTTGGTAAGTTAGCATTAATTACTATGATGTTCCATAGAGGAGGTAGAGGAGATCCATAAATAAAAACATATAGGGGATATGTACTCCTTAAAATTCACCAAAGGACGTGAGACCTTCCGTGGCAAGTTGTGGAGATATATCATCATCCACCTGCTGCTCCCCTGCTGCAGCAACATCTTCAAGGGCCATAAACATTTCACCAGGAGGCACCACTCCTGTCTCAACCGTAGTACGAGGCACAACTGGATCAGTAGTAGGTTTATTAGTAGGGGATGCCTCCTTTTGTGACCTCTTCCTCTTATTTCCCCTTTTTCTACGATTAAGGACCATAACATCCTCATCCATATCGAGTAAATGAGCCACGAAAAGATTGCGATTAATCTCCTCACCTAAAGAATGAAAAAATAAAAAGATGTGATGTTATCGCGGAGTGAATATTAGAAGTTAAAAATATATAGAGCCAGCATCCATTATATTTGAAGTATTTTTTACCTTCTGTAGCCATATTCTTGGGGATCACCTTGGATGCAAAATATCCTTGTTCAAGAATGGAGGTGAAAGTGACCAGTTTAGAAAACTTTTTATCAGAATTAGCTGAAAGGGAAGCATCCTAAAACCTCTACGCCTGATTGTCACTTAGCTTCAGGTTGTTAATATATGTAGATTGAGAAAATGTGGAGTTAGTATGAATTAAAAAATCTCAAGGATTAGTATGGGTCGCGGATAGTACATGCCTTGCTTGGACGGACGTCCCCAAAACCGTGGCATTTTAATAGATTTTTCCCTTTCAGTTTCTTCTTGTTAGATTTCCCAACTGTCCCCAGACACAAAGAAATACTCGCCCTTCCAGTTTTTCACCCTAGTAGGACTCTCAGTATACAAGTATCTATCCCCGATCTGCAGCATGAAATAATAATACCACAAGAATTCTTTGGATTTTTCCTTTGGATTATAGAATTGGAACAACTCCATGAGTGTGATATCTTTATTAAAGTGCTTCTAATAAAGAACCAAGCCAACAAGAATGACCCTCCAATAGTTGGGGTCCAATTGGGCTGGAGTCAAGTTCATGGCATGCAATATCCTTCTGATGGTCACAGGAACAGGAAGTCGTAGCCCCGAAAGGAAACCATGGAGAGGAAAGAAAACACTATCAGGAACAACAGAACATGATCTTTATTGCACAAAAGGAATTGTGCAGATTATTCCTTCAGGGAACTCAAAGGCCGTGGCAACATCAACAATCCAGTCCTCACTCATAATGCACATGTGATTAAGAGTTGCAGGGGCCTTCTTAGAGGACTGCCTGCAGCCAGAAGATTCAGTTGGTGGATTCCTAGTTTCAGGTGGGACAGTCGCTGTCCCAGCAGGCATCGTATCCGCTACTGCCATAGGAGGATTGTTATTGGAACTTGTATCCTCCTCCATAACGTTCGCAGCCTCACTAGTGTACCTACAGTTAAAGGATTCCATAGAGTCAGAATCAAGGATGACATAGTTGGAGAAATCTTTAAGCAGACAAGGCCCAATAGCCTTCAAATGATTTACAGATGGGATCTTAGGAGGAGAAAAAACAAAATGAGACTTCTAAAAGCCGTCCACGAAATCTTGAGGGTTTCAACTCAAAGGGCCGCAGAAAAACTTGAAAAGTAGAAGGGCTTCGTAGTTAGGTGCCACAACCACTATGGCTAGAGAAGCCACTTAGATACCGCGACAAAAAGAAATAGAAGTGCGAAAAAATTAAAAGTCATCTGCAGCCAATTGATTTAAATGCCATCCAAAGCCAAAAACTACAAGTACCAATCCTAAGGACCACAGAATACTTTTCAAGTTCAAGCTGTAGACTGCAGCTAAGATGGAATGACAAGAAGCCACATCAAAGTAGCACGAGTCCTATTATAAGCCGTGGTAAAAAACATAAATAGCCAATTTAGAGACAGTTAATAAAGATTAAAAACCCATCTTCTTGGTGTTTTTGGTCAAAACCAAATTCGAAATAGGTTCAAGGTGTAGATCAAAACCCAAAAAATTTAAATTTCTATCCTACAATCTAATTTAAACACCTCAAACTACTCAACATATGTTTACCTACAAAAGATTCAAACATCTACCTAGAAAATCATAAATGACACCAAACACAGGCTAATGCAACAAGGGTTTTTCAGTTACCTACTTGTTTTATTATGGAAGAAAAAGCCAGTGATTCAACATCATCAAACCTAGTTTCTACTTAAGTTCAGAAATGCTAGAATTATGAAAACATGGATTCATAAAAATGCTCAGCCAAACATATTCATATAAGAAGGCTTTTCAGAAATGAATTAAAGTGATAAAGTTCAAGATTATAAGGAAAAAAATAAGAAATTGGTTCGAATGTTACCTGGAAAATGGTGAAAAGTAGTTGATCAACCTTGAACCACCAACGAAATCACCGTCCATTGCCTAGAACCACCACGAGAAGCTCATCGAAAAATGAAAATAAAATAAAATGATGGAGTATGGCTTTTGATTTGCTCTCAAGATTTGGAAAATGTAATGATGACTGTTGATACCAAAATTAATATGCTGATGTGGACGAATAATACGAAGACACGTGTCAATCTACGTGGCACAATAGCAGCGAGGAAGATCATTTCCCGACCAACCATGCTTCTTTTCGAGCAACGAGAATACACCGAGGAACTCTATCACACCGAGGAACTCTAACGCACCGAGGAACTCTATCGCACCGAGGTACTCTAATGTTCCGAGGAACTCCTGATCAGCGAACAGCTATGGCGGTCCGAGCTGCATCTCGGTCGTATCATTAATTGCCAGATCATCAACAGTTCAGATATTCATTGAATGCTTATATTCTTGGCACGCACTCTGCATTAAATGTATTACCCTTTCATATGTATGTCATTTAATGTATCGAACCTTTCATGTACAACCTCAAGGCTATAAATACCTTGTATCATCCTCATTCAAGGGGGACCGGAATTTCTGGAGAGAACTTGTAATCAAGAATTCTGCAAACACTCAGCAATAACATAACAGTGGACGTAGGCTTTATTCCTAGCCGAACCACTTTAAAAATCTTTATATTATTTATTTATCTGTGATTGAATAATTAGAGCAATCTAGTTTTTTACATCAACAGATTGGCGCCGTCTGTGGGAAACGACTGTTGCAATCGTTTTTCACCAAAAATCATTTGTTATCAATGGCAGATAATCCCGAATCCAGTAATCGAAATGTTGGAAATACTGGAAATCTTCCAAATCCATCTGCATCCCCAGATCTGGCAGGAATTATGACGAATCTGGCTCAAGGACAAACCGCCATGCAAGAATCTATGAGGCAACTCATTCAAACTCTTCAAGGCAGTGCACCTACCTATTCAGTGCAAAGGAGTGATTATAGGCAATCGTAATCTAGACGTACTGGGTCATATCGTAATGAAGAGTCTAATGATTCTTCTTATCAACCTGGGCGAACTTCATCGATACGGGCTACGGATACAGATCAACGTATCACTCTTTCTCCGGAAAGAACTAGCGCTTTGGAAAGATTAAGCAGGGTGTCTCCTTTCAGTCGGTTAGGACCAAGGAGGAACATGAGTCCACCTAGGGCTCCATCAAGAAGTTTTCGACCACCACTAGGTTTGAGAGAAGGATCTGCACAATCGCGACCAACTACTCGTCGAGATAAATCTCAGGAAGCTACGTCAGAGCAATCAGTTGCTCGGACTAAGCGGCCCGAGGAAGGGAATGAAGCATGGAAAGGTTCCATTCAACGGTTGGAAGATAGATTGGGAGAAATGGCTAAGGCAAGGAACCCCTTACAGAGAACTTTTGTTCAAGGAACACCTTTTGTGCAAGCCATTGTGGATTTCCCTACACCGTTGAAATTTAAAGCACCCGTAGTGACCCCCAAGTACGATGGAAAGACAGATCCCGTACTTCATATAGAACAATACCAAGCTGCTGCAGATATCTACGCTGTCCCCGACGAGATGAGGTGCAGAGAATTCTCGGGAACTCTTACCGGATCAGCACAGATATGGTACAATAATCTTCCTCGGGGTAAGATTTCAACTTTTGTTCAGTTAGCCGAGTTGTTTATTGGAAATTTTTGTTTTGGAGCAAAGCCGGTAAAGCGAGTAGCACACTTGCTAAGTGTTAGACAAAAATCAGGTGAAAGTACTAGAGATTACATAACTCGTTTCAATAACGAGAAGTTGGAAGTCATAGATTATGAAGAAAAGACAGCAATCACTGCTCTGATGAGTGGTTTGCTGCCTAACAAGCTGTACTACACTTTGGCCAAAGATCCACCTAAAAATATGTCGGAGTTGATGGCAAAGGCGGCCAAAATCATGAATGTCGAGGAGGCTATGGCTGCGAAGAAGAATATGGATAAAGAAGTTAAAGTGGAGGTCGACAATTCTAAGAAGAAAGATCAGAAAGGTAATGGTGGTGACAAACATTCCAGGAATAACAGGATGAAGTTGGAAGTCCTAAAGAAGTATGATAATTATACTCCATTGAAAATGGGTATTAATCATGTTTTGGAAGAAATCAGGAATAACGAGGAAATCAAGTGGCCAGAGAAACTGAAGACAAATCCCGACCTGAGGAATAAAGACAAGTATTGTGAGTTTCACAAAGATCATGGCCATATGACAAAAAATTGTATAGCCCTTCAGAACGAGATTGAATCACTCATCCGAAGAGGAAAATTATCAAAGTATGTAGATCGCAGAGGTGAAAGGAAGAATGATGATAGAACTAGAGAGAGATCTAGATCTCCTCGTCGTGCAGAGGAGAAAAAGAGGAGGGACCATGAAGAGGATCCAGATGATGACCCCGATCTTCCCAAGAAGCCAAGGAAACCTGAACGAGAGGTATTTTCCATACGTTTTGGGTCATTTGATTGTAATGTTATTACAGGAGGAGATGCAGGAGGAGGAGACCTTACTGCAGAAAGAAAAGCTTACCTCGGAGAGGCTCAAGCTTGTTCATACATTCAGCGAATAAACCTGGCCGAGGATGATCGTCCGAGGAAGGTAAACAAAGAGAAGCTAGTGATTGGTTTTTCAAAAAACGACCTGGCAGGTGTTCTTTACCCTCATGATGATCCTTTGGTGATCAAAATGAGGATGAAGGATGTGGTCATTTCAAGGGTGTTAGTAGACAATGGTAGTTCGGCAGACATCATGTACTATTCATGCTTTGATAGCTTGAATTTAAAATTATCTCAATTGCAACCTTATCACAGACCCCTTCTGGGTTTTGCTGGAGAGAAAGTTTTTCCACTTGGGACGATCAAGTTGGATATACTCATTGGAACTTGGCCTGCTTGTCGAACAGAAAGAATACGCTTCTTTGTGATGGATAAGAATGTGCAGTCCGCCTACAACATCATCATGGGAAGAGTTGGATTGAAGAAGTTCGAAGCAGTTCCATCTACAGTACATCAATGTTTGAAATTCCCAACGAATTTTGGAGTAGGAATTATGAAAGGTGATCAAAAAGTAGCTCGGGAATGCTATTATTCGTCTGCTGAGCAAGAAGAACTTGAAGAATCAAGGAAAAAGACTACTACTTATCAAGTGGAGGAGAGCACAGAAATTGAAACTCTTGACCCTAGGGATGAATCTCAACTCGTAAAAGGGCAGGTTGTGGAATCTACAGAAATTGTTATCCTGGACGACGAGCATCCTGAACGAGTAACTCAGATAGGATCGTCGTTGGATGTTTCAATAAAACAAGATTTGATAACTTTCTTGAGAAACAGGAAGAATACTTTTGCTTGGAGTCATGAAGACATGCCAGGTATAGATCCAAATTTTTTATGTCATGAGCTCAACGTGAATAAGGAGATCAAGCCTGTGAAGCAAAGAAGAAGAGTGTTTAGTCCCGAGAAGAACCAGGCCATACAAGAGGAGGTCGAGAAACTCCAGAAAGCCCAATTCATTGAAGATGTGAAATATCTAGATTGGTTGGCAAATGTGGTGATGGTAAAGAAGAAGAACAACAAATGGAGAATGTGTGTTGATTTTACTGATCTCAACAAGGCATGTCCAAAAGATCATTTTCCATTGCCCAGAATTGATCAACTAGTGGATGCTACCTCGGGACACGAGCTACTCAGCTTCATGGATGCTTATTCTGGCTACAACCAGATCAAAATGAAACCTGAAGACAGGGAAAGTACTTCTTTTATTACCCCAAGGGGAACTTATTGTTATAATGTTATGCCTTTTGGTTTAAAAAATGCAGGTGCAACATATCAGCGGTTGATGAACAAGGTTTTTACCGAACAAATCAGCCGCAATATGGAGGTCTATGTCGACGACATGCTCACCAAAAGCAAGAGAGCTACAGATCATTTGGTTGACTTGAGTCAAACTTTTGATCAACTGGATAAATACCAGATGAAGCTTAACCCGACGAAGTGTACCTTTGGAGTACGAGAAGGAATGTTCCTCGGATACATCGTCAACCAACGAGGTATTGAGGCAAATCCAGAAAAGATCAAAGCTCTTTTAGCGCTGCGATCCCCGACGACAAGGAAAGAAGTGCAGAGTCTTACCGGACGGGTTGCAGCACTCAACAGATTTGTATCCCGAGCAACTGATAAATGCCTCCCATTCTTCAAAACACTACGAAAAAGTTTTGAGTGGACTGAGGAATGTGAGAAAGCATTTCAAGATTTGAAGAAGTATTTGGGAGCCCTACCATTGTTGTCTAGGCCAATAACTGGAGAGACGCTGTACTTGTATTTGGCAGTATCAGAAAATGCAGTTAGCTCGGCATTGATCAGATTGGAGAATGGAGTCCAGAAGCCAATTTATTACACAAGCAAGGCCTTCCGAGGTGCGGAAATCAGATACCCAAAGCTGGAAAAATTGGCACTGGCATTAATTGAAGCAAGTAGAAGAATGAGGCCATACTTCCAGGCCCATACCATCATTGTGTATACCGACATGCCGTTAAGACAAGCCCTTCACAAGCCAGAAAAATCAGGAAGATTTATGTACTGGGCAATAGAGCTTGGTGAATATGATATTGTGTATGAACCCAGATCATCGTTGAAGGGGCAAGCCGTGGAAGATTTTATAGCAGAGTTCACATACCCTGATACCCCCGAGGAGCAAAAGGTGCTTGCTGACCTACCTGTGGACGATACAGGATCAACAGACACAGATCCAGACCAACCAAGGTTGGTAAAAGGACTTGTGGATGTAGAAAAATCATCATATTCAAACCTAGACCAACTTCGGTTGGTAGAAGGGTACGAACAAATGACCAATGAAGAACGAAGGATACCCGGGGATGATGAAAGAAAACAGATGATATTTCACCAAGGAACTCTAACAGATAAGAAATTTGAAGACGAGTTACATACATGGAGATTATATGTAGATGGATCATCTTGCACGGCTGGTTGTGGAGCAGGGATTGTTTTAAACTCTCCAGACGATATTGACATGGAGTATGCCTTGAGATTCCAATTCAAGGCTTCCAATAATGAGGCTGAATATGAGGCTATGATAGCAGGTTTTCATTTGGCGAAAGTTATGGAGGCACGACAAGTAATTGTTTTCAGTGATTCTCAATTAATTGTGAATCAAATGATGGGAATATATGCAGTGAAGGGAGAGTTAATGGTGAAGTACCATGCAAAAGTGATGGAGTTATTAACAGAATTTGATTATATTCAATTGGTAAGGATACCGAGAATGGAGAATGCTAGAGCAGACGCATTGGCCCGACTAGCGTCAGCTACGCGCACCGAGCTGCGAAGAACAATACCAATTGAAGTATTAGAAAGTCGGAGCATAGAAGAAGATCTGACGGTGAAGATTATTACCCTTGATTTAGGACCATCTTGGATGGATCCTATCAGAGCATACATTGAAGAAGGAGGATTGCCGGAGGACAAACTAGCTGCCAAGAAATTGAAGTATAAAGTTGCTCGGTATGTTTTAACTAATGGTGTTTTGTACAGACGAGGAATTATGGCAGGTTTGCAGAGATGTGTGCATCCATCAGAAGTCAAAGAATTGATTGAAGAAATTCATGAAGGATCTTGTGGAGCTCATGTGGCAGGTCGGACACTTTTGCAAAGGGTAATGACACAGGGATACTACTGGCCGACGATGAGGGCTGATTGTATAGCCTATGCTAAGAAGTGTGACAAATGCCAACGTTTTTCCTCCATCCGAAGAACTCCACAGGCATTGTTGACACCCATAACATCACCTTGGCCATTTGCCATGTGGGGAATTGATCTGGTTGGACCACTGCCGACGACCCGAGGAAGGTTCAAGTATCTCGTCGTGGCAGTAGACTATTTTACTAAGTGGGTGGAAGCTGAACCACTAATTGATATGACGTACGAGAAGGTGTATCAGTTCATATGGAAGAATATCATTTGTCGATATGGTCTCCCCCACGCTTTCATCACAGACCATGGAACGCAATTTGATAATGAAGAATTTGCTACCTATTGTCATCAGTCAAACGTCTTGAAGTTTCATTCAGCACCAGGCCATCCCCAAAGCAATGGACAGACTGAAGTGACGAACAGAACATTACTAAATGGGTTGAAGAAGAGGTTAAGTGAGGCTAAAGCAAATTGGATTAATGAGCTACAGTCAATTTTGTGGGCTTACCGAACAACTCCCCGAGCAGCAACAGGAGAATCACCGTATATGCTAGCATTTGGAAGTGAGGCTGTGATACCTGCCGAGTTGGGCCTACCAACACACAGGGTGTTAAATTTCAATTCTCCGATCAGTGATTTGATGAGAAGGCTGGATTTGGATATGCTCGAGGAAGTCAGAGAAGAGGCAGCCATTAGGAATGCTGCTTATCAACAACGAACAGCTCTGTTTTACAACAAAAGGGTAAAGAAATGTGATCTAAAAGAGGGGGATTATGTGCTAAAGAAGGTCATTCAAAAGCAGAATAAACTGGAAGCAAACTGGCATGGACCTTACCGAGTTACAGAGGTTGTTCGACCAGGAACTTACAGAATAGCAACTCTAGAAGGAGAGGAATTTAAGAACGCATGGAATGCTGAACACCTGCGCAAGTATTATCAGTGATGTCAAATGTAAAGCATTTCTTTCATTATGAATAAAACGAGGATGTTTCGCCATTTTCTTTCTGGTTGAAAATTTTTCGGGGAATACTAGTGTAATACACTACACAACAAAAGTGCTCTAAGGAGCCAACCTCCTTTGGTTAGGAGGACAGCTCTACGGAGCAAAAGTGCTCTAAGGAGCCAACCTCCTTTGGTTAGGAGGACAGCTCTACGGAGCAAAAGTGCTATAAGTAGCCAACCTCCTTTGGTTAGGAGGACAGCTCTACGGAGCAAAAGTGCTATAAGTAGCCAACCTCCTTTGGTTAGGAGGACAGCTCTACGGAGCAAAAGTGTTATAAGTAGCCAACCTCCTTTGGTTAGGAGGACAGCTCTACGGAGCAAAAGTGCTATAAGTAGCCAACCTCCTTTGGTTAGGAGGACATGCTCTAAGGAGCCAAAAAGTGCTCTAAGGAGCCAAAAGCTTTAAGGAGCCAAAAAGTGTACACCAGCATGATCAACTACGGTTGGTAAGATAAAAATATACTCTCATATTACAACTTATGTTGGTCGGGAGGTAATATTATTACAATGAGTTCTTTGAAGAACAAAATGTTCAAAAAATACACCAAGTATAGTTGGTCGGGGATAAAAACCCAATAACTGTAGTTGGTCGGCGAGGACAAATTATTGATCTTAGTTGGTCGGACGCAATTTTATAATTAAACCAAGTATAGCTGGTCGGGGATAAAAAACCCATCAGCTGTAATTGGTCGACAAACATTATTCAACTACCTTGGTTGGTTGGAAACAGTCTGAACAATTTACATTCATTACTTTATTGATCAACCTTGATACTTGTAAATTTTTAAGTTGGTTGATAAATAGCACGATATTGCCATCCTTTTAAATACATAGATACCTATGTACAAATATAAAGGTGTTTGATAAACACAAGACTAACAAAATTGGCAAACAGAAAATGAAAATCTTTTCATTAATCTAGAATAAATTACAAGTTACAAGAATGTACTAAATTGTTACATGGATATTACTATTCTATTGGTTTTTTGCCCTGTGCTTTAGAAACAGATTCCTCGCCGGCAGGAGGGTCTTCTAGGCAAAGGGGAGAATTGATGAAATTAACATCTCTGAGCATTCTGACGTTCATAACAGAAGGTGTATCCAAGAGATGCTCAGGACGAGATAATTCAACTTGGGAATGAAGGCTATAATCACTAAGGTATTTTGAAATTAGGCTGCGAGGAATGGAACGAGCTGGGATCCATGCCATATCCAATTTGAAAGGTGGTACAGGCAGGTCTAATAATGATGGAGCATGATAGTCCCCTAAAAAATGCCCTTGTTCCAACTTTAATACACCCAATGCATTTAACCATCCTTGCTTGTAACCTTCATTGTTGGCATGTTCAATACGAGCATCCAGGTGAACAAGGGCTTCATTATATCCTGCCATCCAGAATTCCCTTGGCTGTTTATGGAATTGGAAGGTTAATCTCTCCAATTGTTCATGAAGGCTTTTGGCAAAAAGATCCTTATTATGCAAGGCAGATTTAGTCGATGTAAGCTGATCTTCCAGAGACAGATTTTTATTGGACATTTCAGTCAGAGCACGGTCTTTTACTTTCAACTGGAATGCTTGAGTTTCCAGAGTAGACTGAGTACGAGCCTCTTCAACATTTTGGCTGAGGATTCTTCCTCGCCCCCGAGAACCTCTTCCTCGTCCCCGAGCAGTTCCAGAAATGGCAGATCTTCTTAAGTCCTCCAGCTCTTGCCTTAGTTTGGCGTTTTCGACCTCTAAGAAAGAGAAGCCTTCATCAGTACTGGTATTAATGCAGTAGAAGATGAAGCAGCAGATTCATATTGAGCCAATTTTTTCTGCAAATTATTATTTTCTTGTTCCAGGATCTCGGCAATTTGTCTGCAGGCTTCAACTTCACCTTTTAGGGTCCTTTCCCTAATATCATATGCAGCAATGATCTTCTTATGGCCTGTTTCAGAAGAAAGTTGTTGGTATCTATTTTCATAATCTCTGTGTAACAAAGCCATTGATTCATTGTGCTGACCTTGAAGATCCTCTATGGAACCATGAAGTTCCTCGATCAGTTCATAATATGCCACATTATTGGCCACAGCTCGGTCGAGTAAATCTTTCAAATATCGATAAGCCTCAATAGCCTGTTCTGAAGCACCATGACCAAGGATATCAGCAATTTCCGATGTACTAAGGTCTGTATGACCAGCCTTGTAGTATTGATGACATTGCTGCATCAGCTCAGTATCATGTGAAGAGATCAATTCCATTCTAGCAACAAACTAAAGACGAGAAAAAGACAACAATCAACAAAAACAAGTTATCAACAACAGAGATGAGCAAAGATATATTTTATTAGATCATCAAAAAGTTACATTGTTCAATTACAAGGAAATATAGAAATGATACCGAACAACTTCACACCTTTTCCTTGTCTCCCAAGACTTTCTCGGGAGGCTGGGACGAGGAGCTCGGTTGCTCGGTGGTAACAACAGCTTGATCGGTAGGAATCTTCTCGGGAGGAGGAGGCATGGAAGAAACGTCCTCGGTGGCAGAGGGTTGAGAGGCAGAAACTTGATCGCCCATAGCCATAGAAGACTCATCTGAGGCAGGCTCATCTTCTTCTTCTTCCACAATTGGTGGAGGAGGACCAGGGAGATGCCGTTGGAATAGCTCAGAATCGTCTTGGACCTTTAGCTCTTGCAGAGAAGCTACCCAGCCATCATGGAAGTATTTCAACTCCCCATATTGAACTTGGGATGTCATTGCAGCTATCCCTCTCTCCCATCCTTTCTCCCAACCAACGCTGAAATGTTTCTTGATTGCAACTTTTCTCCTCGACTTCTCCGAGGAGAGCTTCACCTCCAATTCCTCTTTCTTGACTTTGATATCTCGCAGAGTAGATAATTCTTCCTCTGCCTTTTTCAACTTATCATCAGAATCCTGATGTTTAACCTCCAAAACTTTAACTTTCTCCTCCAAATTCTTGGAGGTTTCAGCCATCCTCATCTTATCAGCCTCAGCCACAGCCAACTTTTTCTCCCAAACAGTTTTCTCCTCGATGTACTGTTGGCGAGATTCCTTCACAGATTGGGCTAAACCCAACAAAGCATCGTCAACATCGGACGAGGAACTGGAAGCTTTAATAACTTGATCTTTCTTCACGATGGTATTGAAGCAGTTCACCAGCTGAAAGATAAGAAAAACAATAAAGTCAACACAAATACAAGAATTCAAAAAAAAAAAAAAAAAAGACCAAAGGTATGAGAAATTTACTGAAGAAAGATGACGAGCAGCTAGGGATGTCAGTGTATCCCTAGGAATTTTTTCATCAACCCCGAGAACCTCGGGTATAACTGAGCTCATTGAAGAACTCGGAAGAATGATGTTTGAAACACTACTACCACCAGCGGGTAGAGAAGATGCAGTTCCAGCAAGATTAACTGAGGATGATTTCCTCAATCTCTTCAAAGGAGGGTCAGCAGCATCAACCAAGGAAGAAGTCTTGGTCGGAGAGATTGTAATTACATCAGCGAGAGCATTTTTCTTGCTCGGGGCCACTGGGGGCTTCTCGGCAACTTTGGAAGAACCAGCATCTACTTTTTTAGTCCCTTCTGGGACATCAATTTTGCCTTTCTGGGCTCCAACAGCAGAAGAAATTTCACCAAATAGAGCAGGAGGAGCTCTTTTCTTGCCCATTCTCTGAGATAAGGGGATATGAGAATCTGAAGATGAACTTTCTGGTGTTGAAGCTGGTTCAACAGGGCGAGCAGTATAAGAGGTTGTGTAACTCTTATACTGTAGTAAATATGAAGCAGATCTAATATGCTCGTCAGCAATGTTCTTATGCAAACCCCAGATAAGTTTCAGATGTTTAATATTCACTTCTGATTCTTTTGGAGTTTTTCTTTTGCTATCAACTGCAAATAAATACATGTCGAAATATCAGTCATACATTTTGTCAAACATGATGAAAGCATAATTTCATAAGTAAAATAAAATGAAAAATAAACCTATCCCATTGTCGTATGGGGGGCATCTGGGACCGTTGTATACTTCATTCCCAGATAAAGGCGCATGTTGCCAATTTTTTTTGACCAACCCATGCTCAAAATAATCCCTATTTGAGTCAGGGAGATTAACTACAAGAGCCCTATTCAAATACCTAGTTTTTAAATAATAAATATTATCTAGAACAGCCCATTTATAGCAAAACATAATTTCAGGGATCCCAATACGAGTCCCATGAGTTAGATTTAATTTATGCACCCCGTTAATTATTCTCCACGAATTGGGGGCTATTTTTGCAGGAACAAGATCAAAATATTGACAAAACTCAAGACATAATGGGTTTGGTGGAAAGGAAAAACCGCATTCAGCAACAAAAAGACTGGGGAACCAATGTCCCTCAGCCAATCGAAAGTAATCTAAAGGCTCAGAAAGAACCTCTAGGGTTACCCACGAAGGAATGGAAAAATCAGAACGGAATTTCTCAATAGACTCCACAATATAAACCATATTGAATGAAAGAGATACAGAAGAAAGAAAGAAGATCTTACAGAAAGAAAGGAGATGTGTTGACAACGAACGGAAACAAGGATGAACGCACAAGAGAAGAAGAGAATAGAAAGCTTGAATGCAGAAAATGAAAAACGTAGACGACGGTATGGTTACCAAAGAAGTTTAAATACTTTGCATTGGGAAGCGGCGAAAGAAATGATTACCAAAAAGAAATTACTAAACTTCCGGCGGCTAAGAGGACAAAATTTGCACGAAGATCAAAGCGCTTATAAAAAAGGCGGAAACTGCGAAATAAGAAGGAAATTTGAATACAATGTTCCTGAAACCCAGGAAGGACATCTAATATTGCCATATACCGAGAAAGAATGTTCCATACTCCTCAAAGTTCGAAATATGAAACATTGGGGGCTTCTGTTGATACCAAAATTAATATGCTGATGTGGACGAATAATACGAAGACACGTGTCAATCTACGTGGCACAATAGCAGCGAGGAAGATCATTTCCCGACCAACCATGCTTCTTTTCGAGCAACGAGAATACACCGAGGAACTCTATCACACCGAGGAACTCTAACGCACCGAGGAACTCTATCGCACCGAGGTACTCTAATGTTCCGAGGAACTCCTGATCAGCGAACAGCTATGGCGGTCCGAGCTGCATCTCGGTCGTATCATTAATTGCCAGATCATCAACAGTTCAGATATTCATTGAATGCTTATATTCTTGGCACGCACTCTGCATTAAATGTATTACCCTTTCATATGTATGTCATTTAATGTATCGAACCTTTCATGTACAACCTCAAGGCTATAAATACCTTGTATCATCCTCATTCAAGGGGGACCGAAATTTCTGGAGAGAACTTGTAATCAAGAATTCTGCAAACACTCAGCAATAACATAACAGTGGACGTAGGCTTTATTCCTAGCCGAACCACTTTAAAAATATTTGTATTATTTATTTATCTGTGATTGAATAATTAGAGCAATCTAGTTTTTTACATCAACAATGACTACGGCCAGAACCCATTTATATAAGAGAGCACGGGAATATGAAGTGCCACTTTGCAATGATCGCGATAACACTTTAACAATTATAAAGTTTTAGCCCCAACTCCCCATCTCTTGGCACCACGGTTTGGGGGCTTATTGATATGGCTAATACTATCCCTACTGCCGCGAAGTATTCAACAAGTGTCGCTGCCTGGGCTCAGACAGGACGCGACACCATACATTTAGCTTTTGGCTTGTATTTTATGTTGTTTAGCCTTAGACACGCCACGACATCCCCTTTTAGCATGGCAGCTGGGATCAAACAGGCCCCTCGCGGCACCATTCTGACTGCTGCTGCCTGGGCTCAAACAGGTCGTAGCCCTTACTCATACACAATTGTCAGCAACCCAACTTCTAGAAGGATTCATCATTCTTCATACTTATCCATGTGTCACGTATTCTAAGCACGTGACACCACCTCTATAAATAGATATGCTCACCTCATAATAAGGGTATCGAGAGTAGAATTACCCGATGAAGCCCTGTCGAAATTTCTACACTACATCTCTCTATAGAGCTACACCCATCTTGGGGGTTTACTTGGACGAAACACTTATAGACTTACCTTCAAATCCACATCTCAGGATTCTAGACTCATTTCATCCATATATTCTCATCTCTTACCACTCTTGTATGCCTCTTTAAGTCCAATTATACTGTATTGTACAATGCGTATAATGAGAGTATGGAAACAAAGGGGATGTAGGCTCATTTTTGTAGCCAAACCACTCTATATTTTGTGTTCTTTTCCTTATAGTTTGTTTTACTTTATTTCTACATTTAGTTATTTTCCTTAGCGGAAGCAGTAGAGCCATTGGGAGAGGCGTCAGTTGTTTGAGATAAAAGATGTAGAGAGGAGAATGAATCACCATGAATGAATTCTTGGTTGATAAGTTAGGAAAATGAAACAAGTTCTAGGCGGGCTGAAATGTCATGAAAAAGTCTTTGAACTCACCCCTAAGACCTTTGAAAAACTATACTCCATCGGTCCGAAATTAAGAGTGAACTATTCCTTTTTGGGTTGCCCCAAATTATTAGTCCACTTTGCTTTTATATACATAATCAATGGACCAAATTGCACGATAGAAAACAATTTTTGATATCGAGCAATGATTCTGATTAATTATACTCAATAATATTTATAAATTTTAGAATTTGACTTAAATAATTTGGAATAAATCAAACAAAATTTATTTTCTTTTTATAAAAAGTATTTGGGTGTGTCACGACATAATTAAATGTATTTTTGGGATAAAATTATTTTTAGAACGCTCTTTGAGAGGTATTATGGATTCATTTGTGTATTTTAGACCCTTAAAAATGGTCCCGGATGTATATATATGAGTTGGGTAGTTATCGGGCTCATTAAATTTTGTATTTGGGCTCATTTGAGGGTCCAAAGTTGGGGCCTAAAGCCCAACTCGGGAATTGGGAAAAATATAATGTTAGAAGGAAGAGGAATAACTCCCCACTCCTAATCAAAACCTAATCCTAGCGGACCCACTTCAAGAGAGAGAGAGGAACAAAGGATTATTAGGAGGAAGAGCACCCTAGGAGGAGGAGTAAATAGGCTTCTATACACAATTTTAGGCAAGGATTCTCTTGTTATTCTTATTCAATTTGTACTAATTTCATATGAATGTTAACTCCATGCGTAGATTTAAAGTCGAGTCATGTTTTGAGATTTCTGAGAATTTGATTTAAATTGATGGATTTGATGATGAACAATACATGTAGAGGATGGAAAATTTTGTAGATATTATTCTAAGAATTTAGACCATTTAAATCTGGAAATAGTTGATATACTCCTTAAGATTTGATGATTATTTCGGAATGATTGAATGAATTAACATAAGACAATTCACTGTGAATTTATGGACTAAATCTTGTTATGAACCCCATGATAACTAGTCATAATTTGAGAAAGTTAGGACTGAAATTGGGAATATTTGTTATCGATTTAAAACCCAAATTAAACATGAGTGTTGGGTTGACTGTGGGACTGATGAATCGGTTTTGCATCCTTGTTAATGTTAAATGTTGAATTGGTTTTGGATAGATCTGTATTGAGTTCTAGGAGTCGAAGTTAAAGAAATTTTTAGGGTGGAACTGAATCTGGGAAATTGGGACGGAGGTGCGTGAGAACGACGGGGTCATTCAAATGACCATGCATGTCGTTCAAACGACATACAAAGTCGCGCGAACGACTAAGCATTTCGTTTGAGCGATGAGATGGACGATGTGGCAGTTCTTTTCTCTTTGAATTTTTTTATCTGAAACCAAGAACTCCCTTAAAACTCTATTGTAACAGTAACGTATGGGTGATAAAATTAAGAGAAATAGTTATGTTAATGGGAATAAGGAAATTATTGGGGGTTAATGATTTATGGGAATGATGCTACACTTACACTTTAATAAACTGGATGGTTAGGTCATTATTTTCGAGTATGGAATTAATAATTTATTAAAAGGGATGTTTTTACGTAGGAGGTGAGAGATGGAAAATTTATAAGTATGTCAACTTATTTACGAAAATTGGAGATAAGATAGGAACTAAGAGAGTGAGTCCGGACTTTCTAGTTGAGTGACACCATTTTAATAAATTAATTAGAGTACGATTAATTAAATTTTGAGTTGGGGAAATTGATTTAGGTATTAAGGGCTAGTGCTATGGGAGTTGGGCACGGGGTAGTTAGATTAATTTATTATACATACAATAAATTATCAAGTACGTGTTTGACCAAATAGTGGGATTTTGTGTAAAATATTCTGAAGGATAAAGATAGGGTCCGAATGAGTGAGACTGGGTATTGTAGTGGGGTGATATTACTTAACCATATTAGAGGAATTCTTATATATGTACATATAACCCTTTTCAGATTATTTAACTCCTTATATATGTACATACAAACCTTATCGAAAAGGTACAAGAAGCGAAAAATATTAATAATCGAAAATGTTTAAAGTTTGAGTCTAGAAGATAACATGCTAAGAATATTAAATATGTGGGAAAGGTTAGTTTGGGAAAATAACTATGCCTAGGTATTTAAAGTGTAATAAATTATGAAGCAAATGTGATTTAAGTTCAAAGAGGATTTTATGAGACTAATATTCAATTGAAAAATAGTCATAGGATAACTGCTTAAATGAATTATGGAATAATGGACTAAAATGCTATGGTTAAGCCAGGAAGGCTATAATTTATATGGATTGGTATTTTCTTGGATTAAGGTAGTTATAGAGTAAGTACTTATACATATTGTGTGATAATATGTATTTATATGTATTTGTGTGAACATACCAGTGGACCATCCTATCGACTCGGATGTTCGCGCGTTCTGGATGTAGACCACACGTCGGCACAGGTGGTCTTGATAATGTGTAGGCCATATAGGTACTATGTAGAGGCTACACCCTCGAGTGGTAGGTGTGGCATTGACACTTTCTGTATCACTGTTGGGTATGGGACATATACAGGTGTCATGCGTAGGGACCGACCCTAACTTATGTGTGTTTAGTGGTGTCTGCTTAAGATGTAAGGATTCCTTCGGACTGTCCGCTTAGGATGTAGGGATTCCTTCAAAATTTTCGATAGAGCATGAAATAGACACCAACGAAAGATGCCTTAGTGCGTCAAATATATATATACGGACATATACATTTACCCTTTTATACATTATGGTATACCCTATTAGGGAATGCGCCCCTTTTAGCCTAAAGATATAGACAATGCTTAACGATAATAAAGTTGGGCTAAAATGAATATGCTAATAATTAAGGACGAATATGAGTCCTAGTGAATAATATGGCAGACAATTATTAATAAGAATAATAATTGGATAGTCTAAGGAAATAAACAAACATTAAATAGAATGGGAAACGGTGTAGCCAATTATTAAATGAGAATAATAATTTGGTAATCTAAGGGAGTGTAACATATAGTCTAACGGGGTAGACGACATGGAATATGAATTTAATCATTTAATAATTTAAAGAAATAGACAAGGGTTACAAGACATAATAATGTAAGATTTTGCACTTAGTTTATGTAAATTGCGATAATTATATTTTGAAATCTATCCGGGGTTTGGAGTGTGTCATACATGAGGACCCACTTGCAGTCATTGTATAATGGAAGTGATTTATTATTCACATGGATGATTAAATGATGGAAGTTACAATTGATATTTATTTGGGGATACGAGCAGGACTTCTTCTAGATGAGAGGTGAGGTACTTGTCACATGTGAGCGTCCATGGGGAGACGTGAAGTATGAGTTAGTAATAAATTGCATATTTATTGGTGAAGAATCCTTGAACACCTCAGGCTCTGACCCAAATTATAATTTTTTTTCCCCCGAGGTATTCTTAATGACAGGGAAATCAGGACTGTCAATGGATCAAGCTTGCAGTTGCATTGGATGTAGTGGATTCCGCTCCATTGACTCTAGTATTGGTTGTACTTTAGTCTCTTTGTCATTTTATTTCATACTGGGATTTGTACGGGTATAAGCTCAAGTGTTAATTTATACTTAGTTGTATTTAGTTTTACACTATGGACATTGTATGATGCCTCAGTTTTTATTATTCATGTAAAAGAAATTTTGTTTAGTGTTTTTATTCATTGTGGATTTTAATATGAAAATGAAAGAAGTTTATATTCCTGCAGTGCTGAGAATGGTATGAATTATTCATAAGACCCATCTTCGGCGTATCATGGCTTGGCCAGCTATTATGTGCAAAAATGGGGGTTGTTACACTAAAGGTAAAACTTCTTACGAGAGAGATGAGATTAGGTTGCTCATAATAAGTTGTTCTAGACACATCATCAAAGGAAAGATTAGGTTGGGGATGACTTTGGCCATCTATGACAGGAAGGGTATAATTTCCAAAATAGAAAGTTGGTGGAGTTGAGTTTGATGGAGATGAAGTGGGGTGGGTTTGGTGAGGGAGGTGAGTTTGTGTCAATGAGAGCTAGCAGTGAGGATGCAAATGTGGGTATTCTAGATTGAAAAGCCATGAAAAAATAATTTCGAGGCTTTGCCAATTAACTCAAACAAACATTTGATGTGAAATGTCATCTCTTTGTTAACATGACATGAGAGATTACCTTTATTTATAGCATTGAAATTGTTACACTTGTAAGATTGTTTGTAACATAATGTTAGGATATTAGAATTTGAATTATTACAAGATATGATATACATGTAAATAACACAATAGGAATTGACTTGGTAAGAACCGAAATTCTTGCATGGTATAACAAGGATAATTTATAGTCCTCAAGATTACCGGCAAAGTACAACCAAATATAGTTCTCATAATTTTCATCAAAGCACAACCATATATAGTCTTCAAAAGCGAAACCAACTTCTCAGAGGGTCATTTGAATAAGATAAATTGAAAAAACTCAAAATGAGAGAAACTTACTGAAAGTGAAAAGAAACAAATGCTCCAACATCAAATTCAAAATCTCGAGAATTATGGAATCCTTAAAAACAATTCGCAAATTGTTTTAGTCAAATAACTTCTCGGGATTTATGGAATCCGTCAAAACTACATCAAAATAATAAATTAGAACATAAAGATTATTCAAAAGTAAAAATAATAATTATAAAATTGTATTTGAAAACAAAACAACATTATACAAACCTTGTCATTTGAAATTATATACCAAGTGTATGAAGCCAACACCTAAAAAGTAAAATTAACATAATAATAAACACCACATTCCAGCCTGTCAAAATATGTGTCGATAAAGAAAATAATATTTTTGACATGCTTACAAACATGTTATTTGCAAATCAACCACTTTCACGAAAACATGTAAGGTCCACTGATTGCAAACCATCCACATTTTTAACCTTTTTCCACAATGAAGATTAAACCAAAATTCAAAGGATACAATCCCCAAAAAATAAAAAGAATCACATTGATCAATCATGGAATACTTGTTAACAACACCAATGAGTAGTCAAATGTTATTTGGACAAAAATTGCCAACATTTAAAGATACGTAAAAATAACTAATAATATACATGTGTCCAAAATTGGAAAAAAATTAACAAATAACTCATTCATTAGTCACTAATTGAATGGGAAGACAAAGATTATATACAAGTGTATGTATAAAACAGATATACAAATATCAAATTATTCAATAAATCCTTGCTAGCTAATACATATTATTATGAACAAGTCTTAATGGTGTGTTGTACTAACTACTAAGACTCTGTTTATTTTGTTAAGCCCTAAAGCGTTAAATATTTCAAGAAACACCTTTGCAACTAGGATCAACAATAATTTTTCTAGTCAATAATTAAAAAGCCCAAAAAAATCACTATGGGCCTATTAAGTTATGAAAATAATGGTGTTTCCTAGAAATTTTTTTCACAAAACTGGAGAAACTAGAAAATTGGAAAAATATTTATCTTGTTTTCTACCAGTTTTCAAAACATCATTAATCTTTATAAATTACAATTAGACCGCTGACATTTTTATAAATTATATTTTAACTCCCGAAATTTTAGGGAAATGCTTTTTTACTAGGGGTAACACTTTTAGAAACGACATGAAACTCATCCGAAATTGACACAATATGTCGTGTTCGTTTTGTGTTTGTGTCGAATTTTTTTTACACGAAGTCATGTCGTGTTGTGTTCATGTCAAAATTATGAGTCGTGTTATCGTGTCTTGTCGTATTAATCATATTGTTACTCGGACAATCGTGTCTATTTATGCTTAATTTATTGTGCAATTTAAGAAACCGTGTTATTCATGTCACGTCATGTTGTGTCGTTTTTATTTGGGACATGTTCGTGTCAACTAAAAAAATACGAATTCGTGTCGTGTCGTGTTCGTGACCAAAAATCATTATCATGTCGTGTCGTGCTGTGTTTTGTCGGCCGAAACACCGTCCAAAGACATAAATAGCCACTCCTTATTCTTACCTTTAAATTTAAGAATAATTAACTTGTCTTACACTTTCTGTATATTACATTTTGGCCTCTCAAATTATGGTGATTTACATTTTGTCCCCTAAACTTTTGCAAACTATATTTTGACTCCCAAACTTTCTATAAATAATATTTTGAAAACAATAATTTACTTATAACAGATGGACGTGTTTCCAGGGGCGGATCCAGCCCGGGCCGAAGCGGGGCGGCCGCCCCAGTTCATTTTTCAAAAAAAAAAAAAAAAAAAATTTTTTTTCGTAAAAAATTAAACCTGGAGGTGACTTGTAATTATATTAAAAGTTCAGGGGAAAATCTGTAATAAAAAAAAAAACATAACTTAAAATGGTGCTCTCTCTTCTTTCGTACCAAAGTAAAAGAAAAATCCTATATATTTTTACTACTGAAATTATACTAAAATTATTTATACTAAAATGAAATTAAATTTATAATGTGAATTTATAAATTTATTTTGTGTATTCGTTTATATGTGTCTATTTATTTATTTTTGTGTAAATTTATATAAATTTATATGAAATTAAATTTATATGTGAAATTAAATTAAATTTGTAAATATTGGGAGCAATAGAGAAATTTTTTAAACGAAAAAGAGAAGACAATGCACCAACCGTATCTGAAGCTGAGGTTAAGTCATCTCCCACTTCAATCAGTGTAGAAAATGAACATAATGCCCAAAAAAGTAAAAACAGTCCAAAAAATGCTCGAAAAAACTCGACCCCCCAAAAAAAAATCGCCTCGGGGGCTCCCGCCCCCGAACCCCTGGCAACTATCGAAACTTTCGCCCCAGTTCACACAAAATCCTGAATCCGCCATTGCGTGTTTCCTTTGTTTCTAAATTTTCTATTGAAAATGAAAAATTGAAATAGTTTTCTACAACTAAATAGCCCCGTATGTTCTCAAAAATTTCTTATAAGGCGTATGATAACTCAATAAGCAGATGGTGATAAAACTATATTGCTCAATGCAACACGAGAATACAAAAGTACAAATTTTTACTTTTGATTGCAATAATTAATTTCATGTTAAAGGTGATAGTTATGATGTACTTTTCGACCTATAAAAAAATTCATGGATAAATTGTGATTGTAACTATCATTCTAGTACATTTCTACATCCACTTCTTACAAAATGGATCGCTTCAAGATTCTGATTTTTACTGAGTTATTTATTTGTTTCAACACACCTAAACTATTAGATTATTTTTTAGTAAATTACCACAGTGCGCCCTAGACGGAATGTCGAAGGAAGGTTTGAACTTACAGAATTGAACTTGCGTAAAAAAATATCCTTAAGGAGAACATACTATGATATATTAACTTCAAGACACTGTTTAATTGGGAATCAACTATGAGTTCCCATCATAGCAAATATATTGTATGACAAAACAAAATAGATATTTCATATTGGAACTTCTACATATAGCAACACAAAATAGATAATGGCAATAATTCCATTACTTTTTATCATATTATATATATATTATGTACTTTTAGGACATAAAATAAAATTGATTATGGATATAGGACAACAAACATTTCGTTTCCATTTTTAGTCACTGTTTTCAAATTAAAGGGACACGTGGCATGCTGTGATTGGTTGACATTTTATGAATATGGGTCCGCGCCAGCGGCTTTATTCAAAAATAGGGACTAAAACTATAAATAAAATGTTTGTGGTCCTATTTTCAAAATACATATTTAAATAGGTCCTAAATTTACAAAGCCCCTATATTTGGGTATGACATACCCCCAACCATTGCAGTAAAAGGAATCAAGCTACTCGAGTTCGGCTCATGTTCGTTCGAAAAAATATCATTCGAGATAGGATCATAAAATAAATGAGTCAAGCTTGAATAATATATTAATCTCATTCGGCTCGGATTCGACTCAATCACTAATATCCATAATAAACTAGTGTAATATAACTAAGTTGCTCGATCTCGAATTATATTCATTTGCTTAGAAGCTCGTTCAAGATCGTATCGTAAGATAAATCAACCAAACGTGAACATACTCTTAGGGTGGTTTACATTCACAAACCAAGCTTGAGTAATCATAAGTTCGGCTCAGCTCGCCTCATTTTCACCCTTAACCCCAACAAATAATCCAAACTCGAACTTCTACATACAGCAAGATATGACTGATGGTCAAAATAAAAAATGTTTCTTTCAATTGATTAGCATATATGACAACCAAAAAAATATTTCAAATCAGATTATAATGACATTGAGAAATGAGACAAAATTTAGTAGTAAACTTGAATACTAGGAATCCACATACAACAATATTTATTTTACTGATTAGACAATTAATTTCAAGTTTTAACGATAATTGCATATCATTATCTGGAAACTAACAATTTTATGATGTCTAAACTCAATAAGAAAGTTCCAAGGAGGATAAAATATCTTCTTCCTACCGGAATTGAAGTTCCTCTTGGTACCCATTTCCTTCAGTGGTCCTAATTGTTTCCAGGTAAATTATGATATATGTTGGGATAAATTAATGGATTTTTTTTTTAAATGAACCAAGTACCAAAGGGACAATTAAAATTATTAGAAGAGTAGTTGGTATCTTATTTAACACATCCAATGTTGACCACCATTAACAAAGCAACATAAAAATTGGATATTATGAACTAGTACATTTTAGCATTGCTTGAGGGTATTGGATAATAAGTGCAAAGAAAGACAGTGATATATGAATACAAGAAGTTGAGTTTTCCAAAGCAGAAAGTTGGTGAAGTAGAGTTTGATGGATTTGAAGTGGTGTGAGTTTGGTGAGGGAGGTGATTTTGTGTGAATGACAGCTAGTTGAGAGGATGGAGAGGTGGGTAGGTGGCAATGGGTCGTGTCGTGTCGTGTCGGTTTCGTGCCATGTCTAATCGGGTTCATATCAAAATTACCTCTACCCAATCCCGACCCGTTAAGCCTTCTTGTGTACCGTGTCGTGTCTTATCAGGTTCGTGTCATGTATTTAAACTAAATTTCTAAACCCAAACCCAATTCTTGAATGTGTCGTGTTATTAGATCGTGTGACAATTTGCCAACACCACCAGTGGGTATGCAAGATTGAGAAGCCATGAAAAAAATTTAGAGGCTCTGATATCAACTTAACTCACTGCCAATGAACTCAAACAGACATCTGATGTGAAATGTTCTCTCATATAAGCTTTATTTATAGCATTGATATTGTTACACTTGATAAGACTGTTTGTAACAGGATGTTAGGAGACTTAAATTTGAATATATACAAGATATGATATGCCTATAACAAAATGGCAATTGACTTCAAGGGTTTAACAAGGATAATTCATAGTTCCCCATATTATTAGCAAACTAGAATCAAATATAGTCAAAAAAATTTCATCAAAGCATAACCACATAACCACATACAGTGGTCAAAATCACAACCAATTTCTCTCAATTGGCCACTTGGAGAAAATAAATAGAAACTACTCAATTTGATAGAAACTTACAATAGTCATATATTCATCATCCAGAAGTGATAAGAAACAAATGCGCCAATAAAACAGTTTGCAAATTTCTTGATTTGTATACGTTGTCAAGATTTATGGAATCCTACAAAAACCAATTATACATTCTAAAGTCAGAATATTATTTAAAGAATCTAATTTAGAATTAAAACCAACATTAAGAAAATTGTAAAAAATCAAACCATGTCATTTGGAATTATTAACGAAGTCTGCCAAAATGTGCGTAAATAAAAAAAAACATTTTGACATATTTACAAACACGTTATTTTCAAATCAATAACTTTCACAAAACATGTGAGGCCAATCGAAGCTAAACCATCCACTGTTTACGCATTTTTCGCAATTAAGATTAAACCCCAAATCAAGTGATATGATACCTAGAAAATAAAATAAATCACATTAATGATTGATCAATTATGGAATACTTGTTAACACACGAATAGTGTCCAAAATGTTATATGAAAAAAAATGACATAATATGTGTGTTCAACCTTTGACCTACATGAACCCCTAGTCAATGTTGGAAAGATCTTTACAACTATCAAATAATATACTTGTGAGAAGACAGATTATATACAAGTGTTTGAATACAATAGATTAACCAATAGAAAATTATATAAGAACTCCGGTAAAATGATGCATATTCTTATGAACAAAGTCTTTAATGTTGTATTGTATTAACTTGTCAAGGCCTAAAGGGTTAACTCTTTAAACATACCTCAAGCAACACTTTTGCACTCAGGCTCTAAGGTTATTTTTGTAGTTAATAAGAGAAAAGCCCCCCAAAAAATTACCACGGGCCTATTTAGTTATGGAAAACAAGAAACAAATTCTAAATTTTTTCAACAAAAACGAAAAACTAGAAAATCGGAAAACTACTTTATCATGTTTTCTACCAGTTTTCAAAACATTAATTTAACTTTATAAATAAAAAAATAGACCCCCAATGTTTTTATAAATTAGGTTTTGACACCCAAAATTTTAGGGAACTAAATTTTTAGCCCTAAATTTAAGAAAAACTAACATCTTTGACACTTTCTGTAAATTATGTTGTTGCCACTAAAAATTTTATAATTTACATTTTGGCCCTTAAATTTTTTGTAAACTATATTTGTCTCTAAAAATTTCTATAACCTACATTCTATAATGGATTGTTTATTTTCAACAAACGAATATGTTTCCACAGTTTTCCAATTTTTCTATTGAAATTGAAAATAAGAAATGAATTCTAGAAATCAAAAATTAAAAATAGTTTTTTTACAACTAAATAGGGAGGGGTCCCTCAGTGACACAAAAATAGTGGCAACACCCCCCCCCCCCCCCCCCCCCCCCCCCAGCCCTCTATGTTTTCAAAAATTTGCTGACTATTGATAAAAAATAATTTGTAGATATATACTGTATACAACACAATTTGTAAATATGTAGGGGCTGTTTTAGCTTAATTTGTTTGTAAGAAACATGGGGTAAGGCCAGTGTGCGTCCACCTCTTCATAGTGCATTGGGTACCACCTTTTTTTATTTTCAAGAAACAAGAGTGAGAGTGGTAGGACTTTGAGAAAATTTGTTGTGAATTTGTTGGTGATCCCCTTGGATGTAGTCAAATTTGAAACAATTTCTTTTAACATGTATCCAATCCATTATGTAAAATGAATCTTAGTATACCTTATGTGAAGTTTGTAGCATAGTGAATTTTTGTCCCAGCCAAGAGTCTGCTCATCCTATTTTCAATACTCATGCTAATGACAATGTATATTAATATGGTGGGATTTGAAGAGATAATGGAAGAATGTATCTTTGTTGTTTGAATGTTATGATGTTTGTGTAGGTTTGCCAAAACAATTAAATAATTGTTATGTGTGTTCATAGGATCAGGAACACCAGCGAGAATACAAATGTTCAAATTATTAAACTTGCTTGCAATAAAACATTTCATGTAGATGCTGATAGTTGTGATGTACTTTTGAACAATTGAAACAATCTACTGATGTATCGTGATAGTAACTATGTTGATCTCTTAGCTGCTATGTCTGTAAATAGTCTGTTTTGCTTTCAAGTTTTTAAGTCTTCCCCTCAGTTTTTACTTTCTACTTTGCAGTTTGATCAGAGTCCGTTTGGTGTAATTAGGTCTGCTACTCGAAACGTCTCATGTAAAATACTGTTATTTTAATGTAGATTTCTGTTTTGTGGGGGAAAAAACTATCATTTCAGTACCTTTCTACATCCACTTTTTATGAAATCGAATGCTTGAAGATTCTGGTTTTTACATATTTTTTTTTTTGAGTTAATTACTTATTTTAATTCAGCGCCTAAACTGTTAAATTATTTTTGAATAAATTACCAGAGTGAGCACTAGACGAAATGCGGAAGGAAGGGTTGAACTTAAACAACTTGATTAAAAGTTCTGGGGTAGAAAAAACAGCCTTGCAATTAACGGTTCTGCGAATAATCATTCTCGGCCAATATATTCGTTAGTTGAGAAAATAGACTAAAAGGTTCCATCAAACACAAGCACAATCAAACTTATGTAAAAAAAAAATCCTTAAGGAGAACATACTAAGATAGATTAACTTCAACCCATTGTTCTATAGGGAATCAAGTATGAGTTCAGATTACCTACGACAACCCCGTTAGTAAATAGTACATAAAATTTTACGAATGGACATCCATGATTTATAATTGTAGTAGTTTCTTTAAATCCCATCATATTAAAGAAATGTAACAAAGATTTCATATTGGAACTTCTACATATAGCCACACATGATTGATGCTCAATATACATATATTTTTTTGTCATTTGATTGGCATATATAAAACTCAATGTATGACAAAAGTAGACAAATATTTAAACTCAGATTATAAAGCCATTGAGAAGAGAAACAAACTCTGGAAGTAAAGTTGAATACTAGGAATCCGAATACAATAATATTTATTGGCATATCATTATCTACAAACTAATAATTGGATGATGTCTAAACTCAATAACATAGTTCCAATGTGGATGAAATATCACCTTCCCACAGGAATTTGAATTCATCTTGGTACCCATGTACTTCTTTGGTCCTAATTGTTTCCTGGTAAATTATGATATACTGTTGGGATAAATTAATGACAAAAATGTTTAAAACGAACCAAGTACCAAATGGACAGTAAAAATCATTAGATGTGTAGTTGGAATCTTATTGCTGACAATCATTAATGTTTAAAACGAACCAAGTACCAAATGGATAGTAAAAATCATTATATGTGTAGTTGGAATCTTTTTGCTGACA
Organism: Sambucus nigra; assembly: GCA_949130495.1. Classification (NCBI taxonomy): domain Eukaryota; kingdom Viridiplantae; phylum Streptophyta; class Magnoliopsida; order Dipsacales; family Adoxaceae; genus Sambucus; species Sambucus nigra. The sequence continues at coordinate 659,188,062 of OX422212.1, forward strand.
ATCATTAACCGAGCAACTTAAAATATGCATATTATGAACTAATACATTTTAGCCTTATTAATGCAATCTTTTACCCCTCGAGGGTATTGGATAATAAGTGCAAAGAAAGACGGTGATAACCTTAACTCCAAATGAGAGGTATGATAAATATGAATACAACTCCAACCCACACCAACTATCAAGATGGCTTTCAATGAACCAAAATTTTTTAAGACATCTTTCAGTCTCATAAATCATTCATTAACGTCCAGAGCTTTTCATCAAGTGAATGATCAACCCCAGCCTTAGACATGAAGTTAATAATCGGGTTCGAAACGTCCTCATATCCTCCAAAACCACGATCATAAATTTCCTTAAGAATTTCATGAGCCTTTGCAGGCTCATTGCGTCGGAGCATACAATCACTCTCTAACAAAGTAGAATATGTAATCAAATTCGAAATTTTACTATGATTTAGTACACGTGCATACAATGATCTCCCTATAAGACATAAGCCATAAATTAGATTGTTGTACGTAACATTACAAGGAATCAACCCTTTGTGAGACATCTCCTCGAACAAACTTATTGCCTCATATACGAGCATCTTCTTACAATACCCATAAATCAATATAATATAACTAGAACCATCCGGGTCGCAACCCCAACCGACCATCGCATCAAATATTTTCCTCGCGTAATTAATCTTACTAAGCAAAACAAACCCATTAAACAATGCATTGAATGTTACAATATTAGGCACCCCACATCTTCGGATCATCAAACCAAAGAATGCTAAGAGAGCTTTTTTAACTATTTTTGTCTTATATAATTTGTCAAATATCAAGGAAACGGGTACATTATCTGGATATGTGTTACTATCAACCATTTCATTCAACAGTACTGTAGCATCATGCCACTGACCTAAACGGCACAGTCCGTGGATTAACGAGGTGTAGGTGAGAACATTTGGTTTAATACCTTCCCTTTTCATGTTAGAAAAGATGTTCCAAGCCTCATTTAATTGTTTCTCCTTGCAAAGGCTATCAATAACTGTGTTGTGCTCCATCCTTCTCACTAACATAATATCAGCGTCAGTATTTCCAAACTTGCAAAGCCGTTTTATTGTTGTATTATTTTTGTGCGAAGGAAACAAAACCTCGGCGTAATGACCAAGAGAATGAAATAACGTACCCTTCTTCAAACTCTTCATGCTAGGTTTCGGTGGAGAAATAGAAAAGAAAGCAGAAGAGAGAGAAGGAGAAGATAAAAGCAAAGAATTTTTCGACTTGAACAAAGAGTCCACCTCGTAACAAACAAAGTGGTTTAGGGTTAGTTTAGAGTTCCCTTCGCAAGTAGGCATGTAAATTGAGCCGGACAAGCCCGAAATTCGTCCGTTTGGTCCGCTATTTTCGGGTCGAGCTTTATTTGAGTTTGAGTCGAGCCGAGCCTGAGCTAAAATTTCAAGCCCGAATGAATTTCGGGCCGAGCTTGAGCCGAACTTTGTCAAGCCCGAATTGGGCCCGAAGCCCGAACTTTGAATATATAAATAAATAAATTATTTTAAAAAATATAACATATTTATGTTAACTAATTTTATATGTATGAAATATAATTAGTCATTGTAGGTTTTCATTCTTACCTCCCTTATTTTAGTTTAATACATTTTATCATTATATACTTTATTTTATGAAATATCAATTATATTTTAGTGTATACATTTTCTCCATGATGGAAACACAAGAAAAAATATTAATTCAAACATTTTTTAACAAAAAAAAAGAATTCGGGCCTGCCCGAAGCCCGAAATATTAATGAGCCGAGTTCGGGCTTAAGTAGAAAATTTCAGTTCGGGCTTGAGCCTGGGTAAGGTAGTTCGGGCCGAGCCTGAGCAACCTCAAGCCCAGCTCACCCAGCCCGATTTACAACCCTATTCGCAAGTAGGGTTTACATCGATTTGGATGAGTCGGGCTTAGGTTGTTCCGACTCAGTCCGAAATATCCTACTTATGCTTAATCTCAAGCTCGGTTCAAACTATTTTTTTCTACCTAAGGTTCAACTCGGCTCATAAATATTACGGGCTTTGGATCGATTTAGAAAATAAAATATATAATTATGAAATGTATTAAATTAAAAAAAAATAAGAGTGAAAACCTATAAAGGTCAATTAAATTTCATCATATATCATTATTTGATCACTGACAAAGGTCTATTTGACTTGAGCAATAAATAAATTGAATGCCCATAATGTGATTAATAATAAAATCACAAAATTGAAAATCACTTATAATCTAATGGTTTATGACAAATGATTTTTTTTTAAAAACAAAAAGGAGTAAATGAAATATAACAGTGAAACTTAATTAAATAATGTTAACACAAATATTTTATATTATATAAAATCATTTATTTATTAATATATTCAAAATTCGGGCTTCGGGCCCATTTCAGCTTGACAAGGTTTGGCTTAAGATCGGACCAAAATTCATTCGGGTTTGAAATTCATTCGTACGACATGAGTTTAGGGTTTTCCTTTTTTTTTCAATTTTTTGAATTTCATTCCCTCACACATCCTTTTCTTTTTTAGATAAGCACAAAACTAATTTATACCTTTTTCAGTAATCTAAACATGATTTTTTGGTAATTGTTTTGGAAATACTTGTAATATGTATGCAGAATCTTTTAATATATACACAAAAGTAATTATCAAAAATATATATATACACAAAATTTTGTAATATAAACTCATAGACGAAGGTATGTGGAGGCTAAGGTGGGTAAATGTTACCCAAAATTTTGAAAACTAAACATTAACTGTTAAATATTTTTGAAATTATGTAAAGTGCCCACTTAAAATTTCAATAATCAATTATAATTTTTGTATATATTTTGGTGATAATTTAGTAGTCACTCTCAACATACATATAATATATTTCTTTGTAGGTGATACATTACATGGTATAACCTTATAACCATTTTAAATCAATTCAACATTCAAGAAATTACTCCATACTTTTTCCTAATATTTATTAGTATGTAAGATTTTAACCTTCTTTTTTACCTTTCACATTGAGATTGTACTATAAATATTTGAACTAAGCTCCGCATAACTCAGATAAGTTTTAAATTTAGCCATTAATCACTATATACGTCCTTTTCTGATTTTTTCCCCACGCACATACTCTTAATTTGGACCAAAATTATATGTATGTGGACGCTTGCATATATGTATTGTATTTAGGAGTGCCCCACTCAACAAAAATTTCTAGCTCCGTCACTGTATACACGTGTTAAGTTTGTGTATGTCCTAACTTATAAGGTATACAATTAAGCGGTGAGAGACCTTAGTATCCAAAAATTGTATAAGTGGACTAGAGCCAAAAAAAATTATTGTCCATGGACTATAATGAAAAGCTCCATATTTTTGGACTTAATAATATGTCCAGTTTACACTTTGACACTAAGGGTTTGTTTAATTGATATGAATTTTTTTCCACGAAAAATAATTGTTTTGACTCATGTAATGCCTTTGTAGTACCTCGATTGAAAATACTTTATATAAGAACAATACCCATTCACATAACAAGTGTTTCATCTAGAACGTCAATTTTAGTAGAAAATATTTCTTAGCCCACCCGCCAAAGAATTGGTTTCCATGGAAAATAGAAAAAGAAAGATAAAATAAACTCATGTTTTTTTCACTTATTTTCCAACTTCTCATCCAAATGAACTATTATCCATTCATTTTCTATATCTGCGAAACCCTAAATGAGTTCAATATTGTCCATTTGACACCATTTTGGATGAAAACATTCATAGCTAAGTCTTATCTTCCATTATTATTTATTTAAATAAACAAACTACCCTTAGGATTAAGAAAAGTAAGAATATATATTTAACGCCAATAATCTAGTAAAATTATTTATATAAATCGTTATATAAAAAATAAGGATAATAGTCATATATAACGATTAGTAGGTATAATAAAAAAGTTCTATCATGAAAAAAAGTGTCACAAAAGATTATAAACAGTGTAAAAAAGAGTCGCAAATAGTAAAAATGATATTACGTAAACTTTGGTGCCCAAAGTGATATACGACATAACTAATGGGGTCAAATGCCAAATAACCCAAGTATTTATTAATAAACCTAGTTTCAAGTTTTAAAAATAACATTTCACTGATACGATCACTAAGGTTATATGAAACACACTAAGATATTGATTTCCTAAAATTACATGTTTAGTGTTTGCTATGTTAACGCTAGGACGGTTGGAAATTAGTTCTTCCATTGTTTTCTTGCAATAATATTTAAAAATTTTAGAAATCACAACTGCAAGACTTTCTCATACGCTAGTATTTAGTTGCGCGTGATGTGCGCAATGTTCCAAATTAGAAAATCCTCTAACTAGTGTTAACGGCTAGAGTAGAGATCCTTACGTGGATCAAAGATAACATCATCCTAGTCAATTCTCTCGTCTCATTACTAAATATAAAGAGCGTTTGCACGAGCATGAAAACATGTTCGATGTCGTGATCAGCAGAGAGGAATTGGCATGAGCTTGGGAGATAAAAAAAACGTAAGCATCACGATGTTATCAGGACTCCAAGAACTCAAATGAATAAGACCCTCAAAAAAGATGATTAGTTAGCAACGAAGGTGAGAATACGCCCCTCCCTATGAACGCGAGCAAGTACCTCCAGTTCTATCTCCAAAATAAGGCAAAAGTTTAGGTCACCAAAAAGGGAGACAGTTCGAGCAAGTGAGGAGATATATGGTTTTATAGAGTTGGATTTAGATTAGCAAATAACGCATGTCATTGCTCGTATAACTAGATATTTGTCTAGGAGGGACCTAGTCAATCAGACGCGGTCCTGATTCTTTTAATCACTAGAGGTATTTGATCCTCCTAAGAAATTTTCACCTCTCAAGTTTAAGAGCTTCGGTGGGAAAATAAATCCAATTAACCATGATTGTCAAGAGCACCAAGTTATAGCTTTGTGGAACAATAATAAGACACTCGTGTGCCATATGTTCACTTATATCTTAGAAATGTGGCCCAAAGTCTGTTTAAAAGGTGGCATGTTGATTTAGTTATAAGTGTATACATAATCATTTATTTAGTTTTCTTAGTTTCGTTGACATAAACACATTATGAGTCATAGTCCTAGTTTATCCGAAAATCGTCATGTAGAAGATTTCAAGACCATACTTCATCAACTTCATAGAATGTATCATCTCATGCCCATAACCATTAAGAAGTACCACTTTTTGAATGAAGGTAAGGTACTTAAACGATAAAGTACACCTTAGTTAAATTACATAACTAAAATGATAATTTTCTAATGGTAAATATGTTGACTTTATGGTTGTGCTTTTAGAAGATAGTCTTAATGAAAAGTTATATTGAAAATGTGAATATTGTGTATTTATAATATTTAGTTTGGGTTTGAATTTTGTCATCACGTGTTTAACCATTTTTCTCACGAACTAATTTGCTAACAGACCCAGGGACACTCATTGCCCACTATATTTACTGAATCAAGTCGTTCTCATGAGTACCTTTGGAAAATATAAAAATAAATTTTGAAGACCTATTAGATGTCTTTGCTACAAGAGAATCCTAGTTCTTAGTTGCGAAGCTGAATTTTCTCCCCGCGAATATTAATCACTAAATCTTAAAGACTTTATTATTTTTTTGACCTTCTCACTAATAAACTATTCCTAAACAAATTATTTACATGCAATGATTTGCTCAAGAAATTTCCATCAAAAGTAATCTATGAATATATTTTGATAACTTCTGCACTATTTTCCTTGTAATTCGTGAAAATCACAATTGTTGCGTCAAGACATCATTAGTTGGAGATGTTGCAATTTGAGAGCTTGATATCTTAAGAGAGAAATATTTTGATGAAAATTACAATAAAAAAGATATTTTAATTGAAGACTTTGTGTGTTCATCATATATCTTCTTTTTCACTTAGAGTTTAGAATGATTTAAAGTTCAAAGTTCACCTCGAGATTAGATTAATTTATTTTCAAATTTTGTTCTTGAGAGACTTTAACTCATTTGATAACTCAAATCACACTTTGTGAGTTTTCTCTAGCTGCCAAACACTTTATCACTTCCAAAAATCATTAGGACATGTCACATCCTAAGAAGTTATATTACACTGTAGTGGCTTCTCACATCCAAAATGCCCTAATAGTAAAGGTCCCATCCGAGAAAGTCCACAGTAGGCACCCCATTCAAAGTCCACAGAAGTCACCCCATCCACGTACACATGCTCGCCTCAATCAACCCCTTTGTGTGCCTTATAGTGTAAGGAGGGGGAATGATACCCTAACCGGGCCATCCCACACATAGTGACAAGTCAGCCTATCGCCCAAGTAAAAAATGGCCCCATATGGCTCCTCCAATAGCAATCTCTTCCCCAACAAAGACCACACTACAACAATCACCCCTAAAACATGACGGGTTAAACCCCAGGGAACCTGAGATAAAAAAAACACCAAAACAAGCCAGCATAAACATATAGGTACTAATAGTGAAAAGGTAATGATGGAAGTGAAATATATTGAATTATTTACATTGTCTACGATCATCCTATTCAGAAGCGCCCTGGCCACCGCTAATGACATGGATGATCCCGCCCTCAAGTTCCCGAACACATATTACCTAAAGAGCGGAGAAATATCATCCATAGGTTAAATAATGCAAGGCTCAAAATAGGTAGCCACATAAGAAAAAAAATAACATCTGCATAAGACATAAAGACAAGAGACAATATGAATAAACACATAGAATAACAATTAACTAAAACAACTAAAGGGAACAAAATTAAAATATGTACCTCCCAAAAATATGCAAAACTCGTAACGCTATAAATATGGTATCTCGAGAAAAAGGGCATGGATCGATACATCTTTGCTGGCTCGCTTCGCCCTCAGGCATACCCCGAAATTCGAAAAAAATCCATTAAAAATGGTAACCACCATAAGTTGATCCCACCGGAAGCACCTAACACCAAAATCTCCTATATAGCAAAAAAATAATAAACTCCGAGCATACCTTCTCGTCACCACTACGTCAATCCCCGGATTGTGCGCCACATCTTGTAAATAGGTAGACCAAACAACGGCATCAATGTACCCATCCCAAATAGGAGGAACTTCTATCCCCAGCGCCGAACTTAGCCCATTGATAGTGAAAGTTAGAGCCCTATCAATAGCTAGAGGCACTCTGATAAATGGGACTCCCTTAAAAGAAAATACGTTCAAGGGAGTCATGGTCATCTCCCCCACCAATAAGTGAATAATATTGGTAGTATCCCATCAGCGCTCTTCCATGACCGTGGAAATGATTTAGATCCTCCTAAAGTGCGGGTCAGAGAGGCAATGCAGCAACAGACCAAAGCCTACGGGATATACGAAAAATCAAACAAAAGCAGGAGACCTTGCCTAAGCCCTAGGCAATGGGGATACAGAACCTCTAACCCGAGCATTCCTTTCAGGCTGCAAGAAAGAAAAAGAAAAGAAAATAAGATATGCCAGTCACACAAAAAAGGGTGCTATTTATACTCAGTATTTGTGTCCCACTAAGTTCACACTTAATATTCTTACCCTATGTTCTCGCTAACTACGAAGGATAATCAGTCGTGAGGTGGTCAGGAAACCTACCCCTCATAGATTTCTACCTCTCGGTATTTTAATCACCTTACATTCACACTTAAGTCACCTCTCTTAAGTTCCTACTAACTAAAAAGTTTAATGAGTAGTGAGGTGATCCGACACCCTAGTGGACACCACCGTAACCACGCATTTCTATGTTTGGTCCCCAAAGAGACTTAAAATAGAATGGGTTGGAATAGTTTGAATATTTGTTAAAACCAAAGTTGAAATTAAAGATACCCCGCACCCCACAGATCTTTCTCCCTCTCTATGTTTTAATCAGCCTACATTCAACTTAATCCACATCTCTTCAGTTCCTATGAACTAAAGAGATTAACCGATAGTAAGGCGATCCTACACCCCAATAGACGCCACTAAAATTCCGCATTTCTACATATGTTCCCCAAAGCGACCTAAAATATAAGGAGTTGGAATATTTTGAATTTGTGCTAAAACCAAAGACGAAAATCAAGATATCTTGCACCCCCCGGAGCTTTCTCCCTCTTAGTGTTTTAATTTCCTTATGTTCACACTTACATCACCTGTCTTCAGTTCCTACTAACTAAAGAGGTTAACTAGTAGTGAGGCTATCGTACACCCCAATAGACATCGCCTAAACCCCGTATTTCTATGTCTTGTCTCCAAAGTGACCTAAAATAGAAGGGGTTAGAATATTTTGAATCTTTGCTAAAACGAAAGACAAAACTCAATATACCCTGCACCCCTAGAGATTTCTCCCTCTCGGTTATTTAATCGCCCCATGTTCACACGTAAGCCACTCACTTCAGTTCCTACTAACTTATCGAGCGCTCCACTATGGCTCAGTCGTTCTCTCACTCTCGCAAAAGGATCTCAGTGTCGTCCTCATCCGCCGATAGTGGAGGGTTATAAAACAACACCTATGTCCTAAGAACCACATCCTCTCCCCGCCAGGCTATCACGGCCTAATCATCCTTATGAGGAGCCAAACTCTGATGACCAGCAGAACCCAAAACGAACATATTCGGCCATAACGTCGTATCAACCTTCCCACCCAACACCGCCACCCCGCCTTCATCCCCCGCGGCCCCCTCAGCCTGGTTCAAGACCATAACCACATGCTTATCCACCAACACGGGCTTCAACGGATCCTTGATAAACAAATGGGGTTTAAAAATACTCTCAAATGAGCATAATATTCTCAGATGTAGAGAGATAAATGATAGGGAAGAAGAGAGTGTATGAATATGGGAGGAAAACAGCCGTAAGCAAACTATCTATAGGCTTCGGCTACTCGAATGTGTAATCGATCGATTAAACATTTCCAAAATTTAACCGATCAGCTAAACATTCATTCCAAGGATTAGACAATCGATTGACTGCTATAATCCAAGGGTTAGTTGATCTATTAACCCCTTCCCATTTCCTAAAAAAATCCCACTCCCCTGCCCCCCAAAATAAAAAACTTTCGAATTACAACACCTATACCCCATACTCCTCCCAAGAATAGGCAAACCTATTTTTTTCTTTCAATTTTGACGAAGAGCGTCCACACGTGTACACTCTTAGTCGATCGCTTATGTGGCCACCCCGATCTATAATCGGAGTGTGGGACACTCATTTATATCAAAATTTACCATGGGCATAAACCTGAGAAAAATACACAAGGAATAGCCATATCCAAAACCAAAAATAATAGTTCGAGGTCCATAGAGTCAAAATGAAAATAGGAAAAACAGGAAAACATGTGCCAAACATCCCCTCTAAGAACTTTAATCGATCAGTTGTCCCCCTCCAGAGTGATCATTACAACATCTTTAGAAAGTATTCTCCCATCCAGACATGTGTCCCAACACTCAGATCGACCATCTAGGGGCCTTAACTGATCGGTTTAATGCCTCAGGCCAGACCTCTATAAATAGATTCCTCCACCAACTAGAAAAGCATACCAAAACCCAAGCTCGATCCATTTTTTTTACTTTCTTCTCCCCCGATCATTCGAGATACCCAACGAAGTTCGTTCTTAAAAGAAATATCTTTCCCCCAAGGAAAGTTCGTACTTCTGGAAAGTCACTTTGGTCCCGAAAGAGGTTCGTACTCCTAAAAAGTCACCTCCGAAAGAAAAATAGTGGAAAACTGTTGTGCGCACTCCGCCACCATTGACACTTCTAAACGAATTTTTTTCTGACTAAACGGAGCTCTGCCTACCTCGGGCACCTCAAGTGGAGACACTCCCTTGCAAAAAATTTGGTTCACGCTACAAGGAAAATCAAACTCTACCGAAGTTTCGGGTCAAACACCCCTATATATTAAAGAACATCTGCCTACATTTTGGTTTAAATACCCCATATATATATATATATATATATATATATATTGTGACAAACTTTCCATACATGTTTATCTCTTTTAGCCCGTCCCTTATTTAGGGGACCGGGTATGCACTTTACTGCATTGATATTTGAAAGCCTTCTTTTTAAGCCAACACCTTTATTAATTGAATTGATATGCTAATATATTAAAATAATGCTAATCAAAGGGTACAATGACCACTACAAAACATGAAAGCATACTTTTCTAAAATTTTCTGGGAAAAGTGTTTGTGAGCCAAGTCAGTCCAAAACTTTGCACCCAGTCAAAGGCTAAAATCTGACTACTCCTACTGCTTCTCCAAACGAGCAAATCTTGTCCCCATGGCAACACCCCAAATATGTGTTTTCGTATCAAATACTTGTCAAACATTGGCCTCTGATTAAACATACGTTTAACACACACACACACACACACACACACACACACACACACACACACACACACACACACATATATATATATATATATATATTAAGGACTAGGCTCCATAAATCCCATAATGTTGTATATTGTATGCCATGTATCCCATCGCCTACACCCGTAAATATGCCATGTTTGTTAGAACTATGATGGCTTTGATCCCAAGTCTCCTTGTGTACGTAGGCGCTATACCGAACTAAAGTTGTAAATCCCAAACCTCAAAATACGTCTCTCGACGTATTATATTCTTACGGATGCATCCATCCCTAGTCCAAACTCCTCCGATTTCTACCTCTTCCTACTTAGTTGAGGATGTTTAAAACATGACATCCTTAATGCTACACCCCTAAACTAGTCTGAAAGATAATACCTTCTGGATAGTGATCACCCGAAGATAATATTATGATATGCAAGTATCAGTGATCTTAGGGTCCACTCCCATTCTGACCCTCCACCAAAGCTAACCCCTGGCCGCCGAAATAGTTTTTGTCCCTCCCAAGCCAGGTACTAAACTTTCATACAAATCACGTTGGAGCATGTGAACAACCAAACTATGTTGGCTTTGAACTCGTGGGCACACGAGTACATAGGCGCAATAACGAGTCCTTCTCGAGAGCTCGAGCCTAAAAAATATGTCTCATAATATATTGTCCCAAAAAGATGCAATCATCTCTCACATCTTTCTTGCACCCTCTTTCACAAAAACTGAGAACGAGTTATTAAACTATCTCAAACTTGTGATCTCTCACGTATCCCCATATAATTGCTTAATATAATATATATTATATACAACCTAACTATGAACTACGGATTATCCCTCCACCCACTTGAAAATAGTATTCTCCGTTTAGATATTGGAAGAAAAATAAGTACATTCCTAGTGTTAACACTCTCATGATTAAGTGGTCTACTATTCATGTAAGGCTTTTACCTTGCATATTTATTACTTACCTAAAGTGTGACTATATTCATTGAAACAACTGTGATCTTCCTAAACTCAAGTGTACATATTTCAAAGGATGGAAAACCTACACAAATGCTCAAACGCATATATAAAACTGAAATACTTAGGTTTTGACCCAAAATCTTCTTGGATATGTAGGCGTAATACTAAGTTATTCTCGTGAGCACGAGCCTCGACAATGTATCTATCGATATGCTGTCACAATAGAGATGCACCCATCTCTTATATTACCTTTCTATATTTCCTCAAACCTCAAAAGAGATATCAAATTATGCCAAATTCGATCTCCCTCACACACTTATATGCATATCAACTGCCACCCATTATACATTACCACAGAGTCATGCACAAGTTCTCTTGTATACCTGTACCGGTGGATGTGACGTTCCTATCCCTCCCACTGATATCATGTTCCTACCCAAGCGTCTATATACATGTAAGGGATTCTCAACCTAAGGTATCTAAACTAGCTCTAAAAATTAACAAAAAGTAATAAACTAATGTTAAAGAGAATAATAATAATATAATTAAAGAAGCATAAAGAACAAATGGGATGTCTAATACCATCCCCACTCGTAACGTAGTTCCCAAACCCACATAAGAATAATCTCTAGACCAACCATGGACTTAAACCTGCCTTAGGTTTATCCTAAAATGGCTAACCAGACTCTTTTGTTTGTTTTTGTATAAAATAAACTGGAGACGATGAAGAAACCAACCAAACACCTTATCACATAAAACAAACTTAGGCCTAAGGCCTAAACTAGGGGTGTGTGACTAAAACTCGACATGGCGTCAAACATCTTCCAGGGAAAATTCATTTCGACCCACATCGAACTGATAATCCGACCTTGGGGGATGCAGAGGACAAAGAGACAACCACTCTTGGGAATCCACCGTTAACACAAGGGTTCCCTCCGGGTGCATGCTAATGTCCACTCGGGGCCTAAAACACCATAATGTCTTACTCTTTTATTTTTAGTTATTGTAATGGTTCGCGATTATATTACAATAAAAATTTTCAAAGTCCCCTAAAACAGAATACATTTGGCGATTACTTATAAAGTCAAAAACTTTATACATCTAAAATGACTTTGGATGAGTATTACCAAAGTCAAATAAAGGATTTTGGGAATGATGAGAATGATTTTTTCGATAGAGGCCCACACAATTCTTATACAAATAATTTTGAAAGTAATTTCGGGAATAACTCTTAAGCTTTTAATTTTAAAGAATCCGTTCCTCCTCCTAAGACATTGCGTGAGGGCATACACATTATTTAAGAATGAAAAGATTGAAAGTCGTTATTGGAAAGAATATCATTATTAGAACCAAGATCTAGATGCATTATTCGAATCCAACAATGATTTTTCTTTCGAGACTTTAGAAGTTGAGGAATTTTTTTTTAACCAAATGACGAATTTTATATTCATGAGCAAAGGATGCATACTTTGGAACAAACCATTCTTATCTTGGACCAAGGCATAATAGAGAATGAGAATGAAAAAAATGGATGTAGTATCCATTTGAAATGAAATGATTTCTTCTTTGGTTAACAAAGAAGAAAATTGCATTGAAAATTATCCTATCTCTTTTTAAATTAAATCTTCGAGCGATGATGAGTCATCTTTCGGTGTTGAATTTATTCCCTCCCCATTTCCATTCACCGTTATCCAACCATTACAACTTTCCTCGTTGGTTCAAAACTTTAAACTGTTAATCCTTTCACCAATGCGGATTACTTGCTTGAGTTACTTTCCACGAAGGCCCTTATGCCTCCATGTGTGCCAAGTCCCATTCCATTTGAAACCCCTTTGGCAGGAAATTTAGTTTTTATTGTATGCCATGTGTACTTTTGCCCTGTTGAATCCAAACCTCCATAATTTTCCAAAACATTTTTATGGGAACCCATTTTTATGATAAGCCTATAAAAGTAGTCGGTTAAGCCCACAAGGGCTAATTTAATGTCCGGCCCAAATCATGGACCACGTTTATAAAACCAACCCGAGATAAGACCAAGTCTATCACCGAAAATCTCGAAGATTTATTCAAGGGATTCATGGTTTATCGTGGGCATTACAATTGCATTTCAATACTTATAAATTGTCACCCTGGCCCGGGGCAGTGGAGCATGTAACAAAACCTTCTCGAGATACTTAATAAAAATAGTAGACCTCTCCGTGGACGTAGGCAATTTATCGAACCACATACATAGTTGTGTTATGACTGCATGTTTTCTTGATCTTATTGTGATTGCTTTCTCATACAATCTATGTTGTAGTATTTTTTTTCACTATAATTGGCACCGTCTATGGGAACCGACTGTCATTCCTATGAAAGCACTCATTAACAGAAATCTTGCAATCTCTCACCACCATAGCAACATCCCTCAATAAGGTGATATTCAGGAATAACCTTTCCCTCCCAGGGTTAGATCTGAACTTTATCACCCAAATTTAAGGCTCCACCAAGAGAGGCAACCCTCCGAAGAGAGCCAAGGCCCCCCAGGTGACGCCACAATCGAACTCCTAGTCCTCAGGTAAGAAAAACTCGCATCCGAGGAAGGAGCCTCAGGAACAACTTAGAAAGGACTAAGAGGAAAAGGTTAGATGACGCTCGATCAGAACGACTGCATCAAGCTCGATGCTACAGGAGTCCTGATCGGCAGAATGATGAAATCAGGAGTTTGGTTCGAAGGGAGATGGACTAGCATCCAGCCCACCGTGGAACTAGATCCATACGAGAGCTAGCCACAAGATCTCTTAATACCCAAATAAAGTCCCCTTTTTTAAGGGTAATATAAGAAGAAGAGGCCCCTAAGAAGTTTGCAATCCCTAGATTCAAGATTTATGATGGGAAAACTGATCACATCGACCACGTCCGATAATATAGGCAGGTCATGACCTTATAGATCCATAATGATGCATTGATGTGTCGTATTTTTCCTTCTAGTCTGCACGACATGGCATAAAAATGGTTCGAAAGGCTATCGCAGAGGTTCATCAAGAGTTTCAAGTCTCTAGCTGAATTATTCACAACTCGCTTCATAACTAGCAGTTCACATCCGAAGTAAATGGATGAACTGCTTACTATGAGGAAAAATCCATAGGATAACCTCAGGGAGTATAACAAGAGGTACTGGGAAGTTTTTAATGAAATTAAGGATTTCTCAGAGCAAGTTTCCATAGCATCCTTCACAATCTGTCTGCTGAGCACTTGTCTATTGCACCAGTCCCTAACTAAAATAGAGGCTAGTACAATCGATGACTTGATCACCCATATTGAGAAATACGCCAAAGTTGAAGATGTAACCCATCTTAATGCAGGGGAAAATGGTCGCAAGAAGGCGAGCAAAGGAACATATAAGAATGAGTCTCAAAAGAAAGGGAACAAGAATAAGGGTAAGAATGGCTCCAAAAATGGAAACAAAAATGACCCCTCGAAGGTGTTCCAAGCTGTAAACACCGTCTTCAAGGAACCGATATACAAAATTCTTTCCAAGATCAAGGATGAGCCATTTGTCAAATGGACGAAGAAAATGGGAAGATATCCCTCCAAACGGAATAACGCATTGAGGTGTGCATTCCACAAGGAAGGTGGCCACAGAACAGAACATTACAAAGCCCTCAAGTCTCACCTAGAGGAGTTGGCACAGACTGGGAATCTCAATGAGTTCATTAAAATAAAGACAGATAAAGTCACAGCGAATAGAGAACAGAAGCTCGATAACATACTCGAGGAGGATATGGGTAATGAGTTTGCGATAATCCATGGGGCATCAGACCCCAAGAAAATACAAGGAAATGTTGTTAGAATGGAGGTTAAGAAGCTTACTGCTATTTTGTAAGCTTTTTAGATAGATCCCGTTAAAACTCAAGCCGAGAAGTGTCGACGATCAGAAGACGTCGATTATAACAAGTATATTGTGTTCACTAAGGAGGATTTAGTTGGGGTTGGAACCCCGCATCATGATGCATTGGTCATCACACTTAGGATAGCTAACTGGGACATCGACAGATTTCTCGTTGACCAAGGTATCTCCTCCAAAGTGATGTACCTAGAGTTATTTCGTAAGTTGAAACTGAATATGGCCGACCTCAAGGAAGCCACCATTCCATTAGTTAGTTTTTACTGGAAAAATCACCATGCCTTTGAGAAAAATAGTCCTGCTAGTTAGAGAGGGGAATATTTCAAAAATGATTGAGTTTCTTGTAGTAGACATTGAGTCTCCATACCACGCCATCCTCGACAGGGGTTGGTTCTATGCCATGAGAGTCGTACCGTCAACGTTCCATAAAAAGCTCAAGTGTATTACAGATCGGGGAGTGGTCGAGATCCGTGGCGACCAAGCTATGGCCAGGAAATGTTTTATTGCAGCTATTCGCCCCAAAAAAGAAAAGAAAAAAGACGAGCAAAAAAGTCAGGAGGAAGCACAAGAGGGGGTACCACCCTCTAAATAATAATTATTGTATGGACGACTAGGGGTGGAGGAAACTAGGGTTCACCCCTCAAAAAGGGTCGTTAAACGCCTAAAAGAAGTCGCAGCTGAAAATGGCTCGACTGTAAAGAAGTTTTTTATCGGTGCTTCTCTCACTGATCGCAAGAAAAAAGAATTAACTACGTTCCTTCGAAGCAACTTAGATGTCTTTCCTTGCGAACCGTATGAACTGCTTGGGATATATCCCACCATCGCATGCCACTGATTGCTCATCGACCCATCTTTCAAGCCAATTGCATAAAAGGCTCGCCAAAAAGCCCCGAAAAAAGCAAATGCAGTGGAGAAAGAGGTCGGAAAATTACTGGATGCAGGATCAGTAAATGTCACGCAGCGTTAGTATTTAAAGCGACAATCTGAATTTAATTTGCTTGTGACCATTTTTTATTAAATATTTTATCTCGCAACTTTGGGTTAAATTCCTTCTTTTATGATGCTTATGCATAATTAAAATGCTCGATTAAATAGCTTTCGATTTTGAATTCTAATTATTGGTAGTTCGACCCGTGTGGTGCGAATGCAATCCCGATCCTCGCTTTACTTTTGCATAGTGTAACTTCTCTTTTTCTTTATTTTCTTTATAACCCCCAATCACCTTTTACACTTTTATTTTTAAAGTTCTAAAGCAATTAAAATCTAATATTCAATAACTCCCTATGGATTTCTTACGATACCCGACTTACCGTTGTGCTTGCCTCGCAAGTGTAGTAGTAGTTTAGGTTTTTTGCATTGAGTTTCTGAATTGATAACAACGATTTGTTTATTACAAGATGCACGATTTGCGCCTGATCAAAATGGTGTTGTTGCCGGGGAGTGTGTTTTAGATTGTAATTGTTTTATTATTTCGTAGTATTTTTTTCTTTTGTATTTCTATTCTTTGTTTTAATCCTTTTTGCAAGATAGCATATTTGAGCGCTAAGAAACTTTGATTCGTTGTTGCTCACTTTCTTGCTCGGATTCTCCATCTATAAACAACGAGGTAATCATTTCCTACTATTTTAGTTATGACAATCCTTCTAATGATTCTTACTTTGGGTATAGTTTTCAAGTTTTCCTTTTTCAAGACTTTCTTGAGAATGAAAGACTTGAAAACATTTATCGGAATGAAAATCTTTATTAGGAGCTTGAGTTGGATTCATTATTCTAATCTAATGATGATTTTTATTCCGATAATTTCGAAGACGAGTTTCAACCAAATGAGGAGTCCGAGGCTCTTGAGTCGAGGAAGATTACTTTGGAAGAAAATTTTCTTCTTTACTCACAAGGTTTGGAAAGCCTTATTGGTGTTGGATTGAGACTTTAAGAACTTTGCAATGAGATGGATTCTTTAGCACTAAACAACGAGGAGGTGGAAACTCGTGTTTCACCTCAATTTTTTAAAGAATTTCTCATTGAGTGTGAATCTTTCTCCCCCGAAATTCAATCTCCTTCCGATAATATGTTAACTGAGATTAAATTTAGTTCATTACCATATATGCTTTCCGTTATTGGACCATTAGAATTACCGGTTGATTCCTATGAGTCGGTAGAAATTCTTCAAAATTCTACACCTTTGCCGATGAGGACTCTTTATCGGGATTATTTTACATGATGGATGTATCCCCCACGTGTGCATCACCTCCCGTTCCACTTGAAAAACCTTTGGCAGGAGAATTTACTTTTCTTGGATCCCAAGTGTACCTCTCCCCCCTTATTATCCAAATCCCCCATCGTCCCCCAAAAATTTCAAATTGGCGGTGGTTCATTTTTTCCACCACCCACATTCCTTCCGTTGTTCAAACGGAATTCTTATCTTCCAAGAGGCATCTTCGCTTTAGAGAGTCCAGTGTTGATCTTTCAAAGTCAAATCCCTTTTTGGGTGGATTCTCAACTATTTATACTTCTAGTGTATAGTTAGTGTGAAGTCTAAATAGTAGGTTGTATATAGTTAGCTTTTTATTCTTTCTTTCTTTTTATTTTTATTTCCTTTTACTTTTAGTCTAGTGTAATTAGTTAACTTTTGTTATTTGTTTCTGTTATTCTTGGTACTAACTTGTTTTGTAGATTCTTTGGACTCGTTGATCGAGTGTGAAAAGTAGCGCGTGTAAAGACGTTAATCGTTGTTTTCGTTTCGCCAACTCAATACAAAAACCTAAGTTACAACTACACTTGCGGGGCAAGTAGAGCGGTAAGTCGGGTATCGAGAATCCACAGAGACGAGTTGTTAGAATTTATAAGGTTTAATATTCCGAAATAAAAGTGGAAAAGGTGAATTACAAACTAAAAGAAAAGATGCATGAAAGGGAAAGATTAATCTAGGCGAGGAAAATTAAACTAAATTAATAAAGAGAATAAAAACTATAGGTTGCGTCGAATATCCCTCACCCGAGTTAATTAGTATAAAATGGTTACATGGGTCGACGAGTTATTACAAATGCGTCTCGTTTCGACAGTTAATTAAATCAAGGGTTGTTACGCCCTAAATCGTCATAAAAGCCTAATAAGATTTTGGCGTCAACAAATATCCCGGAAATTACGCGCGAAAGGTCGTAAGCACGGGACATACATGATATGCCCCGTCAAATCTCCTAGGCGTAATAACTAGGACAACACACCCGAAATAGACCCATAAACTCCATCACCAAAGCAAAGCAACGCGTCAACCCGAGTGAGTTCAATTCAAACACAACCTAATTTAAGTTACCTAGAAAGCATGTTAAAAACGCGATAAATGGAAAGCAGTAAATAAACGCGGTAAATTTACACTAGAAAGCAAGTAATCAAAGCATGTAAACTAATTAACAAAGCATGTAAACCTAATTATCAAAGCAAGAATGAATGAAATACAAGCTATATTAATGGTGAGGATGATGAATAGTCAACTTACAATCCAAATGGGGTGTCAAACCAAAGAGGAATGAAGAAGAACCAAGCAAAAACCCCAAACCCTAAGCTAAACTAACCTAAAATCGTGTATATGTACTGAATATATGATTATTACAACAAAAAACCTTTATATAGTAAGTGGGAGAAGATAAGGGAAAAAGGAAAGAAAGAGGAAAGAGCCCAAAATATCTGGCATTACCGGTCGACCGGTCGCAGGGGCGCGGTCGACCGGTCCCTTAAGCCAAAGCATACTGTCTCCTTCCTACGTCAAAAGTTGAAACCGCGGTCGACCGGTCCCTTGTACGCGGTCGACCGGTACTCTGTTTTCAGGCTGCATTTGGTCCATGATGAGGGGGAAAAGGTCCATTACGGAAACGAGCCTAGCTTCTTCGTCCGAACTCCAAACGACGCACCGTTTGCGGCCACACGATGCTAACTCAATGAACTACGCATCTGTGGAATTAACATGAGCTGGATAAGAAATGTGAATTGACTAAAAAACCCTTGAAGTAGCGTCCATCGACGAAACTTCTCCGAAATGCAACGGATCCTCACTTTTAGCGTTCCAATACCTACAAAAGCACAAATAACCCCTGCAAAACATATATCTATCCAACTCCAAGGTTGTCTGGTTAATGAGCATAAATATAGGCATTTAGGAACGTAAAAGCGCTAGAATGCATAAAGATAATGGGCGGAAATATGCAATATTCGATACGAATCACTCGTGCTCATGGAGATCGCTCCAATTTTGGGTAATATCGTTCTTTTCCTGTCTTTATGTTGTGTTCTTAATGAGCATTGAGGACAATGCGACATTTAAGTTAGGGGGTGTGGCATATTTTATCCATTTCTTTGTTTTTTCCATGGATTTTATCACGTGTTAGTTACTAAGTATGCTTTCTTAGAAAATTTTCAAAAATTTCAAAAATATTTCTTTCTTTTTTCTTCTTTGTTAGGATTTTTGCCTTGTTTCTGATGATAAATTTCACTAATTGCCCGATCCAATAGACAATTCAACGATCCATGTTCTCGATTTTAGAATTTATTAAACTTTAGTCCTCAAATTATTGATATTATGAATAACTTCATGATTAAACATTATCCCATGAGCACATGCGCTTTTCTTATTCTATTGATTTGGTTTAAGATTTTTAGAACTCGGGAATCTTTTGTTGCATTGTATATAGTTACACCGAGTAAGCTTTGTGCCTTTCGTCGTTTGTGAGTGTCATGCACTTTCCCATTTGAAAACGTTGAATTCGTCGTTAATCTCTATATTCTTTTTTTATTGATCGTTCATTAATTGAGATCTTGAAATGTGTGACTTGAGCATGATTTTCATATATTGTTTTGACTCGAGAATTGCGTAAACTTTATGAAATGATCATAGGCAATCCAAATCGAAGTTATATACCATACATATTACCTTCCATACCTTTGTTTGGAATGATACTTGGGATTGAATGATGTTGTGTAGTGTGGTTGCAATTTAAGCATATGAAAAGAGTAGTGAAAAATAAAAGAAAAAGTGAAAAACAAAAGAAAACATGAGAAGAAAATAAAACAAAAGAAAAGAAAATAGAAAGTTTGTATATGTTGTATATAGTGTTCAATAATCCTTGTTGATCTCCAATTGTTATATTTAATGCTTGATTTTGGAACTTGTTTTCCATTTTCATTATTGCCCGCATTCTTCCCATTATTCTAAGTTTTCATTCTGAACACTTTGAATACATACATACATATCCTTCGTTTCGTACCCTAGCCTAGCCTAGCCTACATTATAACCCTATTAAAGTCCTTTGTGACCTTAGCGTGCATTTAATTTAAAAGTCATAATAGTTTTGATAATCTATGAAAATACATTTCACCTCTTTTAATGTCCGATATTATTCATTGAGATTACAATTTTTAATTTTCTATATAGCGTTCTTCATTTGTGACATGTGCGTGGCCTAGTTTATGATCGCGTGTCCCGTGTGTTACCTCCCTATTTCAAGTGAATTCATTTGATGAGTGTAGTGCCCGTGAGGATTGAATATATGCTTGCTTTAACGCTTATCCGATTTATTTAAGTTTTTTCCAAGTCATATTATGCATGTGCTCTCCCTCCTCCCACATTTTAAGGTTTCAATTCTACGAAGTTAGTTCTATAATGTTAATAACAACGGAATTTAGCTTGAATTCGATCAATATGCTAATAACATGTTTGAAATCTTGTTCGTTGTTATTGAGTTTGTCGCATGTAGGGTTGGTCATATTTTGAGAAAATCATATGATGTTTGTAGGTTTCATCCCTGAAAACCCTCACTAGACGACACTCGTCCACTAGGGTAACCTAAGGTTTAACGACTTATTTATTAGAAACGATGACCCCCAATTTTTAGATTATACACAAAAAGTAATTTCAATTTCGTTTTTAAAGATGCATAATAGAGATGGCTCAACAAAACACTTACATAAACCAAATTTTAATTTCTTCACAAATTAAAACGAAAGTAAACAAAATTTTAATTTTCACAAAATTAAATTATACTCAAAATTAAATTTGTGGATTTTTACGTTAAGCTCAAAAACCAATTTAATACAAGTCCTAGAAATTTGCCTGAACCATATTTTCAATATTACCAAGTTAGGCCAAACCAATTTTAACAAATTAAATGATGACTTGAATTAAATTAATATTTACCCAAATTATTATTTAGCACCAAATTAAGCAAGTAGAGATTTAAACCAAATTTTATCTTTTTACCTAAGTATGCATCTAAGGTGAATTTTGCGAAAGATAAAATAAACAAATCATTACGCCGCGATGTACGAGGAAAACCCCACAACGGGAAAAAACCTCGGACGGCCCTAGCCTTAAGTCCACTAAGTACGGAATTTACAATTACAAGCAAGATGACTTACAACACTCGGCTCGACTCCTTCAAGCCCTGATGCATCTTCTTGTAACTACCTCTGCCTATCCGACAATCCTGGACTCCACCGGAACCTTAGAATTCACCAATGAAGCTGCAACATCCGTTAACCACACATGGTGCCTTTCACCATGTGAGAATGCCGCAACCAAAAATGAGACTTCTTCTTTAAGGGATGTAGAAGTAAACCCAAACGAACTCTTCAATGCGGTAGAGTAAACCCGGTGCCAAACACTCCAAGCAAGATATTTATATGGAAACTTGGAATAAACAAACTATGGGTGAAAACAAAAGTGTTTAAGGAATTTTTTCTTGAAAAATAAACACTAAAAACATGAACCTTTTCATTTTGAAATTTTTTCTCTCAAACTCTCTCTTGAAGATTGTAGTATGAAAAAGTTGGTTAGAAGATGTTGGTTCTCGCACATATTAAATCTATCAAAAGTTAGTGGGGAAAAAGAAAGTGGGAACATGGGAAAAACTGCTTAAAACAGCCAAAAAATTTCCCACCTGAAATCTCGATCGAACGAGATGTTCGTTCGAACGAAGTCTCTTTCGACTTCTAACGAAGTTCCAGTGGCAGGTCATTGGAAAACCTCGTTCCAACGAAAAAATCGTTCGAACGACAATTTCTAACGAACTTTTAGAGAGGTTAAAAATTCGAGTTTTAGCCCAGAAACTTTAGTTTAAAGTTT
Source organism: Sambucus nigra (assembly GCA_949130495.1). Taxonomy (NCBI): domain Eukaryota; kingdom Viridiplantae; phylum Streptophyta; class Magnoliopsida; order Dipsacales; family Adoxaceae; genus Sambucus; species Sambucus nigra. Next base: position 659,210,430 of record OX422212.1, read on the forward strand.
TAAAGAAACCTCCGAAAAATAAACAACAGTTTAAATAAAAATAACACCCAATAAAACTTGTTCCAAGCTCTTATATAAATATGTAATGTATTCATACCTTAGGAGTAATTGGAACATAAGTTGTTGACGTAGAAACGAGGCAGAACAAACTCGGCATTTGATGAAACTTTATAATTTTGGCCTTTACGTCTTCAACTAACATGTCATAGGCTTGAATGGATAAACTTGAACTCTATCCTATGACTCAAATGTTTTTATCCAGAATTGAGCCAACACAACATTGAGACTCAATCGGAGACTTATGTCCTTACAAATCTCCCCTTTTGGCTATTCCGGGACAAAAATCAAACAAAAATCCTAAAGGGACATCAAGCTCTACTAGACTTAAAAAATATCCCACCCAAAATAAAAAATAAATGCATAGATTGACTCAAAAACCCAAGGGTCAATATCTTTACCGATGAAAGTTGCCATTTAGAAGAATTCTGCACACTTAGGCAAACTATCAAACGCATAGGGAATATCAAAATATTAAATGCAATTAAAATAATTATTCCCCCTAAATTAATTCTCCCCTTTATCAACTATGATCATCCTTAAGAAGATAGATCTATCCCCCTAAGTTAAATCTCCTAAACTAAGATACGAGTATAATAGGATTAGATAGCATTTCTCCGCTATCATTCTACCCTTTTTGTTCAGGAATATACAAAGGTGATAGAATTAACAAAACTGCATAAAAAGCATAGAACATGAAAGCATATAGGCAACAAAAGTATAACTAATCCATAGAAAGAATAAAGGATACCAACTAAGATGCAAGAAAATGATACCAATATGATACATAAATAATTGAGCATGTGATATCAACAAAATATGCAACTAGATAGATACCAATCATGAAGAAGAAGCATAGATGGACTATAAATCAAGGCAAAGACAAATAAAATACCTTGTATATGAGAACATAATAAATATCATTAACGCACATGCACATATACTAGGTATAAATACCACACATGACACAAAATGAAATAAGATTTTCACACTCGTATGGCAAAAATGTGTCATATGGAAACAGAAGTGTTGGGGTGTGAACTAGAAACAATTAAATTTAGACCCAATCACTTAAAATATGTTCACGGAGTTATCAATTGATTGCGAACCTCATCAAATTTGAATATAACCATATGTGATAATATAAATTGAACTCAATGAACAAACATACACAATGCATAGAAGCCTAGACTTTTGATGATTCTACAAACCAATAGAGTCATGACATTAAAACTACAACTAGTAAAAATGAACATTGTGCAAACCGTTGATAGACCATCCAATCTCCCTCAATAAGCATATATATTTTTGAATGAATATATCAATTAAAACAAAATAGGCCTTGGAAAGTATTTTTTTTTAATTTCATTATTCTTTTAGGCCTTTGGACCACGTATTTCTTTTAGGTCCATTCCAAACGGTGGCTTACTCGCAAACGATTATATTTCCTTTCGGAGCCCTTCCCCGTGCACATTTATATACATCATTTTTATATCTCACACAAATCTCACGTGCAACGGATTTTAACATGCACTAGTCTTCCTAGATCATATAATACGTACTTGACTAGATTGGTAGGAGAACACCTCACAAAGCTCAAATATACATATGAAGTTAAAATTTCAAGTGAGCTCGTGCATGTGTGCATTGAGGCATATAAAAATAGAATCCATTATATCAACATAAAATACAACTACTCCATGTAAGCATGGTAAAAAACATTTTAAGGATTAATAATCCAAACCAAAATTTCTAGCCACGCGGGAGCGAAAAAGAATGGATTCTAACACAAGTGTATGCCACATTGAGTGTGTCAAACTAAAATACACAAAAAAAAATCTTTTTTAGTTTTTGACAAATTTTTTTAACCAAAAATAAAAATATTTACTCAAAAGACCCACAAAAATCATTTGTATTTTTTATTAATCTTAAATTATAAAAAAAATACAAATGATAAAAAAAATCGTTTTGTATTTTTCATTTAATGCAAACTAAAATGAAAGAAGTATAATACAAAAGATAAATAAAAACCATTATTCTAGCATGTGATTAAGCATGGAGCAAAGACTAGAAAATGATTAAAACAAGCATACAATTCGCATGATGATATAGCATGAAGCACAAAAGCTAAAGTATACAAACAACTTATACATTCAACCTTTAGATTTAGCAAGTGAGGAAGCATGTGAAAGTAAATGAGAATAAAAAATCCTACCTTGTAAAGATACCAAGTAGGATCTCCTAACCCAAGCTGATGACGAATGACAATCTCGGGGTGTAGGAATCTTGGCTACCTTAGTTTCCTTGTGATGGGATTTTCTAGGACCTCGTTTAATATCAAAACAAAATTTCTTAAGATGACCTTTTCGACCACAATGAGAGCACCTAAAGACTCGGCGAAAAGAATTACCTAAGGAATGATCTATAACATTGTTCCTAGAGGATTATCCTAAAATATTGGTTTTGGTTTTATGAGATGATTCATTACAAGTATCGAAGCCTAAACCACAAGTGTCATTTTTTATTTGTACCATTCCTAATATTTTGTCTAATTTATCCGAACGACACTCCAAATCAAATTTGACTTTACTAGCGTCTTTCAATTTATTTTCTAATTCTAAAATGTTAGACTCTAATAAAACATTTCTCTCTTCAAACTCGAGAATCTCCTTTTTCAAGAATTCCATTATACCTTTAAGGCTATCTCTCTCGCCTTCTACATACTCAAGCTTCTCTCGAAGAGCTATCTCTCGTGTCCTAAGGTCTTCAATCAACCCACTATCATCAACGACCTTGACATGCTCTATTAAACTCGCAACTAACTTCAAATTTGCTCTTTTTAATTTAATAGATTCTTCATAAAGTTCTTGAAAAGCATTTTGAATTTCACTCACATTAACCTCTTCTTTATTTTCACTCTATCTTTCTTCTCCACTCTCACTACCATCATCTTTTATAGCTTCACAAACAAAGGCCTCGGAAGTGTTATGAATTAAAATGTCATCATTGGATGATTCCTCACTATCACTAACATAGCTAGCAATGAATGCGATAAAGTTGCTCTCAATGGGGTAATCGGGTCCCTCTTCCTTATCACTATTACTAAGGGTGGCATTATAGGAAATTGGTTTCTTACCCTCTCTCCTTAGTTTAGTGGGGAACTCAAAAGCCCTATGGCCATACCCTTCACAACCAAAACACTTATCTGACTCGTCCCTATTTACATTTTCATTAGAAGTTGTAGGGATCTTCTCGGCTTCATCATGCTTAGATTTTTCAAATTTCTTAAAATCATTTTTAAATTTGTCTTTGTTAATTTTAAGAAAGTTTTGAAACATTCTAGCAAACATAGCCATATTTTCCGAGTCACTATCACTTTCACTCTCTACTACTTATTTTTCCTCCTTTCGGGCTTTCAAAGCAACGCCCTTATCCATTTTCTTTTCAGTTTTAGAGAGAAACATGTCTAGTTTATAGGTTTGTAAATCACCTACGAGCTTTTCTAATTTTGTAGAGGCTAAAGTGGGTAAAGAATTTAACACGGTCACGTTAGGAATAAATCTATCGGGTAGGGACCTTAAAATTTTCTTTACTACACGGTTGTCGGGTATTTTCTCTCCCAAATTAAAAGATGAATTAACTATATCGGAAATTCTAGCATAAAATTCATCAAATGTTTCTTTTTCATTCATTTTGATTGTTTCAAATTGAGTGGTGAGGTTTTGGAGTTTCTAAGCCTTAACGATACTAGTTCCTTCATGAGTGAGTTGTAAAATATCTCAAGCTTCTTTATCGGTTTCACATGTCATAATGCGACAGAACTCATCCGGTATGACCGTGCTAAACAAGGCATTTAAACCACGGGAATTGAAATTTGCAGGTTTAAATTCATTCTCACTCCATCTATCGAAGGGTTTGGGAACACACTCATTCTCTACTAAATGTGTGGGTGGGGACCACCCGTTAACAACAGATAACCAAACCCTCTCATCAATAGATCTAAGTGCCGATTTCATGCCCGATTTCTAATACGCATAGTTAGAACCATCGAAAATAGGAAATTTTGAAAATGGGGAAAATTTCATTTTAGTCAAAAAAATTGAAAGGATTTTAAATGCAATAATTTAGCGATCCCGCTCTGATAACACTTATTGGAAACGATGACCCCCAATTGTTAGATTATACACAAAAGGTAATTTCAATTTCCTTTTTAAAGATACGGAATAGAGGTGGCTCAACAAAACACTTACATAAACTAAATTTTAATTTCTTCACAAATTAAAATGAAAGTAAACCAATTTTTAATTTTCATAAAATTAAATTATACTTAAAATCAAATTTGTGAATTTTTACGTTAAGATCAAAAACCAAGTTAATACAAGTCCTAGAAATTTGCCTAACCCATATTTTCAATATTACCAAGTTAGGCCAAACCAATTTTAACAAATTAAATGATGACTTGAATTAAATTAATATTTACCCAAATTATTATTTAGCACCAAATTAAGCAAGTAGATATTTAAACCAAATTTTATCTTTTTACCTAAGCATGCATCTAAGGTGAATTTTGCGAAAGATAAAATAAACAAATCACTACGTCGCGACAGGCGAGAAAAAACCCACAACGGGAAAAAACCTCGGACGGCCCTAGCCTTAAGTCCACTAAGTACGGAATTTACAATTATAAGCAAGATGACTTACAACACTCGACTCGACTCCTTCAAGCCCCGACGCGTCTTTTTGTAACTAACTTTGCATAGCCGACAATCCCAAACTCCACCAGAACCTTAGAATCCACCAAAGAAGCTGTAGGAACAACCGTCAACCACACATGGTGCCTTTCACCATGTGAGAATGCTGCAACAAAAAATGAGACTTATTTTTTTAGGGATGTAGAAGTAAACCTAAGCAAACTCTTCAATGCGGTAGAGTAAACCCGATGATAAACACTCCAAGCAAGATATTTATATAGAAACTTGGAATAAACAAACTATCGGTGAAAACAAAAGTGTTTAAGGAATTTTTTCTTGAAAAATAAACACTAAAAACATGAACCTTTTCATTTTGAAATTTTTTCTCTCAAACTCTCTCTTGGAGATTGTAGTATGAAAAATTTGGTTAGAAAAGGTTGGCTCCCGCACATATTAAATCTGTCAAAAGTTAGTGGGGGAAACGAAAGTGGGAACATGGGAAAAACTGCTTAAAACTGCCAGAAAAATTTCCCGCCTGAAATCTCGTTCGAACGAGATGTTCGTTCAAACTAAGTCTCATTCGAATGATAATTCTAACGAAGTTCTAGTGGCAGGTCATTGGCAAACCTCGTTCGAACGAAATTCTCATTCGAACGAAAAAATCGTTTGAACGACAATTTCAAACGAACTTCCAGAAAGGTTAAAAATTTGAGTTTTAGCCCAGAAACTTTATTTTTAAGTTTTAAAAAAACCTCCAAAAAATAAACGACGGTTTAAATAAAAAGAACACCCAATAAAACATGTTCCGGGCTCCCATATAAATATGTAATGCATTCATACCTTAGGAGTAATTGGAACACAAGTTGTTGACGTAGAAACGAGGCACAACAAACTCGACATTTGATGAAACTTTATAATCTTAGTCGTTACGTCTCCAACTAACATTTCATAGGCTTGAATGGATAAACTTGAACTTTATCCTATGACTCAAATGTTTTTGTCCGGAATTGAGCCAACGCAACATTGAGACTCAATCGGAGACTTGTGTCCTTACATTATTGCATATGCTAAATGCAATCGTTCGCCCATGAAAGTTGCCTTATCCTTTTTCATTCTTTTTTTGTACTTGTATCCTACTTTTGGTTTATTTCTAGTTCTTATTGTTTCCTATTTCATTACCTGGAACTAGCAATGTGTAAGTTAGGGGGTGTAATGCGACGCAAATATTGCGTATTTTACCTGTTAAGCTACGCCTTATTAGCCCTTTGGATATATTAATCCCTATGTTTATGCTCGTTAACCAGATAACCTCGGATTTCTATGTTAACATGCTTTGCAGGGGGTTAATGGAGCTTTTGTAGGTATTTGGATGCTTAGTATGAAGTTCAGATGCATTCCGGTCTAGTTTCGTACAAATTCGCACGTGCAAGGGCAATTTAGTCATTTCAAAATTTAGGGCATCTGGCCCAACATCTTCACAAAAGTTGTATCCCTCTGATCAAGCTTCTCATGGCCACAAATGGTGCGCTAATCCGATCCCTAACGAAGAAGTTACGAGACTTTTTGCGGAAGAGATCAACAAACCAACCAAAGAAGGGGAGGAAAAAGAATAAGCAGAAGGCTGAGACCTACTTGATCGATCGATCGACCCTTTATTTTTTACTCTTCGAACAAATACAGTGGGCTGAGACCTGTTTGATCGATCGATTCCCTGTTTTTATTCTACTTTTTATTACAAGTTTGCCATTCTAGGGTTTTTGTACAAATACCAACTTCCTCTCATTTTGAGAGATATACTTAGAGAGTTAGTTTTAGCTTAGTTTCGCTAGGGTTTGGATGGTGGGAGCTATTTTTGTCTTCCTCTTTGGGTGTGACAACCTTTGAGTTTGTAAGTTGGTACTATTCATCATCCTCTCCATTAATATAATTGTTTTTCTTCATTAATTGCTATGTTAATTAGATTTACATGCTTTGTTAATTAGTTTATTGTGTTTATTTATTGCGTTCTTAGTGTTAAATTAGTTTTATCATGCCCTTAGATAAATAGGGTCGGGGTTGTGTTCCGCCATTAATGGACCTCGAGCTCCGAAAGTTAGTTTTTGGGTAAAATTTCTTTCAATTGAAACCTCATGTATCCAAAGAGGATTGTTAAGCGTTTAACTCTCTTTGTCACGCAACGTTAGTATTTAAAGCGATAATCTGAATTGAATTCGCTTGTGACCATTTTTTATTAAATGTTGTATCTCGTAACTTTGGGTTAAATTCCTTCTTACGTGATGTTTATGCTTAAATAAAGTGCTCGGTTAAATAGCTTTCGAGCTTGAATTCTAATTATTGGTAGTTTAACACGTGTGGTGAGAATGCTATCCCGATCCTCGCTTTACTTTTGCATAGTGTAACTTCTCTTTTTCTTTATTTTATTTATAACCCCCAATCACCTTTTACGCTTTTATTTTTGAAGTTCTAAAGCAATTAAAATCTAAAGTTCAATCACTCCCTGTGGATTTCTTACGATACTCAACTTACCAATGTGCTTGCCTTGCAAGTGTAGTAGTAGCTTAGATTTTTTGCATTGAGTCGCCGAACTGATAAGAACAATTTGCTTATTACACGATTCACGGTTTGCGCTTAATTAGGAGGATACTGCTAATTCCTTGCAATAAAGCCTTCAGACCAATAGTCCTTATGGGAATCAGGTAAATTTACTACCAATACCCTATCAGGTCTCCTTGTTTTCAGATATAGAAGACCCCCACTTGTGCGAGAAAAAGTATAACAATAACATATTTCAGTTAATCCTAAGTTGGTGCCATAAAGCTGGTTTATCCTATGGACGTCGTTAAAAATATTCCAGGCGTTTGGGGAACAATGGGCAGGAACTATATCAAAATATTTTTAAAATGTAAAAACAGGCGATTATGGGGAAACATTAAACCCCCTTGAGAAACCAGAAGAACATGGATCAAGATCGCGAACATTTTTAGGGATTGGGGCACATTCTATGTCAACCCAGTCAGGAATGTTGTAACATTTTCTAAATTCAGGTAAAGATTTTTTATCAAGCATCGCCACGGGGAAGAAATAAAAACCCTAGATATAGAAGAGGGGAAAATTACAACAAACAAAAATCAGAAAGAAGCAAGATGAAGACTTACGAGGAAGCTTGAGACGCTAGAAAGTCTTGATTTTGAAGAATGGAGAGCAAAAAATAGAGCTTGGAAAGCACGATACACACGAAAACGATGAAGTGACGATTGAGTTTCCCCAACACTTCAGTTTAAACATCCCAATGATAGCTCACACAACTTGAAGAAGATTTGGCGCCTCAATATTCTACAAAATGAAAAAAAAGTCCCTCCTGATTTTGCAGATTACAAGCGTGCCATTGGGAAGTCGACAAATTCACTTAAAATTCATGGGCCCAATTCATCACCCAAAATTTTTAGGGGTAATTGTGGTAACTTATTTTTATGATCAGCACATAAAAGTAGTCGGTTAAGCCCACAAGGGCTAATTTAATGTTGAGCCCAAATCACGGACCACATTTATAAAACCAACCCGAGATAAGACTAAGTCTATCCCCAAAAATCTCGAAGAGATATTCAAGGGACTAATCGTTTATCATGGGCATTACAACTGTATTTCAAAACTTATAATTTGTAACCCCTAGCCCGAGGTAGAGGGGCATGTAACAGAACCTTCTCGAGAGATACTTAATAAAAATAGTAGACCTCTCCGTGAACGTAGGCAAATGGTGAACCACGTACATAGCTGTGTTGTGACTGCATATTTTCTTGATCTTATTGTGATTTCTTTCTCATACAGTCTGTGTTGTAGTATTTTTTATCACTACAGTTTTCATTAGTGATGGTTCTTTCCCACCGCCCTTTGTATGCCTTACATTGTGCAAATGGAGTTCCTATTTTCTAAAGTCATGAACTCAAATGAGGGTACTCCATTAATCCCGAAAAATCAAATCGTTTTTTAAACGGACCCTTAAAATTTCAACTTCTAGTGTATAGTTAGTTAGAAGTTAAAATTTTTAGTTGTACATCGTAGATTGTTTGATTTTTCTTTTTTAATTATTATATAGTGTAATTAGTTAAAGTTTTTATTCCTTTTTTTATTATGCTTGGTTCTAACATATTTTGTAGAATCATGGACTTACTCTATCAATGATCTCTCTATGTTGGGTAATATATTTCTCTTTTGTCCTTTAAATTGTGTTCTTGATTTACATTGAGGACAATGCAACATTTAAGTTAAAGGGATGGGATATGCTTTCCATTGTATGTTAGTTTCATTGGTTGATTATATGTTCTTCCCAAGCATGACTTTTTTATGAAAATTTGGAAATTTTCAAAAATAGTTTCTTTATTTTTTCTCCTTTGTTTGGCATTTTGCCCTTATTTCTAATGATCATTCAAATAATTACCCAATCCAATAAATAATTTAATAGGTAATTCATAAATTAAACTTTAAACCCATGAACACATGTGCTTTTCTTGTTAAAATGATTTCGTTTAAGGATTTTATAACTTGGTGAACTTTTATTGCATTGTATTTACTTACACCAAGTGAGCATTGTGCTTTTTTTGTTTGTGAGTGTTTATACATTACTCTTTCCTTATTGAAAATTTTAAAGTCATCAGTAATCTTACTATTATTTCTTTGATCGCTCATTAATCGAGTTCATTTTGAAATGTGTTACTTGCTCTTGATTTTCAACGCCGTTTTGACTCGGGAATTGCACAAACGTTCAAAAAGGGTCATAGGTCATCTTTGTTATTACACTCATATTGACCTTGAACTCACCTCATAGATTTACCCTAGTCGACCCCCTTTGACCCTAAATATTACCTTTCATTTTATAACCCAAAATCCCATAACCAACTCCACATTGGAGTTTTTAAACCATATATACACCTTTCATACCTTTATTTGGAATGATACTTAGGACTTCATGATGTTTTTGTTTCGTGGGTGAAATTAAGCATATGAGTTGGCTTTCATTCTCCAGAGAAAAAGGAAATTAAAAACAAAAGAAAGGGATTGAAAAAAGTAAGAATCCAGTAGTCGTTTAGAGAATAATAACGAAGGTCATACTCTAATGTTATATCCATTGCTTTGTATGGAAATTATATTCCAATTTTAAAATTGCCCGTGAATTTCCATTATCTCGAGTATTCTCCCCGAACACTTTGAATAAGTAAATATTGCATTCCTTTCACAACCTTAAACCCAAACCTCTTTACAACCATTTATAAGAACTATTTGATCCTATGGTACATGTGATTCAAAAGTCTAAGTATTTGCGATAATTTGTTAAAGTACGTTTCACCTCCTTAATGAGCGGTATCCATTCATTGAGATTCCAAATTTTCATTTTATATATAGAGTTATTCATTGATGACATGTGCACAGCCTTACTTCCTTTTGCATTTACTCTTTATGCTCGCATGTCCTATGTGTTACACCCCGTTCTTAGTGATTTCATTTGTTGAGTGTAATATCCAGAGAGGAATTGAATGAAAATATGCTTTAATGTTTATTCGCATTATAAAAGTTTTTTCAAATCATAATTTTTTCTTATGCTCGCTCTTCCTCCCACATTTAAGGCTGCAAATGTGATGAAGTTATTCTAATAATGATAATGATTACTAACTATTAGGTAAATTCGCATTTGCTTTGTTGATAACTTGTTGAAATCCTTTTTATTGTTGTTGAGCTTGTCGTATTGGTTATTTTGGCATACTTTTAAGGAAACTTGATGTTTATGGGTTTCATCCCTGAAAATTGTCACGAGACAACACTCGTCTCCTAGGATAACCTTCGGGGTTTAATGGCTTGTTGAATTCACTAAATGCAATCATGCACCCGGGAAAGTGGAATTTATCGTTTACATATAGTTATTTATGTTTTTCTCTCTCTGTTGGAATGGTTCTAATTTTATTTCATCACTAGGGATTAGCAATATGTAAGTTAGAGGGTGTGCCCTCTATATTTATGCATTCTAGCATAATTGTGTCCGTTAAATCCTATATTTATGCTCATTTATTAGTTAACCTTTGTTTTATATATATATATATATATATATATATATGCTTTGCAAGGTTTATCTGAGATTTTGTAGGTGTCGGAATGGTTAGCGGAGCAATTGGTTGCATTTTGAGAAAGTTACGTCATTTGATGCAACTTCAGGGGTAATTTCTTAATTTCATATTTCTTTTCCCGATTGGCAGAACTCCATGAAGCTTAGTTTATCGAGTTAGCTTTGCGTAACCATAAACGGAACATTATTTCATCACCATATGACCGAGTTATGTCCGTTCTCCCGAAGTCCCTTTGTTCTTTTAAGAAGACAAATTGTTGATGAAAAATAGGGCATCGATCGATCGATCAACCCTTGTCGGCCTTTCCATGAATTAAGATAATGTAAAAATATTAGAATCATTAATCGATCGACCAAGGCTCGCTCAATCGATCAAGTCTAGATCGATCCTCCCAGATATTTTCTCCATCAATTGATCGATACCAGCAGTCGATTGATCGATCATCTCAATTTTGCAAAAGATATGAATCAAGTGGGTCTTTTTCTTGACCATTGATCACACCAGAATTCAGATATTTCAAGATTTTTGACTTCTTTTCCTTTATTTAATACACTTACTATATATGTGATTTTTTTTTTTTTTGTATTTATGATTTATTTTAAGTTAGTTAGAGTTGAGAGTTGATTTTGGGAGCCTCTCTCTCTCTCATAGGGTTTGCCCATTTTGGGTATTGTAAGTCACTATTCATCTCCTTCTCTATTAATTTAAGCTTCCATAAATTATTTATTGCTTTGTTGATTAGTTTCTTTCAATTCCTTATTGCTTTTTTTTACTTTCTTTTCTTCATTACATGCAATTTAACAAGATTTCTAGCTAATTAAATCAATTTGAGATTATTGAACTCACAAAGGATTAATTGGTTGCTTTATTACGGTATTATGATGGATTAGGCTAGTTTTAATTGGTTAGGTTATTGTTGGTTTTGCACCTAGGAAATTTGATGGTGTATATCATGTATACTTCATATTTACGACCTTTCATGTGTAATCGTGGGAATATTTATTGAAGCCAAAATCAAAGTTGGCTTTTATGAGAATTTATGTGGTGATAACTATAGGTTTTATTAACTGTCCAAATGAGATTTAATCTTGTCAAAGCCTTTATTTCCATGTAGCCATTTATGTTAATTAACTCATAGTTAGGGATATAATTCTCAATCTACAACTTTTATTCTTGTTATTAATCTAGTTTTAATATTTGCCCAGTTTTGTAATGGTTTATTAAAACAATCACATTTATACTTTTATCTAGCATTAATAAATCAATTAAAGTCTAACAATCATTCATTGTGGCTTCGATACCCAGACTCGCCGCTATACTCCATAAGAGTGTAGAAAAAGTATTAGGTTTTTTGTATTTCGATGAGAACTGATAACAACGATTAAAGTCCTTACGTGACCGCTCAGTTTTTGCCTCATCCCATTTCTCCCTTTTTGTAAATATTTACTTATTTAGTGGAAGGTGTCGATTGGGCCCGTGATTTTTTCGAAAAGGTTTTTTCCCTCGATAAATACTCATTTCCAGATAAAGAGAGGACCTGGAGGTCAAAGTTTTCAACCTTGGCCCTTATCGAAAGGTAAAAATGAAGTGAGAAAGGTCAAATAAAGATTGTCTAAGTTTGCCATTTTAGGAGAAATGTTTTACAAAAGTGGTTTCCTTTTTCTCGTCCTAAAGTGCGTCAATACTACATAAGTTGAGTATATCTTGAAGGAGGTGCATGAAGGATCTTATGGAAGTAATCATATTACAAAATGATCCTTAGACAAGTGAATCATTACCAAAGGGTATTATTAGTTAACCTTGGCTAAATACGCACATGCTTATTCCAAGAAGTGTCATTAATGCCAAAGGCACGTAAATATAAACCACCATCCCAATTATCTTTTCAGTCGAATAACTAAATCATAGTCGTTTGAATAATGGGGAATGGACATTATCGGTCCTCTTCCTCTAGAAACAGGACGATCCTGATACCTCAATTTGTGTTGAGGAATATAATGTGTAGGTATGGAGTGCCTCATGCATTTATCACAGATCACGGTGCTGAGTTTGGTAATAACTCGCTAAAAGCCTACCGTGAAAGATAAGGGATCAATCACTTATACTCGGTTATGGCTCATCCATAGACCAATGGTCAAACATAAGTACAAACCAAACTTTTATTTTAGGGATCAAATCCAAGTTAGAGGAAGCCAAAGGAATAGCATTTTATGGGCATACAGAACAACCCTAAGGACTCTAACTAAGGAAATTCCCTTTATGTTGGCATCTGGGTCTGAAGTAGTAATGCGAACAGAGATTGGACCACCAAGCCATAGAGTGAAAAACTTTAGTGAGCAAAGCAATGATGATTAAAGAAGACTGAATCTGAATCTGATAGAAGAGATGAGAGAAAATTCCTATATACGGTAGGCGACATAGGAATAGAGAGTCATCCGATACTATAACAAGAAAGTCAAGAGTCGAGCGTTGAAAGTGGGAGACTACATCTTAAAGAACGTCAGTTAGAAGAAGAATAAGATCCATTATAACTAGAATGACCCTGATTCCAATCGTGAACGTAGGCCCAACCTCTAAGGTTGAACCACATTAAACACTTTTGTCAAAATTCATTTATTGTCTTTTATTTCCAAAGTTGAACTCATGCATATTTCATACTATGTGAAGTCAAAGCCATCCAAATTTTGGCATAATTAGTTGGCACCATTGGTGGGAAAGACTTAACACATTCCTAAATCCCCCTTTTACTAGTGAGTTGGATTCCTTCCTCAATGATCCCATAGAAATGTTTGAAGGAATGCTATAAATTCTCAATAAACAAGCTGCGATGCAAGCCGAGTTAGTGGAACTACTACCAGGGCCTAATGCCCAAGCCCCTACACGAAAGGAAAACCATGCAGAGACTATGGATGGGGTGGAGGGGCCTCGTAAAGGCGATAGGTATCCCTTCACCAAAGGCTCTCATATGCCTCTGGCAGACCATAACCTTCCAGAGTCCAAGACCCACATGAGAACCATCCTCAAGCACCGTCTGAGTATTCATGTACTCGCATCCCTGTCCGAGAGAGGTTGACCTTACAGGATAACTGTTCGTATGCCTCCCGCGGGCTGGATGAGAACGCTGGGGATGAGAGTCTCTTCCAAGAAATGAGAAACCAAATTGGAGACTATATAAAGGTTGTTGAGTTTAAGCCCCCAAATATCAATGCACTTGTCTTATGTTCTGAGTCCCCCTTTTCCAAGATGGCGTGCCAGTATCCTGTACCCAGGAGGTTCAAACTCCCGAACATTGATAGTTATGATGGGACCAAATATCCTATCGACCACATCCAATAGTACAACATGATAATGAGTTTGTAAGAGGTCCTTGATGCCATCAAATGTAGATCCCTTGTCACCACATTTAAAGGATCTGCAAGGAAGTGGTATAACAAGCTCTTACTTATATCTGTCACATCCTTTAAAGAACATTAGCATAATATTTTTATCACACTTCATTAGAGGAAGGATTCAATGAAGAACCTCTCAAATTAGATGGCCTCACTGATCAAATAGCCATTAATTCTTTCATAACCGGAGTCTAGTCCACCCGATGCATTATGCCCTTGGCCACAAACCGTCCAACCACTATGGACTAACTCTTGGGTGAGGCAGAAAAGCAAATAAATGTGAAAGATACATTAATCATGGGGAAATATCTAAGGCCGATGGAGGACATAAGAGATTTAACCCTACTCCATAAACCCAAGAAGAAGAAGAAGAAGAAGAAGAAGAAGAAGAAGAAGAAGAAGAAGAAGAAGAAGAAGAAATCTAGACTTCCAGCATTCCATAGGTTTAATCCATTGACAACTCTAGCAATGGAAGTCTTCGCCCAAATGGAGGGAACCAACCTTGTTAGATTTGCACCTAAAATGTGTACCCCTGATGAGAAAAGAAATAGACAAAATTATTCTAGGTTTCACGGGGACCATGGCCATGAAACTAATGAATGTATCAAGATCAAAGTGGAGATTGAAAGGCTCATTCAGCAGGGGCACTGTGACACCCCGACTAATTAAATATCGGGTAGCTACTCCTTTATTCAAATTAAAAAAAAATTAGTTCAGTTCACAGCATCACTGTCGAAAAATGATTTAATAATTACTAGCCACCTAATATTTAAAAAGTGAGTTGTCAATTTTAATTAAATCCGATTAACATATAATCCATTTAACTTATGAAATACTAATACCACAACACAGTCACAATAGAATAATAATGGAATGACAATAAATCTAGAGGAATACTGCTCTAATAATCCAAATACGGAATACAACCAAATACAAAGTCTGAATCACAAATTAATTACAACCCAAAATCTGAAACAAAACTGAGTAAGTAGGATGTCTCTAAAAGAAAAGGGGCGACATGCCCTACAGATGAGTAAATCTGAAGTAGAGTCAAGATAGAAAGTGGAGGCGTCTACTATCGAGGTCCTGTAACTTCCACAGCAGCTACAACACGTCACTGAAATGGAACTCCTAGACTTGATGTCCTTATGGCTAGGCACCTAAAAAGGTTTTAAGAGAAAATAGATTTGAAAGCAAAAGGGTCAAAGCCCGATTGTGAAAACAGTTTAAAATTCAGCAAGTGTTTAATATCATTAAAAAGTGAATATAAAATACATGATAGTGCGTGCACTCACATGAGTTCCTCGCCCCTCAACTAATTGTGCACACCTACCGTACCCGTACCCGTTCTAGTTATTCTACTATCAAACTAGTCCAATTCAATATCTGATTTTTACTATACAAATCATGATTCAATTCCCGACGTCTTAATAAAAACTGAGAGTTTTACCTTCATTCCTCGGAGTTAGTTACAATAATTACTAAGAGTTTTCCCGTTTTTAACTCTACAAAGATATTATATTAAATTCACACTTGTACTTATATAAACAGTTCATTTCAATAATTCAGTATATCAATCTCATCATAATATACAATAATGGCACCCCTAGACTAAGCTTCGGTGCACACATACTCTGCTATGAAATCCCGGTACATCACGTACATAAGGATCACGTATTCCGAATCTCTCAGGAATCGTTTCAACAAGTAACAAACGCACATAATGGAGGCGAACATAGTTTACATCACATGGGTCACGCACATACCTACGCTACCATGATCAGCAGACTTATTAACTCCTCAATAAGTCCTTCTCTGATCTATGTCCTCGAGGTACCAATCTAATTCCCCCTGTAGGCACACAAAGATTAAATGGCCCTAATCGAACGCCGACCTCCCGTGATAGCAAGTATGGTAGGTATGTTATACACATATAACCACATATACTAAGCATTCACACATCTTATATATCCTAGAATATTAATAGAGGTATATTTTACATTCCTATACCGTCATTAAATGTTGCACGTTTACAAATCCCCGAATAATATACATTAAAGTTGTCAACCCTTATCACGTCGTAATATTAGATACTTATTTCTTAGCCCATAAATGTCATTCGGTTTACTACAAAATCCTAAGTTTTACTCCTCTACGTAATCCGATCTCACAACTATACCCACTAGTCAACAAGGAAAGGTTAACATTCAATTAAATCAGTCTAATGGAAGTTCTAAATAAATTCAGGCCTAAAAAGGCCATTCTGTCAACTCGTTAGAAATCTCGTTCGAACGAGTGTCGTTCGAACGAATGGCTTCAAATGAACTACCAACTTGTTAGAAGGAGTACTATCATCTTGTTAGAAGCTCGTTCGAACGAGGTCGTTCGAACGACCTTGGTAGGTCTTCTAACGAGATGGCAGAAAACGCCCAGAATTTCCCAATTTCGTTTTTCTTCATTTTTCTTTTCTCTAAATCCATCCTAAGATCATTCCAATAACGTTTTAATGTTTTTAAACTACTCTAAGTCCTCCTAGGTCGCTTCTTAACATATAATTGGGGTCAAATCTTACTAATCAACATGCAATAATTATAAATCCTCAATTCTTGCCCCAAACCCTATGAACATGAACTCAGAAATTGATTGTACCTAAATACTCATCATAAATCCGTTTATAAATCATCAAAGTTAAGTTTTGGGGTAACAAATTCGTCCATGGTTATTCTACATGCAATCCCTAACCAAACTTTAGAGTTTCTATAACAATCCCATTAGGTTTTCCTCAAAACTTTTAAGGCAAATACAGTTTCTACACTAAACATGGAAGAAATATTCATTGAACTTAATAATATCAAATCACTTGCCTTAAATCCATTGTTCTGATTTGATGTTGACGATCAAGGTTGGTTCTTTCTTCTTTTCGGTCACAAATTCCTTTCAAAATGATGGTGGGGAGTTGGTTTGGCTTAGATCCTCCTTTAACCTCTCTTCTAACTTCTCTCAAAACCTCCATATCCCACTCTCTCACTTTTTGGATAATTATGGACTTAGTGGCCTATTTAAAAGTATAAAAATAAACTCTAAAATTCGTGGGTTTTAATTCCTCAATTTTTAAAATTACCAAAATACCCTTCTAGATTGCCGGTTTGGCCTAAAAATGCCCCGGGACCCAAACTAAACCCCCGGCTAGTGTTTTCTGACTATTTTGATCCTTCCGAACACATTGGCACACTCAAAATGACCATTCGGTTGATAAAAATATAATTTACTTTTTAATTTAAATAAATTCAATTCTGACGCGACCAACACGAACGTCCCAACTAAATTTCTCAAATTGTCGTATTTCTACCTCGCGACAATTTTAATATTTTCAATACTCATATATTACCATATATACTCATAAATATTAAATTTTAACATCATACTCAAATAACAACTCACGTCTTGCTAGTATTTACATCCGGATTAATTCCCAATTAATTCTTATTTAATTCAATTAATCCCTTAAATAAAAATCAATAAAATTACAGGGTATTACAGGCACCTGAGGTAATTCATCCCTAGAAATCCACAACAAAGGCTTCCAAATATAGACAATGCTAAAGCTGGAAAAGTAGAAGCCCTGATAGCGGAGTTGTTTGTTAGCACTAGAGGATTTGCAGGAGGAGGAGAAAGTAGCTCTGCTTAGAAGTCACATCTCAGACAAATTTAAGGGTTCCTGAGTGTTTGGAAGTAAACATAATAAGAAAAGCTAAAGTTCCTCGCATAACTCTCACTATAATATCCTTTTCTGAGGAGGACACGAGTGATGCCCATGATCCATATGATGATCCTTTTATCATCACAATGACTATGGCATCACACATAATCCATCGGGTGTTGATAGACACAGGAAGCGGATCCAACATATTATTTTATGATGACTTTAAAAGGATGGGTTTGATGAAGGAATTCCTTCAACCAGTGAGAGGCCCTTTGGTCGGCTTCTTAGGAAAAAAGGTGTATCCATTAGGTTACATTGAACTCAAAGTGACCTTAGGCACTACATCATTACAAACTTCCACCATTATCAAGTTTTTAGTACTAGACAGACGGCTTATCTACAACATCAACCTTGGGCGCTTCATTTTCAATAAAAATTAGGGCACGCTTTTGTACCCACATGCTAATCATGCGTTTCCCAGTCCATGGTATTGCGTTTGGGAAAGTTATAGGCAATCAAAAGAGGAAAGGGAATGTTACTTTGCATCAATCAAGGAGAAAGTGTAAAGTGAAGCCTTTCAATTTGATGGTTTGGACCCTAAAGAAGACCAACCCAAGATGCAGGGGGGGACCCCTAATGAGGAATCGGAAGCAGTCCGACCAGATAAAGAATATCCATACTGCATAGTATAAGTGGGATCCCAACTAGACCCCTTCCTCAAGGAAGAACTTGTGAAGTTCCTCAAAAGAAATAAGGATATATTTACCTGTAGTCATGTAGACATGGCCAGAGTAGATACAACAAATCGGTGAGGAAAAAGAGGAGGTCCTTTCGTAGTAGATACAAATAAAGCGTCTAGAAAAGAAGTGGATAAGCTTCTCAAGGTAGGGTTCATTAGGTAAGTGCGCTACCCTGAATGGATCTCAAATGTGGTGCTTGTGAAGAAGCCAAATGGTAAGTGGAGGTTTTGTGTGGACTTCATAGACCTAAACAAGCTATCCGTTTCCAAGGATAGATATGTTGATGGATGCCACAATAGGTCAAGAGTTTCTATCCTTCATGAATGCATATTTTGGATACAACCAAATTCATATTGCTGAAGAAGATGAGGGGAAAATATCATTCATCACTGAACGAGGCCTTTTGGTCTAAAAAATACAGAAGAAACCAATCAGATGTTGGTAAACTCAATATTTAAAAGGCAAATATGGAAGTGCATTAAAGTTTATGTCGATGAAATGCTAATGAAGAGTATCATTTCCCCTGATAACATCAAGGACCTTAATGAAGCCTTTTTCATTCTCTGTCAACATATGATGAGTTAAAATCCCACTAAGTATGCATTCAGAGTGTCTGGCGAAAAGTTCTTAGGGTTTATGGTTAGAAAGTGTGGAATAGAAGCCAATCCAGAAAAAGATTTAATCCCTCCTTCATATTAAGTCCCCAAGGACTTTGAAAGATGTCCAAAGCCTAGAAGGGAGATTTCAAGCACTTAACATGTTCATTTCACATAACACGAACAAGTGTCTCCTATTTTTCAAGGTCTTGAGACAAGATTGTACTTGGAATGATAAATATCAACTATCTTTCCATGAACTCAAAGAATACTTGGGTATTACTCCATTGTTTTCCAGAGCCCAACCAGTGGAGGATTTATACCTCTATTTAGAAGTGTCATCATGGGTTGTGAGCTCAACACTGGTTAGGGATGACGAAGGTGTTTAAAGGCCAATATACTATAGGTCAAGCTCTCCAAGGAGCAAAAACCAGGTACCCACAGACGGAGAATTAGTGTTTTCCCTCATAATTGCCTCAAGGAAATTGCACCCTTATTTCAAAGGACATCGGATCATTGTGATGATCGTCCAACCTCTTCATCGGATACTTCAAAAACTAGAAACTTCGGGGATTTTAATGATTTTACTAGTGGATTTGGGTCAGTTTGATATAGAATATCGTCCAAGGACTTCTCTCAAAAGGCAGGCCCTTGTGGACTTTATAGTGGAATTTAAATCCACTAAAAAAGCCATACCAGAGCAAGCGAAAGAAGAGGAAAAAGAATCAGCAAAAAGTAAGGGTGCTCAAACCATGGATTTAATGATTCCAATCTCGATCCTACATGTGGATGGATCATCTGACAAGTTAAGAAATGGAGCAGGCCTAATTCTTAAGGTGCAATATGGCATAGTAATTAAGCATACACTAAAGTTCAACTTTAAGGCCTTTAACAATGAGGCAGAATATAAAGCATTATTAGTCGGGTTGAGGTTGGCTAAGGATTTTGGTGCAGAATAAGTCAAAGTTCACTGTGACTATCAACTGATAGTGTACCGAGTCATAGAAGAATATGAAGATAGGGAGGAACATATGGCTTCCTGCTTGGGGAATTTTAAGAATTTTATGACAGAGTTCAAAAATTTAGTGATCACGAGAATCTCGAGGGAAGAAAATGAAAGAGGAGACTCACTTACAAAGTTGACCTCATGGAAGAAAATCCCAATTGAACTTTATGTGGAATTCTTGTACCAAAATTTCATTGAGTTCCAAGAGGAGCCTCCTCTCGTAGCTCATGTAGAGCGTTATAAATGTTAGATGAATCCCATCCAAGTCTCCCTAGAAAAGGGAACACTACCGGAAGAGAAATCAAAGTCTAGGAAGATAAAGTACAGGGCCACTCATTACACTCTCATCAATATCCTTTACAAAAGAGCTTACACCTTGCCACTTCTGAGGTGACTTAACCTAAAAGAGTCTAACTATGCCCTAAGAGAGGTCCATGAACGAATATGTGGGGGGCATCCAAGGGCAAGGTCCCCTACTCATCGTGTGATAATATAAGGATATTTCTGGCCTACGTTGCTTAAGGACGCGCATGAAATTGTAAAAAATACAACGAGTGCCAAAGGTACTCTAATGTCCCACGAAAACCACCAAGTGAGATAGTCCTAATAAGCTCACCTTGGCTATTTTCTCAGTGGGGAATAGACCTAGTATGTCCTCTCCCTCGTACTCTAGGCCAGAACAAATTTTCAATGATGTTAATAGATTATTTTACAAAATGGGTGGAAGCATAACCCGTCACCACCATAACTGAGAAAAAGATTGAATACTTTATGTGGAAATCAAATGTTTGTAGCTTTGGCATCCCCAGGGTGATCATTAGTGATAATGGCACTCAGTTTGATAATGATGTCTTTCGAAACTTCTATTCAGGATAGGGAATCCACAATCATTATTCGTCAACCACCCAGCCACAAGCCAATGGTCAGGTCGAAGTGTCGAACCATCATACAAAGCTTAAAAAAGAGGTTAGACAATGCAAAAGGACTATGGGTTAAATAACTCTCTGGCATCCTATGGGCCTACCAGACTAGTGCACGAGACCCAACAAGGGTGACACCATTCTCTCTAGCCTTTGGAACTGAAGTTGTCTTACCAGTTGAAATTAGTCTCCCATCCTATCAAACCTTAACTCCCACCCCCTAATACTGAGAATGATGAGAAAATGAAGGTTGAATTGGAGCCCCTGGAAGAGAAGAGGGAGGAGGTTCAAGTTCGAGAAGTAACCTACAAGCAAAGGATGTATAAGTACTACAATAAGAAAGTTTTCCCCAGGAGTTTTTTGTGGGAGACTTGGTCCTTAGGAGGGTCATAATTACAACTAAGGACCCAAAAGACGAAAGTTAGGTCCAATTGGGAAGAATCTTATGTGGAAAACTAAGGTGACGAAGCCAATAACCTATCATCTAAATACCGCGAACGGAAGGGAGCTCCCACACCCTTTCAATGCTGAACATCTCAAGAAATACTATCAGTACTATGTAACAGTCTCTTTATCAATTTGCTATATTATAATATATCATTGAAATTCCAAATACGAATGAAAGCTTTTGTCTTAAAGTAGTACAATTTATTAAATTTTATAAAGATAAATATGACTTTATTCAACCAATCCAACACCAAAATTTTTATAAAGACTAATTTTTTGCCATGCCTAACCACATAGATTCATGACAAACAACATAACTCCAAGAACAACCCACAAAAGTGCATCCAAATCCATGACACATGTCTCCAAATACATGGATACAAACATCCCTATATGGGAGAGTGAGAGGAAAAGATTCCGACCAAGTTTTCGACAGTGTTGTATGAAAAAAATAGACACGAGGGTATATAATCAGTCAAATAACTCCACGAATAGTCGACAACCAAACCCCATAGCGGGGCACAAGGCAATAAGGCTGCGTTAAAATAAGAGAGAACAATATGTCCAATTCCAGATCTAGTATCTATAAAAAAAAATTGAATAGGAAGGAGAGACGTCCTATGATTCACAGGACTATTGGAGGATTCCATAAATTATAAGGGATTGGGGGTGATTACACGCATACGAGAGCCCCATGCTTTTCTCTGTGGAATTTTCCTTTAGGTTTGTTGACATATATCCCCATCTCCTTATTACCAACTCTTTTAATTTCATAATGGAGATACAATGCGGGTCTCCTATAACTTCTCATAGAGGAGCGCATAGAAGTGGCTCCCCATGCATATAATTATTCCAAAAAGAAAAAGAATGATGAAGGGGCACATATTGCAGTTGTCAAGTAAGGCCTCAGAATGTCACAAGAAACGTGGGACCCCAACATACCTCCTAGGGAGTGCAAGTGGTATGAGTTTTTATCGTACCGTACCACTTTGGTCCAGAAAAAAATGATTTTGGTTTCATATTTTTTAATACTGAAAATCGAATGTACCGAAATCGAAATTACTGCAAAAAAATTTAGTTAGTTTCAGTTTTTAAACATAAAAAATCGACATACCAAATTTATCGTACCGAATTTACTGTACCAAAATTATCATATATTACCGTACCAATTTACCAAGTTAAATAACCAAAAATAGAAAATGAGCTAAAAAAATAAATATTACAAATTAATCAACACTATTCATTTTAGTCTATAATCTTGACCATTCATTTGTGTCATTATAAAACTTTTTGAAACATGTGGTATTTTTTTAAACATGAGATATTTTTGTTGTCGTGCGTGTAGGTGTAATGTTGTTTTAAGGTTGTTTTTAGGCAATTATAAGGTTGTTTTTTAGTCCATTTGAAGGTTGTTTTGGTGCAATTTGTTTTTTCTATATTGGTGTTGTTTTGTTGCAATTTTTTTATTATTTGAGTGTTGTTTTTAGGTGTGTGTTTTTTTTTACTATTTAGTGCTATTTTTAGGGTTATTTTTTGATTATTTTAATGTTATTTTAAGGCTATTTTTAAGGCTTTTTAGTGCTGTTTTTAAAGCTTTTAGTGTTGTTGTGGTCCTATTTTTGACAATTTTAATACTGTTTTCGGTGCATTTTGTTTTTACTATTTGGTGCTATTTTTAGGGTTGTGTTTTTTTTTACTATTTTAATGTTGTTTAAGATTGTTTTTAAGCCTGTTTTAAGACTTTTTAGTGTTATTTTTAGTGTTTTTTAAGCCATTTTAGTGTTTTTTTAGGAATCATAATCGAAATTTCTACCAGATATACCAAATGTGTAAACCGACTTGTAATTTTGGTATTTACCAACGAAAAATCGAAATGAAATCGAAATTACCAAAACCAAAAAAACCCTAAAATTACCGAAGAAATAAAAAAAACGATCGTTTTGGTTTGGGTTTTTGTTTTGATGTACCGACCAGTAAATTTGATACAAATGGTTTTACCATTTAAATTATGATTTTAGTATTAATAAGGGATCGTTACAGACCAAATCGTACCGGTTGCACCCCTAATACCTCCGGACGTAAATCAGGAAGTAAATACTTTGTGCTCATTAATTTCAATTTGTGGGTCCCCCGCCTTTCATTTGTTTGCTGCAAAAAAAGAAACAGTGAAAAGAAGGTAGGCTGGTTGACGTAGGTCCCCCACATGTTCTCTAAGATTTCCCGATAAAGCAATCTAGCTGTCAAGAAGAGGCTCTTTAAATTAAAGACGTGCAGTTAATTCATGTACAAAACTAGAAGCGATATGAGGAAGTAGCTTCAACGTGAGCCCCTATGTACTCTCACTTTTTTTACTGCAAATACTGCCATTATTTAGAGACTAGCTGACCATCTACCACTTATCTCCCATTAAAAATATGGGCATAGTTTATATAAGTTGTGGTACCCTCAACACAAACCTCCTAAATCAGTTAGGAGGAAAGGACTTGAGTTTTTTTTCTGGCTAACATATCATGAGGGGTTCTGGCCAGCTTACGCGCACCTCGACTAATTCTCATTCGCGGTTTATGGCTTTCGCTGGTCAAGCATTATTTTGACAGTGTTAAGGATCGAACTAGGGGTCAAACTCAATCCACCCCCAAAATTATCCCTGTAACAATCTTATATCACTAAGTCAAGAAGCTCAATTAAAGGACTTGAGTTCATAACTTCAATGCGTGCGTCCTCCTGCTTTCTATTTTTTGCTATAAAGAAGACATGTGCGAGAGGAAGTAAGTTGGTTGATGTGGTCCCTCACATACGTCATTTAGCCCCCAACTTTGCACGAGAAGTGAGAGTAATTTTAATGTGGGGCCCCTACCACTTATCTCCAACTCAAAATTTAGGGCCCGTTTATATTATCGTGAAACCCCTCACTCATGTAATGGCTTTGTCATGGAGAGAGTCTTTGGAAACAAAAGTTTAGAGTCCAATGGCTCAACGAGGGAGACCGTAGCACAACAATTTTCCACACCTCAACCATTATAAGACGCAGGAGAAATCGTATTGATAGACTGCTTATTGATGATAATTGGACTAACCAGTTAGACCCAATTGCTAACCATATCAAAAACTATATCAAAGACCTCTTTAAACCGGAGTTCAACTTTGATGTCCAAAGCCAACTGAGGGACCTCACTAGAATTAGTTTTGTGGACGATGATAACACGTTTATGACCCTCCCACTTTCCCTTGGGGAAGTTATAAAGGCCACATTTAGTTTGTCTACCCTTAAAGATCCCGGGCTTGATGGGGTTCAACCCCTCTTTTACCAACATTTTTGGCACACTCTAGCTCAGAACCTCTTCTCGTTTATCCAAAAATGCCTCCACCAAAAAATCTTACCAAATGAGATAAATAGAAGTTTCGTCACCCTCATGCCCAACGTTGACAACCCTGAGAATATTACGTAGTTTAGACTTATCACCCTCTGTAATGTCTCTTATAAAATTCTTGATAAGGTGATTGTGAATAGGCTTCATCCCATCCTCTGTCGTAATATCAGCCCACACCAAGCTAGCTTCCTTCCGAGGAGACAAACCTCAGACAACATTATTGTCACCCATGAGATCATTCACTCCCTTTTGAAGAAAAAAGGCAAGAAAAGGGGTATATTCTGAAAATTGACCTTGAAAAAGCTTACGATAGAGTCGATTGGGACTTCTTGGAAGGTGTCCTTAAGTGGTTCAAAATTGATAAAGATTTTTTCTCGTTGATCATGAGTTGCGTTACGAACACGAATACCGCCATTCTTTGGAATGGAAACCCATTCCCCACTTTTGAACCATCCAAAGGTCTGAGACAGGGTGACCCTCTATCCCCCTACCTGTTTTTCATATGTATGGAATATCTCTCAGCTATGATTACAAAAAAAGTCAATTATAAGAAAAGGAAAGCTTCCCCTGTGGGCCTGCCATCACCCACCTTTTTTTGCCGATGATCTAATCTTGTTTTCTGAGAATTCCCTACGGTCTTGTGAATTTGTGATGGAAACCTTGGAGGAGTTTTGCCATGTGTCTGGATAAAAGGTCAACTATACTAAATCCAAGGTATTCGCATCCCCGAATGTCCACAAAATGGAGGCTTTAGAGATGAGCCACATTTTTGGCATGAGCCTTACTAATGACCTTGGGACTTACCTTGGTACGAACCTCATACATGATCGAGTCAAGAGCGCCCACTTCAAAGACATCATCAATAAAGTCCAAAAAATACTGATGGGATGCAAATCGAAAACCCTTTCACTTACTGGGAGGATGACCCTTGTCCAGTTCGTGACATCCACTATCCCTAATTATAACATGCCAACTCACTTGTTCCCCAGGAAAGTTTGTAATGAAATCGATAGACTTAATCGAAACTTCCTTTGGGGGGGATGAGGGTAGGAAGAAAATTCATCTTGTCAATTGGGATAAAGTTTGTAGCCTCAAACAGTCTGGTGGGCTTGGATTAAGAAAGTGTAGTACTAACAACCTTGCTTCTATTACAAAACTTGGGTGGAAAATTACCAAAAATGATAAATCTCTTTGGGAGAAAGTATTAAGGAAAAAGTATAAAATCGTCCAGAACCCGAGACTCTGGAAGAAAAAAACCCAAACTTCCCACACTTGGAGGGGTATCTTCAAATGTCGGGAAATCCTCATGGGTAAGATTAAGTGGAACATGGGAAATGGTAGAAACATTGACATCTTCAAGGTTGGTGGATTGGAGACAAGATCCTCAACCCCTCGGACCACCTGACCCCACTGGAGGATGTTAATGTGGACACCCTCATTAATTCTAATGGGGAGTGGGATAGTGCACACATTATCAGTATTTTTAATGATCACACTATTAATAATATCTTGAACACACCACTCCCTAGGACAGGTCTGTGCACCGATAGACCCTCTTGGACACCTAGTACAAATGGAAAATTCTCTATTAATTCTTGCTATCGCTCCTTGATCCACAATGAGGACCACCCTTGGGATGTGTGGAAAAACATTTGGAAACTTGACATACCCCCTAAAATCACTACCCTCCTATGGGTTACTTTACATGACAAGCTTATGACTAATGAACACCACCTGAGAAGGGGTTTTAGTGCTAATGGGGATTTCCCACGATGTGGGTCGATTGAGGATGGTATTCACCTATTCAAAAACTGTCTCTTTACTAGAAAGGTTTGGGAGGTTCTTGAATTCTACCAAGATGATGATGACAGCACCACAGGTAATTTGTCATCGTGGATCTAAAATAATGTTTGGGGACAACACGGGCGTTACAGGTATAAGCGTTTCATTATTCCTTTATGGCATATCTGGAAGGCAAGAAATAATTATGTGTTCAATAATGTAAATGACTCCCCTTTACGATTTCTCATCTAACAAAAACTTTTCTCAAAAACATGTTTGAAGCCCAGTCTAATAAAGGAGCAAGCGTAAGGGGTGGCAACTTTCATTCACTAACTTGTGATTTGGCTATTATGGATGCAAATAATTACATCATCCTGATAGATGGTGGATTTGATCATCGTACGGGGTTGGGATCGTTGGTGGTATTGTGAGGAGTGATGGGGGAGACTAGATTGTTGGCTTGGTGGGAAAGTTGCAGGGTACCGCTAGACCACTTTGAGCTGAACTTGAAGGGATTTTCCATGGCTTGAACATTGCGTTGCGAAGAAAATGGAGAAAAGTTTGCCTCAAGAGTGACTTCTTGGAAGCCATCAACCTCATAAAGTAGGAGAAAACGGACAACCACCCATTGGATAACACTATAAAAGATTGCAAAGACCTAACTAGAAGCCTAAAGGTAAATCTGGTGCATGTCCTAAGAGCTAGCAACGTCAAAGCTGAATGCATGGTGCGACTGGCAAGGGAGATTGATGACACCTACGTGGAGTATGATGCGGCCCCAGATGAGCTCTAAACTATGATTGATAGGGAACTAAGCGAGGATGACTTCTCCTTCGTCTAGGAATGTTTTATCTGTTTTTTGCTTTTCTGTTTCGTGTCTTTTTTCATTCCTATTATCACAAAAAAAAAATGTAATGGCTTTTGAGTCCCTGACCATGTAAGGACAAGTTAACTCCATAACTATTGTTGGCTTTTGATAGGGACAAATAAAGAAGCAAAGTTTGATCCTTATTCCCATTAAATGTCACTTCCATCCCCACGTATCTCCATGGTTCCATTTTGATTCTGGAGATTCGACCACCGAAAAATGTGTCCACTTCACAGGTTGGTTTAATATTCCTATTTTAGAAGTCAGCGGTAGGTTACTAATTTGGTAGGACTTGTCGAATGTGCAAATAATGGATGTCGTAAAACCAGATAACTACTCCTCCACTTTGACGACCACTGGACCAGTCAAGTTTCAGTTGTGAATCCTCCATAAAAGGAGTGTATAAAGATATATTTACAACTCTTTGTACTCTTAATCTTGCACATGGTTTTCAATACTAATTCCATCTTATAATAATAGATCTATTCAAGCTTTGCCATGGACCAATGATGTAACCCCGACTATATATCTCCAGTATAAATTAAGAAGGAGCTCATCAGTTTCAATCCATAGGAACCCCAGTTTATGGGCTTGAGACCACAAACAGGACACAAGTAGAAAAATCTAAGTCTCTCTCCTAAATATGTGGGTCACATTCATTTAGGTGGAAAAAAATGATGTTCTCTTAATTTTGTTTAGAGAACTCAAATGTTTATATATGTACATTTATTTCTTTAAAAAATCAAGGGCATTATCCCCGAACCCCCACTAGCTGAGGGCAGCTCGACCCCCTATCAAAACTCTACGTAGTGGGAACTTCACATTAAATTTCCACATAATTTAGACTTTGATTTTTTTTACTCAGTCTTCAGACATTGGCCTCATATTTAAATTTTTATATTCAGTACTCAGAAATTTGTCCTCGGACTAATTTTATAATCAATCCTCAAACATTATCCTCCTCTGACTAATTTTTTACTCAGTCTTCAGACATTGTCGTCGGACTATAATTTTATGCTCAATCCTCAGACATTGTCCTCCTCGGACTAACATTTTACTCAATCCTTAGACATTGCCCTCAGACTATAATTTTGTACACAATTCTCAAACATTGTCCTCAGGCTAATTTTATACTCATATATTGTCTTCAGACTATTTTTTACTCAGTCCTCAGACATAAACCTCGGACTATTTTTTTACCTAGTCCTCGTTACTATTTTTTTAATCAATCTTTACACAAATTTATCCTCAGATTATTTTTACTAAGTCTATTACCAAATCTCACTTGGACTGTTTTTTTACTTAGTCTTTATACAAATTTGTCCTCAAACTATTTTTTTACCTAGTCCTCATAATTATTTTTTTACTGAGTCTTTACACAAAATTTTCCTCAAACTACTTTTACTAAGTCTTTTGGCAAATCTCACTTGGACTATTTTTTTTACTCAATTTTTACATAAATTTGTCTTCAGACTATTTTTACTAAGTCCTTTGGCAAATTTCACTTGGACTATTTTTTACTCAGTCGTTACACAAATTTTTCGTGGACTGCTATTTATTCATCATTGAATCTATCCATAAATAAATTGTCCTTAGACTAACATATTGTCTTAACTCTATTTTTGGTATTTTTGCAAGTTTACAGGTTGTTCCTTCAATTGACAATATTCGAATCCTCCCACTCATTGGATTGATATTAAATTTCCACTCAATCAAAGTCATGTCATGGAAATTGGGGGAAATTTATATTTATAAATTTAGCACTCAATTAGGTCAAGGCCCAGCCCACCTCAAGGGTCCAAGAATAAGGAAATTTGTCACAAGCCCAATTTGCCTGATGGAGCTAAGGCCACTATATACAATTCTATGTAAATATGTCAAAGCCTTACATTAGCCAAAAATGTGGGACACTAAATATATGTATATATACATGGTACAAATTAGCATCCGTGGGCCCCTATCCTTGTGAAAGAATGCCATGCAAACTGGAGACATGATTTTACAAAAGGTGTGGGACCCCCGCTAGATACAACCGAATCAAACGGGAAAAAAATACCAAGTTCATATCCCGTGCTTGACCTACCCCTGAACCTAGATATGCCATGCACATGAAATATCCCTCTACGTGACTATGTCTTACGCATTACCATGTCATGCGCATAACCTACCCTGAACACAACCATGCCATATACATGACCTACCTATGTACATGACCATGTCTTGCGTGTGACCGTCCCCTATGCATGACCTACCCATATACATGACCATGTCTTGCGCGCTACCATATCCTACGTATGACCTACCCCTTAACATGACCATGCCCTACACATGACATACCCATGTATGTGACCATGTATTGCTTCTGATCATTCATGCGCATGACCTACCCATGTACATGACCATATCTTGTGCGTTACCTTGTACTATGCATAACCTACCCCTGTACGCGACTAGATCTTGCACATGATCAAGTCCTTCACATGACCAAGTCCAGTATCCCAACTCAGCAAAGGGATCCAAGATCACTTGTATAAGGCCTCACATACCAAGTCAGTAACACTCAGGTTACACAACTAATGCATGACAGTGTTTAAGATAATGTGAGCATTAATGAATCTAACACATCCTTGGGGAAGGTGAACATTAATGACTCTGATATGTGCTCAGAGAAGGTGAGCATTAATAGCTCTGACATGTCCTCAGAGAAGGTGGGTATTAATAGCTTTGACATATCCTCAGAGAAAGTGGGTATTAATGCTTCCCAGACACCACAATTAAAAGATCATTCTCAGCTAAAGCTCTAAGGGTATAAAATACCCAATAATTCACTAAGGAAAAGCAGGCTAACAGTTGAGATTCATTTTACTACATACTTGCATTCTTAATCTTTGTCCTTCTCTCTTGCTCTACTTTTAATTTCCAGCCTCCGAACAATTGTAACTGAGCCTCCGGGAAAGCCTTCGAGCACTTATAATTTGGCCTTCTAGCCCCATATTAATACAAAAAGAGAGAAAGAGAGCATTCCAACCGTGGACGTAGGCCTAACTTCTTAGGCTGAACAACATTAAACACTTGTGTCAAAATTCATTTATTATCTTTTATTTCCTAAGTACACCTAACACATATTTCATACTAGGTGTGTAATGTCCCGTGGTCTGCCCTATCTATCCGCGATCATTAGGTCACTTTTTGCTCGCAATTTAAATTTTCACTTAGTTATATCTAGGGAAATTCTTACACGGCCATGTCCTCTAATAAGGCCTCAGCCACACATCATCAGAGTTGGGGGAATTTACTCGTCATTATACTTAGAATAAGGTTTGATAAATAGATTTAACAAGTGAATACTACTTCTATTAATAATTTTAAAAGTCTTTAAATACAAGCCTTGAAACATAATATAATATTGTTTCTCTTCATAGGATTCCTTAGTATAGAAACTTAAAAGATTAAAATTCAGAGAAGGCATAAGTATTTAAATTATCCTCAAAATCTCCCACATGCAAAAGTATTTACGACCCCTGCTAAACAGGTCACGGACCCTAATACTCAGCTTATCGGCCTCTGCACCTCCGCGGTCTCTAACACTCTGCGGCCTTTATCCTGAGGAAATATGAAATATGGAAGGGATAAGCTTAAATAGCTCAGCAAGGGTTAAATCAAGTCTTGAGCTCACCTGCCAATGTTAGTACTTACCAAAGATAAGATATACTAACATAGTAAGTATAAAGTAACAATGTAATAAGCAGGAGATCACAATATGAGCAAATTGGAAGGAAAACAATATAAGTTTCATAACCCCTCATATTATCCCGATGACCCAAGGCTCAACTCCCTTATATCATAATACCACGGCTCCTCCCAAGGCTCAATCTTCCTAGGTTCACCACAACTCTCCATGACTCAATCTATCATGGTTTGCCCTAATAGTCCACAACCTTTAATTTATGTCCTTAGACATCTCAATCTCTGCAGCCTTATCCTAGGGATCTTTAGCCTAGCCATGCCACAGGTCGCAACCTCCCCTCCTGTCCAATTCCAGGATAGCAGATCCACGGTCTGCTAATAACTCCATACCTTGGTCGAGCTTTGCCGCAGTGTAATCCCCATAGTTAGTCCTAAGCTTAATATCCTTAGGAATAACCATATTGACCTCAAGAATTAAATAGGATACCCTCAAATATACAATGACACCTCGATCTGTCCAATAGTGTTGTGGCCCCAGCATCGAATCCCATATAAATTTTACCCAGTCACAACATCTATTGCCTCTCAACTCCATGACCTCTACTAATAGGTTGTGGCCTCAAAGAAGGAGTTAGAACTCCTGAGCAGCAAACCAACAAGGGGTCATTTTAATAAAACATTAGTTTTAAAACCTAATTATCTCATAACTCTAAAACTCAAAGATCAAAGGTAAAACTCTAAATGGAAACCCATATGGTCAAATAAGAACATCCTTGAAACACTCATAAAATCTCTCCTCCGGAACATTAAAATTCTTATAATATCGATGATCCCTCTAAGAATAACCTATAAACCCAAAAAGGCTATGGACAACAAATAGAAATGGCCTTTAAACTCAGTAACTCCATGACCCAGCCTATAAATACACACAAGGGATCATCTCATTCAATAGAAAACATGAAAACTAAGGTCTTAAGCAAGGAAGAAGAAGATTAGGACAGATCACTTATATTGTTAGACCTAAGTCTGACGAACTGTGGTCAGTCGTCGCCTCTAACGCCCTTCCTCCACTTGTGAATAGTGGTTGTCCACGACCTCCTCCCCGACAGCCTTTCCTTTTTCTCTAAAAGTCTCACTTTCTCTCTCTAAAGTGGGAATTAGGTTTGTTAGCAACTATGGGAAGGTTGGTAAGGGTTTCTATTTATAGTTTAAATTAAGGAATCTGGGGTTTATTCTCAAGACATTGTTTGTATGTAAGTACCCTTTTAGAAATGCTTCTAGAACATCCCAATAATTATTCTCAAGTTATGATCTGATGAGTCCACATCATCTTCCCACGTGTTGATTTCCAGCAAACCTAGGTCAGTACTCATTGTAGCCTCTTTCTCTTAGGTCATGGTCTCTCCCAAAGTCCTCGAACTTCAACCTCCTTTAGGTCGTGGACTTTTTCCCTAATCTTATCTAAGGTTGTGGCTTATACCCTGGATGTGGCCTTTTATATCCTTTCATGGCCTTTTTATTTCCATGTTGTGGCCTCTACCCTAACAAAAGCCTTGTAATATTTTTAGGGTCGTTACAAGGTGAAGTCAAAGTCATCCAAATTTTGGCATCATCAGAAAGAAAGAAAATTAAAACACTCATTAAAATCTTCAAGATAGAATGGAGAAACTTCGTATCCACTAATCACCAACAGATGCTAAACAATATGTTTCTAACAAGGACAAACTGAGAAAAAATCTTCCCCCTTAGAACATAGTTTTGTAACAATAGTTGCAATATTAATATCATGTTTTATGGGTGTAAATGCAGTTGAAATTAGAAACCTACAATCAGATACTCTTCAAAACATACCCAGAAATTTCAATACACGCATTATATGTATAAATTGTATTATAGTGCCCACAAGGATTCCAAACTTGTGTTAATTGTGGTGGTCGTTTCTTTTAAGCCATTTTTTTAATGTCATATAAAACTTTGCAATATGAATTTATAATTCTCAGCTGAATATTTGTACAAATTTAAAATAACACCTAAAAATTCACAAATTTTTTAACAAATATTTGTAAAAAAAAAAAAAAGCTAAATAACCCCTAAAAAAATCATCGGGAACTTTCGCCCTAATCCCATCAATTTTTACTTGTGTCGCCAAATATCTTTCTATTTTTTTTTGCTTAACCCCTAATTGATAATTTTTTGGGGGATTAAGGACACATTTAATGTATACCCAATTTTTCAGGAATGTATACATTACATTTTGTAATGTGTACATGAATTTATGTATTCTTTTGTATTTTTAAATTGTAGATGAGATTTTAATATATATATATATGAATTTTTTTAATATGTACGTGTCAAATTTGTGTGCACCCTACATTATAAGGTATACATTAAGGGTAAATGGTCTTAGTACCCCAAAAATATGTAAGTGTACTAGTTTGCTAGATCCAAAGATAAAATTTATTGATAGGGGAACTCCCACAAATAAATGAGTTTTTTTACTTTACTCCCGAAATAATATCATAATTAGACATACACCTAAAATGTTCAATAATTTGACTTAATCTCATATGCATAAGGGATAAGCAAGTCAATGCAAAAGGTACAAGTGGGATGCTGCACAAGCGGCGAGTTAAATGTAACCTTTGTAAAAGTCAAGGGATATGTCTAATTACAACATTATGTCGGGTCAAAATCCAAAAACCCATATATAACAATTTATAAAATATTTTTTAAAAATGGTAAAACAATGTGTGGCCAACATTTAAGATATAACCATATTATGTGGGTCTCTTGATAATATACCCAAGATTTTCCATATATAATGCATGTAGAAATTATATTATGGTGCCACCAGGATTGCAAGCTTATTCTAATCGTGGTGGTTATGTCTGGACCCATATGAAATTTTGCAATATAAAAATTTATAATTTTCAGCTAAATATTTTTACTAATTTACAATCACACGTAAAAAATCACAAATTTTGAAATAAATAATAAACCTAAATCCCATCAATCACTATGTGTGCCGGCAAACATTTTTTTTTATTTTTTGGTTTAAGCCCCCGGTCCATAATGTTTTTGGGCTAGGGACATAATTAGTTTATACTCGATTTCTCAAGAACATGCACATTGAATTTTGGGATAATTATACTTTTCCTCCTCGAATTTTGCCTCTATTTCACTTCACCACCTCTACTTTTATTTTTACACTAAACCGCCATTAGTTCATAAAAATAATCAAATTATTCCAAACCCTAATGATGTTATGTGTGTGACACCCCGACTATTTTGACCACAGGTGATCAGTCCTTTATCAAAATAAATAGGAATCTCATTTGGTTCATTCTTAGCATCACGATCGAAATCTTTTTAAATTACTAACCACCTATGTTAAATTAAGTCAGTACTAAATTATATATTTCGTTAACATATAACAACATGCGGAATTTAAAATAATATAACTCAACTATTCACATAATTAATAAAAGTTTGAATCATCACGAGATATATGGATAAATGATAAATACCAAATAAACCATCGGTTCTAAAACTAATATCCAATTCATAAGTCTATGGAAATAAAAATGAATCCAAATACATAGTCAGATAAATAAAACAGAATAAATGTATCAACTGAAGGGGCAACGTGCCCAAATGAAATACTGAATAATAGATCCTAATCTAGGAATAAATAACTGAAGTGTCTACACAAATCCTGCAAGTCTCTACAACTACTGCAGCTATGCATCCCTGGAACGAGTCATCAAACTTGGCATCTCTATGGCTGGACACCTAAAATGTTTTGGAAAATAGATTTGACACAGGTTAGAGCCAAAAACCTTTGAAAAATATTTATCAAGTATTTCAATTATAGTTATAAAAGCAGGTATTAGATACACACGTTAGTCCAGTATATACTCCATTGAGTTCATCACCTCTCATCTATAGTGCAAACTTAATGTCTTCTATTTTACCCACCTAGTTATGCTTCCCATCCTAACTAGGCATAGGTATCTGACTAACCACAACCGGTTTAGCTCCTCCGAATCGCCCATACATCACGCTACCGTAAACCAATAATTAATATTATCCAAATTTTATTATAGAACCATTAATTAATATACTTAAATTACTTTTAGATATACACTATCTATCTTTCCTAACATCACACACAAGTATAATAATCACATCTATATAAATATATCACACTATAATCTATACAACTATAGCATCCCCCGAAATGGCCACCGCGATGCATGCATACGCTGCTATCAAGTCCATGTACCTCTCATACTAAATCAGTGGCTATATGTTTGGAATGTATCCTCAAACCATAAATCAAACAACACGTAATGGAGGAGAACATAGGTATAAGCCTTTGGGCTATGCACATACCTAACATACGCAAATGACACGCCGGTCCCACTAATACACTGCACATAGTGAGCCGCCCTAATTTCTATACTCTGGAGTACACATCCAGACCTAACTGGAATCACTAAGGTGGGATCGCCCTCTGCGCGGAACCTCCTGTGATAGCAGGTAGTGTAGGTATGTTGACACATATAACAATGCACATAATAGGTATTCACACAACCTATATATATATATCTTAAGTATAGGTATACGCACAACCTATAATATATTCCATACGTAGTATTTACATCTCTCGAATACTCAACGTACTAGAGATTCGCACATAGCATTATGTTCGTATTTTCCGAGTATCACTCATTACCCGACGGGTCCCAACTATCCCTTAAGTTATTTCAGTAGTTAACACATAACTATATTATTGGTATTGGTCTTAGGTCATCGTTTACTCTTCCCATAACCCAATTTGTAAATTCCCGATACCCAATACAATCGGTTAACTATCGCCAGTCCTAGTCTTAATTCTACACCCATTAAGATTGAACCGGGCCTTAACTATATGTCAACTTATCTTTTCTAAACTTTTTATATCATCAATAAACTATCACCAAAGTTCCCCATAGTTAGTTTCATGCGGCAGTATAACATAAAAACTCAAATTTGATAAAACTGGGAAACCGAATCGTTTCTGTATAGCAGGCGAACTGATTTGCAAATCTAGGCAGCTGAACCGATTCGATATAGGGTCTGAACTTATTCGTAAATCCGGGCAGTTATCCTCCTCGTTGCTATTACGAGTTTTCACCATTTTGACCCTATCAAACCTCCATGAAACTTCCTCAACTTCCAACCAACATACCTAAACATCAACCAAATGTCAACAGACAATTTCTAACGTAAATAATATATCAAATCTATAAGAAATCTACCCAATAATGGATTAAATACCATAATTCGTAAAACCCTAGTTTATGGTGTTCTTCAAGCATGTTTATCAAGATACCTGTGACACCCCGCCTAATTAAATATCGGGTGATCAGTCCTTTATTAAATTAAAATCAAGGTGACGGTTGGTTTATTCTTAGCGTCACTGTCGTAAAAATAACTTTACCAAATTAACACCCTAAATAATTAAGCTAAGTGCCAAAACCATTTTAGACATTACTTTCCAAATTTTATTTATGTAAACCAACATTTAAACTGGACATCATTCATAGATAAAGAATCACACAACAACTATCCTGGAATATATAAATCCAAATAACCAAACATTCAATTAATTGAATCCAACATTTAATACTTAAATGAAAAACATCCTGACAATACTAATCCCAAAGTGCAATAACTGGAAATAAATGGATTACAATATTCAATAAAACAACTGAATAATGGAAAGGGCGACACATGTCCAACTGAAATAACAGTGCTAGAAGAGGAATCAAGAAGTGAGGTCGTCTAAGCAAGAGGCCTGCAACTCCCACCTAAGCTGCAGCGTGTTCCTTCCAAAGGATCCTATGCAAGACGCCCCTGTGGTTGGGCACTTGTAATATATACATATATATACAAGAGGGAAAAGAAAATGGAAATGGGTCAGAGCCCGATTGTAAAAATGATCTAAAATTTGTTTAGCAAGTATTTAAAATGTTTACTGGCCAATGCAACAACATATTAGTGCGACACTCCCTTGATAAATTCTCACCTCTCTTCTAATGTGCACACCTATCGCACTAACATTCCCAACGGTTAAACTTGTCTTATCTTAGGTTACTCGTAAGATTTAAACTGGCAAGTCAACTGTTTAAGAAATAAATTTCATTTAATAACAAAGCTCTCCATTTAACGATATTTTCTAATAAAGTTTTCCAATATCACATTATATTTTTCAAACAAGTATTGAAATCATTTATTATCTCTTACTTACTATAAACACAGGAGGTAGTTCTCAAATTTCAGAATTTAAATATATATATTAAATACTCATATAATATATATATTCTAACAGCACCCACATAAAAATTATGGTGCGGTCATAGTCTGCTATCCAGTCCTCGTATCACTCGTACTAAGGGAAATAAAAGTTCGGAAGCACTCTCGAACTATATTAAAATAAACACAAACAACATTGAGGCGAAGCATAGAGTCCCGGTCTCTAAGAGGTCAGCACATGCCCCCACGTCTCTTAGGTTGTGTGACAATCGATCCGATTAGCCTGTACCAAAGGATCTCTATCTTCTAGGGTACAAGTCAATATCCCCCATAAAGGTCCCATCGAGATAAGACTGTCCCAGCGCGATAACCTCAGGTATAGCAAGTAGCGCGGGCATGGTTTTTACACATTTATAATATATGCACAATCACATAGTCATATATATACAACACTTATTCACATTTCTCAATTTGGTGTACCCACAACTTATAATTATAACTTCTTGTTCTGAAGACGTTTTACTCACTTATCCCATATAACGGACTCATATTGTTTATTACGGTTATCTCCCTCTCGTGATCTTTAAAGTAACCTCACCGTCCCAAATACTTAAATCGTCACACCTACACATCCCCAAAATTTTTGTACTAATCTGAATCCCTCGAATACTGGTTTTCCTCACTCAAATTAACCGATTTCTAAAATAGGGGTAAAAATAGGAATTTCCCTAAAAATTAAAAATCTCGCTCGAACCAGAATGGTTCTCGCTCGAACGACTTCCACGTGTCGCTCGAACTACTTCGAGCGACTTGTCCATCTCGCTCGAACGACTTCGTGCGACATTGACATCTCGCTCGAACTACTTCGCGCGATATCGCGCGAACTGCACTGTTTCGTCTTCAACCTTTGGCAGATTCGTTTTTCACCATTTTTAAGCCTAAAAACCTCTATAGTTTAATCCCAAACATCTCCTCTTCAATCCCAATCAATAATATCATGATTATATAACATTAATAACTTCCTAGAATCATTAATTCATCAAAAATCATTTAGATTACATGAAATCCCCAAATTAATTCGTAAGAACCCTAATTCCCAAATTTTCAATTAAAGAACCTAATCAACATCAATTCGTTCATCCATATTAATTCCAAATTTCGTAATACAACCTCTACATATGATCAAGGTTCAAGCTATATAGATTCTCCTTACAACACATGCGATTTCTTCTTCCAAAACATATAATTTTTCAATCAAAATACGAAATTTTTACTCCTAGACTAACATGAGAGGAACATTAACTAGAATTCAGCAAGATAAATACTTGCCTGTAGATTTTAGGGTTTTGATTTGTGGATGAATTTGGTGTGGTCAAGATCCTCATTGTGCGATATACGCGTTGGTGGTGGTGGCGGTGCAACCGGATGAATTTTTTTGGCCTTGGATTGCTTGGAAAGCTTTCTACCTTCCTCTCTAATGGTCGTTCTAAGGTTGTGAGTGTGCCCACCCTAAAAGACCATTCCAAATGGCTGATATAACCTAATGAATTTCGTGGGTTTAATTACCCAAAAATGCAAAATGTCCAAAATGCCCTCCCGGGGTGCTAAATAGGCCTAAAAACGCTCCGAGACCCAAACTAAACCCCCGGGTACACTTTTCTGACTATCTCGACCCTTTCGGACACTTTAGCGCACTCAAAACGACCATACGAGCGACTTATAATTTATTCACTTTTATTAATCAACATTTAGTCCCGACACGACACGGGCGCGTCCCGACTTAATTTCCATAATTGTCATTTTATTCACACATGACAATTTTTATAAAATAAATCGCATATATTACTATACTTATCCAGTAACATTCAACAAATTTTTCCAATAATTACTAACTCACATCACGCTAGTAAATATTTAAATAACTTTCCGGATTAAAATTAAATTAATTTATCTCAATTAAATGTAATAAATCCTTAAATTTAAAAGCCATAAAAATACGGGGTATTACATACTCCCCCCCTAATAACGAAATTTCGTCCCGAAATTCGAAAAATGAGGCCTACCTGGTAGAACAATTCTGGATACAATTTCAGTACGCAAAATGTCTACATAGTAAGGCGCTTAATCACTATAGCCCCCGCCTCACAGCAAGCTTGATTAACAATCTCATTGGAGACAATTCACATGGTGCTCCTAACCGACAACATTCGCATAGGTCACGCCTATACATTTTCTATTATCTCACTATCATTGGGAGGCTGCACCTCACTACATGACAACCACTCGGTTTTATTTATATACAAAACTCCCATTCTAAAAAAGACCATACGAACATTCGAACACTCTTGTTCGCCTAAAACAGTCGTGAAATTTCACCATAGTTATCGGATTATTCTCGACTGATCCAAAATTCTGATTATCCACTCACCTTTAAACATACGGAAGGAGAATAGTCAAGGTTTTTCCATACCAAAACCTTAATAAGCACCTCGTACACGATAAATAGGTACGAGTGCTTCTACAGAGCATTCCTGAAATCACCGTATCAAGATTCCAAAATTTCCTTCATGTGGCTCCACTAATATTTAATCACCGTGCGCCTATTCCCTATCTAAGGGTGATACATCCTACTCGAAATGAAACCTTATCTTCGCTGGTTCCTAAAATCCCATATCAAAGGTGGGATTCACAAATCTCATCCCGATTCAGAAATTAATATTGTGTCATACCATGTACTGGCGCGATCCTTCCTTTCAAAGGAAGTCTGGGGCATACTAGTTAATATTGTAAACCACCCCAAAGGAATATCATCCACTTCCTTCTCGGGCGACTTAATTCACATGTTCGGATGAACCCTTGATCTTGTTTTGAGG
This sequence comes from Sambucus nigra, assembly GCA_949130495.1. Lineage (NCBI taxonomy): Eukaryota > Viridiplantae > Streptophyta > Magnoliopsida > Dipsacales > Adoxaceae > Sambucus > Sambucus nigra. Next base: position 659,250,973 of record OX422212.1, read on the forward strand.
ATGATAACCCATTCAAGAACTTTATCGACTTTACCGACCTCTTCCAATTTTCAGGAATTGTCGATAAACACAAAACTCTCTGGTTGATTCCTCCTCTTCCAACCGAACCCTACCTATGGGCGGTGCATGTAGATACTACTTACTACGTCCCGCTAAACATCGATTTTTCCTTGAAATGTCTCACATTAAGTGACACGTAATACTCCCCTTCCTTCCTTGGTGTATGCCGAAAGCCCCGACCCGTGCTCTTTTCTCCACAAAGCGCACTTCTGAATCTTTTATACCATACTAACATCATCACTCTTTGCATGCGCAAGTCGCTCTCACACTTGACTAATAACAACTCCGCTCCGAGTGTTCTTCATAATGATTAAATTCTAATCTATTCAAGGAATACCCCCCCCCCCCTTTTTTTAAATGGCTTCCCATAGCCTTCCAATCAAATTAGGGTGTGTTGTTCTAATTGCACGCTTATGTATGGATTATCGCCCCTCATGTGACATTTAATCCACTCTATCACTTCCACTTCGTTATGCTAGTCCCACAAACATATACTCTATACGTCCATTCCCCACGTCCTTTCAACTCGGATGATTCGATTATCAGATAACCGGAATGCCCACACACCCTATAAACGGTGCATACCAGCGTAAGCATCACATACGCTACACACCTAATACCCAATTCTTTATTTTCCCTAGTGCTAGCAACGTGATCACAACACTTGGGTACTCTCAATTACCCTAGAAATCAAAATTTTAAATCCTCTTCATCATCATTCCACCCCTTAACTCGTGGTGATAAAACAAAACTTTCAATGCTTTCTTACCACAAAATCCAGCTCCAGTGGCTTTAAATCAAAATTCAACTTCCAAGTTACATATATAATTACTTGATCCCATTTCGACCGGGGTACCAAACTCATGGAATAGTGACCAAACGTCTCTCTATTTCCAACCATACGCTAAGTTTCATGCGTGGGATGTCTCGCAAAGCGAAATCCAAATAAGGAACCCCCCGATGCACTATTACTTAGCATTGTCGGTTATCGAAATCCGTTAGGTCCTCCGTCCATAGAATATACCCCTTTATTCGGTCTCTTGACGGAAAAGTTATATTTCCTCTCATAATTACACTTAACAAAGAACATCTCACCAATTGCACTATCGTTCAGTATTGGTTGGTGGTATTTGCATTCCATAAGCCTCGAATACATACAATCGGAATTTCTCGAAATCCCTTTCCCTAATAATAGGGGTATAACTCTTAACTCCCACATCTCTAGAGGATAGATATAACAATGCACTCTTCCTATCACTAAGTCCTGAGTTCTAAACATAATACTGAGTTAAATCTTTTCGCTCAACAGTAAACCCGATACATATTGAATCATAATGACAAAGTCCATACATACATCGGTCTCGAATATCTCGAGCTCACTATCCCTTCTGAAGTCTCTAGGATAGATAATATAAGTGCGAGTCTGACCTTTTTGCAGGTGAAGCCTTGCCAGAACAAAAAAAAACATGTTGCACTAATGCAACCACTCCGATAGCCTTGCAATAATTGCCCACTATCGTACTAACCATTTCTATAACGTTTTAACAAAGATAATATCATACTCGCATATCACATCACTACAATGAGTAACCTCAATAAGGTGCATAACACTGTTAATATACTCATTCATTCTCCGCGGATAGCATTAAAGAAAAATCCCGCTACACTAGGGAAAAATATTCACATAATAATAACGTTTATAATTATACGCATTAAACTCATCTCACATGTTAATCTATCAATGAAAAAATATAGTGGCTCGTTCGTGCCACATAAACACGCCTCCTCCCATGAGGATACAACTTATACTTCCACCTTGGCAATCGTCTTGACTGCACAAATGGTTTTCGGACGTAACACGTCTGCCCAAACCAAAGCAAAACTACTTTAATCGATGTCTTTTACTAGGCACCGTATTCTTTGTCCCTTTACTCACTTCGAAAAATATTATTGCGTGCGATCTCACTCCCCACAAAATACCTCAACACATAATCCACTTATCACCTGTCCTACTAACCATGTTAGGATTGCCCTTCTCTCGGACTTTAGTAGACTCGAATCCTGTTGGCTATCCCAGTTACTCCCTTAGCCTTTTAGGTCCTAAAGAACATGTCACTCTCCATAATAGTCCTTACTGAATTTACCATCACTTGGTAAGAATTCAACTATCCGAATCATTTAAATGGGTCCCCTGATGTGTATCCACACCCTTTTGTGGTGCTACACCACCACCGTTGTATTCAGTCTTATTCTCGTCTAAATTCTTCGATTCTTTTAGCTTCCCACACAAAGGAGTATTACCATCTTTATTGACAAAATACGACATTGTCAATCCTTGATTCGGCCGTCCATCAGAATTTCCTCTTTGAGTGTTATCAACTATTATTACGAGTCGATCTCCCACTTGGGGTCGTTTCCTCCACTTGTATCTACATCTTCCGATACAAAATTTGCTAACGGTTAAGATTTACATTCACCAATGGACCTCTGTCACGTCCTCCTGTGGTGAGTTCAGGACAAAGTTCACTTCTAATCCTGAACATCTAATGAAGGAACATACGGTCGACACTGTACCTAAGGTTCTCTTATAGACATAGCGTTCCACTTCTAAATTGGTGGTTGACTCCCATCATTATAACTTCGTTCCAACAACCAAGAAAATTTTCTCTAAATTTTCACTTTCAGTTAGCCACATTCCGTCCTATATCTAAACCTTTCGATACTTTACCTCCTTTGGTAAACACATACAATTTCCGCGTTTCTAGAATTCTCACTGACAATTCTCTACACGTTTGTAACACGTTGGGTGAGTTTACTCTCGCACCTCATTCGACTATAGCAGCATTTGGAAATCATGGTTGCGCCTTAGTCACCTTTCTAGCCTCGACTTCTCGTGCCATAATGGAGGCGACCTCTACTACGGTCATCATCCTCGAATATAATTTTCAACATTAACTGAGCCCTGCCTCCTGATGTCCACTTAACGGTCCTCTTCTGACATCCGTCATCTCTCGGCACACGCACACATCCGAACGAAATTAGAATTCACTAATGTATATACGTCATGGCAGGAGAACGAAATCTCATCAAAGGAATCGACAATCCTAAACATAGGGCTCTATATCAAACAAAGTAACGTTGAAAGCATAATAAGCCGCACAGATGCTAAACGACACTAGAACCTGATGCTCTGATACCACCTGTGACACCCCGCCTAATTAAATACCCGGTGATCAGTCCTTTATTAAATTAAAATGAAGGTGATGGTTGGTTCATTCTTAGCATCACTGTCGTAAAAATAACTTTACCAAATTAACACCCTAAATAATTAAGCTAAGTGCCAAAACCATTTTAGACATTACTTTCCAAATTTTATTTATATAAACCAACATTTAAACTGGACATCATTCATAGATAACGAATCACACAACAGCTATCCTGGAATATATAAATCCAAATAACCAAACATTTAATTAATTGAATCCAACATTTAATACTTAAATGAAAAACATCCTGACAATACTAATCCCAAAGTGCAAATACTGGAAATAAATGGATTACAATATCCAATAAAACAACTGAATAATGGAAAGGACGACACATGTCCAACTGAAATAATAGTGCTAGAAGAGGAATCAAGAAGTGGGGTCGTCTAAGCAAGAGGCCTGCAACTCCCACCTAAGCTGCAGCACGTTCCTTCCAAAGGATCCTATGCAAGACGCCCCTGTGGCTGGGCACCTGTAATATATACATATATATACAAGAGGGAAAAGAAAATAGAAACGGGTCTGAGTCCGATTGTAAAAATGATTTAAAATTTGTTTAGCAAGTATTTAAAATGTTTACTGGCCAATGCAACAACATATTAGTGCGACACTCCCTTGAGAAATTCTCACCTCTCCTCTAATGTGCACACCTATTGCACTAACCTTCCCAACGGTTAAACTTGTCTTATCTTAGGTTACTCGTAAGATTTAAACTGGCAATTCAACTGTTTAAGAAGTAAATTTCATTTAATAACAAAGCTCTCCATTTAACGTTATTTTCTAATAAAGTTTTCCAATATCACATCATATTTTTCAAACAAGTATTTCCAAATTGAAATCATTTATCATCTCTTACTTACTATAAACACAGGAGGTAGTTCTCAAATTTCAGAATTTAAATATATATATTAAATACTCATATAATATATATATATTCTAACAGCACCCCACATAAAAATTATGGTGCGGGCATACTCTGCTATCCAGTCCCCGTATCACTCGTACTAAGGGAAATACAAGTTCGGAACCACTCTCGAACTGTATTAACATAAACACAAACAACATTGAGGCGAAGCATATAGTCTCGGTCTCTAAGAGGTCAGCACATGTCCCCATGTCTCTTAGGCCGTCTGACTATCGATACGATTAGCCTGTACCAAGGGATCTCTATCTTCTAGGGTACAAGTCAATATCCCCCATAAAGGTCACATCGAGATAAGACTGTCCCAACGCGGTAACCTCAGGGATAGCAAGTAGCGCGGGCATGGTTTTTACACATTATAATATATGCACAATCACATAGTCATATATATACAACACTTATTCACATTTCTCAATTTGGTGTACCCACAACCTATAATTATAACTTCTTGTTCTGAAGACATTTTACTCACTTATCCCGTATAACGGACTCATATCGTTTATTACGGTTATTTCCCTCTCGTGATCTTTAAAGTAACCTCACTGTCCCAAATACTTAAATCGTCACACCTACACAACCCCAAAAATTTTGTACTAATCTGAATCCCTCGAATACTGGTTTTCCTCACTCAAATTAACCGATTTCTAAAATAGGGGTAAAAATAGGAATTTCCCTAAAAATTAAAAATCTTGCTCGAACCAGAATGGTTCTCACTCGAACGACTTCCACGTGTCGCTCGAACTACTTCGAGCGACTTGTCCATCTCGCTCGAACGACTTCGCGCGACATTGACATCTCGCTCGAACGACTTCGCGCGACATTGACATCTCGCTCGAACTACTTCGCGTGATATCGCGCGAACTGCACTGTTTCGTCTTCAACCTTTGGCAGATTCGTTTTTCATCATTTTTAAGCCTAAAAACCTCTATAGTTTAATCCCAAACATCTCCTCTTCAATCCCAATCAATAATATCATGATTATATAACATTAATAACTTCCTAAAATCATTAATTCATCAAAAATCATTTAGATTACATGAAATCCCCAAATTAATTCGTACGAACCCTAATTCCCAAATTTTCAATTAAAGAACCTAATCAACATCAATTCGTTCATCCATATTAATTCTAAATTTCATAATACAACCTCTACATATGATCAAGGTTCAAGCTACACAGATTCTCCTTACAACACATACGATTTCTTCTTCCAAAACATATAATTTTTCAATCAAAATACGAAAATTTTATTCCTAGACTAACATGAGAGGAACATTAACTAGAATTAAGCAAGATAAATACTTGCCTGTAGATTTCAGGGTTCTGATTTGTGGACGAATTTGGTTTGGTCAAGATCCTCGTTGCGCGATATACGCGTTGGTGGTGGTGCAACCGGATGAATTTTTTTAGCCTTGGATTGCTTGGAAAGCTTTCTACCTTCCTCTCTAATGGTCGTTCTAAGATTGTGAGTGTTCCCACCCTAAAAGACCATTCCAAATGGCTTATATAACGTAATGAATTTCGTGGGTTTAATTACCCAAAAATGCAAAATGTCCAAAATGCCCTCCCAGGGTGCTAAATAGGCCTAAAAACGCCCCGAGACCCAAACTAAACCCCCGGGTACACTTTTCTGACTATCTCGACCCTTCCGGGCACTTTGGCGCGCTCAAAACGACCATACGAGCGACTTATAATTTATTCACTTTTATTAATCAACATTTAGTCCCGACAGGACACGGGCGCGTCCCGACTTAATTTCCATAATTGTCATTTTATTCACACGTGACAATTTTTATAAAATAAATTGCATATATTACTATACTCATCCAGTAACATTCAACAAATTTTTCCAATAATTACTAACTCACACCACGCTAGTAAATATTTAAATAACTTTCCGGATTAAAATTAAATTAATTTATCTCAATTAAATGTAATAAATCCTTAAATTTAAAAGCCATAAAAATACGGGGTATTACAATACCCAGATTTCTTTCAAGTTATTCATCACATATTTTCAGATTTCGTATGATCTATATTTAGGGATTTATTGTAAATGAATTCCTACCCCGAATCATGAATTTCATCCATTTAAATCGCAAGAAATCATTTAAATCATAAAATTGAAACCCTACACTACATGGGTATTATGACATACTTAAAATACTTCGAGATAAACACTTGTATTGATAAAGTAGGTCTGATTTTTCGTTGTAGAAGATGAATCCGTGTAAGAACTCCCTAATCCTCCTTGATTTTGGCTCCTAAAGCTCTCTTCTTTCTTCCTTCTCTCTTCTTTTGACCTCTTAGGGTTTAGAATATGAATTACGGCTGCCTCAAACTCTTAGACATAGGTTTTTTATCCTTAATCCCGAAATTAGGCTAACAGACCAAGCCCAAATGACCCAAATACTCCCATGTGGGCCCGATCATGTCTAAAAAGTCCTCGGGACCCTATTACTACACCCGGGTACACTATTCCGAATATTTCGATCCTTTTGGAATCAATTGTGACCTCGAAATCACCATCCGAGTCACTCTACATAAATTTTCCATCTCAACCTCAATATAGTCTACCCGTGACTCCCGATTAAGATATAATACAATCACCTCGATATCACTCGCTACAACGTATAGTAATTATCACAAGTTATTTACTACTCACTTAGTAAATTTATTCCGAAAATATTAATCACTATCTCACCTGATTAATATTTTAAATAAATACATAATATTTAATTCAATTAAATTATGGCACACGCGTAATTTTAAAAAATAATAATATAATTAATTAAATTTCTAAATACTCAGAAATACGGGGTGTTACATACTTTGCCCCTATAAAGGAATTTCGTCCTCGCAATTCAAATATGCCTAGTACTAAAACTTCATATTCTTACACTCATTGCATCTGAACGTATTCACAGTTAACTCGTAATAATATTTTGGTGTTGCCACGATATAAACGTCGATGGTACCATTACGACTGAAGGTCTACTCACTACAAACCAAGATTAGTGACAAGTCTATTCAAACTCTTACATATCGATATGTTCCCTCATGCTCCAAGTCTCACTTATTTAATTACATGTAAAACTATCGTGAATCCGATAAAAATGTCTCAAAAGATGAGCCTATACTTCATTGGATCTATTATTTCTATGTTAGAAAAGACCTCACTTCTATAGCTACCTGTTTTGATTATTGTCAAACACATAACTACCTTTATGGTAGACACCCGCAACAGTTCCTGACCACTCATGTCAGACTTCAAACCTTCTATTCATGGTAACGTAACTCTCACTACATTCCTGACCTATAAAAAAATGGCGTGGATTAACTCAATCCTTGTTGATGGACCATGAATCACTCTCGATCCGAGAAGCTTATTATTCTACACCCCTAACCAACCAAAGGGTGGATGATAAGATCTTCATATGAAGCCTCAAAAGGCGGCATGCAGATAGTAAGCTGCTACAAGGTATCACACGTAACTTTACCAATGGTAATTAATACTCCCAATTACCCAAAAATCCAGAATATGCCTTTTTCACATTCTTTAGCATCCTAGTCACCTCCCGTCTACCCATCGGCCTACGAGTGACATGTCTAGATAAAAATGCAACTCCGTCCCGTCGCCTCCTGACCCTTAATATCAGAGGTGGGATTCAGGGGTCTCATCCTTAATCACAACAATATTGGGAGGCACCTTGTGCCGATTCATTTCATCTCTCCAATGAAATGTTGGTCATACTCTCCGATAGTTTAACTCCCCCAAATGAATAACAATTATTTCGTTTCGATCAATTCACTCCACAAACTCGAAGGAAATACTGACCTCTATGCGATTTTGATAACCTAATAATGAACTTTATCAGTCTGAGTTTCCATTTCATCACTGGAATCGTGAATCTATTACAAAATTCGGGTTGATCATCTCGAACCAACCTTTTCCCATCTAGGAGTGGTGCACCTAGAGAAAATTTCACTATGTCTCACTAAACGCCGATCCACATGCTTGACACTTCATCACGTGGAACATCTTACTCCCCTTTTCTGGGATATAAAAAAATCATGGCCCATGCGTCTTCTCTAAAACTGCGCACTTTCTGAGCGCTTTTTCTTCTGGTAGAAGTTACCATCTTATCTATGCGCAATCCACTTTAGGCATTTGACTAAGTGAGATTGCAATCTACTTTTCAAAATTATGAGTTCCTCCCTTAACAAGGGATACCTTTTTCATGTGCCTCCAGCATCTTTCAACTCACCTCGGTTGTGATAGTTTCCCCTAGACATACACATAGTCGGACGATCTCCTTTTCTCAAATGAAGTTCAGTTCATCATACCATTCCACTTATATTTCCAACCACCCCACAGGCATACATTCAACACATTTATAACCACAATCCCTTATATCGGATGATATTGAAAGTCAAGTTAACCAGGGTGCTCATACACCCTATATCCCGTGCACATCTGCGCAATAATCACTGCAATAATTCTTACATTAAATGTGAAATTTTTCGTAGCCAAAAGTACATATTTCGTTGCTGATAGTTATTGGAAATAAAAATTATTTCGTAGCAAGTTCATGGACAAAGGCCCATTGCTAAATGTATATGGCCACAAAATTAACTTTCGTTGCCAATTGTTTAGGTCATTTGCCACGAAATTGTTTTCATAGACAATTATCATATTTAGGCTTCAATTTGTTTCGTAGCTAATAGTCTAATATTTTGTTGTTAAATGTCTTAATTTTGTTGCGAATTTTATATGTAAACTAGTGTGTTAGAAACTTATAGCTATGGAATTTACAATATAACATAATTATATCAAGCTCGGCCACACATTCTCAAGGTGGCTATACAATAAGGTTGTACTCTATTACTCTACTAAAATGATTTAGTTCTCCTCGAGACTTCCCCACTCATCAACTAGTGGTGCAAAATTTGCCCAAGTGCTCCGCACACAGCACTACCCGACTTCACTGGCCTTATATCGTGTAAGAGCTCTCTGCTCAAAGTGTTATCATATACACGTCCAACAACTAAATTGATTTACCCATGCCCTAGACCCCAACATATCTCTTAACTCTCGACATTCGTCTAGGTTCATGTGTGGGACGTCTCGCAAGTGAAATCCAAATAAGGAATCCCCCGAATACACTACAACCAAGCATTATCGGTCATAGAGATTCGTAGGCCCGAAGAATATAATCGGGACACTCAAAGTCATGTCCCCATTCGTCAAAGTCTAACCCTAAACTCCAGCATCTCTAAAGGAGTCATATACACTGGGATCACACTATCACTAAGTCCCCATCGCTCAATCAATAACGAGCTAAATCTCTCCACTCGATAGAAAACCCGATATACTCTAAATCACATCAGTAAAGTCCCTACACTCTGGGATCAAATATAACGAGACAACTATGCTCTCTGAAGTCTCCTCCAAAATATAATATAGAAGTGATATCCTCCCACTTTGAGAAGAGGCATCGCAAAACAACACATCCTGCCCTGGAACAGTGAACATGATAGCCTTGCTGTAATAGCCCACTGAAATATATCCTCTCAGTGTCCACATTCGCTCCCTTGTGGATGGAACCAAAGAGGGCCCCGCTACTCAATGGTAACTATATACAAACTATAATACTATTAACGATACCTCTATTAAACCTGTTTCACGTGCAAATCTAGTACTAACGATCTATTGTGACTCACTTGTGTCACACAAAACATACCCCATTCACCCTAAGATAAAACTCATACTTTCAATAGCACTGGCGATTCAAATAGTTCCTGGACATAACATTCTCGTCTAAACGGAACCAAAAACTTCTATAACTGTTGCCCCTGCTGGGCATCATGCTCATATCCCCTAACTCGCTGTAGACAAGATCAATACATATGACCCTACTCTCCACACAAAGGACACTTCTTTGTGTCATACGCTTGTCTCTAGCCCCACTGGCCATTTCGGGGTTGTCCTTCTCTCGAACCTGTTAGTCTTGGCCTCGATTGCTACCCCTGTTATTTATTTGTCTTTGCTGGTGCTATAAAACACACTGCTGGCCCTGACGACCCTGATGAAATCCATCGTCACTTAGTAGGAATTCCATTAATCTGAATAATTTAAATGAGTCCTCTGTTCGGTATCCCCCTGTGGTGCCTCACTATCACTAAGTACACTCATTCTTGTTCTATTGACTAGACTCTCCAATATCTTAGCTCCCTTCACATGGAAGCATTTATATTTCCCTTACAAAAGTAGGACATTGATGACATCACCATCAGTCGTCCCAGTCGAATTTTCCCTTCAATGCTGGCGTATTCTACCCATGAGTCCATCATTAATTTAAAGACTCCTTCATCGGGTATGAAGGTCCGCTAAGAAATCAAATTCTCCCTTATGTTGGGCCACTGTCCAGTCCTCCTACAATAAGTACAGGAATTTCCTTCGCCTCTCAATTAAAATAGATGATGAAAGGATTTGCAATCAAATTGCATCCCAAATTTCTCGATATTCATGGTATCTCTCCTCGAAAGTGGTGACTGACTCCTATTACTACAATACTGCTCCTATGAACTAAAAAATTTTCATTAAAAATTTAGTCATGAGTGACACTGTACTCCCCCACACGCAATCCTATTTCAATGTTCTTTTTCCATTAGTAAATCACCATTCCGCACTTTCCCCAAACTCTTGTGGATGTCTCTTCTGAAAAACCTCTTCGGCTCTCTCCATTATCAACTGTACTAGGTGAGCCTGAATTTGTGACACCATTTTCTACGACGGTGCTTGGGAAAACTGCTGCGCCCTAGCGATTATCCCAATGTCATCGGCCTGAACTATAATCATGGTGGCTTCTACCTTGGTCACCATTACCAGAATACTCTATGGCTAAGCCTCTCCTCCTACAATTCTTCTAATTTCCCTCGCTGGTCGTCCTATATTGTTCAGTGTACAAAGCCCAACCGAACTCGTATATTATTCGCGTAAACTATACTTAATAGGAGGAAAATGTAAGTCGCCCTATAAATCAACAGTCCTAAGCGTAGGGCTATATACCATAGAAAAGAAATGTTGAAAACGTAGTTATCCGCACAGATCCTATGGACACTAGAATCTAATGCTCTGATACCATCTGTGATGCCCTGCCTATTTTAACCACGGGTGATCAGTCCTTTATAAAAATAAACCAGAATCTCATTTGGTTCATTCTTATCATAACTATCGAAAGCTTTTTGAATTACTAACCACCTATTTTAAATTAAGTCGATGTTGATACCAAAATTAGTATGCTGATGTGGACGAATAATAAGAAGACACGTGTCAATCTATGTGGCACAATAGCAACGAGGAAGATCATTCCCCCGACCAACATACTCACTCCGAGCAACAGGTGTACTCCGAGGAACACCAGTCTTCCGAGGAACACCAGCCCTCCGAGGAACTCTTGTCCTCCGAGGAACTCCAGTGCTCCGAGGAACTCTTGGACGATGAGAAACTAAGGCGGTTCGAGCTGCATCTCGACCACAGCATTGATTGCCAGATAATCAACAGTTCAACTATTCATTGAATGCTTATCATCTTAATGCACACGCTTGAAGAGCATTAAATGAGTTACCCTTTCATATGTATATCATTTAATGTATCACCCTTTCATGTACAACCTAAGGGCTATAAATACCTTGTATCACCCTCATTCAAAGGGACCGGAATTTCTTGATAGCACTTGTAATCGAGAATTCCTAAACACTCAGCAATAACATAACAGTGGACGTAGGCCATTCATATAAGCTGACCCACTTTAAAATTCTTTGTCTCATTTATTTATCCGTGATTGAATAATTAGAGTAATCTAGTTTTTTACATCAACAGATTGGCGCCGTCTGTGGGAACGATTGTTATTATCGTTTTTCACCGAAAATCATTCATCATCAATGGCAGATAACTCGGAATCCAGCAATCGAAACGCTGGAAATGTTGGAAATCCTCCAAATCCCTCTGCACCTCCAGATCTGGCTAGGATTATGATGAATCTGGCTCAAGGACAAACCGCCATGCAGGAAACAATGAGGCAACTCATACAGACCCTTCATGGCGGTGCACCTGCACGTTCAGGACAGCGAAGTGGTCAGAGGCAAACTTATTTACTTCCTTCACGATCCAGGCGTACTGAGTCATATCGTAATGAGGAATCTGATGATTTTTTTTATCAACCTGGGCCAACTTCGTCAATAAGGGCTACAGATACTGATCAACGTATCACTCTCTCTCTAGAAAGACCCAGTGCTTTGGAAAGACTGAGTAGGGTGTCTCCTTTCAGTCGATTAGGCCCTAGGAGGAATAGGAGTCCACCTAAGACCATGTCGAGGAGTTTTCGACGACCATCAGATCTAAGAGAAGGATCAGCACAATCAAGACCAGTTGCTCGTCAAGATAGATCTCAAGAGGCCACATAAGAATAATCAATTGCTCGAACTAATAAGCCCGAGGAAGGAAACGATGCGTGGAAGGGTTCCATTCAGCGCTTGGAGGATAGATTGGGAGAAATGGCTAAGGCGAAGAATCCCTTACAACGAACTTTTGTTCAAGGGACACCTTTTGTCCAGGTCATTGTGGGTTTTCCTACCCCGTCAAAGTTTAAAGCACCAGTGGTGACCCCCAAATATGATGGAAAGACAGATCATGTTCTACACATAGAGCAATATCAAGCTGCTGCCGACATCTATGCTGTCCCCGACGAGATGAAATGCAGAGCATTCTCGGGAACTCTTACTGGATCTGCCCAGATATGGTACAACAATCTTCCTCGGGGTAAGATTTCAACTTTCTTTCAGTTGACTGAGTTGTTCATCGGTAATTTCTGTTTTGGGGCAAAGCCAGTAAAAAAGAGTAGCACACTTGTTAAGTGTTAGACAAAAATCTGGTGAGAGTACTAGAGATTACATAACTCGTTTCAATAACGAGAAACTGGAAGTCATAGATTATGAAGAAAAGACAGCAATCACCGCCTTGATGAGTGGGTTGTTGCCTAACAAGTTGTATTACACTTTGGCCAAAGATCCACCTACAACTATGTCAGAGTTGATGGCGAAAGCGGCCAAAATAATGAATGCCGAGGAGGCTATGGCTGCAAAGAAGAATATGGATAAAGAAACCAAGGTGGAAGACGGCAAATCCAAGAAGAAAGAGCATAAGGGAAATGGCGGTGATAAGCATTCCAAGAATAATAAATCGTCATGGGAAGTCCTGAAGAAATTCGATAATTATACTCCTTTGAAAATGGGTATTAATCATGTATTGGAAGAAATCAAGAATAACGAGGAAGTAAAGTGGCCAAAGAAACTGAGGTCAGACCCTGACCTGAGGAACAGGGATAAATATTGCGAGTTCCATAAGTATCACGACCATATGACCAAAAATTGCATAGCTCTTCAGAACGAGATTGAAACACTCATCCGAAGAGGGAAACTAGCAAAGTATGTTGATCGGGGAGGCGAAAGAAGAAATAATGACCGAACTAGAGAAAGGTCTAGATCTCCTCGTCGAGCAGAGGAGAAAAAGAAAAGGAATCATGAAGATGATACAGAGGATGACCCCGATCTTCCTAAGAAACCAAGGCAGCCAGAATGAGAGGTATTTTCAATACGCTTTGGGTCATTTGATTGTAATGTCATTACAGGAGGAGATGCAGGAGGAGGAGACCTTACTGCAGAAAGAAAAGCTTACCTCGGTGAGGCTCAGGCTTGCTCATACATTCAACGGATAAATTTGGCTGAAGAGGATTGCCCGAGGAAGGTAAACAAAGGGAAGCTGGTCATCGGTTTTTCAAAAAATGACCTTGCAGGTGTTCTTTACCCTCACGACGACCCTTTGGTGATCAAAATGAGGATGAAAGAAGTAGTGATCTCAAGGGTGCTGGTAGATAATGGTAGTTCGGCAGACATCATGTACTATTCATGCTTTGACAGTTTAAATTTGAAATTATCTCAATTGGAACCTTATCACAGAACTCTATTGGGTTTTGCTGGCGAGAAAGTCTTTCCACTTGGGACGATCAAGTTGGATATATTCATTGGAACTTGGCCTGCTTGTCGAACAGAAAAAATACGCTTCTTTGTGATGGATAAGAATGTGCAGTCAGCTTACAACATCATCATGGGAAGAGTTGGTTTGAAGAAGTTCGAAGCAGTTCCATCTACAGTGCATCAGTGCTTAAAATTCCCAACAAATTTCGGAGTAGGAGTTGTGAAAGTTGATCAGAAAGTAGCTCGGGAATGCTATTATTCGTCTGCCGAGTAAGAGGAGCTTGAAGAGTCAAGGAAAAAGACTACTACCTACCAGGTGGATGAAGATACAGAAATTGAAACACTGGATCCCAGAGATGAATCCCAACTAGTAAAAGGACAGGTGGTGGAATCTACAAAAAATGTTATTCTAGACGACGAGCACCCTGAACGAATAACCCAGATAGGTTCGACGTTGGATGCTTCAATAAAACGGGAGTTGATAACTTTCTTGAGAGACAGAAAGAAAACTTTTGCATGGAGTCAAGAAGACATGCCAGGAATAGATCCAAACTTCTTATGCCATGAACTCAATGCGAATAAGGAGATCAAGCCTGTAAAGCAGAGAAGAAGAGTGTTTATTCCCGAGAAGAATCAAGCCATACAAGAGGAGGTCGAGAAGCTCCAGAATGCCCAATTCATTGAAGATGTGAAATATCCAGACTGGTTAGCAAATGTGGTGATGGTAAAGAAGAAAAACAATAAATGGAGAATGTGTGTTGATTTCACTGATCTCAACAAGGACTGCCCAAAGGATCACTTCCCATTGCCCAGAATTGACCAACTAGTGGATGCTACCTCGGGACACGAGCTGCTCAGCTTCATGGATGCTTACTCTGGTTACAACCAGATCAAAATGAAACTTAGAGACAGGGAAAGCACTTCTTTTATTACCCCTAGGGGAACTTACTGTTATAATGTTATGCCTTTTGATTTGAAAAATGCAGGAGCGACATACCAGCGGCTGATGAACAAGGTTTTTGCCGAATAAATCAGTTGCAATATGGAGGTCTATGTCGACGATATGCTGACAAAGAGCAAGAAAGCTGCTGATCATCTAGTTGACTTAGGTCAGACCTTCGATCAACTGGATAAATACCAAATGAAGCTCAACACGACGAAGTGCACCTTTGGAGTACGAGAAGGAATGTTCCTCGGGTACATCGTCAACCAGCGAGGCATTGAGGCAAATCCAGCAAAGATCAAAGCTCTTTTAGGGTTGCGATCTCCAACGACGAAGAAAGAGGTGCAGAGTCTTACAGGACGAGTTGCAGCGCTCAATAGATTTGTATCCCGAGCAACTGATAGATGCCTCCCATTCTTCAAAACACTTCGGAAAACTTTCGAGTGGAATGATGAATGTGAAAAAGCCTTTCAAGACTTGAAGAAATATTTGGGAGCACCTCCACTGTTGTCCAGACCAGTAATGAGAGAAAATTTGTACTTGTACCTGGCAGTCTCAGAGAATGCAGTCAGCTTGGCATTGATCAGATTGGAGAAGGGAGTCTAGAAGCCAATTTATTACACAAGTAAGGCTTTCCGAGGTGCAGAGATCAGGTACCCAAAGCTGGAAAAATTGGCATTGGCATTAATTGAAGCAAGTAGAAGAATGAGGCCTTATTTCCAGGCCCATGCCATCGTCGTGTATACCGACATGCCATTGAGACAAGCCCTTCATAAGCCAGAAAAAGATGGGAGACTGATGTATTGGGCAATAGAGCTCGATGAATACGATATTGTGTATGAACCCAGATCATCACTAAAAGGGCAAGCTGTAGCAGACTTTATAGCAGAATTTACATATCCTGATACCCCCGAGGAACAAAAGTTTCTCGCTGATCAACCTGTGGATGTTACAGGATCAACAGACATAAGTCCAGATCAACTCCGGTTGGTAAAAGGGCTTGTGGATGTAGAAAAATCATCAAATTCAAACCCAGACCAACTCCGGTTGGTAAAAGGGCGAGAAGAGATGGTCGACGAAGAGCGAAAAATACCAGGGGAGGATGAAAGGAAACAACAGATATTTCACCGAGGAACTCTGTCAGATAAGAAATTTGAAGATGAGTTACCTACATGGAGATTATATGTAGATGGATCATCTTGCACTACGGGTTGTGGAGCAGGGATTGTTTTGAACACCCCAGACGAGATTGACGTGGAATATGCCTTACGATTCCAATTCAAAGCTTCCAATAATGAGGCTGAGTATGAAGCCTTGATAGCAGGTCTTAATTTAGCAAAGATTATGGAAGCGCAACAAGTGATGGTATTCAGTGATTCTCAATTAATTGTGAATCAGATGATGGGAACATATGCAATTAAAGGAGAATTAATGGTCAAGTATCATGCAAAGGCGATGGAGTTGTTGGCAGAATTTGATGCCATTCAATTGATCAGAATACCAAGAATGGAGAATGCACAAGCAGACGCACTGGCCCGACTAGCATCAGCTACTCGTACCGAGTTACGAAGAACAATACCAATTGAGGTGTTAGAAAGTAGAAGCATAGATGAAGACCTGACGATGAATATTATTACTCTTGATTTAGGACCATCTTGTATGGATCCCATCAGGGCATATGTCGAGGAAGGAGAATTACCGGAGGATAAGATCTCTGCCAAGAAATTGAAGTTTAAAGCTGCTCGGTATGTACTAACTAATGGTGTTTTGTATAGACGAGGAATTATGGCAGGTTTGCAAAGATGTGTACATCCCTCCGAGGTAAAAGAATTGATTGAAGAGATCCATGAAGGGTCTTGTGGAGCCCATGTAGCAGGTCGGACACTTTTGCAAAGGGTGATGACGCAGGGATACTACTGGCCAACGATGAGGGCTGATTGTATAGCCTATGCTAAGAGATGTGATAAATGCCAACGTTTTTCCTCCGTCCGATGAACTCCACAAGCATTGTTGACACCCATAACTTCCCCTTGGCCTTTCTCCATGTGGGGAATGGATTTGGTTGGACCACTGCCAACGACCCGAGGAAGATTCAAGTACCTCGTCGTCGCAGTGGATTATTTTACTAAGTGGGTAGAAGCTGAGCCACTTATTGATATGACGTACGAGAAGGTATACCAATTCGTTTGGAAGAACATCATCTGCCGATATGGTCTCCCTCATGCCTTCATCACAGAACATGGAACACAATTTGATAACGAGGAGTTTGCCGCCTATTATCATCAGTCAAACATTTTGAAAGTTCATTCAGCACCAGGCCATCCTCAAAGCAAAGGACAGACTGAAGTGACGAACAGAACATTACTAAATGGTTTGAAGAAGAGGCTAAGTGAGGCTAAAGCTAATTGGATTAATGAGCTACAGTCAGTATTGTGGGCTTACCGAACAACTCCTCGAGCAGCAACTAGAGAATCACCATATATGCTAGCATTTGGAAGTGAGGCTGTAATACCTGCCGAGTTGGGTCTTCCAACACACAGAGTGCTGAATTTTAATTCCCCAGTCAGCGACTTGATGAGGAGATTAGATTTGGACATGCTTGAGGAAGTTAGAGAAGAGGCAGCCATTAGGAATGCTGCTTATCAACAGCGAACAGCCCTGTTCTACAACAAGAGGGTGAAAAAATGCGACTTAAAAGAAGGAGATTACGTGCCAAAGAAGGTCATTCAGAAGCACAATAATTTGGAAGCAAACTGGCATGGACCTTACCGAGTTACTGCAGTTGTCCGACCAGGAACTTACCGAATAGCAACTCTAGAAGGAGAGGAATTTAAGAACGCATAGAATGCTGAACACCTACGCAAGTATTATCAGTGATGTAAAATGTAAAGCAGTTCCATCAATATGAATAAAACGATGATATTTCACAATCTTCTCTCCTTTTATTGAAAGTTTTTCGGGGAATACTAGTGTGTTTAACACTACGCTGCTCGGTATGCAACGCTGCTCGGCAGTAAAAAGAAGACGATAGTTCAAACCCACGACCAACTCCGGTTGGTAAAAGGGCGAGAACAAATTATACTCCTTTGGTTAGAAGGCGTACACTAGCGTGACTAACTCAGGTTGGTAAAAGAACTAGTGGACATGATAGTTCAAACCCACGACCAACTCCGGTTGGTAAAAGGGCGAGAACAAATTATACTCCTTTGGTTAGGAGGCGTACACTAGCGTGATTAACTCAGGTTGGTAAAAGAACTAGTGGACATGATAGTTCAAACCCACGACCAACTCCGGTTGGTAAAAGGACGAGAACAAACTATACTCCTTTAGTTAGGAGGCGTACACTAGCGTGACCAACTCAGGTTGGTAAAAGAGCTAGTGGACACGATAGTTCAAACCCACGACCAACTCCGGTTGGTAAAAGGGCGAGAACAAACTATACTCCTTTGGTTAGGAGGCGTACACTAGCGTTACCAACTCAGGTTGGTTAAAGAGCTAGTGGACATGATAGTTCGAACTCAGACCAACTCCGGTTGGTAAAAGAGCGAGAACACAAGATGATCGACGAAAGGCCAATCTGGGTTGGTTAGGAAACAAAATATGCTCTCAAATGCCAACTTATATTGGTCGAGAAGTAAGATATTATCTCAAATGCCAACTTATGTTGGTCGGGAAGTAAGTTTATTACATAAAAGTTCCTCGAAGAACAAATATTCCAAACTGAACCAAGTATAGTTGGTCGGGGATAAAAACCCACTAACTGTAGTTGGTCGACGAGGAAAAGTCATCGACCTTGGTTGGTCGGGCACATTTTATGAAAAAGACAAAAATTTACCAAGTATAGCTGGTCGGGGATAAAAACTCTCACTAACTATAATTGGTCGACGAGCACAATTTAACAACCTTGGTTGGTTGGAAAAAGTTTAAACATTTTTATACTCATTACTTTATTATTAAGTGATCGAGCAACATTACTAATACTTATAATTTTTTACTAAGTTGGTCGATGAACCACACAATATTGTTATGCAATCACAAATATAAAGTGTTTGACAAATACAAGAGCAATGCAAATTTGCAAAAAAAAATGAAATTCTTTCATTAAATTCAAAATGAATTACACAAGTTTATTACATTGATATTAAATTGTGTACTAATTATTACATCAGAATTTCCTATTCTACTGGTCTTTTCCCTTTTGCTTTTGAAATAGGCTCCTCGCCAGCAGGAGGATCTTCCAGGAAAAGGGGAGAATTAATGAAATTAATATCTCGGAGCATTCTGACGTTCATTATTGAAGGAGTGTCCAGTAGATGCTCGGGACGAGATACCTCGATCTGAGAATGAAGATTGTAATCACCGAGGTATTTTGCAATTAAGTTCTGAGGAATGGCACGAGCTGGGATCCATTCCATGTCCAATTTATAAGGTGGCACGGGCAAGTCTAGTACCCCAGGATCATGATAGTCCCACAGGTAGTGCCCTTGTTCGAGCTTCAACACGCCCAAGGCATTCAGCCAACCTTGCTTGTAGCCCTCATTATTGGCATTCTGGATACGATCATCTAAATGGAATAAATCTTCGTTGTATCCAGCCATCCAAAATTCCCTGGGCTGTTTATTAAATTGAAATGTCCACCTTGCAATCTTCTCGTTAAGACTTTGGATGAAAAGTTCATTAGTCTTCAATACTGAGTCCTTTGAAGAAAGCTGTTGTTCCAGTTCTCTAACCTTCTTGGACAGATCAGACAAAGCTTGGTTCTTAGCCATTAATTGGAATGCTTGCTTTTCCAACGTTGATCGAGTACGAGCCTCTTCAACATTACGACTAAGAGCTCTTGATCCTCCCCGAGCAGGTCGAGAACTTGGTTCCTCGATAACATTCTGAGCAGCTCTTCCTCGACCACGAGAACCTCTTCCTCGTCCCCGAGTAGCAGTAGAAGTACCAGATCTTCTCAAGGTATCCAACTCTTGCCTTAATTTGGCATTCTCAGCCTCTAGAAAGGAAAATCCCTCTTCAGTCACTGGGATTACAGCTGTTGAAGAAGATGTTGCAGACTTATACTGTGCCAGCTCTTTCTGCAAATTGTTATTTTCTTGCTTTAGCAGCTCGGCAATCTGTCTACAAGCTTCAACTTCACCCCTTAGGGTTCTCTCCCTGATATCGTACCCAGCAAGGATCTTTTTGTGGCCTGTCTCGGCAGAAAGCTGTTGATACCTCTTTTCATACCCCTCGTGCAAAAGGGCAGTTGATTCTTTGTACTGAGTCTGAAGATCTTCTAAAGTATATTGAAGCTCCTCGATCATGTCATAGTAAGCCACGTTATTGGCCACAACTCGATCAAGTAAGTCCTTCAGGTATTGATAAGCTTCTACTGCCTGCTCTGAAGCATCATGACCGAGGATGTCAGCAACTTCTGATACACTCGATTCTGTGTGACCAGCATTATAATATTCATGTCATTGCTGCATCAACTTTGTATTATTGGCAGATAATAATTCTATTCTAGCCACAAACTAGTAAAGAAGAGAAGGCAAGAGTTAATAAAAGAAGAAGACAGAACATCAACAACGCAGAGGAACAAAAAAAGGTAATTTTATTACATCATCAAAAGGAGTACAGCGTTCAGAATACAGAGTACAAGTAAAAGAAAAATAGAAAGAGAATACCGAACAACTTCACACCTTTTCCTTGTCTCCCAAAACTTTCTCGGGAGGCTGGGACGAGGAGCTTGGTTGCTCGGTGGGAACAATGAGTTGATTGGCAGAAGTTGAGACTTGTTCAGGAGGAGCAGGCAAAGACGAGATCTCCTCGGTGGCTGTCTGATTGGGTTGTGGAGCAAGGACTTGATCACCAACTATCATTGAAGACTCCTCAAAAGCAGCTTCGTCTTCTTCCTCATCTTCAATCATAGGAGGAGGGCCAGGAAGATGTTGCTGGAATAGTTAAGAGTCCTCGCTAACCTTCAGTTCCTGCAGGGCAGCAACCCAACCATCTCGGAAGTATTTCAAACTCCCATACTTGACCTGGGTCATCATTGCCGCTACCCCCTATCCCATCCTTTATCCCAACCGGTGCGGAAAGATTTATTCACAACCACCTTTCTTTTCATTTTCTCCGAGGAGAGCTTCTCGGATAGAAGATCCTCGGAGGCTTTCAACTTGGCCTCCACCTCCTCCTTCTGGCGATTTACTTCTCGCAGAAGGGTCAGCTCTTCCTCGACCGATTTCAACTTATTTTCAAGCTCCCCAAAGCTTGTGAGCTTCTCAACATATTTTTTATTCTCCCTCTCCAAGTCTCTCACCTTATTTCCCAATTGTACTTTCTCTGCTTCAGACGCAGTCAAAAAACGTGTGGCTGAATTTTAAGATAGAACCATATTTTGTGGGTCTTCTTTGACTAATGAGTATAAAACCTTTAAAAAATGAAAGAAAAAAAATGAAAGAAAAAAAAACTGATGATACACTCACGAAAATCTCAAAGATAGAATGCTAGTTTATGGAGCTAACTTCATTTCCAATAATCACCCAAAAATGCTCAATAATATGTTTCTAATTAGCGATAATTTTAGAAACGATACGAAAATACGATACAAAATGACATTAAATTAATTCAAAATTGACACGATATGTCGTATTCGTATCGGTTTTTTTTACACGAAATCGTGTCGTGTCGTGTTTGTGTCGAAATTATGAGTCGTGTTAACGTATCTTATCGTGTTAATCATGTTTTGATTCGGGTTTTCGTATCAATTTATATTTAATTTAGCGAAATTTTAAGAAATCGTGTTATTTGTGTCGTGTCATGTTATGTCATTTTTATTTAGGTCGTGTTCGTGTCAACTAAAAAAAAATACGAATTCGTGTTATATCGTATTCGTGTCCGAAAAACCCTTATCGTGTCGGCCCGAAATACTACCCAAATACACGAATTGTCACCCCTATTCCCAACAAATACAAGTCCAAAAAAAACCTTCCCACCTTAGAACTGGTTTTGTAACAGTAGCTGCAACATTAGTATTTAATTGTTATGGGTGTAAATGCAGTTCAAATTAGAAACCTATAAGTATAATCATACTCTTGAGAATATATTGAGGATTTTCAACATGAGTAATGCTAGGGAGACTCAATATTTTGACTTAATTTTGAGACACAGTAAAGTATCATCATCACATTAGGTAATCTATAGGGGTCACATGAATTCCACTAAAAACATCACCTAATATGATGATGACACATCACTTAATTTTAAAATTAAGTCCAAAAATTGGATCTTTCTAGCATTTTCCGTTCAATATATCATGTATATAGAAATTGTATTATGGTGCTCGCAAGGATTGCAAACTTGTACTAATTTTAGTGGTTTTTTTGTGTTGAACGATTTTTCTTTAGAGATTATTATATGTGTATTTTCTTATTTAGGTTCTATTGACTACTTAACCATTAACTAAGTTTTATTTTTGAATTTACAATTTTTTCCTTAGTAATATACCCTGTCCCTATATTTCTTTCAATTTTAAAATAGTAGTTATTTTTTTTCCTTTCAAACTTTAAAGAACTATAACTTTCGATATACAAATCCAAAATTTACGAAATTGATATTTTTGAAATCTACTAATCGAGTCCTGTAAAATAAGATCTATATTCAATAACAAATAGTAAAAAAAAATAATGTGTTCCCTTCGTTTTTTATATTTACCGTCTCTATAATATTAGCACATTAAATATTTAATGTAAACGTCTCAGATATAAAATAATTTCATTTTCTAGTAATCACAATAAATAAATATTATTTGTGTAATTTTTTTCTTTAGAATTTTATAGTATTCATGTATCTTGTTTGATAGATTTTGATGAGTAGATTTCAAAAATAGTAATTTTGCGAAAAATGAATTTGTAGAACAAAAGTTATGATCATTTAAAGATTAAAAAATAAGAAAAAATAAAGTTCAACCACTTGAATAACTTATCCCCCATAGTTACGAATGATTGATTTAAAAATATTAAATTTGCCAATTAAGAATCCCAAAAAATATAAATATGACATATTTGATGGTTGACAAATCAATGAAACTTATTTATGAATTTTCTTTTTCAAATGAGCCCTATATGTAAAAGTTGCTTTTATCGTCACATGAAATTTTACAATATGAATTTATAACTCTCAACTAAATATTTTTAAAAAATTTAAAATCAACACCTAAATATCCATAAATCAAATTAAATATTTGTAAAAACCTAAAATAACCTCTAAAAATTTGCCAAAAGGCTCCCACCCCTGAACTCGACAATCTTTGGGTGCGCCACCCAAACATTTTTTTGTGGATCCCCTCCTACATAATTGAACCGTATTTTTATGTGAAAAATTAATATTTGGAAATTTTGGACTAAAATGTAAAATGCTCTCGAGATGGTCTTTATGTGCTATAAAGTTAGGTAGGAGTGACGCTTACACGAAACCATACGAAATTGTTGAAATTGATATGTTATTTCATGTTCGTGTCGTCTTCGTATTTAAATTACGAGTTCTGATATTGTGTCTTGTCTTGTTAATTGTGTTTTTATTCGGTTCATTGTGTCTATTTTACTTAATTAAGTGTAAAATTAGAAAACAACATGGCAGTTGTGTCACGTCTGATACAAGTTATATTTGTGTTTGATAAAAAACATAAATTCTCGTCTAAAAATCACATCGGTCCGCTCAAAACACGACCTAAAAATATTTATTTAAATGTGTATAGTAAAGTGTGACTTGTCTTTTAACGGTATAAACATAAATATATAAATACATAAAATTTTAAAATATTTTTAAAAAGAAAAAAAAATGCGTGGCTGAAATTTAAGATAGACAGTGGACAGATTTTGGGTGTGTGGGTCTTCTTTGATGAAATGAGTTTAAAGAAAACTGATGATAAACTCAAAAACGCAATGCTAGTATATGGGGGAACTTCATTTCCAATAATCACCAACAAATGCTCAACAATATGTTCCCAACAAGTACAAGTCCAAAACAAACCTTCCCCCCTTAGAACTGGTTTTGTAACAATAGCTGCAACATTAGTATTATCTGTTATGGGAGTAAATGCAGTTGAAATTAAGAACCCACAAGTGCAATCTGAGACACTTGAGAATATACCACAGACACTTTCAGGGGAGTGTGGTTTGGGTGAGAAAGAGTGTAAGAAGGCTAGGATTCAAAGACCAAAGTCCAGGCAGGCTGAGGTGTGTACTACTAAGTGTGTTGGTACTTGTATTAGAGGGGGTGGTGGGTCTCCTGGTGAAGGTCCTCTCAATGTTAGAAGGTATGTACATAATATTGTTAATTTATGATATGTGTAACAAGTAACCCTCCATCCCAAATTAATTAATTTGACATACCCCTCTTTTTACAACGAGGCATATAACAAATAGTCTCTCGAACATTTTTTTGATATGAGTTTAGTCCAAATTTTTGTATTTTGTTCCAAAAAACCCCTACCCACATAAATTCACTAAAAAAAAGAGCTCCGGTGAGGGTCGCCGAAGCTCCGGCAGAATGGGGTGGGGGGAGGTGGGGCGGTAATGCTGCTAGCGCGGACCTTAAAGAATAAGAGTATTAATTAAATAAGTGTTTGAGGTACTTTTGGAACAAAATAAAAAAGGTTGAACTAAATTAGTATTAAAAATTGTTTGAGAGATTTTTTGGTAATTGATCCTTTTATGATTAGTACAAGTGAGTCAATGCCTAAGGTAAAATGGGGGTGCGATGCACATGTCAGGGTTAAGTTTAATTTTTTTTTAAATCTAGGTTATGTCTAAATACAACATTATTTCAGGGGTAAAGTAAAAAAAAACGTATAATTATTAGTTGTATCGAGGCCTGCTCGTGTCGGTTTATATCGTGTTTGGGAGTTATAAGTTCGTGTTTAAATGAGTGACTTTTTAATTATGCCGAAAAACTATTTTCAAACCCCTAACGTGTAAAATGTAGTGTCGTTTTCAACCGTTATTACTCAATAAGTAAATGAAATTTTTTGAATCATATATGGGTTAACAATGTAGACCCATCGATTCATTAACATTATTAAAACTCTAAATTAATAGAATTAACTATGATGAAATTAACATTAAGCCAAAGAAACTCTTAAAAAACCCTAATATTTTTTATTTACTTAAATTAATGAATATTTACGGGTCTTATCGGGTATTAACGAGGGAAGGGGGCCAACACCAAACCCGATCCGTTAATTATTGTGTCTTATTGAGTTGGCACCGATATGACCCAACACCTTTAAGGGTCACTCATTGACTAATAACTTTGTGTCGGTTCGTGTCGTGTTATTGTGTCGTGTCTCATTTTACCAAGTTTGTTGCAAAGTTACCCATCCGTACAATACCCATAAAGAACGCGTCTAGCATTCAAAGGTAAAAACTTTTCTTATAATAGTTGACTTTCAAACGACAACTATTAAGATGTGTTTGGGAACCCCAATTTCATGCCATGGAATTGAAATGGAAATTTTCCGGTTCAAATTTCAAAAATTTGGACTGAAAAATTTCCAATTCCAAATCAAAACCATGGAATTGGGGTTCCCAAACACACCCTTAGTTTGGGACGAAGGGAGTATTAGTAGTGGTGACAATTTTATAAATGGCTGACCTTGAATTCGCCTAACATATTGTGTGTGTCATGTTTTTATGTGCTTTTCAATTAGTGTCGTGTTATTTGTGAATCTAATCATTATTGAGGTACCTTGTTGTGTGTAATTGAATTTCAAAATTACGAAAAACGTTAGTCGTGTTGTATCGTATCTTAAATGAGTCGTGTTTGTGCCCAATTGTTCTCACCTTGTTATCATATTGTGTGTTTGGGCTGAAAGTTTGTTAGTTATGAATACTAACATTGTAGTTCAAATTCTAACAAAAAATTAATTATAATATAATCTAATTCTAAACAAATTAAAAGAATAAATGATCAAGTTATAAAATTTAATGGATGTTGTGTCGTACAATCTTTTATTCGTTTTTGCGTCTTATGTCAGTTTCGGCTTCGTGCCAAGAAATGACTATCCCTAAGTTATTCGAGTAATGTTATTGTATCGTGCCAAAATCACCACCCCTAATTATGAATATTTGTCAATCCCTAAGGTGGAGTATGACATACCTTAATTTAGCTTTCCTCCTTTCTTTGATTACGAGTCATCCCTGATCCCCATATGAAAATGATGATATGCCCTCTTCTCATTTACTATCTTAGTATTCTAGACACCATTAGGCTTTTGCGGCTAGGCCCTGATGTTTTATTTTTCAATCTGACAAGTAAGAATCCATACCACTATCCTAGTATCATTCGGATTGTGTTTTTTGTCAATGGTGTCCATTATCCAACATTTGATTTCCAAATCCATAACTATAACCAAAATCATTTCACCGTTTTCTAGAATTTCTAACATAAGAGTAACATTCAGTATATGCTGTACATAGTGGTAGTGTAGGGATTTACCTGCTATGGATGCTCTATAATAGAATATATATGTCATCTAGTACATTTGAAATGGGACATCCGTTGTATTCTCATGATTAGGATCACTTTCCCTCAAAGCAGGGAAATTCAAATTAATTCATTGAAAACACGAATGGGACCATTAAACTAGAAGCTTATTCATGATTCTACCAAAAATAACCCCCCCTCCTACTCGCAAACCTTCACACAACCATAAGAGTTTTTCCAGAATAGTATAATGCTCTAATACTCCTAATGGATAAAGGAAGAAGGCATTATTCAAACAGTGGCTAGAGATGAGAATGCATCTAGTTAATAGTATTGGAGGATTATAGGAATCACGGACACTTCTAAGAATGGTAAAGTGTATATATCGAACATGTCTCAGACACCTACACTTACTTCAAAGATATTCTTCTTAAATACATGAATACGTATCCATAATTTAATTATAAATTCAAGGAGTGATCTTGAAAAAAGAAAGAAATCATATTAATTACATATATATAACATTCATAGATCTTTGCCTCTCCCACTACAGGTACCCCTGATATGCCATCTATATCTGAGATGGGGCATCCTTTGTATTCTACCTTCCTACACTCAACTGGAAGAGTGTAGTGATTTACTCAAGCGCCCTTATTTCCTAGTTGTGTATCTCTCAAATTCCTAACTTACCTCATCCCCCGATGCCCAATCCAATACCCATGAGGATCCTAGATGGGTTACTCAATGGATCTTCACGTTCCTCGAGCTTTTTCTATACTCGAGTCTAATAAGCCATCCATTTTACCTCCGAGTATGTAAGCTTGCCGTTGCTTCCTCAGTAGGTTGTTACTCTACTCGGGATAACACCTATTACAATTTCCCCATCACATTCGTGGCCGTTTGTGCAGGGGGAAACTATTTTGGTGAATGTTTTAATTTAGGTATCCCCACATTTAATGTGGTTTGAGTGTATGCAATTAATTTTTTAAAAGCCACATTAACAATCCTATGAAATAAACTTCAATTGCTATCCAATTCTTTGATCCATTTCACTTTTGTTTTTTTCCTTCCATGAAGTTTCTTCCTTGGAAATAAATACATCAATTTGTAAAAGAAGCTACTCTCATATTTTCTCAACTCCTCAACTCAGCATTCTACCTACCTTCCATTTCTTTTTCATCAACCTCTTTAAACCTTTAGGACAAAATATGCTAAAATCCATTGTCCTGTTATACTTGGCAACACTACTGAAAGTAATTAAGCATTCAGCACCAAAAGTGTTGGTAAACGAATTTTAACAATTTTCATTATTATTTTGTGCTCATTTTTCCATATAATGTGGCAAATAATTATCTTAAATCAAAGACTAAAATAACCATGACTTCCGGTTTATTTTACCGCCACGGCTAGCCTGTTGGTGAGACCCTTTGATCTATATGTGAGATAAGGAAAAATATGACATATAAACATGCGTATGTACATGTATTACAGAGTAAGAGAGAATTGAGAGGGAGAAAGATAGGGGAGGAAAAGAGAATGGAGGGACGGCGGCACAAGTGATAGTGTGGCGGTGGTGGATTTAGGATGGGTGGTACGTTTAAGGTTAAATTTAAAGATTTAAGTTCAATTAGAGTTCAAGTTGTATTGTAGTTTTAGGTTAAGATTTTACTAGAAAGGAAAAAATATTTGTGCGTGGCTCATGCGGTATAGTCTAGAAAGAAAAAGACTTCCGTGGTGTTAGACAGTATTGTGGTGATTTTTACCTTGTTTAAGGTTAATCGATTTTTACGCCGATGGTTTTCAGTATACTCGTTCTGTAATTAGCTACGGCATGAAAAAACCTCGTGTTAAGAATCCCCTTCAACCATTTTATTTTAGATTTTTGTCGCCAATATATTTCCTCAAATGTCAACTTGTGCTGTAAAATGCTTTTGGTTTTCTATACTCTTCTCATGCTGTCGAAGAATTATTTCTCTAAATAGCAACCACTTTTTGTAGAATCAAATCTTCTGCATCTTTGATCTCTTCCCATAGTTTTTAAAAACTTTTTTATTCCATTCCCTCGGAGCCCATCGTAGTCGTATAAGTAGTGAGCTTCACAAAACTTCCCCTCTATAGGCTGCTCCTAAGTTCCTAACTCTGTCTTACCTCCTAAATGAAGCCTTGATACTGGATCAGTATCTTTTGAAATCGAAAAGGACGAGGCACATTATCTCATCTGTTAGAAATTGAAACCAACAGCAAGCTATGGTTGGAGTTAAGTCTGTTGAGATGGGCCACCGAGGATTATTAAACATAGTCATCCATTGATCATTGCATGAAATTTAATCCAAATGTTCCCAAGTGCGAGCATTGCCATCACGGTTATTACACCAAGTGAAACAAGATCCGGAACGGCAGAAACCTAAGTTCACCACCGCTTGATTAAAATCACCTACAGCTCCCAAATCTATGTCATTGCCTCCCAACTTCTCTTCAGCCTCAGGAATGATGTTAAAATCTCCCCCAACCAGCCATGGTACACTAATCGCCTGCGCTAAGTCCCTCAACAAACTCCACAATTCTATTCTGTTCCATCTCTTTCGCATTTATACACTGTAGTCATATAAACCGAGTCCACAGCTAATGGGTGAGTTATTTTTAGATGAACCAACTGAGTTTCATTTCTAATAACTTCACAATTCCAGGCCCAATTAAATCTTCTGCATCAATCCCGAAAATCCTAATACCCTCAATTTTTGGCTCTAACAAAACAATTAACTCAGCATTGTGAATTCTCAAGAATTTTCTAAGTCTATGAATTGAGGGATTATTAGCAACGTCCTTGACATTTAAAAAATTTAACTTTGATCGCTTGGAGAGTGTTTGAGGACAACTGGGTGAGCTACTTCTTGGTATTACATCTTCTTATTCCTTTTATGTTTTTGTCTTTGGTATATTCACCACTTCCTGTCGAGCAAACCCGCAAATCTTTTGAATTCCTCCACATTAGTGAAACCATCATTGTTTTGATCCTCGCCCTGTGACAAAGACATATTTTGAATATGCCAAAGAATAAAAGCGTTTTTTTTACCCTCTACACCAAAGTAGCAACTGCAAATTTATGGACACAAGGAGGACGAAAGTTTTAACATCCTCTAAAATTCTCCCCAAATAGCTGTTATTATCTCACTGCGGAAAAGTAAATGATCTTCGAATTATGTGACAAAGCTAGCCTTTCAACATCTATATTTGAAACCAAAGACACACCAACATTATGAAGGTTATCATCTAAAGCAATAACGGGTTCACCAAATGCCAAAGGAAAATTAAATGTTTAACGGAATCTTTTGGTTCCAAATAGGCCTACAGATTTGCAAAGAAGGCATATGGGATCTCACCACATCCTAGGCCGAGAGAAAGGATAAATACCTATCAATAGATGTCATCCAAACAGACTTCGGTTGCTTCTAACAGTAGTGATTGTATTTGCTTTTCTAATACCGAAACTATCCGTCTCCAAGAATTCCAAGCATATTGGGGGCAAGACGCACTTATCCCAAACTTCGCATTCATAAGCTTAGTCCAAATCGAATTTTCCATCACTTACGAAGGAATTTTGAGACTAAGCATCATGAAAATTTTGGATGTCCCACCTTCAATACGCGGCGGGGTTAAAAAATCAAAAGAAGACCAATGATGCTTCAACCATTCTTTATCCAAACCCCAGAAAAACATTGCACAAATACAAGCCCAATCACTAATAGCTCCTTTAGGGGAGAGACAGAGAGGGGGGTTGGGGGGTATCATGGAAGAGTGTACTCTTTCAAGAGTTGAATAAGAATTAGATTACCCCTTGCGGATCCTGATAACCTTGAACTCGATTGTGAATATATCAACTAAATCTTCAACGTAAATACAATTTTTACAGCCTTGATAGAAAGGCTCACCCGGGTACGTAGCAAGGAGTGATCTCTCCACACACCCTGAATTTGAATCACAATATTCTTACGCTCCCTCATAGCTTTGTTGGAAATAATATACCACTCTTGAGGTTATTTACTTTCTGCCCCGAACGCTGCTCATAGGGCTTTAAAAACTTCAGTAAAATCGATCTCTTCCAATCGTATGTCTAAATATGTCAGCGGCATATGAAAAGAAGCTCACAAGAGAAGCCCTCAGTGAGTGAGGATACCTATCAATTCACCCTCTAACTATCAACACATTATTCCCTTTATTAAGCACTTCTGCTTCCAAACTGAACAAAGCGGGAAGCCCCACCTAAGAAGAAAAAATACCCATTGGAAAACTATTAACCAAGATTGATAAGTGACAATGAGATGTCGATCTCCAAGCCAGGTTGATCCAAATTTCACAAAACCCGAAAGCTCGAGCCACCTGTAGCAGAGAAAGGCACATTCTATCATACGCTTTCTCCACATCTAATTTAAAAATAACGTTGGACCCCAAGAATATCTTATTAATTGAGTGAATCATCTCCTGCGCCAAGAGGACATTATCCATAATATTCCGACCTTTCACAAATCCTGATTGATTTTCTAAAATAATTGTATGCAGAATTAACTCCAGTCTTGATGCCATGATCTTTGTTATGATTTTGTTTAGCGAAATTGCAAAGACTTAACAGAATAGTCCTTACATTCTCCTTCTTTGGAGTAAAGACTACTAGGATACTCAGACCAACTCTTACGTAACATAACCCCGACCAGCTACTACTTTCGCAACATCATCTTTGAGTACCCGGAAAACTATCAGGACCAGTGGCACTTCCCCCTCACCCCACCCCACCCCTGCCACCCCCTACCCACAATACACACCAAAAAAAGTAAAAAAACAGCTTTAGAAAGACAATTAAGGGTTGAGAAACCAATTTTGAATTCATCTTACCCGTGACCAGCTTTGGGATAATTCTAAATATGATATCATTGGTATTAGTATTATCAACTCCCCCCCTCCCCCTTCTCCCTCTCTCAACTCAACAACTCAACAAAGCCTTTTCCCTCACTATATGGTAAATCCTGTCACCAATAACCTCTTCATCTGTTTCTCACTGTCCATTAGAATATTTTAACTCTATGAACCTCCTCAAATGCTCATTAACTTTGTAATGATTATATTTAGTATTCCTCCCTTCATCCGCGAGAATTTTTCTTGCACCGATAGCAAAAATTGAATCTTAGCTTTAGCTCAATAAGATCCTCCCTAGCTTCCTCTGAACTATTAGATTCGTATATCACTTCCTTTTGTAAAACATCTTCTTCAATAACGGCTACAGCTTCAAAGGTGTTACCTAAATTTCTTTTATTCCACTCCACCAAACAGTGCTTAAGCCTTTTCAACTTCTGAGCAATAACTTGCGTAGGATATCCCATACTAGAACTGGCCCAACTTTGCTTGAACATTTAAGAAAATCATGATGAGAGAGCCACATTATTTGAAATCTATAATTGTTCGGCTTAGCATCTTGAGAAGACAATATTTCAGCCACTT
This sequence comes from Sambucus nigra, assembly GCA_949130495.1. NCBI lineage: Eukaryota > Viridiplantae > Streptophyta > Magnoliopsida > Dipsacales > Adoxaceae > Sambucus > Sambucus nigra. The sequence continues at coordinate 659,283,161 of OX422212.1, forward strand.
ATGGAGAATGGTCCACGACGGGCTGCCTTCTTTGAAGTGTTTGTGCTACCTATTTCATTATTACTATAACAATTACTAAATGCAGATACGTGTTACTACTATCCCGATGCAGCGAAGCTAGGTCGGCTGGCAAAGAGACCTATGCCCGCACTATTGAACTCTTTGCTGACAGTCGAAATTCGGGAGTACACTTGAAAACCCTCGATGAGTATTTCGGGATATTACCTTTAATCCCCCAACCAAATTTGCCAACACGGGTGAACTTATTTGTTAATGTCTTCCCCATGAACTTGTTAATAAAACAGGGTATGTTCAAGAATCATGGGTATTTTGATCCTGACAATTTCTAAAATTATAAAACTTCTTGTATATATTCTATTCAGTTGATATCAAAAGGTTAAGATCTGTTCAAAGAGTAACTGTGCTGAGTCTTATTAATTTTTCTATAATGCCCCAATATCAACCAAGGTGCAGCTACATTAGATTAATCTTGTGGCACTGAACTGCTGTACCATGAAGAAGTGGATTTCAGAATTGATTTATTAATTTTGGTTTACTGTCTATTTTGTGGTATCCCTTTGTTTGGGATCGAAAATCTGATCCGGAATGCCTTATTGTAAAGGCAATATTGCAAATAACATGTCAATTATGGAACATAATTTTTATCCCACATTTGGTATTTTTGTTTCATAAAGGATCTTTGTAGAAATGCAATACAAATTTTGTAAGTTTATCTCGCTTGTTGGATAAACATAAAAGGATGGTGTGACTGAACTTAGAACTTGGTCAAAATTTCGTTAAGCTAACAAATTACTGATATAGATCCAAATCATACTAATTGGGGGGATATGACGAATGAATATGGCTTATGTTAATATGTCTCTCTCTTTATGCACGTGTGTGTGTTGTGTGTGTTTACGTTCTTTGGGCGTTTGTACATCTTTATGTGTACTCTTGGTTAATTGGATATTGCCTCCGCCACTAATGCACGTGCGCACACGCACAAACATACTTATTAGTGAGAATCTTATTGACATTTTGAGCTAAACTTGAATTTCGCTCTCTACAGGCCCCTAGTTGTTTTCAAGCAAGGCTTCCGTAGTCGTCAATATTGGTAATGTTTTTTCGCCAAGTTATACCATTACTTTATTTTAATTCCATCCATGCTGTCAACATAATCATAACTATAGTTCCTTCTTTATTATTCCTTCACTTTTTTCACGCAATGATAATTTTTGGGGTCATTTGGCCTTTGGTCCCCATTCGTTATGTAGTATATCACTTTGGGTACCAAAGTTTAACGTAATATCCCTTTCGTACCATTTTCACTTTTTGTGACACTTGTGTACAAATGTGTCACAAAAATTTACAAATAAATGTGTCACGAAAAGTAAAAATGGTAGCCAAAGTGATATTACATTAAACTTTGGTAACCAAAAATATATATGGCATAACTACTGGGGGCCAAAGGCCAAATGACCCTAATTTTTGTCACTCACAGAGTCAAAAAGCGGCTGATTGTGAGTATTTTGCACTAAGTATCTGTAGCGCATTTGCTGATCAAAACTAAAAAAATCAATTAAAAAAACATAATTTTCCACGATAAAGTATTCAAATTATGAGAAATCTGAGTTGCATGTGGTCATTGAAAACTCATTGTACAAAAAATGTTTTGTTGCCTCAATTTTTTGTGCAAGCAATAAGTTTTCTATCTTTTGATTGGGTGCAAGAAGTGATTGGAACTTTTTGATTCTGCTTGCTTTTCTAACTGGAATTAAAAAAGAAAGAAATTTAGTCTATTTTGCTGTACCATAGTGGTTGTGACAATGCCACACGAACCATGGTGGTGGCCGTGCCATGCCATGATGGGTGGTGGCGGGGGAAAATCCATCAATAAAATAAAAAGTTTAATTCGCACTTTGTGGTTTATTTTCACTTTTTTTTACGCTTTTTAGTCGAAAAAGTGTGGCAAAAATGAAAACGGAGCTCAAAGTGCGAATATACGAAACTTTTGGAACCAGACCAAATATAGGCATACTTATTGAACCCCAAAATGCAAAAAAATAAAAAGTGTAGTGAAAGTGAAAATTCATCGCTCCACTTTATGACATGCAGTTAATTTGTATCAAAATAAAGAAAATTGTATAAATATGAATGACATTATTGCTTTTAACCAGGCACCATCTGATATTGAAAAACTAGATGGTTCATTTATAGCAAGTTTATCTGACTGAATTGTGTTTTATGCAGTTTGCTGGAGTGCTCTGATATATGTAACTTGATTAAAGATGGAGAGGATGGACCTTAACATGTACTATATGACTCACTTTTTGTTTTTTGTTTTTTAAATTTTTTTGTTTATATAATTTTCATTCAATGTGTAGAGATTTTTGAAGAGATTGTAAACGGATGATCCTTTTAGCATCCAATGTACTTTATATTGATATCTCAACCGGCAAAAAAAACTATCGGTTGGGCCTATTTTGGGCTGATTAAATATGGGTTGACTAAATGTAAGTTAGGTCAAATATGAATTGGATCAAATATGGACTGGGTAAAATATAGGCAAACCAAATATGGGCTGAGCAATCCATTTTTTTCTATCAAAATAAGTATTACAATTCTAAGTATATGTAAAAAAGTTCATATTTTACTCTTTAACTATCAAAAATGAGTTTTATATTTGATTTGTAACTTTTAAAAATAGGCTTCATATTTAATTCATAGCTTTTAAACATGAGCGCCATATTTGACTAGTGGCTTTTAAATATGAGCCTCATATTTGATTCATAGTTTTTAATATGGTCTTCATATTTAAATGACTGAGCTAATATGGGAGTTTTTATTATTTGGGATCCATTTTGCCATTACTACTCAACATGAACAATGGACTGTTGTTTCTTTAATCAAGCCATCTTGCAAGGAAAAAAGTATATAAAAATAAAAAATAAAAATTGAATAAAGTTTTTATTTTACTTTACCCTGTATAATTGTAATGTGTTTTAACATAACCCTTTAGAAGTTCAAGGGATTATGCCCGTCAATGGATCGAATTTTATTCGAATTCGAATTCGAATTCGATCTATTTAAGCGGATATGAATCATGCCTAAAATCTGATTATCCGATTATCCGTTTATTAAATGGAGCGGATTTGAATTTATATACTTCGATGCGTTAATAATTCGATCCGATTAATATTTTTAATATATATATATAAATTATATATAATATATTTTTAATTAATATATATTGTATTTAGTAATATTATAAATATATATTATAAATATTTATTATAATAGTTCTTTATTTCATTATCTGTATTTTTGAAACATTTGCAAAATAAATTTATGAAATAAGAGTTGAAAATAAAAATATTGCAAAGTTTAACATAAACGGATAATCGGATCTGAATCCGTTTAACATAAACAGATATGAATTTGGATTTTCCTAATCCGATCCGAATTCGATCCATTTACAGCCCTACAAGGGATATCCATTTACCCTCTAATAGACCCATATATATATAAGAATCGAAAAATCACATTTTCTTCTAAATCGGTAGTGTGGGAGAATTATCCGATCATGCCTAAGAAGAAGACACATGTCCACCATATCTATTAGCAATCACGGTTCAATAGGATGAGCATGGTTGGGGCAGACCAACGGAGATTTCAGAATTAGATATAGCCGACCTAATATCATGGAGTCCCACACGACTTAATCTCTTTATTTTCTCTATAGATGTACCATCACCCATGGAAAAATTGGCATGTAATCTTTGTTATCAAGAGACGATAGATAAAAATAGAGAAATACCCTTTAGAATGTAGCTACATTGTCGAACCACGTACATCTTGTTTTTATGTGATTGTGATTCTTTTTACTTTGCTCGACTTTAATTGTGTTGATTCAATACTAGTAGGATTTTACCGCCTAGAATTTGCATTATCTATGGGAAACGATTTACTGTTCTCACTCACAAAAAGTCAGTGAGCTACTATGTCTCACTCACACAGCCCACGCCTGCCATCTCACGCCAGTCATCGGAATGATTAAAACGAACTTGAAGCACCTAAGGGTTTGATCTGAAGTTCATCCTAACATGAGTCGTAACAATCCTAGTTCACGTTATCAACCACATGAGGAACAGATTGTGGAGAGCAACGAACCTCCACGATCCAACTAGATCTCACGACTGGTGGATGCCGATGAGCGACAACTCCGTCAACAGGAGGACGCCACGTGCCTCCAACGGGAGAACGCACGCCTTCAACGTCGTCTGGAAAGAACGGAGTAAGAGCTCCATGGGGACAAATGCAAACGCCACACCAACACCCATAGTCCTCACGCGAGAAAAACTAGCGACCGAGTAAGGAGTTCGTGGTGCGATCAGGATCACGCCAAGCATAGGAGTTCGCCATACAAAAGAGACCACGAAGGCATTCACCACAACAAGAAAGATCGCAAGAATCTCATCCGACGAGAGATAAGTGAACACCCTGCTCATCTAGGGGCTAGATCCACCAAGGGACTGGCTAAGAGGTCCCTCATCCGCCAAATGAAGTCATCCTTCTCGAGATCGATTGAATACCCTGAATTTCTTAAGAAGTTCGCCATCCCCTGATGGGAAAACTAATCCCATCGATCATGTTCACCAATATCGTTAATCCATGACCCTCTTGAGAAACAATGAGGCCCTCATGTGTAGCATCTTCCCTTCCAATTTAGGGGAAATCGTGCATAAGTGGTTTAAAAAGTTACCACACAGATCGATCACAAGTTTCAAGTAGCTTATAGAGGCCTTATCACCATTAGCTCCCATCCAAAGAGGATGGACTCACTCCTCACTATGAAAAGAAGTCCCAGGTAACCTTGCTCGAGTACGCTCGACGATACTGGGAAACCTATAACGAAGTGGAGGATTGCTCTAAGAAAGTGGTTGTGGCCTCGTTCAAGATCGGCCTGCCCAACAGCTCTATGTTGCACCAGTCCCTTACTAAGAAGGAGGCCAGGACCATCGGCTATCTCATGTAAAGAATTGAGAAGTATGACAAAAAGGAAGATGTGGTGGTTCGCATACACTACAAAAAAAAGTTGCTTATAATACCCTTTTTGAGACAGACAAAATATAGTCTTTAAAACATACTTTTTTAGACGGATATAATTAGTCATCTCAAAAACTATTATTTTTTAAGACTGCTAATTATGTCCGTCTCATAAGAGGTCACTTGTTGAGACGGATAATTATTTCCATCTTATAAAGTAATCCAAATGAGACTGTAAAATATTTGTTGTTTCAAAAGATGCACCAAATAAAACGGTAAAAAAATTATGTTCGCACCATTATAATTTTTCATCTCCCGCCTTACTTTACCAAAAAAATAAGAAGAAAAAAATAGGAACACATGCTCACCATCTCTCACAAACCCAATTGCCCCCCTCCTGCTCTTACAAACCCAATCGTCAAGCCTCGCACCATCTCTCCCATCACTTTGAGACGGGTCGACAACCACACCATTTAGGTACTCACCATCTCTCTCTCTCTCACACACACCCCCACCCAGTGACGCACACACGCACACAGTGACGCATACAAATCTTCAAAGTTAGGGTTTTTAATTTAATTTTGTGTTGGATATTTACAAGAACCAATACAATCTTTAAATTTAGGGCTTCCATTTTCATTTTCAATTTATTTTTCTATTGTGTATCCCCCCTAGTTTTCAAAAACTTGATTATTGATATTATTATTAGGAAAATGTAATTAAAATCGATTTATTGTTTAAAAACCAAATTTTCATATAATCTATTATATAAAATTCAAGATTTTTATATTTTATGTGCAAGACTGCAATATGTTTGTGGAATATGTTTGAGACTGCCAAAAATCTGTATAATTTAGTTTTTTTCGTTCAATTATATTCGGCAATTCAAGACAGAGATAAAAAAAAAAGTGATTTAAAGAGTAAAATAAAATTGGTTGGTGATGATGACTAGTATGTGCCACGTTAAGAAGAAAATGGGCGATATGATTCAAGCGAGGGTGAAAATTGGTATGTGCCCTGTGAGTTTTTAAATGTATAAATGTTTAGTGATGTAGATGTTAATTAGTTGATTGTGTGACTTCTTATTTGATGTTTTCCATTATCATGCGTGCATTAGTACTTCAACATTTCAAATTTGGATTGATCAATTTAGTTATCGATATTAATACTTAAATTGATGTGTTGAATTATATTGGTATTTTAATGTAGTTTGTTTCCCCTTTATGTGCTAATCTCTTTAGGAATTAATGTTCGTCATTATTAACGTCTTTATCTTTTCATCATATTACTAAGACATTATGAAGATTTTCTCTTATTTATATTATGAAATAAATATTTATTAACATTTTTTTATATTCATAGATGGGAACCATGAATAAGAGTTGGATTGACTGACGCAACCATTGAATACATTAATGGGATTGACGGGTTTCTTAACTATGCATATGCAAATAAAAACATTGAGACAACAAAAATCTATTGCCCCTATAAAAGATGCGCAAATCGAGTGTACCACACTTGACAAACTGGAGAGATCACCTTGATATGCATGGTTTTGACAAGACTTATAAGGTTTGGATCACCTTGAGCGAAGTTTTTGTTTTCTAAGATACAAAATGAATGACTACTATATGATATTATATTGAATTAAGCACAACGTTAGGATTTTGAAGAAATTTAGTGTCTATGGAAATGGTTTTAAGATAATGTTTTCTTCTCTAACAAGCTAATTGTAATATTTTCAATTAGTATTATTAATATTATTATTAGTTGAAGCCTGAAGTATGTATGAAGTTGTGATATATAATCTACTTTAGGACAATCAAGATTTGGTTGTGTTGTATATGTTTATGCAACATAACAGTGTATATCAAAGGGAAAATACTAGACTTTACTTGTTACATTGTGCTTGGTAAAGGTGGAGTTTTCATTTACTCTGTTTTAAAAAGGACAATAGTGTTATTATATTAAAATAAGAAGAATATTAGACTATGAATAAATTCATCATTATTGAGCTAGATTCAGAAATTTTTTGCTACAACTATAGGAACATTTACATTTTTTCTTTCTTTATAATATTTTTGTATTTGAAGAGTGAATTGAACTTAAATTGAAGTATTCAAGGTTTGCAATGATATTTTGATCTACTTAATGAAGATCCGGACACTCAATATCTAGTTGTATACAACACGATAATGTAGATTAAATGATAGATACATAACTTTACTGGTTGAATCGTGCCGAGTCGAACATAGCTTTTTTCAATTACAAGGATTAAAAAAAAGGTAACAACTATATGATATTAAATTAAGCTAGACTTTGGAGATAATTGAAATTTAGTGTTTATATCGAGGTGGATTTAGATTGTATTTACTTCAAATATAGTAGTTTTCCAACTAGTTCTTCTATCACGTGCATTGTTCAGTTTCTTTTGTTCTTTTGTCGTACTTGATTTGAGCTTAAACTGAAGTATTCATTATTTGGGATGGTATTCTCATATGTTTAGGGAGATTTGGACACTCAATATCTAAATGTTTATGACAATGGCGTTACATATATGTTTATACAACACAACAATGAAGTAAGTTTGCTTGTGTGGGCCATTTTATAGTGGTTTAATACACTAGAAATTAATATTGTTGCCTTGTTTGTTCAGGTGTTTTTAGATGTCGTGGAGCGTGTTAATATACTTGTCATCAGCAATGGGCAAATTATTAGATCAGAAGTTGTTGGGGGCATTAAAGATGCAGACATATTTGAGGTGATTATCAACCCACATGTTATATTTCCTTGATATCGGTGTTTTGTTGTCAACTCTTATTTTTGTAATTGTTAGGGCTATGCATACATAGATGCTCGTTAACTGATATTGATAAGTTCCCTTTTTAGCTAGTTTATATGCTTATTAAAATATGTACATGTGATTAGAGTTTCTCCCATTGTCATTGATGCGTGTCTTGCTATCGGCTTACCTTTACAGTTATCATACTTTATAAGTGAAATATAATTTTATTGGTTGGGAAGACTCTACTGTAAGGACACATTTCTCCAATTGAGTCTCAATGTTGTTTTGGCTCAATTCCGGACAAAAACGTTTATGTCATAGGATAGTTTTTCATTGTATCCATTCAAGCCTATGACGAGGTAGTTGAAGACGTAGCGGCCAAGATATTAAACCTTCATCAAATGTCGTGTGTATTGTGTCTTATTTCTACGTCATCAACATGGTTCCATTTCTCCTAAGGCATGAATGCATTTTAATATATATATATATATATATATATATATATATATATATATAGGAGCTTGGAATAATATTTATATGGGTGTAAGTTTATTTTAAATTGTTATTTTATTTCATAAAGTTTCTTTAAAACTTTAAAATAAAGTTTCTGGGCTAAAAATAGAATTTTCAGCTTTCTATTTTTTCGTTCGATATTGTCGTTCGAACAAGTTTATCATTCGAACGAGAATGTCATTCGAATGAGGTTTCCCACGACCTGCCACTGGAACTTCGTTAGAATTATCGTTCGAACGAGACTTCGTTCGAACGAAAATCTCATTCGAACGAGATTTGGCGGGAACAGTTTTTTGGGCAGTTTTTGACAGTTTTTCCACTTTTTCCACTACTTTTCCCCACCAAATTTTTGACAGATTTAACTAGTGCGGGAGCAACATTTTGGTTAAGACTTTTTCATAACCTTTCTTCACTTTGAGTGTTTTGAGAGTTAATTCTTCCAAAGAAAAAGTCCCCTTGAATTTTTGTTAAAATGTTTTAATCCTTAGAACAAAATCAAGGTTTACATACCCATATTGTTTATTCCAAGTTTCAATATATATACATCTTGCTTGGAGTGTTTTGGCACCATTGGTTCACTTTTCTACCTAAGAAGAAAAGTGTTTGGGTTTGCTTCTACATACCCCAAAGAAGAAGCTTGTTTGCTGTGACTTACCCACTTGGAGAAAGGCTCCTGGTTTGGGTGACGGTGACCAGAAAAAGTCTGATCGGTGGATTCCGAGACCCCGGTGGAGCTCCGTGGTTATTCTTTAGGCGGATGTCGGTAAAGAAGTGTCGGGGCTTGGACGGAGTCAAGTCGAGTGTTGTAAGTCTTTCGTGTCTTATACTTGTAAAACCATACTTAATGAATTTATGGCTAGGGTCGTCCGAGGTTGTTTTTCATTGTGGGTTTTTCCTCGTACATCGCGGCGTAGTGAATTAATTGTTTATTTTATCATTTGCAAAATCACCAAGAACGCATGCTTAGGTAAAAAGATAAAATTGGTTTAATTTAATCACTACTTGTTAAATTGGTGCTAAATTAATTTTGGGTAATGTGTAGTTAATTCAAGTCATTAATTTAATTTGTTAAAATTTGGTTTGGCCTAATTTGGTAAAATGAAAAATATGACTTAGGCAAATTTCTAGGACTTAGGTTAATTAATTGTGTTTAAGTGAAATTAAAATTGTGTGTGTGTTTTTATCCTATTTCACTTTGTTTAATTTTAATTTTGAAAAAAAATTAAAATTTGTTTAAATTGAACCATCATCATCTTGCTTCCACATCCATCTATTAAAGGAAATTGACTTTTTGTACTAAAAGATTTTAAAATTGGGAGCCTCTCGTTTACATCTACCAAGAAAATTTATTTTATCGACAAGTTCTTCTTGCAATCAATAATGTACAACCCTTCTAACGTTGCCTTGTAGCTACATTTGATTCCAAAAACTGCATAGATGCATCATGTTTCATGTTGGTAGACGTGATACATTTTAGGCCACCGGGAACATAAAATGGTCAAATTTTTTAGACAGGTTAGAAAAAGGTATAAAACTTAGTAGCTGAGCATATTATGCTGACTGAGATGTCTAACAACCTTGAGGCCAATATTGGAGTTTATGTTAAAATAACAGAGCCAGCTATGCAAAATGAGATGTCTAATAACCATATTTCTACTGTTTTTTTTATCGAAAAACATGGAAATTGCTATTATGAAATAAATTAAAAAAAACTATGGTCCTAATTGTTAATATATAGTGTCATAATTTACATGTCTCTGATGTCTACAAGCACTACTACATTACATGAAATTATATGCCATTTCCATCGCTCTCATCGATGTAAAAATTGATGACAAAAAACATCCAAAAGGAATACACTACCCTAACCCAAGGCTTTTTTTTTTCTTGACAATTATTAATTGAATAAATCTGTTAAATTAGTTTCAAAAACCAAATGGTGACTTTCTCCTCCTTCCGCCTTCCCCATACTGTTCATTTCATTTCCTTATCTCATTCATACTCGCAACATCATACTATAACGACGACCCCACATTGGTTTTGGATTGGATAAATCATTCAATTTGAGTGGTTTTAATACTGGAGACACGCCATTTTCGTGTCCCTTCTTTTCTTCCTCTAAAATTTCTTGAACAGGTTAATATGTTGTAACAATACAGAGGTTCTTCAAATCACTGCCCAAGTATCCTTCGGTTGCATTCACTAGATTTTCTAACTGAAATCCAGGTTCTAGATGATCTTGATCACGAAGTATTTTAAGTATATTTAAACCATTATCAGCATCTGTCAGGTCAACATACATCCATCTTGGTAGATGATGAATGAAAGCATCGTCGAGATCGAATGGTCAATTTGTGGCGCCAAGGATGAGGATTATTTGGCTATATTTTGATCTCAACCCATCCCAGGCTGCCATAAATTCATTTCGCATTATTCAAGTCGTTTTTTGCTCAAAAGAACCACCATGCGCACCCAGCAAGCTGTCAACCTCATCAATAAAAATATTACGGGAGCTAGCTTGTTGACAAAGGATAAGAGGGCCTTGGTAAGCTTTTCGTCATCTCCAAACCACTTAGATGTAAGTGTGAAACCAGTTATGCTGATAAACTTCTCCACTACTTCTGTTGCAAGCGCCTTTGCAAGAAGGGTTTTCTCGGTTCCAGGAGGCCCAAAAATCAATATCCCTTTGTAATGCCGCAATAAATTTCCATGAAAGAAGAGCTCAGGTCTTCGCATTGGTAGAATAACGAGTCCATTTAATGCCATTTCCACATCTTCAAGAGAACCAATATTGTCAAATTTCACATCAATTTCTCCAGGAGGAACCACTGATGAAATAAAATTTCTCTCATACTCATCCTTAGCAAGATTCTTCAAATTTTGTGAAGATTTCATAGATATAGTGTCCTGATCCTTTAACCTCAAAAGTGCAATTTCAAGGCTTTCGCGAGGCACGTACAATATGTCCCCCCTTTATTGAAGGAGGGAGACATGATGATAAGTAATGGTTTTTATCCCAGCTAACAACTTTCTCAGCTTTTCGCTTTATCAGTACCACACCATCGGTATTTACGTGCAGGAGTTCCATGCACAACAACTCATGTTCCTCGAGGACCTTGTGTAGTTCGTTTATATTTTTATGCGATATCAAAATTATCCTATCTTCATCAATCTGTTTATTGAATGTTCTGAGGGGATCTTTATCCTTTTGAGGGAATATACACATAATGTGAGTGAATAGCTTATAAATTTTAGTATCTTTCGATTTTTTTATAGGTTTTAGTCCATTCGTAAGTTGCTTCAATGAAAGAGGTAACTTATCAAGGCAACCCAAATTTGGAATTATCATCGTAAAAATTTCTTTTTCCTTTGACCCTGGATCAACTTTATTTTGCCCACAAATCAAAACAACATGTCAAGGTAATTGATCAAACATTTCCTCCACCTTCGGTACCCATTCACCTCATATACCTCACCGCAGTGACCACTGGATGTAATAAGGAAATGTATCCCATGAGACCTTTATTTTCTCCCACAAAACAACCCTACGCAAGAACTCATTTTTAAATCTTTCCCGTCTAGTTAGAAAATGCGATTCCTTCTTTTTACTCTCAATAGATAATTTCTCGTTATGACAGAGAAGAATGACGAGGACAGGGTTGGAGATTTCTTATTCGAGCTTGGGATAATATCTCATATCAACCATCCAAACACAGTGAGATTGGTTGGGTTCGATCTTGTGATAATTTCTCATAGCGTTCATCTATTTGGTTTCTTTTACGGTGAAATTGAGGATGACAATGGGCCTTTAATTCTTATGGGGAGGATATCGCCTATACTGACAGTGAAGCAAAGGAGCCTACTAACTCTGATAGTAAAGATGATAAGGATGACTTCATTAATGATGATTTTAACACGTTCCCACCTTCAAATGTCCCCAACAGTGGAGTGAGAATTGAGGAGATATTTGATGATGATAAACTTGTCAATGAGAACAATGTGTCTAAATGACCAAAAAAAGAAGAACAATAAGCCAAATGAGTCTGATGACATCTCCTCTCAACAAAAAATTATTGTAAAAGATGCAATAGGTATACCAATCATATAGAGTGAAGATGAGGATGGTTTTCCAGTACCTTTTAGCAAAGAAAAGACAAAAAAGTTAAAGATAAGACAACAATTGAAAAAATGACCACAAAAGATGAACCTGCTTGTATAAAAAGTGTGAAAAGAAAAATTGATGCGATTAAAAAAAGTGAGCAAGGAATTGATTCTCCAATCCCAACTATTGAAGCACTTATAGATAATGATGTTAAGAAAACAAAAAGGAAGAAAAAAAAGTAAAGGGTAAAGAGGGAAAAGAACATGTAACTGGTGGTCATAAATGCAGAGTAATATTAAAAAGAGAACTTTATCTCCAAGCATAGGGAACAACTTATATGTATGGATTAAAATCTATAAACAACATATTATTCAATATGATTTTGAATCCCTTCCATATTTCCATATATTGATTAACAATATGTTGTACCTAAAGCCTATGATCCACCATATTCTATTTTTTAAACTTAATTTGGGATCACTTATTTAAATTTAGAGTATTATCTCTTTTAAGGTTTATGCTTCCACAACTACAGAGATTATTGGTGCAAAAAATATTATCTAGAGAAATTCCCAAAATATTTAGCGATCTCACTCTAAAAAATATTCTCATAATGGGTCAAAACCAGTTCTCTGGTGTAATCCCTGCCATTATCGAAAAATGCCATCATTTGAACATACTGAGCCTTAGGATGGAATCAGCTACATCGTATCATTCTAATAGATATTTTTCTACTTTCTGGATTAAGCTATTTGAATCTAACAAGAAATGTAAATTCAGATGAAGGTAATGGAAATTTCTAACAACTTGCTGTCAGGAAAAAAATTCAATGACTATAGGGGCCTTCTTGAGCTTAGTTGTTCCTTATATTTGGATCCGAAGTTCAATCTGGCAAGGAAGAATTTTAACAAATTGATATCTCTACAATCAGTGGTCAAATTAGTTGTGTTGGAGAGGTTGGATCTCTCTTAGAGCAACCTCTCAAGACCAATTCCACATGATCTAGAGAAATTCTCATTTCTCCATAAATTGAATTTTCCACTTACCTCCAATTTTGAAGAAAATTTAATCAGCTTTAACCCTTACCAAAAAATTTCATAGGTGGGTTTCTTTCTAGTGAACATCTCAAGCAGCAGAATTCCAAAACTGTAGACATCGCCTTTTATTGAGGCATTGCTGCCCAAACCATACTCTACCAAAAATAACACGACATCATATTAGGATATATACTGAAGAATTTATTATTTCACATCAATAAATTATTGTGTTTTGACTGATGTGTGCCCTAAAAACACGTTAAGAACTCAAATATAAAAAGGACAATACTTAAACAAGCACTGGATAAAAGCATAACAAAACCGATTAACTATTCTTAGATAAACTCATGGTGAGAATTAACTTAAAATTCATGATTATTTTGTCAGTGTTTAAATGTCTCTTAGACCGGATAAATATTTTTTGTTATATATATCCCTCGCCTCAATCCCCTATTTGCTTCACTTCATATACAAATTCTTAAATCGCGATATTTTGTTTTTTAATCTTCTTTTGGGACTAGTTCTGATATCCAAATTTCCAACTCTCTTTCAATGGCTTATCATATAAGACATTTATTTACTCATTAGTACTTATTTAGTGTTTCCAAAATATATACATTCATACATAGTATAATCCATGTCCATGATTTAAGGCATTACGAAAGATTTATACAAGACAATGTGGTCAGTCAAGCATACCTTACTACTAATCATATAACAAACATGAATACACACGCATGCTTATAATTTGATAACCATTTAACCTCTATTCTTCTATGGGATATGTATTACGCATAAAATAAGATGCTGAAGAATACGACCCGAGCTTCTACCTAAACGACTGTTATTTTTAATATTATTTATTTCAAGTATGTTCTTTCCAAATATTTGCGTATCCTACTTAAAGTTTGTTGTATCTATCGATAGTTAAAATATAGTTTATTGTTCAATTAACTATACAAATTAATATGTTAACTTGTATTTCTTATTCTAATTGTAGGAACAAGGACAAGTTTGGGTAGTTATTTCATTTCAAGCCTAAGACTCAAATAAACATAAATGAATGTCAAACCTATGCTCAATATAGTTTTCCTTTAGATGAAATTCTTCGCATGGATAATGGTATTCATATTCATGAATATCTTTCCTTTTCATCTCGTAGTTCGATCAATGAAATGATTCTGGAACCGAAATCATCACATTGCTTAGTTACCCGTAACACATCGAATCACTCCAAACTTTCAAGCATTCTGTTACTATTTTATCTTTTAACAAAATGAAATAAATATGCTGATATTGGGGAATCACACCTTTTTTTGTGTTGGCATAAAGGCACAATATATAAGGAACTGTTTTGTGTAAATGCTCACAACTGACTTGAGGTATGAAGTTGTAAGATATATTTTGTTTTGTGCTAATTTCTTCTTCATATGTTCGCATATGATTTGGGTTCCTTATACAATTCTTCTAAAGTTAAATATATGAATAGCTAATTTATGTTGTTAAGCTTGATGCAAAATCAATGTAGTTCCATCAAATGTTCTCATTAGTGGAATTACTACTCAAAACATGGCAGTATGCCTTTAGGATACTTCAGTTGGATTGATCAGTGATACTCAGACCAAACTAACCAATTGAATAATTCAAAGTTCTTCAATGAAATGCTCATCGAGTATGAGCACTATACACTGCTCAAGTGAGGGAATCACCAATTGGGGTTGATTCTATTTTACAATTGCCTTTAGCAAAAGGGCCGAGAATGGATAATTGAATTCCTTTGTTGCGAGAATAAATATCTGAATATTTCTTTCTTTGGATATGTTGAACAGTGATATTATGTGTTTTAATTTCTTCTACGTATTGCTAATCACATATGCTCGAATTTTTTTCAATATTGAATAGTTTCTTTTATCATTTATTCGTATTTGCCATTACTATGTTGATTTTGCAAAAGCTAATGTATAACCCGCGCATCTAAATTGCTTTATTAATTCATAAAATACTATGTTAAGATTGTATTAGAAATGAGAAAATGGAAATTTAAATTGAAATTTTATAAGTGTATGAAAAATTATTAGATACATAAATAAACTAGTATTTCTGTTTGAGCAGTTTCTTTGGGGCTTAGGGCTTCAAGAGAATGTAGCAGTGTGTTATGACGTGTATGGATTGGTGTACAGGTAGAAATATGTCACTGTTTTTGGCAACTGAAATATGGTTTATAGGTACATTTTATTTTAGTTTAGGTTAATTCCTTATGTGGTCATTACATTGGTAGAGAGTACATTGGAGAAGTTGGATCCAATTTATACTCCTGATTCCATCCATGTGTGACACTAAATAATTGACGCTATTGTTTGATTTTAGAAAGTATAGAGAAAATTTGTAACGTTGTATTTTGGCAGGAATCATTTTCACAGTCTAAACAGATTTAATGAAGAAATCAAGGATGCATTCACGGTAATTGAGGAGTTAAACAGAACATCGTCCCATGAATATAAGACAAACGAGGAGTCGAACATGGCATTGTCGCTGCTGCTTTAAGAGAAGTTGCAGAAACCACAATCTTTCGATCAGCCGTAATTCCTTATTTTGCCTTGTAAGCACTCTTTATTGGAGACTTTGATAGGCCTGGCCATACTTTAAATTACTTAGTTTGTTTTAATTCAATTTAATAGTTAATTGCTAATGTGTGTGTATTAAATGGTTATTAGGGTAAAGTGAAATAAAGAACCCTGAACTACGTAGTTTGATAGTATATTATTGGATATTAGTTCTTTAATATTTTTTGCATTACGTTATTTTTATCCTTTCTAGCCAGATTATTGCAATTGGACTTGATATGAGATAATTACTTATATATACTGAGAGATACTCGGGTGGAAAATTCTTTCTTTAAAGTAAATTTTCAATGGTGGTGGTGAAAATTGTCTATGGTGGTAGTGATAATTTTTTATGGTGGTGGTGATAATTTTCTATTGGTTGGTGCATAGTATTATTAGAATCAATTTTATTGTTAAAAACAGGTTGGCTAGCTGTGGCTTGCATGAATAAACAAAGGAGACTTTGCCGATTTTTTCTTAAAATAATAGTAGTTAGATATTTATATTATTTGTGATGAGAATATACTATATTGATTCATTGCACATTGTATTGTTGATGAGTGAGATATTAATTTTGACATAATTGACACTAATTGTTTTTTGTAGGAAATGAAATGCTAATCAGTGACTTTAGAGGTCGTACACTTTAAGATTGCGGGAGTACTTGAATATAAGCATTTCGTGTTTTGGAGTATAAGAAATTAATGTATTTTTGTTGTTAAGTCGAATATTTGAATTTAGTGTTGTAATTTTTGTTTTGATGAATATTTGGAGATGCTTTGAAGTACTCTAACTATTGTTGAATGAAAATGATTCGTTGTGTTGGTTGAAAATTATCTTATGTATTATATTTTATGATTATTCGTTATGCTATGTTGTCTCAAATGTAATTCGATTCTATATTAAACTTTAACAATAGATTTTATTATCCACAATATATTGGTGCAAAAATTTTAAGATCCCTTCACCTCTTTTGGGATAGTTAAAACTGTCCCAAAAATATATTAAAGACGGCTATGTTGCCGTCTCAAAAAGATCTTCTCAAATAGTAACCTTTTGAGACATATTAATTCTCGTCTCAAAAGTACCTTTTGGGGACAACTCTCTTGCCGTTTTAAAAGGGTCTTATAAAATGATGAGCTTTTGAGACGGATCTGTTTCTATCTCAAAAAACTCTTTTGAGACGGCTACGGCGTAACAAAAATTATTTATAACCCCTATAAAAAAGACCCTCCCTAGCCGTCCCAAATAGCGTCCCAAAAAGTATTTGAGACGGATAAATCTTTTTTTGGGACAGTTAGGCCATCGTCTCGAAAGTTACTTTTTTTGTAGTGATACAACAGGATAATGGTTGGCCGAAGATGAGCAAGAACAGAGACAAAGAGAATGTTCCCAAGAAAGGGGGCAGGAAGTAGAATGGAGGACTTAGAGATAACGACAAGGCGGACCGCACCAAGAGATCAATACAATTTTCAAAGAGCCGGTCTACAAAATGTTAAACAAGATTATAGATCAATAATATTTTAAGTGGCCGAGGAAAATAATAGGAGACCCATCAAAGAGAAACACTGCCTTGAGGTGTTCCTATGACAAGGAGGGGGGCATAAGACAGAGAATTGTAAGGCACTCAAATCCCACTTAGAAGAGTTGGCTCGGGCAAGCCACCAGGATGACTATATAGAAAAGAATAGTGAAAAGGCCATTGTGGAGCATGAACAGAAGCCCGACAATATCATAAACGATGATGGTATGGGACATGAGTTCACTATTAATAATGGTGCCTCAAATCCAAACCAAATTTAACGCAATGCTGTGCGGATGGAGTTGAAGAAAGTTACTACTGCATGGATGCTTTCCAGATTGATCCTGATAAAACCTCATTAGGAAAACGTCGTCGACCAGAAGATATTGACTACGCCAAGCATATTGTCTTCGGCAAGGAAGATCTAGTCAGAGTCAGAAATTCGCATCACGATACGCTAGTATTCACTCTCAGAATTGTCAACTGGGACATGGACAAGCTACTAGTGGACCGGAGAAACTCCTCGGAGGTCATGTATCTGAAATTTTTGTAATTAACACTACATCAAAACTGCCTACTTGTCACGGTAAACAAACGTGACAAGTATTCCTTATCAAGGTAAAACATCGTGATAAATTTTGGGGTGACAAATCAAATTGTCATGGACTTATCACAGTCAAAGTTCGTGATAAGAATTTGATTTGTCACGGACTTTAATCATGATAATTCCATGACAAAGGAAACAATTGTCACGAACTTTGACCGTAATAAGTCCGTGATAATTTTCATTTGTCACGGACTTATCACGGTCAAAGTCCGCGATAAATCTGGGCGGAATTAAAAAAAACTACTGGGCAATATGGCCATAGCCGTTGCCCGGTGTAGACACGACATTCTAGAACCCTCCTAAGTCCTTCCTTAGTTATCTAGCACCTCCCCATTCAACACAAAACCCTAGGTCATACTACGAGTACTGATCTAGAGGCTATCGGACACTCCCGGGACCAATTTGTCTCCGGTCAACTTCATCGTCAGAGAAAAAGCTCAATGAATTTTTTAAGGGCTCTGAATTCCCTTTCCAACGGTCCACCTTGTGCGCGAATTGGCATAACGGTTTGGACGAATGGACCATTTTACTATCGAAAATCGATTTGGAGGCCACCGGGCGCTCTCGGGCCCCGATTTAACCCCAATTAACTTCATCGTCAGAGCGAAAGCTCAATGAATCTTTGAAGGTCACTGAAAAACCTTTTCAACTATCTACCTCATCTATGAAATGGCAAAACGGTTCGGATGAACGATCCCTATTCCCCTAAAAACTGATCTAGAGGCCACCGGGCACTCCCAGGCTTCTTTTGACTAAAGGAAACTCTTCAGCTCGAACGCTAATGAATGAATCTTTTAAGGGCACTGACTACCTTTTTTAATGGTCTGCCCTGTGCGCGAATCAGCCTTACGGTACGAACGAACGATCCGTTTTACTGTAAAAGGTCACCAGGCGCTTCCGAGCCCTATTTAACCAAAGTCAACTCTCTAAACCAAGTGAAGCTCTTTGGAACTTCAAATTACCTCACATAACCTTTCCAACGGTCCACCTCATGCACGATTCGGACTTAGGGTTTGGACAAATGGTCCATCGTCGTTCGACAATCTCTTATCCAAAGGACCAATGGGCGCATCCGAGCCCTGTTTGACCCAAAGTCAACTGTGGGACCCGAGAGAGTCCCAAAGGATTCTCAAAGGTCTATAAATTACCTTTATAATGATATGACACATGCACGGTTTGGATTTACGAATTACGTTCTAGACCCTTTTTTTAAAAAAATCTGCACGAGACTGCCAATTGACAGGTCCATTTCCCTGCCTATCGGTAGTGTGTTTAGGGTCACCTGCCGATTGACAGGGTAAGGGATATGGCGATCGACAGTCCCCTTATCTTATATAAGGAGGGCATGAACTCACTTCTAGGAGAAACCTCAGATATATCAACTTCAGTGATCTCAACAATATTTTCCTTAAGTCAGCGAGGTTTCCTGGTTTTAAACATTTATCCACCTTTCATTCCCATAATTTTCACACCCAATTTGGCAAAAATCCTCCAACATTCTTCACTCGTAAGGAAGCTCATCATCATTCAAGATCAATCTCCAAGTCTCCAAAGAAGATCCAAATACTTTTCTCTCCTTTTAAATTCCTTTTTATTCTCACATTAGTTATATAAATTCTTAATTTAGCTTTTTCGTAATAAAAAATAATATCTCATCATTTATTAGTTATATTTCACATAATTTATTTTCTACAAAAAACCCAAAACAAAGAAAAAGAGGGTTATACCTATAAATTTCGACAGGGTTCTTCCTCACGTTTTCTCAAAACTAAAAATATCTTTTCTACACACACATAATAAACTCTCATTTGAATCTATGGGATAAACCCCACCCTTATGCCGCATGCAAAATACGTGGACTTTGATGCCTTTATAGGCTACGTAGATGTCTTAGGCTAAAACCCCGAGACTTGAGTCATTTTTTCTCTTTTTCCCATTCTGTACATTATTTTACATATATCATACTTGTGATTCATAGTCGCATTTTATTTAACATGTATTATCGTTTCATCATAAGGATAAATATCTCGATAAACGCACACATTATATTTGTAATTTTTATTTTGGTAACATTCCTATCGATGACCTCACTCCGTCTTTTTCCATGACGCGAGTCATATGATTTCGATATCCATTTATATATACATGCACACACTTCACGGAGAGATAAAGGAAAATAGTAACATAAGTCCATGAGAGACCAAAAGGGCGGGATGGGTACGTAACACATTCCCATTTCGTAACGTAGCCCCCGAACCTCTGAACTATTGGTTTCGTAAGCACTAGTTTGTGTTTGATGCTGCTCTCTCGAGGCAGCGACATGTTCTTTTGCCTATTTTTAAAAAAATAGGCTTGAGACTCTACCTCTTTACATCACCCCACATCAACGACGACTAAAGCACCCCCCTTAAGTGGTGACAGGGCGCGAGACCTTTATTCCTCCTTCTCTTTCCTCCCGAAGTTGCGATCCCTATGGGGAGATGGGGGAAGGAATTCTCGGGGATGGCCACAGTGGCGACTCCGTTGGGTAAGACTTGTAATTATAGGGCTAGACTCTATTTGCATGGGTGTTGTAATTTTCAGCTTGTGTGCGTATGCACCTACATGTATGTTCCCTTGTTTCTCCTTTATTATTTCTTGTATATATATACCTCATGCTTATATCACTACTCACTCACACACTTGTAGATACTCTCAATGTACACCTCACACTACTTACACTTTTATATCGGTTCACTTATATCCACATGTTGCACACACCACTTAGAATATCCATGCTTAGGTGTCACTAACACACACCTCCACTTATCACACATATCCATGCTCACTTATCACCTACCAATTGTAGTTGATCCATGCTTAGGTTCACTAACACACACTCACTTGTAAATATTCATACATCATACACTCTCACATATCCATGCTTAGTGTAATCTTCATGCTCTATGCTAGATTTACTTTTCTTGGTACTTGTACATTCTTTCTTATTAGTATAGTGCTCATCATGCCAAATAAAATACTCGCTCCATAATGTACTAATCAAGAATCATGCATTTTGCACACTACATCACTAAGAGAATGTCTATTAACCAAATTTTGTCCCGTACTGGGGGGTCACTCTATGACGGGCGTTGGTTCGGCAGGTCACAGTTAGCCTATGCAATATGGCTCTCACCTTCCATTGGCCAAGTAACTTCGACGTATATCGAACGGTTCCCCCCGCATCGTACTGCTTGATCGAAGTTATGACGGGAGGTATATAGCAGGGAACTCGTTCACATACATCGAGTATATCAAATTCGCTTTCACACGTATTATGCCTATGAGGTATATAATCAGGCTATTCACGTACACTCGGGTATATCAAATGGCTTGTCCACACATATCGATTTCCCTCAAAAGCAAGACGTATATCGTGGAAGTCACGCCAAAGGGGAGAAAATTTCCACTAACCCAACAATTGCATACCCTTATATAGGCGTCAAACCTAGGGCACTCATATTTAGTTTGTCGATTACTACCCAAAACTCTATCAAAATGCTGGGTCAGCATGCCGCCCAAAGTTTTGCACTATTTCATTTTTTTTCCAAAACGGGACCCTATCCACGAGCCTAGCAACAAGTCAAACCATGTTTTATATATTTTTTAAACCCAATTTTCCCAGACTCGGGTCTCGTTCGGCATTTCTTTTTGCATTTAGGTGAACCTAATACAAGTGAGAACATAATAAATAATAATCATGCTGAGACCCTTCTCTCATTTTCCTCCTTCCTTACAAAAAGTGTCAAAAATAGTTTCCCTCTTTTATCAAAATATCGAAAACATTTTTCTTACTTTTGTCATGAAAGCCCAAAAAACATTTTTCCCTCCTTTTATAATAAATAAATAAATAAATAATACCAAAAATATTTTGTCCTTCCCTTTTAAAAAGGATATGGCATTGGGACACTCCTGATCATCCTTGATGACTCCCATACTCCCATTGCCATCAAGCTAGATTTTCCCTGCACCAATAACATGACCGAATACGAGGCATGCACTATAGGCCTCAATGTTGCTCTCAAGAAAGGAATCCAATGTCTAGACGTCTACGGAGACTCTTCCCTTATCATCAGCCAAGTCCTTAGAAGATGGAAAGTTAAAGATAAAAATCTCCTACCCTTCCATACCCACCTAGAGAAGCTGGCCTCTCAGTTTCGAGATATCACCTTCCACTACTTTCCCCGAGCAAGGAACAACTTAGCCGATGCCCTTTCTACCTTAGCCTCCATGATTGACATGTCGAAGGAATAACGATGGCCCCTTTTTTAGTCCACAAATAAGCTAAACCAACCCTCTGCTACCACATTGAGCTCGTCGTAGAAGAGGATTTCGATATAGCCGAGCGTTGTTACTATGATATTTGGCGCCTCCTCAAGCATGGTAGGTACCCTCAAGATGTTAACAAGAAAGACCAAGTGACCTTCCTCAAATTGGTTACCCAGTACATTATCTGCGATAAAGCATTATTCAAGAGAAACTTCGATGGGACCCACTTACACTGCATCGCATGGGCTGACATTGAAGAAATGATGCAGAAAATCCACAACGGGGAATGCGGACCCCACATGAATGGCTATATGCTCGCCAAAAAGATTGTCTGACAGGGTTACTATTGGACCACCATGGTTCAGGATTGCAATGTCTATGTTAGAAGATGCCTTAAATGCTAATAATTTTCCAATCTCTAACACTTACCTCCGTGATAATTATACAACATGACTTCTTTATGGCCATTCTCTACATGGGGCATTGATGTCGTAGGGAAAGTCACACCCAAAGATTTCAATGGGAACGAGTTTATCCTGGTTGCCATTGATTACTTCACCAAATGGGTTGAAACTGAGCCATACGCAGTGCTGGATGCTAAAAAGGTAGCCATGTTCATCTGGAAGAACATCATCTGCTGATATGGGGTTCCCTATGAATTAGTGTCAGATAACAGGTTACATTTTGAGGTAGAAGTCACAGAATTTATCGATGAGTATGGGATTTAGAGACACAAATCTTCTCCCTAACGACCACAAACCAATGGAGCAGTTGTAGCCGCTAATAAGAACCTCAAAGAAATCATTAGCAAGATGACCAAGAGTTGACGAGATTGGGTTGATCGGGTCCCTTACGCCTTATGGGACTACCATACTTCAGTCCGGGCTTCTACTGGGGCTACCACTTAATCTCTGGTATACGATATGGAAGCATTCCTACCTGTTGAACTAGAAATACCTTCATTACGCGTTATGCTTGAGAACAAAGTCAGTGAAGAAGAGTGGTATCAGAGCTATTTGGACGAGTTGTCACTCTTAGATGAGATGAGGCTAATGTCTCTATATCATATACAGGGTTACCATCACTGGATAGAGAGATCGTTCCACCGAAGATTCAAGTATTGTGGTGTCCGAGAAGGGGACTTAGCCCTATAAGAAATCATTGGACCCGTATGGGACCCTAGAGGGAAATTCAAGCCAAACTAGAGTGACCCTTACATCGTGAAAAAGATCATGTTTGGCACCACTATGCTCACTGACCTTGATGGAGAAGATATGGCACGCCCAATCAACTTGGACCATCTCAAGAAATTCTACCCCTAGTCAGAAATCTTGGCGCGCTACGACTCCTCTCATCCCCCTTCTATTAAAAAAATCTTCATTTCCCTCTACTTAGAACTACGTGGGGCCTAATCCTCTAAAAAAAAATTTACTTTCAAAATGGAACTCAGAAATTTTTCAAAACCCCCAGAGGTACGTAGGCAACTCATATGCTTTACATTGGCACGGTCCCTTTCTTTTCATAAAATGCTATTTTTTTTCTTACCTCCAAGAATGACAATTCATTTTATCATTTACATGAACAATATGATTATGTATGCCTTAGCGATCATTATAGATAATTCAAATGAAAAATTCGTCAAGAGGCACACCAATATAATTAAAATCATTTTTTATTCTATAATGGGATAATTCAGTACAATTACATGAAGTATTAGCGTAGTAAGTCAAATAACTACCCCCATAAACTCAACTACCCCTAAAAGACAAACTAACCAAACCTTCTCAAATTTATTCCCACAAAACCAAAACCAAAAACAACTAAACACATCCCAGTCATCGAAAATAAACAACAACTTCATAAGGACCCTATCTACAGCAGCCGAAAGACCCAATCGCATCATCATCTTCTCCTTAAGGCCCCCAAACTCCCCCTGCTTGGATCGTATGTTGAAGGCTCTATATGGAACGATAAGCATGTACTAGACTGGAGAAAACCACTACACCCCCTCTATAGTGTCAAACATGACGAACCATTTCTGCCGGGTCTCCTCTGCCAAGATCTTATCCACTACCCTCTTTCACATCCATTTCATATAATCTCCCGAAACATGCCAAACCCTTCCAACAAATTGAGAAGGATAGGTTGACGGCCGACGATTCTCCCATAAAGATCCCAGTCACATGTACTAGCCTTCAGTTAAATCCTCTGCAGGTAATAAATCTAGGGTATAGGAAGGCACAATTTGCTCGCATCCGAATCGACGCAAAAGTCGTCAGGGGAAGTAGAATGAGCTGTGTTGGAGACTAACTAACCGAACATACCGGTATTCCCCCTGTTCCAGAATAGGCTGCAATTCTCCCTACTAGGGCATCGACCAGTGCAGACATCGAGCTCCATGCTCCATAAACCAATTTACCCAGTTCTCTATGAATGGACTAAAGCTGATGAAATAACGAGTAAAGAAATTCGGCATAGCTACAAGATATTCAGGAGGGACCACCAAATAGAATCTCTCAACCAACCACGTGAAGAGCATAATCGGGCTTCCTCTAAAAAAATCAGAACGACCTTCCCACTAAATATCTAGACCGTTCAGGGTCTCGACCAGTATCACATCTATAAGATTACGATGATATGACATCCACGCGGTAATAGAAGCTAATTGAGGGTCCACCATCAAGTCCTCGATCACCAGCAGTAGCTTCGAAGTTAAGCTAAGGGCAATGGCTCCGGCATGGCCTACATCATTGAAATCCCACAGATGAACAAAATATAGTACAACTGGGAGAGAAATCATTCCCTCTATAACCAAAGGCTGAGCCACCGAAGGAGAAATATGGAGAAATTCTACCAACAGTACCCGAGAAGACCGAGATAATTCAGGCATAGCCGCCACCACACTAGGATTGACCCCCCAACATAGCTAAAAACTCCTCATAGGTCGGACAAACCTCATCTAAACCAAAGCAAAAAAACATAATCCTCGGGATACCAAAATTATGTTGCTGCTGCCAGCATGTTCCAGTCGATGGGTCGGTTACGCCACAAAGAAACCTCACGCAAGTTAAAAGAGTCATAGTCTACATTATACGGACGTATGGATTCAAAATTCTCGAGATATGAAGCAAATTCTGCACTCATGGGAAGGGCCATTTTGGAAATAGCAAGACAAAAGGTAAGAAATAAGCAAGAAAAAAGAGAAAATGTGAATGGGTGAAGAAAACTCACCCCCTTACTCCATTTTATACTTGAAAATTTTAGCTAAAAATGAGAAGTCTTCAAAATTCGAAAGAAAGATTATCCCATTCAGTATTAGTAGCTGAAGAAAGTGCAATCAAAGCCTTGGGGTGATTTGACAGCTCTAACCTGCCGATAGGCAGGACAAAGGGCATGATGATCGCCACCCCCTATTTTTGTAAAATTCCACCTTTCCTTTTTTGTCAAAATCAAAAACTCAAAAAATAAAATCCTTATTTTAAAGAATTCAGGTTATTTCTTACTATATTTTTACTCATCTTTGCTCAAAATAAATTTGCTCTTGAGTTATTTTAATCTTTTTTATGGCCTCAACAACAAAGTAAAAAGTGCATGTAGATTAAGTCATTTAAAGCAAAGATAAATAAAAATCCCATTCATTCCATATATATACTGCCATCATTACAGAAAATTTGAAGAAGAAGAAAAAAACAACGGGACTCAGCCCGAAAGCCCAAATAATCTCTCTCTCTCTCTCTCTCTCTCTCTATATATATATATATATATATATATATATATATATATATATATATATATATATATATATATATATATATATATATATATATATATATATATATATATATATCCCGTCCCTACGACGCGCGCTTTCCCCTGAGACGAGCTGATGAGCCCCCGCTACCTTATCCAGATACCTCCTCCAAAGAAGTAAATGACACAAGGCAGGAAGGAACCGAAATCGAATCCCGAATATGAGACGTCGCAGAAGTCAACCAGTCTCGGATGTCCCTCAGCCAAGTAGTCGACACCCGAACATGTTGTAAGAAAAATAAAAGAGAAAATCAGTGAGTCTAGAGCAGAAGAAGAAATCAGAAAGACAAATGATAAGGAAATAAAAAGGTATACCTCTGGCTGAAGGACATCCTCCATCAGGCCCAACACCATCGGGTCCACCGCATTAGGACGGTGATGCAAAGATTCCCCTCTGGGTAGTCTGATATTGTAGTAAGGAGGAGCAAGCTAAAGGAAGGGAACCTCCATCGCCACTACTGTCGCTGACGACGACGCACCACCAGTGTTGTGAGTAGACGCCACCGGCCAACTCGTACCCCTGCCTAAATTCGTAGGAGGCGGAGGCATATTCACCATGTTGTAGATGCAGGAAGGCATCATCCAGCTCGTCATAAAGGCAAGATAGTCGTAAGTCACCACCGTGTCTGTATATGATGAATAGGGCTCGTCAACTATCACCGCTACCTTAGTCTCCTCCGAAATCTCTCGCACCTACCTCATGTACCTCGGGGGCATCGCCGATGGTACCATCACCTCATCCTCCACGATCTTTCAGACCATTCTCTCTCCCAAATACCAAGAATAGTTGAACTAGTGTGCTAGTAGCCGACGCATCTGCGCATTCATCTCGATTACCACTATGTGGTAATTTGTATAAATTGATTTATAGTAACAATTACCAATTTATACCAATTACCACAATATATTAATTTATACCAATTACTAATTTCAATATACAAATTTTAATTGAAGTATACCAATTTCAATATACAAATATTAATTTCAGAATACACACGCTGAAGACCACATTTTTCCTCCATTTCCTCTAAAGGCTGAGTGGTCCTATCCCATTCAAAACCTCATATTTTTGTAATATACTTAGCAACTCATGCACATTATTTCAATTTGAGGAACATCCGGTAGCTTATCCCCATAGTTCAAGTACACGACATATATTCGTAAGTGTGAGTGTTATTTCAATTTGTTAATTGAAATAAAACTTAACACTGCATCATCTAGTATGTACCCAGAGAACATTAAGAGACAGCAGTAGAACTTCCTCCAAAAGTAACAAGTTTAAGCCACTAAGTATATTATTATACATAAACTACATCATCCCAAACTGTCCAAACGGGACAATTCGAGAGATCTCATTACAGGGTAATGACTTTCGAATGGGTTTAAGGACCATTGAATGCGTATGCATAAGAACTAGAAGGCTAGTATCTATGCGCACTATATGTAATTTAAAGTAGTTATAAATCTTTATGGTAAGTATGTTTCATTTATTCTCCAATAATGTTTATAGTGATGATTTTCTACATAGTTATGTTTCATTTCGCATTATTAATGTTTATGTACAAATACCAATTTCAATTTATACCAAATACCAATTTCAGAATTGAATACCAATTTCAATTTATACCAAAAACCAAAAACCAAATACACACTATATACCAAATACCAAATACCAAATACCAAATACCAATTTCAATTTCAATTTGTAATATCAGTATCAATATTAATTTTAATTTCAATTTATACACACAAGCATTGAAACAGACACTAACACATACACACACACTGAAACAGACATACACATTGAAACACAAACACACACACATACACACACACTGAAACACACACTAATAAACACTGTGAAAAATATACACTTAAACACACCCTACCACACACACACACACTAAAACATACCAGTGAGAGAGGGAGAAAAATGTAGCAGTGAGAGAGGGAGGAGAGAGAGAATCGTAGAGGGAGAGAGGCTGCACAAGAGAGAGAGAGAGAGAGAGAGAGAGAGAATAGTGAGGGATATAAAATGAGGAAAAAGGAAACTGATAAGTGGATAGGGTTATAATTTATTAAAGTTGTCATGAACCATGTCATTTTTCTCACTTTATCATGGTCTTTGATCGTGATATGTCCGTGACAACTGAGTTAACACGGTTAAAGATGGCGATAAGACCGTGACAACTCTTTATCATGGTCTTTGACCGTGACAAAAAATGCGTGTTCTTTTGTCACGATTTTTTACCATGACAACCTTGGCCAGGTGAAGATTGACATTTGTTTCCAGTATGGTGTAATAAAACTCAATCTCGAGATGGATAATCTAAAGGAGGCGGCCATCCCTTTGGTCGTCTTCGCTGGAAAGTTGACCATGCCCCTAGGGAAGGTGGTGCTACCATTACGAACTAGAAATATATCTAAGTTGATATATTTCTTAGTAGTAGACATTGAGCCCCTCTACAATGCTATTTTGGGATAAGGTTAGCCCCACACCATAAAGGTTGTCCTTTACACCTTCCACCAGAAGCTCAAGTGCATCACCAACCGGCGAATAATGGAGATACGGGGAAACCAGGCTGTTGCTCGACAATACTTTATCACTTCCATCAGACCTAATGAACAAAAAAAAGAAGGAAAGGGTGATCGCGGAGGAAGCGGACACATATGGAGTTACACCCTCCAAATAACAGCTAAAGTAGGGAAAATTGGGGGTAGAAGAAATAAGAGTGACCCTCATAAATAGAGTCATGGAACCACTGCAAGAAGTTGTATTTGATGACTCTCACCTAGAGAATAAATTTATGATCGACATCTCGCTCATCGATCACGATAGAAGAACTGATCTCTCTTCTAAAGGATAATAAAGGTGTATTCATGTGGCAATTGTACGATATGCCCGGGATCCTGAAGTCACGTGTCATCGACTTCACATGGATCTGGTGTTCCCTTCGATCACGCAGAAGGCACACCATATAGTTCCTAAAAAGGCAAAATTAGTAGAAAAGGAAGTGGGAAAAATTCTGAAGGCAAGGTCCATTAAAGAAGTTAAATTATCTAAGTGACTCTCCAATCCAGTCATAGTCAACAAGGAAAATGGAAAGTGAAAAGTTTGCATAGAATTCACCAACTTGAACAAATCCTATCCCATAGATAGCTTTCCCTTGCCAAAGATCGACTAGTTGGTCGACAAAACATATAGCCACGAATGGATGGGTTTTTTGGATTCTTACTAGGGGTATCATCAAATCCCTTTGTTCGGGACCGACCAATATAATAATTTATTCATCGATACTCTTGGATTAAACCCATCCAAGATAATATCCATCCCTGAGAATATTCCCCCTCTCCTCGGCGAGCTTTCATGGGATAAAGAGGGAGAGATAAAGATCTCGCTCCCCTCACTACATCGTGGGGAGCTACGACCATCGTCGGTGTTGTGGTGATATGAAGATATAGAGTTACCAACTTATTTTTCACAAAACAGGTAAAACAACATCGAGAGAGTGACATCAAAGACAAACTAATGCTTACAATACCAATAGTTCAGAGGTTCATGGGCTAAGTTATGGAATGGGAAGGTGTTAGGCACCCATCCCCCCCTTTTGGAATCTCATGAGCTTATGTTACTATTTTCCTTCATTTATCCATGAAGTGTGTGCGTGTATATATAAGTGGAGATCGGAATCGCTCGAATCACATCATGGAAAAGAGGAAGCGAGGTCATCCATAGAAATGTTCACAAAATAAAAATTAGAAAATATGATGTGTGCGTTTGTCGAGATATTAATCGTTATGATGAAACGATAATATATGTTTCATTAGAAGCGAGTATGAATCACAAGTATGATATATATGAATGATATATGGATAAAATTGAAAAAAAGATGAAAATAAGAAAATAGGAAAATAGGACTCGAGTCTCGGGTTTTAGCCCGAAATGCCTACATAGCCTATAAAGGCATCAAAGTCCACGTAGTTCGCATGCGGAATAAGGTTCGGGTTTATTCCATAGATTCAAACGGGAGTTTATTATGTGTGTGTGTAGAAAAGGTATTTTTAGTTTTGAAAAAATGTGATGAAGAATCCCGTCGGAATTTATAGGTGTAACCCTCTTTTTCTTTGTTTTGGTTTTTTTATAAAAAATAAATTATGTTGAGTATAACTAAATTGATGTGTATAATCTAAAATAAAAGCTAAATTGAGAATTTAAGTAACTAATGCGAAAATAAAGAAATTTAAAGAGAGAAGGATGTTTGGACCTTCTTTGGAGACTTAAAGCTTGACCTTGATCCTTAATGTGCTTCATTGAAAGTTGGGATGAATGTTGGATGAGAGAGAAGGAGATTTTTACCTAATTGGGTATGAGAATGATGGAAATGAAAGGTGGAGATTTTTACCTAATTGAGATGACTGAAATCGATGGGTCTGGGGTGCCTTTCAAAGTGAGATGATGCTCTCCTTATATAGGGTAGGGGGAGTGTTGATCGACATAGTCCTTGCCCTGCCTATCAGTGGGTGACCCAAGACACACTGCTGATAGGCAAAGAAATGGACCTGCCATTTCTCTGCCTATCAGCAGTCTCGTTCAAATTTTCCCGAAAAATGGTCATAAAAAGCAATTCCTAATTCAAAATTGTACATGGGGCATACCATTTAAAAGGTAACTCATAGACCTTTAAGAGTCCTTTGGGACACTCCCGAGTCCGGGAATTGACTTTGGGTCAAACGGGGCTCAAAAGCGCCTATTGGTCCTTTAGACGAAAGATCGTCTTTCCAAACTGTAAGTTCAAATGACGCACAGGGCAGACCAGGGAAGCATTTGATTACTACTGAGGATGATGTTTTCGAGATTCCGCTGGGGAGTGGTTGTGGGCGTACTGATTTTTATGGTTTAAGATGTGGATAAAATGTGGTATTAATCTAGCTGGGGATTTGGGAGCTTAAAAAATGATTTTCATGGTGAAGAAATGTTCCAATATTTATTTAGCAATTTTAGAAAATTTTCGGGACATTTTAGTAATTTTCTGGCATTTTTCTAGGATTTTATGTACGAAATTTCAGGGGTTACCAATCGGTATGTTATATGGGCTGGCAATCGCCAGTGGTACGGTCTTTTGGGCTGTCTTAGGAAGGGGAAAGGACAGTACCGATCGGTATGAGGTTCAGCAGCTGATGGGCATTGACTGCAAGGGTACGCAGATATATGTGGAATTGGGTAGGATTGTTGAATCTCTAATGGGGATATAGTTGACCTTTTACCCTTAGGGGCTGGCTCTTCGGGATTTTACTGCATATTCCTCGCTGACTATGGGAACTTGGCGTTTGACCATATTGCATGCTTAATGTAGCGACATTGCAACTGAAAAGATACTCAAACAAGGCAAAAATAGATGCATATTTTATTTGATTATCTAGATTCAGTGGCTTACTTTACATGAACTTTAATTTTCTGTTGATTTTTATTTTAAGAAAAAGTAAGAGAATGTGTTTTTGGAATAAAGAGAGGCCTTGGACGCACAGTGGCAAAGAGCTTCCCTTTGGAAGGATTTATTTTTGAGAAAAAAAGTAGGAAAAATGAGTTTTTTGGAATTTTTTGAAAGCGGAAGGCCTTGGAGGCTTGGTTGGTATATGGATGAGGTTATAGAAAGCTTGGTTGTAAAGTGGGGCTTGTCACCTTCGTTGGATTGTGCATAATCTGCTGCGTTAAATAGACTGTAATGATGTTGGTTTTGTTAGAGCTGTTGCTTTGGTCCTAACTTCGAGGCTATTGTTGGTGATCGGGGCCCCATTGGTGAACCCTTAACTTACTGTCATTATAGTGTGGATGTCATATCGCCACAATCTTACGACGGTGGTACTGGAAAAGACCTTGAACTGTCTAGATGCTTGGCGGGAAGGCCGTTCTGATTTTCTAATAGGTAGCCCGATCATATTGTTCATGTGGCTGTCTGAGAGATTCCGTTTGGCGGTCCCCCCTGAATATCCATTGGCAGTTGTGCCGAATTTCTTCACCCGCTATTTCATCAACTTTGGCCCGACTATAGAGAACTGGTTAAATGAGTTTGTGGAGCATGGAGCTTGATGTATGCACTGTTTAGTGCCCTGGTAGGGGGAGTTGTAGCCCATTATGGAACTAGGAGAATACAGGTATGTTCGGTTAGTTGGCCTCCAGCAGACCTCCTTATATTTTCCTTAGCGGTTGCTGCCTCAAGTCGAATAGGAGCAGATTGTGCCTTCCCGTACCCTGGATTTCTTTCCTATAAAGTATTTGACTCAAGGCATGCGCATGAGGTTGGGCTCTTTATGGGAGAGTTATCGTCCGTCAACCCATCCTTCCTAATCTATTACTAGGGTTTGGCATGAGTCCAAAGATTATATGACATGGGTGTGGAAGAAGGTAGTGGATAAGATCTTAGCAAAGGAGATCGGACATAGATGGTTTTCCATATTTGACACTATGGATGGGGGCGTAGTGATTTTCTCTAGGCTGGTCTAGGCTTACCATTCCATAGAGAACCTTTGGCATACTATCCAAGCATGGGAAGTTTGGGAGCCTCAAGATGATGATGGGGCTGCCATGAATTGTGGTCATGTCTAGAAGATAAGATTGGTTAGAAATTGGTCTTCATTGTAGTCGTGAGGGTTATTGTGAGTAATTATTATAGGTGAGCCTAGTTTTGATACGATGACTTTCAATGGAAACTTAGGTCGTGCAAGACCCTTTAAAAAATTTAGGTATGATTGGGGAAGCAACATATGAGCGTAATTTAAAATTTTGAATAACTCAAAATAAACTCGAAACTCATGGGATAAATCGGGTTATGCTCAGGTTGGAGCAACGGTCCTTTATGTGGGGAGAGCGTTTGAGAGATAACATAATCGTATGATTTGGGAAAGTATTTCCTTAGCAAGTATAGGCAACAAAGTAGAAGTAAGGCTAATGATAGATTCGATTGTTGAGATTGTATATGATCATGTTTAATGTTTGTATAGTGACATGGTCGTTGAAGTGGAGATGGTAGACCTAATTAATATGGGTATGCCTTTGGAAACTTAGAAATGACTAATTTCTCTATAGATTAAATATGGACAGGGAATGTCCTACCTAGGTCGTGCTGATTGAGTGTTGGGCATGAAAGGGTCGGTTGATTCTAAAGGAGTTTGGTATAACTCTTGTGAAGGATAAATCGTTTGTTGGGAAATTGCCAGATTTTGGAAATTTATGGTTAGAGTATTGGTTCATGTTTGGTTTTAGGCTAAATGGGCCTCAGTGATCGATAAATCTATGTAGTAGTGTATCGGGAGGGTTCCTTGTTTAGATTTTGCTTGCAAGACATCCCACGCACGAAACTTAGCAAGTGTGGGGAATTGAGGAACCTTTGGCCTTGAGACATTATGTTTAATAAGTGGTACGTATGTATTGAGGGTACGCATCGAGCAACGAAGAGTATGAGTATGGTCGGTAGAGTATTCATATATACTTATACCTCATATGTATACATCGTATGTATAGTTGGTTTATGGATATGGGTGTGCCAGTCATGCTTGATAATTATGTATAGATGTTTGTGATTGTGACGTGTGGGTACCCTGGTGATAGTACACTATTATAGGCATATGTGAGCCTTTCTTTTTAATCTCGTCAGATACGAGTGCGAACTATAATAGTATTGACCCATGATAGTTGTGTGGAGATGCTTGGTGTGAATGATACAAATTGGATGTATATGTGGCATTCATAATTATTAATGGTACGCGTGTGTGCCCATATAATGTGGAATATATGGGTGCCCTAGTGGCGCTATGACCGACGGGGATGAGCCTTTCATTTATCTCATGGGATATGAGTATGGATTGATTGGGTATAAACTTAATATAATGGTACGGATTAAAATGTCACTTCTTGTCTTAGCCAATTCCGAGGACGAAATTCCGTTATTGGGGGAGGGAATGTAATACCCCACATTTTTATGGATATTAAATCGAAGTTATATTGATTTAATTGAAATTGTGGAAATTATTATTCGGAGGCAATAATTAAATTAATCCTTATTTCAACGTAACAATTAAATAAGCATGTTAATTACATTGGAATATTTAATTGAATATGTTATTTCATAAATGTGGCCTACATGTTATGATTTTTATAGTATGACAATATATTGCAAATAATGAAGATATATGCGAATAAATTGATGGCCCGTTGATTTAATTAAGTTGTATTAAGGGTATACGTATATGATAATGATGGAACATACAACTAAAGGTATATAAAGTGTTTATAGACCTTTAAATCTGATTAAATGACTTAAATATGCATTTTTAGTGTTTAAAAATGGACCCATGGATTGGGTATGACCTTGGGCAGAGTTTTGGGTCAAACCGGGTATGGAATGGAACCTTTTTAGGGGCCTTAAGTCTGGCCCTATAGAAACTTCCGAATTTAAGTTAATCTAAAATGTTATTTGAAGGATTAAAATCAGACCGAGGGTTTCATAACCACCCATACCCACCCCATACACATTTGGAGGCTACACACTTTGGAAGAGAATGGGAGAAGCCACCTAGGAAGAAGAAAATATGAGTTTTCTCTACACTTTCAGGCAAAGATTATCTTACCAAACTTATTAATTTTTTTCTAACTTCATTTTTATGTTGAATCCATGTTTAGATTTGAGGCTAAATCGTATTTATTGCAAGCATGTAAGGGTTCTTGACTAATCTTGAGTTCTTGGTAATATTCATATTTTAGGGTGCTAAATCCATGAATCCCTTTGACAAATGATGAAAATAGGTTGTTTGATTTAGATAAATCATTTCTAAATTTCTTTTAGAATTTTTTTAGAAATTTGGGTTTGATTGTTTTAGATTTATGATGAAAAGTTGTGGTATTTTTGTGTAGAAAAATCTGGGGAAAAACCCTTGCAGATATTGATGTTTCTTGGTGGATTTAGAGGTTAATCCATGTGTAGAATGAACCTAATCAATTGTAGAACTCATGATGGATAACCTATTTTAGTGTCTGAATCATTAGAAAGAGTTTTGATGCATTTAGAATTAATTGGAAAAATCCCATCTTGGAAGAATACCCGTTCTCGGCTTACTAGGAGAGTCGAATTGATTCGGCCTACCTTCCTAATTGATTCGGTACACCTACTTGTATATTTATTTGTTACGATCGCGTGGGCGCTGACCTCGTATTTTTCTGATTTTTTTAATTAGTTATGATTTTTCTACGAAAGGGTGTGCCACACCATTTTTGTTTAAGTGAGGGATAGAGACTTATTGTAAGATATTAATGATATGGTTATGATCTTATATATGCAATTAAGCTGGGATGGGTTCGTGATATGACGATAACTTAAAGTACAAGTTAACTATATGAAAAAGATGTTTTATGTGGGATTCTTGAATAAAGCTATATGAAATAAAGATTTTAAAAGGTTAAGATGTACCTAGATAATTGGATAACTTTGGAAGGGGCACATAAATGATACCTAAAAGATACGATGATAATTTTATGAGTTAAAACGGGATAAGTTTAAATAAAAGAATTACTTATTATGAATACGTCGAATCCTTGAGAATATAATTAATGGTTAGATCCGTTAAATTACTATCGTATAAGGATACTAAGCAGAAATGTA
The DNA here is from genome assembly GCA_949130495.1 of Sambucus nigra. Taxonomy (NCBI): domain Eukaryota; kingdom Viridiplantae; phylum Streptophyta; class Magnoliopsida; order Dipsacales; family Adoxaceae; genus Sambucus; species Sambucus nigra. The sequence goes on from OX422212.1 coordinate 659,319,147, forward strand.
TCCTACGCCTAGTGGGCTAAGTCTAAATGGGTAGCATCGGTCGTGATAGTAGTTGGGGTGAGACTACTTATTAGTGAATTTCCTATATATGTACATATAACCCTTATTAAATTTAGTAGACTCCTTATATATGTAACATATAAACCTTATTGTAAAGGTAACGAGAAGTGAATAATTATTAATAGTTTTGAAGGATTAAATTCTAAGCCAAGAGGGAAACATGCTGAAATCATTAATTGTTTTTGAAAGGTTAGTTTGGGGATAACTATACCTATATATTTATGGAGAAATAAATGACGAAGTAAATGCGATGATTAAGTTTAGAAGGCAAAATATGGGACTTAAATATTTAATTGGGGAGTAGTCGTAGGATGGCGACTCAATATGGGTTACGTAATAACTGACTAAAATGTTATTGTTAAGCCGAAAGGGCTATGTTTATATGAATGAAGACTCCTTGTGCACAAGTAGTTATTGAGTAAATGCTTGTATATATTGGATAATTATATGTATTATAGTATTTTGTGTGGACATTCCTGGGTTCCTGGACCGTCCTATCGGTTGGGGTTTGAGTGCAATCGGGACCGGAGCACACGTCGACACATGTGGGATAGGCTTAGTGTTAGGTCATTATATTGGTACTACATAGTAGCACCACTTACGAGAGGTACTGGGATCCTTTGTCACTGCTGGGTATGGGTCATGAACTGGTATACTACGTAGGTACTTCCCCAGTTGCTTGTATTTTGTTATTACTCGTATTGTGATGAGGGTATCCTCCATGTATTACTAATAAATCATGAACAAGACGGCGAAGATCGATGTTTTCGTGTGTCGTACATATATATACGAACATATGTAATTATTTATATACACATTATGGTGTGCCTTGTATTAGAATGCGTTCTCATATGAGATAGATGTCAACAATATAGTTATTGATGCCCTAAACCCAGTCCCGTATCAAACCTAAGCCTAAACCAAGCCCAAACCATCAGATGAGCCTTGTGTGTGTTTAGTTTGTATTTTTTTTAGATTTTTATTTGAGTTGTGTATAATTTTTAGAATTTTTATATTTTATTTGTGTGCGTAGAGTTGTAAGTATTAGGGTCCGTGTATTTAGTATTAATATACGCCAGGTTTTTTTTTATTTTTTATGTAAATATAATAGGCGTGATTATTTTATTAGGTTTTTCTTTATTTTTATTATTATTATTTTAGTATATTGAGAAAATATAGTCCGTCTGTACTTGGGAAGAGAGAGAGTTGAGAAGATGAATCGTCCAAAGCAGTTGAATCGTGTAAGCACCCAGTTTTGTTGATTGATTGGCAAACGAAGGGGTGAAATGGGGGTACAATATATTTTGGTATTTTTTGATTATTAAATACAAAGGAAGGGTATTTTTGGAAAACTGAAGATAAATTAATCCTATCCGGAGCATTTCAAACACATGACTGTATTATTATATCCCATCCCGTCTTCTTATTCGGAACTGTTCCAAACGCAGTATTGGAATAAGCCTTATGCGATCCATCCTTATCCTATCCAATCCGACTCTTATCCTATTCTATCCGGACCCCTTATACGGCGCATCAAACGAGGCGTTAGACGAAAAAAAAGAACTCATAAAGAGGGAACCTAATATACAAACATTTATAGCATGTAGTATTTGGCAATTGCTTATACTGTGAAAGCAAATCATGAGCGGTGTGTTACCTTTTCTTTATTTTGGGGTATAATATAATGCTTATATGTAGTTTTTTTTATATTATTATTTTAAATATAATTATGCAAGTGGTACAAAAAAATTAAAACAAATATGTGAAATTATCGGATATTAAGAAAATATAGTCCGTCTGTACTTGGGAAGAGAGAGAGTTGAGCAGATGAATCGTCCAAAGCAGTTGAATCATCTAAGCACCCAGTTTTGTTGATTCATTGGCAAACGAAGGGGTGAAATGAACACAATAATAAATACTCCTCTGTTTCCCGTTCTCCCCATAGAAGAGAGAAAATCAGATCTCCCTATGGCGATGGGTTCCTCTGTCCTCTTCATCACCCTCTCTCTCATATTGTCCACAACCCTGGCCGAGATCTGAGTGACCGAAATCAAATCCGACAACCGCCCCATTATCTCCATGACTGTCAAATCCAATCTCGACGCCAAAACCAACACCCGTGGTAAAACCATTCTCCCCACCCTTTATTTCCTACTCTCCCTCCTTTATTTCATTTTAGCTGCCTCTTGGATTTATGTTTTGTACAAGAATTGTTTCACTGTTCATGGAATCCATTTCTTCATGCTCGCTGTTTTAATCTTAAAACCATTAGACCTATTGTGTCAGGTCGAGGATAATTCGTATATTAACTGAACGTGTAGTGCGCATGGATGGGATGTTTTGTTTTACATATTTAGTTTCTTCAAGGTATTTACTTCGTTTACTTTAATTGCCTTGATTGGGACGGGGTGGTCGTTTTTTAAGCCGTATTTGCAGGATGAGGAGAAGAAGCTTTTGATGATTGTCATTCCGCTTCAGGTTGTCGCCAATATCGCACAGATTATGATGGACGAGACGGGTCCATACGAGCCCGATTGGATTATGTGGAGGCTGATCTTTTTATTGGTTGATCTTGTTTGTTGTTGCGCGGTTTTATTACTCATTGTGTGCTCCATTGAGAATTTGAAGGAGGTGGAGACACAGACGGATGGGAAAGTCAAAGCCGCTGCTAATTTGATCAAGTTCATGCTTTTTAGGCAGTATTACAGTGTGGTTATTTGCTACATTTATTTCACTCGAGTCGTGGTTTCTGCGTTGGAGACGACTACCTCGTACAAGTATCTTTGGACTAGTGTGGTGGCGGGGGAGTTGGCGACTCTTGCTTTCTATGTGTTTACGAGGTTGAGGTTCAAGCCTGAGGCACATTATCTTTACTTTGTTATGGATGATGAAGACGAGTTCGAACTGTGATGTGATCTATTTTCTATGAATTCATGTTTACGTGGTCACATTCATAAGTTTCAGGTAGAAGCCGCCAAACCTATAATAAGAGTTGTCTACTTCTTTTTGACCTTTCTATCACTCTCTTTCCCATTTTTCTTATGCATGTTGTTCTTGTTCCTAGTAGTATATCAAGCATTTTTATGTGAGTGAAGAACGGTTAATATTTTACATAAACTTCAGAGTAAAAAAAAAAAACTGACCGTGGGGTTATCAAATTTGAAGAGTTAATCGCGAATAAATTCTCAATTGCTTATACTGCTCTACCGCTAAAAGAGCAGTTCTACAATGCCCGAATTTTTGACCTAATTTTGGCTCACACACCGACGTGCTGACTTTTAATTATTTAAATTGAAATTGGAATTTTTAATAATTATTTAAATTGAAATTGGAGTTTTTAACTTCCTTTACGTTTAACTATGTGTTATTTCATTTTGGGACCAACAGGTATGTGTTTTTTAGTTTGGGGTCCAAAGTTTTGCATATAAAACTTTGGGGTCCATTTTCACATTTTGTGATGTTTTTTTTAGAAAGAAGTGTAACAAAAATGACTAAAAAGAATCCAAACAGTGAAAATGGGCTCCAAAGTGAAAATATGAAGAAAAAAAATTAACCCCACACTATGAATACGCATATCCATTGTTCCCTAAAATGTAAATTACTATTTCATTTTTATTTTTATATTTATTTTGGAGGCATTGTCATAATGCGTTACTAGGGAGGAAGGGATTGAAGTGAAGTAGTCATTTTGAGCAAATATTATCTTGCTGGGTGTTTAGGATCTATGAAGTGTTCAATTAAAATTTGTATGGAATGAAGTGATGCTGCTTACAGATTACTCAGCTCCAAAAAAATATTAAATTCTAAATCATGTTGCAATTTTGACAATTTTAATTCTTGGGTATATATTTTGGACTTGTAGGAGATTATCTATATGAAAACAGATTGTTTGATGTATATGTTTCTCTTTTTATAATTTTAGTAGTTATCGATTACTGATCACTAGATGTTTTATTATAAATATAGGCCTTTGTCTCCCTTTATAAAAGATTATTATAATGACTAATACTATTATGTTTTGAGCGAGATTTGTAAGATTATTCATTATTTTTATGCTTATACATCAAGATGTTGTTTGGTTCATTATACATTTGGCACCAAGATTCGTGCCCAACAATTTCATTGTGTTATTTAAGTTCGTTGAGCAAAAAAATATTTCATAATTTTCTCCGCGAAGATATTATGTTAGAAGTCTATTCATAAAAATAATTTTATTATCCACGTTAGTTTCTTAGTTGATATGTTTCTAATCATCACTCAATTTAAGTTCGCTTTTGTCCAGATGTTCGATTTCATGTTTGACAATTAATGGGTTGTCTATCTTGCTCATTGATCCTATAAAGAGCTAAGATTTCTTGGCAAGACTGCAAACTTCAGTAGAGGACAAACTATATAATAAAAGTTATAGAACCTGTTAGGTTTTAGTCACAAGTGTGAAAAGTAATCTTAAATTCTAAGAATCCATTTTTTTACTAGTTTATACTTGTAAAATGACTTCCAATTGTTATTATAAACATAACTAAAAATATTTGCAAACAAAGATCTAATTCTTGCAAGTCTCGTATACAAAATTATCCTTTCCTTTCTCTTAGGAGCCCTAGTACTGGTCGATTCCTACAAAATCTCATTATTAAGGAAAAGAGGAGATTTTAATTTGTGGTGGTTATAGATCCTCTGTCAAATTCTTATGAAGTGCATTTTTTTTTTTATATAAATTGGCTTGTGTTACTTGCTCTTGGATTTGTTTTATTAATCTCTGCCTCGAGGTTATTTGATATGAAAATATGTATTTGCATCGGATTATGTATTGTATGATAAACTTGTAAAAGTATAAAAATATTCATGGGGCACACTAGTTCTGTATTGTGGTTTTATGAGTGCGTGGGGTGCAATGGGGGTAGAAACTCCTCCTATGTTACATCAGTTACAATATCCACTATTAAGTTAGGACGCATGACATGGAAAAACACCAAATAATTTAAATTTTGTAGGAATGGTAAACCTAGATATGTATTTTTATCATATTGATGTCTCTTTTGTTTCGGTTTTATGTAAAACCTTGCATCTGCACTTCGATGTTTGGTTGTGATTTAGCTTCGATTTTGTAAACTAAACTTTGATTATGATGTGATGTATCTCACTTGTTCTATACATGTTTAGGTAATTAGTAGGTCTTAATGTTGGGTTTCTATTATACATATCTTTTGGTAAATATACTGACCTTTGGACAAAATGAAATAATGAAATTTTAGTGGAAGGTTTTTAATTTTTGTAAGAGATGATGCTTTCTAATTTTTCCACTTCAATGAAAAACAAGGTTCATGATCCACTGATTAACCATAATTTTCATCATATTTGGTAAGATGTTCCACAACATCTATAAGAGTGTGTGATGTTTTGTATATATAATAGTGTACATTACATTTAGGCCAAGACAACTGAATGTCAATTGTTAATAACTCCTTTCCGGAGGCTTATTGTTGTTTTTGGTGTTCCTTTTAATTGCATTTTTTTAATGAAAACATATTCTCCTTTTATAAAATATCCTGAAAATGAAAGGTACAATTTTGGTTTGGAGTAGGGTTGTGTTTCGGCCGGATCGGATAAAAAAATAACCTTTAAGAGAAAATTCCAATTTTTTCGGAAATAAAATATTTGTTCCTATTTCCTATCCAATTTTTTCGGAAAATCAAAAAAGTTTCCGAATTCGGAAAAATCGGAAAATTGGAAAAATTCGGAAATTCAAAAAATATACTAAAAATTCAGATTTCAAAAAAATTAATATAGTATTTTCGATTACTCAAAATTCTCATTTTAAAGAAATCGAAAAAAGATTTAACCCAACATGTAAATTTGTAAGGATTTAACCATTTTTTTCATTTGTGTAGAGGATATAGGAATATTCTCCTTTTATAAAGGACTTTTTTGGGCCTCTCTTCCTCTCCTAGCCGATGTGGGACACATGAGAATGTTTAAAAAAATTAGAAAAATTGGAAATCGAAAAATATTTCGGAAAAAATCAGAAATAATTCAGAAAAATTGGATCGGCATAGTTTCGAAAAAATCGAAAATTCAGAATTATTTCTAATTTTCGATCCGATTTTTTTTGGAAAAATCAAAAATCTGAAACCTTATATATGTTCCAAAATCGAAAAATATCAGATCAGATATCGAAAAAATCGGAATGTTGGGAAAAAAAACACAGCCCTAGTTTGGAGGCATTATCTTAATGCTCAAATAGGGAGGAATTTAATAGTTTCCACACTACAATGTTGCCTCATGGTATTCCTCTGGGCTTTATTTAGAGGGGATGCTCTTTTTGTTAATGCAGTGTTGATTTTGCCTTTGATAAAACATCCGACTTGCCTACAGAATCCCCCCTGCCCAGGACTTCGAGCTCTGTATTTCTGAGGCCTATTGTGCGGCTCGAGGAACGATCCAACGAGATCCAAAGTTCAATGTATACTGACGTGTGTACAAAAATGATTTCATTTTTTAGTTCAGTCAGCACATGTCCAAAAAGTTACAGAATAACACTTATTCTCTAACACTCGTGCACAAAAAAAACATATAAATTCCCACCAGTTAAGTATTATTGTTTCAATCTACTTTCATTAGTAAGTGTAATATCTTAATCACTCAATTCTAATAAAATGACCACTGTTTATTTTCTTACGGTCTACTGCTATTATCATGTTTTTCTAGTTGTGGAAATGTGTGTCTCCTAGGTGAATGGTTATTGAGGTTTTAACTTAGGGGATTTGTAAATTTAGAACCTATTATAATATGTATTTTGGAAATAGGACAACAAACATTTTATTTATGGTTTTAGTCCCTATTTTTGAATAAAGCCGCTAGCGCGGACCCATATTCATAAACCGTCAACCAAACATAGCATGCCACGTGTCTCTTTAATTTGAAAATAGGGACTAAAAATGAAAACGAAATGTTTGTTGTCCTATATCCATAATCAATATTATTTTAAGTCCTAAAACTATATAATCTATTTAACTTAAGCAAACTTCTCTTTTGGTGCTCAATTATTTATTTATAGAAAATGAATGGGACTCAAAATTCGAAACAAAGGTGAATATGCAAGGATGTAAAAATAACGAGTTTTCACTTTGGTGCTTAATCATCACTACACCATAACTGCCGAGTAGGCCTGCTTAACCCTGGATAATCTGGCACCATCTAAAAATCGTGCCAAATTCTGAATTGGTTTTTAACCAACTCAGAGAGGTTCATAGCGGGGCTAAATTTAGCATGGCTCTTTGGTGTGCAAAAAGTGTAATATACCAAGTTAACCTTTAAGATAATCATACTTACGAGGTTACAAATGTGGTAGAGGTACTGTGTATTGGAAGTTTGGTAGGTCATTTCCCTTAAGTTTGGAGCTGGAGGTTTTGTGATATGGAATATTTAAAAAGAAATTATTTTTAGGATTTAGAGATCTATAATTTAAAGTTGTTTTAGTTTTAAACATATATTTTTAAGATTCAATTCATTTCAGATATGTACCTTGATTGAGACATATGCCATAGATGTGTATATCGAGGTATGGGTTTATATCTAGTCCATAATCACTGGCACCCGCGATTCGGGGTCTTTCGATCCGAAATAGGGTTGATTTATAATCCGAAATAAATGGGAAGAAAAATGACTTCTCAGAAGCCTACCCCCTCGCTTTGCTTACTTATTTTAGAAACGTACCATATCGTGTATTAGAGTGACCCATATTCGAGGTAACATTAATCTAGATGTGTCTGTTTCTTATGTTTTACTAATTCTGAAAGTATATATCTACACTCAAATATTTTTTATTTAATGCACTCCACAGACCTGCATCCATTTGCATCAATTGAACACGAATTTTATACTTTGAACAAATCATTTAATTGATTGAAAGATATATCTGATTTATGACAGTTCAGTAGAGATGAATTGGGACACTTATGTGTGTGTTCAATGTTGGGGGTGGTGGTGGTAAATATTATTATTTCTATATATAAACATTTTCTATTCATTTATGTATACGTCATGCCTTGTTTTTTGTGTGTATTACTTTTGGCTTGAATTCTGCTTCTTTTTGTATGTGAGAATGTATATCATAAAACTTGGGTGTTTTTGTTTCTTTTTAAGTAAATGAATGCACTATTAGAAATAATCTAAAAACGATGTAAACTACAAGTTAAAAGGCTCCTAAAAATATCTAACACACACTTTTAGAGAGAGGAATACCCATATCTATTCAAAATTCAAGTCTCCAAATGAGGAAGATGAGGGGTCTATTTTTAGGATAGGGAGGTGAGCACTGAAGGAGTAACTAACCAATGTGGGACTTATGCCCATCTATAAAATAAGCCTAATACTCAAATGTTCACCTAAAGACCATCCTCTAAATAGACCAATACAATATGAAATGAGATAAAATAAAATGTAACATAAGAAGAAAACATGACTAACAAATATATGGAGCCAAAAAATAAAGGAGGATATGACTAAAATACCCCACCGATTATATCACTCTACCATTCTTAGAAAAGAGTTCGACCTCGACCTCAAAGTGGAAGACCAATCGAGCCACTCTCCAAAACTGTAATTTGAACATGCTGGGGAAGTTCCTCGGACGCATCAATATACTCAGGTGGATGTTCCATCGCCAAAAGGGCAGGGCGTCATGATATAGAGCACTCCGAAGCTCGGTGGACAACATTTCCACAATTGAAGAATCGTAATGTAGGTGGACCCAGAGGTGGCGTAGCATAAGTAGTGGTAGTAGGGACTGAAGCTACCACTGGAGGAGGAATTGGAGTAAAAACCGGCATATGTGGAGCTCGTGAAGCTAGAAGAGCTGCAGGTGCTTATGTGGTAGGCCTCAGCCTTGGTCGCATACTCGACCACCTTCAATAAGGTCGGTATCTCCCTCAAGTCGAGATTAGGCTGAATGAACGGCTGTAGTCCCAAAATATAGCGACTGATCCACTGATCCTCCATCTTAGGGAAGCGAGATAAGGTGCAAAGGAGTTAAAATTGTTCTGTATACTCCACCATCGTAGATGTGTCCTGCCTGAGGGACTGAATGCGAGCAAAAAGGTCGCGCTCATCAGTTGGTGGGATGAATGAGGTTTATAGGGCGGCCTTCAGCTTAGGCCATGTCTGGATAAACAGCATCCTCGCCGTTGTCCAATGATTGCAGAGATCGTTTTACCAACCCCATGCAAATTCCTAAAATTTGGTCTCCGCAAGAAGAACAAAAGAGCGGCCCTAAACCCGCTTGTAATAAAAAATCATCTCCATCGCAACCAACTAATCAATCATGGAATGGGAGGATAACAACATGTAAAATATGGGAGCGTTAATGCGTATATCTCCTTGGAGGCTCCGAGAAAGAAAATAAAGTGCCATAGATAGTGGACCTCCCTCCCGATGAGCACCAATGCCCACACGTCACCCGACACAGGTGCATCATAGTTAGCAGGAGGAGGTGGAGGTATCTGTGCAGGTGGTGGACGAGGATTATGATCATGTTGGGCCATATGAGGTGCTAGAGGACTGAGGAGATAATGGGGATACACATCAATCAAATGGACACGCTCATCATAATAAAATAACTGTCGGTCTCATAAAGGTGTGAAGCAGTAACGCTCAGGTGGGGTAGGAGGTATACACTCTAGGACACTATGGAGGCTATCCTCGACATTGGAGGATGAGGAGGAATCGAAAGGCAGTAGGGAGAGGGAGTGCTGGTAAGGTGTATGATTTTAGGGAGGGGGAGTGTGTCGGTAGGATGACCGAGAATCCTAATATAATAGTGGAGGACTCTCGGAGCGTGGGAAAAAAGTCCAAAAATGTCATTTGACTCTAGAAGTAGTGCAAAACTAGGGTGGGTAAATGATTCAGGTTACCCAAGGGAAATAGGAGGTCGGGATAGAGTGGGTAGGGTTGAAAATAGGTTCGGGTCTGGTGTGGGGGGTCCATCGGTAGGTCGGAGATGAGGGTCGAACGGGTCGGGTAGGGTTTTTTAGCTTCGGTTTGGTCGGCGGGCGGGGCAGGTGTGACAGAGGTGGTTTGGGGGGCTGGCTGCCAGGGACTTTGGTTGGAGGAGGGTCGAGGGGGAAGGGTTAGGGTTGCGGGGTGGTTAGGGTTCTTTGGGGTGTGAAACGGGTCGAGGTGGGGTGGGTTTTGGGTCGAGTTGATGGTCTAGGGTTTGGACAACGGGGTAATTGGCAGAGGTAAGAGTGGTTATGGGTTCGGCTAGGGTTGTGGAGGGGTTTTATATGGCTTCCTCTTTTCTCGACCTACGTGGAGCATTTTCTGGAGACTTTTCCATGGTTGTGGGTATTTTCGTAGAGAGGAGTTGGAAGAGCACGCCAAAACTCTTGTTGAAATCCAGGCCTTGTTGATCCATTTTGTTCCTCAACTCTTGAATTTCTTCATATTGTTGCTTGGATTTTTTGGGAACTATTGAGATTAGCGCACGATTCTGAAAAAATAAATACACCGATACACCAAACACCAATGTTGGAGCGACACCGGCTATGATACCAATTTGACGTAAACTACACGTCAAAAGGCTCCTAAAAATATCTAATAAACACTTTTAGAGAGATGAATACTTTTTCTATTCAAAATTTAAGTCTCTAAATGAGGAAGCAGAGGGGTCTATTTATAGGATATGGAGGTGAGCACTAAACAAGTAACTAACTAATGTGGGAGTTTTGTCCATCTATACAATAAGTCTAATACTCAAATGTTCACCTAAATCCCATCCTCTAAATAGACCAATACAATATGAAATGAGATAAGATAAAATAAAATGCAACATAAGAAGAAAATGTGATTAACTAATACATGGAGCCAAAAATAAAAGAGGATATGACCAAAATACCCCTCGAATACCATCAAAAAATTTATTAGCCCCTTCGGTTTTCCTATGGAACTAACTCGAAAGATCTAAATTCCATTGCACCTCTCCCTAAAGCGACTATTCCATCTTCGCCCCATCAGTGAATAGGATGGTGCGCTTGTCCTATGGGAATTATGTCATCCCCATTCCACCGCATGTGAACTTGGATTAGGCCAGGGTTGAGGTGTTCCCAGGCTTTGGTGCCCTCGATGTTATTGAAGCATCCTCTTCATTGCTAAAGGATAATGTCTTGAAGTAGTCTTCGACCTTTAAAGCATACTCCGTCGCTTGTTGTAGGGATGAAATTGTTGGAGACTTCATTCGGATTGGTAGTGAAATTGCAGCCCATGTAAGTAATACACCATCACTTCCTTAGCATTCTTGCTCAATTTGACTTGAGTGCATAGAAAATTAAACTTATCTATATACTATGTGATCGACATCGATCCTATTTAGAGACCTTGCACCCGTGCATATGAGTCCCTCTCATAAGAGTGGGGCTAAAACTCCACTTTTAATTGTCTCTTCAACCGATCAGACCTTCTTCGATTATTTCCCTACTCCGGATAAATTCATCCTCCCACATAATAACTTACCCTAGAAATTTTATCGCCACAAGTTTGCCACATTTTATCCCGATTGTGTTCTTGTATCGAATACCTTATTAATTGCATTGAGACAATATATATAGGAGACTAGATTTAAGTTTCCATCAAACATAGGATAAAGATATCCTCATGGACTACTTTTTTCAAGGACACGTAGCATAAGACCCATATTGCCCTCTCCCTCCTCCCATATCGAGTTTGGGTCTCCTTTGATATCTCCCATACATCACCACCCAAAGAGACTTCACACACCCCTTCATTTCTTCCCCTTAGGACACACCGAGCACATGAAAATCGCCTCTTACTCGATTTGGAAAAGCCTGTACTATAAGGACATACGTATCCGATTGAGTTTTAATGTAGTGTTGACTCAATTCCAGAAATTTTTTTTTGAGTCATAGGATAGTATTCTTATGTATCCTTCAAGCCTATGACATGTTAAAGTTGAAGATATTGTGATCTACTTATCAAGAGAACATCATTACCGATTTTTATGTGCCTCGTTTCACGTCATCAACTTAGCTCCAATCTCTCCGAAGGTATGAATGCATTACATATATATATATATATATATATATATATCTTGGAACATTTGTTATTGGGTGTAATTTTATTTTAAAATAAACTTTATTTTCAGAAGGCTACTTTAGAACTTTAAAATAAAGTTTTTGGGCTTAAATCGAATTTTAACCATTCTGGCAGTTCGTTCGATATTGGCGTTTGAACAAGTTTGCCAACGAGTTTTTCCATTTCGCCTCTGGAACATTGTTAGATCTTTGTTCGAACGAGAATGTCGTTCAAACGAGATTTCTCGTTCGATCGAGATTTTCGGTGGGGAAATTGTTTTGGCAATTTTCTCCACTACCCCACTCTTTTGTTCCTACTAACTATTCCAAAATTACTAAGTGAGGGAACCAACTCTTTCAAAGTAACTTTTTCACATTCTAATAGTTTTTTGAGAGCAAAACTTTTAAGAAAAATTTCCATGTTTTGTGTTTGATTTTTATGGATTAAATGCACCAAAAACACACCCATTTGTTTTATTTGTTCCAAGTACCTATTGATATATCATTGCTTGGAGAGTTTTGGCACCGAGTTTTTCTCTACACCTCAAAGAAGAGAAGTTTGGGTTTACTTCTACACCCCTAAAAGAAGAAGACTTGTTTTTACTGCGGAATTCTCACATGGTGAAAGTCACCATGCGTGGTGGACGGCTGTTTCCAAAAGCTTCATTGGTGGATTCCAAGGTTCCGGTGGATTCCGGGATTGTCGGCTAAGCAGACGTAGTTGCAAGAAGACGCATCGGGGCTTGAAGGAGTCGAGTTAAGTGTAGTAAGTCATCTGCCTTGTAATTATAATTCCGTACTTAGTGGACTTAAGGCGAGGGTCGTCCGAGGTTTTTTCCCGTTGTGGGTTTTTCCTCGTATATTGTGGCGTAGTGGTTGTGAATTTATTTTATCTTACAAATCACCCAGAACGCATGCTTAGGATTAGAAGATAAAATATGGTTGAATTTGCAATCTTGTGTAAATTGGTGCTATATTTCAATTTGGGTAAAATTTAAGTTAATTTAATTCAAGTCGGAAATTTAATTTGTTAAACTTGGTTTAGCCTAATTTGGTAATTTTGAAAATATTGTGTAGGCAAATTTTAGGACTTGTGTTAAATTAATCTTGGGCTAAAAGTAAATTTCTCACAGTTAACTTCAAGCGCTATTTTTGTTTGTGAGATAATCCAAAAATTGGTTTGTGTGAATTTTTGTGCGTGTGTTTGTTCATCATAATTCACTTATTTAGATTTAATTTTAATTTTGATTTTTAGAAATTAAAATTTGTGTTTCATTTAATTATTCATCTTTTTAAGAATAGAAAATCAATAAGTTTTGGAAAATTAAATTGTTGGGTTGACCCATCCTTATATCGCATTTAAAGGATTTTTTTTTTTAAAGTGAGAGATTTTAAAATTGGGGGTCCTATCACGTTTTACAAATTGGTATCAGAGCCGGAGCGCTAATTTATCGCGTTAAAGATCCGTTTTTCGACTTTTATAATTTTTGTACTCCTTGTATTTTTAGGTGGTTCATTTTTTACTCACTTTCATTTTTGTTTTGTATCTCTCGATGGGACGTCTTAATGATAATTTGTCCATCTCTAATGATAATGAAGTTTTTTATATTCGAGAGGAATTTAATGGGCTTAATAAGTGTAATAAAAATTTAAGAGAATTAAATGTGAGATTTGCAAAAAGAATTAAGTTTCTGAACAAAAAGGGGGAGAATGATAGGGATAGAAATGGTATATAATCCTATTGTAATCGTATCTTAGTTTGGGAGATTTAACTTAGGGGGAGGCGTCTTTCTAAGTAGGTCATTTATTTGATAAAGGGAGAATGAATTTAGGGGGAGTATTTATTTTATATGTATTTAATATTCTTATTCCCTATGCATTTGATAGTTTGCTTATGTGTGCAGGAATTCTTCTAAATGGAAACTTTCATCGGCAAAGATATTGATCCTTGGGTTTTTAGTCAAGCCATGTAATTTTTATTTTGGGTGGGATGTTTTTCAGTCTAGTAGAGCTTGACGGCCCTTTAGGATTTTGTTGTAGTTTTTGTCCAGGAATAGCCAAAGGGGGAGATTTGTAAGGACACAAGTCTCCGATTGAGTTTTAATCTAGTGTTGGATCAATTCCAGACAAAAATGTTTGAGGCATAGGATAGTGTTCTTGTGTATCCTTCAAGCCTATGACATCTTAAAGTTGAAGACGTTGTGGCCTACTTATCAAGAGAACATCATTGCCGGTTTTCATGTGCCTCGCTTCACGTCATCAACTTAGTTCCAATCTCTCCTAAGGTATGAATGCATTACATATATATATATATATATATATATATAGGAGCCTAGAACATTTTTATTGGGAGTAATTTTATTTTAAAATAAACTGTATTTTCAGAAGGTTACTTTAGAACTTTAAAATAAAATTTTTGGGCTTAAATTGAATTTTAACCATTCTGGCAGTTCGTTCGAATGGGTTTGTCATTCGAACGAGAATGTCGTTCGAACGAGTTTGCCAACGAGTTTTCTCATTTCGCCTCTGGAACATCATTAGATGTTCGTTCGAACGAGAATGCCGTTAGAACGAAAATCTCGTTCCAATGAGATATCTGACGGGAAAAGTTTTTGGCAGTTTTTTTGGTAGTTTTCTCCACTACCCCACTCTTTTGTTCCCACTAACTTTTCTAGAATTACTAAGTGCGGGAACCAACTCTTTCAAAGTAACTTTTTCACATTCTAAGAGTCTTTTGAGAGCAAAACTTTTAATAAAAACTTCCTTGTTTTGTGTTTGATTTTTATGGATTAAATTCACCAAAAACACATACACATCCATTTGTTTTGTTTGTTCCAAGTACCTATTGATATGTCATTGCTTAAAGAGTTTTGGCACCGGGTTTTTCTCTAAACCTCAAAGAAGATAAGTTTGGGTTTATTTCTACATCCCTAAAAGAAGAAGACTTGCTTTTGCTGCGGCATTCTCACATGGTGAAAGGCACCATGTGTGCTTGATGATTGTTCCCAAAAGCTTCATTAATGGATTCCAAGGTTCCGGTGGATTCCAAGATTGTCAACTAAGCAGAGGTAGTGGCAAGAAGACGCATCGGGGCTTAAAGGAGTTGAGTCGAGTGTAGTAAGTCATCTGTCTTGTAATTGTAATTCCGTACTTAGTGAACTTAAGGCTAGGGCCGTCCGAGGTTTTTTTTCGTTGTGAGTTTTTCCTCGTATATTGTGGCGTAGTGGTTGTGAATTTATTTTATCTTACAAATCACCTAGAACGCATGCTTAGGATTAGAAGATAAAATATGGTTGAATTTTCAATCTTGTGTAAATTGGTGCTATATTTCAATTTGGGTAAAATTTAAGTTAATTTAATTCAAGTCGGAAATTTAATTTGTTAAATTTGGTTTGGCCTAATTTGGTAATTTTGAAAATATTGTGTAGGCAAATTTTAGGACTTGTGTTAAATTAATCTTGGGCTAAAAGTAAATTTCTCACAGTTAACTTCAAGCGCTATTTTTGTTTGTGAGATAATCCAAAAATTGGTTTGTGTGAATTTTGTGTGCGTGTGTCTGGTCATCATAATTCACTTATTTAGATTTAATTTTAATTTTGATTTTTAGAAATTAAAATTTGTGTTTCATTTAATTATTCATCTTTTTAAGAATAGAAAATCAATAAGTTTTGGAAAATTAAATTGTTGGGTTGACCCATCCTTATATCGAATTTAAAGGAATTTTTTTTAAAGTGAGAGATTTTAAAATTGGGGGTCCCATCACGTTTTACAAATTGGTATCAGAGCCGGAGCGCTAATTTATCGCGTTAAAGATCCGTTTTTCGACTTTTATAATTTTTGTACTCCTTGTATTTTTAGGTGGTTCATTTTTTACTCACTCTCATTTTTGTTTTGTATCTCTCGATGGGACGTCTTAATGATAATTTGTCCATCTCTAATGATAATGAAGTTTTTATATTCGAGAGGAATTTAATGGGCTTAATAAGTGTAATAAAAATTTAAGAGAATTAAATGTGAGATTTGCAAAAAGAATTAAATTTATGAACAAAAAGGGGGAGAATGATAGGGAGAGAAATGGTATATAATCCTATTGTAATCGTATCTTAGTTTGGGAGATTTAACTTAGGGGGAGGCGTCTTTCTAAGTAGGTCATTTATTTGATAAAGGGAGAATGAATTTAGGGGGAGTATTTATTTTATATGTATTTAATATTCTTATTCCCTATGCATTTGATAGTTTGCTTAAGTGTGCAGGAATTCTTCTAAATGGAAACTTTCATCGGCAAAGATATTGATCCTTGGGTTTTTAGTCAAGCCATGTAATTTTTATTTTGGGTGGGATGTTTTTCAGTCTAGTAGAGCTTGACGGCCCTTTAAGATTTTGTTGTAGTTTTTGTCCAGGAATAGCCAAAGGGGGAGATTTGTAAGGACACAAGTCTCCGATTGAATTTTAATGTTGTGTTGGATCAATTCCAGAAAAAAATGTTTGAGTCATAGGATAGTGTTCTTGTGTATCCTTCAAGCCTATGACATCTTAAAGTTGAAGACGTTGTGGCCTACTTATCAAGAGAACATCATTGCCGGTTTTCATGTGCCTCGCTTCACGTCATCAACTTAGTTCCAATCTCTCCTAAGGTATGAATGCATTACATATATATATATATATATATATATATGAGCCTGGATGATTTTTATTGGGAGTAATTTTATTTTAAAATAAACTGTATTTTCAGTAGGTTACTTTAGAACTTTAAAATAAAATTTTTGGGCTTAAATTGAATTTTAACCATTCTGGCAGTTCGTTCGAATGGGTTTGTCATTCGAATGAGAATGTCGTTCGAACGAGTTTGCCAACGAGTTTTTTCATTTCGCCTCTGGAACATCATTAGATGTTCGTTCGAACGAGAATGCCGTTAGAACGAAAATCTCGTTCCAATGAGATTTCCGACGGGAAAAGTTTTTGGCAGTTTTTTTAGTAGTTTTCTCCACTACCCCAATCTTTTGTTCCCACTAACTTTTCTAGAATTACTAAGTGCGGGAACCAACTCTTTCAAAGTAACTTTTTCACATTCTAAGAGTCTTTTGAGAGCAAAACTTTTAATAAAAACTTCCTTGTTTTGTGTTTGATTTTTATGGATTAAATTCACCAAAAACACATACACATCCATTTGTTTTGTTTGTTCCAAGTACCTATTGATATGTCATTGCTTAAAGAGTTTTGGCACCGGGTTTTTCTCTAAACCTCAAAGAAGATAAGTTTGGGTTTATTTCTACATCCCTAAAAGAAGAAGACTTGCTTTTGCTGCGGCATTCTCACATGGTGAAAGGCACCATGTGTGGTTGATGATTGTTCCCAAAAGCTTCATTAATGGATTCCAAGGTTCCGGTGGATTCCGAGATTGTCAACTAAGCAGAGGTAGTTGCAAGAAGACGCGTCGGGGCTTAAAGGAGTTGAGTCGAGTGTAGTAAGTCATCTGTCTTGTAATTGTAATTCCGTACTTAGTGAACTTAAGGCTAGGGCCGTCCGAGGTTTTTTTTCGTTGTGAGTTTTTCCTCGAATATCGCGGCGTAGTGGTTGTGAATTTATTTTATCTTACAAATCACCTAGAACGCATGCTTAGGATTAAAAGATAAAATATGGTTTAATTCGCAATCTTGTTTAAATTGGTGCTATAATTCAATTTGGGTAAAATTTAAGTTAATTTAATTCAAGTCGGAAATTTAATTTGTTAAATTTGGTTTAGCCTAATTTGGTAATTTTGAAAATATTGTGTAGGCAAATTTTAGGACTTGTGTTAAATTAATCTTGGGCTAAAAGTAAATTTCTCAAAGTTAACTTTAAGCACTATTTCCGTTTGTGAGAAAATCCAAAAATTGGTTTGTGTGAATTTTGTGTGCGTGTGTGTGTTCATCATAATTCACTTATTTAGATTTAATTTTCATTTTTGTTTTTAGAAATTAAAATTTGTGTCTCATTTAATTTTTCATCTTTTTAAGAATAGAAAATCAATAAGTTTTGGAAAATTAAATTGTTGGGTTGAACCATCCTTATTTCGCATTTAAAGGAAATTGATTTTTAAAGTGAGAGATTTTAAAATTGGGGGTCCTATCACGTTTTACATGTACTTTGGACAATCGTCTACCATGCGCCCCATCTCCTTAAACATTTAGCACCTCCGCTCGTAAAATGGGGCCGAATGATGAACCGCTCTTGGGCTTTCCCTCACGATAAAATGGTAACCTCGTGGGGAGAAAAATATGGTCATCAATAGTGAAAAGGGTGAAACCCAACTCCGATTCTCCCTAATGATTGACCATGTTGAGGGGCCCCCGTGGCAATTGAAATAACCACCCTTTACCATAGTATTTCGATACCTACCTAAGTTTTTTGGTCCGGTAGAGAGGGACTCAATTGGTTAATGTCGAACCTTTTCTAGGGGCAACACCTTGCTAAGAACGGTTTCAGTTGTGGGTGGTTGCCCCCCTAAGAGCTTGAGTTATGGTGGTGGTTGTTGTGTCGGAAGCCCCATGGGATGTTTTCCATCACTTTTTTCTTACCTTGATCTCTGTCCAACCTCAAAAGCATCATATACAGGCAAGGCTCTGGGATGGGATACCTTTATGCCTCTCACAGTTTCCCCTGGTAGTTATTTTTCTTCATTCTCTAGGGGGAGCTCCCACAGCTTTTGGTACATTATCCCATGGACACTGACCCCTTAGACACAGGTTGGTGGTCTTTAACGTCGACACGGGTTCATTGCTCTTGGGATTGCAGCTCACCATTGATATATTATTCCATATTATCTTATATATCTTGTTATTCATGCCCTACAGTTCTGAAACCAGCGCGGCTTTGGTTTGATTCATATCGATTCATCCCTTAGGTTGAATGTTGGCTAATGATTTTATCGTGTTAATTCATTGATATGATCACAACACGTATTGGAGCGAATTATGCTCTGATAAATAAATAATAGTGGAGCTGGAATTATAAATTTACAAGACTTTTATTTTTAATATATAAACTACTAAGATACTCAACAGTTGAGGAGTTCTTAAGATAAGAAATTTATGGTGTAGGTGTTATTATTTTTTTTATGTACGCAATCGAATTAGTAGAAATTCTTACACAAATATTGATCGCAGTATGAATAAAATAAATGCAGTGTCAACTCTCCCGTATTATCCATTCACGTATAGTTTAGTATTTTAAGGTAACCAATCAACCTTACATTGGAAAATATGACTTGGTTAGCTAGATTGAGTGTCTAACTATATTGAGTTCTTTTCACATACCCTCAATGGAATATTTATGTATTAGCTCATTAAAATGTTTACCATGTACTTGGTACGTAGCTTTACATTTTGATTTTCCTTTTTTTCGGCGGCCTTCCTTCCCAATTTTTCTCTCATCCATTCCTGTTAATTGTACTTGGAAGTATTTCTATCGTAGCTTTATATGTAATGGTTTGTCACAATTATTCTGACTACCGGCTGCCCGAAGATATAGAATACGAACAAAGGAAAAATCTTCCATCCACTGTTAGTAATTTAACAGTGAGATTCTTATGTATTGTTTTGGCACAAGAATGTTCCTCTCACCACTGAACAACATTCGGTTTACTACGTGTTTGGAGATTAAATTATTATACATCTTTCATTTTAGCGTTTGAATAGTCTGATACTTACACTTTACCACTTTTTAGTCATTATAATTGAAATAGACGCATGTGTTGCTGAGCCATACAAGATTTGTGACTATTAACAATGTGTGTTTGATGTAAAATATGGCGCGGAATCGTAAAATATAATAATCTACACAACAACAAAAACAACAATAACAACAACTAAAAGAAATCATGAATGGGTCTCAACGTCTCTCTCTAATCTCTCATTATCAAAATGTCAAAAGTGATACAAATGGGAGCCCTTTGACTATTTATACTAAAGTTATAAAAAGGCTAAAAATAAAAGAAATGATAAAAAGGACGCTTATGTCCCTATGCTCGTGCATCATTCTCCCCCCTTGAGAATACTCCATATACTCTTTATACTGTTGAAAGAAGCCAGGGTCGATATGCTGTCGGGTGGCCTCTGTGATCCAAGAATCTCGGCCTCGGGGTGACCAAACTAATGGACAAAGTAGCGTGTTTAATCTCCCGACGAGGATGACAAAAGCTCAAAATCAAGAATGCCCTCAATGCGGTCGACATAAGAGTGGGTCGGTTGGACTGTGACCGTGGGAATAGGGATGGACGGGGCATGGATGCCCTGAAATGGAGAAAGGTATGCCACCTTGAACGCGCGATGAATGTGAAACTTAACAAGAAGGTCAATCTCGTAGGCATTCGACCCACAAGATCGAATAGTCAAAAAGGGACAAATCGAAGTATAAGGAGCTTATTGCCCTTGACTTGTCTTCGCGCCTTCTGGAGGTATACCATGAACAAATCACCCGAATGGAAGGAAACAAAGTGGCGATGCCCATTTGCGACCTCTTTATAGGAGGCGTATAAGTAGACCGTAGTCGAGCACGAACGTCTGCCTGGATCAACATCAGGGGAGCAGCAAACTCCTCGGCTGAGGGGTAGTTAGACATTGTTGGGGGAAGTCTATGGTCATAGTGGGTGACTGTCCCAAAACAATCTGGAATGGGGAGAGGCCGGTAGAACGGTTGGTGACTTTGTTGAAAGAAAACTCAACATGGGCTATCACTATATCCCACCGGTGGGCATGCTTTGAAGACATAAATCTCAACAAGTCACCCACGCTCCGATTTACCACATCAGACTTGTCATCCGTCTGAGGGTGAAAAGTGGTTGAAAACTGCAATTTTGTTACTAGAAATTACCATAACGTACGCCAAAAATTCCCTGTAAATCACTCGTCCCTGTCGAAGGTGATGCTGCATGGGAATCCACACCGATGGAGATTTTCACAACAATATAATAAAGCGACATGGGATGCATTTGTCATCAATGTACTAGGGATGGAGTGTGACATATTAGAGAACCTATCCACCGCGACCAAAATAGACTAATGACACCACCAGAGGTAGGGGCAACCCAATGATAAAGTCCATCGACACGTCCTGTCATGGCCTCTCAGGGATCAGTAATGGAGTATACAGTTCAACATTGGTGTGGTAGACCTTGGCAGTCTGACAAGTGTATCAATGTCTAATGAAGGCATTGGCATCCCTCCTCATCGTTAGCTAGAAAAATAGGTCCCTCAACTTCGCATGGGTACGCGTCTGTCCCAAATGGCCTACCAATGCTCCTCCGTGGATCTTAAAAATGATCTTATCCCATTAGGAAGAAGATGGAATATATAGGTCCATCCCATGGTCTAGGAATCCATCCTATAAAAGATACTCATCCGAAACACCAATGCCTTGTTGAAAAGCTGCAAAAATATGTCTAAAATCCATGGGTCTTATAATAATGCATAAGTCTAGAGTTGGGCATCTTCTATCCTCAATAATTCTTCTCCTAACGAGGGGTCCGTCTTTGTCCCGTCTGTGTCTTTTTCTACCTTGTCTTGGACAAGGAGGGCATTATTGAAAAATTCACCAATGAGGCCCACAATTCTAAGGCTAGCTGGCAAAGCTATCTCTACCAATTCCATTAATTCTTTCTTCAGCCTTCCATTGAATGGCTCATCAACTTGGATAATTAGGTCTTCTTTGCGGTAAGCAATGTACCATCTATCTTCGCCTGTCAATAATTTCATGATTTCTATTTTCTCCATGGCATGAGCAATCTGGAGCTTGGACTTATCAACAATTAAATCTTTAGTCTCATCTTGTGATAGAATCTCAACGTCTTCGAATATATGATTGGAAAATCTAACAAGTCTAAATCCTTCAACTCTCATTCCTCTACAAGAACTTGGAGCAATCTGATAGATTCTAGCAAATAAAGGAAGGAAGTCTTCTACCTTCGTAACATACTCATGGACTATTTTTCCAAGAGCAACATAGTGTTCAATATCCTTTATCTGAATGAGTCCAATGAACCCATGGTCTACAAGAGTTATATGAGCCATATCTGATTTTCCAAAAAGATATATTTTTGGAACGTCTTTGAAGAAACCTTTAATCATTAAAGCATCTCCATTTATTTCTGGTAATAACATATTAAAATGATCAATAATGTTATTAGTTTCGTTTTGAAAGTCTTCCGTTAATGGGAGATTATTATGACCAAATGGTATAATAATTTTAGTCTTAAAAGTCTTTTTCTGATAATAAAAATCAGCAGGTCTAGTTTTGGAGGATTCTCCAATAGTCTAAGCATAAGTCTGAGTCTGAGGTCTAGGCATAGCAGTACCACTGAGTTAGGTAACTGCAAGTCTTTGAGTCCTCATGAATCTGGCAATGTCTATTTGAACTCAATCCATAGTCTATTCTTGACGTTCCACTATATAGCGTCTATGAGAGTATTTTCTGTGACACCCCGCCTAATTAAATACCGGGCGATCACTCCTTTATTAAATTAAATCAAGGTAAACAGTTGGTTCATTCTCAGCATCACTGTCGATAAAAATAAATTTTCCAATTTAATACCCTAAATAATTAAGCTAAGTGTCAAAACCATTTTCATACATAACTTTCCAAATTATTTAAAGAAAAATTATTTATTTATTTTATTTAACCACATATAATAAGTAAGAATCACACCACATTTAAATTCTGCAACATATTCCAATTAATTTAATACATTCGTCAATCGAATGTCAACATACGAAATCTAAAGTCATACATCCAAACTGAATAAATCCCATAGTAACAATACTGGAAATAACTGAAATACAAATGTCCAATAACAACGGAATAATGGAAAGAGCTACACATGCCCAACTAGATGAAATTACTAAGACTGGATCCGAATGAACGAAGTCGTCTAATTAAGAGACCTGCAACTCCCACCTAAGCTGCAGCGCGTTCCTTCCAAGAGATCCTAAGCAAGACGCCCCTGTGGCTGGGCACCTGTAATACATACATATATATATAAGAGAGAGAGAGAGAGAGAGAGAGAAAGAAACGGGTCAGAGCCCGATAGTGTGTATGATTTAAAATTCGTTTAGCAAGTATTTAAATTGATACAGGCCAATGCAACAACATATTAGTATGACACTCTCTTGAGAAATTCTCACCTCTCTTCTAATGTGCACACCTATCGCACTAACATTCCCAACGGTTTATCCTATCATTTTATCACACTAACCTTCCCAACAATTTAGTTTATCTCAAATTACTCATAAGATTTCAAAACCAAATAATATCATTGTTTTAAAAAAATACTTCCAATTAGTAGCACAACTCCCGTTTTAGCTTCATTAATTTATAAAGTTTCCCTGTGTCATATTATACTTTTCAAACAAGTATTTCCGATTTATAGTCCAGAATTATTTCTCACTTACCATATCACATCAACAGTTTAAATTTCCCAAATTTCAGATATATATATTAAGCACTCGTATAATATATACATTCTAACGGCACCAACATACAAACTATGGTGCAGGCATACTCTGCTATCCAATCCCCTCATCTCTCACACTAAGGGATATACAAGTTCGGAATCACTCTCGAACTGTATCAACATATATACACAAACAAGATTGAGGCGAAGCATAGATTCCATGTCTCTAAGAGGTCAGTACATACCCTCACATCTCTTAGGACCGTCAACTATCGGTCCGATAGCCTATACCAAGGATATCTATCTTCTAGGGTACAAGTCAATATCCCCCATAAAGGTCCCATTGAGATAAGACTCTCCCAGCGCGGTAACCTCAGGGATAGCAAGTAGCGCGGGTACGTTTTTCACACGTATATAATATATGCATACACAACCATATAAATATACCACTTATTATTATATCAATATAGGTTTCTCTCATCACCCATAATTACAATATTTATCCTTAATTTTCACATTAAGTATTCTTATAAGGGTTCGTCACTAACCTTAACTCGAAGGGTTTCTCCAACTCATTTCGCGACACTCGTGAACTCTATCCTCACCTGTATAAAATTCAGTAGGTGTCCTTATTATGTTCCAACGTAACTCTCTTACGCACCTTATCCTTCAATACATAAATTAATCGATTTATAAGTAATTATCCCAAAATGTAATTCTTAGTCCACATTAAGTATCTCCAAAATTCATTCGTATAACCTACTGGTCTCCCCTATCTCCCAAAACATTATATTAAGGATGCCCAAGAATTATTTCATGATAAATTAAATTTAACTCATTTAATAGGGGAAATAGGAGTCTGTCAGGAAGGGTTGATCAATCGAGGTTTGGGGCTCGATCGATCGAACCTTCGATCGATCGAAGTTCTAGGCTCGATCGATCGATCAAGCAGGTATTTCGATTTTCTGCAGAATTGCAGTTACGTGTTCATCCACTTTTGTTCATCCAAATCCATGTTTTCCAAACCCAAACGTCCCAAAAATTCTACTACTAACATTATATCAATATACCAGACATTTTTAACGTAAGTCATGTGTATTTCTATCATTTAAACATGGATTATCAACCCAAAATTTTATCTAATTATCAAGAACCCTAAAATTTTCTTAAACAGGTTTCTAACAAATTTTCTCCAGAATTTCCTTCTTATAATCATCAAAATTTTGTGGTTAAAGTCCTCTACATGGCAAGGTTTCCAGAATCATCATATAAACTAATACTACATGGATTTTCCTATCACAAATTGAGTTTTCTTCCATATATCTCATCCATAATCATTCCTAAACTAATATGAAAATTGCACCAACGAAATAAGCAAGATAAACACTTGCCTGGGATTTTCAGAAGTCTAGATTGCGGCTGATTTTGGTGTGGTTGCGTTCCCCTTCTCGCGATCTACGCGTTGGTGGTGGCGGCGGTACAAACCGTTGAGTTTTGAGCCTTGGAATTGCTTGAGAGCTCTCTCCTCTCTTCTCCAATGGCCGTTCTAAGTTTTTGGGTATTCTAACCCTAGGTGACAACCTCAATATCAGATATAGCCTCTCTAATTTTCGTGGGTTTAATTACCCAATAATGTAAAATGACCAAAGAAAGAAAAAAAATAAAAAATAAAAATGCCCCGAGACCCAAGCTACACCCCCGAGTACACTTTTCTGACTATCTCGACCCTTCCGGACACGTTGGTGCACTCAAAATGATCATACGGGCAACTTATAAAATATTCACTTTTTATTTATCAAAATTTAGTCCCGACGCGACACGAGCACGTTCCGACTTAAATTTCCGAAATTATCATTTAACTCACTCATGAAATTCAATATAACCAATATAATATATTACTTTGCTCATTAGTAATATTGAACAAATTTCCCATAATTACTAACTCTCGTCACGTTAATAATTATAACATAATTAATTTCCGGATTTTTATTAAATAATTCATTCACATTAACTTTAATAAATTCCCAAATTAATATAGCATAAAAATACGGGGTATTACATTTTCATCATCTGAAAATTCTCGTCTAAATTTTATTAAGTGTGGATATCTTTGATGATGTATATATTTGGGAAAATACATCTTCCCAATGAGTCTATTTTAAGAAACAATCTCATGTCTAGATTTTTCAAGAGGAACTAGAATATCATCAAAGTTCTCTAGGATTGGTCTTTCTTGAGAGTCTTGAATATGAGTCTGTCTTTGCGTTATGTCAACATTTGGCCTTACACATCTAAGATAGTCTGCAACGTCTTCTTTGTTCAGTCTATTCATACCAGAGGAACTCATGTTATCTAGATCTTCTGTCTGTAACATAAAATATGAAATTACATTAGTGTTAGCAAACATTGGCTCTTTTTATATAATATCTTGAACGATATTTTTACTTCCCTTAATATGTATAACAGAGAAGTCATAACCATTAAACAATTGTTGCCATCTAATAAGTCTATTAGTCCTTGATTTGGACAAGTCTAAGTCTCTGAATTTTACTGCATAAGAAGAGTTAGTATACACAGTAAAATGTTCAGGTCTAAGAAAAAGCATATATTTTTCTATTGCCCTTACTATAGCTAAAACTTCTTTTTCATGCGCAGTGTATCTTGTCTCTGGATCTGTAAAGGTTCCAAAACTATATCTATAAAGTTTCTTCTTTTTTGTCTAATGATCAATGGCAAAGTAAACTGCTCCCCATTGTTTATCAGAGGCATCTGTTTCTACTATAAACTGGTCTTCTGCATTAGGCAGTTCAAGTAAAGGAATATTCTTGACTGCATCTTTAATTTGTCTTATGACTTCAAAATCATCTTTAGTCCAATAAAAAAGATTAGTATTGTCTGTTCTTTTTAATTTGGAAGTTAAACTTTGTCTCTTTGAAGTAAGGTTTTTAATAAAATCTCCAGCACAATAAATCTATCCAAAAAATGATTGTAATTATTTTCTATTTTTAAGATGGTCTCAAAATTTAAGAATCTTCTTAGTTATGTGTTCTGCTAAGGATATTTTTTCTTTATTTATATGCATTCCCACAAAATCTATTTCAGTCTGAAATAATTGCATTTTTCTTTCGGAAATAACAATACCATGCTTGTCAAATTCTAAAATAATCTTTTTAAGCTGGTCTACATGCTCTATCTCAGTCATACTGGCTACAAGAATGTCATCTATGTAAACAAGACCAAATTATGAATAAGGTCTAAATATATTATCCATTCTTCTTTGGAATACTTGAGGAGCATTCAAGTATCCAAATGGAATTACTAGCCCTTCGTATTTTCCTTGGGGCACACTAAACCTGTCCAAGTAACACTGTCTGGTGCATCTTAGTTTGTGAGAAGCCTGATTTGCAATCAAACTTGCTGAATATAATTCGATCTTCAATCAGATTGATTAAATTATTCTTGTCTGGTATCTTATAAGAATCAAATTCACAATTCTTATTTAATTGTCTATAATCTATAACCATACGTCTTTTTCTTCTTTTACGTTCGGATTCATTTTGAACATAGAAGGCAAGGCTATTATGTCTACTTTTACTTTCTCTAATAATGCCTAACTTAATCATTTCATCTATGTCATTTTTAAATTCTTCCCTGTCTTCTTGTGAATATCCTTTCATATAGGTTCCACCATTAATAGTGGCGTCTGGGTTAATAGGGATGATTTCACAAGAACTTTGGTCGTTATCCCATTTAGTGATGGGATTTTCTCCTAAAGTAGGCTCTGCTACTTGACTAATCTTTTCCTTTTCTACTTCTATATCCATTTTCTTCTGTTTGGATATAGCTTGAACCTATAATAAGGTATGTTGGGCTTGATCTAAAATGTCTTGTTGTATAGGCGCTATTTGCTTATAACACTTTTGGTTTGGACACTTACAATATTTTTGTAAGGGTTTGGTTATATCTAAGGCTTCTTGTTGGGTTGTAGGTGTAGGTCCACCATGCTCAGCTGAAGAACTCTGATGTTTTATGGGTCTATAATTTGGCTTGACCTGCATAAGGTCAAAGGCAGTCTTGTGATCTATTAGAGGGGCTTTAATATTAAATTCCTCTGTATCACTAATTAATATCTTATCATTATACTTAGTATAAGGATTATATTTACTAATAAAATCTTGTCCTAAAACAATGTTTCTTGTGAAACTAGGATGAGGATCCATTATCCAAAACCGATGATTAACGATTTTGTTGGTCTCATTTCCTAATTTAAAATAAATAGGAATAGTCTAAAAATATAAGGTAAATGGATCTCCATTAGCCACTTTACCATAGATTTGTTGAGTACTTTCTAAAAAATAGTCTTCAGGAAAGGCATTAGCCTTACAAATACTCTGAGAGAATCCTGTATCTATAAAAGCTGAAAGTATTTTAGGATAATCTTTATGTTGTATAAACATTTCTACAAAACAAGCACGTGGTTTAGTAGAAATTCCTAAATTATTCTTTTCTAAAATAGATAATCCTTTCTGGGGTTTATCTATAAAATTTAAGGATGTTAGGTCTTCTGAACTGTTATCAGAATGGTATCCTTCTAAATCGTTGGAATTCCCTTTCCTTTGAAGTCTTCATTTTCTTGCAATCTTTTGGCTATATTTCTATCAATGTCTTGATAATATGTATTAATATCTAAGTCTATTTGAGCGTCATACTGACTAGTATAAATTGCTCTAAATCTAGTTCTCCAACAGTTTTAATGGTAGTGTAATTGACAAATAACACAAACCATAAATAATTTTGTTTGTATAGTCTCAAAGCATTCTACACATCTAAAGTATTTCTTGTCACATTTCATTTCAAATGTGAAATAATGTCTTTCATCAAAGTAACATCTAGGTATATATGTTAGTAACTCGGGATTACTAACAGTCTATCTCTTCTTTAAAAAGGGGCTCAATATACATTTATACCAAGCTTCTTCAAAGTTTATATATTCATCATCTAAATCGTCTTGATTAACTTGCATCATATATAAATCTAAAGTATCTTGAGAGTCTTCATACTCATCAGTATCACTATTATAGTCTTCTGAATCACTATTTGTATAAGAACTATAGATACTAGTATTATCATCATCTTTTATGTCTGATATTTCTATAGCATATAGGATATCTAATTCTTCTTGATCTGCATAGTCTAATATTGTATTAATAATATTAATACATTCTTTATATTTCTTATTAGGGCAGTCTTTAGCAAAGTGTCCTTCTATACCTTTTTCTTTCCTATAATTAGGAAGCTTCTTATACTTACTAGTATTCTTCTTAAAATATCTTCTTTGGTTAAATATATTTTTCTTAGTCTTAGAGTTCTTTTCTCTAAAGGTAGTAGATGGTCTAAATCTATATTTCTGTGGAAACCCTAAAGGTCTAGTCTTAAACTTCTAATGTTTCCATTCTAATTTCTTTTTGAATTTCTTAGATTCACTACCACATCCCCATTGGATTGGAGCTATGTCTCTTTCATCTTTGATTGGAGGGATCTGCTTGAAAGTTTCTTCTATTAACCTTCCTTGAGTTATATCACATCTCTTTGATATGATATAGTCTTTGGAAAAATTAATTCTTTCACCAAGGGAGTCATTCTTAACTCTAGCTACTCCTGTCCAATTCCTATATTCATTGATTAGTATTTGTCCTATAGCAGGTATCTTTCTAAAGTATTCTTCTTTTAAGGTCTCTCCAAATTATTTAATTTGGTAATATAGCTGCTCATAATTATTGCTATATTCATTTATCTTATCTAGTTTGCAAATGCTAAGGAGGGCTAACTTAGTTTTTGCTAGGCCTTGTTCATTGAATTGAGCTAAATGTCCAACTCCAATGAATTCTGATGTGAACAATTGAAAATATTCTTTAATTGATCTTTCTTCTAACTTTTGTTTCATCTTCTCAATCTTAGCTAAGGAGTCTTCATCAGTAGCTTTCCTTAAACTATCTAAATAGTCTTTTGCAATACCTCTAATGGATTGCTCAGTGTACTGCTTACATGAACTTGCATCCCATTGTTCATTAGATGCAAAACACATGTTCATCCGATTACGACATTCGTCTAAGGCCTTCTTCCTATCTTGGACATTGTCTAGGTTAAGGTATATACCTACTGGATTTATGGCTTGACTTGCCATGGTCTTAACAGGAGTAAAACTCTTGTCACTAGTTGGAAAGTCTTTTATATAATCAGGTTTAGTCTTAATTAAAGTGCTAGAGTATATAGGAATATTTATTCCTATTGGTTTACTAAAAAGTCTAGGAGCATCTTCTAGCCTACTTCTTCTTCTTATTTCTTGTTTATTAGGTTCTACCTATGTAGCTGACATAAGTCTCTCTTCTCCTTCTTCTATTAGTCTTAAGTTTCTAAGAAGTTCCTTAGTATTCTTAGATTCTTTTAATTTTAATATACGGTCCTGGGCTATCATATTAAATATTTCTTTTTCTTAAAATCTAAGAGAATGACTTTTATTAAGGTGATCTTTAAATGTCTTCATGTCCAATTCTGATGGTTCATGTCCAAAGTTTTGGATCCTAGATTTTTCTTTAATTAAGTCTTTTTGTTCAAATGATCTTCTAGGTCTAATTACAGGGGCTTGTCTTAGTAAACAAGAACTCGTCTTACTAATACATTCTCCTTCTGAAGGATTATTGATTATGGCTTCTCCCATATTCCTAAATCTAACTTCTTCAGTCTGGATATTCTGATTGACAATCTTAGGGGGGCCAAACTGAATAGTTTCCAGTGACATCGTCTTGATTAATAAACAAAGGTTTATTCTGTATAGTCTTAGTTTCTTGGAATTCTGGCAATTGACAAATGGTCTTAGCTTTTTCTTTCATAGGTCCAGTATTCCTAATACTATAAGTATGATTATAATCTGAGTTATTAGTTCTAACTAATATTTCTTCATTAAGTCTACCCCTAGGAATTCCCTATTGCATTCCTTCATAAGAAAATTGGGAGAACTTTACATAGCTCTGGAATTCTATATTTATATTAGCGTCTGGAATAATATAGTCTTTATAGCCACTAGCATATAAGATTAACTTAAAATGTTTGGCTGTATCTACGGTTACTGTAAATGCCAGAATGACATTAAAGTATCCTATGTTGTCTGACATTTCTAATTGGGCAATCCCAATAAGGATTTTCTCAAAATCTT
Organism: Sambucus nigra; assembly: GCA_949130495.1. Lineage (NCBI taxonomy): Eukaryota > Viridiplantae > Streptophyta > Magnoliopsida > Dipsacales > Adoxaceae > Sambucus > Sambucus nigra. The sequence continues at coordinate 659,349,928 of OX422212.1, forward strand.
TCCATCTTTTATCTACTAAACAACATAATATGTTGATATTATTCTGAGGTCTATGTAATCCTTGGATTCTTGCCTGAAAGAGTCCAAAGGTTAGAAATTGGAACTTTCTATCAGTTCCCCTAGATCTAAGACATTCTAAGTCAAACACTTGGAGCTCAGTATAGGATTTGTCTAAAACATGATTCCTACAATGGTAAGTCATGTTATAATTAGGATTCTTAGGAGTGGCACCTTCCTTAAACAAGTCTATGTATCTAATGGCTGGAAGTTATCCATTATTAATGGAATCTTCAACAATTTTCCAGTCAACTTCACCCCATTCTTTCTATTGGAGAGGATTGGTGAAATTTCTCTCTTTCCACCATGTCCTAACATTGGAGGATGAATCCTTAAGTCTTTGGAGCATACAATTACTCTATCCAATATTTGTGATAGAGCTAACTATCTTACTAGTTTTATCTAATTCGTTATTTATGACCCTTCTGCCTATGGTCTTCCTTTATATAGTTTCTATAGGAGGGGGTTCTCTAAATTTACAGGTGGTTACCTGTTTTTGCTAAAGTATTTTTTCAATTCTTTCTAAGAAGTCTGAATAATATTTTTGTTTTTTTATCTGACTAAGGATTTCTTCTTTAAAATTATTATTCTCTTTTCTTGTCTTCTTAGAAATTTCTTCACTATGTCCAGCTAGATAATTAACAAGGGATTTTGCAACATTTGTAATGTAGTCTTTTACTTCATGATCTTTTTCTTGTTGTTGCATAGATCTAATTTCTATAGATTCTACAGTTTTTTCTATTTTATCTAACCGAGTTAGAATAAAAGGAGAGTCTATTTCTACTTGGGAAGGTTTATTATATACGACCTTAATTCCCTTTATAATTTCTTCGTATTTTTCTTCTACTTGGGTCATGTCTAGTCTAAGTTCATTAATAATACTATACATCTTGGATAGATTACGGCTTTCCATATTATTAAGATAATTTGCTAAATTTTGTTGGAATTTAAAAAAGTCTGTGTAGAAGATGGTTAATCCTTCTGTCTTAGCTTTTAAATCTAAATGTAAGTCTTTAACAAAGATACTGTTATAGTCTTGTGTAGCTGCTATAGATGTAGAAATTAAATTTAATCTTTCAAATATAAGTTTAGTTGCTTTAGCAGCATTGGCAATCTCATTCTCATTTATCTTATAATAAAATCTATCATCATTTATCTTTTCTAAAATTCTTTGATAAAATTCTGATAAGGTCTGAATGGAGAGGTCTCTTGGTACCTCATCCCAGTCTGATCTAACTATCTCCATTAGGAAGATAACTATCTAATCTAAGGATAAGATTAGCTTGTTCTTTTGTAAGTTTAATTAACTCAGTAGATTGATTTTTAATTGAAGTTTTAATTTCTAAAAGGTCTTTGTTAAGGGCTTTTATATGATTAGTCTTAATATTTATTTCTTGTAAAACCTGTACTAGGTCTATTGAGATTTGGTTATCTATTTCTAGTAGTCTTTTAGAGATATTTTTTATCTCTGTATCTAAAGTTTGGATGTCTCTAAATAATTGTTTTAATATAAGGAGGATACAATTATTTTGATCTAATATGCTATTAATAGCACTAGCCGTAACTTGTCTAGTGTCTGCGTGTTTAGCTGGGATATGTTCAACGTGTGAACAACCATCTATGTGAGAAGTTAAACAACCTTCTTGGTCTAAATTGTTTATAGGTTGGTAGTCTGGGTTGGTTCCAAAAATATATTTGTAAATGCAAGGGATAAATCCCAAGGGCATTAAAGTCTTTTTACTAAAAGTCTAAAAGGAGCGTCTTATGGCTCTGATACCACGATTAGTGGTTTGGTTGGAATTTGGTGAGTTTCTAAAGTTCTTAAGGTCTTGATACCAATTTGGGTCTAAACTACAAATCTCTTAAATATATAGTCTTAAAATAGGGTTTTAGAATAAGACAAGAGGGGGACCATTTAAAGAAAATAGCAAAATGTCTAATGGGCCACAAGGGGACCACAACCGGATAAGGAAAAAAGTCCGTTAATCCCTTCTTTAACAAACTCCGCTTAAGAGAATATCTATCTATCTATATATATACACACACAGTAATGATCTTGTGCGGACCAGTCCATATTTTAAGAGTGCGGACCGGATATGTGTCACCTAGCGGTGAGCCCAGAAAAGAGAGAGAGTGCGCCTATAATTTAGCCAATAATTTTTAGGTTCAGTGCCAGGGGACACGTGTCCAGTTCGCACTCTTAAAATGCGGATTGGTCTGCAGGAGCATATATATATATATCAGTCAGACTCTCCAATATACCTCCTAACAACATACCCATGAACATACCTATTTTTTAAATAGTAAAATAAATAATTTCGAGTTGATATTTTTTATATGGGTTCATGATACTTCAGTGTGCCCCATAAAAATATTCAGTTCAAAATTATGTGTTTTATTATTTTTAAAAATTAAGTAAAAAAGCTGACAGTTTAAAGGGTAAAAACTATCAGCTTTTTTACCTATTTTTTAAAAATAACAAAAAATATTATTTTCAGTTGATTTTTTTTACAAGAGTACACTAAAATATTATGAACCCATATAAAAAAATATCATCTCAAAATTATTTTTTTTACTATTTTAAAAAAGGGTATATTCATAGGTATGTTGCTAAGAGGTATGTTGGAGAGCATGACTAATATATATATATAGGGAGAGGTTCAAAAGTGAACATAAAATATGAACATTTTAATGAACCTTAACAAAAAAACACATTACAACCCATTAATTTTAATTCATATGTTGTAATTGGTCCACGCCAACGGCAATGGACACGCGTGTGATACGTGTTTTTTTTAATACACACACTTACACCCCCACCTAACCCAACCCCAACCCACGATCCCAACCCCCAACCAGCCAAAACCTACACCGGCCAACCCACCTGCTAAAACCCAACCTTAACTCGAACCCAGCATACCCGAAAATTGCCAGTAGCCATAATTTGACGCCCGATCTAATCAAGACCCATCTGCCTCGACCTCCGGTAAGCCCCAAACCCAAAACCCATTTGGGTATTCTTCAAGGATCCTTCTTTCACATCTCCCTCTATTTCTCACCTGAAAGACTTTTTTTAAAACATTTTTCCTTCTTGTTGTTTTAGTTACTTACTTTATTTCTTCAAAGACTGAGGCTTTTGATAGTGATCAACAAAATGGCGAGTGAGAATCCTTAATGTTGACTAAAGAGTACTATTTTAATTATATGGTGGCTTTAATTAGATGGTGACTTTAATTCGCCTAGACCTGGAATGAGGGGGGTTATATAAATAGACACACGTGTCACACACGTGTTCATTGCCGCTAGCGCGGACCAATTACAACATAAGAATTAAAATTAATGGGTTGTAATGTATTTTTTTGTTAAGATTCATTAAAATGCTCATCTTTTATGTTCACTTTTGAACCTCTCTCTATATATATACACTACCGGAAGCCCGTGCCGAGGGCACGACGATAAATTTGCCCCCGTGATAAAAAAATAAAATTAAAGAAACAATAAAAAAATATTTTAAAAATATAAATTAAAAAATATATATCTTAAAAATATAAATTAAAAAAAAATATAAAAAATATAAATATTCTTAAAAAAATATGAGTTAAATTATTTAAAATTATTTCCCTTTTTAAAAATAATTATTTTCCTTTTAAAAAACAAAAACAAAACCATTTTTATTAAAAAAAAATTAATAAAACACTTTAGCATGCCATTTCAAAACAATTTCAAAAACCATGATATCATATTATGTGTGTGTGTGTATATATATATATATATATATATATATATATATATATATATATATATATATATATACAATCCTGCTCTTGTGCAGACTAGTCCGCATTTTAAGAATGTGGATCGAACATGTGTCACTTGGCGGTGAGCCCAGAAAAGAGTGAGAGTGTGCCTATAATTTAGGCGATAATTTCTAGGCACACCGTTAGGTGACACGTGTCCGTTCCGCATTCTTAAAATGCAGACTGGTCCGCACACGAGCATTATATATATATATATATATATATATATATGAGAGAGAGAAAATGGGTAGAAGAAAATGAGTTTGGCTATGGTATCGGGTTGGACAGGTTGGATCTCGTTGGCGGGTAAGGGGGTTCAGGAGGTATAGTTGCCGGAGTTAAGGTTCACCGGAGGTTGGGTTAGAACACGTAGGTGGATTATAGAGTAAGGGTCGAGTTGGCCGGATTATGGGTCTGGCTTTATGTGCTGATATGGATAGCGTTTTTCGGCGGGTAGGTAGGTGTCTCTGATGACTGGATCAGTGGATTGTCTTGGAAGCATGGCCGGCCCTGGCCATGTGACAAATGGGCAATGGCACAGGGCCCATTTTAGAGTATGCACCTATATATGTATATGTTAGGGGTCCAAAAATATTTTATGTATATTAAAAATGTCAATTTTTGAATAAGTTTAATTTTTAGGAGCCCATTTTCTTAACTATCCAAAACCAATTTGTATAAGGAATGATTCAACTATCCAAAAATCTCGCCCAACTAAAATGGCCATAATTTTTTAGGGGCCCATTTTAGTTATTTAATATCTTTGTACAAATTTTTTTACGAAGGGCCCTAAATTGATTTTCGCACAGGGCACTCCCAATCTTAGGACCGACCCTGCTTGGAAGGTCAACAAAGGGTCAATGGCGGTTGGACACAGGTTGGGTTGGATAATGGTTTACGATTTTGAAGATGACAATGCGACCACCTACTGGTGGTTGCCAGAGATGGGCCCCGACAGGTGGTAAGGCCGGAGTCTGTCGAGTTTTTCCGACGGATTGCGTTTCTGGGTTTCGGGTCAGGGTTGGTGTAGAGGTAGAGGTTTAGATGGATTAAGGTGGTTTGATAGGTGGTAGAAGAATAGAGAAGGTGTCTTGTTAATGGAAGAAAGAGAGAAAAAATGTGGAAGATGGTGAATAATAGCTGATGGGTATTTTGAAAAGAGGTGGGAGAGTTGGAGTGTGTGTGTGACGTATGGGAAGTCGCTGTAGGTTAGGGGGTTGTTAATGTGTATAAGGATGTGTATGGGATTAGTGTGTGTGTGCGTGGGGGGGTTTATTGTATAAAACAAAAACAGTAACATATATAATTACGACACGCAAAATAATAAAAAAGAAAATATTAAAAACAAAAACACACACATATAAAAATATAAAAAGACTTAAATAGAAAAATTAAAATATAAAACAAATAACACAAAAAATAAAATATTAATGATGCACCCTTATAAAAAAAAATACAGACACGAACATACAACTACATATAATATGACACGCACAAGCTATATTATATTTACATAAAATAATAAAATACTCAAAGTAAAAATAAAGACACTAAAAAATTAAAAAATAAAATAATAAAAAATAAAAATGACACGAATCAATTATAAAATAATAATAATAATAATAATAATAATAATAATAATAATAATAATAATAATAATAATAATAATAATAATAATACACACATTGCGAAATTTTTGGAACGGGGCTCGGGATGGTCTAGGTTTGGGTTTGGGCTAGGGTATTTGGTACAGGACTAGGTTTAGGCATGTTTAACTGCATCATTATCGCATTTGCCTTGATTTAATGATTTTAAGCCCGTAAATGCAAACAAACCTGTAAGGACATAAATTTTCAATTGAGTCCCTGTATTGTTTTGACTTAATTTCGTGAACAAAACTGTGTTTGTAATATGTCATAGGTAGCATTTTATTTTGTCACGATCCCACTTGGTCTATGATGTATTGAAGAATTTGAAGACGTTGCGGCAAAGCTTCAAAGATTTAATCATGCCGATGCTTATTTGGTACAAGTTTAATCGTCTTCAAAGTTAATTTCATTCCGAGATCACTCAGGTATGAATGCGTATGATTAATGGTGCTCGGAATTATTTTATAAAAGATATGGATGTAATTTTTATAAAGAAAAATGTTTTTAAATGGTTTATAGTGTTGTAAAAGGTTTATACTACATTTTATGATGATAAGCTCGAAATAGAGTTTGACTAATTTGAATCTCTTTGTTAAGAAACGTTTTTATCCGAAAGTCAAAGAAAGTCAAACTTTTACGAGGTCTCTCGAAAGACATTGGATCTCGTTCGAACGAGATACAATGTCACGCGAACGACAAGCTGAAATCGTTCGAACGACACATTTTTCAAGGCAGCGTTTAAATCCTATTTAAACAGTGTTTTCATCATAATTTCGGCAGTGTGCTTTCTGGAAAAAGTTTTACGAACCAGAACCTTGTTTGCACATGTTTTCTAAGGTTTACAAAGCATAAACACATCCTTAGAATTTACAAAGATCCGAGTTCTCATTCTTATATGTTTACGTGATCTTGCGGCACCACAGTTGTTTGTTCTACACATTGAACATCAAAGGGTTTTGCGGTGAAGAAGCGACGGACATCGTGTTCGACATCGTAGACGAATCAAAGCCATATCGGTGGACACCGAGACATACGTGGAGGCGTGTGTTGTGGACAGAGATCGTGGAAGACGGAATTTCTGCGTGGGCACTATTGAAGAACGGTTGAAGATCAGAAGGAGCGTCAAGACCCGTGGGGATCGAGTCTTAGTGTAAGGCTAATCTGTCTTTGTAAAACCATTGTTCATAGTGATTGTCTGGCTTGGGCCGTCCGAGGTTGTTTTCCCGTTTTGGGTTTTTTTCTCGTACATTCGGCGTTGTGAATATTCTTTACTTTACTTTACTTGTCTTAATCACTAGATGCATGTTTATGATTAATCAAGATAAAATTGGTTTAAAGTGAGAATTGGGTTTTTTCACAACTTGGTTTGGTGCATAATTAAAAGTTGGATCTATTTAAAGAGAAAAATTGGTTTTGTTTAAAACACACATATTGGGCACTCTTCAAAACCTATAAAAACAAAAAAATACCAACATAAGTCCAATTTTATCGCGATATAGAAATTAAAATACATCTATCCGGGGTATAAATGTAACACTTTTGGGTGCTTATCACACCACCCCCAAACAGAACATTGGTAGTCGTCAAGCAAAAATAGAGAGAAGGAATAATGAAAGATAAGAAACCAAAAGTGTGCCACTTTTACGGGTACAAGAGTTTGCACTTAGCATGTGCAATAAGCCATTGAACCTATAGGTTGGCCTAGAGGACAAGTGTTGTCTCGCGAGGGTTTGCAGTGAATATACCCACAAAATTCAAAACTTTTTTTTTTGTAGTTTTGAAAATTATTTATTAAAAATTCAATTAATCTCATCTTGGACATAGAAATATCACACAATCCATCATTTACAGAATACAAACAATGAACTACGAAGTATATGAAAACTTTGAAACATACTTAATACTGAAGGAAAATCCTTCCTAGAACTCAACATGTTTTGTGTGAATCACTCAAAAATAGTTTTCAAATATCATAAGAGTAATTTGTAGATTTCCTTTTAGAATCAAGGCTTTAACTTTCGAATCTCACCGGATATATCTATCGAAAACGAATTCTCAAGATTTGGGTAAGTGTATCTCTGTTGTGAGTGAGGGGAGGAGTAAATATAAAGAAGGTCAAACGTCTCACACACATGAAAGAAATAACTGACACTAAAATGAATTTGATCTCATGGAATGAATGCAATCCCCATTTTGAAAATGTCGAGTTATTCACCACTTAGAGTTTTCATTCGCCCGAACACTTCACCAGGGGTAAATGGGTGTTAATGTAAGGGATGAGAGGGAATGATTTATGTAATATGGGTGAGATGTTAATGTTGAGTTTTTTAGAAGACTAATCTTGAATATTTAATGTCTACATTTGATAAAATTTGATCGCATGCTTTTCTTTTTTCTATTTTTCTCTTTTCATATATATGTTTTCTATATTTTTTTCTTTTTCTTAGGATGCTGTTTTATGTGATGTGATTCGTCTTTAGAGCACGAATGAAGACATTTTACATATATAATTTCAAACCACTATTTTTCTCAAAACCAAGGATGATAATGGGAAATTGATGTATGGATGGTATAGGTATGGTGGAAATTGGTAAATGGGTGAAGGATTAGTACTCGGGACAAATTTCAAGACACATGTTTCTCATAACTCGAAAGTGATGTCATTCTCAGAGATTATGCTGAAAATGAAGAATAATGAGATCCTGCAATGACTTTTTGTGCGGTATCCAGAGAAAGTTAAGTCAACATGTGACTCGGAGATTGCATAAAAACTCTCAAAATGGTGAAAAGCTCAAATCTAACAGGTTTAAGATTCCACAAATGATCTTTAAAGTTCTCTTGAAAATTTTCACTCTTCAATTTTAGACTCTCATAACGTGATAAATGCACAAATAGTGTCGAGACTAGGAGTTCATGGTGCAATATGCCTTACGAAGTATTAATTAAGCCTTTAAGTTTTGAAAATCGACTCAAGTTCGATTAGAATATTCTAGACTTCAATGATGGATGATAGATAAATCACATCATGAATGAGAAAAAATCGCATAAAACGTGAAAATATGGCTTGTTTCTGACTAATGTTTTCAAAATAGGCACGATTTTGCGAAATACCTCACGCCCAAACAAAAGAGAACATCGTCCTCGATGTTTAAAATCATATCTTGAAAATTTTAAAGCATGGGGAAGGAAAGAGTATACTGAAATCAATCGATAATGAAGTTTTTACTGCATCATAGATCAAATGGTGAACCTGAAGAAAATGGTGACACAAAATAGGCACAAGTCTATGAATCCTATATAAAGTACTCGGGGTGGATATAACACTACCCCCAAACATGGTAAGAATCTAGACTCTAAAATAAGAAACGAGGGGTTACCTCCCGGTAGCAGTAAGTTTAACATCTGCAGCTAGACATAAGCGTAATCACCCCTAAAGATATGAACTAGGACAACACAGGGTGGCAGAAGGTGTGGGTGATGGGAGTCACCCCCAAACAAGACTCAAAAATTAGTTTTGTTTGGACAAAAGCTACTCGGGTTAATCCACTTATATGGCAAAGTGCTTCACGCGATACAAAGCATTGGTGGACCATAGGTGGGTGAGAAGGAAGGTATATGGAAGGATGGAACGAGTACTGATGTAGAGGCACCGATCACGGTCCTTATTGAGTGTAAAAGTGAGGGCAACAAGGGACCTATACGCATGGTTCTCTATTTGATGAGGAAGGCATAATGGTTTGACACTGGTGATGGTGTAGGTGTCATGCATATCTAGTGACCATTCTACAAATGGGCGATAATAATGGTCATGATGTGACACAATAATGAGATGAAGATGGTAATATACACCACAAGGAATTGATGCATCATGATGAACAAGCTTGGCGTCACGCAAGTTAAAAGTATTACCACAAATATTCTCATGAATGGTGGAATGAAGGAGGAACGCGTGAAATGGTTCGTGGAGTTTATGGGTGGGTGGAGATTTCATGTAAGGACCTAAATGAGTAGATGGGAATGGTAAGGGAACAAGGTCCAAACATGGTGGAGGGTCGGGTGGGACAATTGGTGGAGGAAGATGATCTAACTCGCGAGTAGGGGACACGCACTCATCTTGAGGGTCAGAATAATCCTCAAAGTCCTCCTGAAAAGAGAGAGTGGTATCTAGTGATGGTGAGATAAACCTATCCTCCAATATGTAACCATCGAGGTGGTGGAAGTGTCTAACGAGGCATTAAAATTCGATATAGATGAATCTACATCAATATTCGACTCAAGGTTAGCTAAATATTTCTATAGAGTATTCATATGAAGAGAGGTAGGAACCATCTCCGATTCAATCTCGGTGCAATGGGGAGCACTCGTAGCCGGACCTAACATAAAAGAAATGAGCATCTCAGGGAAAAACTTAATGGGTGGAATAGGTATAAACTCGGGCATTTTTTGGATTCAATGTAAATGAGAACCTAAAATGTGGGTTCATTTGGATTTGGCAGGGAAGGGAGACCTCAGCATTAGATTAGTTTAGATTATCGAGGTATTGATCCGTCTCACATTCAAAGGATAAGTCAACACAATTGTCAACTTGGGATAGAACCACAAGGTGGTCTCAACTTTGAGATTCTTGAGGTGATAGGGTTTTCCATACTCAAAGTTTGTGGCATAAGATGACTCATCATCATTCCACATGGTTGCAACAATGGGTTAAGTTGGGAGGAAATCCGACTCGCCCTCACACTCAAATTCATTGAAGCTTTGTTCAAGTCATTGAAGGGATTGATTTTCATATAGGGTGCCTTGATATTGCTCGAGGATGACCTTTTGAAAGAGGCTTTCGATAGTGGAAGTGGATCGTGGTGGTACAAAGGTGTTTGGTTGAGGTGGACACAACTCGCTATTAGTAGGACTATATGCATAATACATGTATGAAGTGGGTGGAGCGGGTTCAAGTTCGTCATACACGAGAGGATGGACTTCGTAAGAGACAAACGATTGATGATCTTGGATAGCATAGTGAGAGGACTGATCGGGGTGGGGTGCACTAAGTTACCGTGAAGACTGTTAGAAAGAGTGAGGATCCACAACATGGGGTTGGGATTCATAATGCGTGGGAGGGTGATCAATCTGCTATGAATAATTTGGTTGCTCACAGTGCTCAGTAGTAGATATGCCATGATAATAAGTCGAAGTCGGTTCCGCAACAGTGTCATATGGATACAATTGGTCCATGGTTGGTTCGAATGGTTATGGAAGGTATAGGAATTCATGGAACAAGTGATTGGCTTGATTGCAATATGTGCACTGCGAATATGGGAAATGGCCAAAGTCATTCCATAAAGGATTTTCTTTGGCCATGACGGGATGGAGAGTGGAGAAAAATGTTTCTCCAAAAATAGTTATGGCTTTTTAATTTTTAAAGAAAGAAAGAAAATCTTTTGGGGTTTTTGAATTTTTGAAAAAGAAGAAAAATATTTTTGGGTTTTTTGAATATCAGAAAAAGAATGAATTTTTTTTGGGATTTTTGAAAAAAAGGAAAAGGATGAAAAGTATTTTTGAATTTGTGAAAAGGTATAAAAGTGGGCTCGCTATGAGACACACAATGACGGAGCACACAAAACTGACAACCAAGGGATTTAAATTAGACATGTACAAGCAAAAGAACAATCTTAACGAGGTGTAGTCAATTTTTATCTTCAATTTCGTGATTGGGTAGTCAAATTTTAATTAATCCGTGGTCGAGAAAATCATGAAGTCTTATACATCGCCTTTAGAATATGCGCTCCTACTTGGCTAATTTTAATTATGTGATGGCACGAGTTAACAAGTAAGTATAATTAAGTATTTGAGTTGGTGACAAAATCCCAACTTATTTAAATGACCGGGTGTAGGTCTTCAGTCCAATTAGTTCATCAAACCATTCAAAGTAAGACTATGCAAAAAATAAAGTTACATAAGAGCATATAGTTAAACAATAAATGAACTTGCTAAATGGAGATGCCCGAGTGATAAAGAAATGTACCTCCTACGACTTTTACACACATAGGGTGAATACCGAGTTGAGTCGGTCGAGGTGAAATTTCACATAACTTCAGTCGTCCTCGGGAGTCCTAAGGACCCAAAATAGAGAGACTTCTAATCCACTTCAACGACGCTCTCTCTCTATTTTGTACCATTTTCCTTTTTTCTTTTTTCTGTATTTTAATTAATTATTACAAATAATGGGTGTCCAAATCACCACAAATAAATATACAAGGCTTCAATATCCATATACAAACAATCTATAAAAATAAAGAATATATACAAAATGAACAAATGTACAAGTCTTCAAAACACTCCTAAACTTAAAATTTTGGCAACGGCACTTCGTGAAAAGGTTTATCGTAAAAAAAATCGAGCAAATCCAACGCTTAAAAAGCCGACAATGACGCCATTTGATAATTGGTATTTTGTGTATATATATCGTTGAATAAAAGACCGTTAATAAAAAAATCCCTTTTAATACCTACAAATACATTAAAATACATATACTAGCAAGTAAGGGGTCAATCCGTGCTCCTCAATGTGGACAAAAATAATTTGAAGACTATGTAATGATCGTTTAAAATAATGGTAAAGAGATATTTATACTACTAATGATGAACTAACGTTTAAACTAACTAAATAAATAAATAAAATGATAAAGTGAACTAAATATGAGGTGTAAACAGTTAAGAGATAATTCAAGGGATTAGAATTCTCCACTTAGCCTATTTTTTTTTCCAATTAGTTTATATATATATATATATATAAATTCACAAATCAACTCTTGTTGCAAATGCGAAGTTATCTATAGTTTTTTTAAAAGATTAATATTTAAATTTCACAAACTCCTTAAAAATTAGATTTTTACATTTTCGAATAAATCATCCACTAGGAAAATTTTCCTAAAAGAATTTTAAATCACAAAAAATTAAGTTTTAGAGTTGATAAATTCAAACTACAGTATTATTTAAAAATTCCTTCTCTGTAGTTTAATTAATACATAAATATTATAATTTGAATTTACAATTTTCTCTAAAAAATAATTCACCTCTCAAGGCATAAATATAAATTGTCGAATTTCAATATTGATATTCTAAGGGGCATAATAAATAAACAAACTGAAAATAAAAATAATTATGTTAAGGGTTTCATCTCGCCCCTTGAATAGGGTATTTAGCCTCTCATTTTGGTATTACCACATATAAAATGTAATAATGACACAATAAGAGGCATAATAAATAAAATAGAATGAGAAAAAATAATTAAACCATGTATCCTTGAGTTTGATATTAACTTCCCACACTTTAACAATAATTTCACCCACAAATCTAAATATTACAACACTAAAAAATGCCACCAACGTAAAATTTGTGTAGCAATAAATTAAACTGCCTCACACTCAAGTCACTGTAAAAAATATAAAACAAGAAATAAAAAAAATAATACACTCTACTCCTAAAATTACATTGCTAAAGAACAAAAAAATGGAGCTCCTAAACTAAACTGCAACTGCAGTGGAATCCTCTCTTTTCTAGCTAGTCTTCTTTGTATATAAAGGGGAATGGGGACTTAAAATAAGGGGGGAAAGTGGATAATTTGTCTGGAGTGACAAAAAAAGTAGGAGAACCAGGGTGGAAAGCAAGCGGGCGACTTGGGGTATTGTTTAATGGGTGTAGAATATTACCACATGTGCACATAAATATATATACTTGTGTAAATCTCTCTCTCTCTCTCTCTCTCTCTATATATATATATATATATATATATATATATATATATATATATATATATGATAGGGAAGTTTTTTGAAAATGTACACATTTTTAATGGTGCGGATAGATGCCACCTCCTTACATATTTTTACGCATTTTAATGGTTCAAATCGCATCCCTTTCTTTTTTACAAGTCTACCCCTCAATTATTTAGTTTCCCGCTATTTTTTTCCTTATCAAACTTACCCTTAAATTCAAAAATTGGGGTATTTTTGTAATCTTCTCCCACTTTACACACGGAAGCCCATCTCTCTTTCTCGAGCTCATTTCTCAAAAATTTTACACACGCAACTCCATATCTCTCTCTCATGCAACCTCATTTCTTAAAAACACAAGCACAATGACAACTCAGTGGAGAACCCCACCGGCTGATTTTGAACACGTTGCTCTCTCTCTCTCTCTCTCTCTCTCTCTCTCTCTCTCTCTCTCTCTCAGACCTCTAATTTTTCATCTCAGATCTAACACGACACCTATATGTTTTTTTGCAGAGCCAACACATTTTGGAACCATTGTAGATCTGAGGTTGTTCGGACCCATTCAGAACCATTGTAGATTCAACCCAAGGTACACTCTAAAGATTAAAGTTTTTGTTTTTGGTTTTTAAGATTTTATTTGTTTGTAATGGTTTTGTACTAAAAGAAAAATTATGCTATAAGATCTAACTATATGTGGACTTTGGTGCATCTGACACTAAAAGAAAAAAATATTGATGTTTATACCTAAAAATGGTATAAACATCAATAATTTTTATGTTTATTTTTATAGGTATCAATTTAATTGTTAATTTTATGTTTATTTTTATAGGTATCAATTTAATGGTTATTTTTATTTTGTAGGTACTCATTTGATGTTTATTTTATTTTGTAGGTATTAATTTGATGTTTTTTGTAGCCTCTCTCTCAGGTATATCCTTAGAATTTTCTCGGTTGCATTGGTCCTTTTGCTTTTTCACATTTTTGGTATCTTTCATGTAGGTATTAATTTGATGTTTTATAGGTACTCATTTGATCCTTTTTCTTTTGTTCATATTGGTTCAGTTTGTTTATATATTTCTTCTCTTATATATGTGTACATTTGTTATTTTATCTTTCTTTTGTTTTGTAGGTTGCAAAATCAGGTATTCCATTCTCTATTGTGTATCAAACTCAGTCTGTACGTTTGGTTCATAGATCTTAATGTATATTTGGTTCATATGTATGTATATTTGGAATTTGAACTTACTTCTTAGCTTGGGAGTTTTATGGTTAAAATATGTTTAGTGACATAAGTACACTATCTCTCTTGAGAAGATAGTCATATACTCCCCCCCCTCACTATAATTTGTGTACCATTATCAGAGCTTTAATTATGGTTCGGTTTGATTTGGTTCGGTTTGTTCATGAACAGAGCTTAAAATGTATACTTGGTTCGGTTTGGTCATAAATAGATCTTTAATTTGGTTTATATAGGGTTATATTTGTATATATGTAGAGCAGAGCTTTAATTTAGTTCATATTGTATAGCTTGTTCACATTGGTTCGATTTTGTTCAAAATTTGTTCATTTTAGTTTGTTCATGAGGTTTAATTCATATATTTATTCTCTTATAATCGGGTGGCATGGAGCAATGTTTTGAGTGGCCTTAGAGCCTCTAATGCACAAGATGGATTAGATCGCTTGGCTGAGCACAACTCGCAAGGTGAAGCCACTACCTGGCAACTCATAAGAAGATCTATAAATGTATATTTGGTTTGGTTTGTTCATAAGCATAACTTTAATTTGGTTTATATATAATTATACCTTTATATTTTGTTCAGTTAATTCATATTGGTTCGGTTTGTTCATTAGCTTTAATTTATATATGTGTTCTCTTATAATAAGGTGGTCTCGAGCCACTTACTGGTTTTGAAACATTCCCATACAAATGTTAATCGAACAAGCAATGAGAAGCCAATAGTCACTATGAGACCAATCATCACTATCGTGTAAGTGTGTACATTTTTATTGACATGCTGTTTAAAGAAATATACAAGTGGTTTGGATTCTTTTTTTTATACTTTGGACAGTTGAGGTGGGTGGTGGATCTGTATAATAAAATGTAAAAAAGGATGTCTCATTCTCTATTTTCTTTGTGGTTGTACCTTATTGGTAGTTTTAGGATTGTGCAGGGCATATAATTTTGGATTGAATGTAGAGGTGGTATGTATATATTTTATCTGTGAAATTTTTCATTGCACAATTTATGTTCTTTATTCACCCCCCCCCCCCCCCCCCCCCCCTTGTTGGTAATTGAATTGGTGTTTACCATTTAATAGGTGATGCTTGGACATGCTCCTATTTTAATTGATCTTGCTGAAGTGTCAATATGAGTGCTTTATCTTTAAATGTAAGATACAAGATTTATGTTATAGAATGGGGCATTGGATCATTGAAAAAAATTATTAAGCGACGTTTTACTATGAATTTTCCAAATATAGGAAAAATTATATTCGTTATTATGCAATACGCATTTACTTCTATCGTGTTTACTTATTTCGTTATTTCGTTACATATATAGGAACAATTTGAAATTGGAATATTAAAGGGTGTATTTATGCAGGGGACGTCGCCGCCATGAACGTGAGCATATTAAACGTGAAACTATGTCGTCTAGGAGGTCAGGTTGTAATACTACAAAAGATACAAATATGGCTCAGTTTATAGATCTTGAAGACTATTTATAGGATGACCATTTACATTTGTATCTTGAAGAAAAATTTTATTTTTTCTTAATAATGAAGAATATCCTCAAATTAATCGGTACATTCGATTTAATTTCTTTATTATATATTTTAGGAGAATTTATTAGAAATCAAAGAGAGAAAAGCCCTCTTTATGTGGCTCACAATATGTTTGAGCCATAGTAATTGATCCTTTAATAATCCTTCGAAGATCTTCAATTAGTTTGAATCCATAGTAATTGATCCATGCATTATGTTAGTTTGAATCAATTATGTTAGATCAGCTAATTATTCTTTATTTAGCATTGCATCAGCTATAATGAAGCAATATATATGTTAGTGCAGTATGTTATAATGAATTGTATAACTATGTTACCGTATGTTATATTCATCAATAAATATGTTATAATGATCATCTATAATGAATCAATAGCTATAATTAATTGCATTATGTTAGTGTAGTGGATGAAACAATCAATATTGAGTTTACTGGATTGTATTATGTTAGCTACAATCAATATTATGTTAGCTCTAATTAATTTCATTATGTTAGTGTACTGGATGATTAACGGTGTTATAATAAAGTTAGAATCCATAGTAATGGATCCTTACATTATGTTAGTTTGATAAGATATAATGAAGCAATATCTATGTTAGTTCATTATGTTATAATGATTTTCATAACTATGTTATAATGATGTTCTGATCCTATGTTTTAATGATCAGCTATAATGAATTGCATTACGTTAGTGTACTGGATGAAACAATCAATATTTAGTTTACTGGATTGCATTATGTTAGCTATAATGAATATTATGTTAGTGTACTGGATTGCATTATGTTAACACTGTTGATCATCTAGTACAGTTTAAAAGTGAAACAATCAAAATTGAGTTTACTGGATGTGTTTATTGCTATCGTTATGGCTATCGTTGGCCCATGTTTTGATAATGGAGGTATATTATTTTGGTTGTACTTTTTTTTATTACATATCTAGGTATTTCTTATTTTAGTTTTATTTTTGTTCCTTCGTTTTTTATTTTAGTTTAGTTTCTTAGATACAACAGGTAAATATAACAGGTATTTCTCTGCTCATCAGTTTCTAGGAAAAATAAATGGCAAAGAGCTTCCCCTTTGGAAGGATTTATTTTTGAGAAAAAAAGTAGGAAAAATGAGTCTTTTGGAATTTTTTGAAAGAGGAAGGCCTTGGAGGCTTGGTTGGTATATGGATGAGGTTATAGAAATCTTGGTTTTAAAGTGGGGCTTATCGCCTTCGTTGGATTGTGCATAATCTGTTGCGTTAAATAGACTATAATGATGTTGGTTTTGTTAGAGCGGTTGCTTTGGTCCTAACTTCGAGGCTACTGTTGGTGATCGGGGCCCTATTGGTGAACCCTTAACTTGTTGTCATTACAGTATGGATGTCATATCGTCACAATCTTATCGCAGTGGTACTGGCAAAGACCTTGAATGGTCTAGATGCTTGGCGGGAAGGCCGTTCTGATTTTCTAATAGGTAGCCTGGTTATGTTGTTCATGTGGCTGTTTGAGAGATTCTGTTTGGCGATCCCCCCCTGAATATTCATTGGCAGCTGTGATGAATTTCTTCACCTGCTATTTCATCAACTTTGGCCCGACTATAGAGAACTGGTTAAATGATTTTATACAGCATGGAGCTTGATGTATGCACTGTTTAGTGCCCTGCTAGGGGGAGTTGTAGCCCATTATGGAACTAGGAGAATACTGGTATGTTTGGTTAGTTGGCCTCCAGCAGACCTCCTTATATTTTCCTTATCGGTTGCTGCCTCAAGTCGAATAGAAGTAGATTGTGCCTTCCCATACCCTGGATTTCTTTCCTATAAAGGATTTGACTGAAGGCATGCGCATGAGGTTGGGCTCTTTATTGGAGAGTTATCGTCCGTCAACCTATCCTTCCCAATCTATTACCAGGGTTTGGCATATGTCCAAAGATGATATGAAATGGGTGTGGAAGAAGGTAGTGGATAAGATCTTAGCAGAGGAGATCAGACATAGATGGTTTTCCATATTTGACACTATGGAGGGGGCATAGTGGTTTTCTCTAGGCTGGTCCAGGCTAACCATTCCATGGAGCACCTTTGGCATACTATCCAAGCATGGGAAGTTTGGGGGCCTCGAGAAGATGATGGGGCTGCTATGAATTGTGGTCATGTCTAGAAGACAAGATTGGTTAGAAATTGGTATTCATTGTAGTCGTGAGGGTTATTGTGAGTAATTATTATGGGTGAGCCTAGTTTTGATACGATGACTTTTAATGCGAACTTAGGTCGTGCAAGGCCCTTTAAAAATTTCGGTATGCTTGGGGAAGCAATATGTGAGTGTAATTTAAAATTTTGAATAACTCAAAATAAACTTGAAACTCATTGGATAAACCGGGTTATGCTCAGGTTGGAGCAACGGTCCTTTATGTGGGGAAAGCATTTGAGAGATAAAATAATAGTATGATTTGGGAAAGTATTTCCTTAGCAAGTATAGGCAATAAAGTAGAGGTAAGGCTAATGATAGATTCGATTGCTGAGATTGTATATGATCATGTTTAATGTTTGTATAGTGACATGGTTATTAAAGTGGAGATGGTAGACCTAATTAATATGGGTACACTACACCAAATCTGCCCATTTGTCAAGGTCATTGACCTTGACAAATTCACCTTGTCAAGGTCAATGACCGTGACATTTCGAGGTGAGACAACTTTTTTTGTCATGGTCGTGTCACGGTCGTGTCACGGTCATTAACCTTGACACGTTTGTCACGGTTATAAACCGTGACAAAGCCATGACCCTTTTAAAAAAATTGTCACGGTCATTGACCGTGACACGCCCATGTCAATTTTGTCACGGACGTGTCACGATCAATGACCGTGATAATTCTGGGCAGAATTAAAAAAAAACTGCTGGGCAGTATGGCCACTGCCACCGTCCAGCAGTATATTTGTACCTGTTATAGCAACGTTGTACCTGTTCCAAACATCATATATCCGAACAAACTAAAGATAATGCAAATATATATTCAAAAAGAAACTATTTAAAAAGAAACAACATCACCATCATTTTATCTCAAATCTACAAACTATTTGCATGGAAAAGAGATTTTGTACCGCGACGCTCGGGAACACCTCCTTATCCTTCCCTTCTCGTCCGAATAGCGACATAAGTATAGAGCATATGTGGCCTACCCTTAGGGCCACTCCCTGTCCCCTGAATTGAAATAAAGTAAAATTAGTATCCGCCCCTCAAATATTGATAAATATAAATCGTAATTAAAATCGAAATCGAAATTGACATATAAATATAAATACATTACCTGTAGTGTCACTCAAACAGCTAACTTGAGCTCATATGGCACCTCCTTCCAACTAATGTACCCCGGACAATCATGTCAATTATAATTCTCTTCATATCTAAACACTAAGAAATACCATAATCCTATGGAGGTATGCGTTGCAAATTCCTTCCAACCGTTGTGTAGCCAAAAATCAGCAGTTGAAGTTGTCAACTCCACCTTTGAATGGGGTATGGAAAGTGGTGGGGTATGGAAAGTGGAATTGACAACTTCAACCGGTGATGTTTGGCTACATAACGGTTGGGAGGAATTTGTAGAGGATCGCTCCATAGGATTATGGCATTTCTTAGTGTTCGGATAGACGAAGAGATTCAGTCTCCTCTCCACAAATAGGACACCCCAAATAACTATATACTAATCACCTATTAAAGGTAAGAAGCGTATATTCATGGATTAGTATAAACAAAACTTAGATGTAGTTGGAATATTTATGTATTAATCTCCTCTCCACACACGCACACTACACAAGAGTGAAAATGATAACGTGCAGATCAAGTAAAAGCATTAAAAATGGATGTTTCGGTACAAATTGAAATAATTATTACAAATTGAAAAATGGTTTCAAATTCGGGTTATCATAAAAAATGGATTGATATTCGGTAGGAGCAGCCAAGTCATCCACACTACTATTTAGACGCCCTGGCGCGTGTTGGACAATTGACCACGGCTCGTTGTTGATATACTCCGAGTAAAACACTTGCTTAACCTTTTGAAATGCACAAACAAACGGCTCATCGCTCACGTGGTCGTTACTCTTCAACTTGGACAAGTCAACCATGATCAAATTGGTGACAGGATCAACTTTAGAAGCATTTTTATCCTCAACTCTTACCCATTCACAGTAAAATACAACCTCTTTGAAGCTTATATGATCACATGCCAATCGTGGACTTACACTTATGTAAATCATGAGTAGCATAATTCACAATCCTTTGCAAGTTGGACGAAAAAGTAGATGGGCCCTTCAAATTATATATTGTGTCTAGAAGCACCTTCCTTTCCTCACTCTTCAAAGTAAACGCACCAGGGGGAATTATTGTCCTTCCCCTACTATCTTCTTTCAACCATAGTTGTGGTTTAAGTTTTAACGTTTTAAGGTCTTTTCGTGCATTTTCTCCATCCTTCGAATGACTCCCCCCAAGGCAAGTACCCACAATATGTTCAGCGAAGTTCTTCTCTGCATGCATCACATCCAATACATGGCGCACCGGGTTTTTCTTCCAATAAGGCAAGTCAAATAAAATTGACCTCCGATACCATGCCTTTCTTATCTCAGTTTCATTCCCTGTCGGGGTCTTCTTATGCTTGACATTCTTAAATTTGGGATTCTTACCTGGCATATTTGGGCCACATTCAGAAGATTTATTTTCAATTTCTGAACCCGAAAGTTGTCTCGGCGGTAGCCTATGTTCAACTCCGCCCAATAAAAAAATGGAAGCTTTCTCAAATCTGAAACTATGAGCTGGGGGTAAAAACCTCCTGTGGCAATGGTATACATTTTTTAAGCCGGAGGATAGACAAAGAGATTCAGTCTCCTCTCCACAAATAGGACACCCCAAATAACCATGTACTACACATCCGGATAATGTCCCATAAGCTGGAAAATCATGAATTGCTCACATCAACATAGCTTTCAGCGTAAACTCTTCTTTTCTAAAAGAGTCAAATGATTGCACACCCTCTTCCCATAACTCATTTAATTCTTCTACCAAAGGAGCCAGGTAGATATCAATATCTTCACTTGGTGCCTTTGGCCCAGGTATCAATAAAGCCATCATCGAAAATTCAGGTCTCATACACTGTGAAGGAGGGAGGTTGAGTGGGGCTAGGATCACTGGCCATACACTCTGATTGGTGCTTAGATTTCCAAATGGATTGAAACCATCTGTTGATATAGCCAAATGAATGTTGCGTTGTTCTCGAGCAAAATCGGGATACTCATAATTCATCCTCCGCCAGGCAGTAGAATCAATAGGATGACACATGATATTACCCACTACTTCTGCCCTAGCATGCCAAGTCATTGCCTCTGCAATCCATGGTACTGTGAAAAATCGCTTTAATCTAGGCCCAACGGGAAAATATTTCAATACTTTTTGAGGCACTTTTGAGCTTGTGCCTTCCTTACTAGTAGATTGGACATATCTA
The DNA here is from genome assembly GCA_949130495.1 of Sambucus nigra. Taxonomy (NCBI): domain Eukaryota; kingdom Viridiplantae; phylum Streptophyta; class Magnoliopsida; order Dipsacales; family Adoxaceae; genus Sambucus; species Sambucus nigra. Next base: position 659,371,450 of record OX422212.1, read on the forward strand.
GGTTCATCGCATACCGGACAACGATCGAGATTTTCATACTCCTTTCGGTATAGTATGCAGTCATACACACAAGCATGAATCGATTTATACTTCATTCCCAAACCTTTCAAACTGTTCTTCATAACAGGATAGCTATTTGGAAGTGTATTCACCTTGGGTAATAAGCCCTTCACCCATTTCAGAATTCGCGTCACGCTATTGCAAGACAAACCGTACTGCGTCTTCAAACTTTGCAAACCAACCATGACATGTAAAGTTGTTTGATCTTTCTCACAGCCAGAGTATAACGGTTGGGTCGCCTTAAATTTTAAACTTTGGTAGTCATCGTCAAGTTTTATCGTGTTATCTTCACGAGCACTTGAATCTTCTACATCATCAGTAACCTCATTCTCCTCGGCTTCATAAACTCCGTACGCCTCATCAACTAAATCCTCTAACATATTATGATCTACGTCGTCCCCTTCTTCATCTATTCTACTTGTTGAAGGATGTTGTGAAGGTTGGTCAGGGACAAAAGGAACTTTCAATTCACCGTGAAAACTCCAAAATCGATAACTATCTTGCATACCCGATCTTAACAAATGTAGTTCAACTGTTTTCCACTCAAACACCTTACCATTCTTACACCTAGCACACGGACACGGAAACTTTTCATCATTACGACATCTCTTTGCATATTTCACAAATTCGTTAGCACCTCTGCGAAACACATCCCCCATTCTATTAGTCTCACCCATCCACTCTTTGTATTTCGGATATCCCATCACAACTACCACAACTAAACACCTATTAAAGGTAAACAAAACTTAGATTTATAGTATATTTTTTTTAATTATCCCATCATTTAATTATCCTATTAAAGGGTATGTGGTCCTATCCCATTCAAGAATTCATTTTTCTCTAATATACTTAACAGCTCATGCACATTGTTACGATTTGAAAAAAATTCGACAGCATATCCCCTTAGTTCTCCAAGTACACGACGTAGATTGGCAGGTGTGAGTGTTATTTCAATTGGTCAATTAAAATAACAGTCACACTTGTCAATCTAGTATGTACCCAGAGAACATTAAGATACGACTGCAGAACTTCCTCCAAAAGTAACAACTTTAAGCCAATAAGAATATTATACAAAAATTATACAGTCTCAAACTGTCCAAACGGGACAATTCGAGAGATCTCATTACAGGGGTAATGACTCTCGAACGGGTCTAAGGGTTATTGAATGCGTACGCATAAGAACTAGAATGCTAGTATCTATGCGCACTATATTTAATTTCAAGTATGTTTTATATAATGGGTTAATTCAAATACAAAAATAAATTCATGGGATAATTCAAATACAAAAATAAATTCATGTATTGACCACATACACACACACACACACTATCTAAGTTGTTCTATAGGTATAAAAATAATTATTATCCAATTATTATCCAACTATTATCAATTATTTATTTTGAATGTAAATAATATTCAAAACCCCACCCAGCCCCACCCCCACCCCCACCCCCTCAGATTAATTCAAGACATAAGACCCTAAAGGGAATCCTATCTGCAACAAGATTCTAGTTAGTAAAGAAGACATACCAGAATATGGTGGAATCCACTACACTACAAAACCATTTAATAATATTTAAAAAATTCAAAACCATTTAATAATATTTAAGCACTAAAATTAATTTAATTTAATTTAACCTAGGAATTAATCAGATATTTTTATCCTATGTTTACTAATGCTAAAATTATGAAAAATGACACCACCCCCTCCCCCACCCTGCCCCACCCCGCCCCACCCCCTGCCCCCCTCCACCACCCCCTCCCCCTCCCCCAAAACACACCACCACACACACACACACACCGCACCCCACCCCACCCCACCCCCTCCCCCACCCTGCCCCACCCCGCCCCACCCCTCCCCCACCCTGCCCCACCCCACCCCGCCCCACCCTGCCCCACCCCCCACACACGCACACACATACACACAGATATATATACACACACACACACATAACTATACAGACAAATATATATATAAATGGAAGAGAGAGAGAGAGAGAAATTGGACCTGAGAGAGAGAGAGAGAGCAGCGTCGAGAGAGAGAGAGAGAGAGAGAGAGGGAGGGAACGGTGGGAGGGAAAAAAGAAGGGGGAAAGGGTTTTTGCTGGAAAAGTTGTCACGGTCGTGTCAAGGTCATTGACCGTGACACGAATTGTCACGGTCAATGACCGTGACAATTCGTTGTCACGGTCGTGTCAAGGTCAATGACCGTGACATAAAACGCGTGTTTTTTTGTCACGGTCAATGACCTTGACAAGGCTAGCCGGCTGAAAGGTGACAATTTGCCCATTTTGGTGTAGTGGTATGCCTTTGGAAACTTAGAAATGACTAATTTCTCTATAGATTAAATATGGACAGGGAATGTCCTACCTAGGTCGTGCTGATTGGAGTGTTAGGCATGAAAGGGTCGATTGATTCTAAAGGAGTTTGGTATAACTCTTGTGAAGGATAAATCATTTGTTCAGAAATTGCCAGATTTTGGAAATTTATGGTTAGAGTATTGGTTCATGTTTGGTTTTGGGCCAAATGGACCTCGATGATCGATGAATATATGTAGTAGTGTATTAGGAAGGTTCCTTGTTTAGATTTTGCTTGCAAGACATCCCACGCACGAAACTTAGCAAGTGTGGGGAATTGAGGAACCCTTGGCCTTGAGACATTATGTTTAATAAGTGATACGTATGTAATGAGGGTATGCATCGAGCAACGAAGAGTATGAGTATGGTCGGTAGAGTATTCACATATACTTATACCTCATATGTATACATCGTATGTATAGTTGGTTTATGGATATGGGTGTGCTAGTTATGATTGATAATTGTGTATAGATGCTTGTGATTGTGACGTGTGGGTGTCCTGGTGATAGTACACTATTATAGGCATGTGTGAGCCTTTCTTTTTAATCTCGTCAGATACGAGTGAGAACTATAATAGTATTGACCCATGATAGTTATGTGGAGATGCTTGGTGTGAATGATACAAATTGGATGTATATGTGGCATTCATAATTATTAATGGTACGCGTGTGTTCGCATATAATGTGGAATATATGGGTGCCCTAATGGCGTTATGACCGGTGGGGATGAGCCTTTCATTTATCTCATGGGATATGAGTATGGATTGATTGGGTATAAACTTAATATAATGGTATGGATTAAAATGTGACTTCTTGCCTTAGACAATTCCGAGGAAGGGGGAGGGAATGTAATACCCCACATTTTTATGGATATTAAATCGAAGTTATATTGATTTAATTGATATTGTGGGAATTATTATTCGGAGGCAATAATTAAATTAATCCTTATTTCAACGTAATAATTAAATGATCATGTTAATCAAATTGGAATATTTAATTGAATATGTTATTTCATAAATGTGGCCTACATGTTATGATTTTTATAGTATGACAATATATTGCAAATAATGAAGATATATGCGAATAAATTGATGACCCATTGATTTAATTAAGTTGTATTAAGGATATACTTATATGATAATGATGGAACATACAACTAAAGGTGTAAAGTGTTTATAGACCTTTAAATGTGATTAAATGACTTAAATATGCATTTTTAGTGCTTAAAAATGGACCCACGGGTTGGGTAGGACCTTGGGCAGAGTTTTGGGTCAAACCGGGTATGGATAGGAACCTTTTTAGGGGCCTTAAGTCTGGCCCTATAGAAACTTCCGAATTTAAGTTAATCTAAAATGTTATTTAAAGGATTAAAATCAGACCAAGGGTTTCATAACCCCCCATATCCACCCCCATACACTTTTGGAGGCTACACACTTTCGAAGAGAATGGGAGACACTTTCAGGCAAAGATTATCTTACCAAACTTATTCGTTTTCTTCTAACTTCATTTTTATGTTGAATCCATGTTTAGATTTGAGGTTAAATCGGATTTATTGCAAGCATGTTAGGGTTCTTGACTAATCTTGAGTTCTTGGTGATATTCATAGTTTAGGGTGCTAGATCCATGAATCCCTTTGACAAATGATGAAAATAGGTTGTTTGATTTAGATAAATCATTTATAAATTTCTTTTAGAATTTTTTTTAGAAATCTGGGTTTGATTGTAGAAGATTTATGATGAAAAGTTTTGGTATTTTTGTGTAGAAAAATCTGGGGGAAAACCCTTGCAGATATTGATGTTTCTTGGTGGATTTAGAGGTTAATCCATGTGTAGAATGAACCTAATAAATTTTAGAACTCGTGATGGATAACCTATTTTAGTGTCTGAACCATTAGAAAGAGTTTTGATGCATTTAGAATTAATTGGAAAAATCCCATCTTGAAAGAATACTCGTTCTCATCTTACTAGGAGAGTCGAATCGATTCGGCCTACCTACCGAATTGATTCGGTACACCTACTTATATATATTTTTGTTATGATCGCGTGGGCGCCGACCTCATATTTTTCTGATTTTTTTAATTAGTTATGATTTTTCTACGAAAGGGTGTGCCACACCATTTTTGTTCAAGTGAGGGATAGAGACTTATTGTAAGATATTAATGATATGGTTATGATCTTATATACGCAACTAAACTCGGATGGGTTCGTGATATGACGATAACTTAAAGTACAAGTTAACTATATGAACAAGATGTTTTATGTGGGATTCTTGAATAAAGCTATATGAAATAAAAAATTTAAAAGGTCGAGATGTACCTAGATTATTGGGTAACTTGGGAAAGGGCACATAAATGATACCTAAAAGATACGGTGATAATTTTATGAGTTAAAACGGGATAAGTTTAAATAAAAGAATTACTTATTATAAATACGTCGAATCCTTGAGAATATAATTAATGGTTAGATCCGTCAAATTATTATCGTATAAGGATACTAAGCAGAAATGTATCCTAAGCCTAGTGGGATAAGTCTAAATGGGTAGCATCGGTCGTGATAGTAGTTGGGGTGAGACTACTTATTAGTGAATTTATTATATATGTACATATAACCCTTATTCAATTTAGTAGACTCCTTATATATGTAACATATAAACCTTATTGTGAAGGAAACGAGAAGTTAATAATTATTAATAATTTAGAAGGATTAAATTCTAAGCCAAGAGGGAAACATGCTGAAATCATTAATTGTTTTTGAAAGGTTAGTTTGGGGATAACTATACCTATATATTTATGGAGAAATAAATGATGAAGTAAATGTGATAATTAAGTTTAGAAGGCAAAATATGGGACTTAAATATTTAATTGGGGTGTGTTACCTTTTCTTTATTTTGGGGTATAATATAATGGTTATATGTATTTTTTTTTATTATTATTTTAAATACAATTATGCAACTTAAGTGGTACAAAACAAATTAAAACAAATATGTGAAATTATCGGATATTGAGAAAATATAGTCCGTCTGTAGTTTGGGAAGAGAAAGAGTTGAGCAGATGAATCGTCCAAATCTAATAAGATACCAATATTGAAGCACCCAGTTTTGTTGATTCATTGGCAAATGAAGGGGTGAAATGAACATCGCTAATAAACACTCCTCTATTTCTCGTCCTCATTCACCAACCCGTAGAAGAGAGAAAATCATATCTCCTTATGGCGATGGGTTCCTCTGTCCTCTTCATCACCCTCTCTCTCACCGTCAAATCCAATCTCGACGCCAAAACCAACACCCGTGATTACTTATCAGCTGGTAAAACCTTTCTCCCCACCCTTTATTTCCTACTCTCCCTCCTTTATTTCATTCTAGCTGCCTCTTGGATTTATGTTTTGTACAAGAATCGTTTCACTGTTCACGGAATCTATTTCTTCATGCTCACTGTTTTAATCTTAAAACCATTAGACCTATTGTGTCAGGCCGAGGATAATTCGTATATTAACCCAAAGGGTAGTGCGCACGGATGGGATGTTTTGTTTTACATTTTTAGTTTCTTCAAGGGCTTTACTTCGTTTACTTTGATTGCCTTGATTGGGACGGTGTGGTCATTTTTTAAGCCGTATTTACTTTGATTGTCATTCCGCTTCAGTTTGTTGCCAATATCGCGCACATTGTGATGGATGAGATGGGTCCGTACGGGCCCGATTGGATTAAGTGGAGGCAGATTTTTTTATTATTTGATGTTGTTTGTTGTTACGCGGTTTTGTTACCCATTGTGTGCTCCATTGAGAATTTGAGGGAGGCGGTGCCACAGACGGATGGGAAAGCCGAAGCCGCTGTTAATTTGATCAAGTTGATGCTTTTTAGGCAGTATTACAGTGTGGTTATTTGCTACATTTATTTCACTCGAGTGGTGGTTTCTGCGTTGGAGACGACTACCTCGTACAAGTATCTTTGGACTTGTGTGGTGGCGAGGGAGTTGGTGACTCTTGCTTTCTATGTGTTTACGGGGTTAAGGTTCAAGCCCGAGGCACATTATCCTGACTTTGTTATGGATGATGAAGAGGAGCTGAAGCATATTGAAACTTGAAGATGAGTTCGAACTGTGATTCATGTTTACGTGGCCAAATTCATAAGTTTCAGGTAGAAGCCGCCAAACCTATAATAAGAGCTGTCTACTTCTTTTTTACCTTTCTATCACTCTCTTTCCCATTTTTCTTGTGCATGTTGTTCTTGTTCCTAGTAGTATATCAAGCATTTCTATGTGAGTGAAGAACGGTTAATATTTTACATAAACTTCAGAGTAAAAAAAAAACTGACCGTGGGGTTATAAAATTTGAAGAGTTAATCGCGAATAATTTCTCAATTGCTTATATTGCTCTACCGCCAAAAGAGCAATTCTATAATGCCCGAGTTCTCGACCTAATTTTGGTTGACACACCGACGTGCTGACTTTTAATTATTTAAATTGAAATTGGAGTTTTTAACTTCCTTTACGTTTAACTATGTGTTATTTCATTTTGGGACCAACAGGTATGTGTTTTTCAGTTTGGGGTCCAAAGTTTTGCATATAACACTTTGGGGTCCATTTTCACATTTTTTGATGTTTTTTTTAGAAAGAAGTTGACACGACTCAGAATGTGTCTCTAAAGTGTGTACTCTCTAGGCTCAAGTGCAAGCATGTCGTTCAAGTAATAATCCGACAAGTTGGGTATCGATCCTCAGGGAAAAAGGACAACAAGAGTTGTGACGACGGAATAAGACGGAGGAATCCTAACGATGACTCTAAAAAGAAAGAAAAGATTGATTTGGATTTTTGGGACTGATTAATCTAAATGCAATTATGTAATTATGAAGATGCGCAATTACACTAAATTACCTAAAAATGCGAATGAAAATTTGATTTGAACTTTTAAATGAGATGATGAAGAAAATAGGACGGGAATACAATCCCCCAACCCTAGTGTACTGCAGTTATAATACTAATCATAAATTTATCTAATTAATTTGACCCAGTCTTTAGTACTCCCAAGCATTACGTATACGAGGTTCAAGCCCGCGTCATACTTAATCAAAGGATGAGTAAATCAGTATCACGATAGTGCCACTCGAATTATATTCTCAATCATCCCGGTTACCCAGGGGCAAACGAGATATTTAGATCTACAATTGTTGTGTAACTACGCAATACGGTCACAATTAATTACTAAATTCAGAGGATTAACTTTATACGTGCAATGACCACATCAGGTTGGGTTCATGTATCCCGACCTTAGAAAATCTAGCCTAACATGATGAAAGTGATGCAAACAGTATTTAATATGCAAGTGTTCATGATTAAGCTAAGGACAATTGATGGAATACTGTAGAGTAGAATCACAAAGAAGAAACAACTTACTAAATTACCCAAGGAACAATCGCAGCAATAAATAAAATTGGTGATCCCACAAACTTTGAATAAACCTTCAATCTTTGAATAAAACTGGAAATGGTATCTACAACTAGGGTTTATGGAAGAATAAGAGAGATTAAACTAATCCCCTCCGTTCTTGCCTACTTTACAATGAAAATAATTTGGGTTTTTATACCCTACATGAAATTCCAAGAAGTTGAGTATAAGTCGGAGTCTTTAGAGGAGAATCAGAAAACAAAATCTCGATGGGCGGACCGGTCCGGCCCTTAGGCGGATCGGTCCGCTTCTAAAGCGGATCGGTTCTTTTATTTTTCAGGCGGACCGGTCCGGGTGCGGATCGGTTCTTTTATTTTTTGTGCTCTTCGGTTCGCCTTCGGTTCGCAGTCCTCTGGAGTTTGCACAGCGGACCGGTCCGGGTTGAGAGCGGACCGGTCTGCCTATTTGACTTTTCCTTCAAACTTTGACTGTCCATATCATTTGCTCCGGGTATCCGATTGAGGTGCCGTTTCTTCCTACGTTCTTGTGAGGGTGATACCTTCAACTTCTCTTTAGGTACCTCATTCGGATTCTGGGTAGGAATGACTCTTTTGCCCTTTTGACTTTTCTTGTTGACTTTCTCTATTCTTCCGGTTTCCTTCTTCCATTTCTTGACATTAGATACCTGTAAAATCATAACGAAATACCAGAAACTCGGTGTACTTGTTAGGATAAGTCCATAGCAAGATTATGAGATAAAGTCAATCCAATTACGTTGTTCGAGGTGATTAAAGTACCGAAATTAGGGGATAAATTAGGAAGAATTTATGCCTAATCAAAACCCCACTAACTTAGAACTTTGCGCGTCCCGAGCAATGTAAAAGAATTCTAGCAAGGCTCAACTTTTGGAAAACATTTTATTGGGATAAAATACCTCTTTCGCGGGCACGCGATTGCATTTAGCGTATGCAACAAGCCTTTAAACCCCTAGGTTACCCTAGTGGGACGAGTAGTGTCTCGTGAGGGTTTGCAGAGAATATACCCACAAAATTCGACTCAAAGAACTTCAAAATAACCAAAAATTGTATAATTCAAACTTTTCCAGAAAATAGTCATCATTAAGTCATGTCTACAAGTCTCAAACTGTAGTGCGTGTGTGCGAAGCCAGAAATATAACCGCCAATTTCCACCGATTAATCATTACGTTACTTATCCGAAAATTCGTTTTGATTTAAAAATTCTCACGAGAAGCTCTCTCAAACGAACCACTCGAAATATGGCTTTTCGCTCGGTATGCGTGATAATAAGAGTAAATATAATGGACACAAAATCACACATGCAATTAGAAAGACGAAAATTTCATGGTGAAAGGATCTCATCAACGGATTACGGTTTTAAAAACGGGAACATCGCCTCTATTTCGCGCATTTAGCTTCTTATATTATCTTTTGGTGTATTAGCTCTCCATGCGGTACTCAATTTTCGCAATTTGGACTCGGTTAGGACTTTTTTGGGTTTACGGTTGTATTGGGTAAAATGAAGGAGGTAAGGAAAGTTGGAATTGGAAAAGTCATTCGTGATGTCCATTTGTGCCTTTTCCGGGCTATTGCTCATTTTTTCTTCTTTTTCTATTATTTTTGTTGAGCATATATAATTTTTTCTTGCCCCTTTTTATGCACTCTTCAGACTCAAATTCTGGGATTTTTCCATTTTCACAATTCCGGGCCATTTTGGGTTTTTCGGGTTGTCAAACGAAAGGGAATATTATTCGGCTCAATTTGGGTTGCGAAGGGTAATTTTTCGCTACTTTTTCTGGCCAATCTTTTTGGGTGGCAAACGAGGGCCTACTTCATTGCCCAAAATGCCAATTGCGTTACCATATGCGTTTCGAGATAAATTTAAGTTTGGGGACTACTTTGGCCCGTTTTTCAAGGCAATATTGCACATATTTTTCAAAACCGATCAAAATGAAAGAATTAAGATCCTTGACAACTTATTACGCGCTAAAAAGAACTTTGAGCTAACAACTAACTCGGATTGATTTAAAATCTCGCAAAACGTGATAGGCTCGAATCTCACCGGGTTTGTTAATCTCCACATTTATTCGTTAAGTCGTCAATTTTCGCACAATTTCCATCTTTGGTCAATTTCGGCTTTGTGTATGTTGACTTTTTACACTTTGAGACTCCAATTTGACTTTTAATGATATTTTTAAAAAAAAATTGAATTCCAATTTTTATTTATTTTGAACGAAAATATTTTTGGATTTTTCAGAATTTTTTGATTTTTTTGGAATTTTGGGCATTTTTGGAAAATTTGTGAAGTTTTAGAAATATGCACTTGTGAACCCCCCTAACTTAGACTTTTGCATTGTCCTCAAGAAAAAAGGACTAAAATCTAAATAAGGCAAAATAATAAGTGCAATAATTAAAACAAACAAATATAGAAAAATGCAACTTTTTATATCATAAGACTGTGGTACAAACAGGAATATAGCATATGTGCGACATGAGAAGGAATACATCAAAACAGTCCATAATTAACAAAACATCACGGGGAAGGGAAATGGGATGAGCTGGGCGCGTCGGGGCCATAGGGGTCATGAAAATGTGATGGGAGTGGCTCATAAGGATCCCCTAGGCGTCGGTAGATATCTGCTTGCCTTCGAGCCGCCCGACTTTGATCTCGACGGTAGTCGATCATAAAGGTCTCGAATCGGTTCTCAAGGGTGGACAACCGGGTCGAAATATCGGTACCCGCCCACTCAAAGTCCGGGTCGTCCTCCTCGTCCGCCGACTCGTCGTCGGCACCGACGTCACCCATCTCAACGTCTGCTGCGGCGGCCTCCTCGTCCGTCGACTCTTCCGAGGCAGCCTCTTCCTCGCTATCATGACCTCGTCATGCCCGGATTATGGCTAGCTGTTTGGCACTCTTAGTGCGAGTGCCCTGTCCAAAGGGACCGGGAATCCGGGTGCGGTCGGCAGGGGCCTCAATGCCGGCGTCTTGGAGGATAGACGTGATCAAACGGGCATAGGGCAAGGGGGCGGTACCCTTCTCATCCAAAGAAGCGGCGATGATGTCGGCATACAAAGTGCGGGCCAAATGGATGGAGGTTTGGGGATCGAAGAGATGGTAGGTCAAGGTGGCTTGCCGAGGCCTCATGGCGGAATCGTTGGACGTTTGAAGAATGTTGGCGCATACGATTTGGAAAGTGAGGCGCGCCTTTTCATTGAGCTGTCCAACAGCGACGGTTTGGCCCGCCCAAGCCACGTTTGGAGCAATGCGCTCCATGATGACGTCCTTAGCGACCGGAGGAACGTTCCGTGGATATGTGAAGTCTTGGGGGTCCGGAACACCAAAGGTGGCCAATTTGGCCGTGAGGATGGCTAAGGAAAAAGGAACGACCGTCCCATCGACGTAAGCTTGGGCCTCAAATTGGTCCGTCCGCACGAGTGTGCCATAGAATAACCGGACCTCGGAACCCCATACGGCGGCATGGGGTTCGTTGAGGAAACGACACCACCCCCGGGCCATGAATAGGGCCGTGACAGAGTTGGGCAGCGCGTTCCATTGAACCGCGCGCTCCATATGTAGTTTGCGGTTTGACCCGAAGAAGTTGGTGCACCATCGCTCCTCTTGGCGGGAGCGGAACCCGTTGCTCCCGGAGTGTAGGATGTCGGTGGATGCGTATTTGGTGGGGGCAGCACGGGGGGCCATGGAGACAGAGAGGATGGAACTCACAAAATCTGGAGAGGGAGAGGAGAGAAATTTGTTTGAGGTGTGAAGAAAAGAGGAGGGGTAGGGTAGAATTTATAGTGGAGGGAAAGGATTTGGTGGGAAAAGGTGGTTGGAGGGAAAGGTATTTGGATGGAAAGGGTGTATGGGGATGTGGGAAACCGAATGGGAGGGAAGGATGGTAATTGGGGGGAAGGGGGGGTGAATGGGGAGAAAGGATTCAACGAATCTGCAGAAGGCGGACCGGTCCGGTATTTTAATTTCCAAAAAATTCGACAGGCGGACCGGTCCGTTTTAAAATTAAAGGAATCGGTCCGATGGCGGACCAGTCCGGTACAGGGGCGGACCGGTCCGGCCTGGAGATTTTTGGCTGGAATTTCCCCGAAACTTGATTTCAACCTCTTTTCCTCGAAATATTGCACTTTTAAAACACGCTCCTCTCCAAATATAGACTAAGGACCTCTCAATATCACCGGTCACCCGAATTGACCCAATTCCCGAACATGCACATGCTAAACTCGAATGTACCAAAATCCTAACGACACTCACTAACGCACACGACACACACGACTCTCACCCCATACGCGTCGGGGGTGCGACGACCTAACTGAAACTGTTCACTCTACCCCGTAAACGGGGTCCGACAACCAAACGGTGTCGACTTCCTCTTCGCACGCCTCAAGATATGGCTTTAGGCGTTGGCCATTCACTTTGAATGTATTTCCCCCTTTTAAATCTTCTAATTCGACAGCTCCGTGGGGGAAAACATTCTTGACAACAAACGGGCCAGACCATCACGACCGCAACTTGCCAGGAAAGAGATGAAGCCGAGAATTATAGAGAAGAACTTTTTGCCCGGGAAGAAACTCTTTGCGTCGAATGATGCTATCGTGAGCGAGTTTCATCCTTTCTTTGGCAATTTTGGCATTCTCATACGCATCATTGCGTATCTCCTCTAACTCATTTATTTGAAGCTTGCGAGCTTCACCGGCTTTATCCATGGCATAATTGAGTTCCTTAATTGCCCAATACGCTTTGTGTTCTAACTCCACGGGGAGATGGCAAGGTTTTCCATACACGAAGCGTAAAGGGGACATGCCAAGATGATTTTTGTATGCGGTGCGATAGGCCCATAGCGAATCGTTAAGTCTAATTGACCAATCTTTCCGGTTAGGATTGACAGTCTTCTCGAGAATGTTCTTGATCTCACGATTCGCTAATTCGGCTTGCCCATTTGTTTGTGGGTGATACGTCGTTCCAACCTTGTGAACGACGCCATACTTTCTCATAAGCTTCCCGAATGGCCAATTGCAAAAGTGCTTGCCATTATCACTAATTATCGCTTTCGGAGCACCGAAGCGGGAAAGTATGTGTTCCTGTAGGAACTTTATCACCACCTTGTTGTCATTTGTTTTGGTAGCTATCACTTCTACCCATTTAGAAACATAATCTACCGCAACAAGGATGTATAGGAAACCAAAGGAAGGGGGAAAGGGACCCATGAAGTCAATACCCCAACAGTCGAAGATCTCAATGATGAGTATGGGGGTAAGAGGCATCATGTCTCGTCGAGTAATGGCTCCCATCCGTTCCAAGATTTGCAAGCATTGTTCACATCCCGGAATAATGTAGGCCAATATAGACCGCATTGCAGAATTTTAGCGGCCGTCTTTTTCGTGGAAAAGTGGCCTCCACATGCTTCCGAATGACAAAACTGGATGACTTTCGGGATCTCGTCATCCGGTACGCATCGTCGGATGATTTGGTCGGCGCAATATTTAAACAAGAATGGATCATCGTAGAAGAACATGCGCGACCAAGTAAGAAACCTCTTCTTATCTTGCGGTGTCCAGTCGGGAGGGACGGCTCCCGTGACAAGGTAGTTTACTATATTCGCAAACCAAGGTAAAGAAGAGGTTGCAAAAAGTTGCTCATCCTGAAAGTATTCGTCTATGGGAATGGGATCACTAGGTACGTCGGACGAAAGCCGAGACAAATGGTCGGCAACGACGTTTTCTACTCCTTTCTTATCCTTGATAGAGAGATTGAACTCTTGTAGGAGTAGGATCCACCTTATGAGGCGCGGCTTGGCGTCTTTCTTCGCAAGTAGATACTTTAAAGCCGTGTGGTCGGTGAAGACAATTATAGGAGAACCAATGAGATACGATCTGAACTTGTCAAGGGCAAAGATTACTGCTAGCAACTCCTTCTTCGTGGTAGAGTAGTTGAGTTGAGGTCCGGTAAGGGTTCGGCTAGCGTAGTAGATGACATGAGATTGTTTATCTTGACGTTGGCCCAAAACGGCCCCAATCGCGTAATCACTTGCATCACACATAAGTTCGAATGGTAGGGACCAATCCGGAACTTTCATGATGGGAGCGGACACAAGCATGTTCTTTAATTTGTCAAAGGAGCTTTGGCATGCCTCGGTCCACTCAAACGGGTTGTCCTTCATGAGAAGTTTTCTTAAGGGTGTAGCGATAGCACTAAAATCCTTAATGAACCTTCGATAAAACCCGGCGTGACCCAAGAATGAGCGCACGTCTTTAAGCGATCTCGGTGGGGGAAGGTCAGCTATGACATCTATCTTAGCCCTATCAACCTCTATGCCTTTAGATGATATTATGTGGCCGAGAACTATTCCTTCAGTGACCATGAAGTGGCATTTCTCCCAATTCAGCACTAAGTTCTTCTCCACACATCGAGCAAGTACTTGTTCCAATTTGTCCAGACAAAGATCGAAAGAGGCGCCAAAAATGCTGAAATCGTCCATGAACACCTCAAGTCCTCTTTCGACCATGTCACTAAATAAGCTCAACATGCACCTTTGAAAGGCCGCGGGTGCATTACACAAGCCGAATGGCATACGTTTGTAGGCAAACGTACCAAAAGGGCAAGTGAAGGTTGTCTTCTCTTGGTCAAGTACATCTACCTCAATCTGGTTATATCCGGAATAACCATCAAGGAAGCAATAATAAGGGTGGCCCGCAACTCTCTCAAGCATTTGATCAATGAATGGCAAGGGGAAATGATCTTTTCTTGTTCCCGCATTGAGTTTCCGGTAATCAATGCAAACACGCCAACCGGTGGTGGTGCGTTGGGAACAAGCTCTCCCTTAGCATTCTCAATCACAGTCATACCCGACTTCCTCGGGACGACTTGAATAGGGCTCACCCATTTGCTATCCGAGATTGGATAGATAATTCCGGCATCCAATAGTTTAATGATCTCGGTTCTCACAACTTCTTTCATGTTGGGGTTCAGTCTTCTTTGCATTTCTCTAGAGGGCTTGACATCCTCTTCGAGGTGAATCTTGTGGGTGCAAATCAGAGGACTTATCCCCTTCAAATCAGCTATACACCAACCAAAAGCACTTAAGTGCTTCCTCAAAATTTTTAACAACTTACCCTCCTGCTCGTCATCTAGGCTAGAGGAGATAACAACAGGAAATGTCTCATCCTCTCCTAAGTATGCATATTTGATATGGGAGGGGAGTTTCTTTAATTCAAGAGTTGGAAACTTTTCGTCGGAGGGAACAACGCGTGTATCCCGTGGTGGTAATTCCTCGTATTTAGAAACCCAATTCACATCTCTCGCGTCCTCGTCCGACGCTCTCTCATCGAGTAACTCTCTTAACTCTCCAATCTCCCTCTCGTACTCAGTATATGTCCCCTCACTCTCATTGCTCGAAACCAGACAGGATCCAAAGGCATCGCCACAACAATTCTCCTCAATGTACTCCTCTACTATCTCATCTATGAGACTCACCGTGTGAATATCATCTTCCTCTCCCGTATGTTGAGCTATGTTGAAGATGTTGGTCTCTAATGTCATATTCCCTAAAGTGAGCTGCATTCGCCCATTCCTTGTGTTAATAATAGCGTTAGCTGTCGCTAAAAATGGGCGCCCGAGAATGATGGGAACATGATTGGTCGAGATTAAGGAAGGTTCCGTGTCCCAAATGACAAAGTCTACCAGGAAGTAGAAAGTGTCAACTTGAACGATCACGTCCTCTACTACACCTCGTGGGACCTTCACAGTTCGATCCGCTAATTGAAGAGTGATTCTTGTGGGCTTGAGGTCGCCCAAATCAAGTTGCCGATAGATGGAGTAAGGGAGGATATTGACACTTGCTCCAAAGTCAAGTAAGGCTTTTTCAATTTTGTTGTCTCCAATGATGCAGGAAATGGTGGGTGCATCGGGATCTTTGAATTTAGGAGGGAGCTCATTGAGTAAGATGGAGCTCACGTTCTGTGCTAGGAAGACATTCTTCTTTACTTTCATCTTCCTTTTTACCGTCAACAAATCTTTGATGACTTTTGCATAAGCTGGAATTTGTTTGATGGCATCAAGGAATGGTAAATTCAGCTTTACCTGCTTTAGTATTTCTAGCACGTCATCACGTGGGTTTCCTTTCTGGGAAGGAATCAACCTTTGAGGAAACGGTGCCGCGGATGGTGGTTTCACTACTACCTCGGGCTCACTAGTGTCATCTTTATCACTCTCATTTGAGGGGACATCTTCGGCCTCTTTCGTGCCGGGCGAAATCACCTTGTCTTTTGTTGTGTCGTGTGGGGGAGGTGATAAATCAACGACTCTCCCACTACGAAGAGTAGTCACAGCTTGACATTGCTCCTGATGATCAGTAGAAGTGGAGCTAACACTAGTTTGACCTTGGGGAGGTCTTTGGCCCTGGGCAGGAAACTTTCCCTTCTCTTGAACGCTCAACGAGGATTGAATTTTGGACAGGTTCGCATTTATGTCGCCAATTGGACGATCATATTTGGCATTGTTTGCGGTCTGGCTAGTGATGAATTGATTCATCGTATCCTCGAGAGTTCTCCGCTGTGGCGGGATATAATTTCCGTGAGGTGGTGGTGCTTGCACATGTCCTTGCATGTGTGGAGCTTGTTGAAATTGTTGTGGAGGAGGAAGGGCAACATGCGAAGGAGGGTTCATTGCGGCATGTTGTTGCCCGTAGCTAAATCCGGGATGATTTTTCCACGAAGGGTTGTATGAATTCCCGTGCGGGGCACCAAAATTACCCTTAAAGTCTCCTATACCACTAACTTGCTCCTGCAACATTACTTTGCAGGCGGGTATCGTCGGGCATTCCTCAGTTGAATGTCCCGCTTCACAAATTGCACACACCTTTTCGACGGGACTCTTGATAGATCCAACTACCTCGCATAAATCTCGAAATCCTTTCTCAAGGGAATCCAACCGACAGTCCAACATAGAGGTCTTATCTACATGGTGTAGGCCAGACGCCGATGGAGTGGTGGTCGCTTGACGATTTTGATTCTGAGCATTAGGATCAGAAATATCCCATGATTGGATAGTCTCGGTGACATACCTCAGGTGAAGCTCAGCATCGTGGCAATCTAGCTCGATAAACGGACCACTACCCATGGTTTCAATGAGTTGCTTGGAGTTAAGGTTCAACCCATTATAGAGGAAGGAAATGATTTGAGCTGTATCAAATCCATGATGGCGGCACAAAGCAGTTAACTCATTGAAACGCTCATAACATTGATGGAACGGCTCATTATCCAATTGCCTGAACGATTGAATCTGAGCCTTTATGGAGATTGTTCGATGTGGTGGAAAGAACTTCTTGAGAAATCTGTATTGTAACTAGTTCCAAGATGGAATCGAGCTCGGAGGTAAAGACCATAGCCAGGTCTTAGCTTTATCTTTTAACGAGAATGGGAAGAGTTTGAGGCGAATCACCTCTTGTGTGCAAGTTTGATCGTTGAGAGTATCACACACGTCCTCAAATTACCTTATATGCAAGTATGCCTTTTCAGAATCCATACCGTGATAGTGTGGTAGCATCTGGATCATCCCATTTTTGAATCGGAACTGCCCGGCATTATACGGGAGTATAATGCATCCCGGAGTGACAGTGCGCTCGGGATATAAGAATTCTCTCAATGGGCGGTACGGAGGCTCTTCCTCACCGGTAGTTGCATTACTGTGCTGCGACATCTCTATCTCGCTTGACGATTCGGTGCTCTCACTGGGTGTGCTCGACGTGTGTCCTACGAAGGAGAAGGGAGTGTTGCTTGAGATTGAGTGTGACGGTGTGGGAGGTGGGATCCAGAACTGTGGGGCTTGTGGAGTGTGGGGACTATCAGGATTATACTCAACAAGTGGATTTTCGTGAATGCTGGTTGGAGTATTATGGGGTGTGGGAGTGGTTTCAGAATTTTGCATTAAGCTTGTGAGAGATGGTGGTGAATCTTTTTGTACTTTTTATATATTTTTTTTTATGTTTTTGGATTTTTGAATTTTTGGTCAAAGCTTTGGATTGACTCGATCTAATCCTAAGTCTACCTAGTTCCCCGGCAATGGCGCCAAAAACTTGACACGACTCAGAATGCGTCTCTAAAGTGTGTACTTCCTAGGCTCAAGTGCAAGCCTGTCATTCAAGTAATAATCCGACAAGTCGGGTATCGATCCTCAGGGAAAAAGGACAACAAGAGTTGTGACGACGGAATAAGACGGAGGAATCCTAACGATGACTCTAAAAAGAAAGAAAAGATTGATTTGGATTTTTGGGACTGATTAATCTAAATGCAATTATGTAATTATGAAGATGCGCAATTACACTAAATTACCTAAAAATGCGAATGAAAATTTGATTTGAACTTTTAAATGAGATGATGAAGAAAATAGGACGGGAATACAATCCCCCAACCCTAGTGTACTGCCGTTATAATACTAATCATAAATTTATCTAATTAATTTGACCCAGTCTTTAGTACTCCCAAGCATTACGTATACGAGGTTCAAGCCCGCGTCATACTTAATCAAAGGATGAGTAAATCAGTATCACGATAGTGCCACTCGAATTATATTCTCAATCATCCCGGTTACCCAGGGGCAAACGAGATATTTAGATCTACAATTGTTGTGTAACTACGCAATACGGTCACAATTAATTACTAAATTCAGAGGATTAACTTTATACGTGCAATGACCACATCAGGTTGGGTTCATGTATCCCGACCTTAGAAAATCTAGCCTAACATGATGAAAGTGATGCAAACAGTATTTAATATGCAAGTGTTCATGATTAAGCTAAGGACAATTGATGGAATACTGTAGAGTAGAATCACAAAGAAGAAACAACTTACTAAATTACCCAAGGAACAATCGCAGCAATAAATAAAATTGGTGATCCCACAAACTTTGAATAGACCTTCAATCTTTGAATAAAACTGGAAATGGTATCTACAACTAGGGTTTATGGAAGAATAAGAGAGATTAAACTAATCCCCTCCGTTCTTGCCTACTTTACAATGAAAATAATTTGGGTTTTTATACCCTACATGAAATTCCAAGAAGTTGAGTATAAGTCGGAGTCTTTAGAGGAGAATCAGAAAACAAAATCTCGATGGGCGGACCGGTCCGGCCCTTAGGCGGATCGGTCCGCTTCTAAAGCGGATCGGTTCTTTTATTTTTCAGGCGGACCGGTCCGGGTGCGGATCGGTTCTTTTATTTTTTGTGCTCTTCGGTTCGCCTTCGGTTCGCAGTCCTCTGGAGTTTGCACAGCGGACCGGTCCGGGTTGAGGGCGGACCGGTCTGCCTATTTGACTTTTCCTTCAAACTTTGACTGCCCATATCTTTTACTCCGGGTATCCGATTGAGGTGTCGTTTCTTCCTACGTGCTTGTGAGGGTGATACCTTCAACTTCTCTTTAGGTACCTCATTCGGATTCTGGGTAGGAATGACTCTTTTGCCCTTTTGACTTTTCTTGTTGACTTTCTCTATTCTTCCGGTTTCCTTCTTCCATTTCTTGACATTAGATACCTGTAAAATCATTACGAAATACCAGAAACTCGGTGTACTTGTTAGGATAAGTCCATAGCAAGATTATGAGATAAAGTCAATCCAATTACGTTGTTCGAGGTGATTAAAGTACCAAAATTAGGGGATAAATTAGGAAGAATTTATGCCTAATCAAAACCCCACTAACTTAGAACTTTGCGCGTCCCGAGCAATGTAAAAGAATTCTAGCAAGGCTCAACTTTTGGAAAACATTTTATTGGGATAAAATACCTCTTTCGCGGGCACGCGATTGCATTTAGCGTATGCAACAAGCCTTTAAACCCCTAGGTTACCCTAGTGGGACGAGTAGTGTCTCGTGAGGGTTTGCAGAGAATATACCCACAAAATTCGACTCAAAGAACTTCAAAATAACCAAAAATTGTATAATTCAAACTTTTCCAGAAAATAGTCATCATTAAGTCATGTCTACAAGTCTCAAACTGTAGTGCGTGTGTGCGAAGCCAGAAATATAACCGCCAATTTCCACCGATTAATCATTACGTTACTTATCCAAAAATTCGTTTTGATTTCAAATTCTCACGGGAAGCTCTCTCAAACGAACCACTCGGAATATGGCTTTTCGCTCGGTATGCGTGATAATAAGAGTAAATATAATGGACACAAAATCACACATGCAATTAGAAAGACGAAAATTTCATGGTGAAAGGATCTCATCAACGGATTACGGTTTTAAAAACGGGAACATCGCCTCTATTTCGCGCATTTAGCTTCTTATATTATCTTTTGGTGTATTAGCTCGCCACGCGGTACTCAATTTTCGCAATTTGGACTCGGTTAGGACTTTTTCGGGTTTACGGTTGTATTGGGTAAAATGAAGGAGGTAAGGAAAGTTGGAATTGGAAAAGTCATTCGTGATGTCCATTTGTGCCTTTTCCGGGCTATTGCTCATCTTTTTCTTCTTTTTCTATTATTTTTGTTGAGCATATATAATTTTTTCTTGCCCCTTTTTATGCACTCTTCAGACTCAAATTCTGGGATTTTTCCATTTTCACAATTCCGGGCCATTTTGGGTTTTTCGGGTTGTCAAACGAAAGGGAAAATTATTCGGCTCAATTTGGGTTGCGAAGGGTAATTTTTCGCTACTTTTTCTGGCCAATCTTTTTGGGTGGCAAACGAGGGCCTACTTCATTGCCCAAAATGCCAATTGCGTTACCATATGCGTTTCGAGATAAATTTAAGTTTGGGGACTACTTTGGCACGTTTTTCAAGGCAATATTGCACACATTTTTCAAAACCGATCATAATGAAAGAATTAAGATCCTTGACAACTTATTACGCGCTAAAAAGAACTTTGAGCTAACAACTAACTCGGATTGATTTAAAATCTCGCAAAACGTGATAGGCTCGAATCTCACCGGGTTTGTTAATCTCCACATTTATTCGTTAAGTCGTCAATTTTCGCACAATTTCCATCTTTGGTCAATTTCGGCTTTGTGTATGTTGACTTTTTACACTTTGAGACTCCAATTTGACTTTTAATGATATTTTTAAAAAAAAATTGAATTCCAATTTTTATTTATTTTGAACGAAAATATTTTTGGATTTTTCAGAATTTTTTGATTTTTTTGGAATTTTGGGCATTTTTGGAAAATTTGTGAAGTTTTAGAAATATGCACTTGTGAACCCCCCTAACTTAGACTTTTGCATTGTCCTCAAGAAAAAAGGACTAAAATCTAAATAAGGCAAAATAATAAGTGCAATAATTAAAACAAACAAATATAGAAAAATGCAACTTTTTATATCATAAGACTGTGGTACAAACAGGAATATAGCATATGTGCGACATGAGAAGGAATACATCAAAACAGTCCATAATTAACAAAACATCACGGGGAAGGGAAATGGGATGAGCTGGGCGCGTCGGGGCCATAGGGGTCATGAAAATGTGATGGGAGTGGCTCATAAGGATCCCCTAGGCGTCGGTAGATATCTGCTTGCCTTCGAGCCGCCCGACTTTGATCTCGACGGTAGTCGATCATAAAGGTCTCGAATCGGTTCTCAAGGGTGGACAACCGGGTCGAAATATCGGTACCCGCCCACTCAAAGTCCGGGTCGTCCTCCTCGTCCGCCGACTCGTCGTCGGCACCGACGTCACCCATCTCAACGTCTGCTGCGGCGGCCTCCTCGTCCGTCGACTCTTCCGAGGCAGCCTCTTCCTCGCTATCATGACCTCGTCATGCCCGGATTATGGCTAGCTGTTTGGCACTCTTAGTGCGAGTGCCCTGTCCAAAGGGACCGGGAATCCGGGTGCGGTCGGCAGGGGCCTCAATGCCGGCGTCTTGGAGGATAGACGTGATCAAACGGGCATAGGGCAAGGGGGCGGTACCCTTCTCATCCAAAGAAGCGGCGATGATGTCGGCATACAAAGTGCGGGCCAAATGGATGGAGGTTTGGGGATCGAAGAGATGGTAGGTCAAGGTGGCTTGCCGAGGCCTCATGGCGGAATCGTTGGACGTTTGAAGAATGTTGGCGCATACGATTTGGAAAGTGAGGCGCGCCTTTTCATTGAGCTGTCCAACAGCGACGGTTTGGCCCGCCCAAGCCACGTTTGGAGCAATGCGCTCCATGATGACGTCCTTAGCGACCGGAGGAACGTTCCGTGGATATGTGAAGTCTTGGGGGTCCGGAACACCAAAGGTGGCCAATTTGGCCGTGAGGATGGCTAAGGAAAAAGGAACGACCGTCCCATCGACGTAAGCTTGGGCCTCAAATTGGTCCGTCCGCACGAGTGTGCCATAGAATAACCGGACCTCGGAACCCCATACGGCGGCATGGGGTTCGTTGAGGAAACGACACCACCCCCGGGCCATGAATAGGGCCGTGACAGAGTTGGGCAGCGCGTTCCATTGAACCGCGCGCTCCATATGTAGTTTGCGGTTTGAGCCGAAGAAGTTGGTGCACCATCGCTCCTCTTGGCGGGAGCGGAACTCGTTGCTCCCGGAGTGTAGGATGTCGGTGGATGCGTATTTGGTTGGGGCAGCATGGGGGGCCATGGAGACAGAGAGGATGGAACTCACAAAAATCTGGAGAGGGAGAGGAGAGAAATTTGTTTGAGGTGTGAAGAAAAGAGGAGGGGTAGGGTAGAATTTATAGTGGGGGGAAAGGATTTGGAGGGAAAAGGTGGTTGGAGGGAAAGGTATTTGGAGGGAAAGGGTGTATGGGGATGTGGGAAACCGAATGGGAGGGAAGGATGGTAATTGGGGGGAAGGAGGGGTGAATGGGGAGAAGCGATTCAACGAATCTGCAGAAGGCGGACCGGTCCGGTCCAGGGGCGAACCGGTCCGGTATTTTAATTTCCAGAAAATTCGACAGGCGGACTAGTCCGTTTTAAAATTAAAGGAACCGGTCCGATGGCGGACCAGTCCGGTACAGGGGCGGACCTATCCGGCCTGGGGATTTTTGGT
This sequence comes from Sambucus nigra, assembly GCA_949130495.1. NCBI lineage: Eukaryota > Viridiplantae > Streptophyta > Magnoliopsida > Dipsacales > Adoxaceae > Sambucus > Sambucus nigra. The sequence goes on from OX422212.1 coordinate 659,394,239, forward strand.
TGGAATTTCCCCGAAACTGGATTTCAACCTCTTTTCCTCGAAATATTGCACTTTTAAAACACGCTCCTCTCCAAATATAGACTAAGGACCTCTCAATATCACCGGTCACCCGAATTGACCGAATGTACCAAAATCCTAACGACACTCACTAACGCACACGACACACACGACCCTCACCCCATACGCGTCGGGGGTGCGACGACCTAACTGAAACTGTTCACTCTACCCCGTAAACGGGGTCCGACAACCAAACGGTGTCGACTTCCTCTTCGCACGCCTCAAGATATGGCTTTAGGCGTTGGCCATTCACTTTGAATGTATTTCCCCCTTTTAAATCTTCTAATTCGACAGCTCCGTGGGGGAAAACATTCTTGACAACAAACGGGCCAGACCATCGCGACCGCAACTTGCCTGGAAAGAGATGAAGCCGAGAGTTATAGAGAAGAACTTTTTGCCCGGGAAGAAACTCTTTACGTCGAATGATGCTATCGTGAGCGAGTTTCATCCTTTCTTTGGCAATTTTGGCATTCTCATACGCATCATTGCGTATCTCCTCTAACTCATTTATTTGAAGCTTGCGAGCTTCACCGGCTTTATCCATGGCATAATTGAGCTCCTTAATTGCCCAATACGCTTTGTGTTCTAACTCCACAGGGAGATGGCATGGTTTTCCATACACGAAGCGTAAAGGGGACATGCCAAGATGATTTTTGTATGCGGTGCGATAGGCCCATAGCGAATCGTTAAGTCTAATTGACCAATCTTTCCGGTTAGGATTGACAGTCTTCTCGAGAATGTTCTTGATCTCACGATTCGCTAATTCGGCCTGCCCATTTGTTTGTGGGTGATACGTCGTTCCAACCTTGTGAACGACGCCATACTTTCTCATAAGCTTCCCGAATGGCCAATTGCAAAAGTGCTTGCCATTATCACTAATTATCGCTTTCGGAGCACCGAAGCGGGAAAGTATGTGTTCCTGTAGGAACTTTATCACCACCTTGTTGTCATTTGTTTTGGTAGCTATCACTTCTACCCATTTAGAAACATAATCTACCGCAACAAGGATGTATAGGAAACCAAAGGAAGGGGGAAAGGGACCCATGAAGTCAATACCCCAACAGTCGAAGATCTCAATGATGAGTATGGGGGTAAGAGGCATCATGTCTCATCGAGTAATGGCTCCCATCCGTTCCAAGATTTGCAAGCATTGTTCACATCCCGGAATAATGTGGGCCAATATAGACCGCATTGCAGAATTTTATCGGCCGTCTTTTTCGTGGAAAAGTGGCCTCCACATGCTTCCGAATGACAAAACTGGATGACTTTCGGGATCTCGTCATCCGGTACGCATCGTCGGATGATTTGGTCGGCGCAATATTTAAACAAGAATGGATCATCGTAGAAGAACATGCGCGACCAAGTAAGAAACCTCTTCTTATCTTGCGGTGTCCAGTCGGGAGGGATGGCTCCCGTGACAAGGTAGTTTACTATATCCGCAAACCAAGGTAAAGAAGAGGTAGCAAAAAGTTGCTCATCCTGAAAGTATTCGTCTATGGGAATGGGATCACTAGGTACGTCGGACGAAAGCCGAGACAAATGGTCGGCAACGACGTTTTCTACTCCTTTCTTATCCTTGATAGAGAGATTGAACTCTTGTAGGAGTAGGATCCACCTTATGAGGCGCGGCTTGGCGTCTTTCTTCGCAAGTAGATACTTTAAAGCCGCGTGGTCGGTGAAGACAATTATAGGAGAACCAATGAGATACGATCTGAACTTGTCAAGGGCAAAGATTACTGCTAGCAACTCCTTCTCCGTGGTAGAGTAGTTGAGTTGAGGTCCGGTAAGGGTCCGGCTAGCGTAGTAGATGACATGAGATTGTTTATCTTGACGTTGGCCCAAAACGGCCCCAATCGCGTAATCACTTGCATCACACATAAGTTCGAATGGTAGGGACCAATCCGGAACTTTCATGATGGGAGCGGACACAAGCATGTTCTTTAATTTGTCAAAGGAGCTTTGGCATGCCTCGGTCCACTCAAACGGGTTGTCCTTCATGAGAAGTTTTCTTAAGGGTGTAGCGATAGCACTAAAATCCTTAATGAACCTTCGATAAAACCCGGCGTGACCCAAGAATGAGCGCACGTCTTTAAGCGATCTCGGTGGGGGAAGGTCAGCTATGACATCTATCTTAGCCCTATCAACCTCTATGCCTTTAGATGATACTATGTGGCCGAGAACTATTCCTTCAGTGACCATGAAGTGGCATTTCTCCCAATTCAGCACTAAGTTCTTCTCCACACATCGAGCAAGTACTTGTTCCAATTTGTCCAGACAAAGATCGAAAGAGGCGCCAAAAATGCTGAAATCGTCCATGAACACCTCAAGTCCTCTTTCGACCATGTCACTAAATAAGCTCAACATGCACCTTTGAAAGGCCGCGGGTGCATTACACAAGCCGAATGGCATACGTTTGTAGGCAAACGTACCAAAAGGGCAAGTGAAGGTTGTCTTCTCTTGGTCAAGTACATCTACCTCAATCTGGTTATATCCGGAATAACCATCAAGGAAGCAATAATAAGGGTGGCCCGCAACTCTCTCAAGCATTTGATCAATGAATGGCAAGGGGAAATGATCTTTTCTTGTTCCCGCATTGAGTTTCCGATAATCAATGCAAACACGCCAACCGGTGGTGGTGCGTTGGGAACAAGCTCTCCCTTAGCATTCTCAATCACAGTCATACCCGACTTCTTCGGGACGACTTGAATAGGGCTCACCCATTTGCTATCCGAGATTGGATAGATAATTCCGGCATCCTATAGTTTAATGATCTCGGTTCTCACAACTTCTTTCATGTTGGGGTTCAGTCTTCTTTGCATTTCTCTAGAGGGCTTGACATCCTCTTCGAGGTGAATCTTGTGGGTGCAAATCAGAGGACTTATCCCCTTCAAATCAGCTATACACCAACCAAAAGCACTTAAGTGCTTCCTCAAAATTTTTAACAACTTACCCTCCTTCTCGTCATCTAGGCTAGAGGAGATAACAACAGGAAATGTCTCATCCTCTCCTAAGTATGCATATTTGATATGGGAGGGGAGTTTCTTTAATTCAAGAGTTGGAAACTTTTCGTCGGAGGGAACAACGCGTGTATCCCGTGGTGGTAATTCCTCGTATTTAAAAACCCAATTCACATCTCTCGCGTCCTCGTCCGACGCTCTCTCATCGAGTAACTCTCTTAACTCTCCAATCTCCCTCTCGTACTCAGTATACGTCCCCTCACTCTCATTGCTCGAAACCAGACAGGATCCTAAGGCATCGCCACAACAATTCTCCTCAATGTACTCCTCTACTATCTCATCTATGAGACTCACCGCGTGAATATCATCTTCCTCTCCCGTATGTTGAGCTATGTTGAAGATGTTGGTCTCTAATGTCATATTCCCAAAAGTGAGCTGCATTCGCCCATTCCTTGTGTTAATAATAGCGTTAGCTGTCGCTAAAAATGGGCGCCCGAGAATGATGGGAACATGATTGGTCGAGATTAAGGAAGGTTCCGTGTCCCAAATGACAAAGTCTACCAGGAAGTAGAAAGTGTCAACTTGAACGATCACGTCCTCTACTACACCTCGTGGGACCTTCACAGTTCGATCCGCTAATTGAAGAGTGATTCTTGTGGGCTTGAGGTCGCCCAAATCAAGTTGCCGATAGATGGAGTAAGGGTGGATATTGACACTTGCTCCAAAGTCAAGTAAGGCTTTTTCAATTTTGTTGTCTCCAATGATGCAGGAAATGGTGGGTGCACCGGGATCTTTGAATTTAGGAGGGAGCTCATTGAGTAAGATGGAGCTCACGTTCTGTGCTAGGAAGACATTCTTCTTTACTTTCATCTTCCTTTTTACCGTCAACAAATCTTTGATGACTTTTGCATAAGCTGGAATTTGTTTGATGGCATCGAGGAATGGTAAATTCAGCTTTACCTGCTTTAGTATTTCTAGCACGTCATCACGTGGGTTTCCTTTCTGGGAAGGAATCAACCTTTGAGGAAACGGTGCCGCGGATGGTGGTTTCACTACTACCTCGGGCTCACTAGTGTCATCTTTATCACTCTCATTTGAGGGGACATCTTCGGCCTCTTTCGTGCCGGGCGAAATCACCTTGTCTTTTGTTGTGTCGTGTGGGGGAGGTGATAAATCAACGACTCTCCCACTACGAAGAGTAGTCACAGCTTGACATTGCTCCTGATGATCAGTAGAAGTGGAGATAACACTAGTTTGACTTTGGGGAGGTCTTTGGCCCTGGGCAGGAAACTTTCCCTTCTCTTGAACGCTCAACGAGGATTGAATTTTGGACAGGTTCGCATTTATGTCGCCAATTGGACGATCATATTTGGCATTGTTTGCGGTCTGGCTAGTGATGAATTGATTCATCGTATCCTCGAGAGTTCTCCGCTGTGGCGGGATATAATTTCCGTGAGGTGGTGGTGCTTGCACATGTCCTTGCATGTGTGGAGCTTGTTGAAATTGTTGTGGAGGAGGAGGGGAAACATGCGAAGGAGGGTTCATTGCGGCATGTTGTTGCCCGTAGCTAAATCCGGGATGATTTTTCCACGAAGGGTTGTATGAATTCCCGTGCGGGGCACCAAAATTACCCTTAAAGTCTCCTATACCACTAACTTGCTCCTGCAACATTACTTTGCAGGCGGGTATCGTCGGGCATTCCTCAGTTGAATGTCCCGCTTCACAAATTCCACACACCTTTTCGACGGGATTCTTGATAGATCCAACTACCTCGCATAAATCTCGAAATCCTTTCTCAAGGGAATCCAATCGACAGTCCGACATAGAGGTCTTATCTACATGGTGTAGGCCAGACGCCGATGGAGTGGTGGTCGCTTGACGATTTCGATTCTGAGCATTAGGATCAGAAATATCCCATGATTGGGTAGTCTTGGTGACATACCTCAGGTGAAGCTCAGCATCGTGGTAATCTAGCTCGATAAACGGACCACTACCCATGGTTTCAATGAGTTGCTTGGAGTTAAGGTTCAACCCATTATAGAGGAAGGAAATGATTTGAGCTGTATCAAATCCATGATGGGGGCACGAAGCAGTTAACTCATTGAAACGCTCATAACATTGATGGAACGGCTCATTATCCAATTGCCTGAACGATTGAATCTGAGCCTTTATGGAGATTGTTCGATGTGGTGGAAAGAACTTCTTGAGAAATCTGTATTGTAACTAGTTCCAAGATGGAATCGAGCTCGGAGGTAAAGACCATAGCCAGGTCTTAGCTTTATCTTTTAACGAGAATGGGAAGAGTTTGAGGCGAATCACCTCTTGTGTGCAAGTTTGATCGTTGAGAGTATCACACACGTCCTCAAATTACCTTATATGCAAGTATGCCTTTTCAGAATCCATACCGTGATAGTGTGGTAGCATCTGGATCATCCCATTTTTGAATCGGAACTGCCCGGCATTATACGGTAGTATAATGCATCCCGGAGTGACAGTGCGCTCGGGATATAAGAATTCTCTCAATGGGCGGTACGGAGGCTCTTCCTCGCCGGTAGTTGCATTACTGTGCTGCGACATCTCTATCTCGCTTGACGATTCGGTGCTCTCACTGGGTGTGCTCGACATGTGTCCTACGAAGGAGAAGGGAGTGTTGCTAGAGATTGAGTGTGATGGTGTGGGAGGTGGGGTCCAGAACTGTGGGGCTTGTGGAGTGTGGGGACTATCAGGATTATACTCAACAAGTGGATTTTCGTGAATGCTGTTTGGAGTATTATGGGGTGTGGGAGTGGTTTCAGAATTTTGCATTAAGCTTGTGAGAGATGGTGGTGAATCTTTTTGTGCTTTTTATATATTTTTTTTTTATGTTTTTAGATTTTTGAATTTTTGGTCAAAGCTTTGGATTGACTCGATCTAATCCTAAGTCTACCTAGTTCCCCGGCAATGGCGCCAAAAACTTGACACGACTCAGAATGTGTCTCTAAAGTGTGTACTCTCTAGGCTCAAGTGCAAGCCTGTCGTTCAAGTAATAATCCGACAAGTCGGGTATCGATCCTCAGGGAAAAAGGACAACAAGAGTTGTGACGACGGAATAAGACGGAGGAATCCTAACGATGACTCTAAAAAGAAAGAAAAGATTGATTTGGATTTTTGGGACTGATTAATCTAAATGCAATTATGTAATTATGAAGATGCGCAATTACACTAAATTTCCTAAAAATGCGAATGAAAATTTGATTTGAACTTTTAAATGAGATGATGAAGAAAATAGGACGGGAATACAATCCCCCAACCCTAGTGTACTGCAGTTATAATACTAATCATAAATTTATCTAATTAATTTGACCCAGTCTTTAGTACTCCCAAGCATTACGTATACGAGGTTCAAGCCCGCGTCATACTTAATCAAAGGATGAGTAAATCAGTATCACGATAGTGCCACTCGAATTATATTCTCAATCATCCCGGTTACCCAGGGGCAAACGAGATATTTAGATCTACAATTGTTGTGTAACTACGCAATACGGTCACAATTAATTACTAAATTCAGAGGATTAACTTTATACGTGCAATGATCACATCAGGTTGGGTTCATGTATCCCGACCTTAGAAAATCTAGCCTAACATGATGAAAGTGATGCAAACAGTATTTAATATGCAAGTGTTCATGATTAAGCTAAGGACAATTGATGGAATATTGTAGAGTAGAATCACAAAGAAGAAACAACTTACTAAATTACCCAAGGAACAATCGCAGCAATAAATAAAATTGGTGATCCCACAAACTTTGAATAAACCTTCAATCTTTGAATAAAACTGGAAATGGTATCTACAACTAGGGTTTATGGAAGAATAAGAGAGATTAAACTAATCCCCTCCGTTCTTGCCTACTTTACAATGAAAACAATTCGTGTTTTTATACCCTACATGAAATTCCAAGAAGTTGAGTATAAGTCGGAGTCTTTAGAGGAGAATCAGAAAACAAAATCTCGATGGGCGGACCGGTCCGGCCCTTAGGCGGATCGGTCCGCTTCTAAAGCGGATCGGTTCTTTTATTTTTTAGGCGAACCGGTCCGGGTGCGGATCGGTTCTTTTATTTTTTGTGCTCTTCGGTTCGCCTTCGGTTCGCAGTCCTCTGGAGTTTGCACAGCTGACCGGTCCGGGTTGAGGGCGGACCGGTATGCCTATTTGACTTTTCCTTCAAACTTTGACTGTCCATATCTTTTGCTCCGGGTATCCGATTGAGGTGCCGTTTCTTCCTACGTGCTTGTGAGGGTGATACCTTCAACTTCTCTTTAGGTAACTCATCCGGATTCTGGGTAGGAATGACTCTTTTGCCCTTTTGACTTTTCTTGTTGACTTTCTCTATTCTTCCGGTTTCCTTCTTCCATTTCTTGACATTAGATACCTGTAAAATCATAACGATATACCAGAAACTCGGTGTACTTGTTAGGATAAGTCCATAGCAAGATTATGAGATAAAGTCAATCCAATTACGTTGTTCGAGGTGATTAAAGTACCGAAATTAGGGGATAAATTAAGAAGAATTTATGCCTAATCAGAAGTGTTACAGAAATGACTAAAAAGAACCCAAATAGTGAAAATGGGCTCCAAAGTGAAAATATGAAGAAAAAAAATTAACCCCACACTATGAATACACATATCCATTGTTCCCTAAAATGTAAATTACTATTTAATTTTTCTTTTTATATTTATTTTGGAGTCTTTGTCATAATGCTTTACTAGGGGGGAAGGGATTGAAGTGAAGTAGTCATTTTGAGCAAATATCATCTTGCTGGGTGTTTAGGATATATGAAGTGTGCAATTAAAATTTGTATGGAATGAAGTGATATTGCTTAAAGATTACTCAGCTCCAAAGAAATACATTTTAAATTCTAAATCATGTTGGAATTTTGACAATTTTAATTCTTGGGTATATATTTTGGACTTGTAGGAGATCTTCTATATGAAAACAGATTGTTTTATGTATATGTTTGTCTTTTTATAGTTTTAGTAGTTATCAATTACTTATCACTAGATGTTTTATTATAAATATAGGCCTTTGTATCCCTTTATAAAAGATTATTATAATGACTAATACTATTACGTTTTGAGTGAGATTTGTAAGATTATTCATTATTTTTATGCATGTACATCAAGATGTTGTTTGGTTCATTATGCATTCGGCACCAAGATTCGTGCCGAAAAATTTCATTGTGTTATTTAAGTTCGTTGAGCAAAAAATTATTTCATAATTTTCTCCGCGAAGATATTATGTTAAAAGTCTCTTCATAAACATTATTTTATCATCCACGTTAGTTTCTTTCTTGATATGTTTTCAAGTTTTTCTAATCATCACTCAATTTAAGTTCGCTTTTGTCTAGATGTTCGATTTCATGTTTGACAATTAGTGGGTTGTGTATCTTGCTCATTGATCCTATAAAGAGCTAACATTTCTTGGCAAGACTGCAAACTTCATTATAGGACAAACTATGTAATAAAAGTTATAGAACATGTTAGGTTTTAGTCACAAGTGTGAAAAGTAATCTTAAATTCTAAGAATCCATTTTTTAACTAGTTTATACTTGTAAAATGACTTCCAATTGTTATTATAAGCATAACTAAAAATATTTGCAAGAAAAGATCTAATTCTTGCAAGTCTCATATACAAAATTATCATTTCCTCTGTCTTAGGACTCTTAGGAGCCCTAGTACTGGTCAATTCCTAGAAAATCTCATTAGTAGGGAAAATAGGAGATTCTAATTTGTGGTGGTGATAGCTCCTGTGTCAAATTCCTATGAAGTGCATTTTTTTATATAAATTGGCTTGTGTTGCTTGCTCTTGGATTTGTTTTATTGATCTTTGCCTTGAGACTATTTGATATGAAAATATGTCTTTGCATCGGATTATGTATCATATGATAAACTTGTAAAAGTATACAAATATTCATGGGGCACACTAGTTCTGTATTGTGGTTTTATGGGTGTGTGGGGTACAATGGGGGTAGAAACTCCTCCCATGTTACATCAGTTACAATATCCACTATTAAGTTAGGACGCATGACATGGAAAAACACCAAATAATTTCTATGTTGTAGGAATGGTAAACCTAGATATGTATTATTATCATATTGATGTCTTATTTGTTTCGATTTTTGTAAAACCTTGTATCTGCACTTTGATGTTTGGTTGTGATTTAGCTTCGATTTTGTAAACTAAACTTTGATTATGATGTGATGTGTCTCACTTGTTCTATACATGTTTAGGTAATTAGTAGGTCTTAATTTTGGGCTTCAATTATATATATCTTTTGGAAAATATACTGACCGTTGGACAAAATGAAATAATGAAATTTTAGTGGAAGGTTTTTAATTTTTGTAAGAGATGATGCTCTGTCATTTTTCCTCTTCAATGAAAAACAAGGTTCATGATCCACTGATTAACCATAATTTTCATCATATTTGGTAAGATGTTCCACAACATCCATAAGAGTGTGTGATGTTTTGTATATATATTAGTGTACATTAAATTTAGGCCAAGACAACTGAATACCAATTGTTAATAACTCCTTTCCGGAGGCTTATTGTCATTTTTGGTTTTCCTTTTAATTGCGTCTTTTAACGAAAACATATTCTCTGTTTATAAAATATCCTGAAAATGAAAGGTACAATTTTGGTTTGTAGGCATTGGCTTAATACTCAAATAGGGAGGAATTTAATACTTTCTGCACTACAACGTTGCCTCATGGTATTCCTCTAGGCTTTATTTAGAAGGGATGATCTTTTTGTTAATGCAGTGTTGTTTTTGCCTTTGATAAAACATCCAACTTGCCTATAGAATCCCCCCTGCCCAGGACTTCGAGCTCTGTATTTCTAAGGCCTATTGTGCGGCTCGAGGAACGATCCATTGAGATCCAAAGTTCAATGTATACTGACGTGTATACAAAAATGATGTCATTTTTTTAGTTCAGCTAGTACATGTCCTAAAAGTTACAGAATATGAAATTCTTCTCTAACACTCGTGCACAAAAAAATCATATAAATTCCCACCAGTTAAGTATTATCGTTTCAATCTACTTTAATTAGTAAGTGTAATATCTTAACCACTCAATTCTAATACAATGACCACTGTTTATTTTCTTACGGTCTACTGCTATTATCAAGTTTTCTAGTTGTGGAAATGTGCGTCTCCTAGGTGAATGGTTATGGAGTTTTTAACTTGAGCAAACTTCCCTTTTGGTGCTCAATTATTTATTTATAGAAAATGAATGGGACTCAAAACTGGAAACAAAGGTGAATATACGAGGATGTAGAAATAACGAGTTTTCACTTTTGTGCTTAATCATCATTACACCATAACTACCAAGTAGGCATGCTTAACCCTAGATAATCTGGCACCATCTAAAAACCACGCCAAATTCTTAATTGGTTTTTAACCAAATCAGAGAGGTTCACAGCAGGGATAAATTCAGCATGGCTCTTTGGTGTGAAAAAAGTGTAATATACCAAGTTAACCTTATATATAATCATACTTACGAGGTTACAAATGTGGTAGATGTACTGTGTATTGGAAGTTTGGTAGGTCATTTCCCTCAAGCTTGGACCTGGAGGTTTTTGTGATATGCAATATTTAAAAAGAAATTATTTTTAGGATTTAGAGATATATAATTTTAAAGTTGTTTTAGTTTTAAACATATATTTTTAAGATTCAATTCATTTCAGATATGTACCTTAATTGAGACATATGCCATATATGTGTATATCAAGGTATGGGTTTATAACTAGTACATAATCACTGGCATCACTACACCCATGATTCGGGGTCTTTCGATCTGAAATAGGGTTGATTCATGATCCCAAATAAATGGGAAGAAAAATGACTTCTCAGAAGCCTACCCCCATCGCACTGCTTACTTGTTTTAGCAACGTACCATACCGCGTAAGAGTGACCCATATTCGAGGTAACATTAATCTAGATGTGTCTGTTTCTTATGTTTTACTTATTCTGAAAGTATATATCTATACTCAAATGTTTTTTATTTAATGCACTCCACAGACCTGCATCCATTTGCATCAATTGAATACAAATTTTATACTTTGAACAAATCATTTAATTGATTGAAAGATATATCTGATTTATGACAGTTTAGTAGAGATGAATGGGACACTTCTGTGTGTGTTCAATGTTGGGGGTAGTGGTGGTAAATATTATTATTTCTATATATAAACATTTTATATTCATTTATGTATACGTCATGCCTTGTTTTTTGTGTGTATTACTTTTGGCATGAATTCTGTTTCTTTTTGTATGTAAGAATGTATATCATAAAACTTGGGTGTTTTTGTTTCTTTTTAAGTAAATGAATGCACTATTAGAAATAATCTAAAAACGATGTAAACTAGAAGTCAAAAGGCTCCTAAAAATATCTAACACACACTTTTAGAGAGAGGAATACCCATTTCTATTCAAAATTCAAGTCTCTAAATGAGGAATATGAGGGGTCTAATTTTAGGATAGGGAGGTGAGCACTGAAGGAGTAACTAACCAATGTGGGACTTATGCCCATCTATAAAATAAGCCTAATACTCAAATGTTCACCTAAAGACCATCCTCTAAATAGACCAATACAATATGAAATGAGATAAAATAAAATGCAAGATAAGAAGAAAATTTGACTAACGAATATATGGAGCTAAAAAATAAAGGAAGATATGACTAAAATACCCCACGGATCATATCACTCTACCATTCTTAGAAACGAGTTTGACCTCGAACTCAAAGTGGAAGACCAATTGAGTCACTCTCCAAAATTGTAATCTGAACATGTTGGGAAAGCTCCTTGAACGCATCAATATACTCAGGTGGATGCTCCATCGCCAAAAGGGCAGGGCGTCATGATATAGAGCACTCCGAAGCTCGGTGGCCAACATTTCCACAATTGAAGAATCGTAATGTAGGTGGAACCGGAGGTAGAGTAACATAAGTAGTGGTAGTAGGGACTAAAGCTACCACTGGAGGACGAATTGGAGTAAAAACCGGCATAGGTGGAGCTCGTGAAGCTAGAAGAGCTGCATGTGCTATGTGGTAGGACTCAACCTTGGTCACATACTCGATCGCCTTTAATAAGGTCAGTATCTCCCTCAAGTCGAGATTATGCTGAACGAACGGATGTAGTCCCAAAATATAGCGACTGATCCACTGATCCTCCATCTTAGGGAGGCGAGATAAGGTGCAAAGGAGTTAAAATTGCTCTATATACTCCACCATCGTAGATATGTCCTGCCTGAGGGACTGAATCCTGCTTGTAATAAAAAATCATCTCCATCGCAACCAACCAATCAATCATGGCATAGGGGGAGAACCACAGGTAAAACATGGGAGCGTTTATGCTCCTTGGAGGCTCCGAGAAAGAAACTGAAGTGCCTTAGATAGTGGACCTCCCTCCGGATGAGCACCAATGCCCACACATCACCTGACACAGGTGCATCATAGTTAGCAGGAGGAGGTGAAGGTATCTGTGCAGGTGGTGGACGAGGATGATGATCATGTTGGGCCATATGAGGTGCTAGGGGACTGTGGAGATAATGGGGATACACATTAATCAAATGGACACGCTCATCACAATAAAAAAACTGTCGATCTCATAAAGGTGTGAAGAAGTAAGTCTCGGGTGGGGTAGGAGGTATACACTCTAGGACATTATGGAGACTATCCCCGACATCGAAGGACGAGGAGGAATCGAAAGGTAGTAGGGGGAGGGAGTGGTGGTAAGGTGTATGATTTGAGGGAGGGGGAGTGTGTCGGTAGGATGATCAGGAATCCTAATATGATAGTGGAGGACTCTCGGAGCATGGAAAAAAAGTCCAAAAATGTCATTTGACTACAGAAGTAGTGCAAAACCAGGTTGGGTAGATGATTCAGGTTACCCAAGGGGAATAGGAGCTCGGGTTTAAAATTTGGTGCGGGGGGTCCATCGGTACGTCGGAGAGAAGGGTCGAATGGGTCGGGTAGGGTTTTTTAGCTTTGGTTTGGTCGGCGGGCGGGGCAGGTGGGGCAGAGGTGGTTTGGGGGGCTGGCTGGCAGGGCCTTTGGTTGGAGGAGGGTCGAGGAGGAAGGGTTAGGGTTGCTAGGTGGTTAGGGTTTTGGGTCGAGGTGGGGTGGGTTTTGGGTCGGGTTGATGGTCTAGGGTTTGGATAGCGGGGTAGTAGGCAGAGGTGAGAGTGGTTATGCGTTCGACTAGGGTTAGGGAGGGGTTTTATATAGCTGCCTCTTTTCTCGGCCTACGTGGAGCATTTCTGGCGACTTTTCCATGGTTGTGGAAGGTATTTTCGTAGAGAGGAGTTGGAAGAGCGCGCCAAACCTCTTGTATAAATCCAGGCCTTGTTGATCCATTTTGTTCCTCAACTCTTGAATTTCTTCAAATTGTTGCTTGGGTGTTTTGGTAACGATTGAGATTAGCGTACGATTCTGATAAAATAAATACACCGATACACTAAACACCAATGTTGGAGCGACACCTGCTATGATACCAATTTGACGTAAACTACACGTCAAAAGGCTCCTAAAAATATCTAATACACACTTTTAGAGGGAGGAATACTTTTTCTATTCAAAATTTAAGTCTCTAAATGAGGAAGAGGAGGGGTCTATTTATAGGATATGGAGGTGAGCACTAAAGAAATAACTAACCAATGTGGGAGTTTTGTCCATTTATACATTAAGTCTAATACTCAAATGTTCACCTAAAGCCCATCCTCTAAATAGACCAATACAATATGAAATGAGATAAAATAAAATAAAATGCAACATAAGAAGAAAATATGATTAACTAATATATGGAGCCAAAAATAAAAGAGGATATAACCAAAATACCCCTCGAATACCATCAGAAAATTTATTAACCCCTTTGGTTTTCCTATGGAACAAACTCGGAAGATCTATGCTTCCATTGCACATCTCCCTCAAGCGGCTATTCCATCTTTGCCCCATCGGTGAGTAGGATGGTGCGCTTGTCTTATGGGAATTATGTCATCCTATGCCACATTCCACCGCAAGTGAACTTGGATTAGGCCAAGGATGAGGTGTTCCCAGGCTTTGGTGACCTCGATGTTATTGGAGCATCCTCTCCATTGCTAAGGGATAATGTCTTGAAGTAGTCTTTGACCTTTCAAGCGTACTCCGTCGCTTGTTGTAGGGATGAAATTGTTGGATACTTCATTTAGATTGGTAGTGAAATTACAACCCATGTAAGTAATGCTCCATCACTTCCTCGCTCAATTTGACTTGAGTGCATAGAAAATTAAACTTCTCTATATACTATGTGATCGACATCGAGCCTATTTAGAGACCTAGCACCCGTGCTTACGAGTCTCTCTCATAAGAGTGGGGATAAAACTCCATTTTTAATTGTCTCTTCAACCGATCGGACCTTCTTCGATTTCTTCCCTACTCCGGACAAAGTCATCCTCCCACATAATAACTTACCCTTGAAATTTTATCACCACAAGCTTGCCACATTTTATACCGGTTGTGTTCTTGTATAGAATACCTTATTAATTGCATTGAGACAAAATATATAGGAGACTGGATTTAAGTTTCCATCAAACATAGGATAAAGATATCCTCATGGACTCCTTTTTTCAAGGATACGTATCATAAGACCCATATTGCCCTCTCCCTCCTCCCATACCGAGTTTGGGTCTCCTTTTATATCTCCCATACATCACCACCTAAATAGGCTTCACACACCCCTTCATTTATTCATTTCTTCCCCTCAAGACACACCGGGCACATGAAAATTGCCTCTTACTCGATTTGGAAAATCCTGTACTATAAGGACACAAGTCTCCGATTGAGTATTAATGTAGTGTTGGCTCAATTCTGGACAAAAATGTTTGAGTCATAGGATAGTATTCTTGTGTATCCTTTAAGCCTATAACATGTTAAAGTTGAAGATATTGCGACCTACTTATCAAGAGAACATCATTGTCGGTTTTCATGTGCCTCATTTCACGTCATCAATTTAGTTCCAATCTCTCCTAAGGTATGAATGCATTAAACACACACACATATATATATATGAGCTTGGAATACTTTTTATTGGGTGTAATTTTATTTTAAAATAAACTGTATTTTCAGAAGGCTACTTTAGAACTTTAAAATAATATTTTTGGGCTTAAATTGAATTTTAACCATTATGATAGTTCGTTCGATATTGTCGTTCGAATGAGTTTTCCCATTTCGCCTCTAGAACATTGTTAGATGTTCGTTCGAACGAAAATCTCGTTCGAACGAGATTTTCGACGGGAAATTGTTTTGGCAGTTTTCTCCACTACCCCACTCTTTTGTTCATACTAACTTTTCCAGAATTACTAAGTGAGGGAACCAACTCTTTCAAAGTAACTTTTTCACATTCTAAGATTTTTTTTAGAGCAAAACTTTTAAGAAAAAGTTACGTGTTTTGTGTTTGATTTTTATGGATTAAATTCACCAAAAACACATACACTCCCATTTGTTTTATTCGTTCTAAGTACCTATTGATATATCATTGCTTGGAGAGTTTTGGCACCGAGTTTTTCTCTACACCTCAAAGAAGAGAAGTTTGGGTTTACTTCTACATCCCTAAAATAAGAGGACTTGTTTTTGTTGCGGCATTCTCACATGGTGAAAGGCACCATGTGTGGTTGACGGTTGTTCCCAAAAGCTTCATTGGTGGATTCCAAGGTTCCGGTGGATTCCGGGATTGTCGGCTAACCAGAGGTAGTTGTAAGAAGACGCATCGGGGCTTGAAGGAGTCGAGTCGAGTGTAGTAAGTCATATGTCTTGTAATTGTAATTCCGTACTTAGTGGACTCAAGGCTAGGGCCGTCCGAGGTTTTTTTTCGTTGTGGGTTTTTCCTCGTATATCGTGGCGGGGGTGGTTTTGAATTTATTTTATCTTGCAAATCACCTAGAACGCATGCTTAGGATTATAAGATAAAATATGGTTTAATTCGCAATCTTGTTTAAATTGGTGCTATAATTCAATTTGGGTAAAATTTAAGTTAATTTAATTCAAGTCGGAAATTTAATTTGTTAACTTTGGTTTTGCCTAATTTGGTAATTTTGAAAATATTGTGTAGGCAAATTTTAGGACTTGTGTTAAATTAATCTTGTGCTAAAAGTAAATTTCTCACAGTTAACTTCAAGCGTTATTTTTATTTGTGAGATAATCCATAAATCGGTCTGTGTGAATTTTGTGTTCATGTGTGTGTTCATCATAATTCACTTATTTAGATTTAATTTTAATTTTGTTTTTTAGAAATTAAAATTTGTGTTTCATCTAATTTTGAATCTTTTTAAGAATAGAAAATCAATAAGTTTTGGAAAATTAAATTGTTGGGCTGAACCATCCTTATACCGCATTTAAAGGAAATTGTTTTTTAAACTATGAGATTTTAAAATTGGGGGTCCTATCACGTTTTACAAATTGGTATCAGAGCCGGAGTGTTAATTTATCACGTTAAAGATCCGTTTTTCGACTTTTATAATTTTTGTACTCCTTGCATTTTTAGGTGGTTCATTTTTTACTCACTCTCATTTTTGTTTTGTATCTCTCGATGGGACGTCTTAATGATAATTTGTCTATCTCTAATGATAATGAAGTTTTTGATATTCGAGAGGAATTTAATGGGCTTAATAAGTGTAATAAAAATTTAAGAGAATTAAATGTGAGATTTGCAAAAAGAACTAAGTTTCTTGAAAATGAAAATTTATGTTTTAAATCTAGAATTGAACTTTTGCAAACCTCACTATCTCAAAAAGATATTTTTCATGAAAAGCTCATGGACATAAATTACAATTTTAATATTTTAAATATGTCCAAGAAAGAGAGTGATAGTCGAGAAAAGACTCGTAAAGACAAGTTTGCTCACATTTAGGGAGAGCGTGATAACCTTCTAGGAGTTATAGAAAATTTAAAGAAGGAGTCCCGTAAAATTGAGGAGTCTAATTTATTACTTAAGCCCAAAATTTTAAAAATGAGAAATGATTTACAAGAGTCAAGTAGTAGTTGTAATTATTCTAGCTCATCTTGTTCAAATATTTTCTTTTCTAAAGTTAGGATCATTGTTTGTTTTAGAGGGCCAACTTTATCCAAGGACTTTGGAAAATGTCACACCTTAGTTATCATTCCTCGTGTTTCCACATACTTGAATTGTGGTAGGAAAGGTCACCTTAGGTCATTTTGTTTTGATCTTAAAAGAGGTCATAGGAAGTCTATGACTAGGATTTCATTAGTTTTCAAATCCCATCATTTTAAATATACTATATGGGTTTGGAAATCATTTTTAGACGCACTAGATATTAGATTTGTTGATTTTTATTTGCTTTCACATGAAACCGCCCTTGCTAAATTTAAAGGTTGAATGCGTTAGTTTTGTTTGCATACTCTAGATTTTTGTGCTTCATATTATATATCATTGCTAGGTGTATGCATGTTTTATCATTTTCTAGTCATTGCTTTATCACATATCACATACTAGAATTATGATGTTTGTTTATCTTTCGTATTATAGTTCTTTCATTTTAGTTTGCCTTAAATGGAAAAGTTCAAAAAGATTTTTGTTTATCATTTGTATTTCATCTTTTAGTAATTTAGGCTTAATGAAAAATACAAATGATTTTTTTTTGTCTTTGGGAGTAAATATTTTTGTTTGTTTGGTTTAAAAATTCTAAAAAACTCAAAAAGATTTTCATTGCGTGTATTTTGGTTTTACACATCTTTTGTGGCATATGTTTGTGTTTGAATCCCTTCTTTTTAGCTCCCATATGGCTAGAACTTTTGGTTAAGATTTTTAATCCTTAAAATGTTCTTTACCATGCTTACATGGAGTAGTTGGACTTTGTGTTGCTATAATGGATTCTATTTTTATATGCCTCCATTCACACATGCACGAGCTCACTTGAAATTATAACTTGAAATGTATATCTGAGCTTTGTGAGGTGTTTTCCTACCAATCTTGTCATTTACATGTCATGTGACCTAGGAGGACTAGTGCATGTTAAAATCCGTTGCACGCGAGAATTGAGCGATAAAAAATTATATATATATATATATATATATATATATATATATATATATATATATATATATATGTGTGTGTGTGTGTGTGTGTGTGTGTGTGTGTGTGTGTGCACGGGGAAGGGCTCCGAAAGGAAATATTATCCTTTGCGAGTAAGCCACTATTTTCTTGGACCTAAAAGAAATACATGTTCCAAAGGCCTAAAAGAATCATGGCATTAAAAGAAAATATTTGCCAAGGCCTATTTTGTTTAGTTGATTTATTCATTCAAAAGCTTAAACTATATATGCATATTTTGAGGGAGATTGGATGGTATATCAACGGTTTGCACAATGTTCGTTTATCCTAGTTGTACTTTCAATGTCATGACTTTATTGGTTTGTAGAATCATAAAAATTCTAGTCTTGTATGCATTGTATATGTTTGTTCATTGAGTTCAATCCATTTTGTCACATGAGGTTATATTCAAATGTGATAAAGTTTGCAATCAAATGAGAACTCCGTGAACATGTTTTTAAGTGATTGGGTCTAAATTTAATTGTTACTAGTTCACACCCCTACACTTCCGTTTCCATATGACACATTTTTTCCATATGAGTGTGAAAAGATTATTGTATTTTGTGTCATGTGTGGTGTCTATACTTATATATACGTGCGTGTGCATTAGTGATAGTCATTATGTCTACATATATATGGTATTTTTTTTCTTTGCCTCGCTTTCTAGTCCATCTATGCTTCTAATTCATAATTGGTGTCTATCGTGTTGCATATTGTTGTTGATATCACATGCTTAGTATCTTATGTATCACATTGGTACCATTTTTTTTGCATCTTCGTTGGTATCTGTTATTATTTGTATGGATTAGTTATGATTTTCTTATGCTTTCATGCTCTTATCACACTAAGATTCATCATGTTTAAATTAGTTTTTATCCTTTGTCTCTTCCTGAACAAAAAAGGGGAGAATGATAGGGGGAGAAACGGTATCTAATCCTATTGTAATCGTATCTTAGTTTGGGAGATTTAACTTAGGGGGAGACGTCTTTCTAAGTAGGTCATTTATTTAGTAAAGGAAGAATGAATTTAGGGGGAGTATTTATTTTATATGTATTTAATATTCTTAATCCCTATGCATTTGATAGTTTGCTTAAGTGTTCAGGAATTCTTCTAAATGGCAACTTTCATCGGCAAAGATACTGATCCTTGGGTTTTGAGTCAAGCCATGTAATTTTTATTTTGGGTGGGATATTTTTCAGTCTAGTAGAGCTTAACGTCCCTTTAGGATTTTATTTTAGTTTTTGTCCAGAAATAGCCAAAGGGGGAGATTTGTAAGGACACAAGTCTCCGATTGAGTCTTAATGTAGTGTTGTCTCAATTCCAGACAAAAACGTTTGAGTCATAGGATAGTTTTCTTGTGTATCCTTCAAGCCTATGACATGTTAAAGTTGAAGACATTGAGGCCTACTTATCAAGAGAACATCATTGCTAGTTTTCATGTGCCTCGCTTCACGTCATCAACTTAGTTCTAATCTCTACTAAGGTATGAATGCATTATATATATATATATATATATATATATATATATATATATATATATATATATAGGAGCTTGGAACATTTTTATTGGGTGTAATTTTATTCTAAAATAAATTGTATTTTCAGAAGGTTACTTTAGAACCTTAAAATAAAGTTTTTGGGCTTAAATCGAATTTTAACCATTCTGGCAGTTCGTTCGATATTATCGTTCGAACGAGTTTGCCAACGAGTTTTCTCATTTCCCCTCTGGAACATCATTAGATGTTCGTTCGAATGAGAATGTCGTTCGAACGAGATTTCCGACGGGAAAAGTTTTTGGCAGTTTTTTTGGCAGTTTTCTCCACTACCCCACTCTTTTGTTCCCACTAACTTTTCCAGAATTATTAAGTGCGAGAACCAACTCTTTCAAAGTAACTTTTTCACATTCTAAGAGTCTTTTGAGAGCAAAACTTTTAAGAAAAACTTCCATGTTTTGTGTTTGATTTTTATGGATTAAATTCACCAAAAACACATACACGTCCATTTATTTTGTTTGTTCCAAGTACCTATTGATATATCATTGCTTGGAGAGTTTTGGCACCGGGTTTTTCTCTACACCTTAAAGAAGAGAAGTTTGGGTTTACTTCTACATCCCTAAAAGAAGAAGACTTGTTTTTGCTATGGCATTCTCACATGGTGAAAGACACCATGTGTGGTCGACGGCTGTTCCCAAAAGCTTCATTGGTGGATTCCAAGGTTCCGGTGGATTATGGGATTGTCGTCTAAGCAGAGGTAGTTGCAAGAAGATGCATCGGTTCTTGAAGGATTCGAGTCGAGAGTAGTGATTCATCTTTCTTGTAATTGTAATTCCGTACTTAGTGAAATTAAGGCTGGGTCCGTCTGAGGTTTTTTTCCGTTGTGGGTTTTTCCTTGTATATCGTGGCGTAGTGGTTGTAAATTTATTTTATCTTGCAAATCACCTAGAACACATGCTTAGGATTAAAAGATAAAATATGGTTTAATTCGCAATCTTGTTTAAATTGGTGCTATAATTCAATTTGGGTAAAATTTAAGTTAATTTAATTCAAGTCAGAAATTTAATATATTAAATTTGGTTTGGCCTAATTTGGTAATTTAGAAAATATTGTGTAGGCAAATTTTAGGACTTGTGTTAAATTAATCTTGGGCTGAAAGTAAATTTCTCATAGTTAACTTCAAGCGCTATTTCTGTTTGTGAGAAAATCCAAAAATTGGTTTGTGTTAATTTTGTGTGTGTGTGTGTTCATCATAATTCACTTATTTAGATTTAATTTTAATTTTGTTTTTTAGAAATTAAAATTTTTGTTTCATTTAATTTTTTATCTTTTTAAGAATAGAAAATCAATAAGTTTTGGAAAATTAAATGGTTGGGTTGAACCAAAATTATTCCGCATTTAAAGAAAATTTGTTTTTAAAGTGAGAGATTTTAAAATTGGGGGTACTATCACGTTTTACATGTACTTTGGACAATCGTCTACCATGCACCCCATCTCCTTAAACATTTAGCACCTCCACTCGTAAAATGGGGCCGAATGATGAACCGCTCTTGGGCTTTCCCTCATGATAAAATGGTAACCTCGTGGGGAGAAAAATATGGTCATCAATAGTGAAAAGGGAGAAACCCAACTCCGATTCTCCCTAATGATTGACCATGTCCATGGGCCCCCATGCCGATTGAAAAAACCACCCTTTACCCTAGTATTTCGATACCTACCTTGGGTCCAGTAGAGCGGGACTCAATTCGTTGATGTCGAACCTTTTCTAGGGGCCACCCCTTGCTAAGAACGATTTCAGTTGTGGGTGGTTGTCCCCCTAAGAGCTTGAGTTATGGTGGTGGTTGTTGTGTCGAAAGCCGCATGGGATTCTTTCCTTCAATTTTTTCTTACCTTGATCTGTCCGACCTCAAAAGCATCATATACAGGC
The DNA here is from genome assembly GCA_949130495.1 of Sambucus nigra. Classification (NCBI taxonomy): domain Eukaryota; kingdom Viridiplantae; phylum Streptophyta; class Magnoliopsida; order Dipsacales; family Adoxaceae; genus Sambucus; species Sambucus nigra. The sequence goes on from OX422212.1 coordinate 659,415,788, forward strand.
AAAGCTCTGGGATGGGCTACCTTTATGCCTCTCACAGTTTCCCCTGGTAGTTATTTTTCCTCATTCTCTAGGGGGAGCTCCCACAGCTTTTGGTACCTTCTCCCATGGCCACTGACCCTTAAACACATGTTGGTGGTCTTTAACATCGACACGGCTTGATTGCCCTTGGGATTGTAGTTCACTATTGAGATAATATTCCATATTCTCTTATATATCTTGTTGTTCATGCCCTACAGTTCTGAAACCAGCGCGGCTTTGGTTTGATTCATATCGATTCATCCCTTAGGTTGAATGTTGGCTAATGATTTTGTCGTGTTAATTCATGGATACGATCATGACACGTATTGGAGCAAATTATGCTCTGATAAATAAATAATAGTGGAGCTGGAATTATAAATTTACAAGACTTTGAGTTTTAATATATAAACTACTAAGATACTCAACAGTTAAGGAGTTCTTTAGATAAGAAATTTGTGGTGTAGGTGTTATTATTGTTTTTTATGTACGCAATCGAATTAGTAGAAACTCTTACACAAATATTGATCGCAATATGAATAAAATAAATGCAATCTCAACTCTCCCGTATTATCCATTCATGTATAGTTTAGTATATTAAGGTAACCAATCAGCCTTACATTGGAAAATATGACTTGGTTAGCAAGATTGAGTGTCTAACTATATTGAGTTCTTTTCACATGCACTCAATGGAATATATATGTATTAGTTCATTAAAATGTTTACGCTATACTTGGTACGTAGCTTTACATTTTGATTCTCCTTTTTTCAGCGGCCTTCCCTTCCAATTTTTCTCGCATCCATTCCTGTTAATTGTACTTGGGTGTATTTCTATCGTAGCTTTATATGTATTAGTTTGGCACAATTATTCCGACTACCGGCTGCCCGAATATAAAGAATACGAACAAAGGAAAAATCTTCCATCCACTGTTAGTAATTTAACAGTGAGATTCTTATGTATTGTTTTGGCACAAGAATATTCCTCTCACCACTGAACCACATTCGGTTTACTGCATGTTTGGAGATTAAATTATTATACATCTTTCATTGTAGCGTTTGAATAGTCTGATACTTACACTTTACCACTTTTTAGTCATTATAATTGAAATAGACGCATGTGTTATTGAGCCATATAAGATTTGCGACTATTAACAATGTGTGTTTGATGTAAAATATGGCGCAGAATCGTAAAATATAATAATTTACACAATAACAAAAACAACAACTAAAAGAAATCATGAATGGGTCTCAACGTCTCTCTCTAATCTCTCATTATCAAAATGTCAAAAGTGATACAAATGGGAGCCTTTTGACTATTTATACTAAAGTTACAAAAAGGCTAAAAATAAAAGAAATGATAAAAAGGACGCTTATATCCCTATGCTCATGCATCATTCTCCCCCCTTGAGAATACTCCATATATGCTGTATACTGTTGAAAGAAGCCAGGGTCGATATGTTGTCGGGTAGCCTCTGTGATCCAAAATTATCGTCCTCGGGGTGACCAAACTAATGGACAAAGTTGCATGTGTAATCTCCCGATGAGGATGACAAAAGCTCAAAATCAAGAATGCCCTCAATGCAGTGGACATAGGAGCAAGTCAGTTGGCCCGTGACCACAGGTATAGGGATAGATGGGGCATGGATGCCCTGAAATGGAGAAAGGTATTCCACGTTGAACGTGCGATGAATGCGAAACTTAACAAGAAGGTCAACCTCATAGGCATTCGACCCACAAGATCGAATAGTCAAAAAGGGCCAAATCGAAGTAAAAGGAGCTTGTTGCCCTTGACTTATCTTCGTGCCTTCTGGAGGTATACAATGACCAAATCACCCAAATGGAAGGAAACAAAGTGGCGATGCCCATTTGTGACCTCTTTATAGGAGCCATAAGTGGACAGTAGTCGAGCACGAACGTCTGCCTGGATCGACATCAGGGGAGCAGCAAACTCCTCGGCTGAGGGGCAGTTAGACACTATCGGGGGAAGCTTAGCAAGATCTATGGTCATAGTGGATGACTGTCCCCAAAATAATCTGGAATGGGAAGAGTCCGGTAGAACGTTTGACGACTTTGTTGAAAGAAAACTTAACTTGGGCTATCACTATATCCCACCGGGGGGGATGCTCTGAAGATAGAAATCTCAACAGGTCCCCCACGCTTCGGTTTACCACCTCAGTCTAGCCATCCGTCTGAGGGTGAAAAGTGGTCAAAAACTGTAATTTTGTTAGTAGAAATTGCCATAACGTACGCCAAAAATTCCCTGTAAATCGCACGTCCCTGTCGAAGGTAATGCTACATGGGAATCCATACTGATGTAAATTTTAACAACAATATAATAAAGCTACGTTGGATGCATATGTCATCAACGTATAAGGGATGGAGTGTGACATATTAGAGATCCTACCCACCACAACCAAGATAGACTAATGACACCACCTGAGGTAGGGGAAACCCAACGATAAAGTCCATCGACATGTCCTGTCATGGACTCTCAGGGATCAGTAATGGAGTATACAATCCAACATTGGTGTGGTAGACCTTGGCCATCTGACAAGTGTAGCAATGCCGAATGAAGGCATTGGCATCCCTCCTCATCGTCAGCTAGTAAAACAGGTCCCTTAACATCGCATGTGTACGCGCCTGTCTCAAACGGCCTACTAATGCTCCTCCGTGGATCTTAGAAATGATCTTCTCCCACAAGGAAGAAGATGGAATATATAGGGTCATCCCATGGTGTAGGAATCCATCTTGTAAAAGATACTCATCCGAAACACCATTGCCTTGTTGACAAGCTGTAAAAATATGTTCAAACTCCACATTCACCGAATAAAGGTCCCAGACCTCATCAAACCCAAAAACTTGAATCCTCAGAGTCACCAATGCATGCACCCTCCTACTAAGGGCATCCTCCACCAGGTTATCCTTTCCCGGCTTGTACTGTAAATGAAATGTGTAGCGCTTGAGATAGGCAGTCCATTTGGTGTGTCTGCCACTAACACGCCGCTGAATATGAAGGAAATGCAAGGCCTTATGATCTAATTTGATTAATAACTCTTTATGGACAAGATAAGATGACCAAAACTTCACCGATGTTACAACCGCATATAACTTGAGGTCCTATGTCTAATAATTAAGTGCATTCCCTATCAGCTTGTGACTAAAAAATGTGATTAGTTTCCCATTTTGGCTCAGAACAACTACCACTCCTATCTTGTAAGCATCGTAAGATAACTCAAACAGCTGATCGAAATCAGACAGTGCTAACATAAGTGTTGTCATCATTAACTCCTTGACTCGCGTGAAGGATGTATCAGCCTCGACATTCCATCGAAACTCGATGCTTGAAGAATTACTCATAAAATCCATGATGGGGACCATGATAGTGCTGAACTATGCTAGGGTATGAAAGATGCCGACCTGAACCATCGAGGTGGGGGTGGGCTAATCTACTATCATTTGAATCATGGCCTCATCCACTCTGACACCATCATCGAAAACTGCATAACCCAAGAAAGACACTAATGGCACCCTAAAGGCACACTTCTTCAACATAAGGAAGAAGTGCCCAACTCATAAAACCTCCAACACCTCGGCAATATGCTCAAGGGGTCCTCATCTAATCGGTTGTAAATCAGGATATCATCACAGTAAACCACTAGGAATTTTCCTAAGAAAGGGCGCAGGATCTGTCATCACCCTAAAAAAAGTGTATGGGACATTGGAGAGGCCGAAAGGCATCACCGTTCACATATAGATCCCATATTTCGTCTTGAAGGAAGTCTTCCATTCGTCCCCGATCTCATGCGAATTTGGTGATAACCTCTCTTCAGTCCTAGCTTGGCGAAAATCTCCACACCATGGAGTTGGCCTAGCATATCCTCTAAGTTGGGGATAGGAAACTTGTACTTCACGGTGATGTTATTAATAGCGTGGCTATTAACACACATACGCCAACTCCCATCCTTCTTTGGCGCTAATAAGGAGGGTACCACACATGGAGACACGATCTCCAATCTATATAACCCTTGTCACATAGTCCCGTGACCTGCCTCTGTAACTCTGTATGCTTTGTAGGTGACCTACATTAATGGGGGAGGTTGGGGAGTTGTGCCTCGGGTACAAAATCAATAACATGTTGTATATCTTGGAGAGGGGGAAGATCGTTTGGGGGCGTACACACGTCGACATATGAATCCAACAAGCTCTGGATACATGGAGGAATGGATGCCTCTAGAGTGTTAATGGAATTGATAAGGGCGTAGCATAACCCCATCTCTGCGGCCTCAGTGGCTAACTCCTCGTGCTAGACTACTATGGCAAAGGTTCGTGTCAATGGGAACGAACACATGGGACGGAGGAGGAAGTCCCTGACTTCATGCATAAATGAGTACGTATTAGACCATCGTGCATGTTACAATAATCAAATAGCCATGGCTTCCACAAAAGTAGGTGGCACACTAGCATATCCACCACGAATCCACGTATCGTCATTAGGAGGGGGTGATTAGGGATCCACTGAAATTGTTATCATAACGGTGTGCATATAAGTGGTAGAAATATTCGCAAGCCTCGCCTGAGTGAGGCGAAAACATTCTCGACGCCACCAAATGGATTGGGCAGAGGAGAGGGGTACGTGGGAGGGAATAGGTAGGATGCCTAATAGGGGCACCCTTTGTATGTAGGGTTGGTTTGAGGGTTTGGTCCTTCGAATATTGATTTAGGGTTTGGGGGGTAAACGTTGAGGAGTATGAAGATTTAGTTGGGTCGGGGCTTTGGACAGGTGGAATAGGAATGTCGGGGTAAAAAATGGTGGGCATTGACTCAGTCGGTGGGGTTGTGTCGGTTTAGACCACTATAGAAGGGGTTTATGATGTGGTTAGGGTTTGGATCGATCCACTTTTGAGGCCGAAAGTTCACCCTAGGGATTTTCATGACATTCCTACGCTAGGGGTTGTACTCGTCCTGTCCAGTTGGACTGTCGAGGGTTCGATCGAGGGTCGTTTGAGCCAATCGGTTGATGTAGGCAGGTCCGGTGTAAAAAAACTATTTGGCAGAAGTTTGGAGGTTCTGATTGGACTCGGCTATCAGCGGAGGACTTTGGCCATGGATTTGGGGGGAGAAAGTGTTGTCGGAGGTACCATTTGACCCTAGTTCTGGCCGGACCCCTTTTGCGTGGGTTCGGTAGCTATCCAAATCCGATTATGGTTGTCGATGGACGTTTGGACAATGGCCACGCCTGGCTCCGCCTTTAACCACCGTTGGATTGGTGGTTCTAGGGTTAATAGTATATTTAAGGGGGCAAAGCTTCTCGTCTAGGTGACACCAACCCAATTCCCAATCTTCAATAATCATCATCACCCAAGAACAAAATGGGCTCTGATACCAATTTTATGTAAAATATGGTGCAAAAGCGTAAAATAAAACTAATCTACACAACAACAACAACTAAAAGAAATCATGAATGGGTCTTAAATTCTCTCTCTAATCTCTCGTTGTCAAAATGTCAAAAGTGATACAATTGGGAGCCTTTGGGCTATTTATACTAAAGTTATAAAAAGGGTAAAAAGGCTAAAAATAAAAGAAATGATAAAAAGGATGCTTATGTCGCTATGCTCTTGCATTAGTTTTTTTGTTATCATTGAATAACAAACTTTAATTTCAATGAGTTGTGGGTGTTGAAAATTCTTTTTGGTTATTATTCTAAATATTTATATTATTTGGGTTTTAATTATTGAGGTAAATATAGTTTAAAATATTTATGAGTTTTGTTTTCTTCCAAAATGTTAGTATTGATCAAATTTAATGCTAATGTAATTTTTAACATATCACGTCTAATTTTATTGCCTTTTTATTTATTCATTTGTATTTTTTATAGTGTTTACACATAACAAAGACGAGCAAGTAATTGCGCTACGCCACAATATTCTAATCTTCTTTTATGTTTAAACTTACGATAAAAATTAAACTCAAAATCCAGGTATCAAATAGTTAAAAGCCTCCTTGTAGTCAATTTCACTCCATGAAGTTGATTGAAGACATTTTGAGCCACATATTATCTTAAAATATACATAAATTTGGTCAAATGAATCCTTCAATATTCATTTGAAATGGGAAATGAATGATATGTTTCTCTAAAAAGACGACAACATTTGTTAAGAACTTACTTTGTATAAATGATCGTTGTTCTATATTTCAATCTTTAGGTTTCGTATGAAATGCCTTTCAGAAGAACAAATTTAATGAGCAAAGTAACAATGGTGGAGACAGGGACGGAGCCAGGTGGGGGCTTGTGGGGTCTCAAGCCCCTATGTTTTTTTAATTTTTTTTGTACGTAAAAATTGATTTTTTTATAAAAAGTAGGGCAAAAACTATAAATACCTTAAACCTTTAACTTAAAACCCTATTTGAAACAAAACACCCACTTTGACAAAAACCCACGCTGTTTCCATCCTTTCCATTTTTCTTCCTAGTTCCATTATCTTCTTCTCTCAATAACTTCTCCCCACTCCATTATTCTTCCATTTATTTCCATTAAATTAGTAAGCATTCTTCTCATTGTAAGTTGAAGCAGCATGAAGCAAGCAGTAACAAACAACTAGCGGCTATGATTGCTGAAATTTAAGAGTAGTAGCATTTGTAAGATTTTAACTTAATTATTTAATTTTCTTTATATAAATATTATTCTATGATTGCTGAAATTTATTAATTGGTGTATTTTAGGGATAACATTGGTGAAATTTATTGCTTATTAATTAGTGTATTTTAGGGATAAAATTGTTGAAAATTATTGCTGAAATTTATAGTTGAATTTTAGGGATAAAATTGTTGAATTTTAGGGCTGAATTTTTTATGGTTGAATTTTGTGTTTTAACAGTTATTATATGATTGCTGAAATTTATTAATTGCTAAAATTTATTGCTTATTAATTGGTGTATTAATTGCATATTGATTGCTAAAATTTTGAGGTTTAATTTTAGGGCTGAAATTTTAGTGTTGAATTTAGGGATAAAGTTGCTGAATTTTGGGGCTGAAATTTTTATGGTTGAATTTTGTGTTTTAACAGTTAATTTGTGTTAATGTTTGTTAGAGTTTTCTTTAAAGTTGTTGCTAGTTTTATTTTAGGGCTAATTTTAGGGGATAATTAAGGATATTGTTGGTTTAAATTTGGGGCCAAAATGTTCATTTAAAAATTTATTTCTCCTTTCATTAGATTAAATAAATTACGTTATTTTTGTCAAATACTAAAAAAAAACCTCAAAAAATTCGGCTCGGGGGCTCCCGCCCCCGAACCTCAAGAAATCATCGCTGAATTAGCCCCCATTAGCAAGGAATCCTGGCTACGTCCCTGGGTGGAGAGAGTTAAGGTTCTAAGAAAAACATGAGATTTTGTGTTTTAGGTAAAATATGTTGCCAATAAATCAAGAATACTGAGCTGCAATTATAATTTTGCAAGACAATTGAGTTCTAATAGATAAAACTGTTAATTGCTAATATACTCAACAATGGAGGATTTTTTATTAAATGAAGTTTTTGATGTAGTTTTTTCCCCTAAAATCACCCCCTCTCTCTAGATCCTTATTCCATATCCTTTTCTAAATTCAAAAAATAATTTTATTTATCGATGAGCCCCTTCTATTTATCGATCCCAAATAAATGGGAAAAGACTTTATTGAGTTGAGTTGAGTTGAGTTGATGAGCCCATCTACTAGATATGCTAGATTGTTTGTTCAATTATGCATCAAATCCTTGTTTGGTCATATTTACTTTACTTGGTGTATTATAAGTTTAGGTCAGTTATTCATCAAATCCCTCGCGAGTCATTTGCGTAATATACCATAAATAGTTTTTTTTTCACTGCGCCTAATTATATCATTTTTTAAGATTGCGGGGAAACATTTTTACATGACTAGATGGTATAAAAGAATTGTGATTTTGAAAATTAGGTGTAGACTTTTGACTACTTGGGCCCTGGTAATTTAATTGCCTAAACACAACTTGGTTCTATTAATCGTTTATATTGTAGTTTTCCCTCAAGTCTTGGTTAATACCCTTTTTGTGTGTTTTTTGCTTTACCCCACGATAATTTCATAATTACCCTCACCCCTCAAGTTTAGGGGGTAACTCAATTATCTCAGGGTTTTTCTCATATATATATATATATATATATGATCATGTTTGTTCAAGTTGTGGATGTGTGTAGCAATATATTACCACTTCGAACGTCAATCTTGTTCAAGTAGGACAAAACGTGGGTCTATCTATGGGAAGAATGTGAAGGCTACACTATTTCTTTATTGAGTCATATATATAAAAAGTAATTTCTTAAGTTACTTGATTATAATCACTATAAAAAATGCTATATGAGCCCTTGGTAACTCAGAAGTATAAATCATATTCATTCTTCTTCTCTTCATATATATTTGTGTATTTAAAATGTTTCTCGTGATTAGAAGGGGTGTATGAGGAAAGTGATGAAAAATGGTCTCTCTCATGCCCATGTTTTCTAATAATTTTGATGTTTAATTTTTATTCCTATACGGCTTAGTATTCTATATCTCTTATATATGTCTCATTTTATTAAAATATTATCTCCAATTCTTTTCCTGATTGTTGGCACTAAAATGTTGAATTAAATGATCTACCATACTTTTGAGGTTGTCTCAAAATGTCAAACTCAGGGATTTACAACTGTTGTAACTTCTAGTACATTTTTAACATTTCCTCGTGTTTTTCTTTATATTTTCTTAAATCCAAACATAACAAGGCATTTTAGTTTCTTAAGATTTTATTGATAATCAATGTTAATTCAGTTGTGAATGATTAAACAGTAAGCTTATCACACTAGTGTTTGATTTTCTTAACAATGGTCATATCATCTTCTCTTACGAGCTAAATAATAATTTTTTAAGAGCCTTGTATTTGTCTAGTATTGTAAATTGTATATGGAAATTACGAAATTTGGAGATTTTTTGTAGATTTGGTTTTTTTCTTTAAAAGTTAATAACGAAATAATTTGACGTATCTGTAGATTAGTTGTAAAATCTTCATTTTAAGTTATCATAATTCATTTTCCCTTTAGGGCTTGGTTCTTGTTAGTGTTTTTATTGTGTGCGCTAAAATGCTACAAAAAAATTTCATACAAATACTCAAACCCTTTTGAATTTTTTCAAAATGTACAAGAGTTTTCCACTTTTTCTTTCTAATTTAAGTTGCATGTCTATTCAGTGTCCTGAAAGAGGATGATATAACATATAGAATAATTAAATAATTTCCTACACATAGTATCTTTATAGAACCATCAACTCATCAATTCCTCTATTGTATAAGATTGAATTCTAAAACCCCACACTCATGGAAATAACAATCCACTAAGTGTGTGTGTGTGGGGGGGGGGGGGGGGGGCGTTAGGGGGGAATACAAGTTTGTTAGATATAGAAATGTAAGTCTACAACTGATAAGTTATGGTTGTTACAAAAACTGTAAGTCTACAACTGATAAGTTGTAAAACAACGAAGTTTGATAGCCAAGTTCGAAAGAACAACCATCCATAGTTCTTAATTCACCAATACCTAAATTACCATATTTAACGAATTAAATTTCTTCACAAGATCTAGATATATAAGGCTTTCATGCACAAATACCAGATGCATAATTAACAATAATGACAATAAAGACTTCAAAAATGCAAGTTCACACTTGATCCTAAAGTTGTGCATCACTTGAGATTAAACCCTCATAAATTGAAAAGACATATTTTGAGCCAAAACATAGATCAATAAATATCAACAAGAAAAAAGGATATATTTCAACATTAATTTCATCAATCATCTTTGCAAGAACAACGTCGAGTATATGGACAATTGGAATGGTATTAATTGAATAGCTTCCTCAGGTTCAGTTGAAAAGCATATCTCGCAATTGCTAATTTTGCAGATAAATGATATATTCAATAATAATCATAAAATTTGTTAAAATCCATGAGAAATTTACCTCTAATAAATTCTGATTTGAGATTTGGGCAAATTGAACAATTGTTGGAACTTGGTACTTTTCTCTATAGATCTAACAATCGAAAAGAACAAAATAAATTGGACATGAACAATTTCAACAATAATAGAAATACAAAACCCTAAAATGTATCACATATACAATTTCATTAAAAAAACAAAATATATCACATATAGTTCAAGTAGATTATGAATGGAATTTACTCCTAATTTGCTCCAGAGAGTACAACTTTAGCACTTAGTAAAAATATTATGAATGGAGTTTTCATATGAACTATCGTAGATTTACAACAAACACATAATTTCTTCTAATTTAGTTCAAGCATAATAATATGAAATTGAACAACTTAGGTGAAACTTGAATTCGATTCTTACTTTTAAACCCTGAAATTAGGTCTGAATTAACCAAAGTGAGATTTTTGAAGGAGATTAACTTTGAGTTATGGATTTAGTGTGCGATTCTGACGACCTGGAAGATGGCAGGTAGAGGAAGACGATCAGGGGTGGCTCAGTGTAAGGGCGCATTTCATTTTTGGCTTGTCGAGGAAGAGAGAGAGAGAGAGAGAAAGAGAGAGAGAGGGCTAGGTTTGGAATTTTAGTTTGTTTGGAATTGTGTCCCGATTGGGAGCTTTGAGTTCTTATTGTTTTAATAAATTGTACACACATTTTTTTATGGTTTTTAACCATGCCAGATATTGCCGTTGATTTAAACTATGCTAGATTCGGAATAAACTGTGTCTGAATCTGGCACAATTCTAAACTATGCCAGATTCTCCTTGTCCAAGCATGCCAAATTGGCATTTTGGGTGTAGTGTAATCTCACCACACAAGGCTCTTATATTCTACCAAAATCCTCAACAGTGAATACCCAAATTGGTTCCCAAAGAAACTAATATTACACAAATGTCAATACTCATGTTTCACTCATAAATTGTCTATTTTGGAACATAAGAAGAGAATGCCCAATTCTCTATCTAACACAAGAGCAATAGGAAATAATACAAAGTAATGGTTGGTCAAAACTAGGTTTACAAGTCCTAAAATGTTCTATTTATACAAGGGAGAAAACATAAGATAAATGCTCAACAGGCCCTCAGTTTAAAGTCATTTCCCGTACTTTTTTTATGCCTTTTTCGGTGCAGTGAACTTGGAGTCATTGGCCACGATCTCCATCAGATATCCCATCCAAAAATTTGGACAACTGCACAACCTCCATCGTTGTAGCAAAGACAATCATCGCTGTAAAAAATAGGGATAACAAGGTTTTTGAGCCAAACTCCAGAAATATACACCTGGGACAAAACAACCACCACACCAAAATGATTCTTTCAAAACGCCGACATGAAGTGGAGGATATTACCAAAATACATGATCGCCACCACCAAAAAAACACTAATGAATATTTATGACTTGGTTTGAAGACAATTTATACTTAAACCTCAGCTTACTCTCTAACCGATGCATATATTTCGTACCCAAAAGAATGACTCAACTATTTTCGTCAAAACCATAATGGTCCGTAGCACCTTTAGAATCCCCTGGTTTGACATCACACGAAAAAACCACTTCCAACCTCCCCCTAACCACCGGTTGGTAACTAAAAGTCATCTTCTCCCACCGCTGAAGAATATGACGTCCTCGGCTTTCCTTCTCATATATATCATGGCCTAATGATTACCTCACCCTCATCTTCGTGGCTCTCGAATGGACTAACTCAACGCCACTACGACTACAATACACTACACCAAAATGGGCAAATTGTCACCTTTCAGCCGGCCAGCCTTATCAAGGTCATTGACCGTGACAAAAAAACACGCGTTTTATGTCACGGTCATTGACCTTGACACGACCGTGACAACGAATTGTCACGGTCATTGACCGTGACAAGCCCGTGACAAATTTACTTGTCACGGACTTGTCATGGTCATTGACCGTGACAATTATTTAAATTCTTGTCACGGTCAAAGACCTTGACACGACCGTGACAATATTCTCAGCAAAAACCCTACCCCCCCTTCTTTTTTCCCTCCCGCGCCGTTCCCTCCATTTCTCTCTCTCTCTCTCTCGACGCTGTTCTCTCTCTCTCTCTCTCTCTCTCTCTCTCTTTCATTTATATATATATTTGTGTGTATATTTGTGTGTATGTGTATATATATATGTGTGTACGTGTGTGCGTGGAGGGGGGCAGGGGGTGGGGGGTGGGGCGGGGTGGGGCAGGGTGGGGGAGGGGGTGGGGAAGGTGGAGGGGGGCAGGGGGTGGGGCAGGGTGGGGGAGGGGGTGGTGGAGGGTGGGGTGGGGTGTGTGTGTGTGTGTGTGTGTGTGTGTGTGGTGGTGTGTGGTGGGGGAGGGGGTGGGGTGGGGTGGGGTGTGTGTGTGTGGTGGTGTGTGGTGGGGGAGGGGTGGTGGAGGGGTGGGGCAGGGGGTGGTTAGGGGTGGGGTGTGTGTGTGTGTGTGGTGGTGTGTGGTGGGGTGGGGTGTGTGTGTGTGTGTGTGGTGGTGTGTGGTGGGGGAGGGGGGGGTGGAGGGGTGGGGCAGGGGGTGGTTAGGGGTGGGGTGTGTGTGTGTGTGTGGTGGTGTGTGGTGGGGGAGGGGTGGGGTGGGGTGGGGTGTGTGTGTGTGTGTGTGGTGGTGTGTGGTGGGGGAGGGGGTGGTGGAGGGGTGGGGCAGGGGGTGGTTAGGGGTGGGGTGTGTGTGTGTGTGTGGTGGTGTGTGGTGGGGGAGGGGGTGGGGTGGGGTGGGGTGGGGTGTGTGTGTGTGTGTGTGTGGTGGTGTGTGGTGGTGGAGGGGGGCAGGGGTGGGGTGGGGTGGCAATTTTTGACACGACACGATACCCGTCACGAACTCGACACGAACTCGGATGATAAATTATTTATGTGTTGCAAGAATTTGAAATTAGTATGAGTGCTATGATTGGTTAAGAGAGAAGAAAAAAATTATTTTATATTTTACTTAATGGGTTATGCGGGTCAACCCGAACACGACACGATAATAAATAGGTCGGGTTACTGTTTGCTCATCTGACACGATTAGTTAAATGGGTCGGGTTAGGGTTGACTAATACTTAACACGAACCCGACATGACACGACCCGAACACGACACGACGCACACGAATTGCCACCCCTAGTGGGAATTGATATCCAAGACATGTATTTGAATTGATATCTATTTATTTGAATTGATAGAATTGTTTCTAGGATAATAATCCTACTATAAGATAATTGCTCAAAATAAATATTAAATAATAATTACTAAGATATCAATTCAAATAAAGTCTTAATAACCTAACCAAAAGAAATAAAATAAAATATCAAATAAATTATGGAAAATTTGGGATTACCGTCGAAAACAAGTGGGAGCTTTTAGCGAGATCCCTCGAGCTGCTAAAGACGGTCATCGGCCCGGGGTTTATGAGTTGGAAGGAGGTGCCGTATGAGCTCAAGTTAGCTGTTTGGGCGGCACTACAGGTAATATTTATATGAATATTTCAATTTCAATTTCAATTTATATTTATATTTATATTTATATTTATATTTATATTTATATTTATATTTATATTTATTCGCAACTAACATTGTATTTGTTGGACAGGAACAATTCAACTTGGATCCAAAGCTACGCGATTCCGTCTTCGAGCAGTTGAGGGAGCAACACAAGACGTGGAAAAAAAATATGCGGACACGGTACTTTGGAAAAACACGAGAGACCATTTTACAATGGCGCGGATCCGTCCCGCCCAAGGAGCCGATCTCATTGGCACAATGGCAAAAGTTCATTGACAATGAGATCGAGGATCGACAATTGGCATCTCGCCAATCGGGGAGGGAAAATCGGGCTAAAAAGACGGACGTGCACTACTCCGGCCGGACCACTTACGCTGAGGTGGAGCATAGGATGAAGGTAATATTTAATTTATCTATAACTACAGAAATATATTATTGGATATTATTTTACTTTGCGGGGCCGATACTAATTTTACTTTACTTTATTTTATTTCAGGGGGTAGGGAGTGGGCCAGGGGGTAAGCCACATAGGCTCGATACTTATGTGGCTCTTCGGACGAAGAAGGGGAAGGACAAGGAGGTGTCCCCGAGCGTCGCGGCCACGATTGTAAGTAATCCGACAGTTTAATTATTGTTAATTACGTTATAATTTTTTAGTTTACTTATTTTACTAATCATGTGCTTTTGTCGTTTCAGGCAAAGCTTAAGGAAGTGCATGAGTCGCAGTCTGATGCCGACAAGGCATCTTTGTCCACAGACGCACTCAGCCAAGTGCTTGGCTCTGATCGCAAGGGGAGGACAAGGGGAGTGAGCTCGCGGGTGACCAAATCTAGGATCATCGGATTGGAGACAAGCGACACCGGGTTGGCTCGAACGGTGGATTCACACGACGCGAAGCTGTCCCGTTTGGAGGCGACGGTCCAAGATATGTACGCATTCATGAAGCGTACGTTGGGTGGAGACCGTAAAGAGAAAGGGAAAGGGAAAGGGAAGGAGAAGGCGGTGGAGGAGGAGGTGCGGGAGGACGAGGAGGTGCGGGAGGACGAGGCGCAAGATGACGAGGATGTGGACCTCGCTGCTTCATCACCGACACGTTCGTACTTCGACGATCCACTTCCCTATTTGACGCCTTCCAACAGACCATTATCGACAATTGGTTGTCCGAGCGTGTTCATATTGGACATATTTGATGGTCAGCGGATAGGGCGGGGATTGAGGGACCCGAACATCGTCGAGGGTGGACTAGTCCATGGACGTGTGCTTCAAGAGATGGAGTCCAAGGTGCTCGTCACGCATGTCATACCCGGGAAGGAGAACTCCCTATTGTGATTGCGCGAACAATGCGGCACGACGTATATTAGTGGGTGCGTCAATTCGTATGTCGTGTGGCCTACTCACCTCCTCAGTTTTATCTAAGACATGTAGTAACATTATTTTTAAGTTTGTCCATTTTAATTATATTTGGATTATATCGTCATGTATATTATTTTTACTTTGAAGATTTGGATTATACTGTCATGAATATATATTTGCATTATCTTTAGTTTGTGTTGGATATATGATGTTTGGAACATGTACAACGTTGCTATAACAGGTACAAATATACTGCTGGGCAGTGGCGGTGGCCATACTGCCCAGCAGATTTTTTTTAAATTCTGCCCAGAATTGTCACGGTCATTGACCGTGACAATTTTTTTAAAAAGGGTCACTACTTTGTCACGGTTTATAACCGTGACAAACGTGTCACGGTCATTGACCGCGACACGACCGTGACACAAAACGCGAGTTTTGTGTCAAGGTCAATGACCGTGACACGACTGTGACAAAAAAAGTTGTCTCGCCTCGAAATGTCACGGTCATTGACCTTGACAACGTGAATTTGTCAAGGTCAATGACCTTGACAAATGGGCAGATTTGGTGTAGTGATATACAACTGCCATGTATGTCCTCATAGGTGTGCCACCCTTCAAGGAATGTTTCAATTTTGATTGCCACCTTAAAGAGGATTTTACTCTCCCGGAATGTTGTGTAGTCCCCTCACAACCCGAATAAGACTAAAGATCGCCAATCTTCTCAAAACGCAGACTTCGTTGGCCCACTCCTCAGTTGCTAAGATTCAAATGTGAATTTTTATTCGTGAAAATGGAAGACCCCACAAAGCTCCATCTTTTACTGTATTCCGTTAGAGAACATACAAGTTCTTCACCTTGGTGACCCTATACATCATAAGAGAACCTGTTACGATCCTCATACCCCCACTCAATGTAACCATCTTGTAACTCGTTCACTATAGAACACTCACTGACATTAGGTTCACCTGAATACCCGAAACATGTCGCACGCCACACGAAGTTCTCGCCAAACCATCACATTTATTGATTTTTATTGAACCAACGTCGTGACATTTATAATAATCCCGATCCTTGTTCCCTTTTTACTTGGACCTTGAGCTCTACGAACCTCGATTCTATAACCTTCCATGACCGACTAGACTCGAGGCATCAATATCACGCTCAACCACTTTCCTCCTATTTTAGTTGGAGAGATTAATCTGATTTATCAAAGACTTATCCAATTAAGTCTTCTATAGCCTTTCCAAAATCACCTTAGCCGAAGTTTCTATCATACCGTTGTGTTTAATCTCCTTAACAAACACAACAAAATCTTGAAACAAGCCTCCCTATATATCTTCTTCCACTCGTCATCCTTCATTGTGTCAGGTTTTTCCTCTAAAGCACAGATCAAGCTCTCTTTGACAAAGGTGTCCATCACCACCAGTTTCTAAAGAGTAACATTGTTCCTCTCGTCAAATTTCCCCACATTGAACTTTATCTTGTATGTCATAACAAAAAATAGACCCTAGTTTGTAACCTAGGTTGTGATACCAATTTGTTGTGCAGAAGCGTGATGTATAGTGATCAACTAGTACACCATAACCAACACCCAAATATAGCAACTCAAATAAAAAAAATAGAAAATAGATGCAAGAATACAAAATATAAGTCGTTCACCAATTTGGCTATGCCCACAGGTGATATGTGTCCCTAATAGAATAAGATTACAATGGAAGCACAATATGTTACTTCCTCATACACATATATTCTCTCTTCTCATAAAATAAAATAACCTTCACATAAATATTGGAAGACTCGTACAATGATTAATCTCATCCCACAATGCTCCTATATTCTATACAAATCCCTAATAGAGAATACCCAAATTCGTTTCCAAAGTAACCAATCTTACAAAAATGTGAACAGTCAAGTTTCATTCATAAATTTTCTCTATTTTGGAACATAATAAGATAATATATAATTCTTTTTCTAACAAAATAGAAAGAGAAAAAAATACAAAGTAATGGCTGCTCAAAACTAGGTTTATAAGACCTAAATTGTTTTGTCTATACAAAGGAGGAAACATGGGAGAAATACCTAAAAGACCTTCACTTAAAACTCGTTTCCCGCACTTCCCTCATGTCATTTTCGCTGCAGCGAACTTGGCGTCTCTAGCCATGACCTCCACAAGACAACCCACCCAAAACACTAGACAATTGCGAGACCTCCATCGTTTTAGCGAGGCCCGTCGTTCAAGCAAAAAACAAGGGCAATAATATTTTTGAGCCAAACTCTACAGGGTACGAGCTTAAGGTCACACCTTAGTGATTTTAATTTCAACCTTTAATAATGTTTGTATGCTAAATTTTGGAATGAAAGAAAAACATTAACTAAAAATTTGTGAATTTTAAATATGGACTTTTATAAGACTAAGGGAGTATATTTTTAGATTTATATTGCAATGAAGTTATCTTATAGGTTACTTGAAGGGAATTAAGTTTTCACTATTGTCAATGACAATGAATTATTTGAATAATATTTGTAAATAAAAAATGAAGAAAAAGCATTCATGGATTCTTCTTCTTTATTAATTTATTTAGTTTACATAGATTACCAAAATATATTGGCCTATATTATGTCATAGAAAAAATGGTCAAGCGTGATTCATGAGATTCATTTTTTATTGGAAAATTCAGTTAAATCCTCTAAATCCGCCTATATGGTAAGTCGAATCCGCCTATATGGTAAGTCGGTCTTACCTTGTGATTTTGGTAAATTAATTTTTGTTCCACTGGATCAACTTCATTTTGTGTTCTTCTTTGCTCTAGTCTCTCAATAACTGTGGTTTATTTGGAATTTGGATCATTGACGTATATAATTCCTTATTTCTTCACGATGAGTAGCCACAGAAAGTAGAGAGGTTGCGAAGGACTAGAGCTGGCAATTTTTTACTCGATAACCTGTTTATGGTAATAACCCGAAATGACCCGAACATGACCCGATTAGCTTGTAAAGAATTGAGAATACCCAAAACTTATACTAAAATAAAAATTAATACGACCCGAAAATGACACGACTAACTCGAATTGTCACCCAGGATTTGATACTTTAGAGATATTTTCAAAAATTATTTTTGTATATTTCACTCTTAGTTGTAGTTATTCCACTTTATGATTTTATGGATGAACCCCAGTTTGAGTTTCCAAATTCCTAAAAGCCTCTATACAACAAGTTAAAAACTTAATGTTTTATTGTTTTTCGATTTAAAAATATTAGATGTGTGATTTTTTTTAATCTACCATATTGTAGTGGTTTCTTTTCTTAACATTATATAATAAGATCAAAACATTCAAATATTAAAATTGGCCCCCAACTCGACCCCGTCCCTGACTTTAGCCCTCGGTACGCCTTTACCCGGACTAGATCTACGTGGAATATTTTCATATTATTTGGTAAGATAATTATGTTGTAATATTTTGTGTTAGTATTATTACCTAGTAATTAGGTTATTATCTAGGAATTATTTTTGTAATTGATAATTACAAGTTTTATATTATTAGTTATTAATTGAGAGCGACCTCATACATACTAAGTATACATACTTGCTAGAGCAAACCAATTTTTCTAAAATATTAAAAAAAATAGTTGAATTTTGATGTGTTATTTAAATATTTTAAGGGATCCATATAAAAATCATCATCTGAAAATAATTTTTTTTGCTATTTAAAAAAAACAGTCAAACTTTCACAACTTTTAAAGTGCTTTAAAAGGTGTGAGAGTTTGATCGATTTTTTTTTATTATAGCAAAACACGTTTCAATCTCATTTTTTTATATGGGTCATTTGAAATGTTGAAATACTATACAAAAAATAAACTCAAAATAATGTTTTTACTATTTAAAAAAAAATTAGTCTGTATACTTAGTATGTACTAAAGCCTGTCTGGTTATTCATTAAGCTATTAGATTTATGCTTACATAATTAATTTCCTTGTTTATCAATCAACTCTACATTACATTAATCTTCATATATGATTATTGAGAAATTGATTTGTCTTATCATTAATAATTTGTTTCATGTGTGTTTGTGAGTCAACTGATGTTGCATGTACATCACCATTAGCTTACTTTATTTAAACTACTTTTTTAGAAAAACAAACATTTGAACATTTTAGAAGATTTATAATTGGAACCGTAAAGATTCCTCAATCTTCTCATCATCATAGATGCAAGAGCAGTATTTTCTCACCCTTTTTCTTTCTGTCAGGGGTATCAAATAGTGGTGTGTATTCCCAAAATATAATTTTCTAAGTTAAAAAATATTATCATATCAAAAAATATATATATATTAAAATTATATGTGTTAAAATACATGTAATATAAA
Organism: Sambucus nigra; assembly: GCA_949130495.1. Lineage (NCBI taxonomy): Eukaryota > Viridiplantae > Streptophyta > Magnoliopsida > Dipsacales > Adoxaceae > Sambucus > Sambucus nigra. The sequence goes on from OX422212.1 coordinate 659,435,028, forward strand.
AATAATCTTTTCACTATTTAAAAAAAATGCGTCGCGTCAGCGGTATGAATAGGCGGTCCGATCATCTATACATACCGCTAGCGCGGACCATTTTTTCTAATATGTTGGTCCGCGCCAGCATCATGTATAAGTGGTCGGACCACCTATACATACCTTTAGTGCGGACCATTTTTTTTAAATAGTTTAAAAATAAAAGATTCATAATTGCATTGTGTAATTTTTATGTGTATATATAGATGTACAATACTGCTCTTGTGCGTATTAACTGTGCGAACTAGACATGTATCACCCGGTGGTGAACCCAGAAATTATTGATTAAATTATCGGAAATCTCTCTTTATTTTCTGGGCTCACCGTTAGGTGACACATGTTCAATCCGCACTGTTAATATGCAGGACAATCTGCACAAGAACAGTACTGTATATATATTGAAGGATGAAATGATTTTAGTAGAAGTTACTTAAGAGAAATGCTTACCAAGAGAATGGAGAAAAGAGCGAGGAATGTAGAGAAAGATGTCATGTCTTTGCAAGAACACAAACAAGATAGTTGTTGAGAAACTTGTATGGTCACTCTTACCATTTATAGGCAAGGGCCACGATACTATACAAATGCCAAAAAAATGTAAAGACACAATAAAAAAGTCATGCACGACTCCCTTTCACAATAATGTAGCACTAAAAACTCTTAAACAACATATTAGGGGTGTAAGCGGTACGGTTTGATCGATAAATAGTAGATATCAATACCAAAATCAAACTCTAGATGGTAAAACCAAACCGTACCAGTTTACCACTCGGTACATCAAAATCAATACCAAAACCAAACCGGCTGGTATTTCGGTTTTTTCGGTAATTTCGGTTTTTTTTCTGATTTCGGTAAATTTTGATTTTTTCTGGCTGGTTTTTGATTTCGGTTTTTTCTGGTTTTGGTAAACAATACTAAAAGTTCCAAAAAAATCAATAACAAAACCATCCAACTTTTTAAAATATTAAAACCAAAACCAAAACAAACTTTTTTTTTGGTTTTGGTAAATTCGGTACGATAATTTTGGTAAATTCAGGACGGTACGGTAATTTCGGTACTATTTTTTCTGGTTTCGGTAAGTTCTGTACGATATGGTAATTTCGGTACGATTTTTTCTGGTTTCAGTAAATTCGGTACGGTAATTTCGGTAAATCGGTTTTTTAAATATTAAAATCAAAACCAACCAACTTTTTTGCGGTAATTTCGATTTCGGTAAGACTGGTTTCCGGTATTTTAATATATGAAACCAAAGCCATTTTTTTTCTGATCAAAACGGTATGATACGGTAAAAACCCGTACCGCTTCCACCCCTATAACATATGATTAGGTTCGAATCATTTTAGAAAGAAAAAAAAAGTACCGGGAAAATATTACAGCAGGTTGGACCATTTGCATTGGTAAAATGTTATTTCAAATGACTTTAATAAAAATTTGAGGTACAAATAATATGTTTTTTGAGGAAAACCAAACGCCCTATCTGTGTGTCAATAATTTTTAATGACCACCCCATGAATATGGTATTATGAATGAAAAAGCTTGTGCCTACTCTGCTTTTTTGTCTTGCTTTCCTTTTCTTCTCTGGTTGGATTTTTGTGAAAGTTCATTTATCTAGATGGCCTCCAAGTAAGTAGACTGTTAAAAAATATATGTTAAAATATACGATACAAGACACGAAATAGTATTTTTTTTTACTTAACACAAATCAATTAAAAAATTATACAATTCGATTAAGAATCTTTTATTTTTTAGCTAATAGAATCACGACCTAAATAAAACGCGACGTGACATTGAGTCGTATTTTTTTCATACGGCGTGTACATACTGCTGACGCTGACAATTTTTCTTATAATATTTTAAAATATAGGTTGTCGGGGTACCTATCTATACCGCTGGCGCGGACGGTATAAAAAAATACGTCTTCATGTCACGCCACGTTTTATTTGAATCATGATCGTGTTAATTAAAAAACCAAAGATTCTTAATTGTATTGTGTAATTTTTTAACTGATTTGTGTTAAGTAACAAAATCTTGTTATATTTTAACACATATAATTTTAGCATATATTTATATATAGTGTGCATTTATATTTTTTGAGTGGACTGTTTTTTTTTTTACTTGAAAAGTGTAATTCGAAAAAAAAAAATTTAGAATGACAAATAAGTGAGTTTTTAATGAGTTTTTTTCCATAAAATCGTGTACAAGGGATTGGATGACAGAACACTGAATCTTTGAACGATCCCATGAATATGATATCATAAATGACGAAGCTTGTGTGTCTCAAGTTGAAATTTTCTTGTAGAAAAGACAAATGACAGAGCACTCATTCAGTGTTATTTATAATCTTCAATGACCACACGAATATCATATTAGCGATATAAAATATTGTGTGACCTATGTTGAGATTTTGTTGCATAAAATACATAACACCAAATCAATAATCATTCAATGTTGTGGGTTTTGTAAATTTAGAATATATTGTAATATATATTTTGGAAATAGAATAAAAAATATTTTATTTATAGTTTTAGTTTTTATTTTCGAATAAAACTGTTGATGCGGATTCATATTTATAAAATATCAACTAATCACAGTATATTACGTGTCCCTTTAATTTAAAAATAAAGACTAAAAATAAAAATAAAATATTTATTACCTTATATTTCTAATCAATATTATTTTAATTTTTAATGACCTCATGAATATGTTATTATGAATAATGCTTTTGGTACCGGTTGAAAGCAACCGGATTAGTGCACCGGCTTAGGTGGCTGCTGAGGTGGCGGCTGAGTAGGAATGAAGAAGAGTTTTTTTGGTGGTTTGTTACATGTGTTAATTGTTTTATCCTTTTTTTTTTTGAAAAACTGTTTTTTAAAACTATATTCTAAAAATATTTTTTTTTGTTATAAACTCTTTTTATTGTTAAAATTATTTTTTTAGAAACTATTTTTTTAATAACCATTTTGTGGTAAGTTTTTTTTTTATTAAAAAATAATTTTTATATATCAGTTTGTTAACAATTGAGACATCAACGATCATTTATTGTCGCCGACGCGGATCTGCATCATTTAATAGATGTGGGTCCGCACCAGCGACACTAACAAATAGATTTTAAAAATATTAAATTTTTTTTGTTGCTAAAATCTATATGTTAAATACAAGCTATATATAAATATATGTAAAAAAAAATATACGACAAAATTATACGTCAAAATATACATCAGTAATCGATTATTGTCGCTGGCGTAGATCTGCATCAATTAATGGATGTGGGTCCGTGCCAGCGGCAGTAACAAATCGATTTTAAAAATATTTATATGTATATTTTTTTTTTACTAAAATCTATACATTAAATACACGCTATATATAAATATATGTAGAAAAATATGTCAAATATTCTCTTATTTTTGTATTTCTCCTAATTCTCATGTTTTTTAACTTAACACAAACCAATTAAAAAATAACACAATGCGATTATGAATCTTTTATTTTTTAACAAACACGATCACGATCGAAATAAAAACGCTATGTGACATTGAGTCGTACTTTTTTTTTATTACGTTGGCGCGGACCATTTTGACTATTTTAAAAATAGTAATTTTTTTTTTGTGAAATAGTAAAAAATAATAAAAACAATAGCATTGCGCTTTTTGTGTGGCCAATAGCACTGCATAAAAACGTTGATATCTTTAATCGATGTGGTTATTTAATATATCGATTTTTTTTATCCAATAATTTATAATACTTTTTTTGGTGTGTTATAACTAGTTTAAAAAATATATATTTTTTTTGTTATAAACTCTTTATATTGATAAAACTATTTTTTAAGAACAATTTTTTTCCGTTATAAGTTGGTTTAGTGTAAGAATTATTTTTTTAGAAACTATTTTTTTAAAACACCAATTTTGTGGTAAGATTTTTTTTTTTGTTAAAAAACAAATTTTATATATCAATTTGTTAACAATTGAGACATTTTTTTTATTTATAAGTTTGGGAAAAAAATTGGTCTCTTAAACATCGAAACGTTGAAATCTTAAATTAGCGATCAATTATTGTAGTGGCAGGGATCCGCATCATTTAATTAATGTGGGTCCGTGCCAGCTGCACTCACCGATCGATTTGAAAACTTTTTTATTTTGATAAAATTATTTTTTATTTTTTTTTATTTTTCGGTTAAACTATTTTTTATTTTTTGTCACTGTTCTAAAAAACCCGCTTAGGGACGCTTAGGCTTGAGGCTTGGGAGAAACACCCACCTTAAGATTTTGACGTCTTATGCTTGGTAAAACCCTTAAAGCGTACTTTTTCTCTAAAAACAACAATGCTTTAGTAAAACGATATCGCATTTTAAAGATTTTTTTGCAAACCGGACCATTATCTCATCCAAAATAATCAAAAAGTATTTTTATTTGCAAATATTCAGACATATTTTTATGATATATACAATTTTAGTATTTTAATAGCCTTTTTATGGTTAAAAAATATTAAAATATATTAAAAAGACCTAAACGTCTTTTCACTCCTTTTTACGCCAAGGCCCGCCTAGGCTTCTAAGGCTTAAGGTTTGGCCTCCACACCTCGATCACCCCCCGCGTTTTTTAGAACCTTGTTTTTTGCTAAAAAGTATTTTTTTCATTAAAAATATCTTTTGTTTTTTAATGAATGTGGGCGCGCCAGCGGCATGTTGACATGACGTGACGTGTTGCGATTGACACACTGACATGACGTGTTGCGATTGACCCATCTCTTAATAAATGTGGGTCCGCGCCAGCGGCACTAACCAATTGCGATAAAAAACGACACTAAAAATATATTTTTATAAAAAAATTCATAATATTCTCTTATTTTTAAAACACCAATTTTCCCAATATTTTCTTATTTTTTAAGGTCCGTGACAGCAGCGCACCTTATTTTTAAAACAGCCCCAATTTTCTCTATATTTTCTTATTTTTAAAGGGCCATGCCACGCCAGCGGCACACCTTATTTTTAAAACACCCATTTTTCCAATATTATCTTATTTCTTAATAATTATTTTTAACGCATTTAATCTCTCAAACACACATTTAACAAATATTCTTTTATTTTTAAAGGTTCGCACCAGCGGCACACCTTATTTTTAAAACACCCATTTTCCTCAACATTCTCTTGTTTTTTTTAAATTATTTTTAACGCATTTAGTCTTTCAAACACCCATTTACCGAATATTCTCTTATTTTTAAAGGTCTGCGCCAGCTTCGCACATTATTTTTAAAACACCCAATTTTTCAATATTCTCTTATTTTTAAAGGGCTGCGCCAGCGGCACACCTTAATTTTCAAACACCAATGTTTTGAGGTTTAAGAGACACCAAATTTTTTCCCCAAACTTATATATTAAAAAAATGTCTCAATTGTTAACATATGATATATAAAAAATGTTTTTTAACCAAAAAAAATCTTACCAAAAAATAATTTCTAAAAAAATAATTTTTACACTACAAGCATTCTTAGAAAATAGTTTTGAAAAACATTTTTGAAGAAAAAAAAACAGTAAAACAAGTAAACACATGGAACACAAACAAAAAACAATCTCTCTCCTACCAAGCCACCTCAGCCGGCCACCTCAGCCGGTGTAACAAACCGGTGCATCCACACCGGTACCATTAGCAGCCCTCATGTTATTATAGATGTTGAATCTCGTGTTTCTCATTGTGGGATTGTCTTGTGGAAAGGACTAATGAGTATACTTTTTAATGACAATGAATATGATATTATAAAGGGACATATATCAAATAGCCCTCAAATGTTTTTTAATACTCATTTAGTCTAAGCCTTTTTATTTTGCCTCAAAAAATCCTTTGCCACATATTTTGGAAAGGGAGTGTCGCTGGCGCGGACCTCTAAAAATAAGAGAATATTGAGTGCTTGAGGGACTAAATGGGTTAAACTACAAATATGTGTCCTTTTTAAAAAATATATATTTATAGTAGGGGCTATTAAATAATTGACCCTATTATAAATGACACATCTTGTGTTTGGCATTTTGGGATTGTTTTATGGGTAGGATTAATGACAGAACACCTAATCATAATTGTTAACAACTCCACGAACAAGATATTAGGGTCCGTTTGATACATATTGGACAAAAATGTTAGCATGACAAAATTTGTCAGGACAACTTTTGCCTAGACAAATATTTTTTTCTCACATTAGACTATCAAACACCAAATAAGGTAAAACAAGTTTCTTAGGCAAAACATTTTAATAACACATTTTTCGTCCATATTAACATATATAATAATAAAAAATATGTTTTTTTTTTAATTTTCGTCCCCAGTCTTATTTAATAAAAAAACAGTTTTTTCTTTTCTTTTTTACTTCCCGTTTTTATTTATTAAAAAAGTAACAAACTATATATAAAAAAAAAGTTTTTTACGCCAAAACTACTTACTAAAAACAGTTTTTACATTAAAACAGTTTTTAATTTTTACATTAAAACAGTTTTTACGTTAAAACAGTTTTTAATTTTTTTTACATTAAAACAGTTTTTATATTAAAATAATTTTTTGCATTAAAACAGTTTTTACATTAAAACATTTTTAAATTTTTTACATTAAAACAATTTTTACATTAAAACAATTTTTTACATTAAAACAGTTTTTACGAAAAAACAGTTTTTACATTAAAATAATTTTTTACATTAAAACAGTTTTTACATTAAAACAATTTTTTATATTAAAATAGTTTTCACATCAAAACAATTTTTAATTTTTTACATTAAAACATTTTTTACATTAAAACAATTTTTACATTAAAACAGTTTTTTACATTAAAACGGTTTTTACGAAAAAACAGTTTTTAAACAGATTTTAATTTAAAACAGTTTTTTTAACTATTTAAAACAATTTTTAAAATATTCATAACAATTTTTAAAATATTCATAACATTTTTTTTAATTATTTAAAATTGTTTTTAAATTATTTTTTAAAATATTAAATGCGTTTAAGAAGTTAGCAAATTTGTTGGCAAATATTTCTCACCCATATAGCAAAACAAAATTTGCCAACATGTTATGCATAAGAGGTGTTGTACATTGGCAAATAGCTTGTAGGCAAATTTTGCTATCAAACACACCAAATTGTAGGCAAATGTCATATTTGCCAACTTATTTGCCATTTGTCATGGCAAATAATGCTATCAAACGGACCCTTATAGTCTTTTTTTGTCTTTCCTGTCCTTTTCCGCTCTTACGTTTTCTTTTACCTTTGTTTTCAAAATTTATATTTGGTACAAGTGTAGGTCGAAAAAGGTGGTATTTAGGTTGTTACCAAGTAAAAAATTCAGGCTATTGGTGTAAGGTTATTATTGGAATAATTTTAAGGGTGAATTGAGTTTGGTCCCTAGTTCGATGTTTGGTACTGTCAAAATAATACTTGGCCAGCGAAAATCACGAACCGCGAATGAAGATTAGTCGAGATGCGCGTAATCTGGCTCGATCACCTCATGGTATCCTACAAAAAAAAAAAAAAAAAAAAAGGACTACCAAATAACTAGTTATTGGGGGTTTAGAATATAGCAGCTTGACGTTTAATTAACACCGTGTATTGGAAAAGTTTTAGTAAAATTGTGTAACAAATAGCAATGGGTTGTTTATCTTTCTTATGTGGCAATTGAGATTAAATTTTGAGAAACATATGTGACAACCCAAAATCTTGTGTTTGGCATTTTGGGATTATTTTATGGGTAGGACTAATGACACAACACTTAATCATAATTGTTAACAACCCCACGAACAAGATATTATAGACTTCTTTGCAGTGATTGAGGCGAAACTTTCGAGTGTTGCAGGGTTTCGGGGGCGGGAGCCCCCGAGGTGATTTTTTGGAGGTTATTTTGAGTTTTATCGAGCATTTTTAGGGTTGTTTTTACTTTCTTTGGGTATAATATTTATTTTCAACACTAAAAGTCATTATCAAAATATCATATGATAATTAATACAACATAAATCAATAGTTTCAGTATAAATTTAATGTCACATTTAATTTTACATTATAAATTTAATTTCACATATAATTTTACAAAATAAACAAATGATGAAATAGAAATAGAAATAGAAATATAAAAAAAATTGGGGATCAGATCATCGGAGATCAAAATATACCTAGTGGAGGAGAGAGCAGTAGGGTAAGTGGTGGTGGAGATAAAAAATTTACATTTTTTAATACACGTTTAGTCCAAGCGTTTTATTTTGTACCAAAAAGTTCCTCAAACACCCATTTAACTAATATTATCTTATTCTTAAAGGGCCGCGCCAGCGGCAGGGAATGCCTTTTTGGAGCAAAATAAAAAGACTTGGAGTAAACGTGTATTAAAAAATATTTGAGGGACTATTTCGTATATGCCCTATTTTTTTTTTTTTTTATTAAAAAAAGTGAACTGGGGCGGCCGCCCCGCTTCGTCCCTACATGGGTCCGCCCCTGCTTCTTTGTCTTTCCTTTCCTTCTCCGCTCTTACGTTTTCTTTTACCTTTGTTTTCAAAATTTATATTTGGTACAAGTGTCGGTCGAAAAAGGTGGTATTTAGGTTGTTACCAGGACTTAGTAAAAAATTCAGGCTATTGGTATAAGGTTATCACTGGGACAGTCTTGAGGGTGGATTGAGTTTGGTCCCAGTTCGATCTCTGGCACTGTCAAAATAATGCTTGACCAGCGAAAGTCACGAAACGCGAATGAGGATTAGTCGATGGCTCGAACACCTCATAGTATACTACAAAAAAAAAAAAAAAAACTACCAAATAACTACTTATTGGGGTTTAGAACATAGGAGCTTGACGTTTGATTAACACCGTGTATTGGAATTTTTTTTAGTAAATTTGTGTAACAAATAGCAATGGGTTGTTTATCTTTCTTATCTGGCAATTGAGATTAAATTTTGAGAAAGATACGTGACAACCCAAAATTGTTCAATATAAAGCTGCAGCCGTGATTTTGAAGTAAATAATGGTCATGTATTAAAATCACTATCTACCTTTTATCCCATAAAAATCTTGGAGGGTAACTGGCAAAAATATTTGTACTATCCAGAAAAAGGCCTTTCTTAAGCAACATAATACATACTAATTTTTTGTGTACCCAGTAAACTAACAAAAAATATATGTACTATAATTTTTGTGTACAATTTCTCAGGCTGTTTTTTTTAATACATAAATAATTCATAAAAAGAAAACCCGTCTACAGCGGGAGTCCTGTACACAACTCTTGTTTTTACTATTAAATAATGTATTTTCCTTTCCGGATTATCTTAAATTTTTCCAAAGTTTTATAAATCTTATTCAACAAAATAATATTTATTAATAAAAATATTGTTCACTTAAAATTTATTGTTTTACTAGCATGTAACTCGCGCGATGCGCTAACGTTTGATAAAATAAGCACTTATAATTGAATTTAAATAATCATACGCGATAAAAATAAACGGTTGTGTACAGTATTATGCTTAATATTTGTGGTGATTCACTTAAAATTAAATGGACCCAAAATAGAATCACAATTTTAGGCACGATAGAACAAAATGATCAAAAATTGACTTAAAGCGAAAACGATATGTCTTGTTCATGTGAAAATTATGAATGTTAGTTATAAATAGTGTCATCTCATTCATATTTTTACTCTTATTTTTGGTATTATCATGTTTAATTTCGCGTTAAAATGATTAATCGTATTATTCGTGTCGTCTTTTTAATCGTCCGTTTTCGTTTGAGGTAAAAAATAATAATAATTTCATTTCGTATCATGTCCGTACCTCAATAGTACTTGTGATATGATGTCAAGCACAAACACGACCTCTTTAACTCAAATTTACATTTGATTAGAGAGATATACATTTAGATATATAAAAAAAAATCAAAATAAATTACTACAAAATTTGCAGACAAATATTTGCCAAACTTAACGTGAACAAACACATTTTTATCTTTGCGGCCATAATGACGGTCCCAAGGGACCCAAACCCTTCAAAATCAACATAGACTCGACATTCTCTCGCCCACAGTGACACATATGAAGCTCCAAAGATCCATTTAGAACTATACACTTTTTTTATAAAATTAAAAAAAATCCATGAACAAAAAATCAATTATTACTATTTAGAGTAATGTAGTACAAAATCTGGGGACTTATCCAATGATAAAAAATGCAAGAAATTAAAAAATTATTCATTACTTTCAAGAGTAGTATTTTCAACACATACATAGCCCAAGGACTAATCCAAATCTTCACCGAGTTATTTACAATACATATTCATTATCTAAATTTCATATTTAACATTATTAAATTAAAAAAATCTTTGTTAGCAATTTTCACATATGCTTAACACACTCTTTCACACAACCACACTCTAACTATTTTCCATCATATGATAATATAAACACCGAAGGTTACATAATTAACCCACACTTCAACATAATACTAACTTAAAATACAATTTTATTAATCTGTGAAGGTCAGCTGCACAGTAAAAAAATTAAAAATAATATAATAAAAAAGTTCTTTGGATAAAATTAGAAAAAAAAAGAATAATGAAGATTGCCTTCCATTTACATCACTATATTACTCGCAGCATTATATAGAAAATTAAAAATATCAGTCAAAACAGATAAAAGATAAAAATGGCATTCATGTCACTGTAGCAATCTGTTATTATACGTCACAATATGCATTAGTATCGTAGCTGCAAATTATAAGGAGAGGATCGAGAGAGATTGAACTAATCAAACGTAAAAATAAAGAACCAAATGAGAAAAGAATCATTTTCTTGTCTAATAATTTCTCAATACACAATGTTTTGACATGGCTTTCATACCCATCTTTGATGCCACATCCTTATCATATCCATATGGAAATCATCGACAATATCATACTCTTTGTTATTATTAAGAGCTTATATACCGGTTTAGCATTCTTCATAAGGATATTAGATATTAAAATATTAGGTATTAAAAATAAGAATTTACAATGCTTACCTCACAGTATTTAGCTTTACCTCTATCAATATTGGATGTATTTGTTGTTTGAGGGTTGATGTTTTCTTTTCCATTTCTTTCCTATCATATTAAGAATAAAAATCAATTAATGAAAATGACAAAAGATAAAATGACCTAAAAGTATTCTTTTTAGATAATAAGAGAGACTTTACTCTTTGACTTAGTGCTTCATCCATCTGTCCATAGATTGTCATTTTTCCCCATAATGTATGACGTTTCTGCAAATAAATCAATTAGCAAGATATAAAGAAACAAAAATATAAAACTTATATGAACATGACCCACACGACTTAAAATCTTAACACGAATACACCCTTATCTAATACGAACAACACCCGAATAAAAGTGACATGCCACAATATTGTATTTCTTTTTACTTAAAAACGAACATATCAAAATAAAAGTGACACGACACGGAATTTTATTTTATTTACCAAACATGAACAAACCTCAAATAAAACATGATCCACATATGTAAAACACCCCTAATTAAATTGCGACATTACATGCCACGACGCACTAATTTTTTTATGAAAATATGTAAAACACCCGTATAAAATAAAACAATTCAATTCAATTTAGAATATTAAATATTAAATTGAATATGAATTAGTAAAATATTGTAAATTATTTCGGTCATACTTCTTTATGAATTCGTAATATAAACCCGACCCGTCGAATATCATTATGAGTTACAAAATGTCATAACATACATTATGAGTTATTATATATAACAATTGTGAGTTATTAAGTGTTAAGGCCGGATATCATTATGAGTTATGAAATGTCATAATATACATTAACAAAGTTGATTAGAACACAGTTATTATATACAACTATAATATACAGTTATTAACAAAGAAATGAGCAGATGATAAAGATAACAGACAAAGATGACTTAGAAAAAATTAGAAATGAGCACAACTTATAATATCAAAATAGAGCAGATGAAAATGTTCAGTTATTAACAACATGACCTTAAAAACTGGGTGTTTTTAACGACTGTTAAATGTTAAAACATGGTTCAGTTATTAACAACTGTGAACTCTCAAGACGAACGGTTTTTTTTAAGCTTCAATTACTTTGATTTGTGAGATTATATTAAAAGATTAATTACATTAATACATCATTAAACCTCTAATACTATCGTATTAGAGGTATAATATAGATTTGGATAGTAATATAAGCGCCAATAATTCTTCTCATTTATAAATATATTACCGTGAACATAAATTTTGAAAGTGGAGTAGTTAGAGATAATTTATATGCACATTGGTGGTATTGCAAACACGACTAATGTCATAGGCACTATTAATTTACAGTAAGCATGAGTGGTGCCTAATAATGCATAAAGCCATATTTCGTTCAATGTTGTAAACAATGGAAATTTATTGCAAAGTACAAATAACCCACATACACAATAAACTTTAGTGCCTTAGACATGGGTAATTGGTAGTACTAATACATCGTAATGGGAATATGGTCCAATAACACTCTTTTTGGGAAAATTTTGTAGCAAATAGTGCACAACATATATATTTACTCCATAAGTCGAGATTTATTTAGAAATGAAAAGTAAATAAGGAGTAATAATAATTGTTTACTGCCAGTGAAATATATATATATATAATAAGGAGCAAAAAAAATTCACTATTTCATTAGTTGATAACTTAATTAGAGGTCTAAATTTTGCCACTTCCCTCTAAAATGAAGGGTTGGGATTATTTCTTCCATTGCACACCACACTCCCATACCACATATCTTATTTTTACATACCTACCCCTCTTTTTTTTGGTTTCCTTCTCTTTTATTCCTTATCAAACTTACACTTTCATTCAAAAATTGGGCATTTTGGTAAGATTCTCCAATTCTGAAAAATCATTTGGACACAACAACTTTAACGCAAATCGACCCTCTCTCTCTCTCTCTCTCTCTCTCTCTCTCTCAGACGCAACCCTCGCTTGGACTCAACCCATTGTTCCAGAACACAACCACGCAAATGGTTTATCACTCTTGATCCTCAGCCCCTCGGGTTTATATGATTTTACTCTCAGGTATAACATCCGATTTTCTTTATATTTTGGTTTGAATTTATTTAGATCGTGCAACTTTTTTTCTAGGGTTTGAAATCCTTTTCGTTTTCATCATCTATCAAAAATTATTTGTAGGTACTAATTTGGGATAGTTTTGTAGGTGTTAATTTCTTAAGTAGGCAGTAATTTGGTTTTCACGTAACAATTTGGGCTTAAGTAGGTGCTAATTTGATTTGTACCTAACAATGGGGTTTTATTATTCTATAACCTTGATGTTTTAATCCTCACTGATTGTAGCTTCCAAATACTTCTCTCCTTTTTTTTGTATTTGAAGTTCTCTCCAGTACTTTGATATAGATGAATGATCCTGGAGGTATATAAATTGTTAGTATTTTTATATTTTAGATGTGTTTATACTTGGAACACAAAATGTTTGATGAAATTTCATAGTGAACACCGTGTATTTGATGAGATGTTGTAGTTAACACCATGGGTTTGTATTAAACATATATGGTACTCACTGCTTTGGCCCAATTTTTTTAATGGGTTTGTAATCGAAGTATTTTTTGTTCTTTTAAATATTGGTGTTAAAATCAGTTTAGTTATTTTGTGTTGGCTTTTGTAAATTAGAAACTCTTAATTTTTAGTTCTTTTTGAAGTAGTCACAAAAATATTTTCTCTATGTTTGAAACCAAAAGCACGAAAGATATTTTCTCTTTTACTTTTTAGATCTAATATTTTTGTTTTTGTTTTTGTTTTTTCTTACTCAAATATCTAATCATGTTCCACTCTCACTTTAAATTTGATCCAACTAAGTTTGTTTACATATTAATTATATGAGTTGTTGTAGGCTCAAAGATTGAATGGAATGTTACATAAGAACCAATTATGTTCAGAGTTTAGGTTTGGGTTTCTAAACAAAGATTGAATGGAATGTTACCTACTTAAATGAATGGGTTTCTGTGCATAAGAATCATTATTATGAGTTGTTGTAGGCTTGATTGGGTTTCTATACGACCATTTATCTACAAAATTTACTTTTTAAGGATATGACATATTAGTTGTTGTATTATTTTTCATATTTGTTTCACCATTCACATATGAGGGGGTATAATGTTTAGAAACTTGAAATCATTATTTCACTCTCTCTTTTTTTTTGAAACATTAATAATTTTCTAATGGTTTTTCAGATATGATTCCCACTGCATTAGCGATGTTCATACCATTTATCTCCTATTGTAGTGTATTGTGATAATATCTATTGTGATGGATTTTGTAGAGTAGTGAGATAACTTTTGTTTGTTTATATTAACAAATATGATTGATTTGTTTTGGATTCTATTTATATTTACAGGTTTCACTATTAGAACGAATTTTTATTCAAGTTTTCTCAATGGCAGGTCTTTCATTGTCACAAGTCTCCGTTGTTGGGTCTACATGTCAAAATGACGGTTCAATCATTTTATTGGTTGCACATATGAATATAACTAAAATTTTATGAATTTAACTTCAAATGTATTAAATGAATTTGCAATCTCATGTTCAGGAGATCGTAGTTCATTTCCCCTTGACCCTCCATATATGCGACTGGTCCCGCAGATTCAAGAAGGTACTTTTGAGGTGTTTTGGTTACATTCAATTAGTTAAATGTATTAAACGTTTTTAATTATAAGATTTTGTTAGCTAGAGGAGATTTAGTCGATTAATTGGTCATAGAATTAATACTAATACAAATCGGTTGCAAATGCGGCATGGTAAGGAGGGCACACTTGATTTAAAGACATTCTATATTGCTTATGATTGTCTGAGAAGTTATTATAGTTTTTGGGAAATTAGTTTCACTACTAGATGCTTCCATTTGTTATGGAATTTACACTCATCTCATCGTATGATTGGGGAGGGTTGATCTCGAGGCACCTATATGCGATGTTGTGGAGGTAAGCTTTGGTGTTTCTATTTGTTTAGTTATCCACAATTTTCTTTTCTCTTGATATTGGTATTGATGTTGAGCTTAATTGCAGTGTTGGTTCTACGCATACCTGGGGGTTGGCCGAGGTGTGATGTCCTACTCTTGGTGGGGTATGGCCCTGTCACCCGAGGTAAATGGAGAGTCATTGTAGCTTCCCGAGATAAATGGAGAGCAAACATCAGGTACATTTTGGAAATATTTGTAGGGTTATGGCAAATTTATAACTAAATTTTACACTGCCACATGTGCATATTAAGGATTATGGCTAATTCATCAGTAGACTCTTCATGCAGTAGATAATTTGAGGATTACACTGCCATAGTAATTTAAGGATTACACTGCCGCATACTCTTCATGTTTTCTTGATAAGAATCGGCTTTTTATATGGCTAGACTCTTCATTCTCTAATGTTTTCTTGATAAGAATCGGTTTGTGATATTCTGCAGTCTTATCTTGGCTCACTATGGTTATTCAATCATATTATGAATTTTTAATTGGTTATCTCCCATGTGGCCAGAAAGCATTAGATTTATATATGCCAGTGAAAATTGTCATAATGAATTTTGTCTCGAACCTCCTTTTTTATATCAATGCTTCTCTATTTATGCAGTAACCAAACTGTTAAGGAAGAAAATAGAGTCCATTATTTTCCATCTGTAAAATAAGAAAAAAGAGTCTGTACTCTACTATATTTCATTTGTACAATTATTTAATGCTTCTCCTAAAACATAACCTTCTTTTTTCCAATGCACGTATTTCCTTATTTTTTATTGTAAATCCATTAAATTATCATATGCAGGCTGAAATATCTACACATAAGCATTCTTCTACTGTTGCTAGCATAGATGAGACCCACGATAGCGATGGGAAATTCCCTCCAGCATTGAATCCAAAAGGTATTTACACACGATAGAATCTACGTTCGTG
The DNA here is from genome assembly GCA_949130495.1 of Sambucus nigra. Taxonomy (NCBI): domain Eukaryota; kingdom Viridiplantae; phylum Streptophyta; class Magnoliopsida; order Dipsacales; family Adoxaceae; genus Sambucus; species Sambucus nigra. Next base: position 659,451,001 of record OX422212.1, read on the forward strand.
TGTGAACATGCCTATGGTGCTTCTGGTTGTTGGTTTCGTTTAGTCTTTGTAGGCATATTGGGATGCCTTAATTTTGATTTTTCTTAGATACAGAGCTCCCTCTAGTTTTGTAGGTCCTGTTTAGTATATATTTAGACTATATTGAGAAGCCAATGGTGACACGTGAGCTCTACCTTCACTTCTACTCTACTCATTTCATTTCTCACCTGATCTCCACCTTCACTCTCTCAAAACTGGGTTCTCTTTGATAAGGTACATAATCACTATATTTTCAATTCTGTTCAATCCCTTTATTATTATCTCTGTTTATAATACCGCTATTTTCATTTATGTTCAATGGTTAAACAATAGTTATAATCTGAGTTTGTTTATTTTCTCAAACTGGGTTTCATTTATGTTCGATGTTTAAACCGTGGTTATTATCTGAGTTTGTTTTTTTTATCTTCCGTGGGTTTCATTTCAGTTATCTCCGGCGTAAAAATGCCTCAGTAATCTTAATAAGATTGTGTAATAAAAAAACCATTGAGCATGAAATGAAACCCAATATGGCTGAAAAGTGGTAATGAAACCATACGTATGTGCACATGTATTTGATATGTGGTAGAAGAGTGATGATCTAGGGCATGATTTAGAAATCGGGCCAGGTGCATGTGACACCCCGACTAATTAAATACCGGGTAGCTACTCCTTTATTAAATTAATTCAAAATGCCAAGTTGGTCCAGTTAATAGCATCACTGTCGAAAACATTTTAATGATTACTAACCACCTAGTATTTAAAAAGTAAGTTGCCAAATTTTAATTTAAGTCTGATTAACATGCAACAAGTGTACTGAATAATAATAACACCATTCACCATACTGAAGTAAAAAGAATAACCATCACATAATGTAAATAAAGTCTGGAGGAAAACTCCTCACTACAATTCCCACAACTGAAATAAATAAAGGAATACAGAATCAATACATGACAAAGTCTAAAAACTGAAATGGAAAGATGTCTCTAAAAGAAATGGGTAACATGCCCTACAACTGATAAATACTGAATCAGGAATCCAAATGATAGAAGCGTCTAAAAGCAAATCCATGTAGCTTCCACAAACAGCTACAGCTCGTCACCTGAATGAGTATCCTATGCATGGTGTCCTTGTGGCTGGGCACCTAAAATGGTTTTACAAGAAAAATAGATTTGAAAGCAAACGGGTCAGAGCCCGAATGTGGAGATATTTTAAAAAACTGCAAGTGCTTTAAAAACATTTGAAACATTAAATGCAAAGTACATGTTAGGACGTGCACTCACATGATATTCTAACCTCTCGTCTAACTGTGCACTCCTAACGTAAGTACTTATCTACAACGACACAAACCACTAGCTAAGTGACATTATATCTAGCTAGACTGTCATAGGTCCTACCCTTATTACTCGGTTCTATTAACATTATAACGCTCGTAATTAAATAGGGGTTTAACGTAAACTCAGATGCTCAATATGCAATATATTTCACTATCAGCTAACCCGTTATGTTTTTGAAACAATATCGTAATTATTTTCACAACATTAACATGAAGGTTCCCATTAATTAAGTGCATATTATTCACATCATAAATATACAATACAAGCACCCCGAGAACTAAGCTGCGGTGCACACATACTCTGCTATCCATCCCGGTACATCACGTACATAAGGATTACATATTCCGAATCTCTCAGGAATAGTTCACAAATAACAACATCACAAATAATGGAGGCGAACACAGTCACATCACATGGGTCACGCACATACCTACGCTCCCACGATCAACGAACTTATTAATATCCCAATAAGTCTTTCTATGACCTATGTTCATCAAGGTAACCAGTCTAAATCCGGGCAACACAAGGATTAGAGGGCCCTAAGAGAACGCAAACCCCCCGTGATAGCAAGTATGGTAGGTATGTCATACACACAATTCATATACCAATACTAAGTAAACACACGTTTTAGTAATCCCGTAGTTTAAATGTAGTACTATTCTCATTCTCGTACCAATCTTAGTATATATACAACTTTAATCCCGGTCCATAATTACACGCGCCATAATTTATTCTCACGTCGTAGTAGACACTCACGTCTTAACCCAAACGGTTCATTGATTTAAATCACTCGTATATAATTTACTCCTCATAATAACCCAAAAGTCCCAAATCTATCAATACATCATCAAAGGAATGTTATCTCTACCCTCGAACAAGTTTACGGGACTCCCAAAATCAAAACAGGCCAAAAAGGCCTAAACTGCCAGCTCGTTAGAAGTCTCGTTCGAACGAGGCTGTTCGAACGAGATTCCAGTTCGTTCGAACGAACTGTACCTTCTAACGACATCTCGTTCGAACGAATGTATCGAACGAAATACAGTTCGTTCGAACGAAGGTATCGAACGAAGTCTCCCCTCGTTAGAAGCGACTGGTCAACTCGTTAGAAGCTCGTTCGAACGAGCTCGTTCGAACGACCTGGGGAGGACTTCTAACGACCGACCAGTTTCAAGCCCAGAATTTCTTAGTTACGTTTTTCATCAATTCTTACTCCTAAAATCTCCTCTAAAATTCGTTCCAACTATGTTTTAAGTTCTCCAATCATCCTAAAACATGCTAAGGTCATATACTAACATCTTTTAAGGAATTAATACATCCTAAACATCATTAAATCACAAGTTTCTACATTTTTCCCCAATTTTCTTCAAGAACATAAACCCTAGATTTTTATCATCATCAATTCCCAGAATTTAATCCGTTATTACATCACATAAATATGAAATCTCTGAATTCAATCTTTCAATAACGTTTCTACATGCAAACCTATACCCAAAATTAAACTAATAACTTCCAATTTCATGGGTTTTCCTTTATCTCTTAAATAAGAATGATTATTAAGATTTCTAACATGGAAGAAGCATTCACCGCATAAAGAATGTAATTTAAATCACTTGCCTTGATTCGATCTCTGATTTTGATGGTGATTTCCTCTATCTTTCTGCAGAATTCCCTCTCTCTCTCTTTCTCCAAGCTTCTTCTCCAAAGTGGCTATGGTGGCTAGGGTTTTCTTTGGGAAAGTTAGAAAACCTAATTTGATAACTCCCGTAGCCTATTGGGTCATTAAGGGTTGGTTAGTGGGTTTAGTGGGTCTATTCCCAATCAGATTTACTTCTCTAATTTTCGTCATTTTTAATTCCTAAAAATACGAAATTACCAAAATACCCTTTATATTGTCGGTATGGCCTAAAAATACCCCGGGACCCAAACTACACCCCCGGCTAGTGTTTTCTGACTATTTCGACCCTTCTGGACGCGTTGGCGCACTCAAAATGACCATACGGTTTAAAGAATTTAAATTCACTTTTATAATTAAAATAATACACCATGACGCGACGGTCACACGCGTCTCAACAAAATTTCCAAAATGCCGTATATCAATCTCACGACAATTTTTTTTCATAATTCAATATTCATATAAAAACATGTATGCACATAATCAAATACCAACTCGCATCTCGTTAGTATTTTTAACCCGGATTAATTTTCAATTAATACGCATTTAATTAACTAATCCCAAAAATAAATATAGTAAAAAATACAGGGTATTACAGTACATCTGCAGTATTCAACACTGTGGTTGAAATTGGAAGGGGAAATAAAGTCAGGTATGAGCTTGACAAGGCAACTGGTGTAATTAAAGTTGATAGTATTCTTTACTCATCAGTTGTTTAACCACAGAACTATGGATTCATCCCACGCACCCGTTGTGAATATAGTGATCCAGTGGATGTACTACCAGGTACCTTCCTCGGTATACCTAAAAACAAATTCATGTTAAAAATCATGATTTGGTAGAAATTATTTTATGTGGATGTACTACTAGGTACCTTCCTTGATGTACCTTCTTATAGTAATGTATCTATTTCATTCTTGCAATTATAAAACTTAGTTTCCCCTATTTTTTGTGTAGATTGTTTCTTATGCCCCAGACGCTATCCTAACAAGCAATGTCCGAGTCTGACCCATCTTCCCCCGCCGCCGTGCTCCAACGTTGCTCTCTCACTAAAATGGTATATACCCCCTTTTGGGTTTTATGATTAATTTTAGTTTTGATTTAAGTTTTTGTTTGTTGATCTATATTCAACTTTTACTTTTGTTCATGTTTTATTAAGCGACTCAATACATGTTTTACATCAATTATGGGAGTTTTGCTTTTGGTTTTATGATGGGATGTACATAGGAAATCATAAGGGGGGGGGGGGTATAGTGGTATAGGAGTTTTAGCAATTATACCAGAGGATTTCACACAAGGTCATTGCAGCAGTTATAGAAGCTATAGCATTATACACTGAAAGGAACTGAAAGAAACTTGATATTAGACGTAAGTAAACCGGTTGAACCTTTAGTGTTGCGATGCAAAATACTAGAGGAGTTCACACCAGATTTTGGTAAAATTGTCTCACTGTTTGTACTGATAATGAAGTTGATCTAGCTGAGTGAAATAGTTATTCTTATCAATTTTAATTAAGAATATTTCAATTGATACATATGCAGGCTTATATATAGGTTAAAATTTAATTTTTTTATGATTCGAATCATCCTAGTCGCTGTTATGAAAATATTTGCAAGATAGAAAAGAATCTTATGTTATTTATAAAGAATTGAATTAATGAAATTTGTGTATATGCAATAAAGTCTCAAGAGTTTACAAGATAGAAACTTGACACACTCTAGAGTTGAAGTAATTGATTAAAAAAATATTGGCTCATTTGGAACGACTGTTTAGAGTTATGAATGAAGAAACTGTCTATACACAAATAATATATTATTAGCCATGTTTGATTTCTTCTATACACATATAGTAGTTCCATGTAATGGTTTTTGATAATGTTAGATATGACATAGCTTCGTTGCTGTAGACTATATAGTTGTACACTGAGTTTCTTATACTGTTATTGGTACAGGAAAAAATAAAAGTTGAGTTGATTGTTAGGTGCCTAAAGGAGGGAGATAGGTGAGGTGTATTTCAATAGGCAATCAATCAACTTATTAGAGTTGATATGTTGGGCAATCAATCATTTTGTGATGTAACTATAAGCATGTTTTTTTTCATAAAGCTTGGGGTTATCCCTATTTTAAACTTTAAATATCTATTCTTTGTCATAAGAAAACTCTTACAAGTTTGTTTAGTTTATCAATCTGAGAATTAAATACTCATGTTTAGTAACTGTGGCAGGTTCTGAAAATAATTCGAAAATGAGTTTTAAATGGGTGTAAAGTTGTGGCAGGTTCTGAAAATAGTTCGAAAGGGAGTTTTAAATGGGGGTAATGTACAAGTATCTTATAATTACCTTATTGTGTATGTACAACTCCATACTTATAATGTTTTATTTTATTGATTTTGCTTCATGAAGTTAATTGTTGCAGTTAATGGAGTTTACTCAGGGCCTGTGATGAAATCGGTGTTAAAGAATCTCTATTTCTAAGTGGTGACCATTTAGTTAAGAGAGGTACGAAGAGGTTAGGCATTAAAGTAGTTGAGTTAGTGTTTAGCCCCTATATCTTGAAATAGTTGTTGAATATTGTAGAGGTAAAAAGGAATTTGAGATGAGATGTTTATTATGTTTGTATATACGAATAGTTATAATGATATGCTTTTGGGTGTTGAGCAATATAATGTTTAGTGCTTTTGGGTGTTGAATACTCTATTTTTAATCTTTGTATAAATCTGTTGTGGTAATTCTAAGTAATAATGAAGGTACTTATATTTGTTTTTAGTGTTTTTCTTGATTACTCTTAAATGTATTAATGTATTATGAATGAATCAATTTACATGTGATATATAGTAAGTGATAATGAAGGTGCTTGCTTATAAATCATATTCATGGTGAAAATTTTTAGATTTTTCACATTGACATGAATTTCATATGACCAACCAGGTATTGAGATGGATTTTTCATTAATGGAATTTGAGCCATTAACTTTTATTGGGTCATTGTCTAGATGTGTATTAGTGTTATTGCGGACAATTTATATTGTTGTACTATTTGTATTTCTTAAACATGGTGGTGGATAGTCCTATAAATAAAGGAAACTATGCCCATTTTTTTTTAAATGTTTACACGTGTTATAAAAATAATTTCTAACTTAAAAGTGTTTGATGGTATGATTCTATTTGTGCGAGATCCATGACTCTATTAGTATTTTTGTTGTTGATTATTTTTTATTCGTTAAATAGGGTGGACCGTCCTATAAAAAAAGGGTAATTTTCCCAATGTTTTTAATTTTTTTACAAGTATTTGTTTTATATAATAGTTTACCATTATTATGACGAAATGAAATAAATATTGTTTACACTTTAATCATGGTGGATCGTTCTATAAACAATGCAAATTCTACCCAAAAAAATTAAATTTTTTACGCTATATTGTGTCACGACGTAAACTTTTTGACTTGACTATACGAGATTCAATACTTTGGGGAATGAAATTTTTGCCACTTTGTAAATACATATTTTGAATTTTTTTATCGTTTCGCGATTGTGTACTTTCGAAATTTTTTCTATGCCTTCAGGCACGGGCATTCCGCTAGTGTGTGTGTATATATATATGTGTGTGTGTGTGTGTGTGTGTGTGTGTGTGTTCACAATTAACCATAGGATGTGTTTTAGGTAGCATAGATCTTCGAAGAAATTTACAAGTTGGTATTGTTTATGAAGCTTATACTTATACGGAAGCCTAATGAAATTTTTATCCCAGGTAAGACCAATTCCAAGTATTTGGGCATTTTGTCCTAGCACGTATATGCAGATCATCCTCTTTTACTATTATTCATATGTTTCCAACTCCACGTGTTTGGGTGGGAAACCTTGTGTCACATGCATTGGGTAAATGAGTTCATTTTTACTAGTTCGTGATCGGCCAAATGAGTCGTGTTTTCGTGTGGAGGGGTTTGGTAAGGTTGGACCGTTTTTTCTCGGTATAATTCGGTTTTACACGATTATTCATATTACTCCAGCCCCTTGGAGTTGGTCTAACCATCTAAGCCTTGCACTTTCTGGTGGGAATGTCAACTTCATTGTTGTTAGCTTATGTTATTTAATCCATATTCAGGAATATTTTAATATTCTAATGTGGGATTACATATTAAGTAGAAATTGTATTTGAGCTTCTATTTTGATTAGACTAAATAAGTGATCTAATTACTATATCCTGATAAGACATCTAAAATAAGTATGAGTTTTGTAATGTGTAGTTACCCAAGAGTTACATAATGGTTACTCAAGAGTCTCCTAATGGTTACTATAGAGTCGCCTAATTAGAATTAATGGGGTTCTAATTAAATGCATATATAAAGAAGGGTTCTGGTCCCCAGGCTAATGTACTCACAAACTCTCCTCCTCATTTTTCATCACTGAAGGAGAACTTATAGAGAGAGAGGGATTAGTCTAAGGAAGAACTCTAACCCCCCAAGTCTTATTCACTTATATGGATTCAGGTACACACTTCCAACATATTCTTATTTTATAATCTTGATAATCTAATATGTTGATTAAGTATATATTAAGGAATTTTAATTCCAACAAGTGGTATCAAAGCCTCTTCATATTAGATTATTGGGATCGGTATTGTGATTATGATTCACGAATAATTTTATGAGAACCCATATGGATTTTAGGATTCTATAGAGAATTTTTATATGATTTCTGATGATTTTCATAATCAAAATCCCAAAATTGATTAAAGGATGGTTTATGTTGTTTCCAAATTTCATATCGAAATTTGGTATAGAAACACATTTTGGAGTGGGATTTACATGTAAAACGGGATTTTTGGTAATCTTGATTTGGAATTAAGAAGTGAATAATTCTTGATGAGGTATTGTAAATCTCAAGTATTGATATGATTTCGGGTGAATCTAGACGTAAAAATATGTACTATTACGTTTAGGATTGATAGAGAGGTTTAATTCTGGGTTTTAATATTATTGGGTGTTCATGTGGTTGATGGGAGAATGTAGAAACTAGTGTTTTTTTTGGCTCACCCATCAGGGGAACCGAACCAGTTCGCTATTCAGGGGGTGAACGGGTTCGCGAACGAAATTCGGTTTCGACAGCCTTGCGAACTAGTTTGTTGGGAAGGGTTGTCCCACTTAATTTTTTTCAAAAGGATTTGATTCATGATGAATTTCTATGAATTTATTAATTTTTGTTCAAGATAAATTAACACTACACCAAAATGGACAAATTGTCACCTTTCAGTCGGTCAGCCTTGTCAAGGTCATTGACCGTGACAAAAAACACGCGTTTTATGTCACGGTCATTGACCTTGACACGACCGTGACAACTAATTGTCACGGTCAATGATCGTGACAAGGCCGTGACAAATTTACTTGTCACTGTCATTGACCGTGACAATTCTTTAAATAATTGTCACGGTCAATGACCTTGACACGACCGTGACAACTTTTCCAGAAAAAACCCTTTCCCCCTTCTTTTTTCCCTTCCACCGTTCCCTCCCTCCCTCTCTCTCTCTCTCTCTCTCTCGACGCTGCTCTCTCTCTCTCTCTCTCTCTCTCTCTCTCTACTTTCAGGTCCATTTTCTCTCTCTCTCTCTCTCTCTCTCTCCCATTTATATATATATTTGTGTGTATATTTATGTGTGTATGTGTATATATATATGTGTGTATGTGTGTGCGTGTGTGGGGGGTGGGGCAGGGTGGGGCGGAGTGGGGCAGGGGGTGGTGGAGGGGGGCAGGGGGTGGGGTGGGGTGTGTGTGTGTGTGTGGTGGGGGAGGGGGTGGTGGAGGGGGCAGGAGGTGGGGTGTGTGTGTGTGTGTGTGTGGTGTGTTGTGGGGTGGGGCAGGGGGTGGTGTGTGTGTGTGTGTGTGTGTGTGTGTGGTGTGTGTGTGTGTGTGTGGTGGTGTGTGGTGGGGGAGGGGGTGGTGGAGGGGGCAGGGTGTGGGGTGGGGTGTGTGTGTGTGTGTGTGTGGTGGGGGAGGGAGTGGTGGAGGGGGGCAGGGGGTGGGGTGGGGTGTGTGGGCCTATGCATAAAGAAGTGCCACAATATCTTAATGTTAGTGTTTGACACTGAGAAACTTATGGTATAAAGGTATTGAAAAGAAATCATCATATACTAAGAAAATTGACAAATTAAAGTTAGATAAATCAAGGACTAATGGTGGTCCATATTTCAATTTGGAAATGTAAGATCTACCGCATCTGAATCTAGGAAGAAATGACACTGAGAAACTTATGGTATAAACAATTAAAAAAATGGGCGTATGCCGCCTATTTGTGAGCATATGATATTCTTTATTAAAAGGCGAAATAGTAGTTCATTGTGTGGCTGCATCAATCTACAATACACTACATAACTAAAAGTTCAATAAAAAGCCAAGGACTTGCTTTATCTACACATAAGCATGATATATACTCCAAACAACTGATCTCTTTATTTATCTACACATAAGCATTGAACAATGGTTAACCTTAAAACTAAAATAAACAGAGTATAACTTGATAAACCCAGTACCAAATAATTATATTTAAAATTCCACATCTGATCATAAAAACTAAAGTAAGAGTGAGACAAATACAAACAAAAGATACAATCATGTCTCCCTTTAGATTCCAACATCTATTTCCATGCACACAAATACACACATTTCAAACTCGTGAAAAAACTAAAAAAAGTGCAACATAATGCATATGTTAAGTGAAAAATATAGTCATAACTTGTGCTTATGGAACTATTTTAGTTGGTGCACAAACTAACGGTCAAAGTAATAGTATATAATTCCAACATTTCAAACTACTTGAACATCACAAATGGATACGAACTTAAAATATAAATTGAGATAACCTTATAATCTAATTAGGCTAAAAATATAATGGCATCAACTAACATATATACACAACACTAAAAGTAGACATCAATTTTATAAATAATTGATAATAGTTGGATAATAATTGGATAATAAACATCGGGAGGGGGTGGGGGTGGGGGTGGGTGGGGTTTTGAATATTATTTACATTCAAAATAAATAGTTGATAATAGTTGGATAATAATTGGATAATAATTGATATTTTCATTCAAAATAAATATTTCATTCAAAAATATTGGATAATAATTGATATTTTCATTTAAATTGATAATAATTTTATTCATGAAATTAATTCAATTAGGTAAAACCCATGATAATGAAATTTATGCTACAATTATAATTATCTCATGTCATAATTTTATTGATAAATAATATATGTAGTTGTCACGGTCGTGGTGGGGGGAGGGGGTGGGGGTGGTGTGTGTGTGTGTGTGTGTGTGTGTGTGTGTCTGTGTGTGTGTGTGCGTAGGTGTGCGTGTGTGTGTGGCGGTGGGTGGGGGTGGGGCACCCATTTTATCTGTACTATTAATTCAATTGATTCAATTAGGTAAAACGGAATGTGTACTATTAACATTTTTTTATCTGTACTAGAACATTTTTTGTACAGCAAAAATGTCTCCTTCAGATGTTAAGGCGAAGATGATGATGCTGTTTATGATGATGTCGTCTGGGTTCGGTGGTAGCGGAGGCGACGAGGGCTCCTCCGCCCCTAGGCTCCCCAAATATGAAAAATTTGGGATTACCGTCGAAAACAAGTCGGAGCTTTTAGCGGGATACCTCGAGCTGCTAAAGACGGTCATCGGCCCGGGGTTTATGAGTTGGAAGGAGGTGCCGTATGAGCTCAAGATAGCTGTTTGGACGGCACTACAGGTAATATTTATATGAATATTTCAATTTCAATTTATATTTATATTTATTCGCAACTAACATTGTATTTGTTGGACAAGAACAATTCAACTTGGATCCAAAGCTACGCGATTCCGTCTTGGAGCAGTTGAGGGAGCAACACAAGACGTGGAAGAAAAATATGCGGACACGGTACTTTGGAAAAACACGAGAGTTCATTTTACAATGGCGCGGATCCGTCCCGCCCAAGGAGCCGATCTCATTGGCACAATGGCAAAAGTTCATTGACAATGAGATCGAGGATCGACAATTGGCATCTCGCCAATCAGGGAGGGAAAATCGGGCTAAAAAGACGGACGTGCACTACTCCGGCCGGACCTCTTACGCTGAGGTGGAGCATAGGATGCAGGTAAGATTTAATTTATCTATAACTACAGAAATATATTGTTGGATATTATTTTACTTTGCGGGGCCGATTCTAATTTTACTTTTCTTTATTATATTTCAGGGGGTAGGGAGTGGGCCAGGGGGTAAGCCACATAGGCTCGATACTTATGTGGCTCTTCGGACGAAGAAGGGGAAGGACAAGGAGGTGTCCCCGAGCGTCGCGGCCACGATTGTAACTAATACGATAGTTTAATTATTGTTAATTACGTTATAATTTTTTAGTTTACTTATTTTACTAATCATGTGCTTTTTGTCATTTCAGGCAAAGCTTAAGGAAGTGCATGAGTCGCAGTCTGATGCCGACAAGGCATCTTTGTCCACAGACGCACTCAGCCAAGTGCTTGGATCTGATTGCAAAGGGAGGACAAGGGGAGTGAGCTCGCGGGTGGCCAAATCTAGGATCATCGGATTGGAGACGAGCGACACCGGGTTCGCTCGAACGGTGGATTCACACGACACGAAGCTGTCCCGTTTGGAGGCGAAGGTCCAAGATATGTACGCATTCATGAAGCGTACGTTGGGTGGAGACCGTAAAGGGAAAGGGAAAGGGAAGGAGAAGGCGGTGGAGGAGGAGGTGCGGGAGGACGAGGCGCAGGATGACGAGGATGTGGACCTCGCTGCTTCATCACCGACACGTTCGTACTTCGATGATCCACTTCCCTATTTGACGCCCTCCAACAGACTATTGTCGATAATTGGTTGGCCGAGCGTATTCATATTGGACGTATTTGATGTCCAGCGGATAGGGCGGGGGTTGAGGGACCCGAATATCGTCGAGGGTGGAGTAGTCCATGGACGTGTGCTTCAAGAGATGGAGTCCAGGGTGCTCGTCACGCATGTCATACCCGGGAAGGATAACTCCCTATTGTGGTTGCGCGAATAATGCGGCACGACGTATATTAGTGGGTGCGTCAATTCGTATGTCGTGTGGCCTACTCACCTCCTCAGTTTTATCCAAGACATGTAGTAACATTATTTTTAAGTTTGTCCATTTTAGTTATATTTGGATTATATCGTCATGTATATTGTTTTTACTTTGAATATTTGGATTATATCGTCATGAATATATATTTGCATTATCTTTAGTTTGTGTTGGATATATGATGTTTGGAACAGGTACAACGTTGCTATAACAGGTACAAATATACTGCTGGGCAGTGGCGGTGGCCATACTGCCCAGCAGATTTTTTTTAAATTCTGCCCAAAATTGTCACGGTCATTGACCGTGACAAGTCCGCGACAAAAGTTGTCACGGACGTGTCACGGTCATTGACCGTGACAATTCTGGGCAAGAGGGGTCACGGTTATAAACCGTGACAAACGTGTCACGATCATTGACATTGACACGACCGTGACAAAAAAAGTTGTCTCGCCTCGAAATGTCACGGTCATTGACCTTGACAAGTTGGATTTGTCAAGGTCAATGACCTTGACAAATGGGCAGATTTGGTGTAGTGTAAGAGCATATATTTTCTAAATGATTTGGACTCGGATAAATTTTGGACCCACTGCTATGCTCCCATTTGTGGTATTTAATTAATAACCTTTGGTCTTATATCTTAAAATAAATTAATTGAAGTAATACATTGCCAAAGTAACTTTTATTGCGTAGATTAATCTATTTTAAGTTATTAAGATGTGTGTGTTAATTATTTATGCAATTAAGGACTAGGCCAAAGGAAGATTGTTAATTGTCCAAATAATAAATATACATGCAGGAATAAATGTGTGACAATTTTAAAGTTTCCATGTGGAAAATATACTGGCCCAAAGGAAGGTTGTTGTTTAATCGGACTTATCATAAACAATTGATTTCTAGACTAAGAGTACCACTTACAAGTTGATGTTTATGTCCAAAGACTAAACGTTAATGTTGTGTTAGGTATCTTAAAAGGGCCCACCGTTACAATTGTATAAAAAAATTTGTCTTGCATTTATGTGATTATTTATTTCTTGACATGAATTTTAATTTGAACTTATGTTATTTATTTATTCTCTGAATTAAGTTACACCTTCTACTACTAATATGACTACCAACATGAACTCAATTACTATGCTTAACGACGCAAACTTCAAGAACTGGAAAGAGAACATTCTGATAGTTCCCGACTGTATGGATTTAGACTAAGCACTAAAGAAAGTACAACATGCTCCTCTTACAAAGAAATGTTCCATTTAGGATATAGTGAACTTTGAGAAGTGGGATCGTTCTAATCGTTTAAGTCTAATGATGTTAAAGTGCAGCGTTCTAAAAGCATTTAAGGGCTATATGTCCGATGAGGTAACTGTTAAGTGTTTCCCGTTAGATATTGAAAATAATTTTGCAAAGGATGAAAAGGTTGAGACAAGAACGCTTTTAACTAGACTTGTCCAAATAAGTCATAAAGGTAAAGGAAATGTAAGGGAGTACATTATGTAGATGTCTAACATCACTTCAAAACTTAAGGCACTAAAATTAGAGCTGTTTGATGACTTGCTCATGCAGCTGGTACTGATTTCCCTTCCTGCACACTATGACCAATTTATAATTAGCTATAATAATCAAAAGGACAAATGGATTCTTAATTATCTCATTTCTCATTATGTACAATAAGAGGATAAATTGAAGCGAGAAAAGAAAATTGAGTGCTTATATTGCACCTACCTTAAAGCGGAATAAATAAAAAATTAATGATAATAAGAAAACTACAGTAGGAACATCACAACGCAAAATTCCACAGAATAAGAAAGATCTAGAATTTACCTGTTTCTTTTGCATGAAACCTAGGCATGTGAAGAGGATTGTTCCATGTACACCACATTGCATGTAAAGAAAGGTACACTTCTCACATTAGCTTGTTCTGAAGTTAATTTGGTTTTTATACCTAGTCATACTTGGTGGGTAGATTCTGGTGATACTACTCATGTAAGTATGTTTATGGATGGTTGTCTATGGAGCCGACCACCAAGTGATGTTGAAATATTCATCTATGTGTGTGATCGAAAAATAGTTGAAGTTGAAGTAATTAGGACCTTCAAATTGTCTTTTGAGACTGAACATTTTACTGAATTAAGAGAGACTTATGTAGTACAGTTTTTCAGCCGAAATTTGGTTTTTATTTTTGTCTTGGAAAAATATGGTTTTTCTTATTCATTTGGAAATAATAAAGTTAGTCTTTTTCTTAATTCTACTCTTGTTGTGACTGGTTTTTTAATTGATAAATTATATATGTTCAGTAACAATGCTTCATTTAATGAAACCTTGCAAATAACTACAAAAGGCACAAAATGCAAATTGCCTAATGAGGATTTCGCCACCTTGTGGCACAAACGTTTGGGTCATATCTCCCAAAGAAGAATTGAAAGTCTTGTGATAAATGGAATACTTGAACCCCTTGATTTAACGGACTTTGATGATGTATTGGATGTATAAAGGGGAAACAAAGAAATATTAGGAAATTAAGTGCCAAAAGGGGTTCAGGGGTCTTAGAATTGATACATACTAATATATGAGGTTCATTCCTTACATCTTCTTGCAATGGTCAACAATACTTTATCACTTTTATAGATGACTATTGTCATTATGGGTACTTATATTTAATTCATGAGAAGTCATAATATTTGGACGTTTTAAGCCCTTTAAAGCCGAAGTTGAAAATCAACTAGGCAAGAAGATTAAAGCTATCAAATATGACCGTGGTGGTGAGTACTATGATAGATACTGTTGATGTAAAAAATTATATTATCTCTAATTTTTTAATCACAGATAAAAATAAATAAGACAAAGAATTTTAAAGTGGTTCAGCCTTGAAAGAATGGCCTACGTCCACTGTTTTTGTTATTGCTTGACTGTTTCGAATTCTCGATAACAGGTTTTTACCAAGAAATTTCGAGTCCCCTGCTAATGAGGAGGCTACAATGTATTTATAGCCTTGAGGCAGACAAATGAAAGGACAATGCGATGTTCTCTAGTAGACATGTACATCTGTATGATAATAATAAGCATTTAATGCGCAGTCATCCTCTTAATTATTCGGATATGAATGCTCTGTACGAGATGCAGCTCAGACCGCCTAAGCTGCTCGGACTGCCTAAGTAGCTCGTCATACATGAGTTGCTCGGTAGAATAAAGTTCCTCGGAGAACACTTGCTGCTCGGAGTGCCTGAGTTAGTCGGGGAGGTTGAGTTCCTCGGATTCAAGGTGTTGTTAAAAAATGTTTGCAGGCATCGTGTAGATTGACATGTATCTCCACATAATTGGTCCACGTCAGCAGACTAAATTTGGTATCAACGAAACCCCCCAATGTTTCGTAGTTTGATGTTGAAGAAAAGTATGGAACATTCTGTTGTATAGACTTTATGGATTTTGGACAAACTTTCATTTTTACAACTCCTTTTTTGAATGCATAGTATCGGGCTTTTAAAGTATTTTGAATTTCCATAACCGCTTCATTTTTCGTGCCTTTTTTCTGAAAAATGCGTTACTAAAGCCGTTTATTGAAAATAAACTATTTAAGTAACTCCGAGTTGTTTTTTGAAGAAACTCTTTTCTTAAATAAAAAAGGATTAATCACAAGATGTGTTTAATAAAACAGTATGTACGAGATCTTATTCAAGATTTGGGCAACAAGTTTAAAAGATAGTTTAAACAAGTTTTAAACACAGCACAACCAAGACTGAGATGAGAAAATGTAGAAAGATTTTGTTCACAATTTTTTACGTGGTAAAACCTCACCAATTGAGGAAACATCCACGACTCCCTCTACGGAGTAAAATGAAAAATCCACTAAAACAAATTTATGAGTTACAAGCTATATAACTAACATGCAAACAACTCAGACCTATATAAGTTTAGGAATGTACCCTCTGGTGTCCTTATAACTTCTCTGCAGTTCTGATTGTAGATGTAGTTCTCTCAGTTTGTCAACTCCTTATTTGTTCCAGCACTTTACGTCGACTTATGATCACAAGAGCTTATTACCAACACTTTTCGTGTTGTAGGGTGTAAGTGTTTGTGGAGGTGCTTTCTAACACATGCATGCACACACACACACACTTATTAAGTACAAACAGTCATAACAAATTACAGTTACACTATATGCTGTGATCTTTTCTTTTCTTTCTTCTTACAAAACTTTTCACCTTATTTGACCTTTAAATCATTCCCAGAATCCATGGATACCTTGCTAGGATCTACAAATTTTCCATTTTCATCTTTTGACAATTTTACCGTAGTACTCATAGGTGTGTTAGCATATTTACCACTCTCGAGGCCGAATTTCTTAACAATCTCTAAAGCGTACTTAGATTGCGAAACAAATAATCCTTCTGGATTTTGTTTGACTTGGAGACCTAGGAAGAACTGCAACTCCCCTATAAGGGACATCTGAAATTCCTTACTCATAATTTCAGAAAAGGATTTTACTTCTGAGGTAGAAGTTGATCCAAATATAATATCGTCTACATATACTTGAGCAATAGTAATGTTTTTGTCAAAATGCTTGACAAATAGAGTTTGGTCATTTCCACCTCTTTTGAAACCTTTATCCAAAAGAAAAGTGGAAAGACGCTCATACCAAGCTCTAGGATCTTGTTTAAGGCCATATAAAGCCTTTTCAGACGAAATACATGATTTGGATATTTAGGGTCGATGAACCCTTTAGGTTGTTCTACATAGGTTTCCTCAGCCAGAATTCCATTAAGGAACGCAAATTTGACATCCATTTGATATAATGTAAAACGCATGTGACAAGCTATAGCGAAAAGCAGATGACCTGATTCTAAATGAGTAACAGGGGCAAAGGTCTCGTTAAAATCAATTCCTTCTATTTGGGAGTATCCTTGAGCAACTAATCTAGCTTTATTTCTAATTATTATCCCATTTTCATCAGTTTTATTTTTGAAAATCCAACGTGTACCAACAACCTTTTTGTGATCAGGACGTGGAACGAGATACCATTATACATCATGAATGACAAATTATAAAAGTTCATCCTGCATAGCATAAATCCAGTGAGAGTCATTCAATGCCTCATTTACATTCTTTGGTTGCACAAGGGAAACAAAACATGCATAATGTGCATAATTTCTAAGTTAGGATCTTGTACTCACTGGCTCACTAGGGTTGCCAACTATGTTGTTTATGGGATGATCTTTAGAAACCCAGTTAGGTACTTCAGGTGTCTCAATAGGTAATGAATTATCTATTTCAGAAAAGGTCATTTTCTAAAATATTTGAAGACTCTTCTTCAATAGGTAATTCACCAGTCTTTCTTTCTACAGTAGTGTCACTAACAATTACATTTATGGATTCCATCATGGTTTTAGTGCGAAGATTATACACTCGATAAGATCTACTGTTAGGCGAGTATCCTAGAAATATGGCTTTATCTCCCCGGCTCTCAAATTTAGATAAGTGTTCCCTATCTTTGCATACATAACAAGTACTACCAAAGGTTCTAAGATATTTGAGATTAGGCTTTTTATTGTACCAAAGTTCATAAGGGGTTTGTTTGGAATTCTTTCTAAGATAGACCCTATTAATGATGTGACACGCAGTACGAATAGATTCGTATTTAGGTAAATTCTTGGCATGTAACATGACACGTGCCATATCTTGCAAGGTACTATTCTTTCTCTCGGCGATTCCATTTTGTTGAGGAGTCTTAGGAGCACTGAACTCATGTTTGTAACCATTATAGTCACAGTATTCTTCACCACCTCTATCACTACGGATTCTATTTACTTGAGTGTCCTTTTCATTTTCAATCCTAAGAAGAATTTTTAGGAAGGTTTGAAAAGTGTCAGACTTTTGTTTTAAAAAGGCTATCCAAGCAAATCTGGTGAAGTTATCAACCATAACTAAGATATAACTGTGTCCACAAAGGCTAACAGTTTGGGAAGGACCCATTAGGTCCATATGGATGAGTTCCAAGGGATTAGAGGTGAGAATATCTTTGACTTTATTATGAGGGGCCTTAACAATTTTACCTTCTTGACAGGAACCACAAACAATATTATGAATGGGTTTAATTTTTGGAATTCCTCTTACTATGTCGTGAGTAGACAATTTACTAAGATTGTCGTAATTTATGTGACCCATTCTGTCATGCCATATCTCGTTGTCATCCATTCTGGCAACATTACAAATTTAGGAATTGTTCTTGATAGTGTAGCAGTTGTCAGGAGTTTTGAATCCAGTAATTATGCATTCACCTTTTTCATTTAAAATTTTGCAATTGTTCTTTGAAAAGGTAACAGTATGGTTTGAGTCACAAAATTGCGAAATACTAAGTAAGTTGGCCTTTAGACCTTTAACTAGAAGAACATTTTTAAGAATAGGAAGCCCATCTTCTTGGAGAGTTCCTTTGCCTATGATTTGAGATGAAACTCCATCACCAAAAATGACTTTACCACCAGCAAATCTGGTTTTGTTTACAAGTTTAGATTTATCTCCAGTCATGTGCTTAGAACATCCAGAGTCTAAATACCAACCAGATGATGTGTGTTCGGCTTTTAAAGCAGTAACAACAATATTACACTTCATCTGAGGTAATAGATCATCTTTTCTAATCCAAATTGCTCTAGTTTTCATCTTGCGCTTATTAGCTCTCAACTGATAAAATTTGCGAGCATTAGATTTTTGCTGGAAAAATGTTTTGCGCATGATTTTGAATTTTATGAAAGACTTGAGCATTTGGTTTAGGAAAGTGCTTAGGATTCCTTTTATGAAATGTTCTTTTAGGTTTGGTCTTTCTCTTTATATAGTTAGAGTTTTTATCTGGCTGTCTAGGAAGTATATAATTGTTTCGACTCCTCCTAGAATACTTAAAGTTCTGGTAAGTACGAGGATTATAAATAGGTTTGACAAGTCTCCTAGCATAGCAACCATCGAAAGAGTGACCATATATGTCACAGTAGGAGCAATAAAGATTGCTCAAGATGGGGGTTTCCTTAGGAAAGTCTCTAAACAGAGGTTTTGAAAAGTTTTCAGTCTGAACTTTATTCCTGGGTAGTACAGGTTTGAAAGTAGGTTCACTCTTTCTGATAAAAGGGCAGACGTATTTAGCCTTAGGTGGAATTTCATGCTTAGAGCAACTTAATTCCCCAATGTTGAAGTTTTGATGTTTTAAATCAAACTCAGTTTTTAGGGAATGAAAATTTGGGCATGTTTCAATAGGTATTTTGCCTCCTGACACAAACTTGATAGGTTCAAAAGGTTTTGTTTGTGTTTTCAAATTAGGACAAAATCCTATACCAGTTCGATCATCAGAATTGGTTTTAGATTCAGCAATAAATTCATCAAAATATTTAGAATTATTTTCAAATTTTGTAAATTTGTTTAAAACAGTTGCTGTCTTTTCTTTGGTTTGTTCCAATTCTAACAATGTCCCTTTGTATTTTTTCTCCAGAATTTCATTTGTTTCAGTCAAATTTTTCAGTTTTTCATCAAAAACTTTAATTTCGCTTTCATGAGTTAAACATTGGGTAGTGTACTCTTCAGCATTCAGTTTAACCATCAGGCTTAGATCTTCCAATTTCTTGGTAAGATCTTTAACAGTCTTTTCTAGTCTAGCGCTTTTCTTGAGAGTCTTAGTGTAAAGTGTGTGAATGTCTGGGAGGTCTTCATTGTCCGAGTCACTAAGTGTGGTGTGTGAAGTGACCCCTAAGGCTTCATTCTTAGAACTCACACACCCATTATCTCTGATACCAATTGAAAAATGCATTACTAAAGTCGTTTATTGAAAATAAACTATTTAAGTAACTCCGAGTTGTTTTTTGAAGAAACTCTTTTCTTAAATAACAAAGGATTAATCATAAGATGTGTTTAATAAAACAGTATGTACGAGATCTTATTCAAGATTTGGGCAACAAGTTTAAAAGATAGTTTAAACAAGTTTTAAACACAACACAACCAAGACTGAGATGAGAAAATGTAGAAAGATTATGTTCACAATTATTTACATGGTAAAACCTCACCAATTGAGGAAACATCCACGACTCCCTCTACGGAGTAAAATGAAAAATCCACTAAAACAAATTTATGAGTTACAAGCTATATAACTAACATGCAACATTCTCAGTAATCAAAGCATCTAAACCAGTAATAACCATATTCGAAGTATCAGTCATAGAATTATTTGATTCATCCTCATTAACAAACATAGGCATGTCATCATTTTAAATAATCTTGGCAAAGAAAGACATGCAAGGATCAAAAGCATCTGATGACTCAGGTTCCTCATTGTCAGACTCACTTGAATCATCCCATGTTTTGCAGATGTTAGCTCTAGTGTGTTTGTTTTGGGTGTTCAAATTAACTCTACAGTCTTGTGCAATGTGTCCCAGTTTACCACATCTATAGCATTCAGTATTCTTAAGGTCTCTATTAGGTTTGATATGAGAGTGCTTGTGATTTTTGTCATTGATTTGCTCATGAGGTCTGTTACTAGAGGGAGTTGGATAATTTGACTTGCCTTGTTTATTTACCACTTTGTTTCTAAACTTAATGATTTTCTTAAACTATTTTGTCATTAAGGCAATCTGATTGTCCAAACTCTCTATATCGTAGTCCTCATCAGATTCATCATTGGAAGTATTAAACTCAGGCTTAATCAATTTAGAAGAGAAGCTTAGATTGGAACTAGTCTGTTTCCTATGGGATTGGGTTAATTGTTTCTTAAATTCCAGCTCCTTTTCCACAGTTCTTAATTTACTACTGAGTAATTCAGGAGTTAGATTTATATCACACATTTCCTCAATAGCATATCTTTTGTTATCAAACTTCTATGGTAATGATCTCAGAATTTTAGATACAATTTCTTGTCTATCATATGTTATC
Organism: Sambucus nigra; assembly: GCA_949130495.1. Classification (NCBI taxonomy): domain Eukaryota; kingdom Viridiplantae; phylum Streptophyta; class Magnoliopsida; order Dipsacales; family Adoxaceae; genus Sambucus; species Sambucus nigra. Next base: position 659,472,010 of record OX422212.1, read on the forward strand.
CCATTAGCATGCAGTTTGGTCACAATATCGGTCAGGTTCATATAGAAGTCATCAAATGATTCAGTCTCAGACATAATTAAGGAGTTATACTGCTGGATAAGCATTTGGGTTTTAGCAACCTTAACTCTAGTGTCTCCTTCATGAGCAGTAACCAAGGTGTCCCAAGCTTCCTTAGAAGTGGTACAGGATGAGATTCTTTTGAACTCATGTTCATTTATAGACATAAATATGGCATTCTTTCCTTTGTTATTATTTCGAGAAACTTGTTTCTCTTCTTGAGTGAATTCACTTAAAGCTTTCTTAACTCTCTCATTACTTCCTTCGTTGGCTGGTTTAGTAGGAAAAGTATAACCATTTTCAACAATGTCCCAGACATCATCTCCCAAAGTTCCTTGAATGAAAGCAATCATCCTTACTTTTCAGTAAGAAAAATTGGTTCCATCAAAGATTGGAGGTCTGGTCAAGTTACCAGATCTTTCATTTTTCTCGTCCATATTTGATTTTCAGAAAAAAAATTCAGAAATACAGGATCTCTTTAAAAGAAGTTTTACCAAGCTCTGATACCAATTGAAAAATGCGTTACTAAAGTCGTTTATTGAAAATAAACTATTTAAGTAACTCCGAGTTGTTTTTTGAAGAAACTCTTTTCTTAAATCAAAAAGGATTAATCACAAGATGTGTTTAATAAAACAGTATGTACGAGATCTTATTCAAGATTTGGGCAACAAGTTTAAAAGATAGTTTAAATAAGTTTTAAACACAGCACAACCAAGACTGAGATGAGAAAATGTAGAAAGATTCTGTTCATAATTTTTTACGTGGTAAAACCTCACCAATTGAGGAAACATCCACGACTCCCTCTACGGAGTAAAATGAAAAATCCACTAAAACAAATTTATGAGTTACAAGCTATATAACTAACATGCAAACAAATCAGACCTATATAAGTTTAGGAATGTACCCTCTGGTGTCCTTATAACTTCTCTGCAGTTCTGATTGTAGATGTAGTTCTCTCACTTTGTCAACTCCTTATTTGTTCCATCCCTTTACGTCGACTTATGATCACAAGATCTTATTACCAACACTTTTCGTGTTGTAGGGTGTACGTGTTTGTGGAGGTGCTTTCTAACACATGCATGCACACACACACACTTATTAAGTACAAAGAGTCCTAACAAATTACAGTTACACTATATGCTGTGATCTTTTCTTTTCTTTCTTCTTACAAAACTTTTCACCTTATTTGACCTTTAAATCATTCCCAGAATCCACGGATACCTTGCTAGGAAGACAGACAAGGTCTTAATCAATCTCATAATTTAAAGAAACTTTTCGAGATTGAAAACCTCCAAGTGAGATTCCAAACTAGGTCAAAGGTTTAGTTTTACAAGAACAAGAAACAGAAAGCATTTATTGTTGATTTCAAAGTAAGAAAACGTTTTAGATAAAATAATCAACAATATATTTCTCAAGATGAGAAATAAAATGAAACTAAGTGTAATGTAACATGAATAACTCAGATCTGAGATTTCTATGAAATCATAAACTAGATCTAAGTAAAAGTCTAAGTTGGAAACAAGATCTCATGAACACAAGGTTACAACAACAAAAATAACTCAACTCAAACTCTCAAACATTCAAGAGCACTCAGGGTAGTGTTTTTGGATATCGTGTTTGGGTTAGGTTTGAAGAGGATTTAGATGAATGAAGTTAGGGTTTCTAACTCTCTCTCTTCTCTCTCTGTTTTTCTCTCTTCTCTCTCTTCTCTCTCAATTTATCAAAGGAAATAAAATGGCAAAAGTCTTCGAAGTCTGAGGGAAGGGTCCTTTTTATAGTGGGAGGAGAAGGTTCGAGATAACTGATCAAAACTAAGGGCTGAGATCGAGTTAATTTAAATTGACTTGAATCTAAGGGCTCACACAAGGCGGTGCTTAAACGAACGCTGATTGGCTTAAAAAGTTACACGGGGATCCATCAAGGCAACATGCAGACCATTGATAAGAAATGATCCAAGGGCTGATAACACACGCGTCTATTGTCTCAGTAAAGAAACACAATTCTAACCAATCAGAGGGCAACAGGTGTTGGCCAGTTAAGGGATGTAAAACGCACGTCCAAACAAATTACAACGAATACCCTGAATTCTCTGCCTCTTTTGGATTCTACCCAAGGTAACTTTAGGCCATAATATACAACAAATAATATTAAGAGATTGACCCCAAAACTTTTAAATCAAGTTTTAATTATTAAAACATTGTTTAAAAATTGTTTAAAAATCCAAAAAAAATATTAAAAATCAAACTTAGGGATTTAAACACACTCAACACATGTACACACATTATAATGCAATATGACATGCATGAATTGAATTCTAAGTGTGTGAGTGTTGGCAATAGCCTTGATCACTACAAGAAAGAGAGATGAATAGGCATGGAAATTTCTGAGGTTCTTTGGTTTCTAGGATGGACACAATTTTGTCACAATTTCCAAACTAGATGAGCACTTATACAATATAGACTCAAGTGAGTCAAAGGTATAAGGGCTTCATTTTCTTCTTTTTAGCCGCCGGATACGTAATCGTCCATCCTGGTAATCATTGTCTTTCTCTGTTCCTGAGATAAAGTATTTAAACGCTTCAGAAATTCGATCGTCTTTACTTTTTCAAATTTGCATCTTAGAACTTCTTCATTTCTTATTTTCTTGTGCGTTCATTTCTTCCATTGTTCGTTGTCAACTGATTCATCCTTTTCATGTAAGATCTTCTTCCTTATCTTTTATTTTCTTTGTTCATCATGGTTTACCTTGTTGAGTCGCTTGATAAGATTCGCTCTGATTTTTCTATTCCTTCATGGGTCACTTTGGAAGAACTTTCTGAACATTCTGACTATTTTTGTCTGGTTGAGGGACATTGGTTCCCCAGTCTCTTTGTGGCCGAATACGGCTTTTCTTTTCCTCCAAATCCTTTATGTTTGGAGTATTGTCAGTTTTTTGATGTTGTTCCTGCAAAAATAGCGCCAAACACTTGGAGAATAGTTAATGGAGTTCATAGGTTAAATCAAATTCATGGAACCCGTTTAGGAATTCCAGATTTTATGTTTTGTTATAGATGGGTTGTCAGCAATAGTACTTGTTATTTAAAAACTAGGTTTTTAAATAGGGCTTTAGTTGTCAACCTCCCAGATGCCAATAGGGATTACTTCGAGCATGGGGTTGTTATGAAAAATTGGCAACATGCTCCATTAAATGGAAATGATGTGTATCAGGGTCCTAGATGCCCTACCTATGGCAATGGGATAGGTTGTTTTTATTTTATTTTATTTTTGAAATTATGTTTTCTTTGTGTTTGATAAAATGCGTCATTGACATTTTAGTTTTGGTTTATTTTCAGCTGACAGCAAAAGAAAATCCCCTAAAGAAACTGATGTCAATTTAAGACTTTTGAAGCTTATCTGCAGTTTGCACCAAACTTTTTCTGATGAACGCATCAGATCAGCTTCTTATTTGTTGCAGTACAAAAGTTATACTTCATCCTTTACTGCTCGTCCAGTGGTGGGTGACATCGACCCATTGCCATCTTCTGAAGGTTCCTCTCCTGAATCGAATATTCCTCTTAGTGATAGAATGAAGAGAAGAAAATCTCCTGCCTTCTTTGATAAGTCTGCCTCTACTTCCAGAGAGGCAAAGAAAAGTAAGCCAAATGTCTCAGAAGAAGGGACCAGAAAAATTGAAGCGCCCCTTCCTGCTACTGCTAAGCAGATTGTTGAGAAGCCCCCAATGGCTCCGAGCAAAGTTGTAGCTATTTCTCCTCCAAGCGAGGTTATCGTTTTATCACCGACCAAGACAACATCCTTGGTTGAGAATGTTCCTGCTCCTACGAGGAGGTTAAAGAAAATCTCTCTTGAGAGACCAGTTGAAGCAGTCTCTCAGTCTTTAAATGTTGATGGTGGTATTCCCACCTTTGTTCCTCTGAGCTCTGCTATGAGCTCGGTGAAGTCTTGGATTATTCCCGAGATCCAAGGTGTTGAGGAGAATCTTTCTCGGGATAGGGTTACCACCTTGGCAGCTCAACATATTACCTCAGTAAGTATTACTAATCTAAACTTTCATTTTTTAAGGTTATGTCCCTGCACTGACTTATAATTATTTTCTTTTTCCAGCTGGTAACCTGTTTCAACACTATTTTGAAAAGAGATGAAGCTATTAAAGCTTCGAGCTCCTCGGGAGGTATGGAGGAAGCTTTTGTGGGTCTGACACAGTCCTTAAAGGATTCTCATCAAAAATATGATGACGATAAGGAGGCCTAGGAGACACGACTCAAGTCCATCGAGAAAGAAAAAGACCGAGCTGTGGAGGCCTCCCAGGAGTTGGAGGGAAAAGTGAGAAGAAAAATAACGAGCTTGAGGAGAAGCTCAAGAACACTGAAGAGCTTGAGAACAAGCTTAAGAAAAATGAAGTGGAAGTTGTTAGACTTCATGACGTTGATCATCAAAAGTTGGAGATAGAAGGGAAGATGAAGGCTGCCGAGGAACTTCATACTGAGAGGATTTCCTCAAAGAAGGCAAAGAGAAAACTTATTATTAAGAAGTCCTGTAGCGCTGGCTGGGACAAGGGATGGAACAAAGGTCTAGCTGCTATGTCTTCTCAGATGGAATTTTCTAGCCTCAAATACTTCATAGATGGATGGGTTTCTGCTCTGCAGGAGTTAGAGGTCTCTGAGAGTTTTGAACTTTTTCAGCGCCATGTTCATGGTTCTCCTCCCTCTACTGGAGAAGAAGAAGAGGATAAAGCTGCCTTTGAAGAGTCTTCAATGATGATTGGGGATCAAGTCCCTACTGTTGAAGTTCACTACGAGAAGCCCCAGTCAACCAACATGTCTACCGATCAGCTTTCTCTGCCCTCCGAGCAACCTACCTCTTCGTCGAAGCCTCTCGAGGAAGTCTTAGGAAGCAAGGAGAAGGTATAGAGTTTTTCGGACCTTTCTCTTTGCTTTTTATTTTTTTGTTGAATGTAATTCTGGACGATGTACCTCTTTTTGTGATGTAATAAAATTTGAAGTTTTGGTTGTGCATCTTAAATCCCTTTTTCTTGCTCTGCTCTTATTATTGATCCATTTTATTCTTCTTTCTCTGTCTGCTTTCTTATTGATTCTTTCTATCTCTTCTTTTTGCTATTTTATGGCCAGGATGGAACTTATATCATCTCATGATACTGAACTAATGAAGAAATGTAACGAGTACTTCACAGCTGGTCATGCAGACTTGAATGAAGCTCAAATCATCGACATCCTTAGCCCAGATGCTTCTAAATGAGCAGTAGAAGCCTACCAGTATCTGAAATGCTTGCTCGACCGTGCAGTTACCAATAATATGGCATATTATGAGATGATTGAAGACCTTCAGGGTATCATCGAAGAGCTTCAACAATAATATAAGGAGTCTACAGCTCTTTTGCACCAGGAGTACGAGAAAAAGTATCAGCAAGTAAATGCTGACAAAGGATATGATAAGTTCATTGCTGCTTATGAAAAGAAGGATAGGACTCTGAAAATCGAGGTTGAAGATCATAGGCAGATCGCAAAACTGTTGGAGCAGGAAAATAATAACTTGCGAGGAGAGATATCCCAACTGAAATCTGCAGCATCTACCTCGGGAGCCTTGGTCCCTGTTAATGACGAAGGTTTCTCTTTCTTGGAGGTGGAGAATGCCAATTTGAGAGATGAATTGGAAACCTTAAAGAGGATTGGACCCTCTACTTCTGCTCGCGGACGAGCAAGAGCTCCTCAGGGATGAGCAAGGGCTGCTCGAATTTCAATTGAGGAACAAAGAACTCAATCAGCCTTGGAGAATCAGGCCTTCCAGTTGATGGCAAAGAATCAGGCATTAGTAGAGATGTCCAAGAAGGTTCAAAACCTCGACGAGTAACTTTCTGTGCAAAGCTCTGCCTTGGATAATAAAGAACGTTTAGTGAAGAACCTCCACGAACAATTGGAGAGGTTGACCTATCAGTTTCACAAATAGCCCAGAGAGTTTTGGATGGATGGATATAACGAAGCCCTCTACCACCTCGATGATCGGATCCACTAATCAAACAATGAGGGTTACAAGCAAGGATGGATGAATGCATTGGGGGGGCTAAAATTGGAGCAGGATCACTACTTATGGGATTATTATAATCTTGGGTTGCTTGATTTGCTAGTCCCTCCTTTCAAGCTCGACATGAGTTAAATTCTTGCTCGGGCCATTCCTCAGTGCTTAATCTCCAAGTATCTCGACGACTACAGTCTTAATTCTAACTTTGAGATATCTCACCCCGAGCACTTGCTTGATCGGCCATCCGTAATGAATGTCAGGATGCTTAGAGACCTGAACTTCATAAACTCTCCTTACGCCTTAGATGATCCTCCTGCTGGAGTAGAACCTGTTTCAAAGGCAGAAGGGAAAAAGCCAATAGAATATGATCTTTCATGTAATATTTCCTCATGTGATATGTAATTTGTTCTCTATGTAACTTGTTTTGATTTTAATGAAGAAATTTTTAGTTTTCCCTGCAATATTGATTGTCATTACTTTATAAAACATCTATTTTATTCACTGATGAATGTGTATGTATATCTGTAAAAAGATAAAAATGTCCTGTGTTATTTTAGATTGCCGACCAACTGGAGTTGGTGAAAATTTATTGTTAACTATTCTGAGTTTGTGATAATTATTTGACGACCAACCGCAGTTGGTGATATTTTGTTTCCCGACCAACTTAGAGTTGGTGGTAATTTCATATGCCATAAGTAAAGAAATTTTGTTTTATTTTTAGTGACTTATCACTTTTTAATTCTAAGCCATGAAACAATTTACATCCCATGATATTGCTTAATTTAAATAACTATTCCCGACCAACCAGAGTTGGTGGATTTCTATTCCCGACCAATCATAGTTGGTGGATTTTATTCCCGACCAACCGTAGTTAGTGGATTTTTATTCCCGACCAATCGTAGTTGGTGGATTTTTATTCCCGACCAACCGTGGTTGGTGGATTTCTATTCCCGACCAACTGTAGTTGGTGGATTTTCATTCCTGACCAACCGTAGTTGGTGGATTTCTATTCTCGACCAACCGTAGTTGGTGGATTTTTATTCTGGACTTGATGCGTAGTGTGTAGCACTAGTATTCCTGAAAAATTTCAACAAAAGGAGAGAATTGGGGAAAACATCCAAATCTTTATTTATATTAAAGAAAACTGCATTACATAGGGATTGAACTACTGATAATATTTGCGCAGATGCTCTGCGTTCCATGCATTCTTAAACTCCTCTCCTTCTAAGGTTTAAATCCTATATGTCCCTGGTCGAACAACTTTTGTTACTCTGTAGGGTCCATACCAGTTAGCTTCCAATTTGTTGTGTTTTTGAATTACTTTCTTTATCACATAGTCCCCTTCTTTCAAATAACATCTCTTTACTCTCCTGTTGTAGAACAGAGTTGTTCGTTGTTGGTATGCAGCATTCCTGATTGCTGCTTCTTCTCTAACTTCCTCGAGCATATCCAAATCTAATCTTCTCATCAAGTCATTGATAGGGAATTGAAATTTAGCACTCTGTGTGTGGGGAGACCCAGCTCGGCAGGTATAACAGCTTCACATCCAAATGCCAGCATGTATGGAGATTCTCTTGTTGCTGCTCGTGGTGTAGTATGATAAGCCCACAGTACAGAATGTAGCTCGTTGATCCAATTTTCCTTTGCATCATCCAGTCTTTTCTTTAAACCATTCAGCAGTGTTCTGTTTGTCACCTCAGTTTTTCCATTGCTCTGGGGATGGCCTAGTGCAGAGTGGATTTTTAGTATGTTTTACTGATGGCAATATGCAGCGAACTCCTCGTTATCAAATTGAGTTCCATGGTCTTTGATGAATGCATGAGGAAGACCATATCTACAAATGATATTCTTCCAAATAAATTGATACACCTTGTCGTATGTCATATCAATTAGAGGCTCAGCTTCCATTCATTTAGTAAAGTAATCCACCGCTACTACGAGATATTTAAATCTTCCCCTGGTCGTTGGAAGTGTCCCGACCAAGTCAATTCCCCACATGGAAAATGGCCAAGGGGAAGTAATGGGTGTTAACAATTCTTGGGGAGTTCTTCGGATAGAGGAGAAGCGTTGACATTTGTCACATTTTTTGGCATAGGCTATACAATCATCCCTCATCGTTGGCCAATAGTATCCTTGCGTCATTACTCTTTGTAAAAGTGTCCGACCTGCTACATGGGCTCCGTAGGACCCTTCATGTACCTCTTCAATCAAGTCTTTCACCTCGAAAGGATGCACACATCTTTGCAGACCTACTATAATTCCTTGTCTATATAGAATACCATAAGTCAATACATAACGTGCAGCTTTAAACTTCAGTTTCTTGGCTGTGAGTTTATTAGTTGGAAAACCCCCTTATTCAATATATGCCCTGATGGGAGCCATCCAAGATGGTCCTAAATTGAGGGTAATAACGTTCATCATCAGATCTTCATCGATGCTCCTGCTAGACAAAATTTCTATTGGGATTGTTCTTCGTAGCTCAGTGCGTGTGGCTTAGGCTAACCGAGCTAAAGCATCTGCTCTGGCATTCTTCGATCTTGGTGTTCTAATTAAGTGCACTCTGTTAAAGCTCGATACAATCTACATTGCTTTCGCATAGTACTTGATCATCAATTCTCCCTTTATTGTGTACACTCCTAGCATTTTATTTACGATTAACTGTGAGTCACTGAATACAATGACCTGCTCTGCCCCCATGGTTTTTGCTAAACTAAGACCTGCAATCATAGCTTCATATTCACCCTCATTATAAGAAGATTTGAATTGAAAGCACAGAGCATACTCCACATCGATTTCATCCGGGATGTTTAAAATAATCCCTACCCCACAACCTGTACTACAAGATGAGCCATCCACATACAGATTCCATATAGGTACTTTATCCTCAAATTTTTGATCGGATAAAGTTCCTCGGTGGAATATTTGTTGCTTCTTTATATCCTCCCCTAGAACTTCTTGTTGCTCGTCGACCATCTCCTCTTGCTCATCAACCGACTTAAATTGGTCGAAGTTTAAATTTGATGACCCTGTAACATCCACAGGTTGGTCGGTATTCAACTTTTGTTCCTCGGAGGTATTAGGATAAGTGAATTCTGCAATAAAATCTGCTATTGCTTGCCCTTTAAGCGACGATTCGGGCTCATAAACTATGTCATATTCATCGAGTTCTACTGCCCAGTACATCAATCTCCCTGATTTTTCTGGTTTATGAAGAGCTTGCCTCAATGGCATATCAGTATACACAACTATGGTATGAGCTTGGAAGTACGACCTCATTCTTCTACTTGCTCCGATCAACGCTAGTGCCAACTTTTCCAATCTTGGATATCTGATCTCTGCTCCTCGAAACGCCTTGGTAGTGTAATAAATTGGTTTTTGCACTCCATCCTCCATTCTTATCAATGCCGAGCTGATTGCATTCTCCGAAACTGCCATATACAAGTACAATCTTTCTCCCATTACCGACCTGGACAACAGTGGAGGTGCTCCCAAGTATTTCTTCAACTCTTGAAAGGACTTATCGTATTCATCATTCCATTCAAATGTTTTTCGGAGTGTTTTGAAGAATGGGAGGCATCTATCAGTTGCTCATGATACAAATCTATTAAATGTTGTAACTCTCCCTGTGAGACTTTGCACTTCCTTCTTCGTCGTTGGAGATCATAGTCCCAATAGAGCCTTGATCTTTTCAGGGTTTGCTTCAATACCTCGTTGGTTGATAATATACCCGAGGAACAGGCTTTCTCATACTCCGAATATGCATTTGGTAGGGTTCAACTTCATTTGATGTTTATCTAGTTGATCAAAGGTCTGACCTAAGTCAATTATATGATCAGCAGCTTTCTTACTCTTCTACAATATATCATCAACATAAACCTCCATATTGTGACTGATTTGCTCTGCAAACACCTTGTTTATCAGCCGCTGATATGTTGCACCTGTATTTTTCAAACCAAAAGGCATAACATTATAACAATAAGTTCCCATAGGGGTAATAAAAGAGGTACTCTCCCTGTCTTCAAGTTTTATTTTAATCTGGTTGTAGCCAGAATAAGCATCCATGAAGCTTAACAGCTCGTGTCCCGAGGTAGCATCTACTAATTGATCAATTCGGGGTAAAGGAAAATGATCCTTTGGGCATACCTTGTTGAGGCAGTGAAGTCTACACACATCCTCCACTTGTTGTTCTTATTCTTCACCATCACCACATTAGCTAACTAGTCCGGATATTTGACATCTTCAATAAAGCAAGATTTCTGGAGCTTCTCGACCTCCTCTTGTATAGCTCGGTTCTTTTCAGGGCTGAACACTCTTCTTCTCTGTTTTACTGGCTTGATTTCCTTGTTCACATTGAGCTCGTGACATAAAAAATTTGGGTCTATCCCTGGCATGTCCTTATGGCTCCATGCAAAAGTTTGCTTTCTGATTTTTAGGAAAACTATCAATTCTTATTTTAATGAGGCATCCAACGATGAACCTATTTGAGTTGTTCGTTTCGGGTGCTCGTCGTTCAGAATGACATTTTCAGTGGCTTCCAACACCTAGCCTTTTACAAGCTGCGACTCGTCTCTAGGGTCTAATGTTTTAATTTTTACACCTTCATCCAGTTGATAAGTAGTAGTCTTTTTCCTAGATTCCTCTAGTTCTTCCTGCTCGGCAGATGAATAATAGCATTCCTGAGCTACTTTTGGTCACCCTTCACAATTCCTACTCCAAAATTGGTTGGAAATTTTAGGCATTGATGTACAGTAGATAGTATTGCTTCAAACTTCTTCAAACCTACCTTTACCATGATGATATTGTAAGCTGACTGGACATTCTTATCCATCACGAAAAAGGGCACTCATTCTATTCGACGAGCAAGCCATGTACCGATGAGCATATCCAACTTGATCATCCCAAGTGGAAAAAATTTCTCACCAGTAAACCTGAGGAGGGGCCTGTGATAAGGCTCCAACTGAGACAATTTCAAATTTAAGCTATCAAATCATAAGTAAAACATGATGTCCGTCGAGCTGCGATTATCCACCAGTACTCTTGAGATCATTATTTCCTTCATCCTCATTTCGATCACCAATGGATCATCATGAGGATATAGCACACCTGCGAGGTCATTCTTGGAGAAACCGATGACCAGTTTTTCTTTGTTTACCTTCCTCGGGCTATCATCCTCGGCTAGATTTATTCGTTGAATGTATGAACAAGCTTGAGCCTCATTGAGGTAAACTTTCTTTTCTGCAGTAAGGTCTCCACCTCCCGCATCTCCACCTGTAATAACATTACAATCAAATGATCCAAAACGAATTGAAAATACCTCACGTTCTGGCTTTCTTGGTCTTTTGGGGAGATCGGGGTCCTCTTTCGGATCATCTTCGTGATCTCTTTTCTTGTCTTCTTCTGCTCGTCGAGGAGATCTAGACCTCTGTCTTGCTCGATTGTTGTTCTTTCCTTCATTTCTACGATCAACATACTTGGCCAGCTTTCCTCGTTTGATGAGTGCTTTAATTTCATTCTGAAGACCTATGTAATTTTTGGTTGTGTGACTATGGTCTTTATGGAACTCGTAATATTTGGCCTTATTCCTCTTATCAGGATCTGTCTTCATTTTCTCTGGCCAATTTAGCTCCTCGCTGTTCTTGATTTCTTTCAGGACGTGGTTTATGTCTGCTTTCAAAGGAGTATAATTTCTAATTTTCTTCAACATTTCCCATGATGGCTTTGCTTTTGATTGCTTGTTACCACCATTGTTCTTCTGATCCTTCTTTTCAACCTTCTCGGCCTCAACTTTGGTCTCCTTAGTGTCCATGTTCTTCTTCGCAGCCATAGCTTCCTCGGCGTTCATGATTTTGGCTGCTTTTGCTATTAGTTTTGACATGGTCATAGGTGGATCTTTGGCCAAAGTGTAGTAGAATTTATTTGGAAATAGTCCACTCATCAAAGCAGTAATTGTTGTCTTTTCCTCATAATCAATAACTTCGAGCTTCTCGTTATTGAAACGAGTTATATAATCCCTGGTGCTCTCACCTGCTTTTTGTCTAACACTTAACAAGTGTACTACTCGTTTAACTGGTTTTTCTCCAAAATAGAAATTTCCAATAAAGAGCTCAGCCAGTTGAACGAAAGTTGAAATCTTCCCCCGAGGAAGATTATTGTACCATATTTGAGCAGATCTGGTAAGAGTTCTCGAAAATGCCCTGCATCTCATCTCATCTAGCACGGCATAGATATCGACAGCAGCTTGATACTGTTCTATTTGAAGGACAGGGTCAGTTTTTCCATCATATTTAGGAGTCACAATAGGGGCCTTGGACTTTGATGGTGTGGAAAACTCCACAATTTCCTGGATAAAAGGTGTCCCTTGGACAAAAGTTATTTGTAGAAGATTCTTGACCTTAGACATTTCCCCTAATCTATCTTCTAACCTTTGAATAGAGCATTTCTAGGCATCATTTTCCTCCTTGGGCCTGTTGGTTCGAGCAACTGATCGTGTTGAATTTGCTTCCTGGGATCTTTCATTACGAGCAGTTGGTTGTGATTGGGAAGAACCCTCCCTCAGATCGGATGGTCGTTGAAAGTTCCTCGACACAATCTTAGGAGGACTTATATTCCTCCTAGGGCCCAAACGATCAAAAGGAGAGACCCTACTTAATCTCTCCAATGCACTAGTCCTTTCTGGAGAGAGAGTGATGTTTTTTTGAGTGTCTGTAGCTCGTACCGAGGAAGTACGCCCAGGCTGATAAGAGGAATCATGAGATCTCTCAGTACGATATGAATCGGTGCGTCTGGATCGAGATTCTTCTGAGAGTAATGTTCTCCTAAAAGGTAACCGGGTATTTCTTTGAACGCCTCGTTGTCCTAAATGAGTAGGTACTCCACCCTGGACAGTTTGTATGAGTTGTCGCATTATTTCTTGCATGGTCGTCTGTCCCTGGGCCAAATTAGCCATTATTCCAGCCAGATCTTGAACATTTGGGGGAGTAGATTGATTTGGGGGGTTTCCAGCGTTTCGATTATTGGATTCAGTATTATCAGCCATTTGTGATGAATTATTTTGGTGAAAAACGAAAATTACAGTTGTTTCCCACAAACGGCGCCAATCTATTGATGTAAAAAATTAGATTATCTCTAAATTTTTTATCACAGATAAAAATAAATAAGACAAAGAATTTTAAAGTGGTTCAGCCTTGAAAGAATGGCCTACGTCCACTGTTTTGTTATTGCTTGACTGTTTGGAATTCTGGATAACAGGTTTTTACCAAGAAATTCTGAGTCCCCTGCTAATGAGGAGGTTGCAGTGTATTTATAGCCTTGAGGCTGTACAAATGAAAGGACAATGCGCTGTTCTCTAGTAGACATGTACATCTGTATGATAATAATAAGCATTTAATGCACAGTCATCCTCTTAATTATCCAGATATAAATGCTCTGTACGAGATACTGCTCGGACCGCCTAAGTAGCTCGGCATACATGAGTTGCTCGGTAGAATAAAGTTCCTCGGAGAACACTTGCTGCTCGGAGCGCCTGAGTTGGTCGGAGAGGTTGAGTTCCTCGGAGTCAAGGTGTTGTTAAAAAATTTTTGCAGGCGTCGTGTAGATTGACACGTGTCTCCACATAATTGGCCCACGTCAGCAGACTAAATTTGGTATCAACAGATACGATGGATCATGTGAACAACGTCCATGACCTTTTGCCAAATTACTAAAAGAATACGGTACCGCCCCATAATACACAATGCCAGGGCAACCTATAATGAATGGTGTTGCTGAGAGATGAAACATAACGCTTAAGGACCTGGTAAGAAGTATGATTAGACATTCTTCTTTGCCAGAATCACTCTGGGGAGAGGCACTTAAGACTACAGTATATATTTTAAATAGATTACCTAGTAAAGCGGTAGCTAAAACCCCTTATGAACTATAGATAGGCCCCAAGACTATCATGAAGCATTTACACATTTGGGGATGTCCAACTGAGAAAAGGACTTATAGGCCAAATGAAAAGAAATTGGACTCAAGAACTATTAACTGACATTTTTTGAGTACGCTGAACGATCGAGGGGTTTCAATCTCTACTATCCCTCAACTAAGTCCTTTTTTTAGACGAGAAATGAGACATTTCTTGAGGATGTTGAGTTTTAGGTTGAAGATACGGTTAAGAATAAAAATGTTGTCTTTAAAGAGGAGTCAATTCCTCTTTCAAACATTAATCAACTGATAATGTTAAAGAAGACAACAATGAGGACTTTCCTACTCAAAATCATGAAATTTCTTCGGAAGAGAAAACTTAACAACGTCATGAGGAAGTGACACTAAGTCGATCCACTAGAGATAGAAGAAGTGAAATTTTAAGTGATTACATTGTGTTTCTTCAATAGCATGAGATTGACATAGGGTCGAAGGAAGATGATCTAATCAACTTCCAATAAGTCAAACAAAGTACCAACAATCGAAAGTGGTTTGATGCCCTGAATGATGAGATAAAATCCATGATACATAATGACGTTTGGGATCTTATCAAATTTCCAAAGATGCGATGCCCATTGGTTGTAAATGGATATTTAAAACCAAACGGAATTTTAAAGGAAATTTTGGGAGATATAAGGTGTGTCTAGTTGCAAAGGGTTTCACTCGAAAGGAAGCCATTGACGCTAAGGAGAGTCTCTCTAGTTTCAACGAAACACTCCTTCAGGACAATAATGGCACTTGTAGCTCATTTTGATTTATAGGTACATCAGATGGATGTTAAGATGAGTTTTCTCAATGGTGACATTAAGTAAATCATATATATTATGCAACCAGAAAATGTTTCTCAGGTGATCCAGAGTCTATGGTTTGCAAACTCAAGAAATTCATATATGATCTCAAACAAGCTTCCCGTCAATGGTATCAAAAGTTTCATCCAGTTATTATCTCATATGGTTTTAAGGTTAATGAAGTTGATGACTATGTATATCATAAGTTCAGTGGGAGAAAATTTATCTTCCTTGTTGTCTATGTCTATGACATACTACTAGCTAGTAGCAATATATGCTTATTGCATGAAACCAAGAGATTTCTAACTAAGCATTTTGAAATAAAAGATATTGGGGATGCCTATTTTGTATTGGGAATTAAGATACACCGAGATCGCTCTCGGGGTGTCCTTAAGTTATCACAAAAGAGCTATATCGAGAAGGTACTCGCTACATTTGGCATGAAAGATTGTGTACAAGGAGATACTCCCATTGTTAAAGGATGAAATATCGTTGCCAAAGCCGTTTATAAAAATAAACTATTTAAGCAACTCCGAAAGTTTGTTGAAGAAACTCTTTACTAAAATCAAACTGATTTTGAACACAAGATGTGTTAACAAAAAATATGTACGAGATATGGACAAGATTTGATAACAAGTTTTAGTAAACAGTTTAAAATGTTTTAAACTCAGCACACATCAGAATGGGATGAGAAGATGTAGAAATATTGATACTCAGGATTTTTTACGTGGTAAAACCTCAACCTTGAGGAAACATCCACGACTCCCTCTACGGAGTAAAACAAAAACAATCACTAAAACAAATATGCGAGTTACAACCTATTTAACTAACATGCACACAAAAACAAATCTATACAAGTTCAGGATTGTACCCTCTGGCGTCCTTAACTTTTCTGCAGATCTTGTTTGTTGATGTAGTTGTCTCAGTTTGTCAACTCTTCTTTGTTTCAGCACTTTACGTCGACTTATGTTCACCAAATCTTATAGCCAACACTTTCAGTGTTTGTAGTGTGAAGATGTTTGTGAATGGTGTTCTAAAACACATGCATGCACACACACACACACTTATTAGTTACAGACGATCCTAACAAATCACATATAAAGTCTATATGCAGTGTATTTGTTATTTTTCTTTCTTACAAAACCAAGAACCTTTATGACCTTTCAAAATAACCCAGATTCCACGGAGATCTTGCTTAAGAAATCGGTCAAGACCTTTCTCAATCACTTTTGAAAATATTATGTGGATTGAGAACCCTCCAAGTGCGAATCCCACTAGGTCAGGTTAGGTTTTGTAAAAACAGAAATAGAAAAACATATATTGTTGATTCTGAAGTAAGAAAATGTTTTAACAGTAAACAATCAACAACGAAATTCTCAAGATGAGAAATAAATGCAACTAAGTGTATTATGACATGCAAAACTACAGATCTATGATTTCTATTGAACCAGAAACAAGATTTGAGTCTATGTCTAAGTTGGAAATAAGATTTATGAACACAAGGATTTCAGCAACCCATAAATCACTCAACTCGAACTCTCATAACTCAAGAAACACTAAGGATGGTGTTTATCTGGTTATGGTGTTTATGAAGAGTAAGTGGTTTAGGTTTTGAGGTATTTGGACGAAGTTAGGGTTTCTAACTTGGGTCTGGTTTCTCTCTTTAACTTCTCTCTTCTCTCTTCTCTCTCTCCTCTCTCTCTCTATTCTCTGAGATTTTTCAAAATGGCAAAAGCTTTCGAAGGCTGAGATGGGAGGCCTTTAAATAGGAAGAGAGGAAGATTCCAGAGCATCGTTCAAAAATAATGGCTGAGATTGAGTCAAGCTCCTTTGACTGCAATCCAAGGGCTCACAACAGGCGGTGGATTAAACAGGCTGTGATTGGCTTAAGGGTTTACACTGGGATTCACTCAAAAGACATGCAGGCCATCGATAAGGGTTGATCTAAGGGCTGAAAGCACGCGATAGTTTGTCTCAGTAAAGAAACACAGTTCAGGCCAATCAGAGGACACCAGGTGTAGGCCTGAGGATGAATGTAAACGCGCGTCCCAAAATAATTACAAAGCCAACCCTAGAGTCTCTAGCGCTTTCGGTTTCTACCCAGAGTAACTTTAGGCCAATAAACACAACAATACATAATTATACATTAACCCCAAGACCTTTTAAATCAAGTTTTAATTAAATAAAACCTTGTTTAAAATATGTTTTAAGTTCCCAAAAAATTATTAATAATCAAATTGAGGGATTTAAACACACTCACAACATTAATACTCATAGTGGTGCAATATGAAATGCAAGAATGAAATTCTAAGTGTGTGAGTGATGGCTATAGTCTCAGGATCATCACAAGATGTATGGAAGAAGAAGCAACCCAATCTCTGAAGCTCTTTTGTTTCTAGGATAGACACTATTTTGTCACAATTTCCAAACTAGATGAGCTCTTATACAGTCTAGACTCAAATGAGTCAAAAGTATAAGGGCTTCAAAGGAGACGCGTTTAGTCTATGTCGTGCCCCAAGAATGATGCTGAAAGTAAAGAAATGAAATAGGTTCCTTATGATTCAGTTACAGGAAGTCTTATGTATGCTCAAGTATGTACGTGTTTAGATTGAGCATTCATAGTAGGTATGGTGGGCATATATTTAAATAACCCTGAGATGGATCATTGGAAAGTATACAAAAGGGTTGTTCGATATTTATAAATTACAAAGTTTTACTTGCTCATCGATTGGAGGTCAGATAATTTAGAGACCATTTGGTATTCTGATGCCTACCGTATCGATTGCCAAAATACTAAGAGATCCACTTCTAGCCATGTCTACATGTTGTCTAGAGGTGCTATTTCTTGTAGGAGTGCTAAGCAGTCACTCATTACACCTTCCACTATGGCAACAGAGTTAATATCTTGTTATGAGACAAACAATCATGCGACATGGATAAAAAAATTTGTCACTCGGTTGCGACTTTTGGATAGTATTGAAAGACCGCTAAGATATATTGTGACAATAACTCAATAGTTCTATATTCGAATAACAACATAGGATCGCTGAAGTTTGTGCACATAGACATTAAGTTTCTTGTTGTTAAGGAAAGAGTTCAGAGTAAGATAGTGTTTATTGAACATATAGGAACACACTCCATGCTCGTGGATCCCCTTACTAAAGGATTACCGCTCAAGGTATTTCATGAGCACACTGCTCATATGGGTGTTGTTTTAATTGATGCTATGCAATTTTAGTGGGAGTTTGACTTTATTGTAATGGTATTTTCTCTGACACTATTTAGATACTTTATGTATGTTTCATCTTTCTGCAGAATAAAATTGATGGTATTATCATTTTATTGTTTACTCTGAATGTTTTGTCTTGTAATTGTTGTTTAACATAAGGTTTAAAAGACTAAGGTTTGATCTCACTACGGAATAAAGTAAGGATCAATTGAAAATAGGCATGTGTGAGATCACATTGCATGTAATTTCCAGTCGCATATCCATACTTGATCTGTGCCATTGAATATATTTGGTATGGTGATCATTGATGGATCAAGCTACGAAATAAATTTTAAAAATATCGCTTTGGTCTCATACTGGTATAAGAGACGAACCAAATTGATTCGAGAGATTTTTTATGAATAGATAGCAGATATGGTGCGCACCTAAGGTTATCGAATATAATTTCCTTTCAAATTAATATGTAGCCCAGGTGGGAGATTGTTGGAATATTTTAAATATTCTAATGTGGGCTTAGTTATTAAGTAGCAATTGTATTTGAGCTTCTATTGTGATTGGGTTAATTAAGTGATTTAATTAGTAGATCCTGACAAGACATCTAAAATAAGTCTGGGCTTTGTAATGTATGGTTACCTAAGAGTCAGCTAATGGTCACTTGAGAGTCTAATTGTTACTCGAGAGTCACCTAATGATTACTGTAGAGTCAACTAATTAGAATTAATAGGGTTCTAATTAGATGCCTATATAAAGAAGCGTTTTGATCCACAAGGATAATGTACTCGCATACTCTCCTTCTAATTTCCCATCAGTGAGAGAGAACTCATAAAGAGAGAGGGATTAGTCTATGGAAGACCTATAACCCCCCTAAATCTCATTCACTCATATGGATTCAAATACACAGTTCTAACATATTCTTATTAGGTAATTTTGATAATATAATATATTGATTAAGTATATATTAAGGATTTTTAATTCCAACACTGAACATTTTATACGCTTTTACAACTTGTACCACAGAGCAAATAAACTGTCTTCACCAATTTGTCATCATGCATGAACACATATCAACCTACATGTAGGGATGTAAAATGAACCAAGCTACTCGAGATCGGATCGTGTTCGTTCGGGAAAAGATCGTTCGAGACTAGCTCGTAAAATAAATGAGCCAAGATTGAAAAAAAGTTTAAGCTCATTATCTAATTGAGCTCGGCTCGGATCCAGCTCGATCACCAATATCCATTCTAAACTAGTGTAAAATAACCAAGCTACTCGAACTTGGTTCGTATTCATTTACTTGGAAGCTCGTTCGAGCTTGGATCTTAAGATAAATGAACCGAGCTAAAACATACTTTTAGGCCCGCTTACATTTGCAAACCAAGCTTGAGCAACCTTAAGCTCGGTTCGGCTCGCCTCATTTTCACCCCTACCTACATGCACTCCTTACCTCCAAAAGTTCCAGACGAGGGTCCCTCAATCATCCCTTCCCTAACATCTCCGTCCATAAAGGTGTATAATAAATATAAATACAAAAAGGGTATAATTGATATCCTTAACTCAATTCCTTCGAAGTTGAAAAAAGAAAATACCCGAGAGCCGTTTACGAAAATTGAGAATTTCATGTGAAGAAATATATTTTTATTCATTTCCTCAACTTCTCAATGAACCTATGTTAAGCTAACAAGTCAAGTAAAAAATTCCAATTGACGTGGTCATAAAATCATCAATTTATTGCTTACATGCCAAGAAATTTGCTCCTTACACAAGAATCAATGCTCTCATTTTTGCTCATCCCGACTGATAATTTTTTTAGACAAGTTCGTTGTTGTAAATTTATGGGTCTTGAGTTTACAAATTTGTATGGTAGGATATTTGACTTTTGCCTTTAGTTTTTCTACATCATTTATTGTGACAATAAAATTATTTGCGTTCCAATGATCTCATGGTTTGTGCTATGAGTTAAGAGATGAAGAACCCCTAGAAATTCATGTTCAATTTATATCATTATAGATTAATGCTATATAGTACATCCCTAGCTATTTTAAGCATTCACTACTCCTACTTCTAAGTGACATCATTTAATTACCCCCCCTATGGATGTTGTACGTAGCTGAGTTGCATAAAAAATATTTTCTAAATCTAGTGAATTCAGATTTCTGAAATTGAGTTTCATTTGGATTATTATCATGAACAATTCCAAGCAACTTAAAATTCAATGACATCTTGACATGTTTCTTCTTGTTTCAATTTACCATGAAGAAATATGTCACACCTCAAATCATAGGTGTAAATCTTACTAGGTTTATTAAATCCCAAACAATCAATCTTGAGTTATTGTGTTTCTCACATAAAACCATAATAAATAATAGGCGGAAGCGTAGCTTAATCCATTATAGTGTTTGTATTACACTCCTCGAATTATTACAACAAGAATTCGGTATTTCTCTCTCTTCACGACTTAAACAATTTCTCAGACTTAATATGCTCAAACTTTTCTCTCCAGAAATCTTTTCTCCGATAACCAAGGATGGGACATGGTGTGGGCTTTTATAGGGTAGAGAGAGAACTCAATTCTAAACCAATAGTTATTTCTCTTCACCATCAAAGATACCAATAAAAATAGGACATGTGTAATTATTGGATATTTCCTTAAAAATTCACAATAATATAATTGAAAAGCATAATAAATCACATGGGCCATTTTAAAATATTTAAATAATATAATTTTTTTTCTAATAATTGGTTCTGATATTTTTTAAAGTTACTACACAGAAACTAGTTTGTTTGAAGTAGGTTCTATAAAGCCAAATAAAGTAAAAAAGATATAAATAGTTTATTAAATGAAGGCTAAACAAGATGTTATTTATTCCCACTTACCTATTTCAACACAAACAACTATCACTTGCAATATGTAAGTGGTCCTATCAGTATTCTATTAACCTGGGAATTATATGTCTCTAACAAAGATATTGTAGATTATGAATCGACCAAATATATTCTCGATTATGTGTTCCTTTGAGTGGACATATCAGGAATGAATAAAAAGTTATAGCTCTGTAGAAATGGAAGACCCATTATATATATATATATATATATATATCCTTTGAAATGTTTAAAAATAGCAAAACAAGTTTTTTTGAACTGATTTTTTAAAAATAGCTAAATTAGTTTTTTTGAGCTGGATTTTTTTACATGGATCCGTTGAAATGTTTAAATATCACATAAAAAAAATTAACTCAAAAATATTTTTTCTACTATTTAAAAAAATGATGTGCAAACTTAGTGTGCACATGAGTCTCTCTCTCTCTCTCTCTCTATATATATATATATATATATATATATATATATACAGTCCTGATCTTGTGCGGACTAGTCCGCATTTTAAGAATGCGGACCGGACATGTGTCACCTGGCGGTGAGCCCAGAAAAGAGAGAGAGTGTGCCTATAATTTAGGCGATAATTTCTAGGCGCAGCGTTAGGTGACACATGTCCGGTCTGCATTCTTAAAATGCGGACTAGTCCGCACAGGAGCATTATATATATATATATATATATATATATATATATATATATATATATATATATATACACACACTAGTGGAATGCCCGTGCGTGAAGGCACAGAGAACATTTTGAAAATACGTAATTGCAAAACGGTAAAAAATTCCAAAGTACGTAACTGTAAAATGGGAAAAAATTCGTTCCCCAAGAAAACAAAGTGTAATTTTTAAAAAATTGACCATAATACCCTTTATTTATTGGACTATCCACCCTGCTGAACAAATAATAAATAGTCCAACAGCATTATTTCAAATAGTCTAAATTCATCAAACAAATTTACATACAACATGAAATTTACAATATTCATCAATCGAATTCACATTGTGCCTCAAATAAATAAAGTATCGATTTTTTTTTAAAAAAAAAATCGACATAATCTCCTTTATTTATTGGACTATCCACCCTCTTAAGGGATAACAACCAATCCGACCAATCCACTAATAAAAAAATTTAAGCATAGTTTCCTCTTGAAATCAAAGCACAAACATATTATCTGCAACAAATGGGTGTAAAGAACATGAGTAAAAGAGGTAATATACTAAAGAAAATTGTGTTTTTATTTGAACCCCCCACATGCCTCAAATAAGATTCAACAACATGACATGACATGAGATAGATAGTTTCTAAACTAAAGAATCATTACAGCATATATCTACGTATATCTACATCTGTAGCAACGTTGAGCCGTGTGCTCTGTCAAACTGCATATAGGATTCAAATATTTAATCCAACCATTATTTTCCATAAAGTTTTGCTTTTTTTGGAAAAAAAAAATCAATAGCTAATTATCCATAAATTAGAGAAGAATGAAGAGTATACCTGCAAGAGATTGACAACGGTTAAGCTCCCCAGCCTCAACCTGTCCACCAGGCTCTTTGTCTCGGTGGCTACAATACTCAATGAACCTTTAAAATCTCGAGTAGCGTAAATCATTACCCCTATCTAAGAGATAAGGAAATTATGAGCGATAGAGACCGAAAGTTCTATATAAAAGCATTGCCAACAAATATAATTAACACCAATAATGTACCATTTTTACACCTGGAACTGCAATTTTCGGACTGGGAAAACAAATATAAATCAAAGAAATCGAAAGAAAAACATATGTACCATTCTGATTTTGCCCAAAAAGTCGGCAATAGTCACATAACCCCATGCCTACTGTACAGATGCACCAACACGGCAAAGCACTGTTTAAATTTTCAACAGAAAGAACTGTTTTAAGAGAGCCCATCTTACACAACACCACACATACCATCTTACTAGATTGTCCAAGAACTGTTTAAATTTTCAGCAGAAAGAAAACAACTATTTAATATAAAATTAAAACTTCACCGCATAATTGAAGCCACAACACCTAGATATTATAAAGAACAAAATAAGTGCCGTCAAAGAGAGAAAAATGCAGAAAAAAAAACAGTACACATTTAGATAGTTAGCTTCATAGTATGAGGCTTGCTCTGCTAAGCTAATTAATAAATAGAAAAGTAGCTTCATAGTAGATAATTAAATTTCTATGGATAGAAGGCCTTCCATTGGTCCTCACTTGGGACTTTCTTTCAAAAAACTTCCTATAAAGTACCTTAGTTTCCCTATTTATAAAGGTAAAAGTAAGATTGTTTATTTTAATGAGATCTTAGATAAAATTCGAAGCAAGTTTAAAGGATGAAAAATAAAATTTCTCTTTGCTGGAGGAAAGCTAGTTCTCACAAAACATGTCAACTTCCATTCCCACTTACACTCTTGCTTATATTAAACTACCTCAAGCCATTGTCTATATATTCCATAACATTTTCTATATATTTTTCTGCGGAACTGACTGGGTTAAAGGAGACAAATATCTTTGTCTGAAAAGGCAGAAGTTGTGTCTACCAACTGATGAAGGGAGTTTTGGTATGAGATAACTCTAAAGGTATCTAAAGGTATCTGGGCTTAATTTATCCAGAAGACATACAAAAAAATCCTTGCAAATAGGTAGTACATGGTCTCATACCATTTAAAGAATTTGAGCAGTTCAAAGCTTGGTTCAGGAGCACTCTATTGCTATAGGTGAAGACATGGGTTGGACTCCTTCTACAAATCACCTTAATCACCTTATACTCGCGGGTAATTTCCACTTGCCTTACTTCATTACACAAACATGAAGATCAATGAATTTACCTAAGATCAAACCGCAATTTATCATAAGAATGCGGACATTCTAGAAACTGTAAACATAATATGTAAACTATAAGCAAAGGGGATTTTTGGAATGCATAGTTAAAAAAATACAGTATTTGCCTCACATTTAGTAGAGAATTACCAATGGAAATATGTTTCACCTCCTGCTCTTAGGATATGAAGGAAAAACAGTAAGTCCTGCAATATCAAAAACTAAAATGCGAATCATTTAAACTTCAACTTAACATACTTAAATTGGAATGTAAATATTATATGGATCCAAGACTGGATCAGTGGTAAGATCTTATACAAAAATCTCACATCCAAATAAGATAGGAAGAAAGCCCGTTTGAAACTCACCCCAAGAGCATGTAGTCTTGACTATTCTGCTCGACTACTTTTTAGGCATATACATGGAGCCCACTTTTCTATGTCTGCCCTCTCCTGTATTCTCCCATGTCCACCACGATTGTGTTGTTGCTTGGTTCTCTCTCAGTGACATCTCACGTTTCACTTTTTTCCCCGACTCTTTCTCACCACTGGAACCACAACAAAACCATTGAATAATCTACCTGCACTTGACACAACAGAACTACTGATGATAAGTTTTAACATTAACTAAAGACCACAGTAGAGAGATAAATATATCAATATAGATGAAAAAGTAAACTCCTGTCACATTAGCTCAAAATACAGTAGTCATATCGAATAAAAGTATACTACCTTTCACCCAAATTATTAATCCCCCCATCAAAACCCCAAAACACATGGAATGTGTCCTAGTATAACCATGTCTAGGAACAATAACAACACATATGGAATGAACACTGAATTGTTGGGACACGACTGTGCTGCTGTTGGTGTTCTAATTTCATTCGTTTGGTTGTTTCCTCGCGTTGCCGCTGTTGCTGCCACTTTTTCTTCATAGGCATTATTGGCTTGAAATTGTTATACCAAGGAATCGTAGAAACACCGGGCCAATTAAAAGCTATCTCGTATGGCACTTAATTTGAGAAACTGAAAATCTCATCCCAAGACAGTCAGCAGGGGCCATCAAATCATGGTCCATGTATTAAAAAACCAAGTAGTTTCCACCTTTATACTTGTTACCATCCAGCCTCCTTTGATCATCCCTCTCTGGACTTGATGATGTTACGATCTCTTTTAGCATAATTACATTTTTGTGATGCGGCTGCTTTAAAATTTTGAAAATAGAGGTCGCAAAAGATACCTAGTTTCAAACTTTGTTGGCATTCGGACTATCGGTGGATGGAGCTTGCCCCGAAAAGAAAGCTAGTGATATCTATCCCACTACTATTCAGTAGCGGTATCCTCATCGAGTTATGGTTCTGTTTCAAGTTTCCTCATCCGACCCTTTCTTCCAGCAAAGAAGAAAAAATTGATGACCCATCTGAATAACTGAATAGCTTATCTGACAAAATAATTAAAATTCTTACATAGACAAACAACCGTTTTCATGTCTAAATTTGACGATTATTGGCAAATTATTTGATTATTTGATGATTAATCGCATTGGTGACTTGATGATTATCGGGTATAACCTGTCCAGGAGAATAATTTGATGATTATTTGCAAATTATCTGTCCAGTAGAAGGCATCCAAGTGGGCACTCGGTTAGCTTCAATACTTGAGATTTTCGAATTGGATGTGCATAAAGTCATAAAATAGTGACAATAACTTCAAACATGACACTTACATATTGGCTACTTCAATAACCCCTTGTCAGCAGGTCAACTCAGAAAGCTTCAGTTTTTCAATCTCTCTGACAACAATATCATTTAACTCAGCATGATGAAGTTGATATCAATAATCTAGAAAAAAATAATATTTTAAATCATGTAAAGGATATTAGCATGGCTTTATCAAGAGATTGAACAATACAGAGTCAAAACCTTATGAATACACAAATGGATATACTCGTTCCTAGCCAATTTTTTCTTTTGTTTGAAATATTGCACGACAGTAATATAAACTGTTTTCAGATTATGATCATACATCACCAACAATAATATAAAATGTTTGAGCGTAATATCTCCACGTTATACCTGTTGAAAGACTGCTGGAAAATGGAAATGTATTGTGACGCAACCTCGACATCGAACTTTGACTATTATCCCCTCCGTCTCCAATATAGAGTCAACAGATAAACCCGAACCAGAGCGAGTGGTACAAAGGACATCACCTTTTGTTTGGAAATTAGTTCACCCGGGATTATCTCCAATGCTTTTTCCAACCAAGGATAAACCAATTGGATCCTCAATAATCTCCTCTGGTACAGGCTTATTGGGGATCTGTCTAGTAGTTAAATAACACTTCACCCATGGAGTGGCTGGATTCAAATCACATTTGCCGTTTTGATTGCCCATGTTTTTCCACCAAGATATTATTGCCTTAAAATTCATTATAGTATCTGCATGTGTCGAATAAAAGGTCAATATGTGTCAAAACGTGCATATTCTATATTAGTAAAAGTGTAAAAAAATACAATGATAGAGAATAAGTAGTTGGATACATAGAAAATGAAATGTCTCATAAAGACATATGGAATGGTCTGTTCCTGAGAGAAGAATAACCCATCAGCCACAGATCTTCTATATTAGCATTTTAGACTTTTTACGATATATAAGTATAATAAATAATAAATTTTCATTCATCGTTAAACTAAATAAGCTCATGGAAATTTTCATAGGAGACACAAATGGTATTCTGAATACTAATGGCATGTTGAATAAATATATACGCGACTACTAATCGGGATTGCAGGCCTAACCTTCGGATGTTCGAGAATAAATATATGCTCCATGTGTTGCGCTAACAACGCACACGTTGTTACTTAACATACGTATGTTATAGATCAAAAATAAAAACCGCAACAGCATTTGAAAGAACTACTGAAAATTCAAATTTGGTACAATGCACATAGAATGCACTGGGAACTCGCATGGTAAAGTTAGCTCCAAGACATAATTCCAAACTAATGTTTTAGGTGTAGACGTAATATATGATCCATCATGCCTTCCTCATCTTATTTAAGTTCTTGTTATTATTCTGAATCGAGAAAAAACATACACCCATCATACATCTGATTCCAGTGGCAAGGATGGACAGGGGAAAAAACAATTTGCACTGCTATTTCTTATCCCAGATGTCAGTTTGGTGCATCGAACGAAGGGACTGTTGCTTATATAGCTTTGGTCACAATATACCATTTTCTTGCATTAACAGGCCACGCAGTTACAGACATCACTGATAAAATTAAACAACAGTCCCTTCCTTCGATGCAGGTGGGTCACTATCTGGCTCTGTTTGGTGTGTAACAGATGGGGCTCGGGTTAAGCTTCAAGTTAGTAATATCTTTCGAGGGTTACTGGTTAGAGTTGGATAGGAGTGGACAGTAGGTGGTTTGGGTTTAATCATATACCAACTAATAAGACTAAATTCTGCAGAAACACCTGCTTGGCTTTCCACCCATCGACGCGATCGTAACTTTATTACCTGTATGCTCATGCGATGTGCCCCATGGAACTTCCGTACACCATGCCTAAGGCATCCTACACACACACGCCCATCATCATCAAGTAGTGAATGTCAATTTAAATCAAGAACACAATATAGATGCAATAATAAATATAAATGAACCATGGGAAAGAGACCAACATCATTATAAAATTCTTCCATCCTTTGCATACTGATGCCACGAAACACACCGTAAGTGATACTTTAAAGGCAAAGATATTAGGTAATGAATTATAAAAGAACAGTGATATTTTACCTTGAACGTTGTATGAGGTTGATCCACTATAGATATACAATATACTTAGTTCAACACATAGTTATTTTAGCACATTAGTGTACCTATAAAAATGTAGACCTAAAAAATAGTTAGTTCATATGTAGAACTATAACACGATATAGTTAGCGACACTTTTAAATATTGGAAATATCAGAGTACACCACTCGAAGTTGAAATACAAACATTGATCCCTTTCCAACAGACTATAAGGTTGCAGAAACTGAGATTTTTATCTAGTGGAGAAAATTAAGTGTAATTATCCTTCATGGGAGAACATAAAACAATTTAAATATAATATGTTTTGCATGTCCAGAGATAAGAAGTTATAATTTAAATCCATAAGATTCTATTCCTCCAATTGAAAATAAAAATGAAATTTGGAAATACAATTAATAATACATATAAGAACACAGTTATTAACTATGCAATCCAATACTTTTTATCAATTGCATAGTTAATAATCCAGTACTTCAAGAATTGTCCATCAATAGAGCCTTGAAGAAGACAACAATTTTTATCAAGTATGGTCAACAGATCATGTAACATACAGATTAGAGGGCTATATGTAATCCAACAGATCAGATCTAATCCAACAGATTATGTAACCTACTGATTAGAGGGCTATATGTAATATTTGAAGCAGAACTCAATTAAACAACGGAGTCCCTCAATATAGTGTCTCATACAGAATTCATATTCGTATGATTTATAGGTTCTGCTTCGGAACAAACATTCTGATTTACAGTTTCTACTTCTAAAAATGGAAGCTATTTGAAGTAGTATTCAGTAAGAACCTATACATCATTGTAGAAAAATAAACAATGGATAAAAATATGCATAAACATACGTTGATAAACAAATTCATAAAACCTCCTGAACCCCTAAATTCCCAGAATACAGTCACCTTCTTAAAACAAATAAGAAACTGAACAGTTTTAGTATTGAGGCCAATATGAAATACTATAAAATAGATTTGAGTGACTTGATAAGATGAAGAGCAATATCACCAAAATATTCTAAACCACATCCACCAAATAAAAAATAACAGTCAACATAATAATACAATATACTCCAAATAAGAAACAATAGTAGACAACCATTTCACTACCAGCTAAGAACTAACATATGTCACATTTTGTTTGTAACATGGAATATAAATACATGGACATAAATTGTCATTGCATTTTAAGTTGTAAGCTTAAAATGCAAACATAATGACATAACTATAATTATTGTCAGTTTTGATTCCTTACTCATCTAATAGTGATATAATTATTCTCAAAATGTAGAATCTGAATGTTTCATGTAGTGCTAAAAGTTAAAATAGAAAAAAAACTGAGTTAGGCATTTTGACGAACATTTCATGGGACATGAAAATATGAGACATTTGACACACTTTTTTCATAAGAAACTGATGACTGAAAAAAAGATGAACTACACCAAAAGATGAACTACACTTTTTTCATAAGACCCATCTACCTTGACCTCCAATAAGCCCCAAACCCAAAACCCATTTGGGTATTCTTCAAGGATCCTTCTCTCACATATCCCTCTATTTCTCACCTGAACGGCTTATTTTCAAACATTTTTTCATTCTTGTTATTTTAGTTACTTACTTTATTTCTTCAAGCAGTGAGGCTTTTGATAGTGATCAACAAAATGGTGAGTGAGAATCCTTATCACTGACTGAATAGTATTATTTTAATTAGATGGTGTCTTTAATTCGCCTATCGTCCTGGACCTGGAACCGGGGGGTATATTAATAGACACACGTGTCACACGCGTGTCCGTTGCCTCTAGCGCGTACCAATTGCAACATAGAAATTAAAATTAATTGGTTGTAATTTATTTTTTTTGTTAAGATTCATTAAAATGTTCATCTTTTATGTTCACTTTTGAACATCTCCCTATATATATATATAGACATATACAGTACTGCTCTTGTGCGGACTAGTCCGCATTTTAAGAATGTAGACTGGACATGTGTCACCTGGCAGTGAGCGCAGAAAAGAGAGAGAATGTGCCTATAATTTAGACGATAATTTCTAGGTACACCGTTAGGTGACACATGACCAGTCCGCATTCTTAAAATACGGACTAGTCCACACAAGAGCATTATTATTACATATATATTTATATATATATAGGGAGATGTATGTATGTATATGAGAGAGAAAATGGGTAGAAGAAAATGAGTAAAGATTCTAAGTAGTTATGATTTGAAGACAAGTGCTGCGGAGTGCTAAAGAAAGGTGATTGTTACCTTCCGTAGCCATCTTTGCTAGCTGAGACTTGCTGGGGAAGTAGCCCGCCTCAAATATGGAGGTAGAAGTCACTAAGGTGTTGAACTTTTTATCGTTAGCACTAATAGACATAGCCCTTCTTGTTTTATGCTTCTGGCACTCACTTAGTGATAAATTATCAATATTTGTATGGAAGTTTAATATTAGTACAAAATCAAAGAACATGGAAAATATAAAAAATAGGACGTGGCCATAATTCAAAACGGTTGCAGCCTTGTTTACCTAGCTTAGAGGGGCGTCCCCACTGCCGCGGCATCCTAAATGACATCTCTCTCTCAGACTCCCCAGGCTGGATTTCCCACCCTTCTCCAGAGATGAAAAAATATTTTCCTTTCCAGTTTTTTACACTGGTAGGCCTCCCAGAATAAAGGGATTCATCCTTATTGCGGACTAAAAAATAGTAATACCCCAAAAATTTTACGGAGTTTTTCGTCAGGCGGTATTAGTGGAAAAACTCGGCGGGAGTTATGTCTTGCTTGAACTTTTTCTCCCACAAGACAATTGAAGCAAGAATTGCCCTCTAACCATTGGGGTCTACTTGGGTTGGGGCTAACTTCATTTCTTCAAAAATTCTTCTAACTGGGAGTGGGACAGGTAGTCGTAGCCCGTACATAAATGCGTGAAGGGGGGAGAAGACTACACCATCAGTAATAACGGAGTAAGGTCTTTGGTCCATGGTAGGAGAAGTACAGACCACAGTATTGAGAAATTCAAAGGCTTCAGCCACTTGTTCAACCTACTCTTGAGTCATAATACTGCAGGAGTTACCTCAGATCTGTTGGATGGACCAGTAGGAGCGTTCCTAGCCTCAGAAGGCTCAGTCGCCGCAGTATCAATATCCATTGGGTTGGTACTAGAGCTGGCTTCCTCCTCCATTGGCGTGGTCTCAGAATCCTCCCTACAAGTAGAATCCGGGGAGTCAAAATCTACAACGGGATAGTTTGGCCAATATTTGAGCCGGTAAGGCCCTATTGACTTCAAAGGAGGCACGGAAGGAAGTTCAGGAGGAAAGACTCCAAAGTGTTTTTCCCAAAATCCTCTTAGAAATTTGTCTGGGTCAAAGTTCATATGGCTGCAACAGTACCTGAAAAGTAGAGAGTCCGCAGTTAGGTTCCGCAGCCAATATGGTATTAAGGCTCTCATAAGTCGCGCCAAAAGAGGAAAATGAACTAAATAGAGATGTTAGAAAAATTATCTCACTCTTAAGTGTTGGGCTCTAAAGACCTAAAAGTTAATTGTTATCGCGGCCTATTGTCTTGGGGGAAGTAGGTATGTTATTTTCTTACATGTCGTAGACGTTAAATTAAGGTCTAAAATGTTGCGGATGCTAATCTAAGAACCTAAGGGGTAAAGGAATATTTTACCAAGCAATAGTTGCTACAGGTTGCACCCTGCAACTTAATACAGGTTGTAGCCCTTACTCACTACATGCTGCAGATGTTTCTGAAAAACTTTAAAGGTTATATCGACACAGGGCAGCCCTAAATTACCAAGGGATCATATCAGGCCGCTGCCACACACTCAAACAAGTTACTATTTAGTTGGGTTAATTTGAAGATCAAAGCCCTAGAATTTGAAGAGATTCTTTCAAGAAAACAAAGAACAAGTGGAGAGATTTACTTCTTTACAACTGCGTAGATGGGCCATTCATTGCAATTAAAGGAAACACATTCATATGTTCATTACCTCTCCTATTATGAAGATTGAATTCAAGGTTCAATAGCAGTTATATTCAATAATCAAACAGATGAGAATTCATTTTCGAACGAGTTTAGTTCTTAGAAATTAACAGATATGCGAGTTTAATTTCTATCAGTCAGGTGGAATTTGTCTCAGAAAATATAAAGCCAATATACAAATGGGGTATAAAATGAGAGCGATGGTTGGAAGATTACCTGGAAATGAAGAAATCACAAAGGATCAGCCTCAAACCACCTTCAAAGGCCTTAGACCACCACCAGCTGCCTTGAATAGTCGCCAAAAAGATCAAGGGAAGAAACGAGAAGAGTTCAACTTTCGATTTGCTCTCAAGGTTTTAGGAAATGTAATGAAGTCCACGGGCAGAATAATTTATATAAGAGGGCGCAAGAAGATGAACAATCGCCTTGGAGGTAGTGCGATACCTTGAGAGGACTGGACTACTCATCCGTAGCCCCAATCGCAACCTCTTGGTACTATGACTTGGGGGCTTATTGATATGGCAAATATATCACCCTTCCGTGGATGATACTTAACACATAAGCTTATAGGTCACGGCCATACGCAACACAGGGTGCGGCCCGACCCAGCACAGGGCGTGATATAAACCACTTGGCCTTACATACAAGCCACAGCCTTATACTACAGGGTACAGCACCTATAGCTTTAACCGCATGCAGGATGTATCCTTCTGCTACGTTGGATGCAGCCTTTTACTATGTAGGATGCGACACTCAATATGCTTGGCTTATTGTCCACAACCCCCTCATTCACAGCTACTCCAGACTTATATGTCACGCGCTCAGTGCACGTGACACAACTCACACACCTCACATAAATAGAGGTCTACACCTCGGGATAGGGAGGGTTCACTTCTACTCCTGATCCTTGGGTCAGATTCCACCGTACCTAGCGAAGCCTTGCCAAATTCTCTCTGCATAACCTCATCATATAGCTTGGGGGTTACTCACCTACATCGTAATCATATCCCCGGCACTCCCGAAACTTCTATAGTCATGTCTTCTTCTCTCTCATCTATCTTGTACGCCCATTGTAGCATTGTAAACTTATACAACGACGATATGAATATAATGAGAGGGAGGAACCCAAAGTGCACGTAGACTCTTTTATAGATGAACCACTCTATATTTTGTGTTCATGTCTCTCTACTTGTTTTATTTCGATTCTTTACTTGACTTGCTGATATGAGAACGACTTATGGGAGATTTCTCGTATCATCAGTGAAGTTTTATCCGAAGAGAATGTCATCGTGGTACGAAAATCTTCTCGGTGCATGCCAAGAAGATTGTCTTGTAACATTTTCGTTCCAAAATATAAATTGGACACGTGTCAGGAGTTAGGTTTTTTCACCTGGCATAATCATCACGCGCACTTTGGGTTGTGCGCGCGCGCATTGGGTTGCCTTGTCCGTGCGTCTTCCCAAGCGTGAAGTTAGGGGTAATAATGAATCATTACTACCTATTTTTAGGTACAAATACCCAATTCAAATACTATTTTTACTTTTCCATCCAATCGTCATGTTCTCTTTAGAGAGAGAGAGAACAACCTGCTAACTTTCTTCATTCCCGCCATTAATTTCATTCGTATAACTCCAAGATCTAAGGTGCTTCCATCCATTTTTCAAAACTTTTTAAAGGTTTTGGCTACACATATTCACCATCCTTCTGCAGTTTAGGGTTTCATTTAGGGAAAATCCATTTTTTGTTCTAGTTTTTGTTGCGATTGCTTGGTTTGTTGAGAAATTGGTTGGTTGTTGGATTATGGAGGGTATTTTTTACGACCGTTGATTTGGATGGGCTAGGTATTCCATTTCAAATGGGGTTTCTTCTTTCCAAATGCCATTATTGGTTATTTTTGTGTCTAAGTAGCCCCCAATTTCTAGGGATTTTTGTTTTTCCCTTTAATGAACTACCCTCCCCACATTAAGTGTCTTTTCAAAATCTTAGCTGAGTTAACACCAACTTGCCTTGGTATAAATGTCAGGAGATTTCCATGCCCTCTCTAAGTTTTATGCCTTGAAGACGACCCAAAAAACCCTAAATTTACTCCCAGAGTTTCTTCTACCATAGGGTCTACTTTAAACCCCCTTCAGTAAGAGTTGATTCTCCCATGATTGTGGATAGCTTAATTGCTAAAGGCCCTATTGACAAAGAGAGGTTTGTTAATGTTGTGTCAATATCAGTGGTCAATCTTGACCCTTCTCCTCCTCGTCTTTATCCAAACGAACGAATGGCCTCACCCGCTCTCGTGGTTGTTCCCCTCACTAATGATGGGACATCTAGGGCTTCTGATTCTTGGTACCCAATGTCCACTGATGATGTGAACCATTCTTCTGACATTATAGAGGATGGTTTAGACGATCTAAGGGATAGATACAATATCCATATAAGCATTTATCTCCGTCTTTCAAATCCCTGGGAGAGATTTTATGACCGACACGACACCAATTATATTTGGCTCCCTGTGTGGGTTTTGCAAGTGGGAGTTTAGATGCCCCTTCAACCCATCATACGGTCCATCCTAAGGGGTTATGTTGTGTCCCTTACACAACTCCCACCCAATGTATACAAATCCATACATAGGTGAATGGTTTACTGGTGAGCCCACACTTGGTTTATCGCAACTCCCACCTGATTGGAGATGTCTTTCCCATGGTCTATCATATCAAGGATGATTCCAAGGCCAACAACTACTACTACTTCTCCTCTTGAAAGATCGATCAAGAAATGATTCAGTTTCTAAAGATGAGCAACCATAATTGGAAAAACTAATTCGTCTTCCTAAGGGGTGATTGGGAGTTCAAGTCTGAGGAGAGGGACATGTCATGTACTATCCCTCGTGATTGGTGCTCCCCCAACCACATTGGTACATTTATTATCATATCCTTATATTTTTTCCATTATTACATATGTTTACTGACCACATTTCTGTTCATCATTTTACAGTAAAGAAGGCTCCCAAACTTCATATTTCTCTAAGGGAGTTAATTAGGACGACACGCACTCCCAACCCATGAGACATTGATGACCTCTTTTCTCTTAAGAAGTTTGTTAAGTTGGGCTACTCCATCCCTCTTCATCGCGCCCCTCCTTAAGATGAGAAGATTAACTTGTCTACTGATCGTGAGGTTCAAGGAGGTTCTGTTAAGGAAGTCGCGGAAGGTAATCAAACTTTTGGTCATCTCAGTCGAATATATTTAATCGTGCGATGATGGAGATCGTCCAAGAAACTGGGGGATGAATCCAGAATGAAAAGTCTCCTGTTGTTACTGAGGTCAGGGAGAAGAAGACAATAGAAGAAGAAAAATGGGCAAATGATGAGGCCCAAAAAAATAGAGAATATGAGGCCAAGAAGCAGGCTAAGGCCACAAATGCTTCCAAGGCCAAAGGGAAAGGAAATGTCATTTTCTAAGGGGATAGGGGTGATCATCAGAAGAGGCCTTTTGAGAACCCCCCTCATCCCATTCCTAAACAAAGCAAGACTAGGGTGAGAGTTGAGAGGGTGACCATCGAAAGAGCTCTTTTTCATCGCTTGGTCTGTGATGCTAGATCCCCTTGCCCGTACGGGGAGGTGGATCCTTTTAAGTGGGATCCTAAGATACCTGTGACCTGGGAGAAGATAAGGGCTTATAATAATTCTATTCTCCACAATAAGGATAACGCTGCTAAAGTCCTGGGATATCACGGTTACGTTCGAGATTTCCAGCATCTCGGGCAATTGGATGCAGACGAGCTCTAGAATATGACCCAACACATCATGATGGTGGTAATATTCAATCCATACTTAGGTTTTTATTTCTATTCTTATCATTCTGATCCACTAATTTTACCATCCTTTATAGGATACCTCATGAAGGGCCGTATAAATGGCATTGGTCATCACATCTCAAGCAGAAGCTTGTCTGAGATGGTTCTGTTGAGCTTTATTGAGGCAACGGCTTCTAATTAGTTTGTGAAATAAGAGTTTGAGGCTGATAATTGGAAGTTGCATATGCTCAAGAGCTTTTGTAATGATGCAATGAAAATGTATACTTATCTGAAACAGCTTAGTTCTAGATCTCAAGGGTGGATCCTCCTCATATTAGGCTTTGTTTCATTTTTCATGTTTCTCTATGCTGTTGTCATATCTAAGTTTCTTCCACCAGCTAAAAATCCTATTGCAGCAGCCATTCAAAATGATAGATACTACTGTTTTCCGGAGCCTTTGACAATTCCCATATTAATTGTTACTGTATATTTTCATTGGCTCAGCATGAAACTCTTTAAGCACGCATGAAATTTTGTATCAAGACTATTCAAGGTTATTTTTATACAGGGATAGAAGGATTGGTGTTGTACCAGCGTTACGATCTCATGCTTAGCAACTTTCCAGATTATTGGTTCTAGTTTAGGTGCTTTTCCAGTCTTAGTTATTTTATTTGGAAACATTTCTAAGGGCATAAGCCCGAGATTTATTTATTTACTTATATTATGCTGGAGGTGTGATTTTTATTTGCTGTTGGATTTATTATTTAGTTGGTGTTGGTTTAAATTTAATTATTGTCAGTGAAATATTCATAAAGTTTAAAAAAACATCCTTTTATATTTCAGGGTGCCATGGGTGCCACTATCATGCAAGATTAAGTTGACTCCTACCAGGATGCCTATGAAAAGCTTAAGGTTGAGCATGACGAGCTATTCACTTAGTATGAGTCCCTAGTTACCTAGCTAAAAGAGGTCAGGGATGACCGTGATAAAGCCAACTCTAAGCTTAAGGAGAGAGATGATCAGTTGATGGAGAAGGTAGGGGATCTGAGCCACTCTGAGGAGGAGGTCAAGAGGTTTAAGGAGCTAACGGAGACTGTTGATGCCAAAATTCTTAAGAGGAGGCAATTTCCAAAGGGGAAGAGGAAGTAAAAAGACTTACTAAAGCCTTATAAAAGGCTACTTCTTCTCTAGAGCCAGATGAGGAGGCGGGAGTAAGAACATTTAAATCCTCTGGAGAGTTGAACATTAATTTGGTAACAATCTTCATAGAGGGATATGACGAGTTCAAGAAGAGGGTCATCAAACATTACCCTAACATCATAGAGAATGTTTAGACTTTGGAGAGCGACGATGATGAAGCCAAGGATCTAGCAGCTAAATGGGAGGTTGTTAAGGAGGAGGAGGCTTCTAATCTAGTAGCTGCCAAGCAAGTTAAGGTAGTTGTTAGTAAACCAGGTGCTCAAAATGTCGGCTCCTCTATTACCTTACCGTCTATAGGACCCACCCCCATTACCTTACCATATTGAAGAGGCAATAAATTGTTATAACACCATGGTGGTTGATGGTTTAGTTTTTCCTATAAAAATCTCCCCATAATATCCTCCGAGGGAAAATATTCAAGCTTATTATAATTACTGCCAGATCCATTGGCGTATTTGTCATCCCACGACCACATGTTTCACTTTGAGAAGGATAATCAATAAAGACGTACCATAGGGAACTTTACAAATTCCATGAGGTAATGCCAACAATAATCCATTGCCAACACATGACAGTTTCTTTTGATGCGAAAGTGGAAGATCTAAAGAGAGAAGGAAGAAGACGAGTTCTGACTCATGCATGATAGTTGTTTATAAGGAATGGACATGTGCTTATTTCCAATGATGAACCAAGTGGAAGAGATAATGAGAAATGTTACCACGTTAAGGATTATGAGGTGAATCCAAGTCTATAGTACCAAGTTGTATTGAAGTAACCAAAGTTTTCATGGTTCTTCGGGCAAGTTGGGATGCCTCAGGAGATAAGGTTGGAGATTACTCAAAAAATATTGGAAATAGCAAAGAAAAATGATGTTCCTTAGTTGAGGTGGAAAGGACCCATGGCTAGATTGATACAAAAGTTTATGTACGAGATAACTTTCTCAAACTCATATAGATCAATTGGGTTTCCTCACAACATACCTTTATACGTAACAACAAGCATAAATAGAATAAGCTTTTCTAAAGTGTTATTGGATAGAGGTGCTTCGGTGAAAATCATGCCTATTCGCTCTTTCTAGACACGTAATTAACATTTCATAGACAAGTTTGGTCGTAATACCCCTTTCAATCTCAGGTTATGATAATCAAATTTCCAAATCTATTGGTTATGTGAACGTTAGAATAATAATGGTAAACCTCGCATCACGCATCAAATTCCATGTGATTGAGTCAGCAACTTCCTACCATTTGTTAAGTATAAGAGTTTCACTACACCAAATCTGCCCATTTGTCAAGGTCATTGACCTTGACAAATTCACCTTGTCAAGGTCAATGACCGTGACATTTCGAGGCGAGATAACTTTTTTTGTCACGGTCGTGTCACGGTCATTGACCTTGACAAAAAACTCGCATTTTGTATCACTGTCGTGTCAAGGTCAATGACCGTGACACGTTTGTCACGGTTTAGAACCGTGACAAAACCGTGACTCCTCTTGCCCAGAATTGTCACGGTCATTGACCGTGACACGTCCGTGACAACTTTTGTCACGAGCGTGTCACGGTCAATGACCGTGACAATTCTGGGCAGAATTTAAAAAAAATCTGCTGGGCAGTATGGCCACCGCCACTGCCCAACAGTATATTTGTACCTGTTATAGAACGTTGTACCTGTTCCAAACATCATATATCCAACACAAACTAAAGATAATGCAAATATATATTCATGACGATATAATCCAAATATTCAAAGTAAAAACAATATACATGACGATATAATCCAAATTTAATTAAAATGGACAAACTTAAAAATAATGTTACTACATGTCTTAGATAAAACTGAGGAGGTGAGTAGGCCACACGACATACGAATTGACGCACCCACTAATATACGTCGTGCCGCATTGTTCGCACAACCACAATAGGGAGTTCTCCTTCCCGGGTATGACATGCATGACGAGCACCCTGGACTCCATCTTTTGAAGCACACGTCCATGGACTATTCCACCCTCGACGATATTCGGGTCCCTCAACCCCCGCCCTATCCGCTGGCCATCAAATACGTCCAATATGAACACGCTCGGCCAACCAATTGTCGACAATGGTCTGTTGGAGGGCGTCAAATAGGGAAGTGGATCGTCGAAGTACGAACGTGTCGGTGATGAAGCATCGAGGTCCACATCCTCGTCATCCTGCGCCTCGTCCTCCCGCACATCCTCCTCCACCGCCTTCTCCTTCCCTTTTCCTTTCCCTTTACGATCTCCACCCAATGTACGCTTCATGAATGCGTACATATCTTGAACCGTCGCCTCCAAATGGGACAGCTTCGCGTCGTGTGAATCCACCGTTCGAGACAACCCGGTGTCGCTTGTCTCCAATCCGATGATCCTAGATTTGGCCACCCGCGAGCTCACTCCCCTTGTCCTCCCTTTCCGATCAGAGTCAAGCACTTGGCTGAGTGCGTCTGTGGATAAAGATGCCTTGTCGACATCAGACTGCGACTCATGCACTTCCTTAAGCTTTGCCTGAAATGACAAAAAGCACATGATTAGTAAAATAAGTAAACTAAAAAATTATAACGTAATTAACAATAATTAAACTGTCGGATTACTTACAATCGTGGCCGCGACGCTCGGGGACACCTCCTTGTCCTTCCCCTTCTTCGTCCGAGGAGCCACATAAGTATCGAGCCTATGTGGCTTACCCCCTGGCCCACTCCCTACCCCCTGAAATAAAATAGAGTAAAGTAAAATTAGTATCGGCCCCGTAAAGTAAAATAATATACAATAATATATTTCTGTAGTTATAGATAAATTAAATCTTACCTGCATCCTATGCTCCACCTCAGCGTAAGAGGTCCGGCCGGAGTAGTGCACGTCCGTCTTTTTAGCCCGATTTTCCCTCCCCGATTGGCGAGATGCCAATTGTCGATCCTCGATCTCATTGTCAATGAACTTTTGCCATTGTGCCAATGAGATCGGCTCCTTGGGCGGGACGGATCCGCGCCATTGTAAAATGGACTCTCGTGTTTTTCCAAAGTACCGTGTCCGCATATTTTTTTTCCACGTCTTGTGTTGCTCCCTCAACTGCTCCAAGACGGAATCGCGTAGCTTTGGATCCAAGTTGAATTGTTCCTGTCCAACAAATACAATGTTAGTTGAGAATAAATATAAATATAAATATAAATTGAAATATTCATATAAATATTACCTGTAGTGCCACCCAAACAGCTAACTTGAGCTCATACGGCACCTCCTTCCAACTCATAAACCCCGGGCCGATGACCGTCTTTAGCAGCTCGAGGGATCTCGCTAAAAGCTCCGACTTGTTTTCGACGGTAATCCCAAATTTTCCATATTTGGGGAGCCTAGCGGCGGAGGAGCCCTCGTCGCCTCCGCTACCACCGAACCCAGACGACATCATCATAAACAGCATCATCATCTTCGCCTTAACATCCGAAGGAGACATTTTTGCTGTAAAAAAAATGTTATTAGTACAGATAAAAAAAAATGTTAATAGTACACATTTCATTTTACCTAATTGAATTAATAGTATAGATAAAAAAATGTTCCATCTATATTATAACATATGTGTAAGTTCCGACAATACCATTTCATTTCAATTTTGTAATCTTATGTTTTTTCCAAATATTTAAAGAGTTATTAAATGGGTGCCCCACCCCCACCTCCACCCACCGCCACACACACACGCACACCTACGCACCTACGCACACACACACACACACACACACACCCCACCTCCACCCCTACCCACCCCACCCCTACATATATGTTAGTTGATGCCATTATATTTTTACCCTAATTAGATTCTAAGGTTATCTCAATTTATATTTTAAGTTTGTATCCATTTGTGATGTTCAAGTAGTTTGAAATGTTGGAATAATATACTATTACTTTGACCGTTAGTTTGTGCACCAACTAAATTGAACATCACACACACACACACACACCCCACCCCACCCCACCCCTGCCCCCTCCACCACCCCCTCCCCCACCACACACCACCACACACACACCACACCACCCCACCCCACCCCCTACAAGTCTAAGGATGTTCTTGATTAAAAATGGGAAATCTCATATCGTTTGCAAAAAGTTCATAGATTCTTAATCCCTAGGGTTATGGATATCAAATTTCTTTCACAATTATTTCTTCGATTGCGATGGGTGAAGTTCAATTATATGTTAGAACAATAGATCCTCGCAAGTTGGTCAATCATTGTGTGAATAGGTATGAGATCATAATTTGGAGGAATTCACGTCCAAGAAATAATTTGGATTGTGATACCCCTTGATAGACTTATATGTTTTGTTTACCCGACCGATGAACTATTTTATAATCCTATAGAATTAAGTTTTAAAATCAAGGAATTGATCAGATATTCATTAAAATCGGTTAGTAGAAAATTTATTTAACCAAAAGGGTATCGAAAACATAACGTGGGGAATCATAATATACCGTAATCAACTTCAATAATAAGAACACATTCTTTCGAGTGATTTATAAATAATTAAATTTGAGTGCAATCATGATTATTTAGTGGAATGAATCGTGATTAAATAAATAAAGGATATAAATTAGACGGTTATAAATTGGGATTTCCTAGTATTTACTTTGAATCCAGTTTATTTATTTATCTTTGGTCCCTAGTATAGTAATTGCCCAAGTAGTAGGAGCGAAACTCTATAAAACCCTAGTTTAGCTAAAGCCCGTGAATTATCCCTCAACCACCACACACCACCACACACACACACACACACCCCACCCCACCCCCTGCCACCCTCCACCACCCCTTCCCCCCCCCCCCTCCACCACCCCCTCCCCCAAAACACACCACCACACACACACACACACACCGCACCCAACCCCTTGCCCCCTCCCCCACCACACACCACCACACACACACACACACCCCACCCCACCCCACCCCTGCCCTCCTCCACCACCCCCTCCCCCCCCCCTCCACCACCCCCTCCCCCAAAACACACCACCACACACACACCGCACCCCACCCCACCCCCTGCCCCTCCACCACCCCCTCCCCCACCACACACCACCACACACACACTCACACCCCACCCCACCCCACCCCCTGCCCCCCTCCACCACCCCCTCCCCCCTCCACCACCCTCTCCCCCAAAACACACCACCACACACACACACCACCGCACCCCACCCCACCCCCTGCCCCCCTCCACCACCCCCTCCCCCACCCTGCCCCACCCCGCCCCCTGCCCCCCTCCACCACCCTCTCCCCCAAAACACACACACACACCACCGCACCCCACCCCACCCCCTCCCCCACCCTGCCCCACCCCGCCCCATCCCCCACACATGCACACACATACACACATATATATATACACATACACACATAAATATACACACAAATATATATATATAAATGGAAGAGAGAGAGAGAAATTGGACCTGAAAGTAGAGAGAGAGAGAGAGAGAGAGAGAGAGAGAGAGAGAGAGAGAGAGCAGCGTCGAGAGAGAGAGAGAGAGGGAGGGAACGGTGGGAGGGAAAAAAGAAGGGGGAAAGGGGTTTTGCTGGAAAAGTTGTCACGGTCGTGTCAAGGTCATTGACCGTGACAAGAATTGTCACAGTCATTGACCGTGACAAGGCCGTGACAATTAAATTTATCACGGACTTGTCACGGTCAATGACTGTGACAATTAGTTGTCACGGTCGTGTCAAGGTCAATGACCGTGACATAAAACGCGTGCTTTTTTGTCACGGTCAATGACCTTGACAAGGCTGGCCGGCTGAAAGGTGACAATTTGCCCATTTTGGTGTAGTGTTTGGATGCATATCCACGGGTTAGTTCCTTTGACATATCGCCAATGTTCAAAAGTCAATGTAAAAGGGACTAAGATTATGATCAGAGAAACTAAGAAGACTTTTGCCAAGGAGGAAACACACTTAGTAGATGCTTCCTTCTTCACTGCTGAACGAGGAACCAAGTATCCTAACAAGGTGTATTGAAGGAATACAGGTGCCCTCGATTAAGGATAGGTTAAGACCTATAATAAATCAAGAGGAAGAGTTGGAAGAAGCTTTGCAAGTTGAGCAAAAGAGTAAGGCCATTCCTAAAGCTCACTTTATCTCTTAATAACTAGGAGATAGAATGAAACCAACAATAGACCAAATGGAGCAAGAAGTGAAACGACAGAGGGCCTTGAGCAGAGTTACCAGACCAAGTTTAGTGAGGGAGTAAGTGGGAAGCTCCAAGAAAAGGAAGGAACTAACAAATTTTGAGCGAAAATTAAAAAAAGAGGTGCCTAATAATGGAAGGGTGATCTATTGCCTTTGAACGTGTGAGTGGGCAACCGAGGAATCTGTGGAAGGTGACCCAAAATATGAGATTTTTTTTATAGATAATCAACCATAATGTCTTGGCATTGATAATTATAATATTCAAGATTTATTGAAGGACATTGGATATGAACCTGAGTGTATGCAAGATCACCCAAAGTCTCAAGTTCAATTTAGAACAGATTGACGTAGTTGAAGGTAAAGATAGACCAAGGCCAATCTTCATTTCGAAAGACCTAGAGGCTACAAAGAAGATGGAGTTGATCAATCTCACTCAAGAATACAAGGATGTATTTTCATGGAAGTATAGTGAGATTCCAGGGTTAGACCAAGAAGTGAGCTACTACAAGTTAAATGTTTTGCCTTCAGCAATATCGATCAAGTAATTATCTAGAGCATACAATCCTGAGTTGGATCTTAAGATCAAGGTTGCTGTGGAACGACTACTGGTTGGTGGATTTATCATGCCAATTCAACATCTAAGTTGGATTTCTAATATTGTGCCATTGGGGAAGAAAGACAAAACACAAATCCGCATGTGTGTTGATTTTAGAGATCTTAATAGAGCTTTCCTCAAAGATGAGTTTCCTATACCTTAAATTTATAATTTGATCAATTCAACTGTTGGTCATGAGATGAACAACTTCATGGATGGTTATGTGGGTTATAACTAGATCAAGATGAATCCAGCTGACGCGGAGAAGATAGCCTTTAGAACTCCCTTGGGCAACTTTATGTACAATGTCAGGCCTTTTGGTGTGATAAATGCGGAGGTAACCTATCAAAGAACCACGATGGCCATTTTCCATTACCTCTTCCATAACATTTTGGAGTTCTATGTAGATGATTTAGTTA
Organism: Sambucus nigra; assembly: GCA_949130495.1. Lineage (NCBI taxonomy): Eukaryota > Viridiplantae > Streptophyta > Magnoliopsida > Dipsacales > Adoxaceae > Sambucus > Sambucus nigra. The sequence goes on from OX422212.1 coordinate 659,515,773, forward strand.
TCAAATAAAAAAGGAGGAATCACACTTAGATAATCTGAGATGAGTTTTCAATATATCAATTAAGTATAAACTAAACATGAACCCACTAAAGTGTACCTTTGGTGTAACGAGTAGGAAAATCTGGGGTTTTGTGAGGGATTAGCAGGGAGTTCAGATGGACCAAGAAAAGAAAAAATCCATTATTGATATGCCTTATCCAAAGACTCATAAAGAGATGAAGAGCTTCCTCAGAAAAATTTCTTACTTGAGAAGATTTGTCCTAGGTTTATCAGAGATCACTCACCCAATGATGGAGCTCCTTCGAAAGACCACGGAGTTCAAATAGGATGAACCACAACAAGAAGATTTTATCAAGATTAAGAGGTTTCTCATTTCTCCTCAAACGATTATTCCCCCTAAGTCAGGAGTACCTTTAATGATTTATCTTACCGCTACTACGAGGTCCAACGGTGCTCTGTTGGCACAAAAGGTTGATGGATAAGAGAGACATATCTACTATCTGAGTATAATCATCCATAGTCTTGAGGTAATATACACAAGCATATATATGCATTGTTTGGCTCTAGTCTTTGTTTTCAAAAAACTTAAATAGTATATGCTATCTGTCACAATTCACATAGTGACACGATGTGATCCAATAAATTTCTATTAGCACGAACAATCTTAATGGTGAGAGCAGCAAGGTGGTTGATTATTCTCTCTGAGTATGATCTGAAGTGTGTGATCACTCGAACAATAAAAATCCAAGCCTACACATATCTCTTGGCTATTTTTCCTTAAAAATTATTTGATCCACCTCATGAATATATACTAGGAGATGACTTGCAAGCCAACCTTTGTGAGACAGATTTAGAAGAATGGTACATGGAGTTTGATGGCTCATCTGTTAAAGTCAAAGGAGGAGCATCTGTAATCTTAACTAAAGGAAATGAGGAGGTTAATTTGTCTTTTAAATTAGATTTTCATTGTTCAAATAATGAGGAAGAGTATGAGGTACTGGTCTTACGATAGATCGAAGCTCTTCGAATAGGCATTCACTCCCTCGATACAAGGGAGATTACAACTTTATGGCCAAACAAGTCAATAGGGAATATGATTTGAAGCACCTCAGTCTAGCACATTATAGAACGATTGTCTAAATACTATTAGATTAATCTTTTGAGGTCAAAGTGGAAAGTCACTCAAGAATAATGAATCCACATGATGTTGCTTATACCACAATTGCACAAAAGATATCCATGGATGAAGACTCCATAATAATTGTGATCCATCGATGAAAAAATCCATCGTCTATGATCCAACTCTTCCCCACCGAGTACAATTCTGATTGGAGAGGAGAAATAAAGAATCAGTTGGAGAAAAAAGATGGCATTGGCATGGTGAAACTGATAGAGTTAGCATAATATTTCCTCTCACAATGGATTTTGTACTATAAAAACCCTGGGGCACACTGTCTCGATGTGTAGGTTCATAGGAAGAAAAAATATGGTTGAAAAAAGCTCATGAGAACCACTGTGAAACTACTGAGATTCCTCTTTACAAGAGAATTCAAAGAGAATGGTATTATTGGCCAACGATGAAACATGGTCCAACAACAATACAAACGAAATGTGATAAGTCCCGGAATTCTTTTTAACAATTTGAATGCAATTTCTTCAAAGTTCAAACGGACTAGAGACAACCATATATTGACTTTATGAGAGATGGAGTTGTGACAACTGAGAAAGTAGATGCCATTGAAGTTAGAAGAAGGTATCTAAGGTTCTAATTATTGGAATAGAAGGTTTATCTGCGAGGATACTTCAAATGGCCTTAACGAGGCATCACCATAGAGGAAACAGAGGAATTTCTCAAGAAATCTCATGATCCATCTCACATTGGAGGAGACAAATTGTATGATCAATTTATAACACTTAGCTATTATTGACCAACAATGGAGAAATGTTCAGCTGAGTTCGTTCAAAAATGCAATGCTTTCCAGCTTCATGGTAACCTCATTCATTCTCCAACGGTTGATCTACATTCATTGAAAACACCATATCATTTCCATACTTGGACGTTTGACCTTGTGTGAGCAATCTAACCTCCCTTTAGGGAGTACTTTATAAAATGGGCAGAGGCAATACCTTTGAAGAGGGAAACAATAGGAATTGTGGCACAATTCATTAAAGAATATATCATTTGTTAATTTGGCATTGCGAAGGTTATTTTTTTAGATAATGGAACTCCATTTATCAATAAGGAGGTGACAATGTTAACTAATAAATATTCAATTATCCACCACACTGCAACAATGGATTATCCAAAAGGCAATGGTCAAGTAGAGGCCACAAACAAGAATTTGATTAACATCTTATCCAGGATGATGTAAGACTTTCTTGGTGCATGGGATGACTAGCTGCCTATGGTGCTTTGGTCCTATTGAACAACTAATAGGAAGCCAATGATTTATACACCCTTTTCCTTAGTTTATGGAGCTGAAGCAATCCTTTCAGTGGAGTTAGAAGTACCTTCTTCTAGATATGCCCTGTGAAGCATCATGCTTACTCTAAGTAGACATGTTCAACTAGAAGCACTAGATAAGCACAAAGATAATGTGAGAAGTCACTTCCAAATTTACATGAAGCAACTCTCTAAATCTTATGAGAATCTGGCGAGACTAAGGAATTTTGTGGAAGATAACTTGGTTTTGAAAGTTGTTGTTAATCATATTAGAGGACTCCCTTTGCCAATGTTTTTTAGAACGCTAAACTCAGATAATATGGAATAATATCGGATGGGATGGTTAAAAAACACACAAACTATTTTCATTTAGAATTTTTTAAATTTACTTTTTCTTAAAAAAATTAATTTAAATTAATTAAGCACCAATAAAATATTAAACATAAGCATATTAAACCAAAGTTAAACATTGCATTGATTTTAAGCAAGTTGTGATTAAAACGATTTTATCTTAAACCTAAGCATGCATGAGTAATGGAAGATAAAATAAATAAATCACAATGCCCGATGTACGAGGAAAACCCAAATGAAAAAATCTCAGACGGCCGAGCCACACAAAATCCACTAAGTACAGAATTATAAAAGGATATAACAGAAGACTTACAGCACAAACTCGATGCCTGCGCAAGACTTGACACTCTTCATTCCTCCAACCTCAGCTCAGTGACACATGGTAGTCCACTTGCAGAGCTGCAACAATGTGTGAGTCCACACACGCCTCCAAATCCATCGATAAGGCTCAACAACCATCACGCATGAGGAATCCACTGTATGAAAACCGACAAGCACAGAATCCATCGCAAGAAATAATTCTCAATAAGGTGTAGATAATAAACAATGGCGCCAAAACACAATCTCAAAACATATGTAAGATGAATCTTGGATCTTAAACTATTTAGGTGTAAACAAGGGTTTTTATTTGAAAAACTTAATCAAGAATGATTAAGGAAAACTTGGAGAACTTTTTGGATGAGGTTTGGAACTCAAAATCATGGAAAAAAGTCTCACCAATAACTGATGCTCCGCACTATTTAAAAAGGTGGGAATGCTGAGAACATGGGGTAGTGGGAAAAAATTGTATGTTTTTAAAAAAACGCGTCGGGTCATTTGAACAACATGGTACCTCGTTCAAATGACGTACCCTGTCTCGTTTGAACAGTAATCTAACGAGCTATCAAACGAGTTTGAAAAATATTTGATGTACCTCATTTGAAGTTTGCTCGAACGAGGGTACCAATCTCCTTGGAACAACCTTCGAATAAGTTATCTAATGATATTTCAGAGAGGGAAAATCTTTCAAAAATTAAACTTGTTTAATGTCTCGTTCGAACAAGGTAGGAACCTCGTTTTAATGACATATGAAAAGTCATTCTAGTGACCTCGCAAAAAAATATATTTTTCTCTAAAATATATAAAGTCATTTTTAAAACATTTTAAAAAAATCGTAACACCCAAAAATAAAATATCCAAGGCTCAACATAAATATGCATTCATAGATGAGACATCCTTAGAACATTGATGACAAAACATGGTGCAGCACACAGTATGCTAATGTGTTCTCTTTATATTGGCTGCTATATCTTCAACAAATACATCATAGTCTTGAAAGGTCACTAACTCAAGTCCTAATCTATGGATCAAAATATGTTGTCCGGAATTAAGACAATACATACAAATTGACTCTATTGGAAATTTGTCCTTACAAATCTCCCCCTTTGGCTATTCCGGGACTAAATACCAAACAAAAACTCCTATTGATCGTCAAGCTCATAAAAAAGACTCAATCCCAACCCTGAACAAAAAAATTACAGACACACGTTGAGTATCTTTGCTCTTGTGTAAATTTTTTCGCATCGTTGCAAACCTGCAGACTTAAACACATCTTCAAATGCAAATAGAATATAGAAAATTATAAACTACATATGAAAAACCACCCTCCCCCTTTGTCTAATAATCTACACCTAAGATAGAACGTGTGCCCTAAAGTAAAAATCTCCCCGGGACTAAAAAGATAAGATACAATTTCTCTCCTTTTTGTTCAAGAATAGAAAAATATTAAGGAGCATAAAATAACTAATTTCTCCCCAGTTAAATCAATTATCCCCTAAATGAAATAAGGAATAATCATAAACGAAAAACTATTATATTGTGCAATGGTGTATAATGAAACAAGCAACAACAAATCAACTCAGTAACACCAACATAACTAATCCAAACAATGAACAATAGATACCAACAAGAATACACTAAGTGAAGCCCATAATACCAATGTAAACAAGCAACAAGAAAGATACATATTTAAACATATAACATTCCAATTTGAAATATAGGATTAAACCGGTGGCATACATGGATTACTCGCAACCGCAAAGACTTAAAACAAAAAATATCATATATATATATATATATATATATATATATATATAAACACCATGCCAGGCACTAAACACAATATGCTTTCCACACTCATATGGCATAAATAAATCCAAACAAACATGTGGTAAATGAAGTGAAGGGGCGTGAACTATATGCAAAATAATTTTGGTCCAATCACGTAAAGATGTCTAGTGAGTTCTATTTGACCGCAAATAGTTGTGACGCAAAAGAATTGTGACGCTTGAACAGTTGGTTTGTCTTGCGGGCACTTCACATCAAGTAAGGAAATTTGATAGGGTCATGTCCAAAATTCAGGACGTAAATGAGGTTGCAAGCACCTATCTTCCCAGCAATCCTAAGGAGAAATGGACACTTTCTTATGATAGGGCGTACTGGTGCGACCAAATGATGACAAACATATCTGAAGTGTTTGATGAGGTTATTAAGGGTGTGAGGATTATTCCCATTACTACGCCAGTCGAGTTTATATTTTAGACTTTTTAGGTATTTTTGCAAATGTAGGGTGCAAGGCTTGGAACAGGATGAGAAATGCTCACAAACTCCCATTTCTTTAACAAATATATAAAAATGAATTAAAAGTATGAAAAATCATACTTTTTGGGCGTTCAACCATGATGAGTGATAAGCACCCAAAATTTTATATTTTATATCCCAAGTAGTCGCTTTTTAAATGCTAGTTCCCAATAAAATTGAACGTATACTCGTATTTGTTCATCTTGTAGGTATATTTGCACTTGCAGATTTAAAATATTTATTTCAAGCCAAATGTGGCAGTGATGCGATTAAAATAGGCTAAACCCAAATCCCATACAAATTATCCCAAACCCCAAGTGTGTGTGTGTGTGTGTGTAGTATTATTTTTATTGCTTTCTATATACATATATTTTTTGAATCATTTCTATTATTTTATTTCATTTTATTTTATTTAGTGTTTTATTATTTTATGTAAATATAACGTGCATGTCATCATGTCAATGTCTATATATATTTAGGTGCGTGTTTAATATTTTCTTTATTACATTTTTAGTGTTCTTTGTTTTATACATTTATTTTATATTCTATTTTTATTTTTATTTTTATTTCATCGTGAATCTTTTTATATTTTATATGTGTGTGTTTGGGTTTTTATATTTTTATTGCATGTGTATTGTAAATATATATATTCTATTTTATAATATAATAAAATACCTACAAACACACACATTTCCATACACTCACTTACACCAAACTAACTCCTCACCTACACCCTTATCCCATACACCCTATACACCTTATAAACTCTCAAAACTCACATGTCAAACACCCCACCCAACTTAACAAAGAATATTTGTTTTCTCTCTCCTCTCTCTCATCATCTTCTTCTCTCTCCTTCCTCCATTAAAGGCCCCAACTCAAACCTTGAGGAAGGATTGAAAGCATGTGTTATAATTTTATCATTTTGATTCAAACTAGAGATAGGCTTATCAAAATGATCAAAATTATAATATAACTTTCTTCTACTCATGTTTAGTTTTATTTAATTAAAATTAGTTGGGTGAATTTTCCCTAGGGGTGATTCATTTGATTAATTTTAATACATTTGGAGTAGAGTTGTAGGAATTGAAATTACTTTTCTAAATAATATTTACTTAATTCATTATTATAATGAGAATTAACTTTTGAATTAGATTAATATTTTGATATTTTATATTCTATTTTTATTTTTATTTTATCGTGAGTCTTTTTATATTTTATATGTGTGTGTTTGGGTTTTTATATTTTTATTGCATGTGTATTGTGTATATATATATATATATATATATATATATATATTCTATTTTATAATATAATAAAATACCTACAAACACACACATTTCCGTACACTCACTTACACCAAACTAACTCCTCACCTACACCCTTATCCCATACACCCTACACACCTTATAAACTCTCAAAACCCACATGTCAAACACCCCACCCAACTTAACAAAGCATATTTGTTTTCTCTCTCCTCTCTCTCATCATCTTCTTCTCTCTCCTTCCTCCATTAAAGGCCCTAACTCAAACCTCGAGAAAGGATTGAAAGCATGTGTTATAATTTTATCATTTTGATTCAAACTAGTTATAGGCTTATCAAAATGATCAAAATTATAATGTAACTTTCTTCTACTCATGTTTAATTTTATTTAATTAAAATTAGTTGGGTGAATTTTCCCAAGGGGTGATTCATTTGATTAATTTTAATATATTTGGTGTAGAGTTGTAGGAATTGAAAATACTTTTCTAAATAATATTTACTTAATTCATTATTATAATGAGAATTAACTTTTGAATTAGATTAATATTTTGAAAATCAATCAAATTAAAATAGTTCAAACTAGATTGAATTCTATGAAATGGGGGTGGATTTAATCCCTTTATCCTTCTTACTAGCATCTCTCATTTAGTTGCCTTTCACTCATTTAGCATCTCTCATTTAGTTAATTCTTTAGATTTGTCGCCTAGTTTAGTTAATCTCTTTCATTTAGTTTAGTTATTTCACCACCACATCCAATTGTTTTAATATAAAAAAAAATCATTAAAAAAAAGTAGAAAACAAAGAAAAAGCAAAAAAATCAAGAAAAATAACTAGAAACTTGGATTACGTCACTTTTCGTGTGTTTCACTCAAAAGAGTTGTATTGACATCCTTACTTACCTATATACTTGTTCTTGTGATATTTTTGTAGGTAATTGAAGGAAATTGTTTATTAGCTTGTCTTGACAACGACATATACAAAAAAAAGTACAAGTTGTCAAATGGCACCATTGTCGCTTTTTGGAGATTCACACACTCAAGAAGATTTTGGATTGTGATTCATTAGTTATTTTTTTTGTTTTTAGTATCATTTTTCCTTTTATTAGAAGTGTTGTATTAGGGTTTCATCATTTGTCTTGCACTACGTTGCTTGGAGACCCCAATTAGTTTTTCATTTATATTTGTAATAATTCATAAAAGAAGAAAAGCATGATAGGAAAACCGGATAAGGTAAAGATAGGGTATCCAAAGGCGAGGAAGATAAGACTTGTTTACTTTGGGTTGACAGGACTCCCGGGCCGACTAAGATAGGCGATCTCCCCTGGTCGACTCAAATCGATCTTCACCCCCATGCGTGTCAAAACCGTGGGAGGTACAATTCTAAACACTCGTGAATCTCTCGCAAGCGAGTCAATATTCTGTGTGCCTACATGATCTTATGTGACTTTTATTCTCACATTTATTTTTGAATGGTGTGATGAATTAATCAATTCAGACCTCCACCCAGTCATTCACGAGAAGGGATTTCATCACTCGAATCACTCACGTATCCATTGTGTGCTACCCTACCTATCATTAAATTTGAAATCAGTCAACTAGGTAGCCCCATAGGATACGGTGTTCGTAGGCCCCTTTTTTATCAATTTGACTTGTAGAATAACCCATAGAGTTCTCTCCACCCGATAAATCCTCAAATAGTTCGCTTTAAGGCGCAAGTGTCCAGGGAAACCGGGTTTTAAGTGCTTCTGCCTAGTAAAACAAAAAATTTGACATGCTCTGGTGATGTAGGGTGAAAAAATGCATGAGTCTTTATTAGTATCTTATGGAGAGAGGTTTTTTATTTTCATGCTAAGATGAGTACTACACGAATGAGGGAGAGTGTACAAGTAATATGAAAAGGAAATTTAACATGGAGCATGAAGACTATACTAAGCCTGGTGATAGGAAAGCATGGGGATATATACATGTGAGTGAGTGGCATGTGAATATACACAAGTGAGCGTTTGTTCTAGTGAGCCTATACATAGAGCAACTACAAGTGGTGTGTGAGATGTGTAAGTGAGCATGGAGATATATACAAGTGAGAGAAATCTGGGTGTCTGCTAGTGAAACTAAGCATGGATAATCTAAGTGGTGTGTGGAACATGTTAGTAAAGGTGTATCTATATACAAGCATAAGTGTGTGAAGTGAACATGCAGAACATATACAAGTGTGTGAAGTGTATATGTGAGTAAAAAAGTAATATATACATGAGAAGAGAGAATGGTTGAGATAAGCATGAGATAGATATACAAAAAGTGAGTAAAGGAATAAAGGGAACATACAGGTCGGAGCATATGCACACATGTAGAGAAGAATAACACCCATGTCGGAATAGAGTCTATTCCTCTTAAAAAATATGCTTCCCCAGTAGAGTTGCCACTATAGCCATCCTGGGGTTTTGAATTCCCTTCGACGTGCGCACGGGGTAGGACCCTTTCTCAGGGCGCTCGGTCGTCATCATTGTGGGGGATATTGTAAAGAGATAGAACCGTCGGCCTATTTTGCTCAAAATTGTCAAAAGAATGACACCACCTCGAGAGAACGGCATCAAGGTCAATACCGATGCATGCAAAACAAAATAATTCGAAGGTCTGGAGACAAAGTTAGGAAATAGGAAGGTATTAGGCACCCATACTCCCCTTTCAGTCTCTCATGGGAAAATGTTTCTTTTCCTTTTAGACTTCATGAAGCGTGTGCGCATGTGTATAATATAGGTGGACAATGGAATCATTCAACTCCCGTCATGGAAAAGTACGAAGTGAATTCCTCCTTAGGAATGTTCTCAAAAATAGTGATGCAAAATATAATATGAATGTTTGACGAATCACAAGTCACTATGGGAGAGAGAATGTGTGTATCGGACGAAACACAAGCATGTAAGAATATGAGATTCATAAAGAATATATACATAAGATATGAAATAAACATATAAACATGCATAAATGAGGACTCGAACTCGGGATTGGCCCAAGACGACTACGTAGCCCAAGGTGCCTCAAAATCCATGTAGTTTGAAGATAGCATAGGGTGGGGTTCAATCCATAAATCCAAACGGGGGATTTCTCTTATGTGTGTGTAGAGAAAATGTGCTTTCAAGAGTGAGAGTGTGACATGGAAATCCCTCTTTGGGAATTTATGGATGAACCCTCTTTTTCTTCTTCTTTTTTTATTTATAAAAATAGATTATGTGAAAATACTACTAACAAAATGTTGAGATTAATGGATGTGATATAAGGAGGCAAAAGTACTACAATAGAAATAAGATGATTAATGCTAAAATGGAATAATTAGATAAAGACATGGAGAATTGGACCTCCTTATGAGTGCTTGATATTGACCTTGAGATGTAGATAGGATGAACTTGCAATGGTATGAGAGTGGTATAGAGAGGTGGGGGGAATAACCAAGTGAGGTAAGAAAGTGATTGAAGGGATGTGGGAAATGGGTTTTTCAGGAAAGGGAACATCTCTAAATTCGAGAGAATGTTTTTTGACTTGCTGATAGGGGTGTTCAGGGCCACTTTTCAAAGTGATATCATGACCTATATTTATAGGTCCAAGGGGGTACCGATCGTCATATTCCTGGGCCTGTCTATCGACATAGTACCTAAGGCACATTGTCGGTAGATACGGTCCCTGAGGTTCCTATAAGCAGTCCGGAATAAGTTTTTCGAAATAACGTGCATAAAATTCAAAACGTAAGTCCAAATCGCGCATGGGGTGGACCATTGAAAAGGGTATTCAGAGCCCTTTAAGAATCCTTAGGGTTTACTCAGGACTGTGTGGTGAGGCGCATGGTGTTGGGTTCGATTCCCCATAGGGTATGCCAGTATTTAAGCGGGGCTCGTGTGTGAGGTGGGTCATGCTCAGTGTCCCCCCTGTTTATCTTGCACGAGGGAGTCCAAAGGGCTAGTTCGTGTGGAGGTTCAGGGTTATCAAAAAAAATCCTTAGAGCCACTCCTGGGTCCGGCAGTTGACCGAAGTCAAATGGGGATTGGAAGTGCCCGATGGTCTCTAGACGGGAGATTTTAGAGGAAAAAAGATCCTTCCTCCGAATCGTAAGGCCGATTCATGCACAGGACAGACCATTGGAAAGGGAATTCAGTGCCCTTCGTGATTCTATAAAGCTTCATTCAGTTTGAAGAGTTGATCGAGGTTAAATGGGCCCAAAAGCACTCGATGACCCTTCGGAGTAAAACGAGTCGTTCGACCGAACTGTAAGGATGATTCACGCATGGGATGAACCATTGGAAATGTGATTCAGATCCCTTCAAAGATTCATTTAGCATAGCTCAAGGTGGAGAGTTAACTGGAGTCAAACGGGCTCCAGGAGCTCTTGGTGGCCTCCAGATCAGTTTTTAGGGTAAAACGGGCCGTTAATCCAGACCGTAAGTCTGATTCGGGTATGGGATGGATCGTTGGAAAGGGAATTCAGAGATCTTCAAAGATTCATTAATCTTTCACTCGAGTTGGAGAGTTTATCAGAGTCAAAAGGGTCCTAGGATCTCCTGGTGGCCTCCAAATTAGTACTCGGATAATGACTTATGGTTTATGGTGAATGAGTGAGTGTTAGTGCTTAGGGGGTCCTAGGATGGGGTGTCTACAGGGCAGGTACCAATGTTTCTATATTTCATGCCAAATACATCGAGATGTCAGAGTAGAAGAGACAAACTTTCGTTATGGGAGATCATAATGAATGTGACATGCCTTGTGATGACCCTTACATGGTTTGGTATCATCGCATTACTCTTTACTTCATTGGCTAGATTAGGGTCAACCCCCCACTAAACGGTGCCCTTCCGTTTGATAGAATCATCGAGATTTTAGTACATTTATTATTTTTTTTACTTCATTATTACTTATTGCCTTACCTTATAATTACTTTTCTAAACTCTATTGATTGTATCATATTTTGATGTTTTTACAGATGCAACGATTAGTTGGTATACATGTGCAAGTTGATGGTGGATTGTCAGAAACCGTCGAAATAAGGGGTTCCCTGTTAGAGATCACATTAATTTTCAGTATAGGATTACATGCAATATCTGAGGTTAGAAGAGTTAGAGAGGCTGATCCATCATATTTACATGACCAGGCACCAGTTCCTGGTGGGAGAGGAATGAGTGGGGCATAACGAGCACACTCTCATAAGGGTGGACGAGGCAGATAGGGACCACAACAACATGGTGGCCACCAAGTTGATTGAGAGATGGCTGCAATTGTACACCCACCACCCAATCAGACCCATGAGATAACTAACACTTCTCCTTGACTTGAGACGAATGCCAATATCAGGGATTCCCCACGCACGATGTTCACTTATGACTCACTTTTTGGTCGTGACAATACCTCTTATGTTGTTCCATCATTCGAGCATACTACCGAGTCTTGAGATTTTGTAGACTTAGTGTACGTCATTCCACCACATTCAAATCAGACATCTGATGGGTCATAGGTCCCCATAATTCTACGACCCCCACCGTCGATGACCAGGACGGATGGATCAATCGACTACACACTGAACATATCAATTCCATTGGCATCATAAATAGAGGTCGCATTTAAGGGGATATACCAATCCAACCTCATGTAGCCCCCAAATATTCACTGTGTACAAGGATCTGTGCGAACGGACACCAAAAAAATCCGTTGAAATGCAAAACAAGGGATATACCAATCTAACCTCAAAAACTTCAAAATTTTCTACCATAACCTCCAAAATTACAACTATCACTATCTCAAAGATATGAATGAATGCAAATGCATGAAAAATCATTCAACTTGACTTTAAAGTCACCAATTTATGATAAAATGCCCAAAAGGCATAAAATCAAAAGCTCACACACACACACATATATACAAATGAAACTAAAAATCATGTAAAGTGTGTTTGTGATTAGGCAACACATGATTCAATGATTTGACATTGAGATTTCATTTAAATCTCAACACATTTAACTCATATTCAATCAATTCAACATTAATGGCATAAAATTTTCATCAAATCAATATTTTACAACTTTGTAATGTTAATCAAGGTGTGATTCACATGACATTAAAGAAAACATAATTAACATGAATACATATAATCAAATCATGTAATCCATTACAAATAATGCTTAAAAAATCATTGTACCAATATCCCTTTGAAGTTAAAATGATAGGTTCAATCTATTAACTCCCTCAAGTATGCTGATAAAATTCTTTTGAAATGCCATCTAAAAGAAAATTTCTTTATATAAATTCTTAGCCCTGACTTATGTTTCATGACGGTTCAAGCTCCTGTCTTATGGATCTTTTTCAACATATTTCGTATTTTGACATCAATTGGATTTTCACACGCCTAGATGTCACCTACTGAAAAACATCCGAATTTTCAAAATGGGTGTAAACACTCTAGTGGCGACCCTTATCAATGCTTTTGAAAAGGGCCCTTTTTCAACTCCTTCATAGTAAAAAAGCACAAACAAAATCTCACATATGGACCAACACAAAACTAATAAGATCTCAAGGATTTGATTATGAACAAATTAAGCATAATAAGATAGATCAAAATGATAATCATCATATGCAATAAGTGACATGCAAGGGAAATTAGTGTGAAATCAAATACCATAAAATCTCAACAAATTTGTCAATCATAATTTATTAAATGAATTTCAACCAAACAATTGAATCAATCAAACTATGTATATCAACGGTTTGGAATTCACTTTTTAATCACCACTCAAGTTAAATCAATCATCAAATCATAATGAATCAAAGAATTAACCATAATACACAAAAAGAGTACACCTAATATCTTTATGGATTTTTGAATAATACTGATGCATGCATATTTACAAAATTATGTTTAGTAAGAATACAATGCATAGAAAGAAAATGCATGAAAAATTCACATATGCATGAAAATCTCACCAATACATGAAGAAAGATACCAATAGAAGTCACTCACCCATGAAGATTTATTTCCCTCACAAAACAAGAATGAACTAGTAATGTGAACCTACAAGAACCTAATAATCTTAAGCAAATTACCTAACTAGGTAATGATTGATGTTTCATCTCCCGGGTCAATGGGATATTCAAACTTAACCTCTCTCATATCAACCTTCTTTTGATTTCCTACCAAGTTAACCTTGACTCTAGGAGCATCCCTAAACAATTCACCAACTACTTTTAGAATCCATCTCTCATTCCTCCTAGGATTCTTATGCCTAGTCCTTGCAAATTGAGTTTGGTGTCTAGGTTTAGGTATAAGTCTAGGAACCTCTCATCCATCCTCACCTCTATCTTGCACAAATAAAGTCATCATGCTTCTAAACTCATTTACTTCACCTCTAAGCTCATTAATAGGATCTTTACAAAAAAAATTGCCTTCTATTATTTATAAATATATTATTTCCCTTTCTCAATCACCTACAAGTTTGATTTGTGTGGCTTGGCACCTCAAAAAATGTACAAAAAGGTATGTTTCTTTTCACAACATTCTTCCTTTCAAATCTTCTCTCATTCATTCTCTCGTCTTCCTTCTCAAACCTTCTTACATTCATTTTCACCTCTTTCTTCTCATGTTCAGCTTTCAAACCAACTTTTTCAAGTCTTTTCCTTTTAAAACAAAAGTGCACAACATGATTCATCTTACCACAAAATGAGCATCCAACACAATTTTTCACAAACTCGAATTTAGATTCAACATCATTCTTTTGGATCACAGGAGTTTGCACTTTATCCTCCCTTTGAGCATTTGAACTTTCATCATTCAATTTTGTTTTTCCAAACTTTTTCTCAGGCATTGAATCATTGAAACTAATCCCATGATTGTTAGGTTTTGGTTGAGGATTACTCAACAAAATACTATCAAGTTTACTTGTTCAGTCATAAAAGTTCATCTTGAAATCATTTCCACGCTCAAGATCAAGTTTTAACTTTTCAATGTCAATTTTCCAAACTGAATTTTTATGATGAATCTTTTTTTTTCTTTCAAAATGGATGCATTTTGTGTTTTCAAAGACTCACATTGCTTTGACAAAATCTCAATAGCGTTTTCAAAATCAAAACACTTAGATTGAACCTTTTTAAAGTTTTCTTCATTTTCATCAAGTTCAGTTTGTAAAACTTTCATTTTGTTCAAAAAATTAAGATTTGATTCTTTAAGCTTTAGTGATTCTTCATAAAGCTCATAAAAACCCTTTTGAAGGTCATTCTCATCACCATCACTATCATCCACATCTTCATCATCAACCTCCTTATCATCATCTCCACTATAAGTTGAAGAATCGATAAGCCTCCTATTCTTAGAAGCTTCCATCCTATTCTTGTTCACCACACTCTCATTTTTCTTCACCATGAAAATAAACTTTCTTTCATTTTCATTCAAAGACAAGGAATCTGTCTCCTTTGAATCATGTGATGAACATTCACTCAATGAGTCAAATTGAGAAGAATGTAACTTGTTCAAAGAGTTTGTCTTGATTCACTAATTTAACATTCAACCTTTTCATTTTGAGAAGTTTATCGTTCAACACATCTTTGTTTCAGCTCAAGAATTTGGTATTTTCAATTTCATCACGTTCATCAAAATCAACATCAATAGATTTTGATTTATTTCGAGTAAGAGATGATTTCTCCACATTCTTATCAAATTGAGCATTCAATTGATCTATCATTTCACCTTGACAAATTATAGATCTAGCATCACACGAATTAATACTAGAAGGTAAATCAAAATCAAAATCTGGCATCATAGGACCCATAGTCACAACAAGCAAACGACAAGCCAACTAGGTCAATGAGTAAAAAGCAACAAACACACAACAAGACAAGGATAAACTTAATCACTTTAAATCTATTCAGGTGAGCACTTGGCTCTGATGCCAATTAAGAAAGCATTTTATGTTCACTAAGAGAACATAAAAACAAACCTAGAGGAGGGGATAGGTTTGAAGATAACTTATGACAATTTTTTTATTTTAATGGATTATTCTTTCAAATCCAACTAATTCAACACAAGGTTTACCAATTTGATTTGATTAACTCAAAAAATAAAGTAATTAGGTGAATCTAGACGAACAACCCTAGATCTAACATACATAAGTCAATTTTAACAACTAAACTAAATCTAGATGTTATCTATGTGTAATGTGTGATCAAAGTGTGCAATTGAATACAAATAATTCACAATACTCACATAAGATAGATTTACGAGGAAAAAACCTCACCTATGGGAAAAAAACCTCAGATGCACTCCAATTTCTATTTGTACTTTAAAAGATTTTTATACAAAGCAAGAAGGTACCTCTCACTCATGCCCTCGAGAGTAGTTACCTATGAACTTCAAAATTTCCCTCATAGATGAATAGAAATCCGTAATGAGCTCCACACAGCGAATGAAGAAGTTTGTTCTCTTCCTTGGAATCGTGCCACACTCTGAATTATCCAATAATCTGAAGTGCCTCCTCTTTTATATCTATGAGTGATTGATCATAGAATTAAGAGATAGATTTGAACTGAATAAGCTATGTGAAATTTAAACCAAAACACTTTCAATTCTGTCTCAGAAGCATAGCTCAAGTGTAGATTAAGTTTTTTCAAAATAGGATGAAACAAATGAATTTGGAAAGAAAAGAACAAATAATTCTCTCAACCTCTAAAATCCTCTCAAATATGTATTTTAGTTAAGAGGTTTTCACACACTTAGAAAAAGAACGTAAATGGGCCTATAAATAGAAGTTTTTTCTGAAAATTAATGCCTTTGTGCGTGTGGTTAGATCAGGTCATGCACATGATCTTTTTCAGTATGGACATCGTGGGTGAACCATTTAAACGAACACAAAATAAGCTCTGTTTAAATAGACCATGCAAACGAACACAAAACAAGGGTCTTTCGAACGAACACAAAATGAGGGTCGTTCGAATGGTTAGGCCAGAAATATTTTCTCAACTCATTTTTAATAAGGCCTAGTAATGCATTTCCCATAAACATTTTTTCATAGGATCTGAGATGGTTTAAAACTTTTTAGCACTTGTTCCATCAATTTTATCATGATCACACAATTTTAAAAATGTTTTGTGCCCATGTGTGGTTTAGACATAATCAATTCACAATCTACAAAAAATGATACAGTCCTCACTTCAAATGTGAATGCATGACAACATAAGTCTTCAAATCAGTGAGGCGGTGCATGATCTTCAATCTTCAATCTTCAAGGTTCAAGGTTCATCTAACCTAAACTAGATCCCGCCTCACTCAAAACGTTTTAAGTCTATGTGACTTGATGGACTTAATGTTTTGACACGAGAATATAACTAATTTATATAATAATACAAAATTTACATTTTCAAGGATATGGGGTCGAGTGTCAGGGATGAGCTCGACGAGAGTGACCCTATACCACGAGATGTAGTTACTTGCGTGCCCACACCTACAAGGGGTATAAGTCATGATAGAGATAGAGAGTGGCTTTATGGTAGGCCACCGAGTGGGATGGGTCTTGGGGAAGGGCTTCAGAACTACTCATTCCTCAACTTGAGACAATGTCGACAAACAGTCAGACAACAAATGCTGCAGATGATGCCCAAAGACTGAAGCATGTGCGGAGACCCCCCATGTGGGACATAGATCTATCTACTTTTGTTATGTTTTAAGTTTATTTGAGGATATGTTCTTCTTTTTCATGTACTCACATGTAACCCATGGACCTAATTTTTTACATTTTTATTTACAATTTATTATCTCTTCACATTTCGCAAATAGTCTACTAATTTTCATAACCCGTCTTGACATATTCCAATGTAATTAAAGTTACATAAAGTTCCATGTGACTTTAATAAAGATAATAAACCAAAGAGTACGAGATAAATTTAACATAATGTGAACTACCATAAAATAAAATAAAAATATCATGCATCTTCCATCAAACGGTTGCAAAAACCAGCCCTAGCAATAGCTTCCCTCACATAGTCGACCAAGAATTTAAGGGTCAAGTGATGCACAATTTAGTTTGATAACAAGTATGACTTCAAAAGTGATATAGTGAGTGAAAATTATACCTCTTTCTATGTTGTGCCAGTCCTCCCCAAACACTTCATTCTAGAACTTACTAAATATGTCATTGTTGACATGACCATTTGTTGTCTTCCACATAAGGAATTTCCTAAACTCAAATCGTATAGGTAAGTAAAAACTACTGAATAAATGCCAAACGTAAATCTAAAAACTTTTTCTCCAACCTATCCATATAACTTCAAACTCAATTAGGCATGATGGTTTGGGCCAAATCCTAAGTAAGTTGAAATTAAATGTATCCATTAAAAATTATTGTGCTCGTTCTATGAATCGACTCGACCTTATGGGAGGTAGGGGCGACCTATAATTTATCGAATCTCTATTGGTAGGGAGGATAACCTACCACAAATATCATATGGATAACTTATATTAAATTTGGAAGTAATAGGCTGTTCATTTATAACGAATGTTGTGGAAAAAATATGTTCTATTTTTGTCCTTAATATAACCAACAACATCGTGAATGTTATTTGAACCATATCATTAATATTACAATAATGTCATCAATTTTATAACTCAGAATGACCTTACCTGCTGCACAATGGATGTGATTTAATATAGCCAACAACACACTTTTAAATCATCCAGAACACCAGATTCGCAATATTCAGGCCAGTATATCATATATCCTTTTTCATGGAGTTGTCCTATCATATTATATTTAAATTTCACCAAGTATACCACCTGGACCTTAGGATTCATAAGTGCTTAGTAAATTAAATAATAAATTTGTGTCACTATATGTACATGGTTGATAGTAACCACATATGATTCCATCAAATTTTTCACATCACATAAGATGGATAGAAAACAAACAATCCTATAGTTGATGCCAGTTCTTCCAAAGTAAAATAATAGATGATATTCTTGATTTAACATTAACATCGAGGTAAAAATGTATAATCCAACATTGTGAGCACTCGTTGAGAAGATCTCCATCGTGTAGTCGTTGTTTGTACAAGTAACCAAACCTTAGTTTCTCGTGAAACACACCCATTAGTTTTTAATACCTAATGCCATGGTCATCTGTATTTTTATTTATTTGTGGTATTTTCTCAAAAATTTCCGCATGCCAGTTGTATTTGCCTTAATAAAATTTAACTCCTAAAGGAGATTGTTTTTCAATTCAACCCTTTTAGACAAGTTTTGGAATGAAGTTTTTGGTGAGCATTGGTCACTGGTGTCTTTCGAATCAAGCATATTACATGAGTTACCACAACCTATAAACGAGATAATAATACTAATTTAAAAATTCAATCGCGTTAGCTCAAATGGCAACGGCGAAATGACCAATGCCCCAACTATAAAGTGGATAACTAATAAGGATGGATCGATTCATTTTCACCCTCATTATTATTTTTTAGTATAATTCAACTTAACAATCAGTAATCTAGTAAGCGTACTCGCTTAGTACAGGTCAAACATTCATATAGGATGATATGAAATTTACACCAGATGCCTACAACATCGATACGTTACCCCGTGGATTTTTGTGCTCCAGTGAAGATGGAGATTAATTGTGGTTTGGAATTTAAAATTTTGTATAGTTTTTCATGCATCGACACATGCGCATGCTTATGAAAAAATCATGATAGATCTGATAATTTGATATAATCAAACATAATCTTTATAGTGGTCACGATCCAACAATATATACAAACTTCCTATATAATGGTTACTAATGATGATATGCAACTCGGATCACATTCCCACAAAAATGGATTCCCAATAATGGCTTATAAATGTAGTTTTCCAACATATTAAATCGCATAACCATGTTCGAGCTATCGTATCATTTGAGTAATCGAGTGTCAAAAAACACATTGTTGATGGTGGATAGACGTTGGGTTACATTGCCAAATGTAACTAGGGGATGTATGAAAAATGAGATTCAGGCACACTGGTTCGCCCATAAACTACACTTCTATTTATACCATACAACTATAGTAGTGGGAGGGTTTATCTGGGATGGTGAGACTTTCAAGTTGATCACTGATGAAGATGCATGGGAATCATTTTATGTGCATAATCTAAAACATAGGCTCAAAACATATCTTTCAAAATCTGATTCACCCGCTCTATTCGCCCATCTGTCTAAGGATGATAAGATATGCTCAAGTGTAATATTGTCCTCATGACCTCTTGAAAGATTCCATAAAACTGAGATACAAAAGTTGGATCCCTATCAGAGATGATTAACAAAGGTATCCCATGTAATTGTATGATCTTTGACACATACAACTATGAGTACTACTCTGTTGTGAATCTGAATGACCATGCAAGAAATGCACAACCTTCGTCAAATGTTCCACTATAACTGAAATAGATTCGGGATGTCTGGGCATAAAAAAATCATATAATGAAGTCCATCGAGATGTTGTTCCACTTACACTCGCAAATGGGTGAGGATTGAAGTGTACGAAATGGTCATTGGGGATTTACCTTGTGGCATTTTGGGTCCCGCATGGTGACGTGCTCAGGGGAGAACTTTCGTGTGTATTCATAGTGGGTGCGGGATTTCTTGTCTCCTAGTCTAATGCTTCCCCACGAGATTAGGTTTTCGGCTCAACGTTGGTCGAGCGATGAGACTTTACCCGCGGAAGATATTTGACGCCATGTCCTGTTTGAGTCGCACACCCCTGGTTTTAGGCCTAGGCCTACATGTGTTCCGTGCGATATGGATTTTTTTGGTTGTTCACAGTCGCCACTTTGTTTTATAAAAAAACGAACAAAAGTTTCAAGTCAGCCCTTTCGAGCTAATCCTAAGGTAGGTTTAAGTCAGTAGTTGGTCCAGAGATTCTTGTTGTGTGGGTTTGCGAATCGGGTTACGAGTGGGGGAAGGTATTAGGAAACCCGCTTGTTCTTTATTATTCCTTAATTATATGCTTATTATCACGCTTAACATTAACCGATTACTTTTTAATTATTTTTAAAACTAGTTTTAGAGACCTTAAGTTGAAAATCCCTTAAATTTATATAGGTGCTGAGGTAGGAAAACGGTATCAGTGAGAGGTGAGGGAATGTCACTTAACCGATGCAGGTAGAGAATGGTGATAATGCATGACTTTGTGCTTGTGTAATGGGTAGCAATTATTATGTATGTAAGTGTGTGAGAGAGCTCAATTTTGAGATAATTTGATATCTCTTTAGAGGTTTGAGGAGAGATAGAAAGGTACTATGAGAGATGGGTGCATCTCTGTAGTGACATCATATCGAGAGATATGTTGTTGAGGATCATTCTCATGAGAAAGACTTGGTATTACACATATGTACCCAAGGAGACTTTGGATCAAAACTTATGTAGTTCGGTTGTGCAGAGTATGTATAAGTGTTTGCACATTTGTAGGGGGTGAGAGAGATCATGACTTTGAGAAATATTGATATCTTGTTTGTATTATATATATGAGAGAGGATATGAGATGATTGAATCTCTTTGGAGACAATATATCATGAGACATATTGTCGAGGCATGTGCTCACGAGAAGGGCTCCGTATTTCTCCTACGTACTCGTGTAGCCATAAAATCAAAGCCTAAGTAGTTTTACTATTCACGTGTTCCAACGTGATGTGTGTGAAAGTGTAGGACTTGTCTTGGGAGGAATAGATGATATCCGTGGGCTAAAGGTTAACTTTAGTGGTGGGTCATAATAGGATATGTCCCACAAAATCACTGACAAAGATATTAATGTCCTTCGGGCGATCACTAACTAGAAGGCGTTATTGAACCTTTAGGCTAGTTTAGATGTGTATAGGGAGAAATGATAGTGTATTTAGTATTAGATTGAACCAGAATTCACAGAGAGGGATCTAAGTATCCTTTATCGACATTTCTAAAATCCTTGAGATTTCGTAGTTCTCGAGATGATTACTCCATTATTTAGACTCGGGACAGATGCATCCCTAGTAGATAATATGCCAAGAGATGTATTATAAGTCTTGGGATTCACGAGTTTAGTCAGTATTGCGCCTACGTACCCAAGAGTACTTGGGATCAAATCCAACGTAGTTCTAACAAACGAGACATATTTACAGGTGTAGGTGACAGGATATCGTGTATACAATATATATCATTACAGTATTTATGGAGTCTAGTCCTTAACATATCATTTTCATTGGGTTGGATTGATATATTTATTTATTAAAAATACGTTAATTAAAGGCCGACGTTTGACAAATATTTGATATCAATACACATATTCGGGGAGCCACTATAGGGATGGGCTTTGTTTGTTTGGAAAAGCACTGGGAGTAGTCAGATTTAAACTTTGGCTTATGCAATGTTTCGGGCTGAATCGGCTCATTAACACTTTCCTAAGAGCGGTTTTGAAAACTCAGTTTTCATGTTTGTTTTTAGTCATTATGGAATTCGATTAGCATTTATTTAACATATGAGCATGTTAAGTTAATTAAAAGAGGTGTAGGGTTAAAAACTAGGCTTTAAAATATAATGTTATAAAGTGCATACACGGTCCCCTAAACAGGGCCCGGACTAAACGAGATAAACAAATATGGACCGTTTATCACAATATATACATGGGGTGCTTGACTCAATATTCGGGCAGAGTTTCCTTACCCTTGTTGCGTGAACAAATTTTTTCCCTATGGATTGTCCCCGCTTGAGGTGCCTGAGGTGGGAAGATCTTAATTCAGTAGGGCAAACCTTCATTTAGTAGTGCGACATCCGCTGAATGCGCGCAAAGGTTTGCCTTTTTTTCGGAGGTGACTTTTCAAAAGTGCGAACCTTTTTCAGGAATGAAGCGACTTTTCTAAAGTACAAACATCTTTCAGGACCTTTTAAAAAGGATATCGAGTATCTCGAGTGCACGGGATTGGTAAAGTTAGAAAACCGAATAAATATTGGGATTGGGGTGCTTTTTCGAGGTTAGTGGGGACCTCTATTTATAGGGTATGATCCGGGGCCTTTGATCATTGGGTCAAAGGTCATCGGATGATGGATTCGGGGTGGGGTAACACGTGGATGACTGGGAAGATATTTGGTTGGATTTGGTAATCATTACCAGAGGGGCCTTTAACTGAATAGTTAAAGGTCCCAGCAACGGTTTCTGGGGCATTTTCCCGATTTCGCTATTTTTTCAAATGGTCCCTTGCAAGTTTTATTGGCGGTGGTAGTTCACGCTTAGTTGTTTAGAGTGCCTAGGTTTAGTGCATTTTATCGGACAAGATAAAATGACCCACACACCGATTGCAAATTGGGGTGTCCATAGAGAAGTTCGACTAAGAGTGTGCGTAGGAGGACACTCTTTGTCATCGTTAAAAGGACTAAAAAATGAGTTTTCCCAATTTAGGGGAGGTATGGGGGCATGTATGTGATAGGTAGGAAACCTTAGGGTTGAAGTAGGATTTTTTAAAACGGGGTGGGGGTTTGACCATCGATTAAATGCTTTGTTAAGTCGTCCAATAGAGTTAACCGTTCAGTTAAACGACCGGGCATCCAAAACCTATTAATTACAAGCTTTTGTTTCCATTTTTGGAAAGGTCTACCTATCTATTTTTAGTGACGCTTATTTTTGAACCGATGTTTCTATTTTTCCTGGACATATATTACACCCGTCATTCTCCTGATCTTACTTCCATCATATTTATCATGAATATGGAGAGTGGTTCGAGTTTCGGGATATCGAACATCCCATTTTTGATGTCGTTGTCAGGTAGCCTCCCGGTGTGGACTAGATTGTCCAGGTGATCATGCAGGATGCTACTTCACTTTTTTGTTATGTCACTTCGTCTCTGTCGACGACTCGGGGTGGCAATTGCTTTCTTTCGATAATACCGTTTGCTTTTATGGTGGTCCTTCATGGGGAGGACCAAGTCATCAATATTCGTCAATACGGTTCAACGTTTGGCATGTAAGCACCTACTTTGGACCCCGTCCTCTTTGTGAATAACTTGAGTTTTTAATTTTTTTTTCTTTGTATCTTTCGTATTTTTTCTCTTAAAGTTGACTGAATTTTATGTTTTTACAAATTTTCAGCAGGTTATGGTTGATGCCTCCCAGTTGACGGAGATGCAGATGGCTTTATGTCAACTGACTACGAAAGTTGTGGAAGATTCCTCTATTGAATACTTAAGATTATCAATGGGTCTTATCTAGTGCTCGGGCGTCATGGTATATCGTAGTGGTTTGTCCACACCCGGTGTATGGGCTAGGGTATCGGGGGTCTCGGATGGGAGTTGTACTGGTGGTTGTCTAGGGAAGAGGCCTCGTTCATTACAGTCTGGTGGGATAGTATTTTTGGGTGACCCTGTTGGGTGGGATTTGATGTAACATCCCAAAACGGTGTTATTTGTGGTTTTTGGTCGGGGAAAGGTACCGTTGTATTTATGTAGTATGTTCCTTTAGAAGGAACACGAAGAATCATCAATACAACTTTTTCCGTGTATGAGGATTCGAGTCATACATCATGTTTATAAATAAAATCACTCTATTTGGATGACAAATTATTTGTACTTTATATTTCTCTTTTGTTTAATTATTAGTATCATATGCATCAGAGTGATGGATAGTGTGTAAATGGATAGAATGAGCCTAAGCTCTTTTTTATTAACTTGGTGGGAATACATATGTATAGGCAAAAAATATGATAAAATAATAAAATAAAAAGGGATGTGTGTGTGTGTGTGTGTTTGTATGGATGGGGTGATCTTAAGATATTTTATTAAAGTGGAGTGACACATTAAACCTAAAAGACACATATACACATGGGAAAAAATGCCCATCTTTTTGGAAAGAGGTTACTTTTGCCTGCATGATGGCAAGTCCCTTGTCTTTACTGACATCGGAGTGTTAAGGGAAGGAAGTTCCATTTTATTTTCTTAATGATTGGGTAAGATCCTTTTGATTTAGCTTATGAATTAGAGTGTTGTTCCTTGTCCCTGATAAGGTGTCGTTTCTGGGGAGCCCTTAGCGAGTCTTCCTAGTGATTACCTGTCTCGAGATGTGAGGTGATTTGGGGGGATGGTGTTTGGTTTTTATATTATTTTTAGGAGAGGGGCATATGGGTAGGGTGTTTCCCCATTAGGTTCTTTATGACTGTTGATTTCATAATATTAGCCTTTGTGTAATGTTTCTTTAAATAAGGATGACTCTACTAAGTCTTAAAATTCCTTAGAGCACTGTTTTATTACTTGACGCTTAGTTTATTTATACCACATAGACTCTTTGGGAGGGAGGGCATAATGACCACAAGTAGGGTTTTCCCATGAAAAAGTTTCTTTTGGTGTTTATTTAGACCGGGACCGAAGAGATATCTCAGGTTGCCTACGTATATCCGATTCAAAGCTAACGGGGTGTCTGTATTGATGTCTACGATAAAAATATAGCGAAGAACCATGTCTACGTAGTTTTATTTGGATAAAAAGTTGAGGGCTTAAAGGATTTTAGTTGACTTCAATAAAAATTTTGTTGGTACAAGTGGGCTTTTTGATGTAGGTATGGGAATGTGTATGGATTTGCATAGTCTTCCCTACCCATTACGATCGATTTTTTTCGTATTAAATTGGCCTTTTTATTTTAACCTCTGGCGGGCTTAAGGAAATAATTGCTTCAATCAATCGAGATTGAAGAGTTGGGAAAATGTGACTCTATCGAGTTAAGCTAAGTTAGACACCCAGCAAGAGTTTATTTTGTTGATGAGGTAGGGTCCTCACCAATTGGGTGCAAATTTTTCTCCAAAAGTCTGGGCAAGTTTAAGATTCTCTTTTCAGACCAGGTTTCCCTCTTATATGTTTTGCCTTTTGGCCCTCTTATTGAATGATCGGGTGATATATTAAATGGTAGGCCTGGTTATGATAAGCGACCTTCAATCTTCTCTTGTCGAGGACAGCTAGTTCGTCATAACGGGTTTAGACCCAGTCTATTTTGGCCACTTGGATTTTGATCATGAACCGTAAGGATGGTATCTCAAGTTATATGGGTAGGACTGCCTCCATTCCATAAACTAATTACTAAGGGTGGACCATATTAAGTTTTGCTTTATCATATGGTAGCCTAGAGGGCGCATGGGAGTTTTTCTGACCAGTTGTTGTAAGTCTCACTCATTTTGCTGATGATGTTTTTGACGTTATTATTAGCGGCTTCGACTGCTCTGTTGGTTTATGGTCAGTATAGAGATGACTTATGCCGAGTAATCCCATATTTTTGCAATCGGTTTGGGACATCATTCTCGAAGTGAGGCCCATTATCTGATACCAGCTTGTGGGGTACGCCAAAATGGCAGATGATGTTTCGACGTATGAATTTGGACAGTTTCTTTGAATTTAGCATTGTGTAAGAATCGTACTTGACCTACTTAGTGAAATAGTTTGTGGTGACTAGGATAAATAGGTTCCCAGTGGAGGCCTTAGGGGTTACCTTCCTTTGATGTCTATCCCCCAGGTGGAGAAAGGATAGGGTGAGGTCATGCAATAGAGTCATCGGGGAGGTAGATGTTGTTGTGGGCCTTACAGTTAGCACTTTAGAGACCTCTTGATGTAATCCATGCAATCTTTTTATTTAGTAGTCCAATAGTACGAGCGTCTGAGGATTTTTCTAGAGAGGGTGTGTCCACTCGTGTGAGGGGGAACATTCGCCACTATGGATTTTGTTCATGATCTCGATGGTATCATCTTTTATGGCACACCGTAAGTGAACTCTGTCAAACCCAATTTTGTAGAGTTGTCCCTCACAGATAACGAATTGGGCTGCCAATAATCTTAGGGTGAATTGTTCATCTGGAGAGGCGTCGGGTGGGTATTGGTTCTTATTGAGCAAGTTCCATATAACATAGTACCACACCGTGGGTCCTACTTATGTTTTATCGATGGCATCAACCTCGAAGTAGTTAGAATGGGTGCATCAGCTAGTCACGATGAATGTGATTTATGCGGTTCCTTTAGGAATGTCTATCATGGAGGCTAGGGTGGAAAGTGTGTTTGCAAAATTATTTTTAGCCCTTGGAGGAAGTCAAATTCGAAATGTTTGAATCGTGAAGATACCTCCTTTAAGTAAGCATGGTATGGTTTCGGTTTGTCATTCTAGATTTTCAATTTTCCTAATATTTGATTGATGACTAGGCTAGAACCTCCATAGGATTTTTGGTTGGTGATTCCCATTTCCAAGGAGATTTCGAGACCTATGATGCAAGCCCAATACTCAGTCATGTTGTCGGTGCATTAGTAGGTGAATTTGATAGAAGTGGAGAGTTGTCGTAAGTCGGGGATATATTAGGAGCATTTTGATATCGAATCCTATTTTTTGGAGTCCCCATTGAAGTAGAGTTCCCAAGTTTCTCTATCGTTTAGGGTGAAGAGATCCTCATCGGGGACTTCTACCTTATTTTTGTCTACTTCATTTTCCAAGGATTGTTCTACGATCACGTCATAGATGGCTCATATTATGGTGGATTTCTGTGCGACGTATGTGATTTCAAACTCAAACAGAATCAATAGCCACTTGGCCATTTGGCTAGATAGAGTGGGCTTCTCGAAGAGGTATTTCAGGGGATCCATCCAGGAGATGAGTTGTATGTGGAAAGACATCATGTAATGTCGTAGTTTGTGGGTAATCCATACGAGGTATACACATGCCTTTTCTCAGGCGGTGTATTTGAGTTCATAGGAGACTAGATTTTTGCTGGCATAGTAAATGGAACATTCCTTTCAGTATATTTCTATGTATTGGGATAACATGGCTCCAACAGCTGTGTCGATTATGGTCATGTAGAGTAGAAGAGGTTATCCCAGTTAGGGAGGTACTAATACTGGTGGGTGGGTGAGGTACTCTTATATGTTCTCAAATGCTTCTTGGCATTGAGTGTTCCATTATTTGGGTGAGTCCTTCTTGATTATTTGGAAAAGGACCTCACAAATGGTGGTAAGTTGGTTGATAAACATGCTTATGAACTGTATTTGGCCTAGGAACCCTATGACCTCCTTCTTTGTTTTAGGGGGTGGAATTTCCCATATGGATTTAACCTTGACATGGTCTACCTCGATTCCTTCATTATTGATAATGAATCCGAGCACGTTCCTTTTAGTGACTCAGAAGACACATTTATGAGTATTTTGCCTCATTTTAAAGAGGCTTAACTTTTGGAAGAATTTTTGGAGGTTGGAACATGTCCTTCTCAATCATTTGATTTGATGATCATGTCATCTGCATAGACCTCCACTACCTTGTGTATTTGATCATGTAGAATGACTTTGGAAACTCTTTGGTAAGTCACACATATGTTATTGAGACCAAAGGGCATAAATGTATAACAATACATCCCCCAAGGGGTACTAGACCCAGTTTTCTCTTAGTGATTATGGTGAATATTTATCTGTTTGTACACGAAGAATCCAACTATGAAGGACTTGATCACGTTAGTGGATATACTATATACAAATAAGTCAGTGTGCGATAGAGGGAAATCATCTTTGGGACAGGCCCGATTGATATCCTTGTAGTCTACGCATATTCAGACTTTGTCATTAGCTTTAGGTACTAATACGATATTAGCTATCCAAGTGGGATATTTGATTACTCATATGAAACCGACGCTGATCTATTTTTCCACTTCTTCCTTTACTTTTAAAGACCATTCGGGTATTATCTTACGGAGTCTTTTCTTTACAAGTTTTGTATCAGGGAGAGTGGGTATCTCATGTATGATGATAGTCGGGTTGATATCGGTCATGTCGACGTAAGACCAAGAGAATACATCTGTGAAGCTAAAGAGGAGATATCTGTGCTCATTTTGTCCATTATCATCTAAAGAGGACCCTATTTATAATTGTGTATGGTTTTGGGGAGTGCCAAAGTTTATGGTTATTGTGTCATCCTTATTGGGAGACATATGTCTATTTTGACTTAGGTCAAGTTCTTGTAAGTTTTTTAAGTATTTTCGATCCACATTTTAACATTATTAGGTATGACTTATAATTCATTACTGGATTCATAATCATCACATGCAACACAGGCAGACAAATATTGGAAATCATTATTTATTTTGCCATCAAAGGGAGGTAGGACAACATTGATTGTTTTAACAAAAAGAGGTATGGAACCCCCCAAGAATATATAAAACAAAATTAGAATGGAAAATCCCCATCATGTCGGCTCATAATCAAGGACAGAAAAACAAGCTACAAAGCAACCCTTAACTGATAGTTTTTTAATCTAAGATTAGGCATTTCCAACTGATCCAGTCTAATTAAACTTTGAACATCCCTCGACAAATTTGAATGTCATGGAAAATAATGGGCTTCCTGCTATGGCACCCAAAATATTCCAGAAGATCAACAATCTTATTTCATTATATGAATATGTAAGTATAATTAACATCATGACCTCAAGTAATGTCAATGACTTTCTAAAGGGTGATTTTGATAGACTCAGGACATGTAATCTTTTATTTCACAGTCTCTACTACCACTTTACAATCGGATTCAACAACCATGTCATACTGGAGGAGTTCCCTGCATTCCATTAAACCCATCAAGATATCATAGGCTTCAGCTTCATTATTAGTGTTGTTACTAATAAAGGAAGCAAAACTTATCAAGAATTGGCTTTTACCATTTCTTAATATACCTACTACGCCATTGTGCCCTAGATTTTTCATGGCACAACCATCTATATCGAGTTTCAAATTCATACCTAAGGAGGATTCCAAAGAACTTTGATATAGTATGGGAGGGAGGACTACCATTGAGCCGTTGACCCTTGATATTATGCATGACTAGAAACTCCTTAACCTGAGACACGACTCTATGATTAGAGATAGTGGTATCTTCGTATTTGGATTTATTTCTCGCGATCCACATTCCTCAAATGATAAAATCAGGAATCATAATTCTTCATGTGTCTTTGATATGACAAGACCACTAGTTTATCAGTTTATCCCTAATAGAGGTGTTGATACTAAGGATCCCATGAAAAAGATTAAAATGGTTCCAAGCCTCCCTATCCATATCATTCTCCCCAAAGAGATTGTTCGAGTCCTATTCCTTGTTATTTTTACAAAAACAACACATAGAGGGCCCCCTAATACCATTGTTTCTAATAGATAAATCAAATGGAAGTTTGTCTCTCAGAAGTCTCCAACAGAGAATAAGCATTCTAAGAGGTATGTACTTGTTACAGATTAACAAATGTGTTCATGATATTGTAATACCCCGTATTTTTATGCTATATTAATTTGGGGATTTATTAAATTTAATGTGAATTAATTATTTAATAAAAATCCGAAAATTAATTATTTTATAATTATTAACGTGATGAGAGTTAGTAATTATGGGAAAATTTATTGAATATTACTAATGATCAAAGTAATATATAATAGTGGCCATATTAAATGTCACGAGTGAATAAAATGACAATTTTAGAAATTTGAGTCGGGACGCGCCCGTGTCGCGTCGGGACTAAATATTGATAAATAAAAGTAAATATTTTATAATTTGTTCGTATGATCATTTTGAGTGCGGCAACGCGTCCGGAAGGGTCGAGATAGTCAGAAAAGTATACCCGGGAGTTTGATTTGGGTCTCGGGGCGTTTTTAGGCCTAATTAGTACCCCGGGAGGGAATTTTAGTCATTTTGTATGTTTGGGTAATTAAACCCACGAAAATTAAAGGGGTTATATCAGATGTTTAGGTTATCTCCTAGGGTTAGATAACTCAAAACACTAGAACGGCCATTGGAGAGGAGAGGAAAGAGCTCTCAAGGCATTCCAAGGCTCAAAACTCACTCGTTTACACCGCCGCCACCGCCAACGCGTAGATCGCGAGACGGGGAACGCAACCACACCAAATTCAACACCAAACTAGATTTCTGAAAATCCCAGGCAAGTGTTTATCTTGTTTATTTCGTTGATGCATCATCCATATTAGTTTAGGAGTTATTAGGATGAGATTTATGGAAGAAAAACCCAATTTGAGATAGGAAATTTTCATGTAGTGATGATTTATATGATATTCTGAAAACCCTTTGTCATGTAAAGGATTAAAAGTTTGATTAAGAAAAGTGTTATAATCATATACAAACACTAAAAAAATTATTTCGGACCGTTGGAATTGGATGAAATTTTACAAAGAATTAGCTGAAGACGAAAGGAAGCTACAGAAAAAAATTCAGCTCGATCGGACCGTTCAATATTTTTTAATATTTTTTTTGCTAGACAGTTTTATGTTTTGAGGACTCTTAGAGATAATAAAAATTCAATTAAAACTCCATTTTAATTCCGATTTCGAAACCGTTTGAAATTCTCATCTTTGAAAATAAAATTCAAAATCCTTTAATGTAAGGCGAAATCTATATTTTTGGGATATTTTGCATAAGGGATAATGTAAGTATATATTAAAGGGGAGAGACACGTAAGATAGAGTTACGTTGGAACATAAATGGATATCTACTGAATTGTACATTTGGAAGAATAGAGTCCATGAGGGTTACGTAGTAAGTTAGAAAAACCCTTCGAATTAAAGTTAGAAACGAACCATTATACTTGATAAATAATAATGGGAAAATAAGGATAAATGTTGTGAATGTGGGTTATTGGATAAACCTAAATTGATATAATAAAAGTGGTATATTTATATGATTGTGTATGCATATATTATATACTTGTGAAAATCATGCCCGCGCTACTTGCTATCCCTCAGGTTTCCGCGCTTGGACGATCTTATCTCGTGTGCCTTATGGGGGATATTGACTCGTACCCTAGAAGATAGAAATCCTAGGTACAGGCTATTTAATCTCGTGTGCCTTACTAATATGTTGTTGCATTGGCCTGTATCAATTTAAATACTTGCTAAACGAATTTTTAAATCATATACACTATCGGGCTCTGACCCGTTTCTATTCCTCTTTCTCTCTTGTATATATATGTATATATTACAGGTGCCCAGCCACAGGGGCGTCTTGTTTAGGATCCCTTGGAAGGAACGTGCTGCAGCTTAGGTGGGAGTTGCAGGACACTTGGTTAGACGATTTCATTTACTTGATTCCACTTCTATCATTTTCCTTATTGGGCATGTGTCGCCCTTTCCACTATTTATTTGTTTTATTGGGATATTTGTATTTCAGTTGTTTCTAGTACTGTTACTTTGGGATTTATTCAGCATGTATGTTTTACTTTAAGTTTTAAATGCTGGGGTTTAGTTGTTGAATGTTTAAATTAATTGGATTATATGTTCCAGGATTATTGTGGTGTGATTCTTTAAATATTGAATTGTTGTAGATAATTAAATCTTTATTTTCAAAATAAAATTTGGAAAGTAATGTTAAAAAATGGTTTTGACACTTAGCTTAATTAAATAGGGTGTTAAATTTGGAAAAGTTATTTTTACGACAGTGATGCTAAGAATGAACCAACTGTTCACCTTGATTTTAATTTAATAAAGGAGTGATCGCCCGGTATTTTATTAGGCGGGGTGTCACAGGTGGTACCAGAGCATCAGGTTCTAGTGTCCACAGGATCTGTACGGCTTATTTTCGCTTTCAACTTAACGTTTTTGCTATAAAGCCCTATTTTTAGGATTGTTGTATTCCTGCTTTTACGTTTACGTCTCCAGCCATTTGGGATTTGATAATGACTGGAGACTAATAAACTTCTTCACGTTTCAGATGCCTCCGAGACGTGCACCGAAGGATAGGCGTGCCCAGGACGAGCAGCCAGTAGCTTCGGCACAAGGCACTATGAATTCTAATGAAGTAGCCGCCATTGTTGCTCAGGCGGTGAATGCCGCGCTAGCGGTGGTTCAGCAGGCTCTACCCCAGATTCAGGCAGTGGAGCCAATACCAGCATAGCTTCCATCTGCATGGGAGAGGGTTAGGGACGCTTTTCAGAAGGCGCATCCCCTGAGTTCTCTGGTAGCTCAGATATCGTCACAGTCAGCCAATGGAAGAAAGACATCCAGTGGCATCTTCGTATGTATGAGTGCACTGACGTGCAAAGGCAGTTGTTGGATTCCTTTAAGCTAGTGGGGGACGCTTTGTAGTGGTGGGAGTCCACTACCACCATGGAGGAGAGGGACACGGTCCCTATTTAGTCGTTTTGGGAGCGGTTTGACCGCAGGTACTTTCCACCCGCCGTGCAGACTGAGATGAGGCGAAAATTACTGAATTTGAAACAGGAGAACTCTACCGTTGCTGAGTATGAGGAGGAGTTCACGAGACTTCTCACCATAGTGCCAGATGAGGCACCTACTGATAGTAAGAAGATAATGTTGTTTGTGGACGGGTTAGCTTGGAGGATCCGTCAGCATCTTATAGGGAATCTATCTCTGAGTACTTTCACTGATGTACTCAATGCTGCATTACTACATTGTCAGGATCACCGCTTCCATCTACAGGGAAGCAGGAGAGCAGGAGAGTCCAGCCAGCAGGGCAGGACCGGGGGTAGTAGTGCTAGTGGGGCACCATCTCATGGATAGACTCGTCAACACGAGCAGAGTTCCCATCAGGGGGACCCTGCTAAGAGATTCCGTTCAGGTGATTCCAGGCAGGGATTTGGGGGTTATAAGCAGGGCCAGCAGGACCAGCCTAATCAAAAGGGCCAACAGGGCCAACAGCGTGCTAATCAGGGCCAGTGGCGGGGAGGTAACGGCCAGTAGGGCCGTGGTCAGCTGGGTCAGAGGGGAGGTAACTTCAGAGACCGGTGTTTTGTATCCAGCAAGCATGGTCATAAGCGCCAGGATTGCCCAGAGGGTAATAGGGCCCCACAACAGCAGGGTGCCCGTAATGAGCCACAGAGACCACTTTTTCCAGCTGCGCTCCCAGCTCCAGCCCAGGTGCCAGCCCTACCAGCCATTCCAGCAGCTCCAGTGCAGCAGGGGCAGTTACAGTACAGATGTGTCTATAACGTCCACCAGGCAGCAGCTCCACAGGCACCACCCGTGATTGAGGGTATGTTTCCTATCCATGGTACTATGGGTCGGGTTTTGTTTGATACTGGGGTGACACATTATTTTATAGCTACGTATTTTGCGAAGGCCTTAGGGTTGTTAGCCACAGCAGAGAGCACAGTGACGTGTGTAGACTCACCACTGGGGTGTGGGTCGCTTATCTTCTTTATATGCCGGGGAGTGGGGGTAGAGATTGGTAGTTTGGTATTACCTGCAGACATGTTAGTCTTAGATATGCATGAGCATGATGTTATTATTGGTATGGATTGGCTTGCAACTTATAGATCCATGATTGATTGCTTCGGTGGGAGCATTATTTTTGCCATTCCGGGGCAAAAGATGTTTGTAGTGGCGATGCCTCGCCTAGAGGGAGGTTCGACCTCTCATTTGTATTATATAGAGGAGGATACCTCTAAGGAGGTTGTGATTCCTTTAGACTCGATCCCAGTCGTTCGTGAGTATTCCGATGTATTCCAGGAGATACCAGGCCTACCCCCCAGTTGAGAGATAGACTTTGTCATAGATTTATTGCCAAATACGAGATTGATAGCACGCGCTCCATACTGTATGGCTCCGGCGGAGATGCAAGAGTTACGAGATCAGATAGAGCAGCTGTTAGGTCAGGGCTTCATTCGCAGGAGTATCTCACCTTGGGGCGCTCCAGTCTTGTTTGTGAAGAAGAGAGATGGTTCACTGAGGTTATGTGTGGACTACCAGGAGTTGAACAAGGTCACGATACGAAATAAGTATCCGTTGCCTCAAATCGATGATCTGTTTGACCAGCTGATGGGAGCAACTTTCTTTTCGAAGATAGATCTGAGGTCGGGGTACCATCAGCTACGTATTAGAGAGCAGGATGTTTCAAAGACTGCCTTCTTGACGAGATATGGGTCTTACGAGTTCAGAGTGATGCCATTTGGTCTCATAAATGCTCCAGTCGTATTCATGGACTTAATGAACCGAGTATTCAGAGAGTTCTTGGATCAGTTTGTCATCATCTTCATAGATGACATTTTGATATATTCACACTCTGAGTAGGAGCATGCCGAGCACTTGAGGCAGGTTCTTCAGACTTTACGAGAGCATAGTTGTATGCTAAGTACGAGAAGTGTGGATTCTGGTTGCAAGAGGTACAGTTCTTGGGGCATGTTGTTTCTGAACAGGGGATAGCCGTTGACCCGAGTAAAGTGTCAGCGGTGAGGGAGTGAGGACAACCCACGACACCGATGGAAGTGTGTAGTTTCTTGGGGTTAGCCGGATACTACAGGAGATTCATTCGGGGATTCTCCAAAATAGCGGGTCCATTGACGAACCTGACTCGCAAAGGGGTACCATATGTTTGGGTTGAAGCTTGTCAATTGGCTTTCGACGAGCTGAAACACAAGCTTACTTCAGCACCAGTCCTTACTTTATCGAAGCCGGGTGTGGAGTACCTGGTTTATACCGATGCCTCTTTACGGGGACTTGGGGGAGTACTTCAGCAGGAAGAGAAGGCTATAGCTTTTGCCTCCCGCAAGCTTAAGCCGCATGAGAAGAATTACCCCACCCACGACCTGGAGTTAGCAGCGGTCGTCTTTGCCTTGAGAGACACTATTTATTGGGGGAGAAGTTCCGTTTGTTCACAGATCACAAATCACTGCAGTACCTGTTCACTCAGCGAGAGCTAAATATGCGTCAGCGCAGATGGTTAAAGTTTGTGAAGGACTATCAGTTCGACATACAGTAGTATCCGGGGAAAGCCAACGTTGTTGCTGATGCGTTTAACCGAAGACCGGTAAATGAGGTAGCGGACGTCTGGAAAGCGAAGTGGAAGGAGTTGGGTCACCAGGACACAGTAGCCCGTTCCTTCATATCTGTTATGACAGTCACACCCGAGATTGTTACGAGGGTAATACAGGCCCAAACCACAGACCCGTTTTGCCAGGAGCAGATTGTACGACTTTTAGTCGAGGGTGTTGAGTCCTATTATGTTAGTTCTGATGGGGGTTTGAGGTTTAATGGGAGGTTAGTGGTTCCGGAAGGGGAAGAATTGCGTCATGCAGTGATGACCCAACCTCACGGGTCCCGATTTGCGGTACATCTTGGAGGAGATAAGATGTACCAGGATATGAGGAGGCAATACTAGTGGAGTGGGATGAAGAAGGACATTACTGAGTTCGTGTCCAAGGGTTCTACCTGCCAGCTGGTGAAGGTGGACCATCAGAAACCGTCAGGATTGCTTCAGCCATTGGAAGTACCCGCGTGGAAGTGGGAGAGTATTTCCATGGATTTTACTATAGGGTTGCCTGCATCACAGCGGGACCACAACTCTATCTGGGTGATTGTAGACCGTTTGACCAAGGTGGCTCATTTTCTGCCGGTGCGGACAGATTATACCACGGGTCAGTATGCTCAGTTGTTCATTTATGAGATTGTCAGATTACATGGGGTGCCCCTGAATATTGTGTCAGGTAGAGACGAGCTTTTTGTGTCACGTTTCTGGGAAAGCTTTCAGGAGGCTATGGGTACTGAGTTGAGGCTGAGTTCAGCTTATCACCCACAGACAGATGGAAAGACAAAGCGTACTAATCAGATGTTAGAGGATATGCTACGCATGTGTGTTCTTGATTTTGGAGGAGGTTGGGAACCACATCTTCCACTGGTAGAGTTTGCTTATAATAACTCTTATTAGTTTATGATTGGTATGGCTCCATTTGAGGCTTTGTATGGCTGGCCGTATCGTTCACCAACTTGTTGGCTCGAGGTGGGGGATAACAAGTTTCTAGGACCAGAGGTAATTCAGGAAACCTCCGCGAGGATTGAGATGATTAGGAGTCGCATTCGAGTAGCCCAGGACAGGCAGAAGAGCTACGCCGATGCAAAACGGTTCTTCCGGGAGTTTAATGTGGGGGACCAAGTGTTACTGCGTGTATCTCCTATGAAAGGAGTGATGAGGTTCGGGAAGAAAAGGAAATTGGCCCCGAGGTACGTAGGACCATTTTCCATTATCGAGAGTGAAAGAGTTGGCGCTTTCGTTCAATTCAGAAATAATATAATAAATACCTTTTAACCCAAATTAACCCTAAGCATGCAACTAGGTGTGATTGAAACAATATGAAATCACGCAAGAATTATTCAACACACAAAGTTTAAGGAAAAATCCCCCACAGGGGCAAAACCATTTGTATATCACTATAATTTGTAAGAGAAACGACTTACAATCGGATTACACTGAAATACAAGTTTTTGACTAAGAATTACCCTCAGGTATCGGATTCTGTAGTCGCGGCTGGAATATCCCTTTCCAGTAGGGTTGGCGGCTGGAACTATCCCTATCCAGTAGGGCAACAATGAAGAGGAAGAAGCGGTCCACTTCACAAAGGTTGAACAACAGCAATGGTGTTCTTGGGTTACCAAATTTGATTCACATAGATATGGAAGATGTGTGAATCTAAAAACCTAGAATCATAGGACTCAATAGGTGAAGAGTTTAGGGTTGATATGCTCTGAAAATCGTGGGAAAGTCTTAGAAAAACCACTTCCCGTAGTGGGATTAAGTAGGAGAACTTGAGCCCTAAATTTCGGAACATGATCTGAACACGATCTGGTTGAGATTATCCTCGTCCGATCGGTCCGGTCCCTTTAGGCGGATCGGTCCGGTGAACTCGGATCGGTTCTTTTTCTGAAGACGGATCCATCCGGTTGGCATCGGATCGGTTCGGTTTTTTGGCTTCATCGGTTCGCTATGGATCCGGGGTATACTGGCCTCACCTCAGCAGGCGGATCGGTCTGGTTCCTTTAGTCGGATCGGTCCGGATGAACCGGATCGGTTCTTTTATCTGAGCCGGATCGGTTCAGTCCTGATTCCTTTTTCTCTTTTGATATTCGGATCCGTTGATGAGCATATGATTCTTGAATTTCCTCAACGGTGTAACGGCGTATGACATATACAATGTTAATGGAAAAAAATGTCCTTACAAATCTCCCCCTATGTCTATGCCGGTACATACATAAAAACAAACATCCTAATTATCAAGTAAAATGAACATGCCTATACAAATCTACCCTTCCATGAACCCAAAACTGAAAGAGTACAAGTGAATAAGACTGCATCGTTTGTTCTTCAAATTTTCAGGAATCTCAGCGCTTTTCTCATCAGGGTGTGCAACATGGGATTATCAACAGATGTACCTACACACATGAGACAAAGCAAATACCAAGTGACGTATCGAATTTGAAATGAGATAAACATAAGCATATATATCAATTTAAGATTCAAACCCCTCCCCCATAATCAGATAATTCATTCTCCCCCTTTTTATGATGTCCCCAAATAGACAAAATGAGAGAAATGAAATAAACAAGCAAAACCGGGGTGTCACAAGGCAAATATCACACCATGAATGAACATAAAAACAACCAAGTCGGTGATGGCGTAAATGAAGAGGTGTGATCAAATTCGATAGGAAAATCAATGCATACAAACATGACATATGTGCACGATGAATATTGGATATTCCTAACGAATGAACTCAAAAGCTTCCTTTGGTGTAAAAGAAATGCAATATATGACATTGACTAAATCAAATCAACAAATCAAAGCTCAAAGTGATTTCTACACCAATAACGTCCAAAATGTTTTTCATGCTTTTTCAGGACTTTCAAGGAAGTACAAACCCGTTATCAATCTCCAACCAAACTCCCTCAGATTTATATTTTGAATAGAGGTATACTAAATTCTCAAACTTTGGAGAATTGATGGTGAAACCTACAATGGCCCATATTTGGCATGAATTGCTTTTTATTGCCTTTAAATTTTTTCGGGCTCTTTTAACCTCTTAGGACCTCGGATATTACAATACCTCCATTTTTTAGGTCCTTTTTAACGGTGGCTTTTGCGCAAAGTATAAAGAATCAACTTTCGCAGCCCCTCCCCGTTATGCAAATAATCACACAGTCTCACCAAAACGATTTTTACATGCAATCCAATCTTGTCAAGTTTTATCGCATATTGTACATTGTATAGACAGAATTGAGATAGAAACACTCAAGCCAATATGTGATAGACAAGTGCAATAATCAAATAAAGCCGTGCATGTGTGCAGTAAAGGATATAGGAGTCAAACATGTAGGAAGATATCACTAA
Organism: Sambucus nigra; assembly: GCA_949130495.1. Classification (NCBI taxonomy): domain Eukaryota; kingdom Viridiplantae; phylum Streptophyta; class Magnoliopsida; order Dipsacales; family Adoxaceae; genus Sambucus; species Sambucus nigra. The sequence goes on from OX422212.1 coordinate 659,554,570, forward strand.
TTACATCTCAAGGACTCCAATCAATGTTAAGCACATGGATGAAATGATGTAGCCTCTCAAATCTCTATCAAGCAGTCACATGGATATATGGAATGAAGTTGTGACTTGGCTAACTTAAATGCTCATCCATAAAAACAAAACTCTTTTTGATTTTTTCAAAAAATTTATCAAAATAAAATCTTTTTGTATTTTTCAAAAGCAATATAAACAGCAAAAAGAGTAAAGAAAAGCTGTACAACAAAGAATAGTACATATAAATAGACTAGCAATAGGAAGTATATGATGTGAACAAGAAGAAGCATCATATTCTAGACATAGACCAACCTCTCAGTCAACTATGCAAATCCCTAAAGATTTCCTAAGACTCTCAAATCTAAGGGCATCTAAAGGTTTCGTGAAAATATCGGCTAACTGACGGTCGGTAGGAACAAAACTCAGGGATACGACGTTCTCTTCAACTAACTGACGTATAAAGTGCTCACGTATCCTGATGTGTTTTGTGCTCGAATGCTGAACTGGATTGCGGGATATGTGTATCGCGCTCGTGTTATCACAGGAAATGGTCATGGTGTCCTGTGATATCCCATAATCCTCCAGCATTTGCTTCATCCACAAGAGTTGTGTGCAATAACTCCCGGCGGCTATATACTCAGCCTCCGCAGTGGACAAAGAGATGGAATTTTGCTTCTTGCTCAGCTAGGAGACAAGAGTAGAACCAAAATATAAACACCCACCAGAAGTGCTCCTACATCCATCTACATCCCCAGCCCAATCGACATCCGAATAGGCGGACAGACGGTCATCAGTATCAAAGGAATACTAAATCCCGTAAGAGAGAGTCCCACTCACGTATTTAATAATACGTTTTAGAGCAAGTAAATGTGACTCTTTTGGGGATGCTTGATAGCGCGCACAGACTCCAACACTAAAGGCTATGTCGAGACGACTGGCAGTTAAGTAGAGAAGACTACCTATCATACTCCGATACAAGATTTGCTCTACGTCCTTGCCTGTAGTGTCCTTACTAAGCTTGGTAGTGGTACTCATAGGTGTACGTGCATGCTTAGCGGAGTCTAAACCAAATTTCTTCACTAGGTCTCTAGCATACTTGGATTGGGAGATGAACATCCCATCCTCTAGCTGACGAACCTGGAGACCAAGGAAGAATGTAAGCTCACCAACCATGCTCATCTCAAACTCACTTTTCATCTCCTCCTCAAAGTGATGAGCATGCTGGGAGCATGTGGATCCAAAGACTATATCGTCCACATAGACTTGGGCAACCAAAATAGCACCATTATCTCTCCTGACGAACAACGTCATATCAACTCCCCCTCTCTTTAAGCCACGGGCTAAGAGATAGGAAGTAAGCCTCTCGTACCAAGCACGGGGTGCTTGCTTCAAACCATACAAGGCTTTCCTCAGATAATAGACGTGATCCAGGTGCTTAGGGTCTTCAAACCCTTTTGGTTGTTCCACATAAACCTCCTCCTGTAGAATGCCATTCAGAAAGGCACTCTTGACATCCATCTGATATACCTTGAAGCGAAGATGACATGCGATGGAGAGCAGAAGACGGACGGACTCAAGCCTCGCAACAGGAGCAAATGTCTCCCCAAAGTCTACACCCTCTATCTGTGTGTAGCCTTGAGCGACCAACCTAGCCTTATTTCTGATTATGGTACCATATTCATCCATTTTGTTTTTGAAAATCCACCGGGTACCTATCACATTAGTCTCACTAGGTCGGGGGACTAATTACCAGACATTATTCTTTTTAAACTGAAGCAACTCATCCTGCATAGCAGATATTCAGTGTTCATCCTTGAGTGCTTCTTTATGGTTCTTGGGCTCGACTTTGGACGTGTAGCAAAGATGGCTAACAACGTTCTCTAGCTGAGCACGAGTCTTGACCCCTAGAGTGGGATCACCAACAATGGCTGAAGGATCATGACTCTTGCGAACCCAAGCAGGTGTGTCCCCTAACACAGGAATAGGGTCCACAGAGTGTGAGAGAGGAATAGGTAAATCACTGTCAGAACAATCCTCATCCTCACACAGAAGGTTAGGATCAATAACCGTCGAAGGTTCGTCATCTTGTACGGTAACGTTTATTGATTCCATAACCCTAGAGATCTTCAGGTTAAATACCCGGTACGCTCTATTATTTGATGAATATCCTAAAAATATTCCCTCGTCGCTCCGGGAGTCGAACTTTCCTAATTGCTCTCTATCCCGTAGGATGTAGCATTTACTCTCAAAAACACGGAAATATGCCAGGTTGGGCTTCTCGCCAGTCCACAACTCATAAGGAGTGTAAAGTGTGTGTGGACGCAGATACACCCTATTCACCGTGTGGCATGCAGTAGACACTGCCTCTGCCCAAAATCTCCTAGAAACTTTACGACCTAGAAGCATAGATCTAGCCATCTCTTGGATCGTTCTATTATTTCTCTCAACAATCCCATTTTGCTGAGGAGTTCTCACAGCAGAAAACTCATGTTTGATCCCAAGGCTATCACAGTACAAATCCACCTTTGCTTACTTAAATTCAGTGCCGTTATCACTACGTATTCTGTTAATAGTGACACCGTGTTGATTTTGCAGGACACGACACTTGGTCGTTAAAAATTCTACAGCACCGAATTTCTCTCTCAGAAAACCTACAATGGAGTACCTGGAGAAATCATCTACCATCACAAGGATGTACCTCTTACCACCTAGACTCTCAGTACGAGTAGGACCTATAAGATCCATGTGAATCAACTCTAGAACACGAGAGGTGGTAATGGAATGCAACTTCCTATGAGGACTACGAATTTGTTTTCCCAACTGACAGGGTCCACAAACGGTCGAAGTTGACTTTCCAAAAGATGGTAAGCCACGTACTAGGTCCTTTTTAGCTAAACGATTAAGATCTCTAACGTTCACGTGACCTAGACGTTGGTGCCACAGATCCATAGGAGTGATCGTGGCGCTATTGCAGACAAGTGAGGATGTGGGCTCAGTCCCATAGCAGTTATCCTCTGTCCTCACCCCTTGCACTAAAAGTTTACCGGCTTGATTATAGACCTTACAAGCTTTCCGATCAAACTTCACTGCAAAGTCATCGTCGCACAGCTGGCTGATGCTAAGAAGGTTTGCTTTCAAACCTTTGACGTACAACACGTTCTCTAGCTTTTGAAATCCTGGTAACTCTACTGTACCTCGTCCTACTATGATAGATTTGCTACCATCTCCAAAGGTGACTCTCCCATCATTATAATCCTCAAGATGGGTAAAATATGAGACATCACCTGTCATGTGTCTAGAGCATCCACTGTCAAAATACCACTGAGAGGTATTATGTGCTTTGAGAGCAACATGGACAACAAGGGCCTTTTTCTCTTTCTTAGGGACCCAAGAGTAGGTACCTTTTTATATTCCCTTGTTGTTGTTGGTTTTAGCCGGAATGCGGGGCGCCTTCATTGATGGTAAGGTCATCCGTCGAAATTCCTCCATCAAACTCTGTGATGTGGCGGCTAGAAACTCAACTCGCTCTCTCAGACTGGCAAACTCATCAGTATGATGTGGAGAAGTAAAAGTACGTCGTGTCCGACCAAATCTATAGCAAAACTCCCTAAGGTGTCCATTTCTTTTGCAATGGGAGCAAAAGGGCACAGTATTAGGAGGACCTTGGATTGCTTTTCTTGGTCGAACTCTCCTTCTTGGTTTTTGATGACGGCCATAAGGAGTCGTAGTAAACTCAGGAATTGGTCCGGGTGCAATTTGGGACGTGGAGACACCATCAAAACCTATTCCTTTCCTGTCACCAAAACCTAAAGCGGGACCGAGGAGCATCTTTCCCATCTTCCCAGATCTGTCCTCGATTTGTACCTTGACTTTCCTAGCTCTCTCAAGGTCATGAGTAAGCTGAGCAGCAAGGGCTTCAAGTTTCTTCCTAGTCTCCATGGAGGAATGGAGCTCACTAGTAAGACTAGACACTTGTTTAGTCAAGTCTGCTTTCTCTTTCTCAAAACTGCTCTCTCTCTCTCTAAGCAAATTATCTTTACTAACCCAGGCAGACTCTCTCTCTCTCATGGCGGTGCAGGTGGAGGACTCTCTCTCTCTCGTCTCTTCTAACTCTTCTTCTAACGCGGTGATCCTAAGATCTGACGCCTTGTTACATTTTTTAGTTTTAAAAGACTCATTATATAACTCGACGTAGGCGCGTTGAAGGTTACTCTCGTCCTCACTACCTTCCTCCTCTCCCTCACTCTCTTCGCTCTCGCTGTCGAGGTGTCCCTGTGAAGTAGCATCCTCATCGTCGTGAGATGCACTAGGAGTACTCACATGACTAGCCATGAACGCGGTGAAGTTACGCTCATGTGGTGACTCATCTCCCGAGTCCACCGACTCGACCTCACTGTCGTCACTAAGGGTAGCATTTAGGACAGCTTTACCCTTTTCCCTATTCAGACGAGTGGCACACTCAAACGCTCTGTGTCCCTTACCGTCGCACTTAAAACATCTCTCACTTTCTTTCAGAGGAGGATTTTTTGAAACTTTTTCATTTTTCTTTTCAAACTTATTTTTCTCAAATTTCTTTTTATCTTTAAAATTGCCATTTTTCTTAAATTTGAGAATCCTCTTGAAATTTTTTGCGAAAAGAGCCAAATCATCCAAGTCAAAATCGCACTCAGAATCTGACGTGTCAGTTTCTCTCTTTCTAGATGACTCTACCCTCTTTCTAGTAAACCCCTCACTCCTTCTCTCTTGGGCCTTAAGATAAATTCCCTTATCTTTAGATTTAGCATTTTTAGGGAACATATCAATTTCATAAGTTTGCAAATCTCCTACAAGTTCTTCCAATTTTAGCGTATTTAAATTACCCATAGAATTTAGCACAGTGACATTAGGGATAAAACGCTTAGGCAAAGAACGAAGAATCTTTTTAACAACTCTAGCATTCGGAATTTGTTCATCAAGATTAAAACTAGTATTCACAATGTTAGAAAGTCTAGCATAAAATTCGTCAAAGCATTCAGAATCATGCATGGTGATTGTTTCAAATTGAGTTGTCAAGTTTTTCAACTTAGACTCTTTCACAGCATTAGTTCCTTCATGGGTGAGTTGTAAAACATCCCATGCCTCTTTTGACGTGGTGCACATCATTATGCGTTTGAACTCATCAGGTGTGACAGACCCATAGATAGCACTTAGACCCTTAGAATTAAAAGATGACCGTTTAATTTCTTCATCAGACCAAGTAATGTCAAGTTTCAAGTGGGTCACATTATCAACAGTCACGGTGGGAGGAGTCCACCCTCGTTCAACCAAAATCCAGACACGTTCATCAATGGCTTTTAAAACCGACCTCATACGGGCTTTCCAATAAGCATAATTTGTCCCGTCAAAAATAGGCATTTTATAATATGACTTCTCCATTTGAACACGCACTTTTTCAAAAATCAATTTTTTCAGAAAATTGATATCTTAGAAAAATTTTGCGGAAAAAGGAATACGCGATAGATTAGCGTAACCTGCTCTGATACCAATTTGAAAGAGTTGGCGCTTTCGTTCAATTAAGAAATAATATAATAAATACCTTTTAACCCAAATTAACCCTAAGCATGCAACTAGGTGTGATTGAAACAATATGAAATCATGCAAGAATTATTCAACACACAAAGTTTAAGGAAAAATCCCCCACAGGGGCAAAACCATTTGTATATCACAATAATTTGTAAGAGAAACGGCTTACAATCGGATTACACTGAAATACAAGTTTTTGACTAAGAATTACCCTCAGGTATCGGATTCTGTAGTCGCGGCTGGAATATCCCTTTCCAGTAGGGTTGGCGGTTGGGACTATCCCTGTCCAGTAGGGCAGCAATGAAAAGGAAGAAGCGGTCCACTTCACAAAGGTTGAACAACAACAATGGTGTTCTTGGGTTACCAAATTTGATTCACATAGATATGGAAGATGTGTGAATCTAAAAACCTAGAATCATAGGACTCAATAGGTGAAGACTTTAGGGTTGATATGCTCTGAAAATCGTGGGAAAGTCTTAGAAAAACCACTTCCCGTAGTGGGATTAAGTAGGAGAACTTGAGCCCTAAATTTCGGAACATGATCTGAACACGATCTGGTTGAGATTATCCTCGTCGGATCGGTCCGGTCCCTTTAGGCGGATCGGTCCGGTGAACTCGGATCGGTTCTTTTTCTGAAGACGGATCCATCCGGTTGGCATCGGATCGGTTCAGTTTTTTGGCTTCATCGGTTCGCTATGGATCCGGGGTATACTGGCCTCACCTCAGCAGGCGGATCGGTCCGGTTCCTTTTGTCGAATCGGTCCGGATGAATCGGATCGGTTCTTTTATCTGAGCCGGATCGGTCCGGTCCTGATTCCTTTTTCTCTTTTGATATTCGGATCCGTTGATGAGCATATAATTCTTGAATTTCCTCAACGGTGTAACGGCGTATGACATATACAATGTTAATGGAAAAAAATGTCCTTACAGAGAGGATTGGGCCGGTAGTATACAGATTGGGACTACCAGAGCATTTACATCGCATTCACGATGTATTCCACATCTCGTCGTTGAGACGGTATCTTCGGGATGATATGGCCCATACTCACATCGCGATAGATGAGATAGACTTGCGGCCTGACAACTCTTACGAGGAGAGACCGGTGGCTATCCTAGACTATAGTGAGAGGAGATTGAGGTCGAAGATAGTTCCACTTGTACGGGTCCAGTGGGAGCATCATAACGCCGAGGAATCCACTTGGGAGCGCGAGGCCGATATGCGCGAGAGATATCCAGATTTCTTCTTACCAGGTATGCCTTATTTTCCGAATTTCTGGACGAAATTCCGTTATTAGGGGGGAAGTATGTAATTCCCCGTATTTGTATGCTATATTAATTTGGGGATTTATTAAATTTAATGTGAATTAATTATTTAATAAAAATCCAAAAATTAATTATGTTATAATTATTAACGTGATGAGAGTTAGTAATTATGGGAAAATTTGTTGAATATTACTAATGATCAAAGTAATATATAATAGTGGCCATATTAAATGTCACGAGTGAATAAAATGACAATTTTAGAAATTTGAGTCGGGACGCGCCCGTGTCGCGTCGGGACTAAATATTGATAAATAAAAGTAAATATTTTATAAGTTGTTCGTATGGTCATTTTGAGTGCCCCAACGCGTCCGGAAGGGTCGAGATAGTCAGAAAAGTATACCCGGGAGTTTGATTTGGGTCTCGGGGCATTTTTAGGCCTAATTAGTACCCCGGGAGGGCATTTTAGTCATTTTGTATTTTTGGGTAATTAAACCCACGAAAATTAAAGGGGTTATATCAGATGTTTAGGTTATCTCCTAGGGTTAGATAACTAAAAACACTAGAGCGGCCATTGGAGAGGAGAGGAAAGAGCTCTCAAGGCATTCCAAGGCTCAAAACTCACCCGTTTACACCGCCGCCAACGCGTAGATCGCGAGACGGGGAACGCAACCACACCAAATTCAACACCAAACTAGATTTCTGAAAATCCCAGGCAAGTGTTTATCTTGCTTATTTCGTTGATGCATCATCCATATTAGTTTAGGAGTTATTAGGATGAGATTTATGGAAGAAAAACCCAATTTGAGATAGAAAATTTTCATGTAGTGATGATTTATATGATATTCTGAAAACCCTTTGTCATGTAAAGGATTAAAATTTTGATTAAGAAAAGTGTTATAATCATATACAAACACTAAAAAAATTATTTCGGACGATCGGACCGCTGAAATTGGATGAAATTTTAAAGAGAATTAGCTGAAGACGAAAGGAAGCTACAAAAAAAATTCAGCTTGATCGGACCGTTCAATATTTTTTAATATTTTTTTTGCTAGACAGTTTTATGTTTTGAGGACTCTTAGAGATAATAAAAATTCAATTAAAACTCCATTTTAATTCCAATTTCGAAACCGTATGAAATTCTCATCTTTGAAAAATTCAAAATCCTTTAATGTAAGGTGAAATCTATATTTTTGGGATATTTTGCATAAGGGATAATGTAAGTATATATTAAAGGGGAGAGACACGTAAGAGAGAGTTACGTTGGAACATAAATGGATATCTACTGAATTGTACATTTGGAAGAATAGAGTCCATGACGTAGTAAGTTAGAAAAATCCTTCGAATTAAAGTTAGAAACGAACCATTATACTTGATAAATAATAATGGGAAAATAAGGATAAATGTTGTGAATGTGGGTTATTGGATAAACCTAAATTGATATAATAAAAGTGGTATATTTATATGATTGTGTATGAATATATTATATACTTGTGAAAATCATGCCCGCGCTACTTGTTATCCCTCAGGTTTCCGCGCTGGGACGATCTTATCTCATGTGCCTTATGGGGGATATTGACTCGTACCCTAGAAGATAGAAATCCTAGGTACACGCTATCGAATCGGTAGTCACGGTCCTAAGAGACGTGGGGGTATGTACTGACCTTTTGGACTTGGAAACTATGATTCGCCTCAATATTGTTTGTGTATGTATTTATACAGTTCGAGAGTGATTCCGAACTTGTATTCCCTTTAGTACGATTGATACGGGGATTGGATAGCAGAGTATGCCCGCACCATAAAATTTTATGTGGGGTGCTGTTAGAATATATATATTATACGAGTATTTAATATATATATGAACTTCTAAAATATGGGAAACTGCCTATTGTGTTGTGGTAAGTAAGACATGTATAATGACTTAAATTGGAAATACTTGTTTTGAAAAGTAAAATATGATATTGAAAAATTTTATGAATCAATAAAGTTAAAATGAGCGTTTTGTACTAAATGAAATTATCCTTTTTAAACCATGATGTTGTTAAATCTTAAATTTTGAGAGTCACCTAAGATAAGTTAAATCCTTGGGGAAGGATAGTGTGATATATGATGAGATAAACCATTGGGAAGGTTAGTGCGATAGGAGTGCACATTATAAGAGAGGCGAGAATTTCTCAAGAGAGTGTCGCACTAATATGTTGTTGCATTGGCCTGTATCAATTTAAATACTTGCTAAACGAATTTTTAAATCATATACACTATCGGGCTCTGACCCGTTTCTATTCCTCTTTATCTCTTGTATATATATGTATATATTATAGGTGCCCAGCCACAGGGGCGTCTTGTTTAGGATCCCTTGGAAGGAACGTGCTGCAGCTTAGGTTGGAGTTGCAGGACACTTGCTTAGACGATTTCATTTACTTGATTCCACTTCTATCATTCTCCTTATTGGGCATGTGTCGCCCTTTTCACTATTTATCTGTTTTATTAGGACATTTGTATTTCAGTTATCCCAACTAAAGTGAATCTTGCTTTTACCAATGAGCCATCGAGAGTGAAGTTCATCTTCTTCTCTACCTTTTATCATTATTTTCCATATAGTCTAACCACCTGTAGGGTTTGTGAGCCAAGCATGTTTCAATTTGCAATATTTTTCATCATGAAAGAAGATCAAAGGGAATTTTTCTCCCTAAATTACCACCAAATATTAATACCAAAACTAGTAATCAAGTACTCCATCAATCTAAGATTGAAACCACCATCCTCAATAGGGACTCAAATGTCTTTCTATTTGGCCAACTGGTGCTTGGGTTTTCCATCAATAGAGCCCCATAAGGAATCTGCCAAAATCTTTTCAGTACTGTGAATGACATTCTTAGGAGGATCAATAGTGGCTATGGTGTGGATTGGAGGACATGTTTGATCAAAATAACACTATCACCCATCGAGAGGAATCTTCCCTACTAACTTGGTAGCTTCAATCTGATTTTTGGAAGAAGGTCATCAAAGAGAAAACTTTTCTTTCCCCCATTGAAAATAAAACAACCTGGGTATTTGAATGGAGATTATTTAATGTCCATATTCATAATGTTTGAGATCTTTCTTTTTCTCCTCAATTCAATGTGTTTGAAGTAGAAAATGGAACTTTTCCTATAATAAATCAGTTGTCCATTATCGACTACAAAATTTAATATATTAACAGAAAAGACGTCTCCAGTAGAGAAAATAATGATGTTATCAGCAAAGGATAAGTGAGAGATGATGGGGCATCCAATAGGAGTTTTGAATTGTTTGAAATTGGTTTCCATAGTAATGTGATCTAGATTATTGGATAGAACCTATGTGGATATTATGAAAAGGCTTAGTGAGAGTATCCCCCCTCCCTCATCCCTCTCGTCGATTTAAAAAAAACATTTACCTCTCCATTAACCATGGTAGAAAACCGCACATTAAAGATAAGTCTCCATATCATGTTAATCCACTTTTCATTAAAGCTGAACTTGTGCTAAACTTAGAAGAGGAAGAACCAATTCACTCTATCATGTGCTTTGGACATATCTTATTTAATAGTAATGTCCCCCTTTCATTTTTGGCATTCAACTTTGAGATTAATTCCCGAGTCAGCAACACATTTTTAGTGATTCCCCTCCTTACAACAAAGCCACGTTGATTTTGAGAGATTATCTTAGGTAGAACAACAACCAATCTAGTAGCAAGAATCTTTGAAATGACTTTATTAGAGAAATTGCAAAGGCTTATATGTCTCATGTTTCCATAGCTAGACGCATTTTGAATTAATTTATCATATTTCAACTAATCTTTACAACTACGTTAAGAAGGTTTTGAATTTGCCAATAAACCCCCATACCCAATTCACCCCCCTCTTAGGTATATTTTCGAGCCAACACAATCAAATCAATTATTTTTTGCAGACGTTATAATGAGAAGGGTCTACCAATGTGTAATCCCATCAAAATAATTTGCAAACGTTAAAATAAACAACATATACAATTGTGCAACCAAATCAAAATATTCCGTAGAGGTAAAATCAAGTAGCGTCCACCAGTGTGAAAATTATAGTTATATAATATAATATTCTAGGGTGGAAAACTGTTTCCATCCTTAGAATATATTATTTTATTAAATATTATTGTGTTTTCAATATATTCCGATCACTATTATTTATGATGTTATAATGACAAGTGTCTACCAATGTGTAATCCCATCAAAAATATTTACAAGCATTAAAATAAGTAGCGTCTTCCAGTGTGAAATAAAATCAATTATTTTTTGGAGACGTTATAACGAGAAGTGTCTACAAGTGTGTAATTATATAAAAATATTTTGTAGATGTTAAGATAATTAGCATCTACTATTGTGCAATCAAGTCAATTATTTTTTACAATGGTATAAGTAAGTTGCATCCACCAATGTGAAATCACATAAAAATGTAAATCAACCTTCTTCAATGGGCCACAAAAATATCTTATTATTAGTACGTTATTTTCATAAGATTTTTTTCTCATTAATAAGACATTAAACTAGTTAAGGACTAGAAGTATTTTTGCATAAATATCATATTTTTATTGTATTTTCATAAACATTACTTTCAGCTTCAGTATCTTAAAGTTTAAGAAAACCAACATACCAAAAATGAATGTTTTTTTCAATATGAGAGGATGAGAAGTTATGCCGATGTTGGGTTAATGATGTGCATGATCATGTCCCATGCAGAGGCGGAACTAGTGGTCGGCTGGGGGGGGGGGGCTCCAGCCCGCCCCTGAAAAAAAAAAAAGTAGTGTTAATTATTATAAAAAAAAAAAATTGTTAAAATTTAAATTCAGCCCACCCGAAATTTAAATTCAGCCCACCCTTAATAGGAATTTTGATGATTTTCGTCAAAATGTGTTAAATAACCTCCAAAAAATTCGGCTCGGGGGCTCCCGCCCCCGAACCCCCGACGTTAGGCCGTTCCAGCATCAAATCCTGGTTCCGCCACTGGTCCCATGGAATTTCACAATTCGTTCACATTGTGCAATCGAATTCACAATAAGCATAATATTGAATTGGAGAGTGAACATGATAGACATTTAATCTCGCTTCAGATGATCTAGGTACCAAAAAAAAGGGAAGCTGGTAATTTTGCTATTATTCATGACAACCAAGAGGATTTCGACGGATTAGATGACAAACTTGAGATAGTGGTAACATTTATTAATTTTTCCACTATATTAACCTATGCATTAAAAATTGTAATAATTCTTAATTTTTTTTCTGTAGTATGCAAATGTTGATATGGCTTATGCATTAGAGTACGTTTGTTGTATGTTTAATGGATTGTACGTTTGTTGTACAATCCATTAAAAATACCCAAAAATTCTTAAATATCCACTATATGAATACATTTGTTGTATGTTTTACAACTGACCAAAATACCCGTACTCCCAAATTACTATAAAGATAAGCCATTGAGGGGAATATTATAAATATCTTCAAAATCTCCATGTTATCCTTCCACATATCTCAAAAATATATTAAGTATCCAAATCGTACCACCAATGTCTAACAAGTATAAGGAAGTGTAATACCCAGTATTTTTGGGAACCAGATTAAATAATTAAAATGAAATAATTAAGTAAAGAGAATATTTTGTCTGAATTTGATTTAAGTTAAAAAAAAATTATTGAATTGACGTTGGTAAATTTTGGGTAAATTAAATGGAAGTTGTGCATTTAATTAATGGTTTAGCAAATCAGTATTTTGATATAAACCAAAAGGGTCATTTTGGACTTTTACTTTTGCTACATTTCATTACTTTCTATTCGGATGTTGTTGGGATTTTATTCAGGTTTCTTTTATTCTCAAAATTTTAGTTGGAAAGTTGGACTTTTTGTGTTTGGAGAATCAAGCTTGTTTGGTTGACATTATTTCAGAAGAATCCTATTAGGATTAGGTGTGTACACTTTTGAGAATTAGAATAAAAGGAAAAATATAAATATTAAATAAATTATAGGGTGAGGTGTATAAAGAGAAGTGAAGAAACAGAGGTGTTGGAAAACAGCTGTCATAACAGCTGTTGGCTTTGGTTACAAAAATTGAAACAGCAGAACTCATTCTTGTCCCACATCGGTGGGTTCAAAGAAATGGGGTGTGTTAATATACAATTTTTTGGGAACAAAGGTTCAGCCCTTTGGGCATTCAAGTTTTTGTGGGTATGTGGGGCAGACCCAATGCGCCAAGTCACACACGCGCGCGCGCGCCGCCGCCGTCCGTCCGGCCCGGCCCGTGCCCGTGTCCGGGTCCGGGTCCGGGTCCTGGGTCTTGGGCTTGGGCTCATTAAGAATTAATTTTTTGGACAAATAAATTAACGTTTTTTGGGCCTTAAAAATTATTTTTTAACGGTAATTAATTCCGAAAAAATTAAAACGTGGTTTACTCCGTGTTGATTTCTTCAACCGAGTTGCCCACTTCTTCCAGTTTTTTCTCCACGTTGTTTCCAACGTCTCTTTTCTTTTTGCCCCATAAAAGAGCTGGTTGCCTCCGGTTTTGGAACACAGTTATCTTCTTCCAACACGAAAATTTTCTCTACAGTTCTGAAAAATTTCTTTCTCCCAGAATACTATTTCCAGAATAATTAATCTCATTACAGATTAATTATAGAATCGAGCAATTAATACAGAATGGGTGTATACAGACCGGATTAATTCTTGTGCTATCAATCCGTAATTTAATTGGAGGCTGTTTTATCCTGGGGGTGACGGGGCTGCACACTGTCGGCACAATTAGAGGCAGAGCCGCGAAACACCTTAAAGAGAGCGACCTAGTCCGCGACTCAGCCGTGTTCTTCGCTGTCCAGTTTCCGGAATTCTTATATTATTTTTCTGCCCCAGAATTATTTGCTCCAATTGGGTAATTTCGTTCCTGAATTTAATTCTGCATTTAATTGTTTATTACTGCAACAACAATTTTAAGGTGTTCTATAATCTGCCATGGACGAAATTAATTCCAGTAACCTAAATAAGCCCTTCAAATATGAAGGCACTCATTTTAAACGTTGGAGCAAAAAATTGCTATTTTATTTAACTACGAAAAAGGTCGCATCATGTGTTCAATTTGACAAACCCGTAGTTAATAATCCACCTACTGTTGAGGAAAGCAAAACAATTAGAACTTGGGAGGAAAATGATTTTTTGTGCAAGAACTATATTCTGAATGCTCTAAGTGACGAACTTTATGACTATTATGCGAATTATAAAACTGCGAAAGATGTTTAGGACGCACTTTTTAAAAAATATGACACGGAGGAGGCGGGTGCTAAAAAATATGCCGTCAGCCGTTATTTGAAATTTCAAATGACGGATGACAAATCTGTTGTTGCTCAAACCCATGATTTGCAAATGATTGCCCATGAAATTATTTCCGAGGGCATGACCTTAGATGAGCAATTTCAGGTGGCTGTGATTATTGATAAATTGCCTCCACTGTTCAAAGAGTTTAAAAATATTTTGAGGCATAAGTCTAAAGAATTCTCACTAGAGTCATTAATTACTAAATTGAGAATTGAGGAGGAATCCCGAAAACAGGACTATAAAGATGAAATTCTTGTTGTGTCTAACAACAAAAATCAGAAAAAGAACCACACTCCAGTTGTTTTAAAGGCAAACGGGAAAAATATGAAAAATCAGAAAAAGAGCCACAACCAGAATTTTAAAAATCAGACTCAGACTCAGAATAAGTATAAGAACCCTGGAAATGGACAGTCTAGCAACTCGGGACAGTTTCTCTGTTTCAAGTGTGGCAAGCCTGGCCATATGGCTCGCAAATGTCGCAACGTGCCACAAGCACAAGCGAATTTGACCGAAGAAGACCTATGTGCTATGATTTCAGAAATCAACATGGTTAGCGGTGCCGAAGGGTGGTGGTTGGATACTGGCGCTTCCCGCCATATCTGTTATGACCGTAGTCTATTTAAGACTTATTCTGAGACTGCAGATAAGAAGGTGTTGTTGGGTGATTCTCACTCCACCGAGGTTGCTGGTACTGGAAATGTGGAATTGAAGTTCACTTCGGGAAAGACTATTATCCTCAAAGATGTTCTTCACACTCCCGAGATAAGGAAAAATTTGGTTTCGGGCTATCTTCTCAACAAAGCTGGCTTTACTCAAACTATTGGTGCTGATTTATTTACTTTGACCAAAAATGGAATTTTTGTAGGCAAGGGTTATGCCACTGATGGGATGTTTAAATTGAATGTTGATGCAATGAATAAAATTTCTCCTTCTGCTTATATTGCTTGTTCATTTAATATTTGGCATGCTAGGCTTTGTCATGTGAATAAACGACTTGTTAAAAATATGAGCACTTTAGGATTAATTCCCGAATTATCATTAAATGATTTTGAAAAATGTGAATGGTGTAGTCAAGCAAAAATCACTAAGACACCACATAAATCTGTTTTTAGAGAATCTGAACCACTTGATTTAATACATTCGGATATTTGTGAATTGGATGGTGTCACAACTAGAAATGGCAAACGTTATTTTATAACTTTTATTGATGATTGTTCCGATTTTTCATTTGTGTATTTAATGAAAAATAAAAGTGAAGCGTTTGACATGTTTAAAATTTTCCTTAATGAAATTGAAAATCAATTTAATCGAAAAATAAAAAGGTTACGTAGTGATAGAGGCACCGAATATGATTCTGGACCATTTATTGAATTTTATAAAACCCACGGTATTATTCACGAAAAAACTGCCCCTTATTCGCCCGAAATGAACGGTAAAGCCGAAAGAAAAAATAGGACATTAACTGAATTAGTTGTGGCTATTTTATTAAATTCTGGGGCTGCCTCACATTGGTTGGGTGAATATATTTTGACTGTGTGTCACGTGCTTAATAGAATTCCTAAGACTAAAATGAAAATATCTCCTTATGAAATTTGGAAAAATATTAAGCCTAACGTGTCATACTTTAGAACGTGGGGGTGCTTAGCCTATGTACGTATACCCGACCCTAAAAGGTCTAAATTGGCAAGTAGAGCATATGAGTGTGTTTTTATAGGCTATGCTAATAATAGCAAAGCATACCGATTTTATGACTTGAAAAATCAAGTAATTATTTAATCAAATGACGCCGATTTTTATGAAGATAAATTTCCTTTTAAATTGAGGAATAGTGGGGGCGAGTCATCCACTAATATTTCTTTAAATAAAAATAAAGAAAATAATGAATCCATTTTAGAAATTCGAAAAAGTAAAAGGGCTCGTGTAGAAAAAGATTTTGGTCCCGACTTTTATGCTTACACCTTAGAGGAGGATCCTAACACTATTCAAGAAGCCTTATCTTCTTTAGATGCCGATTTATGGCAAGAGGCTATTAATGATGAAATGGATTCTTTGGAAACAAATAAAAATTGGCATTTAGTGGACCTTCCTCCTGGATGTAAAACAATTGGGTGTAAATGGATTCTTAAAAAGAAATTAAAACCTGATGGCACTGTTGAAAAATATAAGGCACGTCTTGTTGCTAAAGGTTTTAGACAAAGAGAAAATGTAGACTTTTTTGACACATTTTCACCCGTGACTATAATAACGTCTATACGTGTACTATTTGCTATAGCTGCCTTAAATAATTTAATTGTACACCAAATGGATGTTAAAACTGCATTTTTAAATGGAGAATTAGAAGAAGAGATTTATATGGATCAACCTGAAGGTTTTATTGTACACGGTCAAGAAAATAAAGTATGTAAATTAGATAAATCTCTTTATGGACTCAAACAGGCACCTAAACAATGGCATGATAAATTTGATAGTTTAGTCATCTCTAATGGGTTTAAAATTAATGAAAGTGACAAATGCATTTATTATAAATATGTTGAGAACATTTGCACTATCATATGTCTTTATGTTGATGACTTGCTTATTTTTGGTTCCAATAATCATGCCGTAGAAAATGTTAAATCATTATTATGTGCCAACTTTGATATGAAGGATTTGGGTGAAGCTAGTGTAATATTAGGAATTAATATTACTAGGTCAGAAAAGGGACTTTCTTTGGATCAATCTCATTACATTGAGAAAGTTCTAAAGAAATATAATTACTTTGACTGTAAACCTGCTAGTACTCCATTTGACCCTAGTGTAAAGTTATTTAAGAACACTGGCGACAGTGTAAACCAAAATGCTTATGCAAGCATTATTGGTAGCTTACGTTATGCTACAGATTGCACTAGACCTGACATAGCTTATGCTGTTGGAGTACTATGTAGATTTACTAGTAGACCTAGTATGGAGCATTGGCATGCTATTGAGAGGGTCATGCGGTACCTTAAAAGGACGATGAACCTCGGATTACACTATAATAAGCATCCCGCTGTCCTTGAAGGATTTAGTGATGCTGATTGGAACACCCTATCTGATGATTCTAAGGCTACTAGTGGATATATATTTAGCATCGCTGGTGGTGCAGTTTCGTGGAAATCTAAGAAACAAACTATTTTGGCTCAATCCACTATGGAGTCTGAGATGATAGCGCTAGCTGCTGCTAGTGAAGAGGCAGGTTGGTTAAGAAACCTACTGTCAGATATCCCATTATGGGAAAGACCGATTCCAGCCGTTTTGATTCATTGTGATAGTACCGCGGCTATTGCAAAAGTTGAGAACCGTTATTATAACGGTAAGAAACGACAAATACGTCGTAAGCACAGTACTGTTAGAGAATTTATCTCTACGGGTGCTGTGAGGGTGGATCATATACGGTCTGAACAGAACTTAGCTGATCCTTTGACGAAAGGACTAGCTAGGGAGAAGGTGTGGAACACCACGAAAGGGATGGGACTAAAGCCCTTAGATAAATGAGTCATTTGTGATGGTAACCCAACATATAGACTGGAGATCCCAAGAAATATGTTCAAAGGGTAATAACAAGTCACAAGTGATATGGGTTGAATCATGCGATTATTAATTAATATAGAACGGGGTTTTACTCCGAGTCCATCCCTATGGAGCATGATATCCTGAAGCGAGTTGAGGATGAGTTATTATAACTCTTAATGAGATCTATAGCTTTATTTTGAGTGGGGTACTTAGCTACAGGAGTATTCTTGATAGACTCACCTATGTGAATGTGGAAGTGTGGCCGCTTCCTATGGATATTTTGGGCAAATTCCTAAAGCATTCACTATACTGGGATAGAAGCACATGGCCGTAACGTGCTAGCTATTAGACTTACACCCAAGTAGGGTTGTGTGTGGGATGTTGTCAGAGATAGAGTTCAAAACTACGGTTACTCTAGTATATTCTGAATCATCTTTACTACGTAAAGGTTCAAGTCGAAAGACACCTTTGCTTATGCACAATTCTATAGATTATTGCTTGATAAAATGTTTTCAAATTTTGCAAGTGGGGGATTGTTGGAAAACAGCTGTCATAACAGCTGTTGGCTTTGGTTACAAAAATTGAAACAGCAGAACTCATTCTTGTCCCACATCGGTGGGTTCAAAGAAATGGGGTGTGTTAATATACAATTTTTTGGGAACAAAGGTTCAGCCCTTTGGGCATTCAAGTTTTTGTGGGTATGTGGGGCAGACCCAATGCGCCAAGTCACACACGCGCGCGCGCGCCGCCGCCGTCCGTCCGGCCCGGCCCGTGCCCGTGTCCGGGTCCGGGTCCTGGGTCTTGGGCTTGGGCTCATTAAGAATTAATTTTTTGGACAAATAAATTAACGTTTTTTGGGCCTTAAAAATTATTTTTTAACGGTAATTAATTCCGAAAAAATTAAAACGTGGTTTACTCCGTGTTGATTTCTTCAACCGAGTTGCCCACTTCTTCCAGTTTTTTCTCCACGTTGTTTCCAACGTCTCTTTTCTTTTTGCCCCATAAAAGAGCTGGTTGCCTCCGGTTTTGGAACACAGTTATCTTCTTCCAACACGAAAATTTTCTCTACAGTTCTGAAAAATTTCTTTCTCCCAGAATACTATTTCCAGAATAATTAATCTCATTACAGATTAATTATAGAATCGAGCAATTAATACAGAATGGGTGTATACAGACCGGATTAATTCTTGTGCTATCAATCCGTAATTTAATTGGAGGCTGTTTTATACACCTCACCCTATAATTTATTTAATATTTATATTTTTCCTTTTATTCTAATTCTCAAAAGTGTACACACCTATTAGGATTAGGTGTGTACACTTTTGAGAATTAGAATAAAAGGAAAAATATAAATATTAAATAAATTATAGGGTGAGGTGTATAAAGAGAAGTGAAGAAACAAAGGTAAATTAGATAGAGAAGGGGGTTGAGTCATCCGACCCCCCGTTTTTGTCTATTGTATTGGCAGCTCCCACATTATTGGGGCGGCTGGTAATATTTTTTTGGGACATATACCAAATAGTCTCTCAGACATTTTTTAATACTCATTTAGTCCAAATTTTTTTATTTTGCCTCAAAAAGTCCTTTGCCACATATTTTGGAGATGGAGTGCCGCTGGCGCGGACCTCTAAAAATAAGAGGATATTGAGTGCTTGAGGGACTAAATGGATTAAACTAAAAATATGTGTCCTTTTTAAAAAATATATATTTATAGTAGGGACTATTTAATAATTGACCCTATTTTTTTTCCTTTTCTTTATTTCTTTCTTTTCTTTTTTTTCCCTTTCCTCTTTCTTTTTCCTTTTCTCTTTTGGGCACATGTGAATTAAGAAACAAATGTTAACTGAACTATTTTCCTTTTATTTTATTCTTTTGGGGGTTTGTTCCACCATAGGTTTCATAAATAATTAACACTCTTTTTTGACTTGTTTTAAAAAGGCGATTCATTTACTCTTTCAAAGATAAAACCCACGCATATCTATTTTCCCAAAACCTCTTTTATCAAATACAAAGCGGAATACATAACCGTTATTTTTCACCCTAAATCTCCAATAAAAAAAACTTTAACCTTAATTTGGGAGGCTTATACTACATATTTACAAGAAGATTAAAGAAAAAACTTCAACCTTAATTTGGGAAGCTTATACTAGAAGATTCAAAAACAAAAATTGCTTCTTTTCACAAGATGAACACAACCGAGTATTTAGATTTTGAAAACAAACTATTTACAAGCAATAATATCATTATTTCTCCTTGTAAGTATTGTTTGATTTACATGTTGCCTAAACCTTAATTACACATGTTTCTTAAAACAATTAGCAACTTTAATTAGGAAAAGTGAGAACCTAATTATGGAGCTATTTTTATTAAATTTGAAAATATTATGTATGACTTGAATTATCTCATGCTTAGATTAGTTGTATCGTGTTGTTGATTATTGGGACGAATAGCGCGTTAGAATTTAAAATATGTAATTCGAGTAATGTTTGGACTCGTAAAATTACGATATTAAGTTATATGTCACAGAATGAATTTATTTATTATAAAACATGTTTATTACTTATATTTGAATTAAATTACATGTTGAATCGATAAAATATCACTCGTATTAAAATTATGAAAATACACAACTTCTATTGCTATTTTGTCTAATTTGATTATTACGTGATTAAGTAGGTGTAATTCGAATGGGATTGGATTGGTATAATTAGTTGGAGGATCGTAATATTAAATTAAAGATATGTGTTATGTAGATATTATTAGTGTTAATAATTTGACACCGTGGGCACGTTGGGATTTAGGAGTAGTAGCACTTTCACCGTTGTTTAGTAGATTACTTGTTGGGTATGGGATAGTAGGTAGATTTTATTATTGGTGTCACTTTCTAGGTATGGGACTAGTGAGTGTACGCTTTTACAATATGGTATTTTTCTTAGTGGTCTAGGTAGTACGTCGTTACGTTATTCCTTTAGCCTAGTTACGATACTAGGCAGTGATTTTTGGTAGGTATTCTTCCTAGGTGATAAACAAAGTATACTTATGGTTTGGTGATCTCTAGGTATGGGACTATGGATGATTTTAGTTATGATACCCAAATTTTGGTTGGGGATAATTGTAAATAAATAGAAGTTGATTAAGAAAATATAGTTAATGATTAAGATAATAAACATGTATTAAAATGGATTTGTGTCGCGAGTATGTGCATGACTAACGAAATTAGGTCGACTGACTATTGTGACATGAGTGTGGATTGAAGTCACGAGTATGTGCAAGTCTAAGGAAAATTGGGTTGATCGGCTATAGTGATGTGTCGTGCGTGGAACATCATGAGAATGTGCAGGGCTAATGAAATTGGGTCGACTGGCTATAGTGATGGTTGTGGGTGTGGATGTGTTAAGAAGCTCTCCAGGCATATGTGTCGGACTAATAGAATGTTGACTAGCTATAGTGGTATCGCATCAATAAAATAAGTAAATAATGGAATGAAATTGAGATTAAGGATTAAGATCTAATTAGATATTGAAACGAACATAGTTGACTTAGGTAGTGGGGTGGCTTAGTTTATGTGGGTAGTTAGTATTTTCTTACTTTACTCGCATCTTATTATATTGTTTGTTAATTTAAAATAACCTACTATGATATTGATCTATTATAATTTTTATGATTGGATTCATGGATCCTATTTGAGATGAGTAACTAGTATTCTTACGGTTGTCTTTGACCCGTCGTTGTTCACTAACATTTCAGGTTAGGTTGTTGGGTAGCTTCATAGTTTTTCGAGATTCAAGACTTGCAGCTTGAGTTTTTATTTATTAATTTAGTATAGTGTAGTTTTCCGTTCCAGTTGTACTCATTATAAGACAATTATTTATGGATTTTTCATGGGTCATTCGATTCCACTGTTATTTATGGTTTTCAGTTTGGGGATTGTATTAGTTGGATTATTTATTTGACTATTATTATCATTTGGAATAAACATTTATTTATTAGATCTTAGCATGTGATGGATTTTTATTGTGGTGGATTTTTTATTCGTTGGATTATCTCAAATTTGTCTTGTGGAAAAAAATTTAATGTCTCATATTTCCACATGCTAAGAATTGTATTTAATTCTAAAGCCCGACGTAGGTCGGAAGCGGGGACTAGCCACCTTCAATGCCAAAATATGCAGAGTGTTACAGTTGTTATCAGATCATGGTCTTAGGTCTCGAGAGTTTTGAGTTTTTCATCGATTCTGCATTACCTATCTTTGTTTATTTTTATAATTTATACTCTTTAGGCTTTCGAGACTGATGTTATTTGTTCCCATATTTTTAGATGGAGAAAACTAGGAGATCAATAAATGGGAGAGATGGTTTAGTTTCTGGTCCCACATACCAAGAAAGGCATGGTGAGTTTCTTTGGGGTACCGAGGAGTTAGAGCCTATTAGTCATGAGGCCACAATGGTTGGTATTGAGACTAGGAGACAGAGGTGGGGATACAGAGAGGTGAAGCAGCAAGGTGCACCCACTTAGACTTGGGATAGTATGAAGGATAGTTTCTATAAGGTAAATCATCCTCCCTTTGTTGTGGTATCTGACCCAACAGACTCTCACCAATAGAATCGTGATATGGATGAAAATAATATAATACACAACAATGTCAAGATTAATTAAAAAAATTAACTCTTTGATAAAAATCTTTTCAAATTCCAATAGTTGAAAATAAACTCATACAAAAAGTTTACTAGTTTGTGTGATGTCCTTTGGACAATAAAAACATTGAAATATAATGTGAGGAGGTGAAGAGGTAAAAACAAAATATTTGATCACGAAGAAACCAATTAACTGGAAAACCCCGAGTTCCTTAGTTCTGAAATCACACACACCCCAAGTCCGCTATAACGATAGTCCATGTACAATTTACAATTACAACAGTGTAAATGAACTAGTACTACCAATACAACCAGTATACTAACATCAGTACTAAACAACCCAATAAGTAACTTAAACGTAACCAAGATAGAATAGTAAATAAGCAAATAAAGCCAATTCACACACAAGATTAGTGTATCCATTTAAGGTAACATTAAAAAATATCAAGAGATGGAATAGACACAAGATTGAAGTATCAATTTTGAAGCCAAGTCACACAGTGAGTTGCTTTAAAATTAAAATTTTAAGCTTGCTCTATGAAATCTGTGTGAATCAAAAGTATTCCAAGGGATTCAACACATAATAAAAAATTACTTAAAATAATTGAAAGATAAATTAAACAGGAATATGATTCAAGTAAATATATCTAGTTCAACACGCAAAGAGAATAGCAGTTTTGATAACACATCTAAACCGATATGGGAGAGACACAAAAATCCAGTTTATAGTTTTAGAAAAATAGTTTTGCTAGAACTAGATTTTGGCCAGAGATAACATGAGCAATCCCTAATCTTTCTTAAAAAAAGTTCTTCACAACAAATAGACTAAAAATCAGTTTAGATCTAAAACGGAGATGAGTTTGGTTTAAAACAAAAAAGATCAATTAAATCGAGCCAAACTAGATTATGATATAATGTTTGGGTCAGTTTAGCTACAAAGGTAAGTAGACATGCAACTCAAAAACCAAAAAAAAAAAATATATATATATATATATATACAGAAAGGATCTCATGCATACTCAGGTTGCATACCCTCCGTGTGGACCATTTTTTAAAAATAATAAAAAAAATAATTTCGGGCTGATTTTTTTTTTATAGTTTCTAAACATTTCAATAGGACCATAAAAAAAATTCAACTCAAAATGAATTTTTTTGCTATTTTAAAAAAATCGGTCAAACTTTGTGAGTTTTTAAGTTGTTTTTAAGTTGTTAAAAAGTGACAAAGTTTGACCGATTTTTTTAAAATAGCAAAAAAATTCATTTTGAGTTGAATTTTTTTTTATGGTCCTATTGAAATGTTTAGAAACTATAAAAAAAAAATTACATCAAAAATATTTTTTTTACTATTTTATTAAAATTGGTCCGCGCCAGCGGTATGCAAACTGGGGTATGCATGAGAACCGCTCTATATATATATATATATATATATAGAGAGAGAGAGAGAGAGAGAGAGAGAGAGAGAGAGAGAGAGAGAGAGATTTATAGAAAACAGTAGTATGAATGTTACCCAAGAGATGAACTCCCAAAGATGCCAAAATCACAAAGGTGAACTTTTGAACTTCAAACAGGCTTAGATCAGTCCAAAATGTAAACCATAAGAACCAATAATAAAAAGCCACATAAATTTTTTGAGACCTTTCGAACCAGCAATAAAAGCCAACACATAAAAGATTAAAAAAAATCTTTAAACAAAATCTAAAGTCTCTCACTCTTCACACAAATTATATAAAACAAAATTTAGTATAGATTTTAGGGTAAACGACCTCCGGTAAATATGTAAATCCAACAACTTTAAGAGCATAAGGGTAAACGACCACATATGATAAGGGGTAAATAGGGCAACGCATAAAAGGGTATTCGAGTGGGGCACATGAATAATCAACCAACCCAAGAATGAGGGGAAATAGTCAAATATACCCGAACAAAACAGACGTCTTCCAGTTACCCAGACAGCTCACTCATGGTCAAATAGCGTTGGTTGTACGAATAAAACTCATTGGTCCAAAATAAGTAACGCGGATCGAAAAAAAATGAACCACCACAAATTTAAATTCCACCGTTTCACTTTTGTTAAACTTTGTTTAATTAAACAATTAAAATTTTTAATCAAATATTAAATTTAACATTTTAAAATCCAAAAGAAATTATAAAATATAAAAGGATATTTAATAAAATCTGGAAAAAAAATAAAACTAATTAATTTTTAATGTAAAAAAATTTCGGTTAAAATGCATATAAATTTTATAATTAAAAAATAGTTTGAATCTTAACTAATTAATTCAAAAACAATATAAGTGTTTAATAAAAATTATCAAAATTGTTTTTAGCCAAGAGTTAAATGCAGGATGGGACCAAGAGAGGGTATGAGTTTGTCACTAAATTGAGCCAAACTACAATAGGGGTATTTTTAATCTCCCCCTTTGGTGAATTTTGGGACAAACTAAATAGAGGTTCTAAAGAAACATACATAAGAAAATACATAACTCAACTATACACAAAATTCCTAAGAGAAAAGTACATAACTCAACTAACAACATGCATCCTAAAAGAGAAGAGTACAGCTCAACTAACAACATAAATTTCTATGAGACTCAAATACATACATCAAAAGATAAGAGTCACAAAACAAGAGTCTCAAATCTCCCCCCCCCCCCCCCCCCCCCCCCCCCCTCCATTTGGCTCAAAGGGACAAAGGGTAGGGAAGAATCCTACAAAACAAAAGTAACAGAATATTTAAGGATAAAGGTACCAAAAGATAAGCCTACTAAGTATTATAAGTTAGGTAGGCACAAATATGAATAGACATTCGAAGAGTTTCAAACCGATGATTTTCTTAAGGTTTTATAAATAAACCTGCTAATTGGTCTTTCATGTTAAGAGATTCAATACTTATTTCCTTTTTCTCGATTAATTCACGAATAAAGTGTTTTCTTATTTTAATATGCTTTGTTCATGAATGAAAAATTAGATTTTTAGATAAACTTATTGCACTTTGATTATAGCATAGAATTAGGGAAAAAGATTCATTTAAACCACAGTCACTCAGCATTTATTTCATCCATAGAAGCCGAGTACAACAAGTGACAACGGTAATATACTCGGCTTCTCCAGATCGATTTTTAATAGTAAAATGGACCGTTCGTTGGAACCGTTATGCCATTTCGTGCACGGGTCAGATCGTTGGAAAGGAAATTCAGAGCCCTTTGAAGATTCATTGATATTTTTCTCTGGTTATGGAGTTAATTGGAGTCAATCGGGGCCCGGGAGCGCCCGATGGCCTCTAGATCGGTACACAGAGTATAAGTTAGGGTTTGTAGTGAATGGGGAGGTGCTAGGGACCTAAGGAGAGACTTAGGGGGTCCTAAAATGTGGTGTCTACAGATGGGTTTCTTGTATTCTTACTGAGGGTATCATTAAATCCCTTTGTTCAAGACCGACCAAGAGAATACTTCATTGATCACTACCCTTGGCCTAAACTACAATTATGCCATTTGGACTAGAAAATATAGGAGAGACTACCAATAGTTGGTCACCAAGATATGCAAGACTCAACTTGTTGACACCATGGAAGTATTCATAGATGATGTGCTTTTAAAAATAAGTACAAAGGAGACCATCTGGCATATTTGGCAAGGACATTCGAGGTTCTCAGATACTAGAGAATGAAACTCAATGCAACCAAGTGACCTTTGGTAGGGCAATTCAAAAAATTTTGGGGCTACTTGGTTAGTCAAATGAAAATCAGAGCCAATACCACCTATATCAAATAAATAAATAATATCTAACCACCTATGATAGTTAGGGACGTTAAAAATATGATCGGGATGTTGGCATCACTCAATTGATTCATTTTTAAATCCTCTATTAAGTGTCTACCATTCTTTCAGCTTTGAAGAAGGAGAAGGGCTAGACCTGGAATGGAGAATGTTAAAAGTCACTTGAATAAGTCAAGCTCTACCTAAGCCTACCTCCTTTGATCACGGTACCAAATAAAGTATATTTGTATGTTTTGGTGTCCGACCACATAGTCATCTCGGCCTTGGTATGCGACAAGCAAGCGCACCAGGCCCCAATCTATTATGTAATCAAAACATTATTAGACGTCGAAAAACACTACCTTCCTGTGGAAAAGCTAGATTATTCATTATTAATCTCTTTATAAGCGCAAATATTTTAGCTTAGGCTTCTGATTTGTATTTATTTTCACTTTGGCATATTTGGCGTATTTCGTTACAAACAGTCACGCACCGACACGTCGAATCAAACTTTAACATCTCCAAGCTCAAGACTCCTTTATATCTCATTATGGTATAAATATTTTTGGAATTCTTAGTTATTCATATTTATACTTGGGATGTGTTTTTAGGAGGTTGGATTTTTTAAGATTTAAAAATAAATTTCTTTTTGCCTCATTTAAACGAGTTTGAAGCTCGTTCGAGTGAAATATCCATTTCGTTAGAAGGTCGTTAGATGCTTCGATCGAACATCTAACAAGGTTGTACATCTTTACAATGAATTCTCATTAGAAGATCATTAGATGTAGACATCGAACGAACTTCCTTTGTTGTCGAACGAACTTCCGTTCTCGTTTAAACGAACTGGCTTTCCCGTTCAAATGACTCTTATTTTTATTCGAACGAGCCACCACCTCAAATTTTGTGTCAGGTCAATAAATACCTGTTTTGAACCCTTTTTTCACGGGACTTTGGAAAAAACGAGAATAGAAAATCAGAACCAAATCTTTACATATTTTGTGTTAAAATAATTTTGATTCACAAACTTTACATCCCCAAAATATTTTGTGAATCCTTTTGAAACCCTAGAAAGTTTATGTATCTTGCATAAAACTTTTAGAGAATATTCCCAACGGTTGACCTTGTGACCCGAGGGATCATGGCTAAAGAATGAGGAAGGTTGATCAGTGGATGCCGAGGGTAGACCGCTACCCGTGGAGGACTGTGGACTGAGTCATTTTCTTTAGAAGGTTTTGAAGACACTGCGTGTTACACTTAGTCGGTCTAAGAAGTCTGTAAGTCGATAGTCTTGTAAAATATTCTAAAGTATTGATTAAAGGTTTAAAGGGATTTTTCCTCATCTCTGTGTGTTTGCATGTTTGGTTTGATATTTGTAATTATATATTTAGAATACATATTTTCATGAACACCTAATTTAATGAAAGTTCAAAATTCGACTAAATTTGGATTTATGGGCATTGGGATTTAAATTGAAAAAAATACAAAAATAGATTTTCTTTATTGTGACCATCCTTGTCGGACGTGTTCACACGCTTACAAGTGGTATCAGAGCGGGTTGAACTAATTTATTGTGTAAATCCTTATTTAGTGCTATTTAGGGTGGTTGTTTTTTTCTTTTCTCTCATGTTTGTTTTTCTTCTCGATGGATTCCCATAATAATAAGTTGCCTGACGTGTTTAGTGATGATGACTTAGATGTTTGAGAAAATTTTAATGAGCTTCATAACCGTGATGAAAAATTAAGTCAATTGAATTTGAAGTTTGCTAAGAGAATTAAAATTCTTGAAAAATAAAATTTTCATTTTAAAGCTGCTTTAGAAATTTTGAAAATTGTTCAAACTCAAAGAGATTTCTTTCGTGAGAAGCTTGTGGACATGGATCGTGATTTTAAAATTTTAGAACTGTCCAAGAAAATGATAGAGTCCGTTTTTAGAGAAAGAATTTGAAGACTCTAAAATTTCTAGGGTGTGTTTACGTGCTAAAGAGGATAATGATAAATTGATTTTAGATTTGAGAGCACATGAGAAGACTTCTAGGGATAAGTTCGCTTTCATTGAGGGGGAGCGAGATAACCTTCTAGGAATGATTGACAATTTAAAAAAGGGGTTCCAAAAACTTGAGGAGTCTAATTCTTTGTTTGAGTCTAAAATTTTGAAGTTAAAAGATAATTTAAAAGACTCGAGTAATGTTAGTAGTGATGGTACTGACTTTTTTAATATTAATTCTTTTGTTGCTAAAGCCAAGACCATTGTTTATTTTAGAGGGTCCACCACATCCTAGGGTGTTAGAAAAGATCAACCCGAAGGTCCCGTTCCCCGTCACGTCTACACGTGCACACATTGCGGTAGGAAAGGCAACCTTAGGCCCTTTTTCTATGATCTTAGAAACGACCTTAAGAAGTTTAAGTCTAGTGTACCTTTGGTTCCCGAAACCCGACGCATTAAGTATACATCTATTTGGGTTAGAAAATCTATTTTAGAGGTGCTAAATGTTCGACTGGTTGATTCTCACATGCTTCAACATGAATCTTCACATGCTATATCTTATGGGTGATTACGTGCATGTTTTTTGCTTGTCATGCTCTAGTTGTGCTATATGATATATTTTGCTATTATTATGACATGTGTATCTTTTGTATTATATTTTTATTTTCTTGAGTCGTAATGAAAAATTCAAAAAGATTTTTGGTTTTGTGTATTTTAGTTTTACATATTTAATGTGGCATATTGGTTTGTTTGAATCAAATTCACTCTGTACTTTCCATGTGGCTAGGACATTTGGTCATGATTGTAGATGCTTAGATTTTTCTTAATCATGTTTGCATGGAGTTGTTTTGAACTTGATTTTCTTAATGGATTCGACTGTGTAAATGCCTCCGCACACACATGCACGAGCTTTTTGAATGTTAACTTCACATGTATATTTGAGCTTTGGGAGATGTTCTCCCATTAATTTGGTCATCTATGTATTATTGTGACTATAGGGATTTTTTCATGTGAGAACCGTTGCCCGTAAATTTTATTTGATTAGTTAAAAAATTATGATGGTGCACGGGAAAGGTCTACGAAAGGAAAAAATATCCTTCGCGGAAAATTCACCGTTGTCAAGAGCCCAATGAAAAGATTAAAGACAATAAAAATAGAAAAATTGCCAATAGGCCAATATAGTTTAGTTTGTTTGATCTTTCAAAAGAATTGAGAATAGAATATAAAATATGTTATATGTTTATATTTTGAGGGTGTTTAGTTGATGATCAATGGGTTTTCACAATGAATCCTAATTATGATTATTTGTCATGACGCTATTGATTTGTAGAATCATCAATACACTCTACCTGTGTGCATTGTGCTTGTTTGTTCACTAAGTTCACTTTATCTTATCGCTTGAGGTTAAATATTAGTTTCATAAAGTTTTGGTATCAATTAGAACTTCTTGAACGTATTTGAGAGTTTGGGCCATAATTCATATGTATCTTGTTCACGCTCATTCATTCCATCCCACATGTTTACACACATCGTTACTTTGCTAGTGTGTAAGACTTATGTATCTTACGTCGAGTTTTGTGGTCATTTATACCGATTTATATGTGCCGGATTTTCGTTGGTATTTTTGCATATATTATATATGGTATCATGTTTTGAGCCATTGCAGTTTACATTTATCACATGGTGGTCACATACTTGATCATAGTTTGAATCATTTGTGCTTGAGTTGTCGTGTTGTATTTGTAAAATTTATACTTGAGAAAAAATTTTAAAATTTCAAAAATAGTTGGTGAAGCCTTTGAGATTATCATTACATATGCGTTATTTATATATCTTTGTGGTGATATCTTACTTCTTATATGTGATGCCTTATTTTTCATGTTTAGATTCTACTCCTTTATCAATTTCGAAAAAAAAGGAGGAGACGAAATTAAGGTGGAGATTTTATAATGAGTTTGATTTAGGGGGAGAACGTATTACGAGTTTAATTTTTTATTTCAAACTATATGCATCGCGGGTATTTTCTTTGCTTCATGTGTGTGGTATCTAAAAGTAAGAACATATTACACTCGATGAAAACAAAGTTGCCCAAGGGAAGAAGAATATGAGATTTAAGATAAAGTTTCACTATGTCGTTCCATTTCTTGGGTTTGGGAGGGTGTTAGGATTTTTTTTTTATCATAGATAGGTAATTATTGTAATTTGGGTTTCAGTTAGTTTTGTACCAGAATAGCCAAAGGGGGAGATTTGTAAGTGCAAATCTTTTACCTTGGGCTCTTTATTTTAATTTACTTGCACCTTGGCATATTTGGCATATCCCGTTACAAATCGCCATGCACCGGCACGTCAAACCGAACTTCAACATCTCCAAGTTCAAGACTCCTCTACATATCATGAAGGTATAAATATTTTAAGAGTTCTTAACTATTCATATTTATATCTGGGATGTGTTTTTATAAAAATCGAGGCTGAATTTTTTAACAATTTCAAATTAAAAAAAATGCCTCGTTCAACGAGTTTGAAGCTCTTTCGAACGAAATAGCCATTTCATTAGAAGGTCATTAGATATTTTCTTTGAACAAATATCTAACGAGGTTGGTGATTTATAGTGAATTATCGTTAGAAGCTCATTTTATGTAGACATCAAACGAACTTCCTTTGTCATTCGAACGAACTGACTTTCTCGTTCAAACAATCCTGATTTTTGTTCGAACGAGCCGCCACCTCGAATTTTGTGTCTGGTATATAAATAACTGTTTTGAATCCTTTTTTTCATGGGACTTTGGAAAAAACATGAACAAAAAATCAGAACCAAAGTTTTTCATATTTTGTGTTATTAAAACACTTTTGATTCACAAACTTTGCATCCCAAAAATATTTTGTGAATCCTTTTAAAACCCTAGAAAGTTTATGTATCTTGCATACATATTGTAAAGAGGATTCTCTATGGTTGACCTTGTGATTCGAAGGATCACGGCTAAAGAAAGAAGAAGGCTGAGTGGTGGATACCGAGGGTAGACCGCTACCAGTGGACGACTATGGACTGAGTTATTTTCTTTAGAAGGATTTGAAGACACTACGGGTTATACTTAGTCGGTCTAAGTATTTTGTCAGTCTCGTAAAACATTCTAAAGTGTTGATTAAAGGTTTTTCCCTGTAAAGGGATTTTTCCTCATGTTTGTGTGTTTACATGTTTTGTTTGAGATTTGCAATTATATATTTTGAATATATATTTGCATGAACACCTAATTTAACAAAAGTTTAATATTCGATTAAAATTGGATTTGTGTGCCTTGGGATTTAAATTGAAAAAAATATAAAAATAGATTTTTTTATTATGATCATCGTTGTCAGTCGTGTTCACACGCTTACACTCTTCACGGAAGTTGAAGTACTACTTTGAAGCCTACTCAGCCATTAGTATCACCTCTTTTCCACTTAAGGCAATCCTCAGAAAGGCTGACCTCTCTAGATGAATGTTCAAGTGGCTGGTGGAACTAGTCAGGCTCAATATCCACTATCAACCAAGAACTTCTCTCAAATTACAGGTGGTAGGAGAACTCATTGTTAAGTTCACTGGAGGGCACAAAATCAGTAAAAGGGAACGTATCAACCGAACATCTAATGGGGAGACCGACGAACTCAATAATTGGATGCTCTATGCTGATGGGGCCTCTAACTCAAAAGGGGCATGAGTGGTAATTATCCTAGTAAATCCATATCATAGTGTCCTCTAAAAAGGAGTCAGGATTGTCTTTGAGGTATCCAACAATGAGGCTAAATATGAGGCCTTCATCAATGGGTTGAAGACAGTTATATCTCTAGGCGCTAGTCACCTTGAAGTCTATTGTTATTCAAGGATGGTATTCAACCAAATATAACGAGACTATCACGCCAGGGACGAACACATGTCGGCATACTTATAGGTCACTCAGGACTTGGTCGCCAAATTCAAGTACGTTCAATTCCAATAATTTCCTCAAGAGAATAACAGTTATATAAACACTCTAGCCACTTTGGCTCACTTGTCGACTCCAACCTCAAAAGAACAATTGAAGTGGAATATCTTGTTCAGCCAAGCATTATAAAGAAAAATACTCCCAAACAAGTTCTCGTCATCCAAAAGACCCCAAGCTGGATAGATCCAGTCATCGCATACTTGTGAGATGACACAATGCCTGCGATAAAAATCAAGCCCATCAGGTCCAAGTCAAGTCTGCTCGATTTTAAATATCCCTAGAGGGAAATATATATAATGTAATACCCACGTTCGATTTCTTATTTATGTAGAACCCTTGGGATCTAGATCAATATATTTTATGGATTGTTGTTGGTAATTGAATATTCTTGTGGACCTTGTGGAATTTATTGGAAATTAATTGGGAGAATTTGGAATTTGGAGGAATTCTGAGGTTTAAACGAAAATGAGAGTCGTTAAAAAGATATCCCCACCTCGTTCGAACGAAGACCCTTTTAGTTCAAACGAGAAGTCCATATCGTTTCAAACAGGCTTTTAATGAAAATCGAACAAACCTCAATTACTTAAGATTTTTACCCTCGTTAGTATGTCGTTTGATAGTCACTCGAATGAGACTTGTATTCTCGTTCAAACGAGATGTGATCTATTTCAAACGACCTGGTCAGATATGGTTTACTTCGAGATGACCTTGTGTCTTGTCACATTTTAGACCCTTGGATTGATGATGTGTTGACATCTGAGAGCACCTGATCGCCAAGAACGTGTATAGCATGTGGGGCTTGATTTTTTAAACCATTTGGTGGGTTATTTGCATTTATAAGAAGAGAATGTGGGGGTGGGTCTTCCCCCACCATTTTTCTTCAGCATATTTCCTCTCTCTCTCTCTCTCTAAGTTTTAAGAGTCCATTTACTTCCCCAACCATTTTCCGCCATAGTTCCACCTTGCCACCACATTAATACACCATTTCCAAGCCTTGTTCCTCATCTTAAAGCTATATCAATGGTATAAGTGGCTAGAGTCAAGCAAGTGGGAGAAAATTTTGGAGTATTTTGAAGAGTCTTGGAGTATTTTGGAGAGCTTTTTGGAGTATTCGGAGCTAGGAACTTCCATCTTCATCTTATTATTTTGTCTACTCTTCAAACCATAAGGTAGGGTTTTCCTCTTTCTAAGATTTCAAGGTTTCTAGCTATGAAAAATTTGTAGGATGCATGCTAAATAAGATTTAATGCCAAAAATGAAGTTATTTGTTAATATTCTCAAGTCTTACAAGAAATGGATTTTTAAAGAAGACAAACCCTAAATGGGTCTTTATGAATAAATGGCATTTTTACTTTGAAATATGAAGATAAAACATGAAAAAAACTGTAAACCCATTATTTATATCTTGTTTAGTTCGTTTTGAGGAATTTCTAGGCTTGAAATCCTCCTTAACATGTGTAGAATCATGTAGTGTGATAGAAAATGTCATTTTAGACGTGATAAATCATGTTGAAATAGGTTTTAGGAGCAATTAATTAAATGTAGGAAACAACCCTAAATATGTGTTATAAATATTGTTAGAATGAAGAAAAATGATATTTAAAGTCATATGAAATAATAGGGTTAAGTAGTGGACAATAGGCTAAAATGGTCTTTAAATGGTTGAATGTATTTTATGTAGAAGACATAAAATAATGAAGCATGATTTTGGACATAAAATCATACAAAGGATGATTTGAAAAAAAAAAAATATTGGTTTTTAGTGCCATAATGGGTTAAATATGTTATTCACAAAGTTATGATGAAAGAAAGGGAAAATAGTGATTTTGATAAAATTGAGGATCCTAGTGGTTGAATTCCTTGTTAGACCTTATCGGTCGGTTTTTGTGAAAAAAAGATAAGATTAATAAAATTGCACGTCGATAAAATGGAATGGTGATATAAACCGTAGAAATGATGAAAACGGTAAAATGATGGAATAATGTGGACATTAGAAAAAATGTTAAAACACATTAATATGGACTCGAATGATATTGAAAGTAATTAAAAAGGGCCCGGAGCCCTGGGGTGAAAGATCAAAAATCACTGGTCAGCCGTTAAAGTATGCGAATATTGGAAGATTTTGAGAAAAAATATGGAAAAACAGAAATGATTGGTTGTGCTTGAAAATGAGTAAGTAAGGCAACCTAATGAATGTGATAAAAGGGAGACTAATGAATAAAATATGACTAATAGTCTCTAGACCCGGTAAAGGGTGTTATGAAATGGTTAAGTGTGAGTATGAGCTCATCTCTCGGATCACTGCATAATAGTTGCATTAATACAAGCTAAATTGTTAAATAATTTCGGAATTGATTAAAATACAAGTTATATGTATAGTATTTGTTTAGAAAATGTATAGCTTAGCATTACCCACCCTGCTGAGCGCTCACTCACCCCAGGATTTTTATGTTAAAAACCCCACCACCACCCCAGGTACTTAAAGTAAGGACATCGGGAAGTCCCCAAAGGGCAATCAACGTCGTTATTGGCTCTTTAGTTTTAATGAAATTATGTTTTGGAACATTGATAATTTGGGACTTTAAACATTTTATTCGGGATTTTGGCCCTGGTTTGTAATAATACAGGTATGATTATGATTTATTTATTATTTACTTAGTATTGTGGATTAAATCAGTTTTTTTATGAATAAATCTTGTAAATTGACCTGATTACTTAAATTGGCCACCCATTTCTCCAACTTAAAAATGGTAAATTAACCTTTAATAAATGGTACAATTAAAAGGATTTTTCTTAAATATTATAATTGGACTTCCCCCCTCCCCCTTTAACTCCTTGATTCGGTGCGAGTTGACCAAATGGTGACCCAAACCTGGGTCGGGGAGTTACAAATGTTATATGAGCAATAGGATCCTCGAGTGTGACGAGTGTTTACACTTTCTTAGTACACTTTCCTTATACATTTTCTCTTAGTTAATTCTTTAGTTATTGGTTAAGTAAATCATTTCCGTTATCGTTTTCGATTCGTATCATTATGTATTGAACTCTCCTTTCCTTTGTGGATGCCTCCACATAGTGATGTAGCTAGTGGGTCTGGTCAAAGTGAGCTTAGATGCATGGAGCAAGTCGTGTGCCATCTTGCCGACTCCCTCTCGCAACAGTAGAGGCTAGATCTTAGACGCATGGATCAAGTTGATGCCCTCACAGAGAAGACTTATTTTACTTGTGGGTCTCCCGATCATTTTAAGAGAGATTGCCCACAGCGAGCTTCGAGCAGTTAGCAGACTATCAATTTTTTGTCGAGCCAGAGTTCTAGTTACACAGGCCCCTCCCAGAATCAGTAGCAGCAGCAGTTCTCCTCGGGCTATCAGTAGCCTGAGAGGCATAGTGTGGACGGTGCACGTCCAAGTCAGGGGTAGAGTGGCCGTGGGCCAAGTCAGGTGCCTGGCGGTCAAAGCACCAGGTTTAACCCTTCACGAGCATATGTCATGTCACAGTTTGTTGCACCTTCTAGTGATCCATTGATGATAAAAGGTATGACTCTTTCGTACAGTAGATGGGTTAAGTCACTATTTGATTATGGCTCACCACATTCTTTCATTTCGAGTTTCTTAGCATTCAGTTTGGGACTAGACGTAGACCAGATTTATCCTCCTATCTTCATAGAACTTTAGATTGGTGGAGGCATAATTCTCGATAGGGTATGCCCTAAACATGTGGTTATGGCTAGAGATTATGTTCTAGAGTATGATTTGATCCTTACGAAAAGGATAGGTTCAAGGTGATCCTTGGTATGGATTGGTTATCATTTTTCGAAGCTACCATCGAATGTCATCGACACAATTTCTTAGTAACACTTCCAGACGGGTCTCACCATCATTTTAGTAGAGAGCATGTCATTGGTTATCCTTGCATGTTTTCTACCATGCATGAGAAGAAACGATATTTTGGTTGGTTAAGCAGTTTGGTGGCTCAGAATGAGCCAAATGGTATGGTGTTAGACTACCCGATTGTGCGAGAGTTTCTCGATGTGTTCCCGGAGGATCTTCCTGGGTTGCCTCCATATAAGGAGGTGGATTTTTCCATAAAGGTGTATCAGAGCATCTCTCCCATCTCTATACCACCTCACAGGATGGCTCCGACGGAGTTAAATGAGCTAAGGGTTCAATTAGAGGATTTGACCAGTAAGGGATTCATTCACCCTAGTGTGTTCCCATGGGAAGCCTCATCTTCTTTTTAAAGAGAAAGGATAATTATCTGCGGCTTTACATCGACTACAGGCAGTTGAATAGGGTGACGGTGAAAAATAACTACCATGTGCCTCGTATTGATGACTTGTTCGATCAGTTGCGCAAGGCGAGCAGGTTTTCAAATATTGACCTTCGATTTTACTACCATCAATTGCATGTCAGGGAGGAGGATATCCCTAAGACAGCGTTCTGGACTCGATATGGGCACTACGAGTTCCTAGTGATGCCCTTCGATTTGACCAATTCTCGAGTGACGTTCATGGATCTAATGAATCACATTTATAGCCCCTACTTTGATCGGTTTGTGGTGATCTTTGTAGATGATATATTATTCTATTTAGCATCGGATGTAGACCATGAGGAGTACCTTCACACGATGTTGCAATTTCTCAGGGAGAACCAGTTGTATGCTAAGTTCAGCAAGTACGAATTCTGGATTGAGGAGGTCAAGTTCCTTGGCCATGTAGTTTCTGGCGAGGGAATTTCAGTAGATCCTTCCAAGGTGGAGGTCGTCTTGGGGTGGGACAGGCCAAGGATAGTTGCGAAGGTATTCAGTTTCTTGGGTTTGGCCGATTACTACCCCAGATTTATGCAAGACTTCTTGAGGGTTGCGTTGCCCCTCACCATGTTGACTCGAAAAGATGTGCACTTTAAGTGGTCCGAGGATTATGAGTCAGCCCTTTAGAAGTTGAAGATTATGTTGAATTATTCACCCATTCGTATCCTTCCAGAGCGTGGCAGGGGTTACACCATATGTTGTGATGCTTCGGGGTCAGGGCTCGGTGCAGTGTTGATGCAAAATGGGCAGGTAGTCGCTTATGCATCTCGTTAGCTGAAAGTTTATGAGAAAAAATACCCCACCCATGATTTAATGCTATCCGTTGTGGTATTTAAACTTAAGAGTTGGAGGTATTATCTATACGGGTAATGTTTTGAGGTGTTTTTCGATCATAAGAGCCTCCAGTACATCTTCACATAGCGTGATCTTAATCTCCATCAGGGGCGATGGAAGGAATCGATGGAGGATTATGACTTCTCATTCTTATTAGAGTATCATCCCGACAAGTCCAATGTGGTGGCCGATGCTCTTAGCAGAAAGTCCAGCCTCACCCTTACAGCGATGAGGTGCCACCGGTTAAAGATGTTTGGTGAATTGTAAAAATTTGATTTGCACATACAACGGGGTTTTGATATGGCATAACTTTGGGGTGTGGTGGATAGGCCACTCATTCAAAAAAAAAGTTTTATATACCCAGTCATGTGATTCCGAGTTTTCCCAATACCGCGATCGTATTCAGAATGGCGAGATGTTCGACACCCTTACCG
Organism: Sambucus nigra; assembly: GCA_949130495.1. Lineage (NCBI taxonomy): Eukaryota > Viridiplantae > Streptophyta > Magnoliopsida > Dipsacales > Adoxaceae > Sambucus > Sambucus nigra. Next base: position 659,592,192 of record OX422212.1, read on the forward strand.
TGGATAAGGATAGCGAAGTGCGACACAAGGGTTGGTTGATTGTCCCTATTATTGATGAACTTCAGGATGAGGTGATGGAGGACTCTCATCACTCGCATTAAACATACATCTCGCTGCCACAAATATGTATAAGGATCTATATAGAGATTTTTGGTGGTCCAGTACGAAGAGGGATGTATCGACATATGTAGCCAAGTGCTACACTTGCAAACGGGTGAAGGCTGAGCATAAAAAGTTAGCAGGGCTATTGCAACCAGTACCTATGACAGAGTGGAAGTGGGAGAATATCACGTTGGATTTTTTCATAGCCTTACCACCATCTGAGCGCGGTCATACTGCAATGTGGGTCATAGTGTATCGGCTCATTAAGTCCTCACACTTCTTGCCGATCAAGGACACAGATAGTGTAGCCAAGTTGGCGAAGATGTATGTCCTGGAGATAGTTAGACTCCATGGTGTTCCACTCTTGATCATTTCGGACAAGTATCACCGGTTTGTATCTCAATTTTAGTAGAACTTTCAATAGGATTTGGGTATCAAACTGAATATGAGTAAGACATATCACCCTGAGACATACGGATAATCATAATGAACCATCTAGATTTTAGATAATATGTTGAGTGGTTGTGCACTAGACTTTCGAATAGTTGGCAGAGAATATACATCTGGCAAAATTCTCCTATAATAATAGTTATCAGGCAAGCATTGAGATGGATCCCTACGAGGCCTTTTATGGGAGGCCATTCCATTCACTGATTAATTGGTTTGAGGTGGGTGAGAATCATCTCACCAATTCGAAATGGATTCAATAGATGATGGAAAGTGTTCGGGTAATTCAATAAAGAATCATGACGGCATAAAGTCGGTAAAATAATTACATCGATAATCGTCGGATACCCTTAGAGTTCGAAGTGGGTGACCATGTAATGTTGAAGGTAAGGGCGCGAACTGGTAGTCAATGATTCAAGCAGAAAAAAGAAGTTAGCCCCATGGTATATCAGTCCCTTCGAGATTCTCGAGCGGATTGGGAACGTATCGTACCGCTTGGCTCTATGTCCACAGTTGTCCTAAGTTCATAACATGTTCCATGTCTATATGTTGTGGAAGTATCTTCACGATCCCCGATATGTCATTAACTGGAACCTCATCTAGTTAGATGAAGATGTTACATTTTCCACGTTACCTATATCCATTTTGGATCGTGAGGACAAGGTCCTGCGCAACAAGGTCATTCCCTTAGTGAAGGTTCTTTGGGAGTTTCAGGGCGTCAAAGGTGCAACTTGGTAACGCGAGTCATAAATGCGGGAGAAGCACTCAGAACTCTTTCCCTAGTTGGTAATTATTATTTTGGGGATGAAATCTCCTAAGGTGGGGAGAATGTAATACCCGTGCCCGAGATTTTATTCTTTTTTTTGTAAATTTATATTTATGTAGAACCCTTGGGTTCTGGATCAACATATTTTATAGATTTTTGTTGGTAATTGAATATTCTTATGGTTGTGGAATTTTTTGGAAATTAATTAGAGGAATTTGGAATTTGGAGTAATTTTGAGGTTCAAAAGAAAATGAGAGTTGTTCGAACGAGATCCTTATCTTATTTGAACGAAGACCCTTTCGGTTCGAACGACAAGCCCATCTCATTTCAAATAGGCTTCTAACGAAGATCGAATTCACTGCTTAAGATTTTTACCGTCGTTAGTATCTCGTTCGAACGTCGTTTGAACGAGACTCCTATTCTCATTCGAACGAAATGTGATCTCGTTTGAATGACCTAATCAGATATTGTTTAATTCGAGTTGCCCTTGTGTGCTGTCACATTTTACACCCTTGCATTGATGATATGTCGACATCATAGAGCACGTGATCGCCGAAAACGTGTATAACATGTGGGGATAGAGTTTTTAAACTATTTTTTTATGTTATTTGGGGTTATAAGAAGAGAGAGTGAGGGTGGGTCTTCCCCCACTATTTCTCTTCAGCATGTTTCCTCTCTCTCTCTCTAAGTTTCAAGAGTCCATCTACTTTCCCCACCATTTTCCACCATAGTTTCACCTTGACACCACATTAATACACCATTTTCAATCCTAGTTCTTCATCCTAACGCTTTATCAAGGGTAGAAGTGGGTAGATTCAAGCAAGTGAGAGAAAACTTTGGATTATTTTAAAGAGTCTTGGAGTATTTTGGAGAGCTTTTTGGAGTATTTGGAGCTAGGAATTTCCATCTTCATCTTCTTATTTGTCTCCTCTTCAAATCATAACGTAGGGTTTTCCTCTTCCTAAGATTTCAAGGTTTCTAGATATGAAAGATGTGTAGGATGCATGTTAGATAAGATTTAATTCCAAAGATGAAGTTGTTTGTTAATATTCTCAAATCTTAAAAAAAATGGATTTTTAAAAAAGACAAAACCTAAATGGGTCTTTATGAATAAATGGCATTTTTACCACGAAATGTGACAAGAAAGCATGAAAAAAATGTAAATTCATGCTTTATATCTTGTTTAGTTCATTTTGAGGAATTTTTAGGCTTAAAATCCTGCTTAACATGGGTGGAATCATGTAGTATGATAGAAAATGGCATTTTAGACGTGATAAATCATGCTGAAATTGATTTTATGAGAAAATGATTAAATGTAGAAAAACAACCCTAAATATGTGTTATAAATATTGTTAGAAAGAAGAAAAATGATATTTAAAGTCACATGAAATAATATAACTAAGTAGTGGACATTCGACTAAAATGGTCTTTAAATGGTTGAATGTATTTTATGTAGAAGACATATAATAATGAAGCATGATTTGGGACATAAAATCATAAAAATGTTGTTTTGAAAAAAAACTATTGATTTTTAATGCCATAATGGATTAAATATGTTTTTCACAAAGTTATGATGAAAGAAAGGGCAAAATGATAATTTCAACCAAATTGGGAGTCTTAGTGGTTGAATTTCCTCGTTAGACCTTATTGCTCGATTTTTGTGAAAAACGGATAAGATGGATGGAATGGCATGTTGATAAGATGGAATGGTGATATAAACCGTAGAAATGATGAAACGGTAAAATGATGGAATAATGTGGACATTAGAAAAAATGTTAAAACACTGTAATATGGACTTGGATGACATCGGGAATAATTAAGAAGGGTCCGGATCCCTGGGTTTAAAGACCCAAAATCACTGGCGTGAGCTTATGGTAGCATAGTCGACAATGTGGAGGTCGTTAAAGTATGCGAATATTGGAAGATTCTGAGAAAAGATAATGAAATTCAGAAATGATATTGGTTGTGCTTGAAAATGAGTAAGTAAGACATCCTAATGAATGTGATAAAAGGGAGACTAATGAATAAAATATGACTAATAGTCTCTAGACCTAGTAAAGGGTGGTATGAAATGGTTAAGTGTGATTATGAGCTCATCGCTCGGGTGCGGTGCACAACATAGTAGTTGCATTAATACATGCTAAATTGTTAAACGTGTTCGGAACTCATTAAAATACATGTTATATGTATAGTATTTTTATAGAAAACGTATAGCTTAGTATTACCCACCCTGTTGAGCGTTCACTCACCCCTGTTTTTTATGTTAAAACCCCATCTCCACCCCAGGTACTTCGAGTAAGGACGTCAGGAATGCCATCGATAAGGCCCCATAGGGCAATTAACATCGTTAGTGGCTCTTTAGTTTTAATGAAATTATATTTTGGAACATTGGTAATTTGGGACTTTAAACATTTTATTCGGTCCTTTGGCCATGGTTTGTAATAATGCAGGGATGATTATGATTTATTTCTTAGTTACTTAGTATTGTGGATTAAATCGTATTTTTCATGAATAAATCTTGTAAGTTAACCTAATTACTCAAAGTAGCCACCCCTTTGTCCAATATAAAAATGGTTAATTAATCTTTAATAAATGGTGCAATTAAAAGGATTTTTCTAAAATAATAAAATTGGACTTTCCCCCTCCGCCTTTAGCTCCTTGATTCAGAGCAGGTATACCCAACGATGATTGAAACCCGAGTAAGGGTGTTAAATATAGACGATATTTCACTGGACCATACCTTCAGTGCGTCCACCTTAGCGACGCCAATCAGGTTCTAAATGAGCTGTATGAGAGTATATGTGGAAGCTATGTAGGGGTAGATATTTTCCATTTAGGGCCATAAAAGTGGGTTGTTGGTGGCCTTACATGGAGAAGGCGGGGTCCCATACCTAAGAAAGTGCAAGAAGTTCCATGTATTCTCGCATATGCACCATCATTCGGCCTATGATCTCAAGTCCTTGATTATATTGTGTCCTTTCGCACAATGGGGGTGGATATTATGGGCCTTACCTACAACGCATGGAATTAGAAATTATTATTTGGTCAACACGGACTACTTCATCAAATATATACAAGTCAAACATATGGAGAAAATAAGGGACACCGTCACGATCTAATTCATCTGGAGATATATCGTGACCCATTTTTGTATGTCGAGGGCACTCATCACCGATAATGGAATAAAATTGGAAAGCGTACAATTCCAAGACTTCTGCAATATCCATGATAACAAGCACTACTACAGTTCAATGGCCTATCCACAAAACAATGGGTAGGCTAAGGCCTCCAATAAGACAGTGCTCGAAGGGATGAAAAAAAGACTGGAAAAAGCAAAGGCACTTGGGTGGATAAGCTTCCCCATGTCCTCTGGGCATATCCAACCAAGCCCATAAGGTTAACTGGAGAAACGTCCTTAGCCTTGTCTTAATGAATGGAAGCAATAATTCCACTTAAAGCAGGCTTGTCGACCATGAAAAGCATCGTTGCCGACCATAACATTAACGAATAAGTCGTAAGGACTGAGCTTGTCCTAGCCAGAGAAAGCAGAGAACAAGCCTTAGTCAAAATCGCATCCTACCAATAATAGTTGGACAATAAGTACCATAATATCATATATCTAAGGAAGTTCTAGGTCGAAGATTATATGCTTAGGAAGGTCATTGACAATGTAAGGAAGTTGTCAAATGACAAATTTGTCCCTAACAGGGAGGGACCATTCAAAGTCATCAATGAAAACCTCCAAGGAGCCTACCATCTGGAAACAATTGAGGGCAGGGAGATACTTATGGCCTGGAATGCGACCAACCTTAGGAAAATTTATTTTTAAAGAGTTTAGCAAGTTTTTATTATTTTTTCATTGCAATTAGTTTTATTATTATTATTCCAAATGGCATGCCAGCATCGATCAAATTATTAACATAAATATGGCAAGGCCATCGATATTGTAAATTTGTTCAAATTTGTCCGACCTAACTCTCTTCTTCATTGTGAGGTTTTAATAAGATTACATGTAATCATATCTTAAGGCTATATGTTTTTGTCAGCAACAAACACAAAAACATCAATAATTTCCCGAGCAAGAAAAAGACCCGTGGGGACCCCTAGGCACTAAGTGTCCTGACTTTGGTTGGTTAAAATCTTGAACAGAAGGATAGCCCAACAACCAGGTGCATTACCGTCATAGTTTGTCCTAGGCCTAAGTATGTATAATGAAACTACCCTTAAAAGATTAAATAAATAATAACACATGCTCGCCATAAAAAATGGGGAAACGAAATAAGAAATTAAGTTATAAATTTCATTCATAAATATTCACAGAATTACAAAATCAGTTAGATCAACGGAGTTACAAATGAACAAAAGTACAAAAAATATGATCATAATTCGTTCATATTCAACGATCAGGCTCAACGATCATAGAAGCTCGGCTATCATCATATGGAATTGGACAAAACTCGTCGTCATTTTCATGATCAAGAAGGTAATGCCTCAACAGCTATATGGGAATGGCATCTGCAAGACTCCATGATTCCTCACTCCCAAGTGGAGGAAGTCAAGAAAAAAGGGAATTAACCCCATGCCAATACAAAAATTTAGAATTCGAAGGCACGTTGAGGACCGCCAAGCTATTCATTCATATGTACGTATAGGCAACCTTCCTAGATTCATCCAAGTGAAGCAAGGTGTCCATCCATCCCTCATCATAACCTAATGCCATGAATATGAGAGGGCCCTGATGGAATTAGTAGCCTCGTCACCTTCTCGTAAAGACTCCACTTGGCTACGTGGTCTTCTTTGAATGTTTGTCCATCCCTGTTAATATCCTCCCTTAGAGAATTATTCTTACTCTGTAGCAGACCGACTATATTTTTTATGTCCCTAAACTTGGCCTTATTTGTAATGACCATACCCGCTTAGTCACCATAAGCATTTATCATTTTTTGGAGTGCTTGTCAAACAGAAGAAAAGGTTGCTCGAGCTCACTCAAAATCATATTAACCAAGGATGAAGTCCAAATCTTCTCTCTCTTTCTACTGGCACTAAGTCCAAGTTGTTATTAAACTGCAAAAATTAAATAGATATACATTCAAAAATTGAATTCAAGCAAGCAAGGAAATACAAACAAGTAATCAACCGTGGATTAATAAAGCATAGTGGAGCTAAAAATGATAAGTTGTTTTATTGAATGAATATTGGGGCAAGCCCTTATAAGAGAAGACAAAAAAAGGGATCCAAAAATATAAGAAGATCCTAAACTAATCTTAGGAGTCTTCTTTTATGTTATCACCTTGTCTTAATCAGCCACAATCTTGTCTTACTTTATAGCCTCCTTCTCTTGTTCGTCACCTTCCTCTTCGCCCTCTTCCTTAAGATTTAGGGGAGAACTAGGTGCATGCTCGACAAAGAGTTCAAACTCAGGGGAAACCCCATCCTGGACAAATATTCATCCCGTCCTTTCGTAAAGAAAGACTTATGGATGTGTTTTTTAGAAAGACTAAAGGCATCCTCTTAGTCTTTTACATAAGCACTATAATTAGCCTCCAGTGTAGGAAATAGTGACTAAGTAGACTCTTCAGCAACCTTCTCCATCTGCTCAACATTCGAACTCACAATGGCAAGCCCCAAGTGTTTGGCAGATATCACAATATCAAACCCATTCGCATTCTTTTGGGAAGCGTTCAAAGCCATTTAGGCTTCATCCAAGGCCTTGCCTAGGTTGGAATTCACGTTGTCCTGGTCGACCCACTTATCCAAGAGGTCAAAAAAATCCACTAGAAACAGCAAGTTAAAAGCCGGACAAAATAATTAATGCAAAAAATATTTCAAGGCATAACCACCTGAATAAGTATTACCATGTCTTACCAGTGAAAGAGTCTAGAAACATGAGAAATAAGCTTGTCGATGGACAAGCTCACTACTACTGCCTGGTCGTCTTAAAGGAAATCCCCCCTAAGCAATCTAGGGGCCAAATCAGCATTCTCGACCACTGACCCATCACTAAGGCCCTTCCCCTTGTTGGGGGCATCTACCTTCTTTTGGGAGGAAAAATTTAAAACAAGACTTGAGCTAGTCTTGTTATTTTTCACAATCTGGGTATGTGTCTTGTCAAGGAATCCTCCAAGTTGACAGAGTCAGATGGAGCCCCGACTTCCTTCCTTTTGGAAGAATGTGCGCTTGTGGAACTAGAGGAAAATACCCCCTCCATAAGATTAGGGATTCTTTTTTTCGACGACATTTCCTTTTCAAAATAAGAAAGATTAACAGTTGGGATAGTTGTGATATCAACATACTTAAATGATCCTAAAGTGCTCGTACAGGACGATTCCTACTTGCCGGACAGTTCAGGGATATCTGGCTCCCTATCAACTAGTCGGGCGATGAAGGACATAGTGGTGGACATGGTGGCCATCAACGGAGAGGTCAACCTAGGGTGTTAGGTAAAAGAAATCAGAGGTTTCCTGAGTTTCTAAGATTTCTTCAACTCGAAAAAATTAATGTGCGTCTGGTTGGGCTCTTTTTTCTTTTCTCTTTTTGCACAAACAACGACAGCAACACCAAAAAGAATCAAATTGGTTGTGGCCGAATAAGAAAAAACTTCATAATTAAATGTAAACCTATCACATATCCTTTTTCTGGGAACCTAGGGACCCTATACGGTTCACCATTGCCTGGGATGGGAAAGTGTTCCCATTTCTTCACTACAAAGTTTTGCAACCAGTAGTCCTTGTTAGAATCTGGTAGGTTTGCGAAAAGAACTATCTTGGCCTTCCTTGCCTTCAGATAATAAATATTCTCATTTGATCTAACCCACATGTAACATTAGCGTATTTTTGGGATTCCCAAGTTGGTCCTATAGAGTTCGTTGATTTTATGGACCCCATTTACAATCCTTTAGGTGTTCAGAGAAAACTGTACTGGGACCACACTAAAAACTCATACAAGTTTAAGAAAATTTGGTTCGGGGGAAACGTGATGCCTGCATCAGCTACAAATTGGGAAAACATCCAGTTACCACCCTCAATTATATAACAGTCCACCACTGATGGACACTCCCCATGATACTATACATCTTTCTACTGAAGAAGAAGAAGCCTTCATATAAAGTAACAAGAAGAAGGAAAATAATCATGTGGAAACCATGGACGCACACGAAGAAATTTGCACTACTACAAACCCTAAAGTTCAACTTGATGATGGAAACCAGTTCAGCGAGCCAACTGGACCCAGGGTAGACGAAGACAGTAGACCTAGTCAGAAAACATCATATCGCACTGTTATTATCAGAAGAGATAACAAAGATGTTTTCTTTGATGGTTCCAATCTCTACTAGTCGAATGAGGAAAGCACGATAACGAGCATAGCTAATGAAACCCAGGGTTTTGACCTTAACTCTAACCCCAAAGTTGATAATCCTCTTAAACCAGAAATTATCATCCCTCCTAGACACCTTGAAAAACTTCAAAGCAAGTGGAAAGACAGTATCAATGTGAGGCTGTTAGGGAGAGTTATTGGGTACAGAGCTCTCATGAACAAGATTCCAACTTTGTGGAACCTCCAAGGTGATTATGAAGTCATTAATCTTGAATCAGGTCACTACCTATTCAAGTTTGACATGAAGTGTGATTATAACCATGTTCTTACCAATGGGCCATGGATTATCAATAATCACTACCTTATTGTGAGAAAATAGGAACCATTCTTCAACCCAAAAAAAGCATCTGAAACTCATACTACTATGTGGGTGAGACTACCTTGCCTCTCCCTAGAATTCTTCCACGAGAATGTGCTTCATGACATTGGTAAGCTCATTGGTGAGCCCATAAAAATTGATATTAACTCATCTGAGACACCTAGGGGTAAGTTTGCTAGGATTTGTGCTGTGGTAGACATCTCAAAACCCCTCATACCAAAGTATCTCATCAATGGGGTGAAATATGATATAGAATATGAGTTTCTTCCGTCCTTCTATTTTAAATGTGGCATGATAGGACATAGGTAAGATTTTCGTCCATCAGTTATTTCTCTAGTGAATATCCCGGCTAACCCACCGAAAAACGACCATGCTCGAGAGAAGAACGTCTCCAACGGTAACAACCCAACGACAAGTACCTCGGACAGAATCAAGGAACCTGGTAAGGACTGTAATTCTGACAACGCCTCTAACTTAGGTCCTTGGATGATGGTACAAGGTAGAAACAGAAAACATCCTGCCAAACCCAGCAGTTTTGGAAGCACGTAACCCATGGGGTCCTTCCCCAATCAGAGGTCGTCAAATCGTCTTAATGTTCTGAATGAGAAAAGAAATGCTGGTAACATGTCGATAGCCAATGGTTTGGTTGGTCAGATGATCCGTATGAGGTTTAATGAAAGGAATAAGAAGACTGCAGTCGCTATTGAAAATGGAAGGGACTGGGGTGACCTAGTGGACAGCGCGATGTCCAATCGCAACAAAAGAATTCATGAAGTGGGAAATAACCAACGGATTAACAGAAGCTAGTTGGTAGGGACCTCTACAATAGTTAATGAGAATAACCCAAGCACTCGACACGTTACCAACATTGTTCTCAACTCTGAGATTGGGTTGGCTGCGCAGGTAGCAGCTAAGGACACGTCAATCATGCATATTAATAGCCCTAATGTTATTACTGATCACTCCCTCCTATCTCCTCTTCATAACTGCCATCCAACTGACTACCCCCAACACACCAATTGCCCTTTAAATCCTACTATCACTAAGACGTCTCCTTTAAACATCACCCCTCCTATTAACGCCAACCCACTTTTCATTTTTACCTCTAACAAGCCAAATGGAAACAACCAAGATTATAGACGGACTCCCTCTGGACATGATAGGAGACACCCAAATGATACATGTGGAGGTGATAACGGAAGAAGTGAAATTTCTGGTGGATACCATGGTGGACGAAGCCGTGGTGGTACAGACAGCATGGAAATTTGCAATAATGAGGCTACAAATACAACTATTGCAGTATCTCCCACGAGAAGACTGAAAGGTAATTGCGAAGCTCATGTCAACGATATCAACAACAGAAACAATACGAATGGTTAAAAACCAACTCCCATGGCCTGAGAAGGAGAGACTCCCAATACCATCTAACATTTTCTCCATGAAGATGCTGGTCTGGAACGTTAGGGGAGCGGGCAAACCCCTCTTTACACCCACGCTAATTGGACTTAATAACACGTACACGCCTGAGCTTCTGATCATCTTGGAATCTCAAATTCCTCTTGCTGATATGGGTACCTTCTTCATTTACCTAGGCTTTAATGAGAGGGAAAAATCTGACCCCATTGGGAGGGCTGGTGGTATTTGGGTTTTATGGAAGGACCCGAATGTTTCGATCACCCCCATTGCTGTGTCTAGGCAGGCTATCCATCTCGTGGTCACCAAAACAAACTATGAGGACTGTCTCCTCACTCCTGTCTATGCTAGCCCCCTCCCCACCCTTAGGAGGAAGATGTGGGAGAATCTCTGCACCCTTGTTGATCATTCCAATGCTCCGTTGATGATCGTCGGGGATTTCAATGATCACCTTGATAGTAATAAGAAGAAAAGGTTTACTAACAACCATGCTAGCAGTAGTTGTTCTTCCTTTGCTAGAAACCTGGATTATTGTAAGCTGTCGGAGATCAGAATCACGGGACTTAGACTCACCTGGACTAATGGTCGTCGGGGCTTGGCTAACTCGATGGTTAGACTCGATAGAGCCATGGCTAATGCAGACTGGAGACTTATGTTCTCAAAGGCTGTTATGGATAACCTTCCTAGAACTGCGTCTGATCAAAGCCCGATGATCATCCATACTGAAGGTAAATCTTCTCCTATGTACTCTAATAAACCTTTTAGACTTCTTGCTAGTTGGTTTAATAGGGCGAACTTTGATGAGCTCGTCCGGGTTAGTTGGAGTCCGCTTCGCAGTATTGATCAGAATATTAGTCTTGTTACTCAAAAAGCTACAATATGGAATAAAACGTTGTACGGTAATATCTTCCATCGAAAAAGACGCCTCCTTAATCGACTAAGAGCGATACAAATCGCTCAAGAAGCCAGTTTTTCCCATAACTTAGACCGACTTGAGTCTGACCTTAGAAACGATTCTAATTTTACTCTTCGAGAGGAGGAGATGCTATGGAAACAAACGTTGAGAGTCCAATGGCTTGTGTAAGGTGATAAAAACACCAAATTCTTCCATATTTCCACCATTATTAGGAGAAGAAGAAATAAAATTGATAGGCTTAGTGTTGATGGTGAGTAGACGGACGATGTTGTTATTATCGGCAACCACATAAATGATTACTACACTACTTTTTTCTCGTCCCCCAACCCCATCGATAGTATTACCTGGTTTGATCACACCCTTATTCCTAAAGTGAGTAGAGATGACATCCGTAGACTTAATTTCGAGGTGAGCATTTGTGAAGTAAAAAGGGCCTTGTTTAGCATGTTACCGCTTAAAGCCCCCGATCCAGATGGATTCCAACCTTTGTTCTATCAAACATCCTAGAGCACGATTGCCCCCAATCTTGATAAAATGATTAAAAAGAATTTTAAGGAGGGAGTTGTTCCGGACCACTTGAATCTGAGCCACGTTACCCTTATCCCCAAAGTGGATAACCCAGAGACTATTTGTCAATTTAGACCCATCACCCTCTGCAATGTCACTTACAAAATTCTCGCTAAGGTCATTGTCAACAGAATCCGTCCCATCCTCATGAAAATTATTAGCCCGTACCAAGCCAGTTTCCTCCCGAATAGACAAACCACGGACAACATCATCATCACCCAAGAAATCCTCCACACCCTTTAGAATATCAAAAGGAAGGCGGGAAGGATTATCTTCAAAATCGATCTTGAGAAGGCATATGATAAAATCAGCTGGGAGTTCCTGGAGAAAGTCCTCACCGCCTTCGAATTTCATGCAAATTTGATTAAGCTTATCATGAGTTGTGTTACTACCATGAGTACCTCTATATTGTGGAATGGAGCTCCCCTACCCCAGTTCAAGCCCACTAGGGGGCTCCGGCAGGGAGACCCCCTATCCCCGTACCTTTTTGTTTTAAGCATGGAATACCTCTCCTGCGCCATTTCTAGGAAGGTTGATAGCAAAGATTGGAGGGGGCTTAAAGCTTCCCCTAGGGGCCCCATTATTTCCCATCTTTTCTTTGTTGATGATCTGATTCTTTTTACTGAAGCCACTAGCTCGGCTTGTTACACGGTCATGGAAATGCTAAAGGATTTTTGTTAGTTATCTGGACAGACGATAAACTTTGACAAATCTAAAATCTTTGTCTCTCCCAATATACCCAAAAAATAGGCCCTCGATCTCGCTCATATATGCTCTATGACCCTTACTAACGATTTTGGGAATTACCTGGGAATGCCGCTTCTCAATGGGCGTGTGATCAAAGGCCAATTCATGGAAATCCTGGATAAAATTAAAAGAAGATTTGCGGGATGGAAGATAAATCTCCTATCAATGGCTGGGAGAGCTACGCTCATCTAATCCACTACCACCGCTATCCCGAGTTATAACATGCAGATGATCCCTTTCCCGGCCAGCGTCTATAAAGAAATTGACAAGATCAATCGAAACTTCATATGGGGAAACAATAGCGATAAGAAAAAGGTCCATCTTGTGAACTGGGACACTGTATGCCGACCCAAAAGGCTGGGTGGCCTAGGAATTAGAAAAGCCGCGCTAAATAATTTGGCATCTATGGCCAAGCTTGGGTGGAGACTCAGTAATGAGGATAACTCCCTCTGGGCTAATGTCGTAAGGAAAAAATATATAAAGAGCCCCAATCTGAGAACCTGGACCAAAAAGAAGAAGGCGTCACACATTTGGAGGGGAATTTTCAAGATTAAGCTGATCCTTCAAAGAAAGATCAAGTGGAAATTGGAAATGGGAAAAGAATTAACATCTTTAAGGACTGGTGGTGTGGTGTTGATTTTATAAGACCTAAAACTGAAAATGGAGACATGGACGATATAAATGTTGAGGTGCTTCTAGACCATCAGGGCCATTGGAACCACAATGTCATACACCGTTGGATCAACCCCTCGGACTATAAGGCCGTCATTAATACGGATTTACCTAGAGTAAAGGCGCGGGAGGACAGATCGACTTGGTCCCTGTAATACCCCGTATTTTTGGCGATATTTATTTTTGGGATTAATTAATTAAATGAGAATTAATTGGGAATTAATCCGGATAAAATACTAGCGAGATGTGAGTTGGTATTTGACTATATTGAGTATATATGATGATATATGAATATTGAATTATGAAATTTGTCGTGAGATTGATATACGGCAATTTGGACATTTTATTGGGACGCGTGAGACAGTCGCATCAGGATATAATTATTTTTATTGTAAAAGTGAATTTAAATTCTATTAACCGTATGGTTGTTTTGAGTGCGCCAACGCGTTCGGAAGGGTCGAGATAGTCAGAAAACACTAGCCGGGGGTTTAGTTTGGGTCCCGGGGTATTTTTTAGGCCATACCGGCAACATAAAGGGTATTTTGGTAATTTCGTATTTTGGGGAATTAAAAGTGACGAAAATTAAGAGTTTTTATCTGATTGGGAATTGACCCACTAAACCCACTAACCAACCCTTAATGACCCAATAAGCTACGGGGGTTATTAAATTAGGTTTCCAAAACTTTCCCAAAGCAAACCCTAGCCACCATAGCCACCTTTGGAGAAGAAAGCTTGGAGAAAGAGAGAACTGCAGCAAATCGTCATCAAAATCAGAGATTGAATCAAGGCAAGTGGTTTAATTTCAATTATTATAGAGAATGCTTCTTCCATGTGTAGGAATTTATATAAATCAAATTGTTCTTGAGAGTTTAATAAAAACCAATTTTAATTGGACTTAGAACTTGAATGTTGAGGAGTAATTGCATGTAGAATCGTAGAGAAATGATTACCCTGATGTAAATATGTATTGGATGTAACAAAAACGGATCTAATTTGAGTAAATTGATGATCATAAATTCTAGGGTTTATGTTCTTGAATATTGGGGAAAAGTGTAGAAATTTGATGAATTGATGATGATTAGGATGAATGGGTTCTTTAAAATACGTTAGTATATAACCTTGACATGGTTAGGATTGATTAGAGACCTTTAAACATTGTTGGGACGACTTTTGGTTGAGATTTGAGGTGTAGAAATTGGTGAAAAACGAGATAGGATTTCTGGGCTTGAATCTGGTCACTCGTTAGAAGACCTACCCAGGTCGTTCGAACGAGCTCGATCGAACGAGATCTCGTTAGATATCCCAGTTCATTCGAACGAACTCTCGTTCGAACAGCCTCGTTTGAACGAGACTTCTAACGAGCTGGCAGTTTAGGCCTTTTTGGCCTGTTTTGATTTTAGGAATCCCGTAAACTTGTTCGAGGATAGAGATAACACTCCTTTGGGGATTTATGGGTAGATTTGGAACATTTGGGTTGTTATGAGGAGAAAATCTTATATAAGTGTGGATCGAATCAAATAGACATTATGAGCTGAGACGTGAGTGCCTACTACGACGTGAGAATAAATTATGGCGCGTATAAATATGGACCGGGATTATATAAGTTGTATATGCATTAAGTTGGTACGAGAATGCAATAAGTACTACAATTAAACTACGGTGATTACTAAGATGCGTGTTTACTTAGTATTGATATATGATTTGTGTGTATGACATACCTACCATACTTGCTATCACGGGAGGTTTGCGTTCGCTTAGGGCCCTCTAATCCTTGTGTTGCCCGGATTTAGACTGGTTACCTCGATGAACATAGGTCAGAGAAGGACTTATTGGGATGTTAATAAGTCTGCTGATCGTGGGAGCGCAGGTATGTGCGTGACCCATGTGATGTGACTGTGTTCGCCTCCATTATTTGTAATGTTGTTATCTGTGAACTATTCCTGAGAGATTCGGAATATGTGATCCTTATGTACGTGATGTACCGGGATGGATAGCAGAGTATGTGTGCACCACAGCTTAGTCTCGGGGTGATTATATTGTATATTTATGTTGTGGAAAAATATACACTTAATAAAATGGGAACTTTCATATGGTATCGTGTGTATAACTATGGAATAACATAAAAGGGATAATCTATAACGAGTTGTATTACTTTTATATGAGAACCTGAATTTACGTTAAGCCCCTATTTAATTGAGATCGTTATAATGTTAATGGGAACCGAGTAATAAGGGTAGAACCTATGACAGTCTAGCTAGATATGATGTCACTTAGCT
Organism: Sambucus nigra; assembly: GCA_949130495.1. Classification (NCBI taxonomy): domain Eukaryota; kingdom Viridiplantae; phylum Streptophyta; class Magnoliopsida; order Dipsacales; family Adoxaceae; genus Sambucus; species Sambucus nigra. The sequence goes on from OX422212.1 coordinate 659,607,791, forward strand.
AGTGGTTAGTGCCATTTTAGATGGGTACTTACGTTAGGAGTGCACATTTAGTCGAGAGGTAAGGATTTCATGTGAGTGCACGTCCTAACATGTACTTTGCATTTAATGTTTTAAATGTTTTTAAAGCACTTGCAGGTTTTTAAAATATCTCCACATTCGGGCTCTGACCTCTATTTTTCTTGTAAAACCATTTTAGGTGCCCAGCCACAAGGACACCATGCTTAGGATACTCATTCAAGTGACGAGATGTAGCTGTTTGTGGAAGCTACAGGGATTTGCTTTTAGACGCTTCTACCATTTGGATTCCATATTCAGTATTCTTCAGTTGTAGGGCATGTTGCCCAAATTCTATTAGAGACTTTTCCATTTCAGTTTTTCAGACTTGGCATGTATTGTTTCAGTATTCAGTATTTAGTTATTCATTTCAGTTGTGGAGTTTTTTGTGAGGAGTTTTTCCTCTGGATTTATTTATATCGTGTGATGGTTATTCTATTATTTTCGTTATAGTGAATGGTGATATTATTCTTGCTTTAAATCTTTTGCTGCATGTTAATCAAACTTTAATTAAAATTTGGCAACTTACTTTTTAAATACTAGGTGGTTAGTAATAATAAAATGTTTTCGACAGTGATGCTATTAACTGAGTCAACTTGGCATTTTGATTTAATTTAATAAAGGAGTAGCTACCCGGTATTTAATTAGTCGGGGTGTCACGGGTTTTATCAGAGCATCAGGTTCTAGTGTCCTTTAGGATCTGTACGGCTATTATGCTTCCGCTAAGTTTTCTTTGATATAGAGCCCTATATTTTAGGACTGTTGTACTCTTTTTGTGTATGCTTCGTTCTTCAGCTATTTTAAGTTTATAAACAACGAACTTATAAACTTTATTCTTATTTCAGATGCCTCCACGACGTGCACGACGAGTTCCCAGGGATGCAACGCCCGAACCCCAGCCCGTTCCAGTTCAGGGCATGATGAACGCCGCTGAGGTTGCAGCCATTGTAGCCCAAGCGGTAAATGCCGCAATTGCCGTAGTTCAGCAGGCACCACCTCAGGCGCTGGTTGCCGCACCAGTACAGGCAAATGCATTCCCGTCTGCTTGGGAACGTGTACGTGACGCTTTTCAGAAAGCGCATCCGCCAGAGTTTGCAGGTAGCTCAGATGTGGTAGTCTCGAGCCAGTGGAGGAAGGATATGCAGAGGCACTTGAGGATGTATGGGTGCACGGACGTTCAGAAGCAGGTGCTAGCTACTTTCAAGCTAGTTGGATCTGCACTGCAGTGGTGGGAGTCTATTACCACCGTGGAGGAGAGGGATACTCTCACTATTCAGGACTTTTGGGTGCGGTTCGACCGCAAGTACTTTCCGTCAGCTGTTCACACGGAAATGAGGAGGAAACTGATGAATCTGAAGCAAGAGGGTAAGACCGTGGCTGAGTATGAGGCCGAGTTCACGAATCTGTTGAATATTGTTCCGGATGAGATACCAACAGAAAAGAAGAAGATTGAGAAATTCACCGACGGGTTGACATGGAGGATCCGTCAGCATCTGTTAGGAAACCTTTCGTTGGCCACTTATTCTGATGTGGTTAACGCTGCTTTGTTACACTGCCAGGATCACCGCTTTCATATGGCTGAGGGCGAGAGATCGGGAGAGTCTAGCCATCAGGGAAGGACTGGAGGACATGGTGCCGGTGGGGCACAATCTGTTCAGGGGCAGAGACAGGGTGAGCAGGGTTCCTAGCAGGGGGATCAGAAGAGGTTCAGATTAGGGAATTACAGGCACAGACAGGGAGTTTTCCGTCAGGGCCATCAGGGTCCAAACGGCCATCAGGGCCAACAGGGGCAGAATGGGCAGCAGTTTCAGCAGGGCCAAGGGAGGAACGGTAATGGCCACCAAGGCCGGGGACAACAGGGGCAGAGAGGAGGGAACTTCCCAGGGAAGTGTTTTGTTTGTGGCAAGACTGGCCATAAACGCCAGGACTGTCCTGATAGGGGCAGGGCCCCACAGCAGCAGCAGCAGGGTGCTCGCCAGGAGCCGCAGAGGCCTATGTTTCCCGCCGCTCTCCCCGCACCGCCACAGATGGCAACATTTCCACCCATTCCAGCAATCCCAGCTTAGCAGGGGCAGCTACAGTATGGACGTGTCTATAACGTCCACCAGGCAGCAGCTCTACAGGCACCGCCCGCGATTGAGGGTACGTTTCCTATCCATGGCACTATAGGTCGGGTATTGTTTGATATGGGGGCTACACATTGTTTTATAGCTACACATTTCGCGAAAGCCTTAGGATTGTTAGCTACGGCAGAGAGCACAGTGACGTGTGTTGACTCACCATTGGGGAGTGGGTCACTTATATTCTTTATATGCCGGGGAGTGGGGGTAGAGATTGGTAGTCTGGTATTACCTGCAGATATGCTGGTATTAGATATGCATGTTCACGATGTGATTATCAGTATGGATTGGCTCGCTGATTATAGAGCCATGATTGATTGCTTCGGTGGGATCATTGTTTTTGCCATTCCGGGGCAAGAGATGTTTGTAGTGGCGATGCCTCGCCCAGAGGGAGGCTCGACTGCTCATTTGTATTACCTAGAGGAGGATACCTCTAAGGAGGTTGTGATTCCTTTAGATTCGATCCCAGTCGTCAGGGAATATTCGGATGTATTTCAGGAGATACCAGGCCTACCCCCCAGTCGAGAGATAGACTTTGTTATAGACCTATTGCCAGATACGAGACCTATAGCACGCGCACCGTACCGTATGGATCCGGCAGAGATGCGAGAGCTACGAGATCAGATAGAGCAGCTCTTAGGTCAGGGCTTTATTCACAGGAGTACCTCACCTTGGGGCGCTCCAGTTTTGTTTATGAATAAGAGGGACGGTTCACTGAGATTGTGTGTGGACTATCGGGAGTTGAACAAGGTCACGATACGGAATAAGTATCCGTTGCTTCGAATCGATGACCTATTTGACCAGTTGAGAGGAGCTCTTTCTTCTCGAATATTGATTTGAGATCGGGATACCATCAGTTGCGTATCAGGGAGGAGGATGTCTCGAAGACTGCGTTCTTGTCGAGATATGGTTCTTACGAGTTTCGGGTTATGCCTTTTGGTTTGACCAACTCTCCCGCAGTTTTTATGGACTTGATGAACAGAGTGTTCAGGGATTTCCTAGATCAGTTTGTCATTGTCTTCATCGATGATATCTGGTTTACTCCCAGACAGAGGAGGAGCACGCCGAACATTTGAGGCAAGTTTTGCAGACACTACGTCAGAACGAGTTGTATGCAAAATATGAGAAATGCAGGTTTTGGCTGAAGGAGGTCCAGTTTTTGGGACACATTATTTCCGACCGGGGGATATCTGTTGATCCGGGGAAAGTATCCGCGGTGAGGGAGTGGGGACAGCCCACGACACCGACTGAGATTCGTAGTTTCTTGGGCCTAGCAGGATACTACAGGAGGTTCATTCGGGGATTTTCGAAGACAGCGGGTCCTTTGACACATCTGACTCGTAAGGGTGTGCCATTCATCTGGAGTGATGCCTGTCAGTTGGCATTTGATGAGTTAAAGGACAAATTGACCTCAGCACCTGTGTTAGCATTGCCGAGACTGGGAGTTGAGTATTTGGTTTACACTGATGCGTCTTTGCAAGGACTTGGAGGTCTATTGCAGCAGGAGAGACATGCCATAGCTTATGCTTCCCGTAAGCTTAAGCCTCATGAGAAGAATTACCCCACGCATGATTTGGAGTTGGCGGTAGTGGTATTTGCCCTACGGATTTGGAGGCACTATCTTTTGGGGGAGAAGTTCAAATTGTTCACGGACCACAAGTCCCTACAGTACCTGTTCACGCAGAAGGAGTTGAACATGCGGCAAAGGAGGTGGCTTGAGTTTGTGAAGGACTACCAGTTCGATATCCAGTATCACCCGGGTAAGGCCAACGTGGTAGCAGACGCGTTGAGCCGTAGGCCAGCAGATGAGGTGGCAGGGGTGTGGAAGGCTAAGTGGAAGGAGTTGGGACACCAGGATGCAGTGGCTCGATCTTTCATGTCTGTGATGACCGTTACACCACAGATTGTCACGAAGGTAGTACGGGCACAGGCTAATGACTCGTTATGTCAGGAGCAGATAGTTCGATTACTAGCAGAGGGAGCACAGTCCTATACCGTCAGCTCAGACGGGGGATTACGCTTCAATGGGAGATTGGTGATTCCGGAAGGGGAGAAATTGCGACACGAGGTGATGGCAGAGTCGCACGGCTCACGGTTTGCGGTACATCCCGGAGGGGACAAAATGTATCAAGACATGAGACGCCAGTATTGGTGGAGCGGAATGAAGAGAGATATTGCTGAGTTTGTTTCGAAATGCGCCACTTGCCAGCTAGTAAAAGTGGATCACCAGAGACCGACAGGACTTCTACAGCCGTTGGAGGTTCCGGTATGGATGTGGGAAAGCATATCCATGGATTTTATCACGGGGTTGCCTACGTCGCAGAGGGGTCACGACTCCGTTTGGGTAATTGTGGACAGATTGTCCAAAGTCGCTCACTTTTTACCCGTAAGGACTGACTACACTACGGGACAGTATGCCCAGCTCTTCATTTCAGAGATTGTGAGACTTCACGGTGTGCCCCTAAATATCGTGTCTGACAGAGATAAGATATTTGTTTCGCGGTTTTGGGAGAGTTTCCAAGAGGCCATGGGCACGGAATTGCGGCTAAGTACGGCTTATCATCCGCAGACCGATGGGCAGACCGAGCGCACAAATCAGATGTTGGAGGACATGCTACGCATGTGCATTATTGACTTTGGAGGTGGATGGGAGCAATACCTTCCACTGGTAGAGTTTGCTTATAATAACTCCTACCAGTTCACTATTGGCATGGCTCCGTTTGAGGCGTTGTACGGTAGACCTTGTCGTTCCCCAGCATGTTGGTTAGAGGTGGGGGACAACAAACTACTTGGGCCAGAAGTGATTCAGGATACTTCGGCAAGGATTGAGTTGATTCGGAGTCGCATTCGGGTAGCTCAAGACCGACAGAAGAGCTATGCTGATGCGAAGAGATCTTTCAAGGAGTTCCAAGTGGGGGATCAGGTTTTGCTCAGAGTATCTCCTATGAAGGGGATTATGCATTTCGGGAAGAAGGGGAAGTTGGCACCGAGGTATGTGGGGCCGTTTCCTATTATTGAGCGGATTGGACCAGTTGCGTATAGACTCGGGTTACCAGAGCATTTACACCGGATTCACGATGTGTTTCATATTTCCTCGCTAAGGAAATATCTCAGGGACGATTTGGCTCATTCTCACATCGCTTGGGAGGAGATTAATCTACAGCCTGATAGCTCCTACGAGGAGGGGCCGATTGCTATTTTGGATCGAAGTGAGAGGAAGCTGCGGTCAAAGATAGTTCCGTTAGTGCGTGTTCAGTGGCGACATCACAATGTCGAGGAGTCCACATGGGAACGCGAGGATGAGATGCGCGAACGTTATCCAGAGTTATTTTTATCAGGAACTTTCTAGTTCCGAATTTCGGGATGAAATTCTGTTATTAGGGGGGAAGTATGTAATACCCCGTATTTTTGGCGATATTTATTTTTGGGATTAATTAATTAAATGAGAATTAATTGGGAATTAATCCGGATAAAATACTAGCGAGATGTGAGTTGGTATTTGACTATATTGAGTATATATGATGATATATGAATATTGAATTATGAAATTTGTCGTGAGATTGATATACGGCAATTTGGACATTTTATTGGGACGCGTGAGACAGTCGCGTCAGGATATAATTATTTTAATTGTAAAAGTGAATTTAAATTCTATTAACCGTATGGTCATTTTGAGTGCACCAATGCGTCCAGAAGGGTCGAGATAGTCAGAAAACACTAGCAGGGGGTTTAGTTTGGGTCCCGGGGTATTTTTTAGGCCATACCGGCAACATAAAGGGTATTTTGGTAATTTCGTATTTTTGGGAATTAAAAGTGACGAAAATTAAGAGTTTTTATCTGATTGGGAATTGACCCACTAAACCCACTAACCAACCCTTAATGACCCAATAAGCTACGGGGGTTATTAAATTGGGTTTCCAAAACTTTCCCAAAGCAAACCCTAGCCACCATAGCCACCTTTGGAGAAGAAAGCTTGGAGAGAGAGAGAACTGCAGCAAATCGTCATCAAAATTAGAGATTGAATCAAGTCAAGTGGTTTAATTTCAATTATTATAGAGAATGCTTCTTCCATGTGTAGGAATTTACATAAATCAAATTGTTCTTGAGAGTTTAATAAAAACCCATTTTAATTGGACTTAGAACTTGAATGTTGAGGAGTAATTGCATGTAGAATCGTAGAGAAATGATTACCCTGATGTAAATATGTATTGGATGTAACAAAAACGGATCTAATTTGAGTAAATTGATGATCATAAATTCTAGGGTTTATGTTCTTGAATATTGGGGAAAAGTGTAGAAATTTGATGAATTGATGATGATTAGGATGAATGGGTTCTTTAAAATACGTTAGTATATAACCTTGACATGGTTAGGATTGATTAGAGACCTTTAAACATTGTTGGGAAGAATTTTGGTTGAGATTTGAGGTGTAGAAATTGGTGAAAAACGAGATAGGATTTCTGGGCTTGAATCTGGTCACTCGTTAGAAGATCTACCCAGGTCGTTCGAACGAGCTCGTTCGAACGAGCTTCTAACGAGTTGACAGTTTGGGGTTCTAACGAGAAGGATGTTCGTTCGATAATCTCGTTCGAACGAGATCTCGTTAGATATCCCAGTTCGTTCGAACGAACTCTCGTTCGAACAGCCTCGTTCGAACGAGACTTCTAACGAGCTGGCAGTTTAGGCCTTTTTGGCCTGTTTTGATTTTAGGAATCCCGTAAACTTGTTCGAGGATAGAGATAACACTCCTTTGGGGATTTATGGGTAGATTTGGAACATTTGGGTTGTTATGAGTAGAAAATCTTATATAAGTGTGGATCGAATCAAATAGACATTATGAGCTGAGACGTGAGTGCCTACTACGACGTGAGAATAAATTATGGCGCGTATAAATATGGACCGGGATTATATAAGTTGTATATGTATTAAGTTGGTACAAGAATGCAATAAGTACTACAATTAAACTACGGTGATTACTAAGATGCGTGTTTACTTAGTATTGATATATGATTTGTGTGTATGACATACCTACCATACTTGCTATCACGGGAGGTTTGCGTTCGCTTAGGGCCCTCTAATCCTTGTGTTGCCCGGATTTAGACTGGTTACCTCGATGAACATAGGTCAGAGAAGGACTTATTGGGATGTTAATAAGTCTGCTGATCGTGGGAGCGCAGGTATGTGCGTGACCCATGTGATGTGACTGTGTTCGCCTCCATTATTTGTGATGTTGTTATCTGTGAACTATTCCTGAGAGATTCGGAATATGTGATCCTTATGTACGTGATGTACCGGGATGGATAGCAGAGTATGTGTGCACCACAGCTTAGTCTCGGGGTGCTTATATTGTATATTATGTTGTGGAAAAATATACACTGAATAAAATGGGAACTTTCATATGGTATCGTGTGTATAACTATGGAATAACATAAAAGGATAATCTATAACGAGTGGTATTACTTTTATATGAGAAGCTGAATTTACGTTAAGCCCCTATTTAATTGAGATCGTTATAATGTTAATGGGAACCGAGTAATAAGGGTAGAACCTATGACAGTCTAGCTAGATATGATGTCACTTAGCTAGTGGTTAGTGCCATTTTAGATGGGTACTTACGTTAGGAGTGCACATTTAGTCGAGAGGTGAGGATTTCATGAGAGTGCACGTCCTAACATGTACTTTGCATTTAATGTTTTAAATGTTTTTAAAGCACTTGCAGGTTTTTAAAATATCTCCACATTCGGGCTCTGACCCGTTTGCTTTCAAATCTATTTTTCTTGTAAAACCATTTTAGGTGCCCAGCCACAAGGACACCATGCTTAGGATACTCATTCAGGTGACGAGCTGTAGCTGTTTGTGGAAGCTACAGGGATTTGCTTTTAGACGCTTCTACCATTTGGATTCCATATTCAGTATTCTTCAGTTGTAGGGCATGTTGCCCAAATTCTATTAGAGACTTTTCCATTTCAGTTTTTCAGACTTGGCATGTATTGTTTCAGTATTCAGTATTTAGTTATTCATTTCAGTTGTGGAGTTTGTTGTGAGGAGTTTTTCCTCCGGATTTATTTATATCGTGTGATGGTTATTCTATTATTTTCGTTATAGTGAATGGTGATATTATTCTTGCTTTAAATCTTTTGCTGCATGTTAATCAGACTTTAATTAAAATTTGGCAACTTACTTTTTAAATACTAGGTGGTTAGTAATAATAAAATGTTTTCGACAGTGATGATATTAACTGAGACAACTTGGCATTTTGATTTAATTTAATAAAGGAGTAGCTACCCGGTATTTAATTAGTCGGGGTGTCACAGTCCCCTACCCCAAATGGTAAATTCTCTATCAACTCCTATTACACTCAGCTAGTAGGAAGAGACCTGAACATTCCTGGCCACTCCAATTGGAATAGCTTATGGAGAAAGAAAATTCCTCAAAAATTAAAAACCTATCTCTGGACTATATTCCACGGTAAGCTTCTTACTAATCACCATCGTTTTGTCCAAAATATGACTAGTGAGGTTGGTTGTGATCGATGTGGCGGCAGAGAGGACATGGAACATGTGTTGAGGGATTGCACCATCGCTAGAGCTACATGGGCCATCATGAAAAATTGGGCTATTCCCATGGGTGGTAACACTGATTGTTTCGATGATTGGTTCCAAAAACTTGCGTTGGGCAATACTGGCGATATTTTATTCATCTCCACAGTGTGGCATCTCTGGAAGGCTAGAAATCTTCGTATTTTCGAGACTAAAGCTACCCCACCCATTATGCTTGCCAAGTTTAGTGTAGATTATGCACGTGAGATCTTCGGCGCTTACACCAAACTTGTTAAGCATAGGGTGCCGAATACTAATGCTCTAATTAATTGGAAGTCTCCTTGTGCAAGTATGCTGAAAATCAATACTGATGGTGGGCTAGATATCAACACCAAAGTGGGTACCTTTGGAGGAATTGTACGGGATTGGAAAGGCGAATGGATTACTGGTTTCTTCGGTAAAATCATCTATGCTGAACCGCTAAGAGCTGAGTTCGAAGGAATTTTCTATGGGCTACTTACCGCTAAAGACAGGGACTGGAGAAGCTTCAACCTGGAATCTGACTGTAAAGTTGCGGTGGATATGATCAACGAGGGAGACTGGACTAATCACCCACACTCAGTTATCATTTTGGACTACAGAGATATAAAGACAGACCTGAATGCCGACGTGACCATACCGAGAGAAGCAAATCAATGCCCCGACTGGCTTGCCAAGTATGATCAATCCCGTGCGGATGATTTCTACATGCTGGAGGACCCACCGGATCGTCTCCGACAAATTATCGATGATGAGAAGAATAGGAACCAGATTGAAGACTCTGACTCGATCTAATAGCTTTGATTGATCGGTTATGTACCATGTTGTTGGCATCTTGTCTTGTTGTTGTGTTACCTGTTTGTTTGATCTTGTCACTTATGCCTGTAACAACTCTAAATTTTAGTTATTGAATTTCCCTTTCACCAAAAAAATATATATATAATAGTCCTTAGGACGATCCTCGATTTCAACAACTAAACAATCATGGATATAACGACTTCGAAAGATCTCTATTATGTCATCATTTATCGGGTAAATAATCTCTGCAACAAAGTAATCAAGACATTATAAGAATAAAAATGGTTTTTGAAAGAGAAAATTATAAACAATGAAAGATGGGAGATAAGTGAACTAATTACAGTGGATAAAGGTGAAAGTGAAGCACTAAAATGTCTTAAAAGTGAAATGAAAGTAGAAGGATCCAACCCAAATTGAATGAAACAAATGCGTCATTGGGTGGGTTCAAATTCCAAGACGGCTCCCATCATTATTGGCACGCCCCTAAATGGTGGCAGCCACAGGCTACCGTCCTTTGGGCTAATCAGTGAACATTTACCAACGTGCCCTCAAAGCACTGGCACAAATCACGTGCATACCCTCCAAATAGAATAGACAAAATGAAGAAAGTTTACATCTCAAAACACAAACGTCATCTTCCTAAGGTCATAGCACATATGGAAATTTTTGAAATCTCATATTTTTTTAGAAATTTTTGAATTTTGAATTTTTTAATTTTTTTTAAAATGTCGAATATTTTAATATTTTGTTCTTCGAAAATCTCACTATAATGTCATATTAGAGTTGGGAAGAGGTCAAATAATTTTACATTGATTTTATCCCAACAAATTTTTACACCACCGATCTAAATTTTTACATGAAAAGTTGTTGAGATAAAATAAGGTAATCATACCGTGGGAAAGTTGTCAAAAACACATTATAGAAAGAAAGAACCTAGTAAATAAATTGATATCCAATCATTTTTTAGTAACTTTAACATTATGTAATAGAGCCCAATAAATATATTACTACTTATGATTGATAAAAAAAAGTTATATTAAACATAGTGGGTTTCCCTTTCCAAAATGTGTTCTCATCAATTGAAAATCTGTTATAAAATACAAAGAATATATATAGATGATAAGTAAAAATATTAATATAGATATAAGTCTACTAAAATTTTAGAATATGTTTCTTAGAAATCAGATCGGTGTGATATCAGAAAATTTGAATAAGAGATTCAAAATTTTATATATTTTTGCAATCCCATTCCAAAAAGTATCGAAAAATTCAGAAGTTAGAAAATATGGAAATCGAAAATATAAATATAATTCAAAATCGAAAAAAATGGATTGAAAATTGGAAATTTTGGAAGTTCGAAAAAAATCGACACCCTATTTGTAACCCACACAGTAAAATCAAACCACCACATGTAAATCATAAATTTTGGCAGAAAAATCATAAATCTCCACCTCCCAGATAAACAAAATGCCAATCTCCAAGAAACATCAAAAGAGAAAAAAAAAACATTTTCCAATTCAAATTTGGTTAGGAAAAATGACCCACCATCGTCTTCCACCATTGAACATCGATTACACAAATTTTATATACCACCATTAATGAATGGAGTTAAACATATGCTAATACACCACCATTTAGGGGTTTAAGTTTGAATCTAAGCCATCCACACGTAAGAGGTACTAAATATTTTTTTATTTTTGAAAAATTAAAAGACTATGTCTCTGAATATTTAAGAGGTTAAAATACCTCTAACTCCGACCATAGAATCTGAATATGACTAGATATGTTCATTTATAGGTTCATTCAGACATAAAAACAAATATGTTTTTCAAATTCAGATTAAAAAAAATACATCCTAAAGCTTGAATTGGAACGAGCATACTCATCAGATGAATTATACAAATATATGAACAAATAGACTAGAGGGTTAGACTTGTGTTAGTATGGTGTCAAAATATGCTATTAATACATGTGGAAAAGTAAAACAAACCTTAAAAAATAAAAAAATAAAAAAAAAGAAATTTTCAAAAGTAAACAAACCCTCAAGTCAAGGATACTAATATGCGCTTGAGTTAAAAATGGAAGCATAACAAGTTATCAACTTACATCGAGGTTTCACATTTTTTGTTCTTTAAATATAAATCAATATTAATTGAGTACATTTTACTATTTTAGCACTGCAAAAATCACATTTAATTTATTATTTTTAATATTATATGAATCTAATATTTATGTAGGTAAATACAATGAATTGAATGTGGACAGTTGTTAGATGCATCTTATAACATTATATAAAATGATCTAAGACTTGGCATTAGAAGTTTCAAAATACCGTTACACGCACACACTAGTCGTAATATGTGCATCTGCTTATGTAATGTATTTTAATAAATAATAATTCTAGGCCGATTCAGAAATGCAACACATAATAGTGTGACACATTGATGTGTCGCACCCGCATTGGACTGTGTTTGGACTCCAAATGTTAAAATTATTTTTTACAAAATAATTCATAAGTCATTAGGTGATTCATAATTTATTTAAAGTCAAATTCAAATTGATTAACAAAAGGTTCCCCATGAATGCCAAAGGTTAATTTCTTTTTTTAGTTAATAAAATTAACCATTTTATGATAAAAACTAAATTAGCACGACTCTTCATTGTACCGTGATAAACGGTCAAGATTGAATTATTGTTAAGATTAAGGTCCCCTCCCTGTCTATAAACAAAGGCCTAACCTCCATTATTTAGGAACCTGAAAATTGCAGCACTAAACGAAATTACGCTGGGGAGAGAAAATTTAATCCTTAATACTGATTTTGGATTCAAGATTGGAGTTCAACATTTAAGCTCTTCTCTTAAGAACTCATGGATGATTTAGGTACTATCCTTCGTCCTAACATTATTGTGTATAATTATTAGTTGTCCAAAGGCCCGAATATTATTATGACGTCTCGACTGTAAATATTTTATTCTGATATTTATTTAGGCAATATATTAGTTTTCCAAGGGTATAATTTTAATGATTGAATAAATATTAAGGGGTGATATAATATTTGAATAGGAAAAATATTGTCCATCCAAAGATCCATATTTTTATTTAAAATAATTAATGTATTGCCCAATAAAAGTTTCAAACTAAAAAAATATTAACAGTCGAGGACTTCTCTTGAAATTAGTTGTTAATTATTTCTATAATTGTTCTAATATGTGAGCTTATAAATTTAATATAATGAAATAGTTATTCCCAATGGCCTCCAACTACAAGCTTCATATATTCCAAAATTCAGTAGAACGAACCTCAATGAGTGGGATATACATATTATTATGCAATTAGGACTCCTAGGTTTAGATATGGCATTGAAATGTGACAAACCTGATGCAATAACTAACAAGAAGTGAGAATGAAGTACAATACCATGACACATAGATTATGTCCAATAACCTAAGTCTTACGTTCATAAACTTAACTATTGTTCATGATATTAGGAACTCTTTGCCTAATACAGAAGGTGCTAAAGACTACACCAAAACCCTTAAGGAACAGTTTCAAGAAGTCAACAAATCTCTTATCGAGGCTCGTTTGGAAAAACTCACCACGATGAGTTATGATAGTACTCGTATAATGAATGAACTCATACTTGATATCACATCTATCCCTACCAAGCTAAATTCACTTGGTTTAATTGTGGATGACGCTTTCATCCTCTAATTTATTCTCAAATCCTTACCGGATCAGTTTTCTCCATTTGTCGTTAATTACAATTCAATTACAGACAAATGGAACATTAATGAACTAATATCAAATTTGACCCAAGAGGAAGAGAGACTTAGGGAAACAGGCAAGGGACAAGTGGATAACTTAACGACTCAAGCTTTTGATTCTAGCAAGGGTAATTCTTTCAAGAATATTGATACAGGCATAAAACATGGCCCACCAGAGAAATATGAAGAGAACCAAGCTTCTAAGAAGAAGAATAAAAGGAGGAAGATGCCATTTCTACAAAAAGAATGGGTATTTTCATAAAAATTTCCTGGAACACAAGACATGGTTCGAAAAGAAGGATAAGGTTATTTCCTTCGTATCGAATCAAGTTTAATTAATGTTCCATTGAATACTTGATGGATTGATTTATGTTCCAGTACTCATGTAACTAATACGATATAGATCTACCTTTCAACCCGATATACTACAAACAATGAAGATTTTATCTTTACGAGTAATATGGGAAAATCGCCACTTAAAGCTTGTCACACCCCGCTAAATTCTGGCATCGGTCGCCACCAAAACTAAGTCTGGCGCGAGTAATTAAATACCATTCACGTGACAGAAATGAGACATATAAAATCAATCCACAAGATAATATTTTAATCAATCCGCAAACGATAATAACCAACTATGCAATAAAAGATCCATCACAATGCTAAACTCCAATGATAACCTAATTTCCAATAATATAAAACTGAGTAAAATCCAACTAAGAATATCTTAACCGTACAACTGTGGAACCGAATGGCCCACCAAACCCACAAAATGAGTCTCAATATAAAACTGAAGGATAATCTAAACTACTAAGCATAACTAAAATAACTTTAGCTGCACCTCCAAGATAATCTTCAAAAATCCTGTGCAACTACTCCAGCAATAATACCTGAAAATGTTAGTCAACGCACGAGGTTAGAGCCCCGAGCATGAACTACTCCCCTCAAATAGGGTTCGTGAGCCCAGACAATAGCATTATATGCAATAAATATCACAATAGAGTATTTTAGTTAAACGAGATAATTAAACGCGGTAAATATAAATCACTAACTACCCTCAGAAATTCCCATTCCAAAAAGCACACCAATATGATTTTAAATCCCCAAATCCCACGATGTTAATTTAATTAAATTAACCCAATTTATCATTTTTCTCAATTTTGTCTTAATTATAGCGGTCCTCCCGCCACGGGTGGTACTCCACCAAAGTGTCACACTTCCCCTTGTCAATAGCCAGCTGATCCATTTAAAGTCGATCCCGCAATATGACAAGGTTCCACACACTAAACGATATAAATCGCTCAAGCTAACCCTTTTAAACTGTCGGCCCTTGACACATTATGTCGCCACAAATTTCAATACCCGTTTTTATCTTAGGCATTAATTCTCATTTTCTCTATTTCAATTAAAAAATTACCCCCACCCTTTTAATCGATGTGAGATCCTCAAAATACCCCTTAGTCCCATACCTAAGGGTCCCCAAATCACTAATACGTCCTACCCTATGTATAGGATGAATTTCTAACATAAATCTCGACCTAGTTTCATACCTAGACTAGCGTAACGACGATAAAATACCAAAAATTAGCCCACCCCCAGATATGATAACATCGCGATAATCTACCCTCACTAGTCCCATACCTAGAAGGAGTAAATCATCTAAAGGCCTACCCACTAGTCCCATTCCTAGAGGGCATCCTAAAATATAGGGAGAGCATAAAATACCCAACAACCCTTCGTCACAAAGGCAGTAAAAAAATACCAACAAGTTGCACAATCACACATAAATAATCAACATGTAAATCTGCGCATGATAGTTCAATTTAATTAAAACTTAATTTATTTATCACGTCGTCATAGCCATGTAATTTATCCCATCAATTATTTAATTTAATAAACATGTGGATTCATCATTTATATAACAAAATTCCAAATTCCATAGTCTCTACACAATTCTTATGAGTTATACGCCCTCGAAATCATTTAATTCAAAACTAAGGTTTTTCTACATGCAATCTACACCAATAAAACCCAAAATTCACTCATCAATCCTACGTACCCAAGGGTTATGAATATTATTCATATTAAAAGATTTTATAAAAATAGTCTAGAATTAATTATCACTATTCCTAATTAAGTCACTAATCTCTTTAAAGAAAAACATGATTAAAGGTTTAGGTAACACTTAAAATGCATAATACCAAAGGAAAGGAATAGAGTATTCATGCCTGATATTAGTCGAATCAAAAATCTGAGTAGATGGTTGGATTCCTCTTGAAAAATTTGCAAAGAAGTGTTCTTGAACCCTCTTGAGACGACACCAATTGAATCTTCCATTCTTGAGTTAAAACATGTTAAAAGTTTGGGCTAGGGGTCGAAGATGAGAGGAAATATGTTTGGAGAATCTTACTGGACAAAAGTTTGAGGGAAAAGTGTTTTAAGAGTCTCAGTCCCGTATTAGATTTGGTATTTAAAGGGTTTAAGAATTAGAAAACGATTAGGACTCTAATTAACCCACCGCCTCCTGTCGCTCAAACAACTGACACCTGTCGTTCAAACAACATGCTACGTCATTCAAATGACATACAGTGTCGTTTGAATGACCCAAACTTAAAATAATTTTTTTTTAAAACACTAATTTAATCCCAGTTGAAAATTTACTACTCAAATATAAGAACAACATGTTTAATTATTAAGAACCATTGAATCTAAAATTTTATTTTTCTCCAAATTAATTAAAATCATTAATTAATAAAACCCGGGGTGTTACAAAGTTATGGTTACTTTTCGCCTTGTTTCAAATTTTGTATTTTTTATAGATTTAAAGAAAACTCTTCATGTTCCATATTTTTCCCGCAACTTAATTTCAGTTTCAAAACTTGATTTGGATTTTTTTCTTATGACTTCACAAATAAAGGTTTTCGTTTGCTTAAAGATTTTAATATTTTTTATTTTGACATTTTTTATAATGGTTTATTTCGTATAAATTTGGATCCTAATTTTTCCAAAACCCTTGTTACTCTACATCCTAATGTTGTTACAAAGCGTACACTAGTTAATGAAAATTCATCATTCTTGTGGCATAAAAGACTATGTCTCATATATAGGGAAATAGTCTAAGCAATTGTAAAATAAGGGATCCTCTCTAACCTAGATTTTGGTGATTTTGAAATATGTGTGGATTGCATTAGAGGAAAGAAAATCAAACATTCTAACAAGGGAGCCACAAGAAGTAAACTTTTTGAAATAATACATACCGATATTTGTGGACCATTTGATTTTCTATTTTTTAGTTAAGAACAATATTTTATCACTTTTATAGATGATTTTTCACGTTATTAGTATTTTTGTCCCATGAATGATAAATCCCAATTAGTGAATTTTGTTGAGATTTATATTAGTGAAATTGAAAGACAATTAGGGAAAAAGCTAAAAATCATTATATCGTATAGAGGTGGTGAATATAATGGTAGATATGATGTAATAAGACAATATCCTGGTCCTTTTTGCTAAACTCCTCAAACGTTTGGGAATTTATGGGCAATACACAACGTCGGGTTCACCCTAGCAGAATGGTGTAGCTGAACACTACACAAAAACAGTCGGCTTGTCATGGCCCTTGATCGTGATAAAAGAAAATTATCACGATCAAAGATCGTGACCATTCTAGGTGAGATAAATCTTTATGTCATGGTCAAGGACCATGATAACACCCTTTTGTCACGAACATTTTTCCACCATAAATTGGTCAAACTAAGGGGTAACCAACTGAGGTCATGGTTAAGGACTATGACAACACATTTTTTATCGCGAACTTGTCACGGTCAAGGATCGTGACAAAAGATGTGTTGTCACGGTAAAGGACCGTGACAATTTTATTCTTGTCACGATCAAGAACCATGACAAAACTCTAACCCCGAAAAAAATTCCTAGTCAGTAGCTTCTACCCCGCAAAAAACCTGCTCCAAACATCCCAAACTGGCTTGTTTTTGTTCAAACCAAACAGCAACACAATATAATATGCAATAAGAAAGAAATAAAAACCATACGCAATCACACAAATCAAATCAAATTACATAAAATTCAAATTAATTACATCAAAACTAAATACGCAATTTTAATTACATCAAACCAAGTTTAATCATAGTATAAAAATACAAACGTTCAATTATGGTCCAGGAGAAAAATTGTCCCAAAGATAAACGACCCCACCGTCCTGTTAATATGTCGTACACTGCCTTGCTCGTCCAACCACAATAACTCATCCATGTGCTCCCGAGACTAGTAAAGCCGCAGTGGGGGTGTGCACTATGGTACTTGAAGTGGCGCTTGGATCCTGCATTCCCTTGGCAATCCAGTCACCACCATGCGTGTTGCGGATGTAAAATCTCTCCCAAGATGGCTCAAATGGAGTGGGGATAGTAGGTTTAGAAGTAGAGTATATATCATAAGGGGATGATGAGTGGTCCGCCATCGGTGAGGGAAATGGAGTAGTGGTCCCCTCACCAACCTTCTCCTTACCCTTTCCTTTATTCTTCATCTCCCCCTTACTCATATTCGTGACTTCCCATTTAACCCATTCGAACATGTTGTTCATGGTGTGTTGGAGATTTTCCAACTTCGAGTTCGTGTTCGCTTTGTACGTGTTAACCTTAGAGGACAATCCACTACTACCGTAAGAAAGGCCTAGCAGCTTCGACTTTCATATCCGAGAGTTGACACCCCAAATAGAGCATTTTCTATCTAGCCCAAGCACTTGGCATAACGCATCCGTACTCAGAGCTGCTTATCAAAATCACTTTGGTTGTTGTGCACTGTCCTTATCCTATCCTAAAACAGTATTAAAATACGTCATTAACTTTGAAAAAGAATATTAATAAATTATTAAAATTAATAATATAATTTCAATTATAACTTACCACAATCTCGACAACCTACGGATTAGCGGCCTCGCCCTTCTTCAATCGAATCTTTACATAGGAGTCGATCCAATGTGGCTTTTCCCCGGGGCCACTCCCAGACTCATGCGTTGATTGAATTAATAACAAAATTTTATTTGGACTATTAAACAAAATGTGAGTAAATTAATGCAATTTACTTACCATCCTATGCTCCACCTTCACATAAGATGTTCGCACGGAGTAGTGCACATCAGTTTTTTTAGCGATTAGTCCTCATCGAGCCATGAGTAGACAACTGGATCTCAAACGCCTCAAAATCCAAGAACCTCTTCCAGTTGTCCAATGTGATCGGCTCCTTCTCAAGGAAGGTGCCCCTACATCGCAACACGATCTTTCGGTCCTTTCCAAAATAATGGGCGCACATGTTCTTCCATGTCTTACATTGGCCCCGTATAATGATTGATACACTATCCCGCGATTTCAGGGGCAAGTTGAATTGTTGCGTCCAACAAACAAATAATATAAGAAAATTAGTGAATAAACATTTAAAAATATATAATAAAATATAATATGAAAGTGAAATATTTAATATAAATATTGAGATTTTATATCCTGTAAGGCCCCCCAAATGGCAATCTTCAGCTCGTCGGGCACGTTCTTCTAATTAATGTACCCGGGCCCAATGTTTAATTTCATAAATTTGCCCGATCTCATCATTAGAGTCATCTTGTTTTCAATGACACTCCCATGCTTGTCAAAGTTAATTGGATTTCGGTTCGACGATCACTCCCCTCTCCCCCCCCCCCCCCCCCCCCGCTTTGTCTCGGGATATGATGGCCTGATGCAGACATGTTCTGCAAAAAATAGGCTTCCATAGCATAATATATAATGTAAATCAAATAAAAATACTCAATCGGGATATAAGAATTTAAATAACACAAAACTATTCACGACTCTTTTCAATTTTAAGCAACCTAGCACATGTATCAACTAGGTGAAGTCATATTAGGCATGCGGATAAACCAAACTCAAGTTGTAATTAGGAAATCTAGGTAAATTTACTAGATGCAAAAATCCTAATTCAATTCTTATTGATTTAACAAGATTTATGTGAGATTTAGTTGTAGTGTGTGATGCAAGTGAAGGAGTAATGACGATTTCAGATTTTTTGAAAAGAGAGGGAAAATACCTATATATAGTTTTTTATTTTTTTTAATTCAGCTCCTCTGTGCGCAACATTAACTTTTGTCGGGCGCACGGTTTCATCGACTATGGATAAAATGGTGTGTGTCCATGTGCAAATATTAATCGTATGAATGGTTTGAAGCCAAATGGAAGAGACTTCGAACAAAATCACATTTTACATCAGGTCTTTTCCCAAAGGTATACACAACACACCTCATGTCTTAAAATCACTTATTTAACCCTTTAAAAATACATTTTATAAATAACTATAAGTGTGTGCATAGTGTTGTGTGACGTGAGTCACATGACTACAACAATTATTTCTACAAGTTAGTTTAGTGTCGTGTGGCGTGATTGTGCCTATTTTTGAGCAATTTTTTTATTAAATTATATTTTCACCCCCTAATGCCCTATTTTCAAGCCTAACCCTTGAATTTTTGAAATTTTAATATAAAAATCCATATTAGAATATTTTTTAATTTCAAGTTGTCATTAAAAATGAATTGATAGTCGGTAGGAACTGTAAGGTCATTCACGTTACTGGTGAGATGATTTGGTGAGTGTAAGATGACTGACCACTGTTCGTTGTTGATATACTCCGCGTAAAATACTTGCTTGGACTTTTCAAATGCACCAACAATTGGCTCATCTTTCATATGATCTTTGCTGGGGGTGCAACCGGTACGAGTTTTTACCGTACCGTACCATTTTGGTCCCGAAAAAAATAGTTTTGGTTTCATATTATGAAATACCGAAAACCGATTTTACCAAAACTGAAAATACTGTCAAAAATTTGGTTGGTTTTGGTTTTTAGATACAAAAAACCGATTTACCGAATTTACCGTACCGATGTCGTACCAAAATTACCATACCGAAATACCGTACCAAACTTTTTGTGCAGTGTCAAATTATTTTGGGTATCATACTACTTCTATTTATTTTATTTCTCAAGAGTGAGTTTTTATATTCTCTTTGAATTTAAATTTATTTATTTGAGTATTTGGTTTAAGTGTTAAATAATCACATTAGTTAAACATATATTTTGTTTAATTAATCAAATATTTAACACAAAATGAATTAGGCAGCATTTTGTTAAAATAAAAAGAGACGTTTGTTTGGTTGGCTATATTTCCGTTTTGTCTTATTTCATTTGGGCTTTATATTGTGGTTTGTGTAGAGATCTTTTTTTAGGGTTTCCATTTCCTTTTTTTTTACCCCTTTCTCTCTTAAAAAGTGTGGCCGTCATTTTTGTTTGAGCTCTCTCTCTCATTTTTTTTTCTTCTTCAACCTTGGGTTGATTTTGAGAAATAATTTTTTGGGGACTTTTATTTGAGAACACCATTTTTTTGTTTTGAGATTTGGCTTTCGATTTGGTGTGGTAACTTCGTTTTGAGATCGGATTTTCGGTGACAATTTTTCGGTACCAGCTGTATTCGGATCTGAGTTCCCTCTGTGTTTTTTGATGATTTTTTTTCCTGATGAGTTGGCTTTTCCGGTGAGTTGGCTTTCCGGCGAAGGTTTGTTTTTTCGGTGTTGGAGGTGTGGATGATTTTGATTTTCCGGCGAACATTTTTTGAGGTAACAACTCCCTCATTTTTTTAGGCTCATCATCTTGGCTCACTCTCCTCAGGCACCAGCTCCCTCATCTCGTCTCACTCTCCTCCGGCTCCGACAAAAGCAAACCGATTATTTTGGTCTCATATCTGTTTAAATCTATTGTTCTAAATGCTACAAATGCTATAAATTGTACCTGTTTGTGTATGTTTCTAATTGTTCCAAACAACTAGAAATGCTAGAAATTGTAGTAGCTGGAAATGCTAGAAATTGTAACAGCTAGAAATGGGTATATCGAAATATATACCAGATTTACCGAATGCATAAACCGATTTGAAATTCTGGTATTTATCGGGAAAAAACCGAATTGAAACCGAAATTACCGAAACCAAAAAAACCCAAAAATATCGAAAAAACCGAAAAACCGGTTGGTTTGGTTTTGGTTTTTGTTTTGATGTACAGGTCGGTAAATTGGTACGGTAAGGTTTTACCATATAGAATGTGGTTTTGGTATTGGTAAGGGGTCGTTACCGACCATACCGTACCGGTTGCACCCCTAATCTTTGCTCTTTATCGTGGACAAGTTTACCATTATCAAATTGGTAGCGGAATTGACTTTACAAGTATTTTTCCTCAACTCTTACCCAGTTATAGTAAAACACAACCTCTTTGAAATATATATATAGTGTAATTCAAAAATATTTTGACTTACACCATAGTAAGTCATTTCTTCTTCTACGAGATTTTTATAACAAAGTATTTTTCTCGCACAACCATGATGAGAATACATAACCATTCAGCCGATACTTCTTAAAGTCAATTTGGTTAACAAAAGGGTTCCCATGAATGTCAATGGTTAATTTCGTTTTTTGGTTAATAAAATTAAACATTATATGATAAAAATTAAATTATCATGACTCTTCATTGTACCATGATGGACGGTGACAATTGAATGACTGTTGGGATTAAGTTCCCCTCCCTGCCTATAAATAAAGGTCTAACTTCCATTAGTTAGGCAGCTGGAAATTGCAACACTAAACAAAATTAGGCTTGGGGAAGAAACTTTAATCCTCAAGGTTGATTTTGGATTCAAGATTGGAGTTCAAACTTCAAGCTCTTCTTTCAAGCACTCATGGTTGATTTAGGTACAATGATTAATCCTAACTACAATATGTGATAAATATGTAGGCCTAAAGATCCTAAAAGTTTATACATAAGATTAATAGTTTTAATGATTAAAGTGTACTAATCACATGTATACTTTTATAGATCATGTGTTAGAATAATCTATACATAAAATTTTTAATTAGGTATCCTTATGATAATAGTTTAAAACCAAAATGTTGGACCGGACACGAGCCATTACTGGTACCACACGTCAGTGCGTCATACCAAATGTGTCACGTTTGTGAGTCGGTGTAGAAGGACTCTTTAATAAATTCTAAACTGTTACTAATAAAACTCTAGTCAATCAAGAAATCATTTTGATCAATTAAAAAAGTTTATATAATAGTTTTTCTTTTTAATTTCATAAACTTTCTCTGAAAAGTTAGCATTAAGAAATATTGTATAAAACTAAGTAAATGTGACCATTACACACAAAAAAATAAAAAGTAATTAAATGGAGAAATAATTGACCCCCCCCCCCCCCCCCCACACACACACACACACATGCTCAAGCTCGGCTTGTTTGTTAAGCAAACAATCTAAGCTCGATCATGTTCTTAAGCTCCTTTAAAATTTGCGACCATTGAGCTCGGCTGGAGCTCGGCTTTTAAGGAATAAACGAGCTCGATTAGACTCCTCAAAGTCAAGTTGCTCGAGATCGGCTCGTTCGTCTAGTAAATGAACGGAGCTCAAACATGATCTCAAGCTCGTTTAATAATCGAGATTAGCTAACTAGAGTCTAGCTCATCTCGTTTGCATCCTTATGCATAACATAAGTAGGCCTTATTGTTTAGCCGCGAAAAATATGGGTTTGCATCATTCTCATCATTAAAAAATTTATATTTCACTGACATAAGCCTTTGAAATTTAAAAGTCTTCATGCATACTCTGAGATATAGTAAATTAGTTGTGAAATAAGTTATGGTAAATTCAGTTATAAAATTTTAAAATTAACAAGTCTTGTTGTTATTAGTACGTATATTTTAGCTATTATATAATGTATTATCTACAAAAAAATGTACTTATATTCTATTTTATTTTATTTTATTAACATTAATAGTATAGCTAGGTATAGTAATGATATTTCTATTATACACTATTTTCATAATATCCACTAATTTAAGAAAAAAAATTAACATTTGTAATATTAGTAAGTGTATTATCCTAATTATTCATAATGCTTCTTGTAATAGTATGTTATTTGTGATGTTATAGATGTTAGTTTTATTAGTAATATTTGTACTGTTATTTCTGCTTTTTTTGTTATCACTAATAGAAATAAAATTATTATTATGAGGTTTCTTATTATACATTTGTAATGCTATTGATGTTATTTATGTTTTAACAACCAGAAGTAATATTATTATTATTATTATTATTATTATTATTATTATTATTATTATTATTATTATTATTATTATTATTATTATTATTATTATTATTATTATTATGAGATTCTTAGCCTTACTAATATATATCTGACACTATTAATGGCAAATTAACAAATTGGTCAAAAATTTGAACAAACATCAAATGAGCCAACAGTCTTTATAAAAAAGCAAAAGCTCGACCAACCCATCTTCACCAAAAAACAGACCCCCCCAAAAAAATAAGCTAGCAAACGAAATCCACGAAAAACCAGTAATACTTTAATGGACCAAAATCAAATAGCCCAAAAGATAGAACAAGATGGAAAAAATATGGGTTAATTAACGTGAAGTCCCTAATAACGTCCCATTTAATATTTAGTTCAACATATTTTTAAAATAATCTTTGTCTAAACAAGAAGGTAATGTCACTATCTTGGAACTAATGTCACCACCAAAACTGAACATTAATTTTTAAAATATGTTTGATAAAAAATTAACTAATAGATTTTTTGTTAAATGCCCCAAACAATATAGAAATTCATAAAGAAAGTGCGAAAAATAGAATTGTCGGTAACCCGACTACGGAAAACTAATAACCAAAGACCCGACTCACAAAAAAACATAATTTTAACTGAGAGTGCATGCTCTCAACATAGCTACCCAAATAAAATTAATTATCAAGTTAAAAGATATTTTTTTCTTATTTTCAAAGGGCAAACAAAATATATCCTAAAAAATTATGTGACAAAACTTTGACCAAGTATAGAATCAAACTATTGTTATCACAATTGATTCAAAATACGTGGAAAAGTAAAACAACCTCACGACACCATTTATACGAAGAGAACCCCACTAACGGAAAACACTTTAACCTTATTTGAACGGCAATTGTAATAAGGTAGAGAATTATAAAGTAGAAATATGGCTTACACTCCCTCTGCATAACTTCCTATAACACTCTTCAACGCATTATCTTTCGACCTGTAAAAGAACGTTATACAAACGTGATTGATTTTGATTTGCAATCAGTGTCTTCAAGTCAAACCAAATCTCAAATCCTCTAACTTCAAAATAGATGAAAAAATTAGCTTGATCTTAAACTAAGAAATCTTGTTACTTTAGGGATAATTTAGAGTCTTTACTCTCTCTCAATGCACAACCTAAGTACTAGACTTCACTTTGAAGGAATACATTGTTACTTCCCTTTAAACCAAGTGGTTCACTAATGATACGACGCAGATATTGCGTATTTCACCCGTTAACTTACGTGTTATTAGCCCCCTCGGGTATCTTAATCCCTATATTTATGCTCGTTAACCATACAACCTCCGTTTTATATGTTAACATGCTTTTCAGGGGTTAATTTAGCTTTTGTAGGTATTTAGGTACTTAGTATGAAGTTTGGACGCATTTCAATGAAATTTCGTACACCACTGCACGCGCAAGGGCATTTTAGTCAATTCACAGTTTGGGCATCTGGTCTAACATCTGCATGAAAGTTTTAACCCTATGAGAAAGCTTCACGTGACCGCAAATGGTGCGCGATTCCGAGCTAGAACGAAGAAGTTACTGAAGTTCAAGCGAAAGAGAAAGACAAATCATCAAAGCAGGGAGAAGAATTGCAAAACCAGGAGAGTGAATCGATTCGGCCTCCTCTGAATCGATTCTCTTAAAGGATATACTGTATTTTCTCCTCATCGAATCGATTCTCATTTGGTGAATCGATTCGCTTAAGAGAAAGTGTCAAGTCTTGAATTTGGCTTGATGCAGAAAAATTTATATCAACTTTTCGAATCGATTCCCCCCTCTGCGAATCGATTTGACCCTTACCGGCCTTTGAGATTTCCCTTCACCGAATCGATTCGAACTTTGGCGAATCAATTTGGTCCCCTGTGTTTCTTCCTCTTTATTTACAATTTTGCCATACATTAGGGTTTTTGTATAAATACTCACTTCCTCTTCATTTGAAGGGATATAGATTATTTTCTCTTAGTTTAGGTTAGGGTTAGGGTTTTGAGAGCTCATTTTCTCTCCCATTTGGGTTTGCCTCATTTGTGGATTGCAAATGCACTATTCATCTCCCCTACCAATTAATTAAGTTGTATTTACTTTATTTTTTGCCTTGTATTTTATTTTCATGCCTAGATAAATGTTTTAGTTTATTTATTTATTGCTTCAATTAGTTAATTAGTGTTAATTAGTTTATTTCCATGCCTAGTCCCTGGTTAAATAGGTTCGGGGTTTCATTTTCGCCATTAACGGGCGTCGAGCTCTGAAAGTTAGGCTTCACGTAAAATTGCGTTTACTTGAAACCTCGAGTATTAAAGTCAGATTATTATGCATTTAACTTTCTTTATCACGCAACGTTAGTGTTTATAGAGACAATCCGAATTTAATCGGTGTGGGACCATTTTTTATTAAATGTTTTATCTCGCAACTTTGGGTTAAATTCCTTCTTGTGTGATGTTTATAATTAATTGAATATGATTGGTTAAATAGCTTTCGAACCAAAATTCTAATTATTAGTTTTTAGCCTGTGTGGTGCGAATGTGATCTCGACTCTCACTTTAATATTGTTTAGCGTTAACTTCTTGTTTTTCCTTTTTTCACCATTACCACTCAATCACCTTTTACACTTTTATTCTTGAAATAATAAATCAATTAATATCTATACGACATTCCCTACGGATTCTCGATACCCGACTTACCGTTATACTTGTATCGGAAGTGCAGTCGTAATTTAGGTTTTTGTATTAACGCGGTGACCCGAATTCAATAATTAGCGTTTTGAACCGACGCTACTTTTCACGCTTGATCAAAATGGCGCCGTTGTCGGGGTGTGTATTTTAGATTGTAATTGTTTTATTATTTCATAGTTTTTTTTGTATTTGTATTCTTTGTTTTAACCTTTTTTGCAGGATAGCACATTTGAGCGTTAAGAAACTTTAAATTCTCGATCACGCACCTTTCTTCGTGGACTTTCCATCTACAAACAATTAGGTAACCATGTCCTAGTTTTATAGCTTTTTCGGTTATTCTAATGATTCTTACTTTGGGGGTAGTTTTCAAGTTTTCCATTTTCAATAAGTTCTTAAAAATGAAGGGCTTGAAAACTTATATCGGGAAGAAAAGCGTTTTTGGAAGCTTGAGTTGGATGAATTATTCGAATCCAACGACGATTTCCCTTCCGATATGTTTGATTTAGAAGAAGAGTTTCAACCAAATTAGTAATCCTAGGTTCTCCAACCAAGGAATACTACTTTGGAAGAAACCTTTCTTCTTTTCAACCAAGGTGTGGATGACATTATTGGTACTGGATTGAGACTTGAAGCACGTTGCAATGAAATTGACTCTTTTGTGGAAATCGACGAGCAGGTGGAGAATTGTGCTTCACCTCAAATTTTTAAAGAGCATTTCATTGAAAGTGAGTCTTTCTCCCCCGAAATTAAATCTCCTTACGACTATGAGTTGATTGAGATTGAATTTGGTTCATTACCATTTACGTTTTCCATTATTGAATCATTAGAGGTACCGATTGATTCCTATGAGTCGGTAGAAATTTTTGAAACTTCTACACCTTTTGCCGACGAGGAATCTTTGTCGAACTTGTTTTCCAATATGGATTTTTCCTCTTTGTGTGCCCCACCTCCCATTCCACTTGAAAAACATTTGGGGGGTGAATTTATTTCTCTTGGATCCCAAGTGTACCTCTCCCCCTTATTATCCAAATCCCATATCGTCCCCCAAAAATTTCAAATTGGCGATGGTTCCCCTTTTCCACAACCCACATGCCTTCCGTTGTTCAAACGGAATTCCTATTTTTCGGGAGGCATGTTTTCTTTGGAGGGTCCACCGTTGATCTTTCAAAGTCACATCTCATTTTGGGTGGATCCTCAATTATTTAGACTTCTAATGTATAGTTAGTTAGAAGTCCAAATTCTAGGTTGTAAATAGTTAGCTTTTTATTTTTTATTTTTCTTTCTTTAGTTTTTCTTTCCTTTTAATTTAGTCTAGTGTAATTAGTTAAGCTTTTTGTTATTGCTTTTCGTTATGTTCGGTACTAACTTTTTTTGTAGATTCTTTGTACTCGTTCTTATCGGGGATCGCTCCAATTTTGGGTAATATCATTCTTTTCCTATCTTTGTGTTGTGTTCTTAATGCACATTGAGGACAATGCAACATTTAAGTTAGGGGGTGGGATATTTTATCCATTTTTTGTTGTGTCCTTTGATTTGATCACATGTTAGTTACTAAGCATGCTTTTTTGTGAAAAATTGAAAATTTTCAAAAATATTTTCTTTCTCCTTTGTTGGACATTTTGCCTTTGTTTCCGATGAGAAATTTTAATAAATGCCCGCTCCAATAGACAACTCAATGATACATGTTCTCGAGTTTAGAAGTTATTAGACTTTAGTCCTCAAATCATTGAAATTATGAATAACTTCATGAATTAAACTTTAAACCCATGAGCACATGCGTTTTTCTTGTTTTATTGATTTGGTTTAAGATTTTTATAACTCGGTAATCTTTTGTTGCATTGTATATACTTACACCGAGTGACCTTTGTGCTTTTCGTCGTTTGTGAGTGTTATACACTATTCATTCCTCTTTGAAAACGCTGAATTCATCGGTAATCTCTTTATTCTTTCATTGATCGTTCATTAATTGAGTTTGTATCTTGAAATGTGTTACTTGAGCATGATTTTCAAAATTGTTTTGACTCGAGAAATGCATAAATTTTAGGAAATGATCATAGGCCATCTTTGTTATATTACCCATATTAGCCTTAACCTCACCTTAAATGTTTTCCTAGTCAACCCCTTTGAGCCTAAATATTAGCATTTCATTTCATTACCCAAAATCGAATAACCATCTCTTCAATGGAGTATAAACCATACATATTACCTTCCATACCTTTGTTTGGAATGATACTTGGGATTGAATGATGTTCTTGTCTTGCGGTTGCAATTAAGCATGAAAAGAGTGAGAAAAGTAGAAAAGAAAGAAGTGAAAAAGAGAAAAAAGAAAAGTGAAAAACATAAGAAAACAAAAGAAAAAGCGAAAAAAAAAACATGAGAAAAAGAAGAAAGTAAAATAAAAGAGAAATTTGATGTATATAGTGTTCAATAAGGTTTGATTACTCTCCAATTGTTATATTTAATGCTTTTCATGGAATCATTTTCCAATTTTTAAATTGCCCGCAATTTTTCATTATCCCGAATTTTTCATGCCCGAACACTTTAAATCCGTACATATACCTTTCATTTCATAGCTTAACCCCAAACCTATGTTACAACAACCCTATAAAGTCCTATGTGATCTTAGGGTGCATTTAATTTAAAAGTCATAATAGTTTTGATAATCTGTGAAAATGCATTTCGCCTCCTTTAATGAGCGGTATCTTTCATTGAGATTACATGTTATTATTTTCTATATAGCGTTCTTCATTTGTGACATGTATGCAGCCTTGTTTTCATTTACATTTACTCTTTATGCCCGTATGTACCGTGTATTACCTCCCCTTTTCATAATGATTTCATTTGTTGAGCGTAATGCTCGTGAGGATTGATATATGCACGCTTTATGTTTATCCGATTTATTTAAGTTTTTGCCAAATCATACTTTGCATGTGCTCGCCTCCCTCCCACTTTTAAGATTTCAATTCGACGAAGTTCGTTCTATTGTGTTAATAACTACGGACATTTGTGTGAATTCATTCACTTTGTTATATAACATGTTTGAAATCTTTTTCGTTGTTGTTGAGTTTGTCGCATGTTAATTGGGCATATTTGGAGAAAAGTTTGATGTTTGTGGGTTTCATTCCTGAAAACCCTCACGAGACGACACTCGTCCACTAGGGTAACCTAGGGGTTTAACGGCTTATTGCATATGTTAAATGCAAAGTGGCCTTATTCTTTTTATCCCATTTTGTACTTGTATCCTATTTTTGATTTACTTGTAGTTCTTTTTGTTTCCTATTTCATTGTTATGGACAGCAATGTGTAAGTTAGAGGGTGTGATACGACGCAAATATTGCGTATTTCACCCGTTAACCTACGCGTTATTAGCCCCCTCGGGTATCTTAATCCCTATATTTATATTCGTTGACCAGACAACCTCCGTTTTATATGTTAACATATTTTGCAGGGGTTAATTGAGGTTTTGTAGGTATTTAGGTACTTAGTATGAAGTTTAGACGCATTCCAGTGAAGTTTCATACACAACCGCACGCGCAAGGGAATTTTCGTCAATTCAAAGTTTGGACATCTGGTCCAACATCTGCACGAAAGTTGTATCCCTCTGAGCAATCTTCGCGTGACCGCAAACGGTACGCGATTCCGAGCTAGAACGAAGAAGTTACGGAAGTTCAAGCGGAAGAGAAAGAAAAATCATCAAAGCAGGGAGAAGAATTGCAAAAATAGTGGAGCGAATCGATTCGGCCTCCTCCGAATCGATTCGCTTAAGGGAAATTCTGCATTTTCTCCTGACCGAATCAATTCGCACTTTGGCGAATCGATTCGCTTAAGAGAAAGTGTCAAGTCTTGAATTTGGCTTGATACATAAACATTTATATCAACTTTCCGAATCGATTCGCCCCCTGTGCGAATCGATTCGGCCCTTACCAGCCTTCGATATTTCCCTTCACCGAATCGATTCGAACTTTGGTGAATCGATTCACTCCCCTGTTTTTCTTCCTCTTTATTTACAAGTTTTCCATACATTAGGGTTTTTGTATAAATACTCACTTCCTCTTCATTTGAAGGGATATAGATTATTTTCTCTTAGTTTAGGTTAGGGTTAGGGTTTTGAGAGCTCATTTTCTCTCTCATTTGGGTTTGCCTCATTTGTGGATTGTAAGTGCACTATTCGTCTCCCCTACCAATTAATTAAGTTGTATTTACTTTATTTCTTGCCTTGTCTTTTATTTTCATGCCTAGATAAATGTTTTAATTTATTTATTTATTACTTTAATTAGTCAATTAGTGTTAATTAGTTTATTTCCATGCCTAGACCCTAGTTAAATAGGGTCGGGGTTGCGTTTTCGCCATTAACGGACGTCGATCTCCGAAAGTTAGGTTTCGCGTAAAATTGTGTTTAATCGAAACATCGTGTATTAAAGTCGGATTATCATGCGTTTAACTGTCTTTGTCATGCAACGTTAGTATTTATAGCGATAATCCGAATTTAATCCGCATGTGACCATTTTTTATTAAATGTTTTATCTCGCAACTCTGGGTTAAATTCCTTCTTGCGTGATATTTATGATTAATTGAATATGCTTGGTTAAATAGCTTTCGAACCGATATTCTAATTATTAGTTGTTTAGCCCGTTTGGTGCGAATGTGATCCTAACTCTCGCTTTAATATTGTTTAGCGTTAACTTCTTGTTTTTCCCTTTTTCACCATTACCATTGCATCTCCTTTTACACTTTTATTCTTGAAATAATAAATTAATTAAAATCTATACGACATTCCCTGTGGATTCTCGATAACCGACTTACCGCTATACTTGTACCACAAGTGCAGTCGTAATTTAAGTTTTTGTATTAACGTGGTGAAACGAATTCGACGATTAGCGTTTTGACACGACGCTACTTTTCACGCTTGATCAACTAATCACCTCTAGGGCCGGCAAAAGTTTGCATTTTCCTAGTTTATTATACTCCTCAAGAAGTTGGCAAAAGGCGACATTAACCTCATCTACCTCTAGGGTGAGCAAATGGGCGAGTGTGGACGTATTTAGTCCGATCAATAACAAGTTAGGGTTAGATATGGGCAGGTTAATAGCAAATTGATGGTTGTTTCGGGTCGAATTTTGATCGGATTAGTCGCCGACCCGTTTTCTCATTCAAAAATTTTAATTACAGATCACCAGTTTATATGAGTAGGAAGGACAGTGGGATCATTTATCAACTCACCTAGACCCACAAACAACCGATGAGTTTTTAATGATCCATATGCTACTCGCCTAAAACAAATATGATGGTGTCTATTCTCAACCATTGCGGGTAAAAATGGGTGAACGGTACTATTTGGGTCCATTTTGTCAGCCCTATCTACTCATCCTATAGTGAGTCAAATTAGCTAGCAGAAGAGATCACAATGTTTACTTCCTTGGTCGCCCAAGAAACATCGAAGTCCTCCAAATAGACTAACTCATCAAAACCTCTTCTAAAAATAGAAGCAGCATAGCAAGATTCCTTTCTAGTCATCCTCACTCATAGTGGTTTACTATGCATTCTTTTCACTACCTAGACTCAGTTTGAACAGGAATCTCTTCACTATATGCCCCCTCCCACCACAATTAAAACATGTGGGTCCATTTAAAATTCTTTTCCATTTTAAAAAGTCACGTTTTTGTTACATGATAGTTAAATTTAACAGAAATTAACAACACGAGTACCAAAATCTAACATGATTAGTAAAAAGTACTAATTTCTAAAAACCCATCGTACGAAGATATTTAAATATAAAAAAACGATGATTTAATAACTAGTTGAAGGATTTTGCAAACTTTTAAACTAGTGAACTACTAGATGGAATAATTCCCAAGTAGAAATGAAGTTATCTAAGAAAGAATATGAAGTACAAAATTGAGGGTAACCCTCCCAAATTTTATACCAACCTTACGAGTTCGAAAATATCTCTAGCGAGGCGAAAACATGCACAACCCATCTTATCCATTCACGGGAACTTAAATATAGCACATAAAACTAAACTCTTTGCAAGAACACAAATACAATCCACATGCATACAAGGTTCCGATGTGAGTGTTCAATCTTTATTCAAAGTTCAGACTAGAGTTTTCAATATATTGATTCTTGATATTAATGTTACTCATCACAACAGCTTCCTAACTGGCACTAAATTCTTCACAAAAACATTTATGCCTGAACATCATAGTCGAAGCATTAGCTTTTCCTACGTGCTGTCTAAATCTAATATATCCAATCGATATACAACTGATCTACAAGACAAAAAATCAAAACTGTCCCCACTCGTCATTTCGGAGTTGTATAAATCTGGCATTTGGTGGTAGTAACCCTTTGACGATTGACATAAGCCCCTGCCCACCCATACCCCAATTAAAAAAAAATTAAGGGTTTTATTACTTTACCCCTGAAATACTGCGGTATTTAGACATGTTCAATAATTAGAGCGACACCCTCCCCCAATCCCACCCCACCCCACCCCCCACAACCACCCACCCTTCCTTTTTCCTGCGAATGCAACACATAATGCATAAGGGACAAGCAACATGGTGTGGGGGTTGGGGGGTACCTCTAAATACTGCATTATCTCAAGGGGTAAAGTCAAATAACCCAAAATTGAAGTATGATGCATTTACCAACTGTAGTAAAAATGGGCAAAGCCATTACTGTGGAATTTTTTCGGGCAGGAATAGATAACGGAACCGAGAATCAAATGGAAGAATGCCACAATTACGGGAACCAAAGAGACTTTGTCGCCTTTGTGACATGCATTTTTCAACAAAGGCAGACTGGTGGGGTGGAAGGTACTGTGATATCCATACAGCCAATTTTTCATCATCCACAAAGCCTTTAGCAAAGCAGTGTAGCATTTTGGGAATCAAAAGCCTTCCTTTGGTGCTCACTCCAACCGAAGCTCGGATAAAATCACGCTGTGATTCTGCGAGCTCTTCGTTTATATTCTGGGCAGTGTAAATTCTTATCTGCAATTGTCATTTGCACAATTAGGGTGTGTTTCATAGAAAAGAACAAAAAATTCCAAGTAAAAAAAATCCTGGAACTTTTTGCGAAGCTAAAATTTGTTCTTTATGTGTTTGGTTTGTCTTAAAAGATGGAAAAGAATTGGTTTATTTAGACTAAACCAATGAAAATATGCCTTGGAAATTTTTTCAGGGAGGTGGGGGTAAGGAAGTAAAAGTTGAAAAATACAAATATCATGCTTCAACAAGTCGTACATTTTGAGCAGGTGGAAACAAATTTCAAGGCAAAATTGTGTAATCAAATCAAAAGTCGAAAAATATGGCGAATCCATATTTTCCATGGCAATTGTTGCTAATTAAACACACCCTTACGGTGGGTGTGTTTGATAAAAGATAGTAAATTTTAGAAGGATAAAGAAAGAAAACCAGGAAATTTTTTACCATGAAAACAATTGTCAAGCTAAAAATTTCTCTTTAATGTGTTTCATTGTAGTTGTGTGAAGAGATGGAGAATAATGGGCTTATTTAGGTTATAGCTATGAAATTTTGCCCAAGTGAAAATAAGAAAATATAAGTTGGAAAATAATAATTTTCGTGCTTTAAACGTTGTGCCTTCTGGGTGGGTGGAAATTTGTCCAAGGCAAATATGTAGAATCAAGCATGCCAAAAGTTAGAACATGTGCAAGCTATTATATTTTCCACGAAAAATGTTGACAATCAAACACATCTGTCATATACAAGTTGTTGAAGAGGTTATAAATATAGTGAAGGGATTCATGTTACCGCAGGCGACGAGTACATTCCGCAGCTTAAAGCGAAAGCTGCAAGTGGTTCGTATGTATCAATCTCAAACTTACGTTGCTCCTCCGATACCTTTAGCTTGTGGAGAGCAAGAAGTAAAGCCTGAGAATATACCACCCTCAAAGCTTATTCAGTGCATAGATAAATAACAAGGCAATAAATAATTACAGAAAATAAAATATGTCATCAGCCCTTAATTAAAAATCCACGTTTGAAAAACAAGACTTGATGAAAAGTTACTTTCAACGTAATCAATGGCCAAATAGTACTTATAGGAATACCTTGAAATTTTGTTCACTGATTTCTAAAGTGGACTTTAATTTGGGACATACAAAAAAGGGAAGTAGGACTACTAATTCAGAGGAGAGAGAGAGAGATTCAA
The DNA here is from genome assembly GCA_949130495.1 of Sambucus nigra. Classification (NCBI taxonomy): domain Eukaryota; kingdom Viridiplantae; phylum Streptophyta; class Magnoliopsida; order Dipsacales; family Adoxaceae; genus Sambucus; species Sambucus nigra. The sequence goes on from OX422212.1 coordinate 659,642,154, forward strand.
GCTCGTACAATTTGTGGCCTGTGGACTGGTGGTTTCATCTTCAAAATTATATACTCAATGGCAGCCGCAGTGAAAGAATGGCCTCCAACTGTGTATGCTGCCTGAAAACAATAAACAACCCCATATAAAAAATGCAGCCTATGTAGCAAACACACCATCAAACATTTTCCAAAACTGCTGCTCAATTAATGGTCCCTACCCTTAGTATCATGGCAATAGTACGATCATGTCGTCTATTTACCTTTTCCAGAGGTGCCATGATCCCTAGGGTATAAATATGATATAATGCCTCCTTTTATAAGATATTGAATGCTATTGAGAGGTTTTACCCTGGTTTGAGTGTGATTCTTTGTGCCATTGTCGTGTTAGCTCAACTAGTTTCAAAGCGTGGTTCGCACCCTGATGTTGTTATTGTGTAGACAATTCTAGCAATAAACAATGTCCCCAAAGAAGAACAGACGTTCAAGGTTAGAAGGAAGAATAGCGCACTTGGAAGAATTGGATAAAGCCATTCTTCGTGAGTTGGGAGGACCCTCCCTCAAGATTTCCCTTCCTTCGAATGGGACTTCATAGTCATTTAAAACTTGATAGAAGAACCAACTGTGGCTTCTAAAGACGACCGTCTCTCGGTTGGATGTTGCTTCAGCCTACCACGAGGATCCCGTATCCAGCAACCCAACCTATATAAAAGGCATCAAAGCCCCTTTACTACGTTTGTGCTTTTGAGGTTTACCTTATTTTTTATCCCATTGCGCCGAATCTGCAATCTCGTCCACCTCCAGCATTGCAACCCATGGGTCAAACCCGGACCCATTCTTAACACAGGCCGCCGCTATTGTCGGGAGATAACAATCATCCGTTGCTTCACCACCCTCCCCCACCTCCTTCCCCCTCCGCAGGTACAAATTTCACCACAAATCATTCCACTTTCGGGGACACACTAGTTACTCTATGAACTTTCCGCAAGCGATCAGACCTTGCAGAGCGGCATGGCCATCACCCGATTCCCCATGTCCTCCACCACGACACCTGAACACCACCACCGATGTCGTCCTTGTTAAGGGGCCACGACCACTGAAGCCTCCGTGTGTACTAACTCAACTAAACATAGCCTTTTCCTAATTATTTTGGGGTGAAGCCTCCGCGTGTACCTCTTGATACTCAGTCAGTGCTTTCCGCCCCTTCGGATAAGAGGGATATCAAGAAGAAGCATGGCGTCAAGTTCGGAATTGGGTTCAAAATCCTCCACCTTCGCCGAGACCATTGGTATTTGGGAACTTTTCCGACATCAAGTTAGGGGAGGATGTCGACCCTTTCGTCGCCGATAATCTGATGATACCTTCATTGTATTTGTAAATTAGTGATCGAGCGTGACGAGTGGCGCTCTGATTGTCTTCATTCAAGGATTTGATACCCAAAAGAACATCATTTGTACCAAACATGTTGCTTTTTTTGTTTCCCTAGGGAAATTCGGTGGGTAACTGTTCAATGAGACCATGGGGGAATGGTAGACCACAGAGGTGCCTTCAGTTGCGTCCAGGCAGCCGTGTTGTTCCACAAAACTAAAGACCTTGCACTATAAGGGTGGTTGATGTTTCATCTAACGAGGATGAAGGGGACTTGGGAGATGCTTGTGTTGGAGAGAGCCAAACCACTTGTATTGGGCTTAGAGGCTACTCGAGAAGAGCCTCCGTGGTGATATGTGCGTGGACGTGCACATGGATGTGTACAACTTTGCGAATTGACTTGTCGTAACTTAAAAGACATTCAAGTATACTAGTACTTCTAGGGTCAAGAGTGTGAGGTTGATAGCCACGAAATTGCAAGGTTTCTCCAAGCTGTGATGGAAAGAGTTCACCCAGGACCGAAGATGTAGATTCACATGAAGCGTGCTGCATACTTCAAACATACGAAAGAGACCTCTTTACTAGGATTCAGAGTCTCCATCAAGGTTGATTACAGTGAGGGACTATTCTGAACCAATTCAGTTGTGTACTCAGGTAGGTTGCATAAGAGAGAGAGAGAGAGAGAGAGAGAGAGAGGAGGGGGGAGGGGATACCTATTTTTTCCCTTCCTTTTTGACGTGTTTATTTCATAGATATATTCCCATTCTTATTAAAAGTACAAATAATGTTAAACTTTTATTAAACATATATATAAGTATATAACTAACGTTAACTTGAACATGTCCTACATTTTTTTAAATATATTGTGGCGGCATGTCGAGTCATGTCATGTCATGAGTCGCGTGTCCGTGCTTCATAGGTGCGTGCAATCCACATATGTTTATGTAGAGTTCATCTTCCTGGTCTTAAATTGACAATTCCATCTTTGAATCAGCATCATATAGAAATTTAAACTTTATCATAGAGATTGTAAAAATAAACTACTGAGTGAATCTTATTATATAACATCACCAAATTGATATAAGACAGCACCAATATAATAGGATTGTGCCACTGCGCGTGTAAAAATAAACTACTGAGTGAATCTTATTATATAACATCACCAAATTGATATAAGAAAGCACCAATATAATAGGATTGTGCCACTGCGCGTATGTTAAAATCTGCTTTTGCAAAGCCTCCAAGAAGTGTCAAAACTGTTTTAACTTGTAGTTTTGTACAGCAATATGGTTTAGAGATCCAAAAAAAGGAAGCGTAGTGATCTCTATAGACGCTCCCAGTTGGCATATGGACCAAATTCTGATAATAGCCACAATAAAAGTTCATTAAACTTTTACAAATATTCCAGCAACTCAGCATAACCTCTCTGTGATTTCTGATGACAAAATAAATCAAATTCACATAATGTTGTTCAATGGCATCAAATCAAACTATTTGGTCATCGATACATAGATGATAATGAAGACATGACTTCTATCCAAGAAATGCTCAGTTAATTGTACTCCCAAATATTTTACAGTTCCTCCCCACGAAATGTACAGGATTGTTACATGTTTAGGTCTGGTAGATATATTAGAAAATGAAGCTACACAAAGGAGTGACACAAGCATTGTGCAGGTGACACGTTTAACATGTTTGATAACATATTCTGAAAGGACACTACCTTTTGAATCAAAATCAAGTACAAAACAAAATTGTGAATGGAGAGAAATCATACCTTTTGCATCAAAGAGAAGAGCTTCAAGTCACTTCTTGGGACTCCATATGCCAAGTAAGCCTGTTAATAGCCAAAAAAACTGAGTAAATTTCTTCACAATTCTTTTTATTTTAACATTATTTCTATACCAAATCAAGTCATCATGCTTCTTTTACTTTGTTCATTAAAGCTTGCTCTCCAGTGAAGAGTTGACTGCCAATAAACCCCCTCCAACCTCTTAAACAAACATTTCCATTTATTTCCTTTCCTTTCTCTATTTCCACCATTTTTGTCTCTAAATTTATGTTCGTCTCCAAAGATTGCGTGTGTGTGTGTGCATACTGGAATACAAAAGCCTCATTGTTTTCTAAGCTCGGTGAGCTTCTTGCACTCACAACCATAAAAAAAGGTCGTACACAGTGCACAAGGCTTCCGCTTAACCGCAGGGTCTAGGAGTGGCAGATGTCGGCTGGCCTTACCACCATATATGGAGTGGCTGCTCCCATGTCTCGAACACGTGACCAACCGCAGCTTGAGCAAGGGCACTTGCCATCGCATCAAGGTACGATGGCAAGTGCCCTCACAACCATGAGGGCAAAAATTTAATGAAGGATGCGGCTTGATGGTCAAAGTAAATTTAAAAAGGACCACTGTTTTCAGTCGTGTATATGCATTACAAGAGGACATCACTGTTTTTTTAGATTAAGTGAAAATCAATAACTCATAAACCCAATTGAGTGTGCGAAGACAAAAGTAGAAACAACAAGGGTAATAGCTACAAAAATAGATTCAAGCTGCAAAAAAAAGAAACAATTAAAAGATGATATCAAGACATTTATTCAAAAATGTACGAAACCCACATGCATTATCAGCGCATTATATAAGTTGATCCAGAATGCCAGCTTCTCATTGCTGCTCAGGTGATCAGGGTTAACTTGAGCTAGTTGCTCAACAAGAGTTCTGTTCATGAAAACAGTGTTCAATTAGTTCTAGATCTGCACAGGTGATACTTTCATAGATAAACTGACATAATTTTGTATAATTAATTTATGCTGTGTCAAATGTTTTAATATACACAACAATCACCTCAATCCCCTATACGAATAAAATATGCACTTCTCTGTTCTCCGTTTTTTCGGTAACTACTTTAACTTCAAATACTTTATTGGGAACCTTCATTGATTCAAGGGCATGTCCAAAGTTAATGGTGACAGGAAATCTGAAAGTAATAGATGCTATGAAGCACGGACTCGACATGTAATACGTATTTCAAAGCGACACGAGACACGTGATTTTTCCAAAAACTAGGATATGTATAATATATAATATATATTTAAATATATATATTAATGACATAAAACAGATTTTTGCCCCAAAAATACATTATTAGAGCATTCTTAACACGATTTAGAAAATGGACAATACAAAACAAAATTCAAACACATTTTAACGTTAAATCATAAATAAAGTAGAATCATCATAGAATTGTAAGAAAAATAAATAAAAATTAAAAAAATTAATTTCACGTGTCCTTTTATGTGTCCCACCGTGTCCTGGACGTGTCCCACTATGTCCAACCAAAAAAAAAGGACTCGCGTGTCACGTGTCCAACTCGAGTCAAAACTGACTCGTGGCTTCTGGGAGAGAGTCCATGCTTCAGAGAATAGATGTGAACTACATTCAACACTCGACTCGACTAAAAAAAAGCCTAATATAGGTTTGGAGATCTTTGTTGAGTTGAAGTTCATTACTGCACTGCCAATGCCAAGATTTAGTGGCTTGAGAAAATGAATAGAAGAAGCAGAATAACACAATAAACAAGTAAATGAAGATCACAAACATCAGAGAAGGAAAGCTGTATAAACAGAACAGATGTAGAAAATATCAAGAATAGTTATGCATCAGCATCATTCATGATATTTATTCAAATTTCTTATAGAAAAAATATTTATTCAGATTTTATTTATATAATTTTTATGTTTCTATTCAATAATAGCTCTAAATTTTCAGTAAGCTCGCGGCCACATTGCTTCACGAATAGATGGAGAATAAGGGTGTGTTTGATTGACAATATCTCCCATAAAAAATATAGAACCTTCCAGATTCCCAACAACTTTTGTGTGTTTGATCGCCCAAAGTTCCTTGGAAATTTTTTCCAGGTTTTCCTAGAGTACAACCAGATAATGCGCATTTTAAACATTTTCCATCGGAAATTTTTTTTGGCAAGAAGGGTAAGATATATTTTCTATACAAATCTTTTCATTGGAAATATTTTCCACCTACTCTACTCAAACACACCCCAAGTACTGACAAAGCAAGTGCATAATGAAATATTACCGGAATCTACGGAGTGCTGTTGAAGCATATTCTAGTTGCTCCTTGCCAACTGACATCCAAGAAACCTCAGTTGCTAATCCGTAATTTCCACTATCGGCCCAACTCAATTTGCCACACACTCTATAGGGATCACATGTGTCATCGGCGACCAACACATCAGAATTACCTAGTAAATCAACTTTTGGACTCTGAACCCATGATGGAACTATCGAGCGTTCAGATAATGACCATGTAGACAAACTGGAAAGGTCTCCACGAGGAGACAAAGATGAGCTATGGCTCTCCAATGCAGATGATCTCGATGAGGTAGTAGAATCCGCCAAAGAGATGAAAATATTTTTCATACACCGAACCATCTCTTCTGAAAGTTTACAAGGGTGATTTGAGAGGCCTTGAGGTTGCAGCGCTATTGTAAGCTTTTCGTCATCCACAGGCTGGGAATATTTGGTATCCGTTGTCATGGATAATTTTTTTTCTTGACGAAGAACAACCGCGTCCTCTGATCTCTGATTCAAAGTGTAATAATCATGCCTTCAGTAATAGATAATAAATTACTGCAAAAAGTCTCACTATATATTCCTGACAAAAAGGTCTCGAAATTACTAAATCTTAATTTATATACGCTTTATAGAAATATCCATAAAGATGAAACAAAAGCAGGGTTAAAAAATATTATGTTGAAGAACTGAATATGAGGGGGAAAATAAGTCATCATTATTATGTGAATGTCATTACAACTTTACATATAAAAAAATTAGGTATGCATTGTTATAGATGAAATATTATATGGTGGATATTTGATAACTTGTTTTCTCTTACTAGTTTAATTGAAAAAATTATTATGTTATTGATTTATATATGTGTGTGTGTGTGTGTGTGTGTGTGTGTGCGCACAATGTCTGCCATATCGTACTTTTATTTTAAAAAGTCATGCCTGCCACATCGTGTCCTTATTTTGTATTTTCTTATGCTTTAACCTTTAGGGAGGTTTTTTATTTTCAGATACATTTGGCCAACAAAAGAAAATAAGGAGCTGTAAGAGATGCAAAGAGTTGGACAAAAATGGATTTATTAGAAAATAGGCCTGTAGAGTCATAAGTCTATAATCAAACTAATCTGCTAGCAGGGGATGAGGAAGTCTAAAAGGAGTTAAAAGAACCTTACAATATCATCCTTCAGAATATCCCATCTCACTTGAAAGAAACTATTTGAACCAAGAACGTTATCCCTCTGAATGTAAAAAAACGTATGTCTAATTTCGTCCTCAAAAGGGAGCTCCAACCACTTAAATCTCTTTCAAATGAATAGAATCCACTCCAAACCCTCAATCATCGTTCTCAAAGGATCCTCCCTTTTGTATACAATTCTATACTAAACTCTGTAATATGTCTAAGCAAATATAGAGTTTTGTGTATTGTGTTCATCTGTCAGAAAAATATAGAGGATCTTATATAAGCTTATTGAAGGAACAAGAATCAATCCTAAACCTAATCTTACAACAATCATCAAGCCAATATTTTCGTACACATCTACAAAATACAAAGGTCGCCTAACGCACCCTCGCAAACTCCACCATCTTGGGTTGAGGAATTTAAGCACAGAAACTGAAAGCAGGGACTATAAAGACAATTGGTGAAGAAATAGTCGTCTGAGCTTCAAATGAAATAAACTGGTCCAGCTGACTACCAGACATAACATGTTTACGGATCAAATGATAGTTAAGGTGAATGTGCTTAGTCTGAGCATGGAAGGCTGGCCTCATGGCCACTTACACGGTTCCGAGATTTTCACAATATAGCATGGTATGTGAGAGGAGCAAGAGCATAATCTAAAACAGTCTCGCCTAGAACTCCAATAAATTAAGTAAGGCACCATGAAAACACAAAATCAAGGATGGGTTTTCAGGGGCTAGGACAGCCAGCCCAATCAGCATTAAAGAAAGAATGGAGAGCTGACGATCTTATGCCGAAGTTCAGGATGCCTTTAGATAGCATAAGTGCGATAAAATGGAGTGCTCTAGATGCACTCATGATCTAAGCCACGTGATGAACAAGAAAGCAATGTCTGGACGAGTGAAGGTCAACCGGGCGATGATGCTCAATAGCATCAGGTAAGAAATCACTCTTAATAATTGATAGCCGAGACTTCTCCTCAACGAGTGTTGGTTTGCACTCAGTCATGCAACTATGTAGCCAGAATATCCACAATGCACTTAGTGTGGGAGAGGTTGAGGCCAGATGCTAAGGTCAAGTACATTATGGAGCCAACCAGACTATGGTACTCAGTAGCATGATGTAAATTAAGCCGTCAATGGCAATCCTGAAAGTCATTCAAGTGAGATTAACACTCAATTTGAATTAACGTAGAATGAATTTTACCAGTTAGGGATAAAAGGGATATTTATAGGGGGAATGAGAAGGATCTAGAATGATGGCATCAATACCCTAAATAGGGAAGTGGGCCTCATCTAGGTACCCCCTTTACATCCTTTTCCCCTTCTAGAAGGCGTCATCTTAACCCTACAACACAAACAACAAAAATGCGATAAAATAAAAGAAAACTAACAAAAATAAAAAAATTACTAAAATTACTAAAATTACCCTGAAGATTCACTAATTTCCATCACTCTACCTCACTTAAAACCAATCTCACCCTCGAGCTTTGAAACTTTAGGGACTCGTGTACGAATTCTGAAATTAGACGGACCACAAAAAAGTAGCTCACTTTGTTTTTGTTTTTGTTTTTGTTTTTGTTTAAAGTAGCTCTCTTTGTTTTTGTTTTTGTTTTTGTTTTTGTTTTTGTTTAAAGACGGGTTGTCTAGAGTGGTATTTAACTTGGGTCACATATTCCTCATAATCCTCCCAGCCCAAAAGCTTCAAAACAGCAAGTCAAATATTGGAAGAGAGACCCAGAATTAGGCCCGAAAAGAGCATACTTCAAAAAAACACGAAGGCCAAGTTGACCTATAAGTTGAACAGGCCCAACTTCAACATCTTCTTCTCTTCACAGTTAGGGTTCCCAAAAAAACACTTCCACAATGTGGCAGCCATGGTAACTAAGTACAGCCTGCCTTGGCCTGGGAATCTCGTGGGCGATCTTTTTCTGGTAAGGCCACCCTCTCTCTGTTCGTCTCTTTTCATATTCACCTCTTATGCTTTCTTCTCCTTTCTTTTTTTTCGAACCATTTCTTTCTTTTCGAAGCAAACCCAGATCCACCCAAGCCAAACACCATTTCTGGGATACAAAGTGCTAGATCAGCCCCTATGTGGCCACAACCATCTTGTTTATCCAACATATGAGCTCGTCGGAGTACAACAAAGGGTGGGTTTCGTTGTTTCAGCCCTCCTCTGGTTCGATTGCTGTTTAGTCCCTTTCTCTCTCCTCGTCGGAACCCTAGGGCTGAGTTCCGCTCCTTTTTTCTGCTTCTTCCCCCCTTTTTTTGCTGTTTTGGCCTAGAGTGAGGGTTTTGAGTTGATGGGACAATAAAGGGTCGTGGGAGGATGAATGAGGGTGTTGGTGGTGTTGGTTTTGATGTAACAGTGGGTGAGGAGCAGCAGTGGTGTCAGTGGTGGGGAAATGGAATGGGGGTGGGTTTAGGTTGAAAACGTAATCAACTTTTTTGGTGAGGAGAGCAATCCTTTCCTCCAAGTCAACGGATGTGGTGGCAGAATGGGAAGGTTCTTGGTGGGTTGGCAGAGGGTGAGGGTTGGAGTGAGCTGATTCGTGGTGGTGGTGGTGGGCATGGAGCCTTTTGGGTAGCATGGCTACGGCTTCCTCCAATCGAGCGTTTCGTCTCTCGGCTTGGGTGGATTTCTTTTGCGCCATTCGTTGCTTGTATTTTAAGATTTTTTTCCTACACAGCAACGATGGGTGGAACGATCCTCGCTACCAATTGACGTAAGCCGTCAATGGCAATACAGAAAGGCACTAGAGTGAGAGATTAAGACTCAATTTGAAGAAACGTGAAATGATTACCATTTAGGGATAAAGGGATATTTATAAGGGGAGTGGAAAGGATCTAGAATGATGGCATCAATGCCCTAAGTAGGGAAGTAGGCCTAAGCCCATCTAATGTCACATGATCTAGACACACACCCTTTACATCATTTTCCTATAATGCACCTTTAAGAAGGCTTCCTATTAACCCTATAATACAAACAACAAAAATACGATAAAATAAAAGAAAACTAATAAAAATAAAAAACACTAACAATACTAAAATAACCCCAAAGCTTCACTAATTTCCATCAAGATCATCCAGGCATGCAACTACAACATAGACAATACATTATGCTAGACTATTGAAATACGAACTCAAGACCTATATATATAATAAGAGAGAGAGAGAGAGAGAGAGAGAGAGAGAGAGAGAGAGAGAGGATCAGGGTCATTGATCTCATATATGGTGCCAAAAGTATATTCGAAAATAATAAACCATCGTCTAATACTCGTGTCGATATACGAACAAGTAGTCATCTCAACTCACTGACAAAACAGGAGGAAAAATGAGCTAAATCTCTGGAACCAAGCACGAAGACTTGTGGGTTTGGTAAGGTTTTGCGATGTATGCAGGATTGGGTGTGCCATTTCAGCTGAATACCATACGTTCAATGGCGTTCAACCAAGAGATTCGCCCATGAGTTCACATGGTCAACAGACAAGTGATGATGCCCACATCCCTCTCCCCATTCCATGACGCCCGCGGGACTTGAACCCACGACTAACATAAACTCCACAACATGTAGGAAGGGGAACTCTCTCTTTAGTTCTCACTCATCTCAAAATAGTAGTCATGAGTACAATACAAGTCCCTTTTACAGATGAAAGGGCATAGTGATGTCCCAGGATCAGGGCATCATGCATTGCATTACACGCAAAGCGATAGAATCAATATGACTAAAAGTAAAGAAAGTACAAAACTAAACCTTGATGCTCATGCTCCTGCACCACTCCCTTTGAAAAGTCACCATATAGTTCCTATAGTGGAAGAAGTCAGGATTAATTTTATGAAAATGGCCTTCGTGATCCATTCGTCCTCGACCTTCGGTGCGGCGTACGTATGTGCGTACAAGGATCATAGACGCCCACCGTCGAGCGCTCGTATTCTATCCAGGCGAATTTGTCTTGGTGTATCAACAGAAAGCACACCAACAAGGAACGGGTAACAAGCTCCAGATCTGCCGCTTCGAGCCTTTCCCCTTGCCCTAAGCAGAGGGCCATCCTGTTCGCACCCATGTCGATTGCTTTGATGAAGTCCTCGACTCCGAGTTTGACGTTCATTGTCCGGTGACTACAACCGCCTCCTCATTTGGTGGCACGACTACCAAATGAGGCCAAGGACACAAGGATCACTGAGGCCACTTTTCATCACATCATATGACGATTTTTCTTTGGGGGTAGGGGGAGTAATGCAAGAGCATGAGCATCGAGGGATATTTCAATAATTTCTTTATTTTTAGTCAGTTTAATTCTAGCACCTTCCGATAATGCCACGCGTGATGTTCCGCTATTGTAACATCACGAACAATTCCCTTGGGGGAGAGAGATAGTTACCCTTCTTAAATGTTGTCGTTGTTGTTGTCTAAGTCTATCTTAGTCGCTTCCGCACCTACACATCATTTTCTCACAAGGCCAAATAAGTAGTTGACCATAAAATCTTGTGGAAAAATTTGGTATTGAAGCTTCCTCCCTCACCCATTTAAACTTGGCTTACTGCTCCAACTTTTTCTCTCCACACTACCTCCTCACATTCATTCCTTAAGAGTCTTTATTTTCTACTTGAAAATCCCCAAAAACCTCATCCCCACCCCCCCACCCCCACCCACACACACCCACAGACACACACAGAGTCAACTTACCCATGTAAATGTACATTGCCCATCCTTACAATCGACATTATCCACCACTCACTCACTAACTCGAAATTATGATTGGTGAGCTATGTACTCTCAAACATGAAAGAAGTCCCTACTTAATCAGATATCTCTATTTTTCCCACTTCCAAAAAAAAATATATTACACAATATATGGAGTTGCTTTAGGTTCTCTCATGTTACCATGTCATGGTGAGATATTATTTCCCTGTCCACTTTCATGATTTGTAGATTTGTATGTTACAACTTATATTATACCCTAGGTCTAGAACTCTGCACACAAAGACAAAATAGTTAAATATATAAACTTCTGCACTTAATAAACACAATACAGTGACCACACTAGACATATTTAATGGAGCTTTAAAAACAAAGTAGAATTTCAAATTCTGCATACAAGTGAAAGAAGCTATAAGAAAGAATCAGAAAGATACCTCCGTTGTCAAGAATGTACTAAATGATCGGCCGCTAGTGCCTTCTGATGGTCGATCCTGAAATGACGTATCTTCAGAGCCAGAAGAATAATGCAGTTCAGATATGGGATGTTTAGGACACCCCAAAGAAGATGAAATCTGGAAGACACAAAATGGCAGTTCAACATAACACATCAAAAAATAAATAAAAAGGGTTTCTAAACTTTAATACGTCCCTAATATTTATTATACTTTAGTACCACGTGCTAAACTTATTGACTTTGCCCCAATTTCGTTAAGGGCTGCCACGTGGCATTTCAATAACAAAATGATTTAAAATTTTAAAAAGACAATATCAAACCAAAAAAAAAGGAATGACAAAAAATAACACAATAACTAAAACTAAAAATTAGAAAACCACTCCCCCCCAACCCTCCACCACCTGCATCCAACCTTCACCATCTCCCCCGAAACTCCGCTTAACACAAATAAACCCGATTTGATCAATCTCATTACCCCAGGCATTAGGACTGCATCAATTTTAACGGTGGGTTTAGGGTTTTCAGGAACAATTCGACGGACTTCTTGTACTTTTTGTGTGTTTTGACTGAAAAGGCCTTCCCTTCACCAATTGCAGTGCATTTCACTTTCTTGGCTGACTTGGGGTTTGATTTGTTGAATTTTGGGGGAAGAAAATATTGGAGAAAGTACTGCTTTTGAGAAATTAATGAGAGGTTGTCCATTTTGGTGGTGGGTAAGGTAAATGGGGAAGAAACTTAATAAGTCATTATTGAAGCTTCTCTGTCATTCAAGAAAACTTCTCTGATTAGATAGAGCATTTCCATTATAGAGCTAATCACACTGCTCTCTCTCTTTCCTGCCGGTACTGTCAAAAGTGAGTGACTGTTCATCGGAACTGTTATAGTCCGAATACTCATAAGGTTGGGTCGACGCCTGTCTCCCCTCAAACTGTACTTGCAAGTTTGAGCCATTATGGCTTTGGGGCTGACCCTGGCAACAAAGAAGGAATCCATAAAAACTTAGGATCCGACACCATCACTTTTTCAAAAACCGTTTTAACCGCTGGTTTGACCAAATTCAATACTGGAGCACCAGTTCACTGATATTGAAAGCGCCTTTTGTCAAAGAGACGCAATGAAAAAGGGAACCGATACTTCAACTAGAGGAGCGACCTGTTGGTTCACCAAACTCGAAGAACAAGAAACGGAAGCACGCTTTGGAACAACCACAAAAGGGGGATTCCCCGGGTATTTCTAAAGACGGAGACGTCAGAGAGCCATTTGTTTTTTGTCTATGGGATTTTGAACTTCTTTTTGGTTTTTTTAATGTTTTTAATTGTTTATTTTTAAAATAGTCATGTGCCAACTGTTAACTTTGACAGCCCATTAACGAATTTGGGGCAAAATCAATAAAAATAGTGAGTAGTACTAAAGTCTAATAATCGATATTAGCGAGGCATTTAAGTCAAAAGGACATTGTTTTACAATACAAAGATGTAACTTCATCATCCTTGATACATAATCCAGGTGGTTGTGAGGCACAAAGTACCAGTCTTTGCATCAAATTCAACTTAATAAGAACAGCACATAAATGTAGAGAAGGGATCAATAAATTTATGAAGTGATGTGACTTCATTGGTTTCAATTTGAAATTCAAAAAAGGCCTAATAATAGTACTAAAACCTAGAACCTTGCTAACGACTACTTGACATTGTCTAAATATTAGGCAGGTCTATGAAGGAGAAATATCAAATGCAGATTAAATTTGGAGCTTGGTGAAATGTTGATACTTAAGTTGTGATACATTCACGAACTTCACTATTGATTGATAATAAACGTCCAAGTCATTGAATTATTACTTTTTTATCAATAACAAAAAGTTCCATTAAAAAGCAATAGAATATACAATTTAACAATCTGTCCAAAAGGCCGAATTACATTTCTGATAAAAAGAGTATCCATACATATGCTATTGCCGAATTACGTTTCTGATAAAAAAGAGTATCCATACATATGCTACTATTCCAAAATAGAGATAAAAGAGCCCATGGAGTTGATGAAAACTTGAGTGAGGTTGACACGAAATTCTTGAATGCAGACAATTCCGTTATCAACAAAGATTAATATATTTGAAGAGAGTGTCACCTCTCCCGAGTTCTAACGTACTCTCCGTGGACTTCCAGATTACATAATCAATATTTATCTCAAGTCGTAATACTTTGAAAAGTGTGCCTTACATCATCTTATCTAGTGATAGATTCCTTAGGAAAAAACTAAGAGCATTAAAAGACATTGGACAAAAGGCGTAAAAGGAATACTCTAGAGGGCATCAATCCCCTTAGAGAATGTAATACCGCTACTACGTAACTAATCAACAAACTAAAGAAAAGAGGGGAAGAACTAAGGGGATGGATGCCCTAACACTCTCGTATTTGCATCATCCCCTCTTCTCCTTGTGGCCATGTCTAATCAACTCTTTATGGAGCAAGTATTTCGCTTTGCTTAGGAACGCCCCGACAACCATGAATTGGTTCAAAGATGTGCCAAATGAATCTCGAAAAGAAACAATGAGTTATGAGATGGTTGATGTCCTCCACTTTGCAACACACACTAACTGGGTGAAAAACACCAATTAGGACGCTTCTTTTGCAGCAAATCACATGTATTAACCCTTCCATGGGTGACCAAGCACGAGAACACTTGCGTTTTTTATGGGAATAGGACCTCATATTAGTTTTCCTTTTATTTTCGTTCTTTTAATTTCTTTTATCTCTTTAATTGATCTCTAGGCCTGTTTGGGGCTAATTAGGTATATTTTTGTTAATACTTGTCCTTTTTAGTCATTTAGGTAAGTACTTGGTTAGCAAGTATTCACCCACATATAAATATTCATGTGCTCCTCATTTGAGGACACTTCTCCATTTTTGAATATAAGATATTCTTTTATTCTCTCTCTAGAATTTGTATTTGTTTTATTTTGAAACTTTGACGTGTAGTTTATGTCAAATTGGTATCAGAGAGAAGTGTTGTTCCCTCCAATTGGAGTATTAGTGTGTAGATTATCAACAAATCGTACACTACGCTCTCGATGGCCCCAAAGAAATTAAATCGATATCGAGAAGAGATTAATCAAGAATTGAGATAAAAGATTGATCAACAAACCCTATAATTCAACCAAAAATTTGATGCCCTACTCTGCCCCCTCACCACCATGAATAAACCAAAAGAATCAAACCCTCGAAGACCCGGGAAAGAAACCGTCGACCAAGAACATGGGCCTGACCCACTTCCCGAAAAAACAAGGAATCCAGACCCTCTCGCCCCGGCCGGAATCTCCGACCTCATCGGCTGACTAATGAACCCTGATCCCAGCCCCTTCCGACCTTCCGGCCTTCCCTCCCCTTTATACCACCGCGGATAGCCTTGTGACTCCGGCAGATATTTTGACATTTCAGGCCCCCGACCCTTTGACCCACTTATGTTACCCCACCCACCTCCCCTATCACATCATACACCTTCCCACCATGACCTCTCCCTACTTTATACCAATTCTTTCTCATCCTCAAATGCTGGAGACACCCACCGCAGCGTCTTAGAGTGGATACCTCCCCCTCCACCTGGTGCTCCTCGCTTTGTGTCATTACGGGACAGCCAATGCTTCTATTGTGATGAACGTGGCCATTTGATTGGCACGTGTCCGCAACCCTCCAACACCTCCAATAGCCCAGCATGTACCTCCTCCTCATCCACCACCTGTCCAGATGCCGCCATTGCCTGCCGCCACTGCCAGCTAATTATACTGTACGTGTGCCAGGTGAAGTGATGAACCTTGACGCACAACAGGATGGAGATCCCTTATCTATGGCACTCCACCTACTTTCTCGGAGTCTCCACAGCGATATACGGATTGACGTTCCGATGTTCGATGGACGATTCTCCCCCGATGCCATGATTCATTGGTTAGCTTCTATGGAAACAGTCTTTAATTAAAAGAGGGTTAAGGATCACTCTTGTGTTCTGTTTGTTGCAACAAATTTCAGGGATTCGCCTGAGTTTGGTGGAATAATCTTTGTTATCGTCGGACAACAGTCAGGTTACCCCCTATTCAGACATGGCCAGAGCTGAAGGTCGCTCTTCAGGCCTCATTCATACCACTGACATCCGAGTGCGACCTTTTTGCTCGCATCCAATCCCTCCGACGGGAGGCATCTACTGTGGTGGAGTACACAAAGCAGTTTTAGCTTGGCTCGTCTTCCCGAGAAAGAGGATCGACGGATCAGCCGCTATATTTTGGGTCTCTAGCCTTACATTCGGCGCGATCTGGGATTACAACCGACCTTTCTGAAGGCGGTTTAGTATTCTACTAAGGTAGAGGTTACCACATGGTACCAACAGCTTCACCATCCTCCCGAGCTCCACTTTCGTCAGTTCCTGCTTCTGCTCTTACTCCAGTATTGGCTCCCTCTACTACTGCCCCAATCAACTCTACTACCCTAGCGACGTCACATTCGGGTCCTCCCACATTTAGGTGCTACAATTGTGGCACCGTTGGACATCGAGCTTCAGACTCTCTTCCACGTAACCATGCCCTTTTAGCGATGGAGCACCCCCCAGATTATCTTGATGAGTCTGAGGAACCTCCTCACCATGCATTGATTACCATTTTGGAGCCTGACTCAGTGGGCATCCCTCTCTGAGTTTCGGACGAACTCTTTTTTGGAGGGAGGGAGTGCTGGGAATAGGACCTCATATTAGTTTTCCTTTTATTTTAGTTCTTTTATTTTCTTTTTTCTCTTTAATTGGTCTTCAAGCATGTTTGGTCTAATTAAGTATATTTTTGTTGATACTTGTCCCTTTTAGTTATTTAAGTAATTACTTGGTTAGCAAGTAATCTCCCATATATAAATACCATATACTCCTCATCTAACATTTCTCCATTTTTGAATGCAAGACATTCTTCTCTAGAATTTGTATTTGTTTTGTTTTGGGCCTTTGACGTGTCGTTTACATCAAATTAGTAGAAATTCCGACTGATGAAATTTAATTTAAAATGGCGCAAAAGCTTGCAAAGATGATAAATTAGTAAGGAATCTGGACTAAGACTTACACGGCCTCCCCCACCCCACCCCTTGACAAGTTTCCACCTTCTCACATCTTTGACCCCTTGATTTACAAAAGCATCAATCGACAAATAATTTAAGGCAACAATGTGTTCAATCTCATTATCTTTGAGATTTTTTCGGAAGGTTAAGTTCCAACTTCCAAGACATTGATCCATTGGGCATTTAATAAAGATCTGCAATTTTATGACTTTGGTTAAAGTAAATGCGATAAAGAAAGGGGTGTTTCAGAGGAATCTCTCGGATAAAATCTCTCCCCCACCCACCCCCCACCCACTTTAAGGGTCACACACTCTAAGAAAAGATGAGATAGACCTCTCAAGATATAAGTCCAACGGCTATATGGGTACCTCTCTTTACCTATGGATCCCACTTATTATCGTCAGGGGGCAGTAGATACTCTTAATGATAGTACCAATAGAAATCACTCTTAAGGGAAACTCTACACAACAATTTGCCTAGGAGAGATTTATTTTTAGGTAACACAAGTGTTTAGTCCCATTTATAAAGATGTGTTTCCCCCTCATCCCAAGTTCTTTATTTTTGCTTGGCGGGTCCTGTTGTAACAAAACATGAGAATTAAATGGAGAGGCATGAGAATAGTTGATAACAATTTGATATTTACATGCTATTAGAGATAGCTAGGGATCGAGTACATTTCGAAAAAAACATAGGGTAGGTGCCCATTGAAATTACTAAAGATGGGACAAAAGCCTAAAATCTGTTGTTTTTATAGGTTTTGTTTGCATAAGGTATTCCTTATTTGGTCCCATTAAAACAAATTTTCATCACGAAAAAACTATTTGCACAGGTTGTAAATATTTACTACCGGTTTTCTAATGGGACCTACAGGAGCAAAAATATTTCCTAATGAGATCTATTGGAGAAAAAAAATGTAAGACCGATTTTACTACATACTTAGTAAATGGAACCAATTGGTAAAAACCCTTTTATTTTCACTCTATAGATTGACTATTCCTAAATCTCCCCATTTTCCCTTGGTGTAACAACTTCCCATATAGTAAGATAATTTTTTTTGTCTTCCTCCACTCCACCGTACAAAAATTTCATCATTAGATTCTCAATTAACTTGGCAACTTTACCATGTAGTCTTAACACAGATAAGAAATATATAGGAAGTGACGTAAATGGCGTCAATGGAAGGAAGAAAAGATAATTCTCTCTATAATCAAATCTCAAAATATGGAAGAATGACCCAAATGAGTCTACATAGGGGGTATTTATAGGAGGAAGGTAGCTTAGGCTCCAAGCTACAGAAGTAATTACAAATATGTCCCTATTAGCCTTTTGCTACTTCCTCCCTATAATACCAAACAAACAACTAATAAAAGAAAATATATCAAATAAAAGAAACAAAAGAAAATAACAAAAATACAATAAAACCCTAAAATTACTAAAAATAATCATTCTTCATTCACATCATTCTCTCCGCCTTCGAAAAATTCGCCTCGAACTTTAAAATTTGAGGTTGAAATGCAAAAATGTCCCAAAATTGCGGAAGAGACAAAAGTTGAGGGGCCAAAACGTAATTTCTGAAAATAGAAAGAAATTTCTTGAATTCTTAAGGCTATCTTCATGTTTTTCCTCATGCCAATCATCAAAAATATCAACCACCCGGATCAAAAACCAAGGTTTTGATGTGAAACCCTAGTTCTTGAATACTTTCAGGCGAATCTTGGAGGGGTCGGGGTAAAGAAACGTATGTTCTTGAATGGTGGGAACAATTTCTTGAATTTTTTGGTGGGTCTTGAATTGTGAGAGGGGTGGATTGTACCCGGGTTGGCAAATTTTGCATCGGAGAGGAGGTGGACTATCCAGCCGGTGCTGGAAGGGGGTTGTCAGGGCTGATTGGGCTGCGTGGGCCCAGTAAGTGCAGTGCAACAGTCGTGGGGCTGCTATCAATCACCGGAAATGAGGTAGGAGGTGATGTCGACGCCGGCCAGCCCTCTTGGGTGTAAATCTGACGATGCGGACCCCAGATCGGGGCGGTAGGAGTGTCGGGGTCTGCCAACGTGAGATTCAAGCCTGTTTGTTGACATTGCAGGTACGATCGGTGGCGACTGTGATACTCGGGGGTTAGGATGTGGGTTTCGGTGGACTGGAGGGTGGGGGGGGTTGGGGTGGAAGTGTTTTGGGTCGGGGATGGAGCTGTTTGGGGTTTCGGTGGTGAATGGGGTTGTGTCGGGTCAGGGTTACTGAACAGGGGTTGTTTTGGAGTATTCCGGCCAGCTAGTTGTGGCGGTGGGATGGTGAATCTTGGTGTGGATGTTGGTGAAATAGGGTTAGGGTTTTGATTTTCTTGGGGTAAGGGGCTGAAATGAGTTGCGGAAGCGTGAGTGGAGGGATTTGGGGGGCTAGGGTTTTGGTTTATTGAATTAGGGTTAGGGTTAATGAGGGTGGGTGGTCGGTGGTGCGAGGTGGTTGCCGGTGGAGGAAGTCGCGCATTAATCTCTTCCATTTGGACCTTCATTTGATTGATGGCTTTCATGATTTGCTCAAAAGGGTACGGCGCGGAGGTGTTCATCCTTTCATGAACCCACGTGACGTTGTTTACGAGTTTTTGTTTTTTTACAACAACAACGGGTGGGAGCGACTAAGATCTGATACCAATTGACGTAAATGACGTCAACGGTATGAAGAAAAGATAATTCTCTCTCAAACTCTCTCTAATCAAATCTCAAAATATGGAAGAATGACCCAAATGAGTCTACATAGGGGGTATTTATAGGAGGAAGGTAGCTTAGGCTCCAAGCTAAAGAAGTAATTACAAATATGTCCCTATTAGCCTTTTGCTACTTCCTCCCTATAATACCAAACAAACAACTAATAAAAGAAAATACATCAAATAAAGGAAACAAAAAAAAATAACAAAAATACAATAAAACCCTAAAATTACTAAAAATAACCCTCATTCTTCATTCACATCAGGAAGGCTACTCAAATCTGATTGAATGAGGGTCAATTTACCTCATTTGGAAAGGCAACTCTTCTTCCAATTATCTAGCCACTTTTTCACCTTATTCACAATTGGATTCCAAAACTCAACGGTTAAAAGAGTGCCTCCCAAGGGGAGGCCAAGGTAGCAGAGCTCTCTCTAGTAGTCACTCATCCTCTACATTTATTCCCATCAATTAAATCTTTATTAATCATCACTAAGTTTGTGACATTATTATCTGTCTTCCCACATGTGAGGGTGGTGAGAACATTATTGTCATTATTTAACTAATCTCCAAAAGCTTGAGCTTTTGTAAGGGCAAGTGATCTAAATAATGCTCATGAAAAAGAAATAGCCAATTTTTGTATCAACTATACCGAGGATCAATAACACACATATTGTCACTGAAAAAAGAATACATACAGGTTCTTTCATAATGTCAGAGCATATAAAAAACGACTGGGAAGATGAATGCCCTCCAACGATATTCTGCTAGTCTTCGTTCATTTCTTTCCTGACTAAGTTGGAAATGCAAAGAGATCAACTTCTCTTCAAGTTCTGAAACTGTGGACTCCAGTATTGCAATACTCGACAATAGTTCCAGAACCTACACAATGATGAGAACCAATATAAGATATCCAGCTAACTAACTTAATCATGGCGGGGCAAAAAAAATATAAAAATGTCTTAATGGCCTTTGAAATCCCAACGAAACTTGATATTCATATCACAACTTCACCAGTACTAAACTTTATCCATGATTAAAGCATTTCAACTCATTTAACTTCACGCATTTGTTTACGAAGTCGAAAACATCTTGAAAACAATTTCTTTTATTAGAGTTCGGGACAAAGGGGTGCAAAAATTGGCGAGTCGCCTGGTTAGACTTTCTCTACTTTTCTGGTTTTACATTGACTTCAATTCTTTTGTTTTGGGGGGGGGGGGGGGGGGGGGGGGGAGTGAATAGATAAATTCCACCCAAAATGAGGTGAAGATGGAGCTCCACACTACTGTTCTCATAGACTATATTTACAATCATGCATCACAAAAGTAAAAATAAATTTAAAAAAAAAAAAATTGATGGACAAAATGTAACGTCTCTGCCTTCTTTAGCCTAAAATCTATCTATATACTTGCTGTACCAAAGGTCAAGATGTCCACTCTCTTTTCTTTAGCCTAAAATCAATCTCTCGTAAATAAAATCGCTGTTTTAAATAATCCAAATTGATCATGGAAACTAATATGTTTTGCACATCGAGTTACTACGTCGAAGCATATATAATAATCAATCTCAATATTGTTAAGATAAATAAACTTACCTGAAGTGGTAGGCATGATTGACTGAACAATGTTGCAGCAGTTTTCTCAATAGCATTTTCCAGAATTGCATGAAGTTCTGTCTCTTCTTGTAGTTGTTGCTGTAATTGTTGTACCTATAACAAAGTCTTCCATTAGGGAGTATAGTAACATGTAGCATCTTAAAACTATAAAATAATTTTTTATAGTTAAATACCTACACAATATGGTATTCTAGACTTTAGTACCTCTCACTAATGTTTATTGACTTTAGTACCTTTCCATTAAAGTTAACGAACAATTTTCAAGCACATGAAAAATCATAAAATTAACTAAATAATCAACATTCTTTCTGATTTTTTTAATTATTTTGAATTCCAAAAGGTCGCATTTTTGTCACATGACCGTTAAAGTTAACGAAAAAGGTATTAAACTCCATAAACATTAGTGAGATATACTTAAGGCTACAAACCCATATTATGGAGACATATAACCCAAAATAAACAATAAGTATGCACAAGGCTCCCGCTTAACTGCAGGACCTGTGAGAGGCGGATGTCAGCTGGCCTTACCTCATATATGGGGAGGCTACTCCCATGTCTCGAATCCGAGACCAACCGTAGCTTGGGCAAGGGCACTTACCATCGCACCAAGGTACGATAAATAAATGACAATGACATCATATGCAAAAATCCATCAAATTTGTAACTGTTCAAACATAACTTCCCATGACACAAGGCACAGAGCAAGAGAGAGGGAGGCGGGAGGGAGTAGAAACTCAATCTTTACAATTGTAGGTAAATACTTCCAGCAACTTTCAATATTAGTAGGCGTCGGCAACCGGTCCCCATGTCACCATCACGCATCTCAAGGGAACTTTTAGGAGGTCATGGTTTGTTGTTCAGCTATACGTGGCACTGAGAAGGTCCATTCCCGCAAAATACCTTGATCCAAGGAAGTCCTTTGTCCAATTCAATACTGTTTGTTCTTTGCACTGCTCAGTTTCCTTTCTCTATTTCCAAAAATACTCCAATCAATTGCTAGAAACTCGTACCAACTCTTTAAAAATGTCAAACAACTGACTTTCTTCATGTTTCCAAGATAGCCCTTAATTTTCTTCTTATTTCCAAGAGTAGGCTCCCACTATCTCAAATTCTTTTCAAAAAACTATCCCAAAGGCAATTTTTTGAAATTACAATAAAGTCAAATATGATCACTAAAACGGGGATAAAAACGGAAGAGATTACCTTGACGTCACACGAAGGTCTTGACTTTCAAATGATCGAGCGGTGGTGACCAAGGCACGTAGGTCCAATGCCATTACTCTGACGTGGATATGTGGGATAACAAAGATACGAATTTGTGCAAGGACAGAATATTATTGGTACCGAAGATGGGCACTAACTGGAAAAGTCTACCATCACAATCAAGTGTGATGAAAAGGTGAACAATTGGCCCATGCAATTTTGGTATCACAATTATCGTGCCCAACTTATTACTTGAGATTTATAGCCTAGTGAGGTGGTGGAAGATTTGTTTACGCAGCATGGAGATTTTGAAAGAGCGTCAATTGGGTCAAGAAGCACCACCAAGTAATGGGAGTTGCATAATAAGGTACACTCTAGATAATGTTTGTGCTGCCTATATGGACTATAATATTATTAAATACCCAACATGACCCATAGAACTTTATCAGTCTACTTGAAGTACAGAATGTAGAGTCTCTCTCTCTCTCTCTCTCTCTCTCTCTCTCTCTCTATATATATATATATATATATATATATATATATATATATATATCATAAATCAAAGATACAGAGTCTGGAGGAAAATGTCCTCTCCCAATTACATATAGAATCATTAACGGAAACTAATATAAGCCACTTTTCGTATCAAATAAAAAAAATTACAACCGACTTATCTGAAGCCCAAAACCAACCCTGAAACAAGAGCCAAGCCCAGAAGCCGCTATAATTATGATCTGAGAAGAATTCTGAACCTTGCAAGCTGCTACTACCCCACCACTCTCTAGTTCGCTATAATGGATGAGAAGTATTCTGCGAAAATTTGCTGAGGCGGCAATTAATTTGATTCTTCCCCATCAAAACTCTCTCTATCTCTCTCACCTAATATCATCAAAGATTCTATCATTCCATTTTAATCAAAACAACCTACGGCTTTCCTTTCTTTTGTCAATACCGAAATCTCACCATTTCCATGAACACCGGCTCTACCAGGTATCAAACCGCAGATTTCCCGCTCAGAAAACACCTTATTCCATAGAAATGATAAATAAATTAAACAACAAAGGGGAAGATGCTCCAGATTTTCGTTCGTTTTTAAAAACCTTGGGAAAAGAAACATCGTATGTCTCCTCTTTTGCAACATATATGAGGGTAGTATTCCCAATGTTCGTTTTCTGGTGGGTGCAATGAGAATATCACAACGCTGATAAAAGAGAGAGAGGGTATGAAGACGTAACCTGGACAATAGTTAGAGGAACAACACTGCAGAGGGACCACTCGAAAGTAATGGCCAAGGGGGTGAAAGAATCAAGCACGCTAACTAAGAAATAAAGAAGGCAGACACTCCAAATACCATGAATGTGGCATTAATATTAATGGCTCTGATAGACCAAAACATAATCAAATGACTATTTCCGCATGAACAGGAATGGTAGATATGGAGCAATATTAATATGAAAGAGATGTAGTTGCTGGAGTTATAAAGCAATGCTAACAACTTCGCCTAATGTGAATGTCATTGTCGTGTAATAAATGAGAGATACGGTGTTTGTAGAGTGAGGCTTATTGAGGACCTCCCCATGAAGTGACGGGAATTAAATGAGAGCGAACGGCTCTCATCAGGACATTTAATGAAAGAATTGCGTATTTTGGGTTCCTTCAGTTGTTGAAAAGAGGACCAACAAGATCTTGTTATCTATCCTCTAAGCCGAAACCCTCGAGAGGTTCCAAAAGGAGGGCTCTCGAGTGTTTCTTAATCCGAGTGGTTAATTATAAGCAGCGAGAAATAATAGCGATGAGATTGCACTGCATTCAATTCATTTGTCTTGGTAAGCCTATGCACTCTGACCTTGGGGATGACACCCTGAATGGTCATATGTTGCTTGAACGCAGCTATCGTGCTATTGTCAGTCTCCGTTAGCACCCTAACCGTAGGGGATTAAGCTGCTCCAGAGAGCTATTCGAGTTGTACTGTGGGTCTCAGTTAGAACCCTCACCATAGAGAATGACACCTTGTGTGGTCAATTGTGAAGGTCGGTTAAGGCCTTTGAGCTTGGGGTCTCGGTTAGCACCCCACGCTTTTTTGGATTTGGGAAATGCAGGCAGGTATTCACCTTGTAGTGAGCAATAAGCACAAAAAAAAATGACATGAAAACGAGAAAGAAAAAAACTACATTTTAGTAGCAACCCCTATTAGAGGTTGTGGAATGAAGCTTGGAAGGTAAGGAATTAATATATAAACGAGGGGGGAAAAAAGGACTTGCAAAAAAAAGAATCCATTGCACAAAAAACACTTTCTAGGGTCTCTTTTCCCCTGAACCAAATAAACCCACAAAAAGATTTGAAGAAAACAGCAACCCCTATTAGAGGTTGTGGAATGAAGCTTGGAAGGTAAGGAATTAATATATAAACGAGGGGGGAAAAAAGGACTTGCAAAAAAAAGAATCCATTGCACAAAAAACACTTTCTAGGGTCTCTTTTCCCCTGAACCAAATAAACCCACAAAAAGATTTGAAGAAAACACACAGGAGATATTACCCAAAGACGCCGAAGGAAAGTAGGCTTCTTGATGTCACAGAAATTCTGTACAACCGAAGAAATAAGGATTTAAGGTCCCCTACCAACAATCTTCACATAAATGACAATATCCCATCATCCGACCTCAAACAATGTATGCAATGAGAAAGAGTGTCGCATTGAAATGAATTTCCATGGATTTCTAAAGTAACTCAATTACAGAATCTAGGAGTATCGTCCATCACTTTTTAAACCGTACTTGCTCTTAATTATAGAGTACCATAATGATCCTCTCTCAACAAAAAAATCCCCAAAGCCAATTATCAGCAAACCACTATAGTTTAATCTCGAATTTAATACCAACCCGCCACCCAAACCCCTTTTCTGACACAAATCCTTCCATTCCCTTCTATATTCTTCAACTGCTTTGTTAGCTGCAAGAACATGATGAAATGTTTCTCTAGCTTTAACAAGAACATGATAAAATCCCAAATGCTGCTTTCAGTGCATTGTAAATCTACTGTTGAATAATGTAAACAAGTCATAGACAGCCTATATTAATTACTTACATGTGCTTTACACTCCAATTAAGACAATATGATATAATTATGGAGATGCTATCCATGCATATGAAGTTTGATATCATATATATGCAAAAAGCTCGTGCAAGTTTGATCTCATAACAAACACAAACATATATCAAAAAGTTTGATGTCATCATAGACACAAACAAGGAAAAGCAACATTACAGTCATTTTCAAGGAGGAGAGATGCTTACATCTTGTTCAAGTTGGAATCTGTAAGTATAAGCACTGCTATTTGTATAGGATGACCCACAACTTTCAGCTTTTCCACTGTAATTGTTTACCTGCAAATAAGTAAATGATAGTATCCATTGTTGATGAAAGATGCAATGTGACGAGAACCATGGAAGGAGAAACATGGAGATGTACAGTATAGTACTTAAGGATGCAAGCTGACAGAGTTGTTTGTGAACAACCCGAGCTTGGCTTATTTGTAAGAAAACGAACCGAGCTCCGTTTAGCTCATTTGAAAAATCGACTTCAATTAGCCTAGTCGAGCTCGACTCGTTTCCTCTCGAGTTCGGTCCCTTCATTAAGCAAACGAACCAAGCTCGAACTTGATCTCATGTTCAATTAGGCTCATATCGAGCTCTACTCTGTTCGTTTGCAGCCCTGATATTAATTTTCCTTCCATCCCAAATAAAGAATTCTATTTTCCTTTTTGGTCCATCTTGAACTAATAACCATGTTTCTAAAAGTAGTACCCCCTCCATCCCAATTTTAAAAGTCATCATACTTTCCTTATTAAGTCATCCCAGACTAGTCCACTTTCCTTTTTTGGAACCATATTCCACGATAAAAGGTCGTACCACAAGGCTCCCGCTTAACTGTAAAGTCTGGGATAAACAGATGTCGGTTGGCCTTACCCCAATATATGGTGAGGCTGCTCCCATGTCTCGAACCCAAGACCAACCATATTCCAAGATAATGATTAAAATTAATACTGGATCCTTAATTTGGGACGAACTTAGTATATAAAACAAAGTGAGGTTCTAAAATTACCCATCCCAGCACTAGCCCTAATGGCGGAGCCAGGAATTTATTCTGCGTGGAACACAAACCATTGCCGCTTTAGGATTATTTTACGTTTTTACGAATATTTAATCAATAATTTGTATTTTTAGACAATTATAACTCAAATAAAACATTAACGGATACAATAGCACAAATTCAGTACTTCGTCTTGTATTCGAGATGTTGTATTTGATTGAAACAAAAACAGAATCATTAAATTATGAAGGAGGGAAATGAAAAGTGAAAGATACGTGTGTTTTGAAGCTTTAAAGTAAAAATTACATATTTTTATCCTCAACTTTAAAACTAAACATATTTACCATCACATGTATCTTTTTTCCGAAAATGCTGGGGTGGGCACTTGCCCACCCTAATCACCAAGAAGCTCCGCCACCCATAAGAGAGAGCAATGATTCCAAAAGTAATTATAATTCTTAAAGAGGATAAATTTGGAAAGTAAACTCTTTCCTTAAAATGTTTCAATGAACTGTGTGTGTGTGTGTGTGGGGGGGGGGGGGGGGGGGAGGGGGGTGCTCACCTCTGAGAAGTTATCATCAAGATTTTCATCAACATGATCCAACTGTGTCTCACAATATCCCACCCCCGAGTTTGAGCATTTCAAAGCAGAATCACTCCTACACAAACAAAAACAAACCAACCTCTAGTCAGTAACAAAATCACCATTAAAACCACTCACAAAACTAAAACCCAAAATATAATACTCACAAGCTCAAGGAAGAACACACAACTGGTGAATCACACATTGTGTAAGCTCCTCAGAAATTATACCCATGCCAATCAAAACCCTTTAAATGCTTGTCCCATCAACAATCATGTCACAAAAAAACATTCCCAGTTTCTGCTTTATGAAATAGAAAATAGAAAATATAATTAAAATCTAAGAGTTGATACTGCACATGTAAAGAAAATAAATACAAGCAAGCTAATGAATGTCCAGCTACCAATAATTTTTTCAGCATCAATAATTATTTTGAGTCACATGTGTAAATTTCAGCACTTGGAAAAAGGTAGTGGAGAAATAATTAAATTTTGGGAAAATTACACTAAACCCCCTGAACTATTTCGGGGTTACAGATCACCCCATCATCTAAAAAAACCCGATTAAGTACCCTAAATTTTTACGAAATATTTTCGGGTTTCACTGTTTTGGGGTTACAAAATGTCGAAGATACCCCTAGTGTTTTTTTAAAACTTTAAATGGACCGAATCGCCCTCTTCCAAAAACCCCTACAAATCAAAATTTATAATTATACCCACTCAAAGAGGAAATGGAGAAATAATTAAATTTAACCCCTTAAGTATTTCAGATTTACGGGTCACCCCCTCGTCTAAACAAACTAGACAAATTACCTACTAAACTTACGACCTATGACAATGAACCCAAATTTTCGGGTTCTCACTGTTTCCGGGTTGTAAAATGTCTAAAATACCCCTACTACTTTCTAAGACTTTGATTGGACCAAATTGCCCTCTTCCAGAAAACATTACAAATCAAACTTTATACCCTATTCAAAATCAAACACACAAAAACACACACTCAACGGAAAAAAAAATCGGGTTTTCTCTTTTGTGGGGCTGTAAAATGTCTAAATACCCCTAGTATCTTTTAAGACTTGGAATTGGCTAAATTGCCCTTTTCCAAAAACAACTCAACTCGACAAAATCTTTTCTCAATTATTTGAAGTCGGCTTTCTTCCAAAAAAAACACTACAAATCAAAATTTATACCCACTCAAAATCGCACACATATATCAGGAAAAAAAAACAAATTTTGTTGTTTTCTCATTGTGGGGTTGTAAAATGTCAAAAATACCCCTAACATTTTTCTAACACTTCAAATGGACCAAATTACCCTCTTCCAAAAACAACTACAAATCAAAATTTACACCCATTGAAAATCAAACATAAACACAAACCCATCTGGAAAAAAAATAGTATTAAACCACCTTTTCAAAAAGTATTGTTCACGTGAGTCAAAAATAATTATTGACAATTATCAGAAACCCATCAATCAAACTAAAACTACAACCCAAAATAAAGTTAATTCTAAAGTTTTATGAGGAAATGATTACCTCAAAGATTGGGAAAATGATTAAAAAAAAACAGGAAAGTAGAAGTAAAAAGGTACAGTAATAAGTTTCAAAATCACACACTAACGCACACAAATATCTTAGAAAAAACCCAAATTTGGGGGTTTTCTCATTGTGGGGCTGTAAAATGTCTAAAATACCCCTAACATTTTTTTAACAGTTCAAATGGACCAAATTACCCTCTCCCAAAAACAACTACAAGTCAAAATTTATACCATTGAAAATCAAACATAAACACAAACCCATCTGAAAATAAAATAGTATTAAACACATGACTCAAAAGTAATTATTCATAGTTATTCGAAACCCATCAATCAAACAAAAACTACAACCCAAAAAAAAGGGTTAATTCTAAAGTTTATGAGGAAGAAAAACCCAAAAATTGGGGATTTCTCATTGTGGAGCTGTGAAATGTCTAAAATACCCCTAGCATTTTTTTAACACTTCAAATAGACCAAATTACCCTCTTCCAAAAACAACAACAAACCAAAATTTATACCCATTGAAAATCAAACATAAACACAAAACCATTTTGAAAAAAAATAGTATTTAACATGCGACTCAAAAAGAATTATTGACAATTATCAGAAACCCATCAATCAAACTAAAACTACAACCCAAAAAAAAAGGTTAATTCTAAAGTTTATGAGGAAATAACTACCCATTCATAATCACACATTAACACACATCTCTAAGAAAAAGCCCCAAATTTGGGGGTTTTCTCATTGTGAAATTGTAAAATGTCTAAAATACCCCTAACATTTTTCCAACACTTCAAATGCACCAAATTACCCTCTTCCAAAAAATAACAACAAATCAAAATTTATACCCATTGAAAATCAAACATAAACAAACACAAACCCATCTTGAATAAAAGAAGTTATTGATAGTTATTAGAAACCCATCAATTAAACTAATACTTCAACCCAAAAAAAAGTTAATTCTAAAGTTTATGAGAAAATGATTACCTCAAAAATTGGGAAAATGATTATAAAAAAGGTACAGTGATAAGTTTCAGAGCTTTAGATATTTGCACCTCTATAATACAAGAAATTAAAAGATGGGTTTTTTTTTTCTTTCTAAAGAGAGTTAAAGGACGAAAAATACCCCCAGATGGAACCTAAAAAATTTGTAATTTTTTAGAGCATATAGAGAAAGAAAGAAGGAAAGGAACAAGAAGGTGAAAAGGATAGCAAATGTATGGGACCGGGTAGGTTTAATAAATTGCAAAGGAACAAGAAAGAGACGTTTGTATGTGTTCACATTTAAAAGGGAAAAGGAAAAGAGAGAAATAATTATGCAAATAATAGAAAGTGGAAAAGGAGTGAGAGAGAGAGAGAGACCTTTCAGTTTGTGAGTAACAAAACAATCATCACCAATGGGTGTTGCTTTTTTTTTCAAATGCTCTTTTTTCTTCGTAGCAATACTAGTGCTATATAATGTTCTTTATTCAGTAGTATAAAATTGTTATTGAAAAAGTTTTGGGGATGGATTTGATTCGATAGTATTAAAATAATATTTGATCAATGAAAATCACGAATTTGGATTAGTCGAGATTAGGGGTGTCAATTCGGGTTAGTTGTGTCATTTTCGGATCATGTTGATTTTAATTTGAGTATAAATTTTCAATATTCTTAAATCTATACAATCTAATCGTGTCATGTTCGGGTCATTTTGAGTTATTACCGTAAACGGGTTATCGTGTCAAAAATTGTCAGCTCTAGTCGAGGTGCGCTTAAAGTTGATCCGGACACTACGTGGTATGATACAAAAAAAAATAACTTGTGCCTTGGGCGAAATGTTGTGACCCTCAAAATAGTAAATATTAGAGCTCCACATGAGTATATGTATCCTATTAAATGTATGTCGAAACTCTGTCCCCACTCTTTTTCGATTCTTAATGTATGAGCTTGGAGCATATGTTATCAGGATCCTTATTATAATAAGGCTGCACTGTGTTTTAATATAAATTATTTTTCGATTCTTAACTATACTCTGTCCCCACATGAGTATAGTTATTTTTCTCTACACGCATAACTATATAGGCCTAAATGCCCACTGAAATATCCCCGGGGATTATCCTTCCCCGATCAACCTTAAACTTAGTAAGTCGTGGATTATATTTCCACAACCCGAGGACTACATCTCGTTCATATAATCACCTAAGGGTCCCCACCCTAACTTAGGAACCCTAAACCTTCAAACTCTACAATTATTTTATTTTCCTCGAAAATATATTTTAAGGGTTACACATTAAAACCCTCATCTTGCCCTCCTAAATCTCCTCAATTGGAGGACCATATACTCCTAAAAGACCCCTTATATTAACCCATGATTAACCTCGAATCAATTAGAATTGGGATCCAACCCATCCAATTCACCCTAGGAAAATTGCCTAACTTTCAGCAGGGCCGATCGATCGGCCCCTGGTCATCGATCGATCGAGGCTTCGATCGATCGACCTCTGCCAGCCAATCGATCGATCATGCTGGATTGCTTCTTCTTCGAGAAGCTATTTTCGGCCATTAAAGCTTCCCCCAAGCTTTTGTTGCCTCTCCCGACATCCTATAACCTCAACCAATAATTAATACACATATAATAAGGGTTCTAAACGTCCTAGAACCCGAAATCATCAATTAATTTCAATTAAATCCTAAGTTTCTTCAATTATGAAATTATTGGGGTTTATTCGTTTTAACTCCCGAAAATCCATTTTATCCACGAAAACCCAACCCAAAATCTTTAGGGTTTGTTTATACCAACAATGATATGAGATATTTATGCTCAAAAATAAATAAAGCAAGTAAACACTTGCCTCGTGGATATAATCCAACGATCCCGAGTCAAATCCGGCAGAGTTTGGCCCGAGATCTCCCTTTTCTCTCCTCTTTCTTCCTTCCTCTCTCTCTTATCTCTTTTCTTTCTATTCTCTCCCCATCTCCTTCCTTATATAGGGAGAAAAAAGGTTTTAACCCTTAAAAACCAAAAATGACTCGTTTACTCAATTACGAGCCCGTTTAACTCTAAAATTCTCGGAAACTCAATTTCGACAATCGGACACTCTTTTCCGACTATCTAGGCCATTCCAAGACTCACGGCGCAGTCGAAATTTCCATCCGAGGTACTTGACCGCAACTCACTATTTCAAACCAAAATAATTAAATGTGGTATTCCCATTAAAATATCATCTTCTGTCGCTTTACCCAACGGCGACACATTATTAAAATACTCCAATTCATTTACTTAATCCCAAAAGTAAATATTTCACCCATCGACAATCATCAAATCCTTGAAAATCCAAAAAATCACTTGTCCGGGGAATTCTCCAAAGTCAAATTTATACTCAATTATGGAATTTAATTATCTTCAAAAGGACGGGTTGTTACATACTCCTCCTCTTACAATGGAATTTCGTCCTCGAAATTCAGATACAACCTATACCGCCAATCCTAGAATCGCTCCAAATCCTGATACCTCAAGGGGAACGATACTAACCCAATGGTTCCCAACCATACTCTATACGGCTACCACGGTCGGAAGGTGATTCCAATAGCGTCACATCGCACACATCATTTCTAGTGCCTCACAGCATAAACTTTAACTTTAAATACTACGCCCCTTCTATTTGAGGCGGTATATAAATCAACTTACTAAGGTGCCCATACACCTTTCTAACCCGCGCACATCTGCACATCCATTGTAAACACTCGACATGTAACAATCTCTCTAAATAAGGGTCTCCTTTCCTCGGTGTAATACTCACACCTGGGTCCTCCCAACCCGTGAAATCCCACTCTTCGCAAGGTTACCCAACCAGTATTTCTATATCGGCGCCACTAACTCCATTGGACTTATATCCTAATAAGCGTACGATCTATGCGTCATCCTACCTACGCGAAATGAGTATAATCCTAAATATCCCTAGTGCCCAAGGCCTTTCTCAACTTTCGACCTTTGCTCGATTTCATGCGTGGGACGTCTCGCAAAGCGAAATCCATACAAGGAACCCTCCCGTTACACTACTCCCTCGCATTGTCGGTCATCGAGATATAGCGACCTAAGGCACACCAGCGGGACGCCCTAAATCCTACCTCGCAAATTTGCTAACGTACTTCTACTACTCTACCTTATCAATCGGGCGCCTATTATCTATTGAGATGTTACGATTATCTTGCCCAAACATTACTTCTCCAAAGTTTGCCTTTTCATTAAGGCCTGGCCATAAGCCTCAAATTAATTTCTCTAAGTCCTACCTCCACCCACCCACTTGTGGCGAGAGGACCACTTTAGTGCTTTTCCTTAGCACAATATTTCCATAAACATACCATCCTCACATGGCTCATAGTCGATAATGTTTCATCCACACTATACGACTTATCAACAAAACCAACATCCTTGCATCCTATAATATCTCTCCACTCTCGACGTCGTTAAGGTTCGTGCATGGAGCGTCTCGCAAAGTGAAATCCAAACAAGGAACCCCTTTTCACACTACTACTTAACTTCATCGGTCATGGAGGTCCGTTATTTTCAAATATGCAGCCGGGATAACCCCATCCCTTCTTTTAACAGAATGTGATCTGAACTCCCGTCTCTAACTAAGAGTCACACCACCAAGCGCTCGTACTAACTCTACGTCCTTGCGCAATCAATGATGAGTTTAAACACACAGCTCAACAAATAAGTCTTGCGGGCCTTAAATCATATCTATAAGGTCGCCACGCACTTACATCACGATAATGAAACCTCTACTAACCGAAGTTCCATCCATGCACATCACAAAGGCGAACTCAACCTGTATCCAGGTGAGATATCGCAACCATAACCCGTTCCACCCTGGAACTGCGGACACGATAGTCTTGCCATCCTTAGCCTGCTATCGCTCCGATAATACCATACTCGTATAACACATATAAAACGAGTATCACTAACCAGATATATATTTTATATTTAAAATATCAACACCCGCCTTTATGGCGAATGAAGGAAAACAAAATTCCGCTATTACGAAAAACACATAGGCATACATTATATAATGTTATCGATACCGCCACAAAGCTCAAAGCACACACACGATTCTAGGGCTAACGAACGCTGCGACTTTATCTAGCCACGCCGCTTACCAAAATTTCTTGACTCTATGCCCCATCTAAGCACCCTAATCTTGTCCTTTATTCCTACCGGGAAAGGACACCCGTGCGGCTCCGCACTCCACATCATTATTTTCATCACTGGCCTTCCTGACCATGATAAAATTATCAGCACCATCTGATACTATAACCTCTCATTTTACAATCATCTTATTAGTCCTCTTAACTTCTTCGTTAAAAGGAAACTCCACTACCGGTTTCAACAACCCTATTTCAACAATTCTCCCCATGTGGATGTCCACCCATGGGGCACATGAACACACCCACATTCTCCGTAAGTGTTAGCAACACTTTTCTAATGAGCCTATCATTCCTCGAAAGGACTCATTATTCATTGTACCTACCTCACCTCGGTACAAGGTTCACTTCTCCATAATACTCCTTATTCACTGTCGGCCCCTGGCCGAACCTTATATGAATAATCCAAAACTGCATTCCTTCCTAAACATCCTGCTCCTACGAGCAAAAATCTTCCTCAAATTTTCACGTCTGGGTATTTACATACCCCACTTTAAGCCCAAACTCCCGAGCCTTCTACTTCAACTAAGTAGTGCTACACTCACTTTGCACAACCCAACCTCAACTTATGGTCCTTATCAAAGACCCCTTTCGAACCCTTAGCTTCATTGCGAAATTCAACTCGAGTACCACTTTTTACTACGGTGGTACTGCGGTACTCATAACTACTATACTTTAGTAGTCGTTGCACCAATCCTTAACAATCGTTATAAGGGGAGTGACCTCCACGGCGGTCCTAATCCCCCAACTTCTACCAGAATCTCCAGCTAAACCCCGCCTCCGGCTCTCCTCATCACGGCCCTCCTTGGTCGCCCTTCGTCGATCGGCACATGAACGTAGAACGAGAATGCAAAAGATTTCCATAATCTCATACTATAGCCGGAGAACGAAATCTCACAAGAGAAATCAACAATCCTAATCCTGAGGCTCTATATCAAATCGAGAGCAACGCTGAAAGCATAGTACGTCCGCACAGATTCCTAAGGACACTAGAACCTGATGCTCTGATACCATCTGTGACACCCTGCCTAATAAAATACCGGGCGATCACTCCTATATCAAATTAAAATAGGAGTCTCATATGAATCATTCTTAGCATCACTGTCGAAAACCAATTTAATTACTAATAACCTATTAGGCTGGTGTCAAAATTTTACTTAACTACTCTTTTTGAACAACTACCAAATTAAAACATCCACACAGTTTATATGAATGAAACTGAAATGAAATAATTATCCGAACACTCGGTTCAAATATGATACAACCAAATCTAATGTCGCACTAAAAGAATAAATAAATGCAATTGGGCCATTGGCCCGAATATTTATACAGTACCTCCTATCTAGAGTACAAGGATAGAAGCGTCTATCGAGAACCTGCATACATCCACAGTTGTTGCAGCTGACGTCTGACTCAAAAGAAGTGTCATCCAGGCGTTCCTGTGTCTGGACACCTATATATAGCAAGAGAGAGAAAAGTAGATAAACGGGTCAGAGCCCGAGTTTTAAAAATATTTAGCAAGTGCATAAATGCCTTATTTTTAGAAAAAGGTTTTATCTCATATTTAATTTGGTATCATACTCCCATGAGATACCCCTCACCTCTCTTCTAATAGTGCACACCTAACGCACTTATCTAGAACATTCTAGTTAAGCTACCCCGCCTAACTAATCTAATTCACCCATCTACTAAAAACCTATACAACCCGAGTACTAAGGGTTAAACTTCTCTTCATTCTCAATAATGCGCTAAGTTCGTGCGTAGGGTGTCTCGCAAAGATAAATCCAAATAAGGAACCCCCCCGATACACTACTACTTGGAAGGGTTAATGGTAGAGATCCGTTAAGCCTGTAGTACAAAACTAATGTATTAATATACATATCATATTCATTCTTATATATATATCTTACGATATACATACGGATAATAACTCCCGGACTGAGGTTTATTCCATATCCATCATTATAATACACATCTGGATCTATCTCCCGGACTGAGGTGTATTCTATTCTTGTCTTTATGAGACACATTCGGATCTAACTCCCGGACTAAGGTGTATTCTATATTCATTTAAAAATGCTTACCAATTCAATTTTTTCATCTCAAAACTTTCTATTTCCCTTCTTCTATCCAGGAAATATATTTAAAGCAAGTGTTATTATCATAAAAATGCTTTTCCGTTTCATAACATCCCATTTCCCTTCTTCCATCCAGGAAATGTATTTAAAGCCATTTTATTATCATAAAATGCTTTAACCTCAGTAATGTCCCACATTATTGAAAACAGTTATGTATCATATCATATAACGCGTTCTAAGACCGCCCGTCCGGGTTTCCCACTGAGCGCGCCCCTAAATGGCTATCATCTTCCAGGGTCTATCACCAAGGCAACCTGGGAGCCTAACGAAATGTCGGGAAGCAGCCATATGCCTGCGGGAGAGTCATAACCACACCCCAATTACCTTACCATCATAGAAAAAACATACAATAATCGCTAATATGGCCTAGGACTATATCCACCCTGCATTCATTAGCCAGGAGGCATCACCTCACGCGCGAACTTCCCTTATGAAAACATTTAGAGAGGTGTGTATACATAAATTATCATTTATGAAAAATCATTTCTTTTCCATTTTGAAAACATTCATATTTTGTATTCTCAAAATCATTTTTATTATATCATATATATACTTTCATCACATAATATATATATTCCATATATTCCTCCTCGAATATACATATATATGGCCATAATTGCCAATCACATCTAGCGATGACCAATGATCCCCAAAGATTCTCTCAAAGAATCATAATCATGCAATCATATACGCATGATACTAAACCCAAAGTATTTCCTCACTTTTATAGATAATACATACCTTAATCCCATCTAAGGATTTATTGGATATCTCCAATTATACCACTTCTCACTTAAGTGAATATATATATCTATATTCCCAATTTCATCCTAATCATCTCATAAGATTTACCCAACCATAATCGATGTAGTTATTTTTCTCTACACGCATAACTATATAGGCCTAAATGCCCACTGAAATATCCCCGGGGATTATCCTTCCCCGATCGACCTTAAACTTAGTAAGTCATGGATTCTATTTCCACAACCCGAGGACTACATCTCGTCCATATAATCACCTAAGGGTCCCCACCCTAACTTAGGAACCCTAAACCTTCAAATTCTACAATTATTCTATTTTCCTCGAAAATATAATTTAAGGGTTACACATTAAAACCCTTATCTTGCCCTCCTAAATCTCCTCAATTGGAGGACCATATACTCATAAAAGATCCCTTATATTAACCCATGATTAACCTCGAATCAATTAGAATTGGGATCCAACCCATCCAATTCACCCTAGGAAAATTGCCTAACTTTCAGCAGGGTCGATCGATCGACCCCTGGTCATCGATCGACCTCTGCCAGTCGATCGATCGATCATGCGGACAGCTTCTTCTCCAAGAAGCTATTTTCGGCCATTAAAGCTTCCCCCAAGCTTTTGTCGCCTCTCCCGACATCCTACAACCTCAATCAATAATTAATACACATATAATAAGGGTTCTGAACGTCATAAAACCCAAAATCATCAATTAATTTCAATTAAATCCTAAGTTTCTCTAATTAGGAAATTATTGGGGTTTATTCGTTTTAACTCCCGAAAACCCGTTTTATCCACGAAAACCCAACCCAAAATCTTTAGGGTTTGTTTATACCAACAATGATATGAGATATTTATGCTCAAAAATAAATAAAGCAAGTAAAAACTTGCCTCGTGGATATAATCCGACGATCCCGAGTCGAATTCGGTGGAGTTTGGCCCGAGATCTCCCTTTTCTCTCCTCTTTCTTCCTTCCTCTCTCTTTTCTATCTTTTCTTTCTATTCCCCCCCCCCCCCCCCCCATCTCCCTCCTTATATAGGGAGAAAAAGGGTTTTAACCCTTAAAACCCAAAAATGACTCGTTTACTCAATTACGAGCCCGTTTAACTCTAAAATTCCCGAAAACTCAATTTCGACAACCGGACACTCTTTTTCGACTATCTCGGCCATTCCGAGACTCACGGCGCAGTCGAAATTTCCATCCGAGGTACTTGACCGCAACTCTCTATTTCAACCCAAAACAATTAAATGCGGTATTCCCATTAAAATATCATCTTCTGTCGCTTTACCCAACGACGAAACTTTATTAAAATACTCCAATTCATTTACTTAATCCCAAAAGTAAATATTTCACCCATCGACAATCATCAAATCCTCGAAAATCCCAAAAATCACTAGTCCGGAAAATTCTCCAAATTCCAATTTATACTCAATTATGGAATTTAATTATCTCCAAAAGGACGGGTTGTTACAGTCACTTATTTTAAAAACGGGTTTCCGTCAATAGGGCCCTTATAATTTGACAGTAAAAAATGTCATGTGCTTCTCACATGTCAATTTTGTAAGGGTAAAATAGTATTTACCCCTTAATTTCAAACGGTTGGTATTCTTGATCATTTTACATGCAAAATCCCTAACTTTACTGCTCAACCCAACATTCAAATCAATCTTGGAGCCAACAATCCCGTATTACAAGTTTAAAGTGAAGACTTGAATGTTTTTAAATGAAGCTGTAGTGTGCCAGTTTATCTGTTTTTTGTATGCAACTATTGTGGATGTAACTAGTTTTTGTATGAAAGTGTTTGGATGTTTTTTATTGAGGCAGTAGTGTTTCTTGTAACTATTTTTGTATGCAACTATTTTCAATTTTTTGTGTGTAATGTTCCATAGTTGGAACTGTTATTAATGTTGCATAGTTTAAACTCCTTTTAATGTAATGAGTATGGGTGTTTCTATTATATTGATTATGATTTCACAGTTACGACATTTTCATTCATTGATTTCCAAAAATTACAATCACACACATTAATTCAAATAAAGTCTCCATTTCATTCATTGATTCAAACAAATTACAATGACATGTACATGTCATTCCTCATTTCACTTCACACTTACATTTCCCACCCTCGTTCCCAGATAACAAAACCCAAATTACAAACACACACATCACCAAGACAATCCATACTAACTTATCTCTCTTCCGACTGGAGAACTCAGCTGAGTATGTCTTCCCAAATGAAAAATCCACAACCACCTTACTTAGTACGACTTGGACAAGCTAAATAGGTTCTATCAGGATTTTTTTGTGTCCATGAGGTATGTCGTTCTGCCAAATGATCGCAATAGCAATAAACCATTATTTTCTTCTTCAGCCAGTTGTGTCTTCAAGAGAACGAAGTGAGTGGTAAAATTTTGGTGGGAAATGAAGAGTAAGTGGTGCCAAAATGAAGAGTAATGGTTAAAAAGGTTATTGTTGGGCTAATAATGGTGTCAAATGAGGGTAGAAATTTGACATTTTGTTGTCAAATTATAACGGCTCTATTGACAGAATCCTTTTTTGGGAATAAGTGACATTGTTGAGGGACTATCCTGAGTCAAACACAAGATAAGGGATCATTTAAAAACTTTAGCAGTAGTTCAGGGACTAAAAAGGTAATTTAGTTAATTATTTAAGTCTGAATTTGAACTAGTGAGACTTAAGAGGGAACATATAAGTTGTGTTTATTTTTTTATCTGAATCTGAAGTCTGAATCCGAAATATGAAGACTGAATCTGAAGTCTGAAATCTGAATCTGAAAAATATGTTTTTTTTTTTTTGTCTGAATGTTCCTTTGAATGAATGTATTTAGACTGATTCAGACTTCAGACGTAACTCTACTTCTTAATCATTAAGAGCCAAATATAGTCGTTAACCTCTTAATCACTTAAAAAAAATACTTCCTTTTTTGTACCTCTTAAGTCTGAATAGTTCAGATTCAGACTTAAGATGTCAAACAAACAACACTGTAGTGTTTGTTTTTATAAATGATTAAGACATTAACGACTATATTTGCCTCTGAACAATTAAGAGGTAGAGTTACATCTGAAGTCTGAATCTGAAATTTAAATCAGTCTAAATACATTTATTCAGAGGTACATTCAGACATAAAAACAAACATATTTTTCATATTCAGATTTCATACTTCAGATTTCGTGTTCAGACTTCAGATTGAGGCTTTAGATTCAGATGAAAAAACAAACGCAACCTTAGTTTTTTTATATGAATCTGAAATCTGAATCTGAAAAATATGTTTATTTTTAAGTTTGAATGGACCTCTGAATGAATATATTTTTATGTCAGAATGGACCTCTGAATGAATATATTTAGACTTCAAGTTCAGAATTCAGATATACATTTACCTTTCAATCATTCTATTCTGAAGATAAAATAGTCGTTAACCTCTTAATCATTTAAAAAAAACATTATTTGATATCTCTTAAGTCTAAATGGTTCAGATTTTGACTTAAGAGGTAAAAACAAGCAATACCTAAGTGAGTGCGGCTTGGGTTGCTCGGGCTCGGTTCGAATTATAGTATATACCTAAAGCTGTCATTACAATACAACGTCGATATTTGTCGTTCCCACATGATGATACATGTACACTTCATTAAACCATTGATTAATTTTGTATTATCTAAATTAAGATGCATTTAATTGGTTCATGTATTAAGAGGTTCATGTATAAAAGTCTAAATGGAGTATGTTTACATTATATGTATTAGATACATGTATTTAGGTAAATACATTTTAGAGATCCTATAAATGCCCATGTAATGATGGCATTTGAAGTGAAGTCATAAAAAGTCAAAAATATTGTGTGAATAATAAAGAAA
This sequence comes from Sambucus nigra, assembly GCA_949130495.1. Classification (NCBI taxonomy): domain Eukaryota; kingdom Viridiplantae; phylum Streptophyta; class Magnoliopsida; order Dipsacales; family Adoxaceae; genus Sambucus; species Sambucus nigra. Next base: position 659,682,678 of record OX422212.1, read on the forward strand.
AACTTTCTCATTGTATTGAGTGTTATCTTTCAAATATTGAGCGTGTTAGTGTATTCTATTATCTCTAAACAAATCATTTTACGGTCACGCAATGCATGTGTGGCCTGCAAACTAGTTGATTTATGTTTTTTCAAGCCTGAGCTCCTTGAGTTTTTTTATTTTTTTATTTTAATACGTTCATAATTTCTCAGTTTGGAGTTTGATAGATTTTACTAATTGATTTTGATTGTGATGCCACATGGATTAAATTATTTTTACACGTGATCTATGAAATAAACAAAATAAACAAAATTTGAAAAAATAAAAAATAAAAAAATATCATCTTTTTCAACACCTCCCCCACCATTACCCCAACCACTAACACCCACCATCACTCCCACCGCCACCAACTTCTAGCACCCCCGCCGTAAAAAAAAACAAATCATCTAAAATCATCTCTCTCCAAATGGATTTTCAAAACACAAATCTATTTTTAAAACCAGAATTGAAATCAAAATTAGAAGCTCAAAGAGATTTTCAAACCAAAATTTATTTTAATCTCATGTGTGGTACGTCTATGTATACGGGCGCGCACACACACTCAAACATTTGGAACATAAAAATCAAGAGTAAAACATGTTTAATGAGACCCCCCTAATCTTTTAGAGTAGACCAAAATTCCAATTACTGAGACCGAGCCACTATTAATTATTTTTCTCTCTCTACATTAACCCACTCCATGTCTCGGGTGACTATATGGAAAAACTCTGGCGGGACATCTCCGGAGCTCTGGCGATGCTCCGACGACATTCTTTTTTTGGTAGCATACCATGAGGCGTCTGGGCCGGCTTGCGCGCACCTCGACTAATCATCATTCGCGGTTCGTGGCTTCCACTCGCCAAGCATTATTTTGATAGTGCCAAAGATCGAAGTGGGGACCAAACTCAATCCACCCAAAAGACTGTACCAGTGGCAGCCTTATACCACTGGGCGAAGAGGCTTGGCCTAGTGACTCTAAAAACACTTCGGCTACACTCAGACGACACATCTATGACTCTGGCAAGTAACCAACAACATATAAGTGACTTCAATGATGCTCCAGCAGACTTTCGTAAGTGCTCCGGCAAACACTGAAAAAATTTCATTGTGAGATTAAACTGCAAAATTTCACATTACATGTTTCAAATTGCGAATTCACTGGCATTTTTTCACTAAATTTCATGGTGTGAGATTTCAAAATTTCGCATTGCGAAATTTCACCACCGAAAAACATGTTGAAAATTGCACTCCAAAAATTCAAATTTCAAACTTCAAAATTGAATATCCTTTATGGACCTCTTTTGATAGATCTTGTTGAGACATTTCCAAATATATAAATTTTGTCTCAAACGGACATATATTCTGGGAGATATTTAGTTTTAAAGTTTGTGCACAAGAAGACAAAACAAGGATCCAGATTAAATTTATCCTGAAAAATAGGTTTAGGCTGATTAGGGACGTCTACTAAGAATGTTTTTATGGTTGGGCTAATTGTTTTACATGTTCACGCCAAAGGGGATCATATAAAAGCATTTTTTTTAATTATTTTTTGATTTTGCATTTTTTTATGTTTCCGTTTGTTTTTAGTTTTTGCATTTTCCTAATTTTTTAATTATTTTTATTTCACGGACATGCCCGTGAAGTGTAACAGATTTTTAACGGAAGTGGTACCAAACTCAAAGGCAAGTAGTAAAAGGCATCAAACTCAAAACGAGATAAATATGAACGTATTTAAGTAAAAAAAAACTATAATAAAATATGTCATTATATTTTTCAATAAAAAAAAATTATACATACCACGTTGCGGAGTTTCAACTGTCAGACAGAAGATATGCGCGCGATAAAAGAAATGTCACAGAAAGTTTGAATATGCACAATGTCTCGAAGCGAATGAGCTTTTCAAGTAAGCAAAATAGCATCAGAGTATATGGGTGGAGCAAAATGTTCTAGTGATTTGGAGATAGTCTAAGGTAGGTACACAAATTGACGTGATAAAGGCAACTGAATGTTGTATACTACCATGACAATGTACAACAATTATTATACAGTCGTTGTAGTTTGTGTAACTTTTGTTTTCATATTTTCTCTGTGCGTGTAGAATTTTGCTTTGTAAAACAGTGGCATACCTTTAAATTTGCTCCCCTCGTGTGGTGAATAAGCCGCTCGTGCATAGTATTTTTATTGCCTTTAGTGTTTTTCGGCATTTTTATATATTTTTTATTTTACACAATTCACGCGCCAATTGAATTGTCGCATAAGTTTTTTTCTAATTATATTTTGTCATTAATCTTGCTTAATGTTATGGGTTGCACATGTTTTTGGTTAAGTAAAATATAATTGTTCACTTTGACATGTTGTCCTAAAATATGTCAATTTTACCTGCCAACTCATTTTAACTTGAGAGAAATATCACTCGTTTATAACACAAAAAATATAATTTATTATTTCTACAGCCAATTAAACTTAACACGATACAAAAATACACATAATAACACCAAGCCATAATTTTGATACGAAGTCATGTCGAGTCGTGTTCGTTTCGATTTTTATCGTACTTGAGTCTTATTGGATTCATGTCTAAACATGAGACTTTTTTATCGCGTGAAAAAAATTAGGAGTGGCAATTCATATTTTTGGGTCGGGTCGCAGGCCGACACGACAATTTTTTTTTTTTTAAACGGACACGACACGACTTCATGTTTTTTTATCTGACATGAACACGACACGACTAACACGATTTCATAAATTTTATTCGAATATAAACATGATTAACACGACTCATAATTTTGACACGAACATGACATAACACGACTTCGTGTAAAAACAACTGACACGAAAATGAAATATCGTGTCAATTTCGGATCAATTTCATGTCATTTCGCTTCGTATTTTCCTGTCATTTCTAAAATTAGTCACCTTAAAAAAATCATATTCAAACCCGACTCGTTATCTTAACGTGTCGTGTCATATACACTCATTATTACCTAGTAAGATAATGAATTATTTTAAATCATATACAAGTTGACCTATTGGCGCATTTTTAAACATAATTAAACCTATTAATTCCTTAACATCACTAGCTCGCTCCTCTAGTAAAATTTGTTATCATTAAACTAACATTAAGCTACATAATTTTTTTATAATGTCCAACTATATATTTTATTTACTTAAATTAAAGGAGACGCATTAATAATCGTGTCTTATTAGGTTGACACTGATATGATTCAAAATCATTAAGGATTCACCCATTAATTTATAATCCAATGTCTGTTCGTACAGTATTATCGTATCGCGCTTCATTTTATGAGGTCTAATTTTTATTAAAAAATATAACATGAACACAATTTATTAATAATTTCAAATTAATTTTGTATCATTCTGTCACATCAATTTTAAAACCATCACCCACGCCTAAAATAGTTGTACTGTAGTACGAGTGAAACGTCAACGCATGGGATTGAGACTTGGGGAGTTATTTTTTCGATCGAACCAATTCAACATATGAAAACAAAACACTTTCAATGGATAATATATGTATTTGAAATAAAATAAGTAGGGAGAATCTTAGACAGGCTAAGAATTTCAAATCACCAAACAAAATAAATCTGAACCAATGTAGTACACTAGCTGTACAAGAATTTATTGTTTTAAAAACTATGTGCTTGTTTAAAAATCATTGTTTTATGTCCTTATACTCCTATACCTTAGTGAGATTTACTGATGCTTTTTTATCCTTTGTTTATGGAAATGTATTGACCACATGACATGTGAGTGGCGTTATCATTATAAGGTTGGGTGCTTATTAGACACACTTAGTTACAGTTACTTATCACATTAATATTGATTTGTGTCTGATCTTCACATGGGCTTCGTAACAGTGGAATCTAAACACGAGTTAATGCTAGTACGACATATTAATGTATCACATCAAATATGTCAAATTCGTGTGTCGACAAAGAATTATCCTATAAGATTAGTTAATTTTTTTTATCAGTGATTCGTGCTCTTTTCAAGATTTTTTTAGAGCTCAAATATTTAGTTTTACTTGTACGTATTTATATACATTCGACTCTATATTATCATTTTATTTTGGGTGTTAATTTTAATTTAACAAAATAAGGGACACTTGTTAATCGCTAACTCTTGATTAGAGTTTGAATTGTATATGATAGAAACAAGTAGAGACGGTTTTAAGAGTTAATAAAATTTAGGGTTATTTGAATTTTAGTCCCCACTAGTTATATCCGTTTGAGTTTTGACATCCAATTAAAAAATTATTGTAAGTTTGGCACCCATTTTTCTCTTTTAGCGACACTTTTTAGGAAAAATGTTGATAAAAGTATAAAAAAATCGAAAAGTATTGCTAATAGTGTAAAATGAGGATAAAAATTACAGTAATTTTTATTTGGGGATCAAAATCCTAATGCGGGTCAAAACCCAAATAATCCTAAAATTTAATAAACTAATGAGATTGATGCGTAACTAAACTTCCCATATAGGACTTAGGCCTAAAAATATTTACTTAGAAACCTAATTATTAATACCATCTCTAAAGTTTTGTGCAACATTAAAATTGGCTTTTTCCTAGTGAAAAATTGATTACATCTTTCACCTAACGGCTAAATTTTTAAGGTGCCCATATAGATACCATTTAAAATTAAAATGTGCACATCTTTTTAAGAATCATCCTATATTTCATGATTAAAAAATGTTACTCTTACCTACAATTCTTACGGTCTTTTCTTACTATGTGCATTAAATGCTTGTTCATTTGGCTGTTAAAGCAATCTGGTATGAAATGTCTGTAGGTGTAGCATTAGTCTTCATGATTTTTCATTTGTAAGTATACCTCTTTTGATAAAGGCATTATAAGCACCCTAACTTACAACTACGAATTAATCCAATAAAGTTAGGGTTATCAAACTAAAAAAAAGTGTAATAATTGGCACCCTTTTTTAATTGTATATAAACCCCTTATATTTCACTACATCCTCACATTCTCCATACCTATTTATTCTTCTCCCACGATCAATTCTCTAGCAATTTCGTATTTGAAATATGTCTTCTTTGTTCCACGACACTGTTAGCAAGAATTTTAGCGACTCACTTTTGGATGGCGTTATTCATGAAATAGCCATTATTTTATTGTTATTGCTATTATCGATCTTTTAATTCCCAAAGAAGAACAAATATAGTCAAGTCGTCGGCTACGAAAGAGACAATATGATTAGTAGTGGAAAAATGGGCCCCAAATAATAAATCAACCCTTATAAGCCATTACATTTAAATACAGTGCCCATATTTAAAAAAACTATGAATGAAATATGGGGCCCATATTTCAAACCTATGAGTTAAATATGGATCCGATTAACAAAAAAAATATGAGTCAAATATAGGTCCATCTTCATAAGTTATGAGCAAAATACGTTTTTATTACAATTACTTGGAATTGTAACACTTACTTGGATAGAAAAAAATTGAGTTGACGCATGTCATATTTGATCTGTCCATATTTGATCCAACTCATACTTGGCCCAACTCATAATTTTGATATGATTATAACAAGCACAAAAGTACCAAAAAGTAAGTAAGCTAGGTATAGCCAAATAAATTACTATAGAGGAACCTAACACTGAAAATATGAGATAGAGAACCAAACACAACATTAACTAAGAAAGTACAAATAACAAGAATAAGCCACATGCAAATGGTATTATAGTCCCAAAATAATACCAAATTCATGAGCCCTAAGCATGGATTAAAGTCTTAAGATATATAGACACGTAACTTTAATGGGCTAAACATCTATAAACTAAGACCAAACCCTGTGAATACATCCTACAAATGAAAAAGGTCAACAAAAATTCTTACTTAAAACATATTTTAATTACTAAGAATTGAAAAGATGAAGATCTCTAGCAATATGAATGGAGAAATCAAAATCTCTAAGGGTCCATTTGGTTTGAATTGGGCAAAAAAGTTCGCATGGCAAATTTTGTCTAGGCAAATATTATTTTTCTCGCATTAGGTTATCAAAGTTTTTTAGGCAAAACATTTTAATAAGAAAACGGTTTTTTTAATAGAAAAAAACAAGTTTTTTTTAATGTAAAATAAGAAAGCAGTGTTTTTTTTTTGTAGAAAAATAGTTTTTTATGTTGTAAAATAAGAAAGCAGTTTTTTTTTGTAAGATAAGAAAACAATTTTTTTTATAATAAAAGCAGTTCTTGTTTTAAAATTAAAAAAAACACTTTTTTTTTGCAAAATAAAGAAACAGGTTTCTTTTGTAAAATAAGAAACCAGTTTTTTTTTAATAAAAAACTATTTTTTTTTAAGTAAAAAAAACAGTTTTTTTTTTGTGTAAAATAAGAAAACAACTTTTCTTTGTTGTAAAATGAGAAAACAGTTTTTTTATTGTAAAAGCAGAAAACTGTTTTTTTTGGTAAAAAAAGAAAACAAATTTTTAATTATTTTTAAATATTCGTAATAGTTTTGAAATTATTTTTTAAAATATTAAAATCGTTTAAGAAGTTAACAAATTTGTTGGCAAATATTTATCACTCAAATAGGTAAGCAAAGTTTGCCAACACCTTATGCATAATGGGTGTTGTACACTGGCAAACAATGTCACGATAAATAATGAAACCAAACACACTAAATTATAGACAAATACCTCATTTGCCAACTTATTTATCATTTGTCATGACAAATAAAGATAATCAAATGGACCCTAATGAAAATGCTTTTGAGAGAACTAGTGAGAGAAAGGCAATTTCATGAGAAGCTTTTAACTAAAATTGCAAAAGGGAATGAAATGGTTTATAAATGTTAAATGCCCTATATTAGCTCAAGAAAACTAGATTCGTTAGATGTGAATACATGTGGCTATAGTGAAAAATAAATTTGTTAGTCACGAAGAAAATTTGCAAGCAAGAACTTGGTATCATAAAAGAAAAACATGGTCCACACAATGTATTTGTATACTATAAGGTACAACGTTCACAAATTAAACTTTGATTAATAATTAGAACATACGTAATAAAAGATCGCAACTAAAGCTTGTGGTTATATCAATTACTTTAAACAAAGAATGAACTAGCATTCAAGGCCTTACAAAATTTTTACGACCGATAAACAAAGTAAGTTAAACATGATTCACATGACAAAATAAAATTGGACTCAATGAGCATTGACCCATGAAATCAAAGGCAAAGATCAATGAAAAATCTTACATGGAAATAAAACTTTATTTATTTGATGAAATGGTCTTACATTTCTTAAAAATATAAAATTTCCAACTACATTGTTTTCTTCCTCAAATAAGTGGTTTTGAAAATTTATTTTTCTCTCAAGTCCATTTGATTTTTATATTTGATAAATTTCATAATTTCTAGAGGCATCATTTTTCAAAAACTATTTTGCAAATGCTGGCCTTCACTCTAGCAAAGTGAGAGTGTACTTTGTGATGATGAGAATGAAGATAGACCAATTAAAATTAATTTTCAATTTTAATTATGCTAAAAATAAAAGCACGTACTAAAAGGTCTATTTGTTAAGCCTCGCCAATGATTCATTATACATTCCAAATTATATTGTTTTTGAACATGTGAATTTTAGATCATGTGAAAAAAATGAAATCAAGACGTAACACAAGATGAATGAGGAAAAAACTCATTAATAGGAAAACCCCAAGCAATGCAACACTTTCAAATTAAACTTAGTAAAGACTTACAAAAAGGACTAATATCTTAAACTACCTTATGTAATACCTTCATGAATTTCACCAGTCTTTAACTAGAGACTTCTACACCGTCACTAAGAAATGGAATAATTATTATGGTATTTTAATGGTATCTGTTATCGTCTAAGATTGGTATATGAGTTTATGATCTTCGTAGCTAGGAAATTCCAATAATAAACAATAGTAAATAAGGAAATTATCACTATAAACTTGCTAATTTGGGAGGAATAGAGTGAGATGAGAGACAAAGAAAGAAACTAAGGATTTACGTGGTTCAACCCGATACGATGCCTACATCCACATGTGTAGTGTTGATTCTCTTTATTTCACTAGGCCATAAACATGAAAGTCGTGTATGCAAGCTCAATGAGTTATCTCCCTAGGATTTGCCTATAGCTATCAAGTAGAATAATGTCTCATCCCTATTTTGTAGGACTAAGTGTTATTTATAGGTAGTTAATAGAGAGAGAATATAGTGGGACAGGTTGAGTGCCTTTAAAGGTCAGGCAGTTACACCTTTTACATTCCAGGGAATAAATAATGATGAGTTTGTTACATCACGATAAAGGTAGGATATTGCATAACTTCCTCACATGAGCAAGTATGATAAACGTGGCTATTGTCATTCCCTCACATGATGTAAGTGTAGCAAGGTTTTCATTAATGGGAATCAATAACATACTGTTAACTAACACTGTTATTAACAATGAGATAGTCTATTACATTGTTGATCCGAACACATTTATACTTGAGTGATTTTATTACTCATGGCCGAGTAAATTTTGTATCAAGCTGACCTATTTTTTCGTCCTTAATGAGGACACATGTAACCTCTTAAGAGGCCCACGAGGTGTCCCATATTTATAGTATAAAAAAGTCCCCAAGACTTCATTTATGATTCAAGCTGATAGCAGGTTCTCTGGAGTAGTGAATCTTCTGAGTAGTTGTTAGGTCAAAGGAATGGATGAAATGCTATTTAGTAGGGTATAATCGACTTTCAGGAATTTGGTTGTCATTGAATATTCTCGACACACGTCGAATATTTTGACTTGAAGAATTTTTTCCAATATAAAGTTAGATTTGACATGCATCGAAAACTAGGTTGTCATGCTGGAGTACTCATTACGTGCACATGGGGCAACGTTTACGCATTTAAACTGACGGTGTCTTAGCATTTTTCTAGGCGTGACGTCACGTTTCATGATTAAAGGCTATCTCCATTTTTTTGGATTATAATTACCCATTTCAAATTATTTTGCCTTTTCCTCAATCGTGTCACTCATTGCTTGTGTTAGAGAGAGAAAATAAATTCTTATTTCCATAACATTTTCTTCTTTAACCTTTCACTTCCACCATAGCCAGTAGCGTTCTGAGCATCTCGTTATGAATTTCTTCTAGAGTTTGTCTTTTAGTCAACTTCAAAACTCTCTAGGGTTTTCCAGGTACGCCTTATTCTTTTCCTCTTCAATTTTTGGGCTTTTTCCTCTTAGACTAAAATTTTTGCAAGTTTGATTCGTTTGTGGGTGAATTTCTGGTTGCTGGTATCTAGACGACCATTGAGTTGGTTGGACTAGGGCACATAATTTGTTTAGGATTTTTCTAATATTGACGTTTGATTTATGTGTCTGGGTAGCCCCAAGGTTTAGGTAAACCGTATACACTCCTGGTCTTTTTCCTACTTGATAAGATTCCCACCTCACGTCTAGCGATTATTTAAAATCTTAGCCGAATTAGATCCAACCTGTCTTGGTATCACTGCTAGAAGGTTCCCAACCCCTGTTTAGGTCATTTATCCAAAAGATGAGCCTGGACATCCTAGGATATCCCTATAGTTGCTTCATCCATAAGGTTTGCTCCATAACCCCTATTGGTGAAACCTGAGCTTTTCCATGTTGTAGATACCGTAATGGAGGATCATCTCCTCAGTGGGGAGAAACAAGTCAACACCGTATCTATGTCTATAGTGGATTTAGATCCTTCCCCTCTTCGTACGGATCCCAACGATTAGATGGTTTTTACATCTCCCGCTATAGTACTCTTACTAACAATGATACTTCAAAGGCCTTTGATGCTTGGGATCTAGCCACCACCAATGCTTTAAATCCCAATTGTGACATCTTGGAGGATGAACTTGAGGATTTGAGAGATAAGTATAACATCCTTCTTAGTATATTTGTACGGCTTTCTGACTGCAATGAAATGGTCTACGATCGGCCTATTACCGACGAGATATGTTTCTTCGTAATGGCATTGCAGGCAGGAGTCCAACTTTCCATTCACCCTTTCGTAAAATCCACTATAAGGGGTTACAGTGTGGCTCCTACTTAACTCCCATAAAATGCTTGTAGGTTTATCCTTGGGTCTATGGCATATTAGAAGATTAATGCGGGTTTTGACCCGATGAGGGATATATTTCAGTGGGTGTATGGCATAAAGGATAATACGAGAGCCCACGGATACTATTATCTTTTGCCTCAAAAGTGCAACCAGAAGATGGTGCAGTTCCTACAAAAGAGCAATCATAGTTGAAAAAAACTAATTTGTCTTCATAAAAGGCGAGTGGGAGTTCCAATCTAGTGAGAAGGATACGTCATGCAGTACTCCTAACGATTGGTGTTCCCCCCATAACATTGGTATATTTCTTATATTCTGTTCTGGTGAAATTATTTTTGTTTATGTTTACTTACTTGACTTCATGTTCATCTTTTTGCAGTCAAGAAGGCTCCAAGACTCCCTCCTGATTTAAAGGAGTTGGTCAGAAGTAATTGTACTCTGAGTCCTAAGGATTTTGAAAAGTTATTTTCTATCCATAAATTCATTGACTTCGGGTACTACCTTCCTTCAGGTGGTTCTCTCCAAAGAGATGAATGTATCGACTTGGTAGTTGAACAAGGAGTTCATGATGACTTCACTGAGGAAGAGGTCATAGTAGGTATGCTTTTTAGCTTGTGGTCATCTTGGTCGAGCACTTTTACTTAGTTTATTCTTATTCTCAAAATACTGATCACTCATTCTTTTGTGCAACTTCTTCTTCCACCTCACCAAACCAGTGAACTCCATGGAACCTCCCACACTTAATCATGCAGCAATGGCGATTTCCATAAAGATAAAGCTAAAGGTAGAGGACAGGAAAAAGAGATATGCTGGTCTTACTGAGATTAAGGAGAAGAAGAAGATTGATAATGAAAAGAGGGCCAACGCAAAGGCCGGGAAAAGTGTTGAACAGGTAATTAAGAGGCAAGATGATGTTATTGCAAAGGCTATGGGAAAGAACAAGGTTATTTCATATGATAACGGGCTAGTTTTCCATAAAAAAGACATGTCGAGAATCCCTACCTCCTCCCAGCCCTAAGCAGAAGAGGACTAGAGCCGGAGGAGAAAGAGTTCAAATCTTTGAGGCACTTTCTAGTCGATTTAGAAGGTAATGATGATGAATACTAAGCTTTGACTGCTAAACTTGAGGCGATGTCAATGGAGGTATCTATTGAAGATATTGAGGATGAGCAGGCTGAGAATACTTCCAATCACGTCAGTTCCTCAAATCCCCCACCTATGGCTGTTGCGGATGTTCAGAGAGTAGAAGCTGAAGCTAAGCATGTTCCCGAAGCTTAAATTTTCTATCTTTTTTGCTTCAACTTTGATCATTTTATAATATGTGATGAACATTTTTGTACTCTTATTTTGTTGTAACTAATCATTTTCCTCTATGTGTTTATACTCAATGTGTTTATTGTTGAAAATATTGATGCTCTTGACCGGATCACTCTAGCTTTTATATATTTTACCTAAGTAAATGTGGTCTTATGCTCTTCACTTGAGTTGATTTTATGGGATTAATTGTAGCATATTGCTTATTTATTATTTTAACATACTAATTGCTTTAGTTTTTGGGATAGGCTTTCTAATAGTTTAGTCTTATGATCATGTGGTCGATATTCCACCAACTTCATCTGCCTTACTACCTACCCATTTTTGGATGAACCTAAGTTTTCTCGACTTAGGTTTTACTAGTGTTTGTGCCAGATTACTAATCATATGAACAAACCCCGTCGATTTGATTATGTGTCAACACAGGTTACCCGAGTTGACCAATTTTATGAGCTATCTTTGCATTGGCTTATAGTTGGATTTGGTCATTCATACAAAATATATTCTTTTAATTTGATAAGACTTCTTGTTCCATGTTGATGCAAAAACTAGACTAGGCCTAATTAATTGATCGCAGATAAATATGTAAAATAAATAAGACAAATGATATTTTTAAGGTGGTTCGGCTCAATGAAAAAACCTACGACCACTATTGTATTGATTGACTGCCTTAATTTATTTTTTGGTCCCCTTACAATGAGGGTGTTACAATGTATTTATAGCCCAAGAGGGGTGTCAAGATTCGCCATGTGAAAGGATGCAATGCCTTCTTTTTTTTAGGCATTTACATCAATATATAATGAGAATTAAATATAAGACTCCTGACACTCCATTGGCCATACTAGTTGGACTCCCTGCTATTTGTCGGTCTTCCATGTTGGTCGGGATTCCTAGCTGGTCTATCTTCTCTGCTGGTCGGGATCCCTTGTTGGTCGGGGATTTGTATCATGCTTACTTGAACTTGTGCCACATTAGATGACGCGTGATGGCTTGTAATTGGTCCACATAAGGTGGTGAATTTTGGTATCAACAGAAGCCCCCAATGTTTCATACTTAGAGTTGATGCGAAAGTGCGTAACATTATGCTTTAACAGTAGTTCAGGCTGCTTGGTTGGTTGTAGACCTTCCAGACTTGTGAAATTTATCCAGTTAATTGACAATTTTGAGCGCGAATGGCAGCTTTGTAAATATTTTAAATTTTAATGATCATTTTTGGGGTATCTTTATCTTTTCTCTTATCAGTCGTCATAAACTCAATCGTCGTTCTCTTTAATCTTACTTTTCCCAGTTTTTGAGGCGACTTATAAAAGGGCGGTAAAACTTCCGTCATCTTCTATCTTCTATTTATGATTCTGCTGTTGTATTCTTTGAACTTTGTGTGATCGTTTTCTTTTCTGTCCTCTGTTCTTGCTGAATCCTTAAACCCTTATAAGAACTTTTCTCTCTTCTTCTTTGCTTCTTCATCATGATTTATTCTATTGAATTGCTTGATAAGTTTAGGAATGATTTTAACATTCCGTTTCATCCCACTTTTCCTTCCGATTTTTTCTCTCTTGTTGAGGGCCATTGGTTCCCTTCCATCTTTATTGCTGAGTGTGGGTTCACATTTCCTCCTAATACCTTGTGTTTGGAGTTTTGTCAGTATTTTGACGTTGTACCTGCTAGAATAGATCCTAACACATGGAGGGTGGTGAATGGAGTATATAAGTTAAATCAAATTCATGAAACCCATATAGGGATTCCAGAAATAATGTTTTGTTATAAATGGGTAACTGGTGACACCACTTATTATTTAAAAACTAGGGCAATTAATAAGGCTTTAGTAGTTTACATCCCTGATTCCAATAGGGATTATTTTGATCACGGGGTAGTTGTAAAAAATTGGCAACATGCTCCCTTAGATGGAGGTGCTAAATATCAAGGACCTAGATATCCTCTCTTTGGCAACAGGATAGGTTGTTCTGTATTTAATAATTTTGCTCTCTTTATATTTGATAAAATATCATACTGATTGTTGCCTTGTAAATTTTATTGCAGTTGATCAGAAAAGAAAGTCCCCCAAAGAGAGCAAAGTAAACTTAAAAGAATTGAAGTTAATTTGGGGAGTTTATCAAAAGGTTGCAGAGGAGCACGTTAGTTTTGCTTCTTATTTTCTTCAATAAAAAAATACCATTTCTTCCTTCATTACCCGACCTGCAGCTCCTCCAGATCTGGTTATTGATCTTGATCAGGAAGCTGCTGTTGATTCAGACATTCCTCTTTCTGATATCATGAAGAAGAGAAAGTTTCCTGACCTTCGTAGTGGCAGCACTTCTAGCTCCAAAAAACCTGTCGAAAGGGCCAAGAAGAAGACAGTTGAGGCCATAAAAGAGCCCCCCGCCCCCAAAGATGATGAACTTCCTTTGAGAAAACTTAGGAGACGACCTGTAGAGAAGCAGGTCGAATAGGTGACTGATGCCGACCGACAGACCTTGGTCGGATTACCTTCTTATGATGTTGATCCTCTAATATTTATTACTCTTAGTTTGGCCAGGAAGTTGATCAAGTCTGGAACTCTTCCAGACCACAGGGGAGCGAATGTCGTGCTGCCCCGGGTAAAGGTTTTCGAATAGGATGCTAAGAGCCTTACACCAGTAAGGGATTTCCATTATCTTGATTCTGTTGTCTTTATATTTTTCATATGTTAACTTAATTTTCTTCTTTTTGCAGATATTGGTGCATTTAAATAATATGTTAGAGAAGGATGATGCAATTCGAGCTTCTTCTTCAAATGATGTGGAGGAAGCTTTTAGTTGGCCTGAAGAAGTATTTACTCGATTCTCAGCAAACCTTGGAGACTGAGAGAAATACTTGGGCAGATAAACTAAAGACTGCTAAAACTGCTCGGCAGACGTCTGAGGAAAATGCCCTTGAAGCTGAGCGTAGGGCAGGAGCTTGTGACCAAATTGAATGATAACCTTTCCTCTAAAAGGTCAAAGAGAAAGTCTATTGTGAAGGAATCCTTAGGTGATGGTTGGGACAAGGGTTGGAACAAAGCCATTTCTACTGCCTCTGCTCAGATTGAGTATGCAAAATAAAAATATTTCAGAGATGCTTGGGTTGTTGTTCTCCAGGAGTTAAACACTGTTAAAGGCTCTGAACTTTTTCAAAGATATACTCATGGTCCTCCTCCTATCATGGAGGATGATATTAAAGATGAAGTTAGTTTTAGAGATTCCTCTCTGGTGGTTGGATCTGCTGCCGACCAACCTAAAGTTACCGAGTCTTCTCTTCCCCCAACCGAGCAAACTAAAGTCATTGAGTCTTCTCTTTCACCAATAGAGCTACTCCCTTCTATATCCCCTTATTATGAGCATGTTGAGAATGATAGGAAGAAGGTGTAAAGTTGTTCAGTATTTGCCCTTTTGCTTTTTTATTTCTTTTTCTTTACTTTTATTTTACACGAACTCTTCATTATCAATAAAAGAAATCTTTTGTTCCATCTTGTCTTTTGTTGATTATGCATGTCTTTCATTGTTGTTGTTAATCGGTGGTCATTTCTTCTTGCTAGTTTATAGAGAAGATGGAATAACTGTCTTCCAATAATACCGAGCTACTGAGGAAGTGCAATGCTTTTTTTTAAAACTGGTCATATAGACTTGTCCGAAGAAGAAATCATTAAGTTTCTCGGTGATAATGTATCAGAGCAGTCTCAAGAGGCCTACAAATATTTAAAGTACTTACTTGATAGGGCGGTAGCAAATGATGTTGCCGACTATGAGATGATAGAAAAACTTCAAGAATGGCATAAAGAATCCATTGCCCTGTTGCACCAAAGCTACGAGCAGAAATATCGAAGCTTAAGTGTAGGTCGGGGTTTTAATAACTTTATTTCTGCTTATAATAAAAAAGAAGTTTTGCTTAAGCAGGAAGTTGAAAAAACTTGAACTGTTGCCAAACTCTTGGAAGAAGAGAATAATAATTTAAGGGATGAATTGAAGCTTTTGAAATTTGCTCTTGAAACTACTGTTGTTACTACCAATGAATCGTATTCCTTTTTAGAAGCTGAAAATGCAACATTAAGGGAGGAATTATAAGCATTAAAAAATATTAAACCTGCATCCTCTTCCCGAGGAAGAAATAAGCCTGACCGAGGTACCACAGAGGAAGTTAAGACCCAAAAGGCCCTTACCGATCAAGCTGCATAGTGAAAAGCTAAAAACCAAGTTATTACTGAGATATCCCAGAAGCTATAAACTTTGTCTGAACAACTATCCACTAAATCTTCTCAATTACAAGCTAAGGATAGAGTGTTGAAGAAGCTGCAGTTTCAGGTTGACAAATTAACCTTTCAATTCCATAAGCAACCAAAGGAGGTCTGGATGGACGGTTATAATAAATCTCTAGGGCATCTTGATGATAGGCTTCAACAAGCTAATATTGAGGCTTATAAATGGGGCTGGATGAACGCTTTATCAGTGATAAAGGTGGATCATAATAGTTTATTGTGGGATTGGTATGACCCAGGCTTGCTTGTGCTTTACAATCCACCTTTCAAGTTAGATGTCAACTGGATTCCTGTTCACAATATTTGTGGCCATCCCCGATCCTCGCAGCGGATGGGAGAGTGAGGATCCTAGGTCCCGCGCGTCCATATTGGGAGCGCTTCGGACGACGTCGTTGATGAGGTGAAAAATGTAGAGAGATGGAGTCGCCAGTCTATTTTACTCAAAACTGATAAAAGAAAGGGATCCATCCCGAAGGACAACATCCAAAGACATATTGATACATACGAAACCAAAATGATTCGAAAAGGGTCCGGAGGCTAAGTTACGAAATGGGAAGGTGTTAGGCACCCATTCCGCCCTTACGGTCTCTCATGGGTTTTTGCTATTTTCTTTTCTTTTCCCCATGATATGTGTGCATGTGTATATATAGTGGAGATAAGAATCCTCAACTTGTATCATGGAAGAGATAAAGCGAGTCATCCATAGGAAGGTTCATAAAAATAATATTAGAAAATAGGATTTACGCGATTATCCTTGCGTTGATCGTTATAATGGAACGATAACGTATGTGGAATAATATGCCACTAAGAACAAATATATGCATATATAAATATATATAATCTAAGAAAGTTGAGTTTAGAGAAAATAGAAAACGAGAGAAAAAGTGAGAATAGGACTCGAGTCTCGAGTTTTACCCCGAGACGCCTACGTAGCCTATAGAGGCATCAAAGTCTACATAGTTCGCATGCAAAACGAGGGGGTGGGGTTTATCCCATAAATCTAGCCGTGGACTTCTCTTATTTGTGTGTGTGTGTAAAATAGTGTTTTAGTTGTGAGAAAAGTGTAAGAAAAGTGTGAGAATTCCCGTTGGAAATTTATGAGCAAACCCTCTTTTTCTTATTTTTTATGAAAACAAGAGATGTACAATAATACTAAATAAAAAGTATATTAGGATATGTGAGATGAGAGAATAAAAGTGCTAAGTAATAAAATAAGTTAATGCGAATTTATGAGAATTTAAGGAGAGAATTGAGAAAATTGGACCTTCTTGAAGATCTTGAGCTTGATCTTGAATGTTGGAGAGCTTACCTTGCACTTGGATGATGATGGGGGGTATTTAATTCACCAAGTTTGATGAAAAGGATGATGAAAATTGAAGGTTGGAAAGGTATTTGGAAGTAGAAATCATGCTGACTTCGAGAGAGGTTTTCTGGATTTGCTAAGAGTGATGTCTAGCAGATCTGGGCTCTTCTTGCAATGAGGCCATGCCCTCCTTTTTATAGGCCCGAGACATTACTGATTGGCATAGTCCCGCCTATCGGCAGGTATGTTTAGGCACACTGTCGATAGGAAGGGTCTGGGACCTGCTGTTTGGCAGTGTCTTTCAGGCCTTTTTGGAAAATTAGCCGCAGAGCGAAAACCATTGATCAGAATCGCGCACGGGGTAAACTGTTGGAAAGGTAATTTAGAGACCTTCGAAAGTCCTTTGAATTGCTCCCAGGTTTGGGAGTTAACTTTGGGTCAAATGTATCTTGAAAACTTCGGACGCAAACGGATCGTTCGTCCGCATGCTAAGCCAGAATCGCGCACGGGGCGGACCGTTGGAATGTTTAGGAGATGTACTTTGATGTTCCAAAGAGTTTGACCCGGTTTTAGAAGTTGACCTTGGCCAACCGGGTCCTGGAAGCATTTGATGACCTCTCGGAGTAAAACAGATTGTTCGTCCGTACCGTAAGTCAGAATTGCACACAGGATGGATCGTTGGAAAGGGGATTCAGTGCCCTTTAAAGATTCATTCAGTCTTGGTCGAGCTGAACAGTTGACTTAGGTCAAACGGATCTCGGGAGCGCCTGGTGGCCTCTTGATCAAGTTTTGAGGAAAATGAGTCGTTCGTCTGCATGGTAAGCTAAAATCGCACATGGGATGGACCATTGGAAAGGGGATTCGGTGACCTTTAAAGATTCATTCATTCTTGATCGAGTTGAAGAGTTTGAATTTTTGGTCAAATGGAGTCTGGGAGTGCCCGGTGGCCTTTAGGTAGGTACTGAGGGTATGAACTAGGTTTAGCGTGTTGAAGGGAGGTGCTTGGGACCTAAGGAGAGTTTATGGTGTAACAGAATGGGTTGTATATAAAGCCCCTCGATGGGTGAGTTAGGAATAAATGATAGCCGTCGAATAGACACCACATGATGCCTTTTGGAAGAGGATGACCAATTCAGAGGGTCGAGGCCGATTCTGAGGACCTAAGGATGACCAATTCAGAGGGTCGAGGTCGATTCTGAGGACCTAAGGAGCATGCTGGGGATGACTAATTCTGCGGGTCGAGGTCGATTCTAAGGACCTAAGGAAACGAGGATGACCAATTATGTGGGTAGAAGCCAATTCTGAGGGCCTGAAGATGAGATGACCAATTCTGCGAGTCGAAACCAATTTTGCGGGCTTAAGGAAATAAGGATGACCAATTATGCGATTTGAAGCCAATTTTACGGGCTTAAGTAGAGATGACCAATTCTGCGGGATTAAAGATGAGATGACCAATTTTAAGGGTCGAAGCCAAAATTCTGTGGACTTAAAAGATGAGATGACTAATTCTATGGGTCGAAGCCAATTCTACGGGCTTAATTTGGGGACACCAATTCTTTGGGCTTAAAGATGAGATGACCAATTCTGCGGGATTAAAGATGAGATGACCAATTCTGCGGGTCGAAGCCAATTATATGGGTCAAAGTCAATTCTGCGGGCTTCAGTAGAGATGACCAATTCTGCGAGTCGAAGCCGATTCTGTGAGCTTAAGTTGAGATGACCAATTATGCAAGTCGAAGCCAGTTATGCGGGATTAAGTAGAGATGACCAATTCTGCGGATCGAAGCCAATTATGCGGGCTTAAGTTAGGGTGACCAATTCTGCGGGTCGAAGCCAATTCTGCGGGCTTAAAGATGAGATGACCAATTCTACGGGTCAAAGCCAATTCTGCGGGCTTAAGTTGGGGTGACCAATTCTGCGGGTCGAAGCCAATTCTGTGAGCTTAAGGAAACGAGGATGACCAATTCTGCTGGTCGAAGCCAATTCTGCGGGCTTAAGTAGAGATGACTAATTCTGAGGGTCGAAGCCAATTCTGCGAGCTTAAGTTGAGGTGACTAATTCTGCGTGCTTAAGTAGAGATGACCAATTCTACGGGTCGAAGCCAATTCTGCAGGCTTAAGTTGGGGTGACCAATTCTACGGGTCGAAGCTAATTCTGCGGGCTTAAGTTGAGGTAACCAATTCTGCGGGCCAAAGACAATTCTGCGACTTTAAGTAGAGATGTTTTTGGGTAACTCTACCGACGAAAATTACCTTGTGATCTTGATTTGAGCTGGGGAGTCGACGGTTGGGGGAATCCCTGTGATTTTAGATATCTTGTGGAGGAAAGGCAAATTTGGTGCCATAAACTCCACTGGAGAAGTGATTAGGTGGTCCAGGTACTGGACGTATTGCTCGGGGAGGTTTGAGACCTTGGGGCATAAGAGGTGATCCTTAGAGATCCTCCAAGGACGTCGCGGGAGGAGATTCTTTTGTTTTTTGAGATTTCTGCTGGGGTAATAGGGGTTTCGCTTGAGGAAGTACGAAGTTTTTTTGGTAAAAATGTTATAAATCCTTCCTGGGGTTTTTAGGAATTTTTTGAGGATTTTTCTTATATTTTCTAGGACGTTTTTGTAAAATATTTAAGGGGTGTGCCGGTCGGCATGGTGCAGAGGGTGCCATTCGACAGTGGCATAAACTTTTAGACTGCCTCGGAAAGGCAAAGAGGTAGTGCCGATCGGTAGTGTTGGGGTCAGTACCGATTGGCATCCTATATAAAGGGGCGAATTCCCTTCATTTTTGATAGCTTCTTTATTTTTCTCTTTCTGCGATTTGCTTCTGCGACGCGTTCTAGCATTCCGATTTAAAAAATAGCCGCTTTTGTGAGCATTGCAGCATATAGGGAATGGTTGACTATTGATGACTGGGCGAACGTGGAATGGAGGGCCAGGGCGCCTCTTACTTTGGGGAGTGAGAATTCTTTTAACGCATTCGAGCCGATTACAGATGAGCGGACCTTGCTACGGGAGTCATCGCGTCATCACTCTTCGAGGGTGGTGAACTCTGGCGATTACATGAGTAAAGTGACTTTTGGATTCTTCTCTTTTTGGTGATTTTTCCTTTTGGATTTTGATAAGGTTTTTTCTTTTTGACAGTCTGATGTCTCTCTGTCGTATATGAGGGCCCACGGGATGACTGGGCTTAAGGATGTTTGGGAGCATCTTCCACCTGTGGTGCGTTGGGTGGTATCATCAGCGGGTTTTGGGAGGCTGGCGTCTGTGCTAGATGAGACGCCTCGTTCGACAGCAGTTTTGTGTGCTCCGGGGGAGAGATGGTGGGATACTACCCACAGCTTCCATTTCGATTTTGGGGAGATGACCGTGACTCCCATAGATTTGCAGCATGTACTAGGGCTGGATTATGATGGAGAGCAGATAGAGGTGGATCGCTCTTTGTGGGTGAGGCTGGAGGCGGTACGGGCGGCGCTCGGTGATGTGGGGAGGATAGTTTTTGGGGATTCTATCTGGCTGTCCTTGCTGAAGGATGTTTTACTGAGCAGGGTGGATGATCTGGAGGATGGGCTACAGGTGAGGCAGATGGCCCGGTTGTTTATCTTGCTAGTGCTGGGGGGCTTCATGGTGGCGTCGAGCGGCGACGTCGTCCATTTGTGGTTCTTGTCGTACTTGAGGGTGTTTTCGAACATTCCCTTCTATGATTGGGGGAGCCTGACTTTGGTGACCCTCTATTTTTCTTTGGATGCATTCAGCCGGTGCTATCGGCATACTTTTACTGGAGCCATGTATCTTCTTAAGGTATCCGTTAATTTGCACATTTTCTTTTCATGCATTCGCATTTTCCTTATGCATCTCTTTTTTATCGCGAATTCTTATCTTTGGCAGACGTGGCTACATGAGGTGATTAGATGCAATACCCATATGATCGCTTTGAAGGACGATATCGTTGGGGACTTCTGCCGATTGTATCGATGGCGCAAAGCCAATCGGCAGTCGAAAAGATCTCTCTTTGGAGGCGGTGCATCGGGTCTTGAATGGCCTGACCAGTGATAGGGTAAGACTTTTTCCTTTTCAATCTTGGTCTTTGTATGCTCTGATACTGTATTGAGTTATACCCGCTGGAGATTTTTAGGTGACCTTTTACCCTTGGGGGACGGGCATTCAAGACACGGGGGTGATTTGAGTGAACGCACAACTGCGGCGCTTACTGGCGCATGAGTTTGGCTATTCTTGGTATCTCAGGGAGAGGGTGGTCCAATAGATTATTGAGGAAGTGGTGGTGCCACCTGAAAGGCCTCCTATGTCTATGAGGCGGGAGCGACTGCTGTCGGAGGATGTGGGGATTGCGGTGATGATCGGCGAGTCCTACCTATTGTACACTTATACGGCTGCGTCGTATGATTACATGGACTTTATGATGAGCTGGCAGATGGCACCCAACATATATGATGCCTTGATTTTCCCTCCTGTAGGTTTAAGTTAGGCGGTGGGGTCCTCCCATAGCGATGGCGGTCCGTCGACGTCTGCGGCGGCGACGACGTCAGAGGTTCCCTTCGTGCGTTTGCATACCCCTTCGTACAACATCCGGCGGGCTAAAGGAGGGATGGTGCCTATGATGCACCGTCCTCATGCGATGGATCCGGAGGAGCTGGGTTTGACAGAGGAGGTTATTCGACCTGAGCTATATCTTTTCCTGTTCCACTCTTTCTTTCTTTTTTATTTCTTTTCTGTTTTGATACTAATTCTGGCTTTTACTTGCATCAAGTTCGGGTGTCGACCACTTGGCTGAGGGACATTAGAGACTGGATATCTTTAGCGCTGCCCATATTCGGGATGCAGTCCTGGCTCCGTCTTGTTTGGTTCCGTCTGCCTCGTCTGGGGAGGAGTTTGGTTCGGTTAGCGATGGTGCGTCGTCTCATCGCAAAGGTGAAGTTTAGGTTGAAGAGAGAGAGAGAGAGAGAATGTGGGTTCGGCCGTGTCCCGCTGCTTTTCTTTATTTTCTGCAAAATTTGATGTAACACAGAAAAACATATATATGCAATGCAATGGGGGTTTTTTATTATCTTTTGTTAATGGCGAATGTATGCATGCACATCGCTTTTTACTTTGCTGTTGAGACCGTAAAAAGAGATATTTTTGGGATTTTGAAGGAAAGTTTTAAAAATGAGATATTATATAAGGGTGGAAGGGGATTTTTGAAATATCAATTTATTTTTTATTCATTTTCTGATTTTGATAAAAGGGGAAAAGGAAAATTTCCAAAAATAGGGGGTTACCGATTGGCAAGACCCTTGTCCTGCCTATCGGCAAGTCAGTCCAGTCCCATCAATTCAAAGTTTTGATTTGGTACCCTCTTCAGCATTTTATAGTTTGTGGGGTAGGATTCCCTCTGATTTCTGCAGGGATTATGTCCTTTGTGAGGGTTTTCAAATTTAAAAAGGGATAAGGGTGGAGTGTTTTCATCACATCTTTGCATTCTTTCTTACTTGCTTACTATCTTTTAGTCTTGCAAGATGGCTCTCCCTGGTAGCATTGAGTTTGCTAACTACCTCGAAGCCCTGGAAGCAATGTGCTTTTATAATGTCGGCTACGATGCTTTTAACATGCGTCGAGTCTCTTTGTGGCGCGACCGACCCATAGAATGGAGCATGCTGATGGCGGCGGTATAATTTTTGGTACCCCAAAGACCATGTATTATTATTTGGCTTGGAGGAAGTCTGGCCTACCTACGAGGAATTTTCTGCCATGCTAGGGATAGATCCCAGTGTTGCTGTAGCTCTTCCTGAGTTTTCCCGTTCTCCCAAGGATTTGTTGGCTGGGCTTCTTCGTATTTCGCCTTTGGCGGCTAGACCACTGGTTACTGGAGGAATGATCTATCTTTTGGCGGTGTTACAATCCATGAATTTTCAGGAAGTTGGAGATACTGGATAAGCCGGAGTCGTTGTTCTGGGTTTGGTTTTAAAATTGCTGCTGGTGACTGGGGAACTGTTGGCAGACCCACAACTTGCAGCCATTATTTCATGGATGTCATACCGTGGCAATCCTACGGCGATGATACCGTCGAAGACTTTAAATGGCCTGGATACCTGGCGAGAAGGTGGTTCTGACTTCCTAAGGGGTTGCCCCGTGATGTTGTTCATGTAGTTGTCTGAAAGACTCTACCTGGTGACTCCTCCAGAGTACCCTTTTTCGGTTGTGCCTAATTTTTTTTCACACCATTTCATCAGCGTTGACTTGGATATTGAGAGCTGGGAGAACTGGTTTGTGGAGCATGGGGCTCTAAATCTGTACTGGTCAGTGCCTTGGTGAGGATAACTGCTGCCTATTTTGGAGCTGGGAGAATATCCGTACGTTTGGCTGGTTAGTCTCAGACAGACCTCTTTCTATTTCTCTTGGCGACTTCTGCGCCAATTTGTCTGGGAGCAGATCGTGCCACCTCAGACACTAGACTTATTTTCGATAGAAGATTTGATAGAGCGTCTGCGCATGCAACTTGTCCCTTTGTGGGAGAGTCGACGTCCGTCGACCCGTCCCTCTCAGTCTGTTAGGAGAGTTTGGCATATCCCTGGGTATTATATGAAGTGGTTGTGGAGGGGAGTAGTCAGCAAGATATTAGCAATGGAGACTTGACAAAGGTGTCTTGTCTTATTTAATACCATGGAGGGAGGTGTGGTAGTTTTTCCGAAGATGGTTAGAGCTTATCGGTCCATGGAGCGTCTGCGGCACTCTATTCAGGCAGGGAAAGCTTGGGGACCCCAGGATGTAGATGATGATGATGATGGAGCAGGCTCATGTGGTAGCCGTGGATAGGACTCCTGGAGAGTTTATTTTGTAATGGGGAATAAATGTGGGGATTTATTTGGCTTTGAAGGTAGGGGAGGGAATTATCCGTTCCTTTTCTTATGCAATTGTACAATAATTTCTTATTAGTGAAATAAATAAGTTTTTGATGATGTAGCTGTGCCTTTTTTATGAGTTTTGTATTTTTTGAATTATCTATACCGATCGCTAAGGCATGCATAATCCTTTTGTTCAAGTATATGTTAGAATGAACTGTCATTCTCGGAGATAAGAAAAGAATAGTTTTTTGTGAAAAAGAAAGGGCCGTGCTCATGTAAGATGTATGAGCTGCCTACGTACCTCTGGGGTTTTGAAAATTTTTAATTTGTTTGAAAATATTTTTTTTTGCAGAGGATCAGGCCCACGTAGTTCTGGGTAGAGGGAAATGAAGATTTTTTTTTAGAATAAAAGGGAGATGAGAAGAGTCGTAGTGCGCCAAGATTTCGGACTAGGAGTAAAATCTCTTGAGACGGTCCAAGTTGACTGGACAATCCATCTCCTCCCCAATATAAGTTAGTGAGCATGGCGGCACCACCGGACAAGATTTTCTTTACAGTATAGGGGCCACTCTAATTGGGCTTGAATTTACCTCTGGGGTCCCAGATGGGCTCTACTATTTCTTGGAGGGCTAAATCCCCTTTTCAGACACCACGATCCTTGACCTGTCTTGTTAAATGAACGCGCTATTCGGTGATGGTACCCTTGTATGTGGTATAGAGCTTTAAATCTCTTTTCATCTAGGTGGGTCAGCTCGTCAAGACGACTTTGGCACCAGTCTTCTTCGTTGATTTTGCTTTCAAGCATGACGCGCAGCGAGGGTATTTCCAGCTCTACGGGTAGGACTGCTTCAATACCGTAGACTAGAGAGTAAGGGGTAGCCCCAGTAGAGGTTAGGATTGAGGTTCGGTAGCCCCAGAGGGCGTACGGGATTCGGTCGGCCCTATCTCGATAGCTTTCGATCATCTTGCTGATGATGGCTTTGAGGTTCTTGTTGGCGGATTCGACTACACCGTTAGTCTGAGGTCGGTAGGGAGAAGATTTGTGTCTCTAAATCCCATATTCCTTGACCACTTCTATGACTTCTGCCTCGAAATGCAACTCGTTATCTGACACTAACTCGTGCGGGACCCCATACCGACAGATAATGTTTTTCTTGATGAATTTGGCTACTTTCTTGGCATTCAGCACTGCGTATAACTCAGCTTTGACCCATTTGGTGAAGTAATCAATGGCAACCATGATGAACTCATGTCCGTTGGAATCCCTCGGTGTAACCTTCCGTATGATGTCGATACCCCAGGTGGAGAACAGCCAGGGAGAAGCCATGTTGTATAATTCTCACGGAGGCAGGTGCTGAAGATTGGAGAACTGTTAGCATTTAAGGCATCTCTGGATATAGGTGGTGCAATCCTGGGTCATGGTGGTCCAGTAGTAGCCTTATCGAATGATCTTTTTAGCCAGCATGTGACCGTTCATGTGGGGACCGCATTCCCTGCTGTGAATTTTTTGTATTATCTTTTTAATGTCTGCCCCTGCGATACAGTGCAGATGAGTTCCATTGAAGTTCCTTTTGAGCAGTGCTTTATGACAAATGATGTATTGGGAGGCTAGTCTTCGAAGGGTTGCTTGGTCTTTCTTGTTGGAACCCTCTGGATACTTACCCTGCTTGAGGAGGTGCCAGATATCATAGTACCAGTAATTGGCTAGTTCGGGATCTTCTGTGGTGACGAGCTCAATGTGGTAGAAATGGGTTGGTTTGCCTTGCTTTTGAACCAGGAAGGGGGTCATTGTTATTCCTTCGGGAATGTCGATCATGGAGGCTAAGGTAGCAAGGGCATCGACTAGGTTATTCTTTGCTCACGGTAGGTAGTGGAAGGTAATATTTTGGAATTGGGAGGCTAATTATTCTAAATGGGAATGGAAGGGTTGGAGCTTCTCGTCCTTGACTCTCCATTTTCTGAGCACTTGACCGATGATGAGGGCAAAATTCCCGTAGACATCTAGGTATTGAATGCCTTTCTTGAGAGCAACTTTGAGGCCTATCGTGCATGCCTCGTATTCAGTCATATTATTGGTGCAAGGGAAATCCAATTTGATGGCGATGGTACTGTGGGAGTCATTTGGGGCAATTAGAAGTATCCCAATATTATATCCCTTTTTGTTGGCAGCGCCATCAAAGAATATTTGTCATCGAGGGTCGTCTCGAGTAGTGTAGAGGATGTTTTCATCTGGGAATTCGAAGACCTAGACATCAGCTTCTTCTATGGGGTATTCAGCGAGGTAATCCAAGATGGCTCTTCCTTTCATAACTTTCTGTGTGACTTACATAATATCAAACTCGGCTAAGAGCATCAACCATTGAGCCATTCGACTGGATAAGGCGATTTTCTTAAGCAGGTACTTAATGGGGTCCATTCGGGATACAAGTTTGATAGAGAAGGCGAGCTTGTAGTGTCACAACTTTTGGGTGACCCGGACAAGTGCGACACATGCTTTTTCCAAAGTAGTGTAGTTGACCTCGTACCCGGCCAACTTGCGAATGGCATAATATATGGCTCTTTCTTTGCGAGAATCTTTAAGATATTGAGCTAGCAAAGCCCCAGCAACAGTCTCAGTTATGGTTAGGTATAGGAGCAAAGGGATACCAGGCTGTGGTGGCATGAGTACCGGGGGTTGGATCGAATATTGCTTGATTCGATCAAAAGCTTATTGGCAGGCCTCGTTCCAAACCTTGGTTGAATTCTTTTGGAGTAGTTTGAAAATAGGTTTGCAGATGGAAGTTAACTGGCTGATGAACCAGCTGATGTATTGAAATTTCCCAAGGAAACCTCGGACTTCTTTCTCTATTCGGAGAGGTGGCATCTCAAGTATGGCTTTTATCTTGGCAGGATCTGCTTCTATCCCTTTCTCACTTACCATGAATCCCAAGAGTTTTCCCTTTGTAACGCCGAAGACTCATTTTTGCGAATTGAGTCTCATCTGATACTGTCGCAGTCATTCGAAGAACTTTCAGAGAGCGGGAACATGACCTTCTCTAGTTTTGGATTTGATAAACATATCATCCACATAGACCTCAGCTTTTTTGTGAATCAGATCGTGCAGGATGGTTCTGGCAGCCCTCTGGTAGGTAGCCCCAGCATTCTTGAGACCAAATGTCACGACAGTGTAGTAAAAGGTTCCCCATGGGGTGATGAATGTAGTTTTTCTTGATGATCTGGGTGCATTTTGATTTGGTTGTATTCGGCAAACCCACCGATGAATGACTTAAGAGCATGAGTGGCTGTGTTGTCCCCAATCATGTCGATATTGGGTAGTGGATAATCGTCCTTTGGAGAGGCTTTATTCAAGTCTCGGTAGTCTACACACCTCCGAACCTTCCCTCCTAATTTTGGTACGAACATTATGTTGGTTAGCCATGTGGGATATTTGATCACACGAATAAAACCTACGTTTAGCTGTTTGACGACCTCTTCTTTGACTTTGAGCAACCATTTGGTGCAGAGCTTTCTCAACTTTTATTTAATCGGCTTGTAATCTGGAAGAGTGGGGATCTCATGCTGAGAAATTTTGAGATCAATGTCGGGCATATCATCATAGGGCCATGCGAAGACATCCACAAATTCCTTTAGCAATTCTTTAAGTTGTGCACGCTTATGCTCGTCAAGGGTAGCCCATATCCTAATTTCGCGCAGTTGGCTACTAGAACCGAGGTTAATAATTGCAGTCTCTTCTTTATTAACTTGAATGCGGTTATGTTATTTGTTATTAACCTTATTTAGATGAATTAAGAATTGTTCATTTGTAAAATCATCATCATCAAAAGTTTGATTAGAATCTAAACAGTTGATGTAAGGCACAACAAGGTACTCAAAATCTTCGTTTATTTCATTGATAGGAAAAACAACATTGAGAACCTCATCAAAGAAGGACTCAATTACATTTGAGCAAGGATAAACAACAGATGAAGAAATAGGGTAAACATTGGGATTAGGGGGGATTTCAACAGGTAGAACTGGATCAGCATGCCAGTTGAGGAGAGGTGTATCAGCAGCTTTATTCAGGTGGGATGGATCCAGTGATGTAGTGCTTGAGTGAACGATGCAGAGTGTCAGTACAGTGTCTGTAAATTGAATGAGTTCTCGGAGTCACTTTCCTCAGTCTCTTCGGTATCTTTGATGAACGATTGTACATGATATTGGGAACTTTCGGCCCATGGGTAGTAGTCTTGAAAAAAGATCTCCATTCAGGCTTCATCTTCTTATCTATATGGTCATACCATGGTTCCAGAAAGTCACAAAAGGGGAAGTCTTCACCCTCTTTAATGAGTCGTCCATTCAAGGAGTCACCTGGGATAATCGGGATGCAGTTTAGTCTCCTTTTTGGTCGAGACTGACGGATCATTCTGAGCTCTTATTCTGATGGTTGATACCCCAAACCACAAGGAGGGAAAGCTCTCCTCAGTTCAATAGGCTCAAGTATCCCTTGTTGTCTTTGTCCTAGCCCCAGTCCGGGCATGAAGTGCATGTTTCTGAACATCCGAATCATATTGACGTTGCTATGAGGGTCGTATTCTGGACAAACCCTTTCTTTGAAATCGTCCATTGCCAGGAATAGGAGTGGCTCAAATCGTAATCTTGAGAGGAGCGTATCATTTGACCCGTACTGTATCTTAAGGATTGGAATGCTGGTACTTGCACCCTTAGCATTCTCGTCATCGCCCAAAATGGTGATGACTCGTCCGTTGGCGAAGAACTTCAATTTCTGATGGAGTGAGGAATACACACCCTTGATACTCTGGAGCCAAGATCATCCCAGCAACAGGTTGAAACAAGCTGGGATGTCAATAACTTGGAATTCGACGATGGGGTTTATAGGGCCAGCCCTTATTACAAGCATTATGGATCCCATAACCTCATGACGGGTATTATCGTACGCACGTACAGCAGCGGAGGTTAGAGCGAGGTCACTTTCTTTCAGGCCTAAACATTTTAAGGTTCTTAATGGGAAAATATTAAAGGCAGATCCATTATCGACAAGAGAGAGTGGTATGACCTTCCCCATAACTTTAACGGAGATGATGAGTGCATGATTGTGGTTTGGCCCAATTTTGGGGATTTCTTCTTCGGAAAAGGATAGCATTCGGGTAGAGGTTAAGGATCCGACCAAATTTACTACTTCTTCTGGTGTGGTAGAGGGAGGAACTGTGGGTCCAGTGAGCAACTTGATCAAAGCGTTTCTGTGCAGTTGAGAAGACTTGAAAAGTACCCATAGAGTGATGTTAGCTTGAGTTTTATTTAGTTGATCGAGGATCTTTCTCTCCTCGAGGTTCATTTCTGGCATAGGAAGGTTTTCAACGCCTTTCCCCTTGTCATTGGCTGGTACTGAGCTTGGGATCTGGTAATGCCTCCCTGATCTGGTCATATGATTTACTGAAGAAGGGAAGAACATGAATCCCGTTTCCTCGTCAATCTCAGGTTGTTCTGCCACCTTATTTATTTCTATGAGGAGTTCTTCAAATGATATCATCCCACACATGTCGGCTACCACACCAGTTTTCTCTGGAGCTTTCTCTTCATTAGAATCTTCAAACTATTTTTCCCATCCGGTGGCAATAATTATGTCTTTCCATGTAAAATCGATGCATTCCACAACTTTAATGGCTTCTTCATACAGGTCTTCCCATTCTGTGGGGATATGTGAGGATGAAGGGACCATGTGCCCTTGTAGCTTCAAAGTATCAAGTAACTTGGTGATACGGCAAATATCATTGGTTTGCCTGAATAATTCTGCCATAATCTAGACGATATCATCTAGGCTGACTTCATCAATCGGTACTATCCATCGGTCTGACTCTCGGGACCATTTTTGTGCTTCCAAGAACATAGTACTGAACCTCTGGCAATCAATGGTCGTTTGTGAGGCCGATTTCAGCCCAAACTCTAAAAGTTGGTTTAACACTTATGATAATTCCACACCTTCATTTTCCGAATGGGTATGGACAACGTTGCATGCTCTAGTAAGGAGTGACAGTGCCTGATCAGCGAGGCTAGTAGGGTGTAGGAGGAAATATGGGCAGGATTGGAGAGGTTTAGGAGAGTATATGGGTGTGATTTGGGTTAAGGGATGAAATTTTGAGTTTTCTTCCAAGAAGATGGCATTAGTATGATTTGGAAGTGGTTTGTGAGTAGTGTTTGGCTTAGGATTAGCTGGTGGGGCAATGGTACCCCGGTCAATTAGACCTTGGATTATGTTTCGGAGGTAAAAGCACTGGTTAGTGGTATGGCCAGCAGTTTGGCGAAAGGCGCAATGGGCATCTGCCTTGAAGTTTCTTGGGAGCGGATTTGGTAAAGGACGAGGATCCAAGGGTTTGATAAGGTTTCAGCTCGACAAGGCTTGATAAACTTTGGAGAGGGGAGCATGGTGCTCGGTCTATTCTTTTCGGACTGGGACAGGGAGGATTTCTGATGCCCATGATGTGATCGGTTGAGAGATGTTATTGATGGTTGAGACGGTTGCACTAGCAGGCTTATCATATTTTCTGGGGGTGAACTGTCCTGACACCTTTTTTGGTTCAACATCTGTTTTAGCCATACTCTCCTCGATTTTTACTCCCGCTTCTATGAGAGATCATAAGTGAGGATAGTATTGTTCTCCCATGGTTGATTATACATGGGGTAAGAAATTCTTCTTCACTATGCTGACTTGTTCTTCCTCGGAAGTCCGATTGGTCATGGTAGTTGCTTTTTCCCTCCATCGGGCTATGAAGCTACTGACTGATTCCCCAGAGTTTTGATTGAGCATCTCTAAATCACGACGGGTGACCTCAAGCTCTTCATTGTATTTGTACTGCGACATGAATTCATGGGCCACATCCTCCCAGCTACGAATTATGGGCTGTTCGAGAGACAAAAACCATCGGAGGGCGCTATCCTTCAAAGTTTGCTAAAATAATTGGGTCGTCACTTCTTAAGAAGCCCCTAGGAGAGTCATGGAATAGTGATAACTACGAAGATGAACAATCGGGGGTCCACTTCCTTCGAATTTCTCGATATTTGGCATCTTGAACTTCTCGGGTAATCTCGCTTTAGGATAAGGAGACATGTGGGTGTAGTCCATGTAATTTCAAGAGATTCTGACTTGGTCGAACTTCTTAGTTAGAATATTAAGATCTCCTTTGACCTTATTCAATTCTTCCTCTTTCATATCAATGATCATAGGCAAGCTAGCCCGAGGCTGGGCAAGGTTTGGCATAAAAAAATGGGCAGGCGATGGCCCATTAGCAAGAGGGGCACGTGGAGCGTGCTGATATTCTTCGGGAATCCAAATAGGCTTGGGTGGACCCATAGCGTGAGGGAATAGGGCCTCGAGATCTTGAGGAACTTAGATTCATTGCATCTCCCGGACCTCAATCTCAAGGTTGTCAATCTTGGACATGAGCTGCGCTAAAACTACCATTAGATCTGACTGCACAACAGGTACTTGATATGTGTTCTCCATGAAAAGCAGATGGATTTTGGATTCGAAAGAATTAATAGGGGAATGAACAGAACTCCGGGGTGATTTCACTGAAGATCGAAGCCAATAAGGAGCTAGGCCAAGGGCGTGCGATCGACCTGAGAAGGCGTAAAATGGGATTTATTTTGAGAAAAAAGGGATGCAAATATTTTTGACATTTTTTTCGTTTGAGATTGGAAGACAAAATATTTTTGGCTTTTTCATAAAGAGAGGAGAAATATTTTTGGATTTTTGATAAAGAAGGGAGAAATGTTTTTGGATTTTTTATAGAGAAAAGGGAAATGTTTTTATTTTTATTTTTTTTAGGAGACGGTCTCAGCATGATTATTATGATTATTATGTTCTCACTTGTATTAAATTCTCCTAAATGCAAAATGAAATGTCGAATAGGACCCGAACCTAGAAAAGTTGGGTTTGTAACA
Source organism: Sambucus nigra (assembly GCA_949130495.1). Classification (NCBI taxonomy): domain Eukaryota; kingdom Viridiplantae; phylum Streptophyta; class Magnoliopsida; order Dipsacales; family Adoxaceae; genus Sambucus; species Sambucus nigra. The sequence goes on from OX422212.1 coordinate 659,714,421, forward strand.
TATGCAAATCTATGGCTGGACTTGTAACCAGACTCACGGACAGGGTCCCGTTTTAAAAATACGGGAAAATTTGGGCGGCGGGTTGACCCGGAATTTTGATAGAGATTCGGGTTGAAACCGATAATATAATATGTGTGTCCTAGGCTTGACACCTATATGCAGGTATGTAGTTGGTTGGGTGAATCGAAAAGGATTCCCCCTTTGGCGTGACTTTCACGATATACGTCTTTCTCTTGCGAGAAATCGGTACGTGTGGACAAGCCATTTGATATACCTGAGTGTACATAAATTACCTCACCATATACCTCGTGGGGACGGTACGTGTGAGAGCGAATTCGATATACTGGGCGTACGTGAACGAGTTCCCTCTGATATACCTCCCGTCATGACTTCGGTCAAGCGATATGATGCGGGAGAACCATTCGATATACGTCGAAGGTACTTGGACAATGGAAGGTGAGAGTCATATCGCTTAGGCTAACTGCATCCTGCCGGACCAACGCCCATGAAGAAGTGACCCTACTGGATAAAATTTGGTAAATAACAATGCTCTTTGGTGATGTCGTGTGAATCACGCATGATTCTCTTATTAGTATCTTATGATGAGAGTATCTTTCTTGATCATGCCAAATAGGGAGCAAAGTATTAGTACCAAGGGCACACCAAGTATGGATGGGTGATGCATGCAACATGTGGATAAATGTGATCCTAGGTGCACGTGGTGTGCAGTGCACATAGAGAATTTTCTACAAGTGTGTGAATAGAAGTATAAGTATGTGGGACACATGGAAAGGGGGAACATGCAAAAATGGGGGAAAATATAAACAAACATAACACCCATGTAAATAGAGTCTAACACTCAAAATAATAACCCCAGCGGAATCGCCACTGTGGCCATCCCCGATCCTCGCGGCGGGTGGGAGAGTGAGGATCCTAGGTCCCGCGCGTCCCTCTCGGGGGTGCTTCGGTCGGCGTCATTGTTGAGGTGAAAAATATAGAGAGATGGAGTCGCGAGTCTATTTTACTCAAAATAGACAAAAGAAAGGGATCCATCCCGAAGGACAGCATCCAAAGACATACTGATACATACAAAACCAAAATGATTCGAAAAGGGTCCGGAGGCTAAGTTACGAAATGGGAAGGTGTTAGGCACCTATTCCGCTCTTATAGTCTCGCATGGGTTTTTGCTATTTTCCTTTATTTTCCCCATGATATGTGTGCATGTGTATATATAGTGGACATATGAATCCTCGACTTGTATCATGGAAGAGATAAAGCGAGTCATCCGTAGGAAGGTTCGTAAAAATAATATTAGAAAATAGGATTTACGCGATTATCCTTGCGTTGATCGTTATAATGGAACGATAACGTATGTGGAATAATACGCCGCTAAGAATATATATATGCATATATAAATATATGTAATCCAAGAGAGTTGAGTTTAGAGAAAATAGAAAACGAGAGAAAAAGTGAGAATAGGATTTGAGTCTCGAGTTTTACCCCGAGACGCTTACGTAGCCTACAGAGGCATCAAAGTCCACGTAGTTCGCATGCAAAATGAGGGGGTGGGGTTTATCCCTTAAATCCAATCGCGGACTTCTCTTATTTGTGGGTGTGCGTGGGTGTGTAAAAAAGTATTTTAGTTGTGAGAAAAGTGTAAGAAAAATGTGAGAATTCCCGTTTGAAATTTATGAGCAAACCCTCTTTTTCTTGTTTTTTGTTTTTTTATGAAAATAAGAGATGTGCAATAATACTTAATAAAAACTATATTAGGATATGTGAGATGAGAGAATAAAAGTGTTAAGTAATAAAACAAGTTAATGCGAATTTATGAGAATTTAAGGAGAGAATTAAGAAAATTGGACCTTCTTGAAGATCTTGAGCTTGATCTTGAATGTTGGAGAGCAGCCCTTGAACTTGGATGATGAGGGAGGGTAGTTAATTCACCAAGTTTGATGAAAAGTGAAAGTTGGAAAGGGATTTGGATGTGGAAATCACGATGACTTCGAGAGAGGTTTCTGGATTTTCTGAGAGTGATGTCTATTAGATCTGGGCTCTCCTTTCAATGAGGCCATGCATGGTTTTTATGTGTTGACAACCAATATTGTTGGTGCCTTTGTTGATGTCGACCAACATTTTATTGGTGGTTTGTGTTGACAAGAAACATTGTTAGTGCCTTTGTTGATGACGACCAACATTTTATTAGTGATTTGTGTTGACAACCAATATTGTTGGTGCCTATGTTGACGTCGACCAACATTTTATTGGTGGTTTGTGTTGACAAGCAACATTATTGGTGCCTTTGTTGAGGCAGACCAACGTTTTATTGGTGATTTGTGCTGACAATCAACATTGTTGGTGCCTATGTTGATGTCGACCAACATTTTGTTGATGATTTGTGTAGTGCATAGCACTAGCACTCTGAAACGAAAAATAATTTTTTTAAGGAAAACATATTCTCATTAATATTGAAATGAATTGAGTAAAACATGATAACATCACTGATAATATTTCCTCAGGTGTTCTGCATTACAGGGATTCTTGAATTCTTCACCCTCCAAAGTCTCAATTCGATATGTGCCTTGTCGGATAACTACTGTAATGCGATACGGACCATGCCAAATGGCTTCAAGTTTGTTGTTATTTTGAATCACCTTCTTTAAAATATAATCACCTTCTTTTAAGTTGCTCGGCTTCACCCTTTTGTTGTAAAAACGTGCATTCCGTTGTTGATACGTTGCATTCCTTAGAGTTGTATCTTCAAGTACCTCTTCCAGCATGTCTAAGTCCAACCTTATCATTAAATCACTAACTGGGGTATTGAAATTAAGAACTCTGTGAGTGGGTAAGCCTAGATCAACATGAATTATATATTCAGTACCAAATGCTAACATGAAGGGTGTCTCTCCAGTAACTGTTATAGGGGTTGTTCGAAAAGCCCATAAGACAGAATGCAGTTTATTAATCTAATTCCTTTTAGTGTTTTCCAGCCTTTTCTTCAACCCATTCAATAAGGTTCTATTCGTTACCTCCATTTGGCTATTGCTTCGAGGATGACCAGGAGTTGAGTGGATTTTTTAAACATTAGATTGGGCACAATAAGCAGTAAACTTGTCATTGTCAAATTATGTGTCGTGATCAGTGATAAAAGCATAGGGCAAGTCATACCTGCATATGATATTCTTCCAAATAAACTAATAGACTTTTTCATAGGACATATCGATCAAGGGTTCAGTTTCCACCCATTTAGTGAAGTAATCAACAACTACAACAAGTTACTTGAACCTTCCTCGTGTGGTCTGTAAAGGCCCGACCAAGTCAATTCCCCACGTAGAAAAGGGCCAGGGTGAAGTGATTGGTGTTAGGAGAGCTTGTGGAGTCTGACGTGTGCTGGAAAATCTCTAGCACTTATCACTCTTTTTGGCAAACGCTGCACAATCTGCTCGCATAATTGGCCAGTAGTACCCCTGTATGTTGATTCTTCACAACAAGTTTTTTCGGCTACACGGGCTCCACAGGATCCTTCATGGACTTCCTCAATCAAATCTTTTACTTCAGCTGGATGCACACAGTGTTGCAGACCAGCAATCTATCCTCTTTTGTACAACACACTATTATCTAGCACATATCTCACAGCTCTGTATTTTAATTTCTTAGCTGCAAGTAGGTCAGCTGGTAGAGTTTCATCTTCAATATAAGCTCTTATGGGATCCATCCAAGATGGCCCCATATCAACTGCAATAAAATTAACCATCAGATCTTCATCAATGCTCCTATTAACAAGTAGCTCAATGGAAATAGTTCTTCGTAACTTAGTTCTGGTTGCTGAAGCTAGCCGAGCAAGTGCATCTGCTCGGGCCTTTTTCAGTCTTAGAATTCTGATAATTTAAACATCTGGCAAAATAGTGATTACCTTCAAAGCTTTATTTAAGTAGCTGGACATTAATTCTATTTTAGCTGCATATAAGTTCAACACCTGATTTACCACCAACTGTGAATCACTGTATGCCACAACTTGCTCGACATTCTGTGATTTAGCTAAATTTAAACCAACAATCACAACTTTATACACTACCTCATTATTGGAGGCTTGAAATTGGAATCGTAGAGCGTACTCTATATCTATTCCATCTGGAGTATTGAGGATGATTCCTGCTCTACATCCCGTTACACGGGATGACCCATCAACATACAGATTCCATATGGGAATATTGTTGTCAAACGCTTAGTTTGTCAGAATCCCCTGATGGAAGATTTTATCATTTACCTCCTCATATTTCTTTTTCATCTCATGTACTCCGCCAGAGGGTTCTGGTTGGTCGGTGGTAACTTCTTATGTAGTTTTCTTTGCTTGGTGTTGGTTGGGGATATCTCCAATAGGTCTGCTGACTTCTGAATATTACTCGACGGGAGTCCCTTGTTGCTCGAGAACCTTTGGGTAAGTGAATTCTGTAATAAAATCCGCCATAGCTTGACCTTTTAAAGAAGACCTTTGTTCATATACAAGATCATATTCTCCCAACTCCACGGCCCAATACATTAATATTTCATATTTATCTGGCTTATACAAAGCTTGCCTCAATGGCATGTCAGTGTATACCACTATGGTATGAGCTTGAAAATTGTAACAAACCGAGATTTTCGGGACAATAACTTATTTATTTTTGGGATAAATAAATATTATTGTAACAACCCTCGCTTTTGAGAACCCATTTTATATTTATTTACTATGTTGAGTAGTTGCATATATAAAATGCTGCATGTGGGTAAGTATTAATTTGATGAAATAAGTTAATATTTGCTAATAAGTTGCATGATTACCATGTGGGTATGTGATCATTACCATGTGGTGTTCTATTTTGTCATGAAAATTAAAATGGCAATTTGAATTAAAATGGTGCCGGAACTTAAAATGGCTTATAAAATCTCCAAATGATAATTTGGAGGGTGTAGTTAGTTCCGGGAGGTGCGAGACAGTCGAAATGTGTGCCATATTGTATTTTGAGATTTTGGGCACTTTGACTGGTTTTGGCATATTGCGTATTATAAATTAATTATTGTGGTATTTTTACTTAAAGGTTGGAGACTTTTAATCTTAAGCCACGTTTTAGTCTTTCCCCAAGTCTTTCATTTCCTCTTATTTGCCCTAAGTGTTCTAGCCCTAGAGTGAGAGAGAGTGAGAGTGGAAGATTGGAGAAAAAAGAGAGAAATCTTGAAGATTTGTGGTTTGATCTTGCATTCTTCTTCAACCAAGTCTGAAATTGAAGCCCCAAGGCAAGTTTTCTACTTGCTATTATATGGTTTAAGATGAATAATTAGTATGGGTAGATATGTATAGTTTTGATGTAATATAATTGTGGTTTTTGGTTGGATTTATGGGTATCAACATCTTTGGTAGAGATAGATTGTTGATTGAGGTAGAAAAATGTTAATGGGAGCATTTATGATCTTTTGGTATCATTAAATGTAGTTGGATGATTTTGGGTTGGTTATTGATTTTGGGTTTAAAAGGTAAATAGGAGAGAGAGGTCTAGGTCTGCTATGGCCGGTCGACCGCGTATCTCAGACCGGTCGACCGGGCCTTCGGAAGAGGGCTCACTGCTTTCTTTCAAAGGCATGAATTAAGGGCGCGGTCGACCGCGAGTCCCCTGCAGGTCGACCGGCTCGTCCGAAATGAGTTTTCTGCTTTTCAGTATAGGATAAAATTTGAGACGCGGTCGACCGCGGTCTTGGGACCGATCGACCGGTCCCCTGTTTTCTTACCCAATTTCCTACTTTTGTTTTTAATCCTTTTCTTCCCCTAGGAACTTAGGACTCTTCTTGAATGAAGTAAACCTTGGCTTTTAGAGTCCTAGTTGAGTTAGTTGTCACCCTAGTGTTGAATGGGTTTCACTTGGGGTTAAGTCCGGGGGAGAGGTTGTCCTAAGTGATGTTAAGGCATCACTTTTCTTTGTGCATCCTAATAAATATGGATGGGAATTGTAGGCCCATACTTGGAGACTTTAGGGGCTTGAAATGAGGCATAGAAGACCTTAAGCTCGGGAAACTAATATAATCCCTTGGAGTGTTATTCGAGGCATAACCTAGGATGGAAAGTAATGAAATATCCTATGATTATAGTTTCAAACAAATGAAACATGTAAATGCTAATGAAAATGAAAAGTATGGTTTTTATGGTAAATGCTAATTTACTTAAACACAACTCTCTAAATGCTATCATAAGGGAAGCTCGCGCATGAGGTGATGTTCCTTGACTAGTGAATGCAGGGAGACTATAGTCCTCGGCCATATGCGGGTTTATTATATGTATTTTTCTGCGCTAGTGAGGTAATTCCGGGTGTGGTTATGACTCACTCGCAGGTATATGGCCACTTCCCGATGTGCGTTAGGTACCCAGGCTGCCTTGTTTGATGGGCCCCTGGAAGATGATAGTCATTTAGGGGCGCGCCCAGTGGGGAAACTCGGAGGGGCGGTCTTAGAATCGTTATATGTATAAGAATATAACTTTTCTAAACTCAAGTGGGACTTGAGGGTTGTTTTATTTCCACTAAATTGTATTATGAAAATTACCTTCCTACTAAGGAATAAGAATTGGAAAGAAATAAGAAAACGATGTTACTGTATTCCCGTTAAGGAATTGAAACTGGATTAAAGTGGAAATTGGTGAATAGAAACTTTTAGTTTAATCATTGCATCATCTCATCTTCTTGCATAGTTTATTTTTAGGCATGTCATGTTAGTTGTCTTCTTAGAATTCATGCTTAGGTTGTTAGATTTCTGTTTTCCATTATCATGATTAACTGTTCATATCTAGCATGCTTTTTGTTCATCTGGGAACTATATATAAACCGGGTCCTGGCCCGTTCATTTTCCTCTATGTTGTGCTTGTTATTGTATCCGCCCAGGTGCTCCTCCGCAAGGACGCCCGTGTTGATATTCCCACTCTTTTGCTTTTAAGGAGCTGTATGAAATTGCGGATATTACAGGATATTTTGTTAGACGCCATCATTCTTTTTGATATCTAGTTATGATCAGGTCTATTACTCGGGCGAGTGGCCCAAACTTGTAATTGTATAATGAATGTAAAACATAACATCTAACTGTTGTAATTACTTTTGTGTAGCTGTGGACCGACAGCATATTCGGTTCTCCCTTAGTATATAGTGGTTTTAGATGTATATTAATTATGTTTCTTGGAATTCCACTATTGTCCTAGAATGGGTTGTTTAAAATTGTTTTCTTAACTTAACTTTTAAATTACATAATTGTTTTGACAACCCGTTTTCTAAATTATTGGGTGGTTTTCTCGGTTACTCTTACTATATTTGTGGTGCTGAGAATGATTTCCGTCCATGATTACCGTAAATGTCGGAGTATCGGGCTGGCCACCCCTTATTTCGGAGTGCGGGTTGTCACAATTATTTTAATTGGAGAAGAATTCAATTGGCATTGAGGTCAAAATTCAAAGGTGTTAGAAAGTGTTTCGAATAGCGATTCTGAGGGTGTAGTTGTTTCTGGAAGGGTCGAGAAAGTCGAAATGACTGTACTTGGGGTCTTCTTGGGTGCCGAAATATTTTGGGTTCGTTTGGCTCGAATTAAAATTACCGAGTCATTTAAAGTGTGTATTATCATTTAAAGTTGTGTATTTTGGGAGATAAGGCTTAAAAGCCTACGGGAGATAGAATTCTCCTTAGAGAGAGAGAAATAGAAAGAAAGAAAGAGAGAAGAAGAAAAATATAAGAGAAAGAGAGAAAACGTGGGATTTTCGGCCATTACGCGATCTCGAGGAGGATTCAGACCCTACGAACTTGAGGCAAGTGATTAAACATGCTAAATAATTGTTGTGTATCATTTATTTCATGATTTGTGGATGTAAATTGTGAATTTTGTGTTGAAGATGTAAAACCTAAATTTTTTGGTAAATCTTAAATTTGTGGTGTATATATGGATTTAAGGTTATAAATTAGTTGGGTTGAGTAATATGATGAATTTTAATGTTATAAATGAGTTTGGGTTGATGTGGAATGGAGATAAGATGATATATATAATTTTTGGGATTTTGGTTTTTGAAGAAAAAGTAGCCATTTTCGTGACTTCTGATAGGCCGAATCGATTCGGATAGTTGCAGGTGCCCAGGTCTGAGTGACCGAATCGATTCAACCCCAACCCGAATCGATTCGGCCTGAGACGGAAGCCCAGGTCTTTGGACCCGAATCGATTCGCCTTGGAGGCCGAATCGATTCGGAAACAGGCAGTTTTGGGGATGTTTTTCTAGGGTGAGTTTCATCCCATTTCATTTGAGGTTATCGATTGGGAAGCTCTATGTGGATTATGAGGAGTGTGTTTTGGAGACTATTAGGGAGCTTCATTTATAAGAAACTATTGAAGTCATATTGATTTAGTTCGATAGAATACCGATTGGAGAGTGTTGTACCGACTAGTGGGGAATCCCACTACCATTGAGTTCTATTTGGAGATAATTATGGAATTATATGAAATAGTGAAAATGCGCTTATTGATATTGGATTTTAGAATCAAATCCCAAAAGGGGATAACTTTAAAGGTTCATATGATCAATTGAACCGTATTTTGGATTGAAAATTATAAATGTTGATTGATGTGCATACGGATATAAAAAATATCCTTAACGATAATTAACTTGGGAGATGTTTCACAAAAATGTGAAATGCTAATCGAGGTGCATTAGGATATATAGAATATCCTCAAAGTAAATTGAATTGAGAGACGATTCAAATAAATAAAAGTGAGGTGTGAACTTCAAGTGAGAACTAGTATAGTGTATGCTAAGTGGGGAAGTTATGTGAGCTATTGAGGAATAGTATATCGAGAGTAAAATATACTAATAATGATATTATTTCACTTAGGCCTAAGAGCGTACTATGGTTATGTAATAGTGTGATATATATACCTTATGTGATGGTATATATTGATTTGATGTGATGATGTATGTATATCTTATGTGAATGATATATATATATATATATATATATATATATATATATAAGTGAAGCATACCCCCTCCCTGCTATCATTGGGAAGTTGCGCGATGAGGGTGAGCACCCTGGCTCGATGAGCAGAGTGTGGATATTCCCCAGCCATAGCGTCCATTTATTATTGTATGATTTTTATTAGGGGTGAGACGTGGTGGGTATGTTTCGTCTCATTTCCAGGGAGGAACTATGGTCACTTCCCGTACGTTTTGATTGGTTGTTTTACCATGGCGATATGATAATACTCCGATATATGGTAACCTGGGATAAAGTGAGTAATTACTGGCGGGGAGGAACTATGGCCGCTTCTCGAGTTATAGCTTGTTGGGATGGTTATTATTATACTGATGTGCTTAGTACTTTGGGTATTGAGGGATTAATGGACTTTAACGACCAACATTTCCAGGAGTAGTGTATCGGGGGGGTTCCTTGTTTGGATTTCGCTTGCGAGACGTCCCACGCACGAAACGCAGTGCAATGTTGGGAGTGAGGAGAAGTTAGTCCTTAGTGATCATTTATTTATATTAGTATCTATCTCGACGATCGACAGTGCCAAGGAGTAGTGTATCGGGGGGTTCCTTATTCGGATTTCGCTTGCGAGACGTCCCACGCACGAAACGCTGTGTACTGTTGAGAATTGGGAATAATAAATTAACTAATTGGGTAATAAGAATTTTGGGTTATACGCGTCATGCATTGAGGGCATAATGTATCTTGATAATCAATACTGCCAGGAGTAGTGTATTGGGGGGGTTCCTTGTTTGGATTTCGCTTGCGAGACGTCCCATGCACGAAACGCAATGCAGTATTAAGAATTGGGAGAAGTTTAGTCCTCAACACTTGGAAGCTAATAACTCATATATATATATATATATATATTGGTGGAATAACTAGAATATGAGAAATTCTAGTAAGGAAATGTTTATGTAAATTTTATATGTTAAGTAAGTGAACAAATGATTGAGATCAACAATATTAGATATTGAAGGATTATGTGTTAGATGGAACTTAGAAGAGTATCAATTGGGTTTAAGTTAGATTACCTTGCCTAGATAGATTCGGGCATTTATTTGGAGATCACGTGCATACGTTTAGTTGCGCGCTTTAGTTGAGAGGTGAGTTGGATTTTATGGGTAGTGCGACTCCGCCTTAATCATGTCATAATGCATTTATAATTATTATGCATTTTAATGCACTTGCTATAAAATATTTTCACACCTCGGGCTCTGACCTGTTTATATTTTCTCTTGCTGGGCATATATATTGTATTATTATATGTGTTCCTCCGCAAGGACGAAATTGATGTCATCCATCCAGTGTATTCGTGGAACTGTGGCAGTAGCGGACTGTTGCGGCATTTTGTTATAGTCGATTCCTATCTTTTGTGTATCTAGATTAGGATTCAGTTTGTATATCGGGTTTATACCCAAGTGTTGTCGAGTAGCACTTTTATATTTTCTTTCTCAGATTATTGTACTGTTTGTGACCCGACATCATATTTGGGTATTTTACTTTGTACATTGTCTTGTACTACTTTATTAGTCACTTATATATCATTTGTGTTGTGTGTATATCCAATACTTAGATGTTATGTTGTTGGTTAGTTATTCCATGGTTGGTTTTAGTAAGTGTTAATAAAATGCTTTAAATTTTTTTTGATACCCTCTTTTTGTAGTAATGGGTAGTTAGCCGTGTTTATTGTTAGGATCGTCAGTAGATGCAGAGAATGATCCACTTGAGATTCCTGATTATTTTAGTATAGGGCTGGCCACCCGTTATTATTTTAAGCGGGGTGTCACAGGTGGTATCAGAGCATCAGGTTCTAGTGTCCTTAGGATCTGTGTGGGTTACTGTGATCTTCCGTAAGCGTTCTTGATGTAGAGCCCTATTATTAGGCCTGTTGTGTTTATACGTCGATATTTTTTCTGTGATGAGAAAACATTTGAAAGGCGTTCTGGTACAATTGTTCTTGTTTCAGATGCCACCGAAGAGAGGTCGTTCAGTCATGACAAATAAAGGGGCTGAGAGTGTGGAACCCCAAATGCCTCAAATGACCACGACTACAGATGAAGTTGTCAATATTATGGTACAAGCAGTAACTGCTACCATTTCTAAGATGGCGCAGCAACCTACAGTTCAAGCAGCCAAAACCCATTAAAGACCATCTTTGTGGGAAAGAGTGCGAGAAGATTTTAGTAAGGGGAATCCTTCAGAGTTCTCAGGGGGAGTTGATGCGATGGCTGCAAATCGATGGAAGAATAGTATGCAAAGGCACATTCGTATGGTTGAGTGTAGTGAGGTGCAGAAGAAATTTTTAGCCACCTTTAAGTTGAAGGGTGCAGGTCTCCAATGGTGGAAGTCTGTCACCACATCTGAACAGAGAAATACATTGCCCATAATAGATTGTTGGGAACTTTTTAATCGAAGGTATTTCTCTTCTGCGATTCAGAAGGAAATGAGGAGGAAACTGATGGATGTATTTCAAGGTAATAGAACGGTGGCCGAGTATCAAGAAGAATTTACTCGATTGGCGAGTTCAGTACCTGAAGAGGTAAATACAGAAGAGAAGCGAATATCGAAGTTTATGCGAGGTTTAAATGAGCAAATTCGGCAGCATTTATTAAGGAACCCAACGTTAGTGACTTTCGCCTAGGTAGTGAATGCGACATTATTGCAGTGTCATGAATATCGCCTTCGTTCGCAGGGGGTAAGAACTTTGAAGATTCGGGTTCATCAAGTAGGTTTGGTAATGAGAATACCAGTAATGCCAGAGAGTATAATTCGTAATATAGAGGATCGCAACAGCGTTATGTTCCTTAAGATGGGCAAAGAGGATTTGTGGGTAGATGTTTCTTTTGTAAGGAAATAGGTCATAGAAAGAGAGATTGTCCTAAAAGAGGTAAAGGACCACGTTTTGATGAAGTTTTGGAAGTGCAACCCTTACAGAAGATTCGAGGTCATTTTAGGCCAGGGGACTTTGAGTGGGAACCCATTGATGAAGAGAGGCAATCGGATTAGAGATGGATGATGTAAGTTATTTTCCTTTGTGAATAGGATTATACTGTATGAAGTTTTGGGAATATCGTATGGGAGATAGATATGAGAGGGTAGTGTTATAACCAAATTATGTATGGAAGGACCCGAAGGGGAATTTTGAGCAAGTTAGGCTCTTATATAATTATCTTTTGAGAGAATAGATTATGTTGTGATGTGCTAGAAATAGAGTGATAACCTTGTTGCGAATGTAAGAATTGTTATTGTGTATTGAGTAGTAATGATGAAGCTACTTATTTTTATAGTCATGTTAGACTTATATAGTCATGGAAGAGCCTAGTGAATGACAATATATATTAATATGATGTATGAGATAATTTCTGGAAAAAAATCAGAATTTAGTGGATTATTGTTGAGCGAGAGAATTTTAGCTCATAATTGTGTTAATTTTGAGAACTATATATTAGTATGAGTATGAAAATTGTTAAAACCTCGTGCCTTGAGCATAAGATATTTGATTTAAATGTCGAAAGACATAAACTGTTTTAAAATAAACTGTTTTCAAAATAAAAATTTTATGGGCCTTTGGGCCATATCAAAATGATTTCCACAAAAATAATTGTTTTTAAAACCTTAGTCCCGATCTAACAAAATCTCAATCCCCGACGTCGCTACATATTAGTGTATTCGGAGGGTTCCTTGTTTGGATTTCGCTTGCAAGACCTCCCTCGCATGAAAGTAGCGAATGTCAGGAATTAAGAGGAGTTAAATCCTTGGACCTTTCAAAATTGTTATATTATTAATATGTTAGTGTAATTTATTATACTTTAAATGGTGGAACTTTTGAGGCAAGTGAAGCCTAATTATGTTTATACGAGTAGAGCTCGAATATAAAGGGTGCATGGGCGCCCTAATTGTTAAAATTGGTTGGATATTAATTAAAATAAATTCGTCGTGGGAAGTTAGAGGTTTGGGTATAGGATTAGTGAGGATAAGTGTAGTAGGAACTAGTTGGGCTTTGGAGTATTAGGCTTAGCTAAATTTCGAGGATGATATTCTTGTAAGTGGGGAAGTCTATAACAACCCGAGATTTTCATGACAATAACTTATTTATTTTTGGGATAAATAAATATTATTTTAATTGGAGAAGAACTCAATTGGCATTGAGGTCAAAATTTAAAGGTGTTAGAAAGTGTTTCGAATGACGATTCTGAGGGTGTAGTTGTTTTCGAAAGGGTCGAAATGACTGTACTTGGGGTCTATTTGGGTGCCGAAATATTTTGGGTTCGTTTGGCTCGAATTAAAGTTACCGAGTCATTTAAAGTGTGCATTATCATTTAAAATTGTGTATTTTGGGAGATAAGGCTTAAAAGCCTACGGGAGATAGAATTCTCCTTAGATAGAAAGAGAAATAGAAAGAAAGAGAGAGAGAAGAAGAAAAGAAGAAGAGAAAGAGAGAAAAAGTGGGATTTTTGGCCATTACGCGATCTTGGGGAGGATTCAGACCCTACGAACTTGAGGCAAGTGATTAAACTTGCTAAATAATTGTTGTGTATCATTTATTTCATGATTTGTGGATTTAAATTATGAATTTTGGGTTGAATATGTAAAACCTAGATTTTTGGGTAAATCTTAGATTTGTGGTATATATATGGATTTAAGGTTATAAATTAGTTGGGTTGAGTAATATGATGAATTTTATTGTTTGAAATGAGTTTGGGTTGATGTGGAATGGAGAGAAGATGATATATATAATTTTTGGGATTTTGCTTTTTTAAGAAAAAGTAGCCATTTTCGTGACTTCTGATAGGCCAAATCGATTCGGCCCGTTACCGAATCGATTCGGATAGTTGCAGGTGCCCAGGTTTGAGTGACCGAATCGATTAGGCCCCAACCCGAATCAATTCGTCCTGAGACATAAGCCCAATTCTTTGAACCCATATCGATTCGCCTTGGAGGCCGAATCGATTCACTGGGCCGAATCGATTCGGATTGGGCCCAAATTGATTCGAAAACAGGGCAGTTTTGGGGATATTTTTCTAGGGTGTGTTTTATCCCATTTCATTTGAGGTTATCGATTGGGAACCTCTATGTGGATTATGAGGAGTGTGTTTTGGAGACTATTAGGGAGCTTCCTTTATAAGAAACTATTGGAGTCATATTGATTTAGTTCGAGAGAATACCGATTGGAGAGTGTTGTAGCGACTAGTGGGGAAGCCCACTACCATTGAGAGTTCTATTTGGAGATAATTATGGAATTATATGAAAGAGTGAGAATGCGCTTAGTGATATTGGATTTTAGAATCAAATCCCAGAAGGGGATAAATTTAAAGGTTCATATGATTAATTGAACCGTATTTTGGATTGAAAATTATAAATGCTGATTGATGTGCATACGGACACAAATTTGTTGAGTGCTGCTACACGCCCTGTTAGCCTTTTAACATCCTTTTTGCAGGTCGGGCATTGCATTTCTATCAAGGCCTTGATCTTATTTGGATTAGCTTCGAAGCCCCTTTGATTTACTATATACCCGAGGAACATTCCCTCCTGAACTCCGAAGACGTATTTGGTCGGGTTTAACTTCATCTGGTGCTTCTCTAACTGATCAAATGTCTGGCTGAGGTCGGAAATATGATCAGCAACTTTTTTTCTCTTTGTCAACATATTGTCAACATGCACCTCCATGTTCTTGCCTATTTGCTCCTCAAATACTTTGTTCACCAGTCTTTGATAAGTGGCACCTATATTTTTTAGACCAAACGGCATAATATTATAGCAATAAGTTCCTCGGGGAGTAATAAAAGAAGTATTCTCTCTGTCTTCTGGCTTCATTTTGATCTGGTTATAACCAGAATATGCATCCAGAAAACTCAGCATCTTATGCCCCGAAGTTTCATCCACTAGTTAATCAATTCCTGGCTAAGGAAAATGATCCTTTGGGCACGCTTTGTTAAAGTCAGTAAAATCCACACACATCCTCCACTTATTATTTTTCCTCTTGACCATAACTATGTTGGTCAACCAGTCCGGGTACTTCATATCTTCGATAAAGGAAGCTTTTTGAAGCTTCTCCACTTCTTCCGATATAGCCTAGTTCTTGTCTGGGCTGAAAAATCTTCTTCGTTGGTTTACAGGTTTAACCTCCTTATTAACATTAAGCTCGTGGAACAGGAAATTTGAGTTTATGCTAGGCTTATCTTCGTGGCTCCATGCGAACACCTACTTTCTTTGTCTCAAGAAGGCCACCAACTCCTGTTTAAGAACTGGATCCAATGACGCTCCTATTTGAGTCGTTCGCTATGGTTTATCATCGTCCAGAATAATGCTTTCTCCTAGTCCCATTATTTGGCCTTTTACAAGCTCCGATTCATTTCTTAGATCTAAGGTTTCAACCTCAGATTCACTATTTGACTCAGACATATCCACTTTATAAGTGGTTGTTTTTCTCTTTACATATACCATATCTTCCTCCTCGGCAGATGAATAGTAGCATTCTCGAGCTACTTTTTGATCTCCTTTTACTACTTTAACTCCGAAGTTAGTCGGGAACTTCATGCATTGATGAACAGTATAAGGCACAACTTCAAATTTCTTTAGACCCACTCTTTCCATGATCATGTTGTAAGTAGAATGAACATTTTTGTCCATTACAAAGAATCTTACTTTCTCTGTCCTGCTCGCCGGCCATGTCCCGATCGACACATCTAACTTTATTGTTCTCAATGGAAATACCTTCTTAATAAAGAATTCAATGATAGGCTTGTGGTAAGGCTCCAGTTGGATGAGTTTTAAATCCAAACTATTAAAACAGTGATAGAACATAATGTCCGTTGAACTGCCATTATCCACTAGTGTTCTTGCTACCGGTACATCTTTCATTCTGATTTTGATTACTAAAGGATCGTCACGAGGATACAATACTTCGGATCATTATTGGAAAAGCTAATTACGGGCTTATCCTTGTTGACTTTTCTTGGTCGGTCTTCCTCAGCAAAGTTGATTCGATGGATATAGGAATAAGCTTGAGCCTCATTGAAGTATGCCTTCCTTTCAGTTGTATGATATCCTCTTCCTGCATCTTCAACTGTAATCATATGGCAATCAAAAGATCCAAAGTTGATTGTGAATACCTCGCGTTCAGGTTGCCTAGGCTTGTTGGGGAGACCAGGATCGTCTTATGGATCACCGTCATGGTTCCTCTTCTTCTCTTCTCTAGCCTTACAGGATATTTAGATCTTTGTCGACCTCTATCGCCAGCTCTTCCACCATCGTGCCAATCAATAAATCTGTCTAATTTTCCTCATCAGATGGGCGCCTCTACCTCATTTTGGAGAGTAATACACCGATTGGTCGTATGACCATGGTCTTTGTGAAATTCATAATACTTGGGCTTATCCCTCTTATCAGCAGGTGACCTTAACTTTTTAGGCCAACTCAAATCATTGTTGTGCTTGATTTCTTCCAGAACATGACGTATATCAACTATTAACGGAGTGTAATTGGTATATTTTTTTAGTCGATCTAGGCTTTCTTTTGCTTTTGAATTCTTACGCTCATTATGATTCTTGTGCTCCTTCTTATTCGACTTCCCTTCAAACTTCGCTTTTGCCTTTGCATCTGAATTTTTTTAAGCTGCCATAGCTTCCTCGGTATTCATAATCTTCGCTGCCTTGGCCATCAATTTCGTCATCATCTTTGGGGGATCTTTTTCCAAACTATAGTATAGTTTGTCAGGGAGCAAACCACTTATAAGGGCAGTGATTTCAGTCTTCTCCTCGTAATGAATGACCTTTAATTTCTCCTAGTTGAAACGAGTGATGTAATCCCTGGTACTTTCTCCCATATTTTGTCTCACACTAAGCAAATGAGCTACTCGATTAACTGGTTTGGATCTAAAGCAAAAATTACCAATGAATAGCTCAGCGAGTTATTGGAAGCTAGAAATCTGCCCCCGAGGAAGACTATTATACCAGATTTGAGCAGATCCAGTGATTGTTCCTGATAATGCCCTGCACTTCATCTCGTCAGGGACAACATAGATATCGATCGCTGCTTGGTATTGTTCTATATGAAGGATTGGATCAGTTTTACCAGCACACTTGGGAGTAACCACTGGAGCTTTAAACTTGGTGGGTGTGGAGAAATCTACAATGGTTTTCACAAAGGGAGATCCCTTAACAAAACTTCTCTAGAGAGGATTCTTGGCCTTGGACATTTCTCTCAATCTATCTTATAAACGTTGAATGGACCCTTTCTAAGCATCATTGATAGCACCAGATATGTTGGTCACGGCTCTTTCAGTCCGACCAACTGATCGTGTTGAGCTTTACTCTTGTGAACCTTCTATTTGACTGGACCTAGTAGTTCATCGGGCGTTCAATCTGGATTGGGCTGAACCTTCCTTCAGGTCACTTGGTCGTCGAGTATGTCCTGACACAACTCGAAGGGCATTTCTCTTTCCCCTGGGTCCTAAACGATTGAAAGGAGAGGCCCTACTTAGCCTTTATAAGGAACTCAATATTTCTAGAGTGAGGGACTGTCCATCATAGGAATTAGGAGTCCTGGTAGAAGAAGTTTCTCCAGGGCAGTATGAAAGATCCCTTAAAGTTCTAGAATGGCTATGCTCAACACTCTTTATCGGCGACAGTGGCATACTCCTTTGATTAGACTGTGCAGGAACTCCAGTTTGAAGAGTTTGGGCCAATTGTCTTGTCCTATCCTGTATAGCATCTTGACCTTTGGCCAGGCTAGCCAAAATTCCAGTTAAATCGTTGTAACTTGGAGAGGCAGAGGGATTAGGCAGAATTCCCTTGTTTCTATTACTTAGTTCAGTAATATCAGTCATGTGTGATGAATTAGTGAAAACGTTTAGCAATACGTTCCCACAGAAGTCTCCAATCCGTTGATGCAAAAAACTAGACTATGTCTCATTAATTGATCACAGATAAATAAGTAAAATAAATAAGACAAATGAGATTTTTAAAGTGGTTCGGCTCAATGGAAAAGCCTATGCCCACTGGTATGTATTGATTGACTTCCTTGATTTATTTTTCGATCCCCTTGCAATAAGGGTGTTACAATGTATTTAAGGACACAAATTTTCAATTGAGTCCTTTGTAGTTTTGGCTCAATTCCGAACAAAAACATTTGAGTCATAGGATAGTATTCTTGTGTATCCTTTAAGCCTATGATATGTTAAAGTTGAAGACGTTGCGGCCTTACTTATCAAGAGAACGTCATTGCCGAGTTTCAGTGCCTCGTTTCACGTCATCAACATCATATTTCAAGTCTCCAAAGGTGTGAATGCTTTTATATATTTGTAGGAGACTTGGAATATTAATGGGTGTAATTTTATTTTTAAAAAAATAAATTTTATTCTCAGAAGGTTACTTTAGAACTTTTAATAAAGTTTTTGGGCTTAAAATTGAATTATGAACTTTTTGGGATTTCGTTCGATATTGTCATTCGAATGAGTTTGTCATTCGAACGAGAATATCGTTCGAACGAGTTTGCCAACGTCTTTTCCCTTTTAGCCTCTGGAACCTCGTTAGAAGGTCGTTCGAACAAGACTTTGTTCGAACAAAAATCTCGTTCGAATGAGATTTCCGGCGGGAAAACTTTTTGTCACTTTTGCTCCTCTATCCCACTCTTTTGTTCCCACTAACTTTTCCATAATTAATATGTGCGGGAACCTCTTTTGAAAAACTAACTTTTTCATCTTCAACAATCTCCAGAGAGAGTTTTTGAGAGTTTAATTCCTCTATGAAAAAGTTCATATTTTGAGTGTTTGTTCTTCAAGAAAATCATTCTTAAACACTTTTGTTTACACCCATACGAGTTTATTCCAAGTACCACACACACACACACACACACACACACACACACACACACACATATATATACATATTTGCTTGGAGTTTTTGGCATCGAGTTTCTCTCTACAGCTCAAAGAAGAGAAGATTGGGTTTACTTCTACATCCCCAAAAGAAGAAGCTTTTGTTTTGCTGCGGCATTCTCATATAGTGAAAGGCACCATGTGTGGTTGATGGTAGCTTGGTTTCGATTGATGGACTCCAAGGTTCCGGTGGACTCCGGGATTATTTGCTAAGCGGAGGTTGAAGTTCAAAGTAGCGCGTCAAGGCTTGAAGGGAGTCGAGTCAGTTGTGTAAGTCCTCTTGTCGAGTCTTTATAAAATTCATACCGTACTTAGTGAATTTGTTAGGCCAGGGCCGTCTGAGTTTTTTTTTCGATTTGGGGTTTTCCTCATACATCGCCGTGTTGTGGGATTGTGAATTTATTTTATCTTGTGCAAAATCACCTAGAACTCATGCTTAGGGTAAAAAGATAAAATTAAGTTTAATTCGCATTCTTGATTAAAATGGTGCATGTTTATTAATTTGGGTAAATTTTGTTTAAGTTAATTTAATTAAAGTTGGCACTAAATTTATTGGTTAACAGTCTTGTCTAATTTATTTAAACTTGATAATTAAATTAATTTGGTTTGAGTGAATTTTAAGTGTGTGTGTGAGTTTACTTTAATTCACTTTGTTGTGTTTAATTTAAATTTGTTTTAAGAAATTAAAATTTGTCAATTGTGTGGGTTGAACCACTTTATTTCACATTTAAAAGGAAATTGATATTTAAAGTTTTAAAATTGGGGGTCCTTGCAATCCCAACATAATCGACCAGTTAAATCTCCTCATTTAACCGATAGGTTAAGTGGTCCTCACACTCCCTAATAAAATCTTTTAACCTAAAAGTGTGAAATGGAGAAATGATTTTTTGTGAGGAAAGGAAAGGTCGTCCTATATTATTTTGATTACCTCGAGAAACTTGACATTGATTTGAGCAAAACCCCAATATCCCTACATATAGGCAAACCTCCCAATAAAAAGATGTGGGATAAAAAGGGATTGTGGTATGTTTCAAAAGTAATTGAATATATACATTTATGTAGACCGTGGGTTATTTTAAAATGTTATTAGGCATATGAACAAACAAGTCATGGGCTGTAGCTTTTAGATCTAGCAAATTTAAATAGTTGTGTGTTGCATACCAATTCTTTCAAGAAATCCATAACACAAATCCTTAACAGCGGTTGAGAAAATTCATAACCACATGTCTAACTTCTTTAAAACTAAAGGTGCGTTTGATTCTAAACATGAAATATGCGAGGAAAATTGTTCAATTGAATGAGAAGTCGAAAAATGAGTGAAAATAGATATGAGTTTTTGGTCTTACTTTTTTCTATTTTGCATGGAAACCAATTATTCGGTGAGTGGATGAGAAATATTTTTCACAAAAAATAATGCTTAAGATGGACAACTTGTTATGTGAATGAGTGTTGTTCTTATATAAAGTCTTTGCAATTAAGGTGTTACAAAGGCAAAATATTTATCAAAGCAACTATTTTCTATGGAAACAATTTTCATGTCAATAAAAAATACGAGTATAACACCAATTGAAATGGAAATGAACGACACCACTTAAAACAACAATTGAAAAAAAAAGGCATAACAGCAAATATAACATGAGTAGAGAGCTAATACCATCATAATCAATAATCATCGAAATCCTTAAGCCCTATTATTAAGAAGAATCATACACATTATAGTCTACCTATACTAATTTCCATATCTCTTAAGATGATAAATCAAGAAACAAATGCACAATAGGGAAGTAACATTAATGAGGAGGAAGATAGAAAATGTGACACCCCTGCATATTCTAATTCCGAGTTATCAATCATTTACTAAAATAAAACAGGAATCCAGTATGATTTCATTCTCAATCATTGCAGCAACAAGTAATAAAATATAAAACAAAATAATACCATATATACAATAATATGACAGAATAAACTTATATGCATAACTAAAAAATGTGAATAGAATAAACTATCAGCCACTACAAATAATCCTCCAACGTAAATAACAACTGATAAATAAATTAGGTCTGACATGAAATAAAATCCTATCCAATTACGGGCAACACGCCTAAAAGAAAAGACTGAAATGAAACTACATCCTATCTAAATATAATCGAACTGAGATGGCTGAAACAACTAGCAACATCCACGATTACTGCTCGCCACGGTATGAAAAATTTACCCCTGGTGTTGCAGCATACCCGGGGTTTTAAAAATAAAATAAGAATTAATTAAATTCTTTAAATCAATAAAACACGTAGTGTATTACTCTCATAATTAATTTATCGGTCGCACTCACATGAGATAAACATCTCATCCTCATCTACAGTGCGCACCTAACGCATTCATTTAATTATCCTAATTATTCTACCTAATTCAACTAGGATAATATGCTCTATCAAATCCCATCCCGCTAATCGTCACTATTATCTAACCATATGTTACCCTCAACAGGTATACTTTCATAACAATAACATAGCTACACATTAGCTAGAAATAAAAGTACTCACGATATAATGACATAGCTACACTCGTGCAATAATAAGCATTCACGCAATATAATAACATAGCTACATCTGCACTACAAATGGATATACACATCACATCTCGTACACATACTTATATATCACTCGCTATACACGTATAACCCGATCCCTAAAGCTGAGACGTCGTGGATGAATCCCTTGTGTGTTATTAGGCTCCAAGAATATCATGCATCACACTGAGCCACCGGGTCAGAATCTCACCACTACACCCAAAACGTAAACACAAATAATGGAGGTGGCCATAAACATACGTTCGGGGGATCCCAACCTCACCACACCGCACCCCACCAGTCTCCAAACCAAAACCAATCCTTACACATGAATAGTGGCTATGGAACAGTACTATAACGTGGGAAACAATCCAATGCGTGTTAGTCAACGCCATGGTGGACTGCCCACTACGTGCAACCTCCTAATGATAGCACTATCGAGTAGGTATGTTCAGTACAAACAAGTAACACACACACACACATATACATAAGTCATCACAAGACGTATATATATATAAGTACTGACCTCATACGCAAATCCCACAATGTACTAGTCTACCAATCCTGAAGTTCGAAGGGACTTCTTGATTATACATATAAGTGTTCACTCACTTAAATTCCGTGTTCGTCTCACCCGAACCCATCTATCCGGTTGCCTAACACATATACCAAACTATGGGAATATTTCCCACTAGTCCCACTCTACCCTGGAAGCCTCTACGCTTATTCCCCAATACCTAACGGGTTAAAATAATGCATAAAAAAAATCTGGGTAGCCCATTAAACCGAACCGGTTCGCTTGGCAGACTGAACCAATTGGTACAACCGAATCGATTTGTTCTCGTAGTGAACTATTTGGTTTGATGGGCTGCCACGTTTTCTTCCTCCCCAAAATTCTCTAATGGAGGTCTTAAGCCTTTTAAAATTCCAAATTTATACCCCACATTAATACCTAGCCATCATAGAAGTATTATAACCTCAAATTAAACCTGAATCCATTCCTGAACCCCTAAAATTCCTAATCATTAATCAATTCAACAAAACCCATAATTAATCAAACTTTAATTTTCATTCATTCAAAGATCTTATCAATATTTTACATGTTCATGCTTATATTTTACCGATTAACGAGTTGAACTATTGCCCATAAATATACCAATCCGTCGATGTAACTCTCTATCGACATAATAAACCGTCACTTTTCGCTCAAGAACAACATGTAATAAAACATCTATATTACTTATTACACGCAAGTAAATAATAATAGTAATAATAATAATAATAACAATAAATAAATAAATATTAATCCTTATCTTGCTAAATTGTATTTATCGAGACCAATTTAATTTCTCAAATTAAATTAATAAATCCATGCACACGTGAAAATTAATAACTCATCAAAGTAAGGGGTATTACATTCTCCCTTCAAATAATGGAATTGTGTACCTTAAATTTGAACCAAACTTCCACAAAGAGCTCCCACGTCGACTCGAAAACATTGTGGTGTTCCCACTATACACGTACAATGATACCAACTTTGACGGAAGCACCATCTCGTTACGGTCCAAAATGGTGACATGTATATCCTCATAAGAAATTTCCAAAAGTGGGTATGTCTAACATAACGTTATATGATGGTAAGCATTGTTATCCTTTGTAATACCCCGTATTTCTGAATATTTCTATTTAATTAAATTGGAGAATTAAATGAGAAAATACGTTTTAATTTAAATTACGCAAGAGAAGTAATTTAGTGAGTTTTATTAATAATTGTGATTCATGGGTCTGTCTAACATAATGTTATATGATGGTAAGCATTGTTATCCTTTGTAATACCCCGTATTTCTGAATATTTCTATTTAATTAAATTGGAGAATTAAATGAGAAAATACGATTTAATTTAAATTACGCAAGAGAAGTAATTTAGTGAGTTTTATTAATAATTGTGATTCATGGAGTATTAATCGATAGATAGATACTGATTAATATTGCCTCATTCTATTTACTTAACGCGTGTACGTGTAGACCATTTTGGGGTGAGAACGAGTAATATATTTTTAACTGACTCAAATGATAATTTAGAGGTCACGGATGAGTTCGTAATGGTCGAATTAGTCAAAATAGTATACCCGGGGGTACTAGTTGAGTCTCGGGGTAATTATGGACTAAATCGAGATCGTTCAGGGGTGTTTTGGTCTTGTAACATGTGAGGGTACTGAGACCTACGAATTTGAGAGTCTTTTATCAGCCGTATGAAAGGGGGTTAGGGTTAGAAAACCCATGTAAACACCAAGACCATTAGAGTGAAGGAGAAAACCATTCTCAAGGCTTAGAATATGCTTTTAAAGAGGTTGGGTTTGGATCTTGCATCCTAGGAGCCAAAGGAGGAAGGATTGAAGAAGATAAACATCAATCCATCATCAATTCCACGAAATCAGAACCCCTCTGTCAAGGCAAGTTATTTATTACGAAAATTATAAAGTTATAATACCCATGTGTAGGGTTTTTGAATAGTTTTGTTAAATTACTATCTTGGTAAGAAATGAATGATATTTATGCAAGTCGGGATAGGAATCGCATATAGAATGCTTTAAAATACGTAGAGGAATAATATTCAGAGTTGATTTGATAATTATTTCATAATAAAATCTGGGTTTTGAATAAAAATATGGGAAGAACACCATAACTAGGGTTTTAAGAAATTCTGAGTTTAATCCACTATTTTTTTAAATGAATTGAGGGTTTGATGTATTTGGAACGTTAGAAATTTTCCTAGTATATGTGGGAACACGTTAGGATAATCGGGTCGAAATTTGGTGTACTGTAATAAAGTTTGGAGGCTTGTTAATGGAAAAAGAAACTAACGTAAAAGACGAACTGTTGCTGCCCCAGATCGATCGAGTAGGTCGATCGATCGAACCGAGGAGTCGATCGATCGACTTAAGCTGTTTTTCTCAAATTTTTCATTGGTTAAGGTTTCTTTGATTTTCGCAAATGAATGGGAATCCGAGGACTTATATTATACTTATATGGGAGTGAGAATAAGACCAATAGGTATATTGTTAAGGTTCGGTAAAGCCATTGGGTGTAGGACTTGGACTATGGACCGACGAGAATAAACCGATTGAGTAGAGCATCGTGGAATTTGGAATTGAGTTACGAGGAGAGGTAAAGTCAATTCAAGTAATAGACGAGTAGGGTAAGTAATAACTACTAAAATTATATGTGAGGGGTAACTAGGGCCTGTAGAGTTGAGTTAATACTCATATAAATGCGACAGTGAGAAATCGTAAATTGACGAATACAGTTAATATAAGAGAATACTATATTACGTACAAGTATGATTGATAGATCGGGTGTGTACCTACTAAATTGTATGAAATATTAGGTTGAGAGATGTATACCTAAATTAATTACGTTAGGGTCGATGAAGTATTCCTAACTAACATAGGGCTATTATACGTTAGGGTCGATGAAGTATTCCGAACTAACGTAGGGTTATTATATGTTAGGGTCGATGGAGTATTCCGAACTAACATTGGGTTATATGTTTGGGGTCGATGTAAAATACCGAACCAAACCTTCAAACTGGTGGCGTGATGAAGGAGTCCGAGGCAGAATATGTGTATATAAATAATTGGGGTTGATGTATCATTCTGAACCAATTCTCACTTGGGGTCGATGAATCGTTCCGAACCAATAGTCCTTTACGTGTGTCAAAAGGACATAATAGTAATAACTGATATTTAGTATATATTGTGTGTGAAATATATACTTAATGATATTCTACTGTTGTGTATTAGTAGATTTATATATGATGTGTTTAACGATACATGTCAAGCTGGTAAGCTAAGTAGTGAAACTTAATTATGAAACATAGCGTTAGATAGAGAATATCTAATTGGTAAGTTAAGTAGTGAAACTTAATTACGAAACGTAACGTTAGATAGAGAATATCTAGTTGGCAAGTTAAGTAGTGAAACTTAATTACGAAACGTAACGTTAGATATAGAATATCTAATTAGTAATTAAAGTAGTGAAACCTGATTACAAAAGTGGGAAGATATTAATTGTGAGAATCTAAGAAATTTAGTAGTGAAACTAAATGAGAAATTTTGAAACATAACATAGGTGAAATGTTACTTGAGAATTAAATAACCTTCGTGAGATGTTAATGAAATGGATTTACTATATGGGCAGTACGAGAACTTATGTGTAGATAAGTTCAGATGATTACTTTAGTCCTAGTTAGCTTGGGAGATATGGTTAGGTAGGATAAGAGTAGAACGTTAGGTGTACACAATAGAGGAGGAGTGAGTAAACTCAAGAGAGTGCACGAGAACCTAACATGTGTAATTAATAACCGCATTTTATATTGTGATAAACGTTTGCTAAATATTTTCAATATGTTTTGAGTACTAACTCCTGCTATAAAATATTTTTAAAACCTTTTAGGTGTCCAGCCATAGGGACGCCATGTATGATGATTTCATTGCAGGGACTCGAAGCTATAGCACAGTGGATGCTTACAGGATTTTGATTAGACGATATCTCTCATTCCTATCTAGTGCAGGATCTCACACTATTCTATGTACGCACTTGTGGTCTGGTATCAATCTCAGATATTTAGTTTCAGACTAGTGGTTGCACTATTATTGTTTTGGGATTTTAGCTGATGGTTTATTCGATAATACTCTTATTATTTTGTACTCATAATTTGTTGATTGTGTTATAGTACATGATGATTGTTATTCTTTGTTCCGCATGGTTGATTTATCTGTTTTAAGAAAGATAAAATTTCGCACCGGTCTTATTTTCACTTAGGGGATTAGTAATTAAAAAGTTTTCGATAGTGATGCTAAGAATGAACCATTTGAGAAACCTGTTTTAATTTAATAAAATCCTGATCACCCGATGTTTAATTAGGCGGGGTATCACAGATGGTATCAGAGCATCAGGTTCTAGTCTCCATAGGATATGTACAGTTTATTACGTTTTCAGTGTATCATTTGATTGATATAGAGCCCTATCTTGTGACACCCCGCCTAATCAACCCCGGGTGATCAGTCCTAAATTAAATTAGAACAGGTTTCTCAGTTGGTTCATTCTTAGCATCACTGTCACCTTTTTAATTACTAACCACCTAAGTGAGAAAATTAGACTGGTGCCAAGTTTTATCTTTCATTAACTAAGATGAAATACTCATGCGGAAATAGAATAATATAAACAATCACAATTAACTGAAATCAGTCATTCACAATTAATTAACAGACTGAATAAACCATCAGTTCAAAATCCAGCAAAAGTAAAGACAAGTAATAAATCCCAATAGGTCCGACATAAGTATTGAATAAACTATGAGCAACATGCTCGAATAACTGATAGGAAGTCTCTACACTAAGAATGAAAAGAATGTGGCACCTATCAAACTCCCGCAACATCCACACATGCTGCAGCAACGGATCCCTGGAATGAGTCAAGCCTGGCGTCCCTGTGGCTGGACACCTAAAAGGTTTTTTTAAAAGTTTTTATAGCAAGGGTTAGTACCCAAAATATTTAGAAAATATTTAGCAAATTATTAACTTGCAGTAACAAATATATATGCATGCTCTTCATATTTTAGTTAGTGTCGCACTCTATTGAGAACATCCCCACCCCCTCTGTAATGTGCACTACTAACGCCTTAATTAATTTACCTAGTTATTTATCCCATGACTAGATAACTAATATAACCCCTTGCAACCACCCCACTCTAACCGAGTGTGCCATAATTATGATTTATAAGTTATTATTAACATTAACTTAATTAATCATTTTCCTTTTTAAATTCATATAACTTTCACACCCATTATATATGTAGTACAATTCACGGCATGTATTAATTTACCCGTATATAATTATTTACCTCATTATATACGTATAGTGATATTACAACATTCACAAGCATGCTGAAATAATAATTAATACTAAACATCCTCCCGAGTAATAACTCACCGGATGTAAATCCTTTAAAGTGCTATCCCACTAGGTAAATTCATATAACCTAGTTATCTCAAGTCGGAATTTCTCACTAACTTGATTAATACATAAATATTTAAAGGCGGTCATATTCCTTCACAGAAAGTGAGATGCCCCTCACCCATATAATGTACGCTATGACCTGAGAATATACTCTCCCTACTCCTCAAGCTAGGGGATTCATCCACTACGCGCAACCTCCCCCTATAGCACTAGAGTCGATATAATAATAATATCTAGCCACTGATATTAATGCACGCACCATATATATATACTATCGCACACCGTATATATATAAATAAAATAAACTATCCCGGCTATATGAGTTTATGGCCCAACTCTAATTATCAATTAATTCGCACATTAATTAATTAAATTACTTTTGGTGTCGCTCTAACCAATATATTCGGACTTACTCTCGTGGCCCAAAATAAATAATACCCGAGTCTAAATTCCCGACTCCCAATTATTTAGCTTTCACTCTAAATAAATTTAACGCATTGGTATCACTCAAACCATATACCCAGACTCGTCCACTCGATCCGTATTTAATTATTTCGAAATATTCTTTCCAAAAATTTAACCGTAGTGTGACACATATAAATTTCTTTCAAATCCCCAATTAATTTTCCTTCGTAATTGATTAGATTGTATCCCTATATTTATTTCTCATTACATAAGGTATAGGAAGGAAAATTAATTTAAATTCTCCTTATATATATAAACTGGTCGAACTGCCAGGATTTACTGACCATCGATCGATCGATCCCCAACCCTCAATCGATCGATCGTACATGTCATCGTCTTCCCCAGGTTGTCTGTTTCAGGCATGGACGAAAAATCAAAACTCGAACTGCTTCTACAGTCTAAATCAAGTCCTTTCTTCAATAAAATACACCAAGAACCTCATAAGGGACCCCCATAAAGTCCATAAACACCATTTAATTTCCGTTCTTTACTGTTTTCATAAATTTGGGGAAAAATTCGTTTGACTCGTTAACCCGTTTTAACATCAAATCCTCATCTCAAATTCATTTCTAATTTGTCTGGGTTTATAGATCTTACCAGATATACACTAATCTCATATTATACATGAATTTCTACACAATTATAGAAATCATAATATTGATTTACAAAAACCCCATGTTTGTACCCTTTAAATCCCAAAACGAATTTTGTTTTCTCACATCACATAAATATGAATCAAAATTCAAATTAAATGCTACAGTAAGTTAACCACTTGCGTTATGATTCATAGGGTCTGATTTGGAGTTGTGAATTCCCAAGGTTGAAGATAAGATTCCCTCTTTTTGGCTCTTTCCTTGTCCCCTAATTTGCCTTTAACTGCCTCTTCGATTTTCCTCTCCCACTAAGTGTTTCCTAAACTTCAATCAGCCGTTTCCCTTTTCTTTTAATTAGGCAATTAGTCTAAATCATGTTTTTGTCCTAATGGGCCAAGCCCAAGTTACCCAAATACTCCCGTGTGGGCCTAGCTATGCCTAGAAACGTCCCGTGACCCGTTTACTACCCCTGATACACTATTTTGACTATCTCGTCCCATCCGGACTCAACCGTACACTCAGAATTGGCATCTGAATTAATTTATAAAAATCCTTATCTCACATGCAAATTAGTCTATACCGACTCCCGACCGAGATAAGTATATACCCCGTCATTAATACCCAAAATAACGTAAATAAATTATCACTATTCACTTAGTAATTTAATTTCCCTAAATATTAATCATTCACTCCCCGATTAATATATATATATATATATATATATATATATATATATTGTCATATTTAATTCAATTAAAATTATGACATACAAGTAATTTTGAATTCCCGAATTAATTAAATATTAAATGCACAAAAATACGAGGGGTTACATACCTTAGGATTGTTGTACTCCTCTACCTACATGGTTTACGATATCCTTTTATTCAGTAGATGAAGTGTTATATATACGAGTTCGATTGTGTATGGTGCGTCGAACATGGCGGTAGGACCAACGTAGGTGTTGGAAGAACTGCAGGAGGTATGGGCTCGGCATGAAGCATGGAGCGTTCGAGGATGGTAATCGTGGAAGAGATGACCGTTGTCGAGATCACTCCTAGTGTGTAATGGAAGTAGATGCTGCAAGGACGGTTGGGGCATAGCAGGCATTTTTCCAAGTTCACGACGACAAAAGGTGATACAAATCTGGGCCGCCCAACGCAGTGATAATGGGAGGAGGTCTGAAGGACCTTTGAAGAAAATGAACTATGAAAGTTTGATAAAACGTCGATTGTGCATGTTAACCAATGGATGTAGAATGTTCAGAGGTCTTGGCATTAAGGATAGAGTAGAAGTACTCATAAGTACAAATTTGGGTAAATTTTTATAGAGGCAACGTGGAGGGGATACCAGTCACCACATCCGGACCGAGGATCAGTATATAAATAGAGGGATCTTAAGTATAATGTAACCGCAAATTCCTCCAATGATGATTCAGAAGGAAAGTAAATGGAAATTTCTGAACCCATCACGTGAAAGCCTGGTAGAGGCAAATGGTAGGAGATAAATTTATCTGTTGAAGTGAACTTATACCCGATGAGACAAGTACAAGGGAAAAAGAGCCCTTAAGAGAATGGACTCACGAGTTGTTGTCACCCATAATTTTGGGAAAACTCTGCTTGGACGACTTATGTGTATGATGGCGGTATGGTGCTTCTTACACGGCTGATGCAAATGCTCCAAGTAAGCGGAGCTAAAAGCGTTTAAGGATTTAGCCAAATAGTAAGACTGGAAGTAGTGGGGCTAGTGCAAGCCATAAGTGGAAACCCACTAGGGGATTCATTGATTTGATTCTAAGTCGGGACTGTTAAGTCCAATAGTGCATTCCTCTTGGTCAACGGAACTAAGGGAACCATGATGATAGCGTTCAGAAATCGAGTCTGCCAAGTTCGAGAGGAGGAATATCCTAAATTGGTCGGTGTGGCCTGAAATAAGGGAATTTATGAAAAGATATCTGATGTGGGACATAAGACCACGCATTTTGATCTTGTCCGAAGTTATTTAAGGGAATAATAACTCCGATAAGTTTTGCATTCCTAGAAGGAAAAGCGTATTATGTCCGGGAACCATTTGAACCACCAGTGCGATGGGCAAGAAAGTATATGAGTTTTAGCCTCGAGTGAATGAGGTATATAACGATGCCTCACCTAAAAGAGGATCGAGCTTGCATTATTCATCAATACGTTAAAAATTATGGATGTCTCATAGTGATTGAGTCCGGTGTGTAGGGACCTTAATGATGTAATTCATGGTATGTTGTATGACCGTTGAGCAGAGAGATCGAGCTCGTTGTTGTGATTAGTGCTAAGGACTTAGTGATAGTATAAGCGCAGTGCCACTTGACTCCTTTAGAGATATTGGGGTATGGTTGCACATATTGTCGGGGAATGGAATTTGAGTATCTCGACTATGTGTTGTTCTGACAATGCTCAGTAAGAATGCAGGGGATAAGTCCCTTGTTTAAGTTCGATTGCGAAAGGTGATACGATTGAATTTTTATGCACGTTAGGAGAAGAGACATGGTTAGATGCTAGGGCATCAGTGGAGTCGGTGGTGTTGTGGAGAAACACTGAAAGGCTTATTTCACCACGAAGGGATAAGTGGGACTTTGTGAGCAAGAATTTGATTTTTGGTCTATAGGGGATTGAGAATACCCGTAAGATTATAGTCACGCCGTGAAGACAAGGCGAGAGTTGAGGAAAAGCATGTTACGAGTGCGAGGGTTGTAATATTTTTATAAATGTGCACGGAGAAAAGGGTGTATGGGCGCCCAAGTTAGTTGGCTTTCTTAGTCATCCGAGATAGAGGGATGCGGAAAATTATTTTTGATAAGTACGTCGGTGGGGAAGCTATGAGGCAAGTCGTATTGATGAAATGGATTGAACGTCATGGGAGATAGACGATGATCCAAGCTTATATGTGCTGAGAGAGCCAGCACACCCTATAGGATAAGAATCAGTGGAAGTCATCCAAAGGTCATCTCTTGATATGGGAGACCTAACTATTCTGAAGAAGTAACGCAAGGTGCTACTTGAATGAGTGCTGAGAGTGACTTACGCATTACTAAAATGTTGATTCTTATAAGGTAACTGACCCTAAAAGTGCGCCAATTACGAAGAGCGCACAAATTGTAAAGTATAAAATACCCGGAGAGAAAGGGGAATATAGGACCACTTAAGAAATATGACGTAAATGGGAAGCGGTGTTGAGGAAGAGACATAGTGAAATTGTCTCCAGATGCACCATTAGTTGATAGAGAATAATGGGCTCGAAATGAGCAAACGGAATTGGGTAGTGAACCTACGTTTCCAATGATGAAATGAGTAGGCAGACTTATAATTTATAGATGGGTTGTGAACATCGTAACTAAGTCAACATTCCGTTGGGGTAGCGGAATGGGTTGATCGGGATGAACTAGTATGTCGTTGAAAAGGAAGAGTGCATAAGTGCAAGGTAACGCTCTATATTGTTGGGAATCATGATGAAATCCTAAAATCCCACCGTATGAGAGATGGTCAGGGAGTAATGGAAATGAAGTTTTACTTTGGGTATGTTGTGTCACCTATGACTCCATGGTTGTGAGAAAGGAAGATACTACGCTTTAACGATAGTGGAATTTTGGTAGAACCCACTGATCAATTAATAGGTTAAATATATACCTATATGAGCATATTTATAGGTAGTGTGAGTGTACCTATATGGACTGTAAATAAGTATTAGGTTCGTGGGTACCTATTAAGAACTTATATGTACTTTGAGGTGTGGTTCGAGGAAACATTCTGAACTCTTAGACCTTAATGCGTGATATGAGGATATTTTATTGGAGTATGACATTTTAGAATATATGAAGTGTGAAATATATAGCTCCTAAATTGTCTACTCATGTACGATGAGATATATATACATATATTGGTGCTCGAGGTGTGATTCCGAGACAATATAACAAATCACTATTGGTGATCGAGGTGGGATTCCAAGCCAATAACCCGAAAAAGTGTTATAGAAGTGGGGTGATTATAAAATAAGTGTTGATAGTATATGTTATGTGTAAGAAATATATACCTTATGATTTCCTACTTATGTGCGATAATAAGTATGCGTAATGTTGTATTGGGGTCGATGATGTTATAGACCAATACATGAAAGATCGATTTGGGGTCGATGATTTTTTGAACCAAATCGATGATGAATGATAAACATTGGTATCGATGGAAGGTCTAAACCAACATATGCATTACATTTACCTTGGGGTCAAGGGATTTCCAGAACAACGTAAGTGATTGGACGATTGGGGCCGATGATTTTGTCGGACCAATTTTCCGTATAGTATATATTGTGAGTGAAATATATACCTTATAATATTCTACTTATGAGTGATAGTAGACACATAGATGTTATATATAGAGATATACATTGAAAGGGTAAATTAAGTAGGGAGAAACTTAATTTCAAGAGTTAACGTTAGATTGGGAAAAATCTATGGGGAAATTAAGTAGTGAGACCTGATTATAATATATGAGGCATGGATAACATGCAATAAGGGTTTACAATGAAGCAAGGCATGGACTTGGGGTGACCCTTAGGATGATATGATTTTATTTTTGGGTATTAGAGGATGCAATTATGTCTAAGGTCCTTAGTATTAATACCAGTCTTATCCTAATTTCGAGGACGAAATTCCTTTGTAAGGGGGAAGTATGTAATACCCCGTATTTCTGAATATTTCTATTTAGTTAAATTGGAGAATTAAATGAGAAAATACGATTTAATTTAAATTACGCAAGAGAAGTAATTTAGGGAGTTTTATTAATAATTGTGATTTATGGAGTATTAATCGAGAGATAGATACTGATTAATATTGCCTCATTCTATTTACTTAGCGCGTGTAGTAATTAGTTACTTATCACGTATAGACCATTTTGGGGTGAGAACGAGTAATATATTTTTAAGTGACACAAATGATAATTTAGAGGTCACAGATGAGTCCGGAAGGGTCGAATTAGTCAAAATAGTATACCCGGGGGTACTAGTTGAGTCTCGGGGTAATTTTGGACTAAACCGAGACCGTTTGGGGGCGCTTTTGGTCTTTTAACGTGTGAGGGGATTGAGACCTACAAATTTGAGAGTCTTTTATCAGCCGTATTAAAGAGGAGTTAGGGTTAGAAAACCCATGTAAACACCAAGACCATTAGAGATAAGGAGAAAACTATTCTCAAGGCTTAGAAGATGCTTTTGAAGAGGTTGGGTTTGGATCTTGCAACTTAGGAGCCAAAAGAGGAAGGATTAAAGAAGAGAAGCATCAATCCATCATCAACTCCATGAAATCAGAACCCCTCTATCAAGGCAAGTTGCTTATTACAAAAATTATAAAGTTATAATACCCATGTGTAGGGTTTTTGAATAGTTTTGTTAAATCACTATCTTGATAAGAAATGAATGATATTTATGCATGTTGGGATAGGAATCACATGTAGAATGATTTAACATATGTAGAGGAAAGATATTCAGAGCTGATTTGATAATTATTTAGGAATAAAATATGGGTTTTGAATGAAAATATGGGAAGAACACCATAACTAGGGTTTTAAGAAATTCTGAGTTTAATCCACTATTTCTTTAAATGAATTGAGGTTTTGATGTATTTGCAACGTTAGAAATTATCCTAGTATATGTGGGAACACGTTAGGATAATTGCGTCAAAGTTTGGTGAACTATAATGAAGTTTGGAGGTTTGTTAATGGAAGAAGAAACTAACGTAGAAGACGAACTGCTGCTGACCCAGATCGATCGATCGATCGATCGAACCCAGGAGTTAATCGATCGACTTACGCTGTTTTTCTCGAATTTTTTCTTGGTTAAGGATTCTTTGATTTTTGGGAATGAATGGGAATCCTAAGATTTACATTATACTTATATGGGAGTGAGAATAAGACCAGTAGGTATATTATTGAGGTCGGATAAGGCCATTGGGTGTAAGACTTGTATTATGGACCGACGAAAATAAACCCATTGAGTAGAGCATCGGGTAATTTGGAATTGAGTTACGAGGCGAGGTAAAGTCAATTCAAGTAATAGACCAGTAGGGTAAGTAATAACTACTGAAATTATATGTGAGGGGTAACTAGGGCCCTTAAAGTTGAGTGAATACTCAAATAAATGCGATAGTGAGAAATCGTAAATTGACGAATACGGTTAATATAAGACAATACTATATTACGTACAAGTATAATTGATAGGTCGGGTGTGTACCTACTAAATTGTATGAAATATTAGGTTGAGAGATGTATACCTAAATTAATTACGTTAGGGTCGATGAAGTATTCCTAACTAACGTAGGGCTATTATACGTTAGGGTCGATGAATTATTCTAAACTAACGTATGGTTATTATATGTTAGGGTCGATGGAGTATTCCGAACTAACATTGGGTTATCATATGTTTAGGGTCGATGTAAAATGCCGAACCAAACCTTCGAACTGGTGGCGTGATGAAAGAGTCCGAGCCAGAATATGTGTATATAAATAATTAGGGTCAATGTATCATTCCGAACTAATTCTCACTTGGGATCGATGAATCGTTCCGAACCAAGAGTCATTTACGTGTGTCAAAAGAACATAATAGCAATGACTGATATTTAGTATATATTGTGTAGGAAATATATAGTTAATTATATTCTACTGTTGTGTATTAGTAGATTGATATATGATGTGTTTAACGATACATGTCAAACTGGTAAGTTAAGTAGTGAAACTTAATTATGAAACATAACATTAGATAGAGAATATTTAATTGGTAAGTTAAATAGTGAAACTTAATTATGAAACGTGACGTTAGATAGAGAATATTTAATTGGTAAGTTAAGTAGTGAAACTTAATTACAAAAGTGGGAAGATATTAATTGTGATAATCTTAGAAATTTAGTAGTGAAACTAAATGAGAAGTTTTGAAACATAACATAGGTAAAATGTTACTTGAGAATTAATTAACCTTTGTGAGATGTTAATGAAGTGGATGTACTGTATGGGCGATACGAGAACTTAGGTGTAGATAAGTTCAGATGATTACTTTAGTCGTAGTTAGCTTGGGAGATATAGCTAGGTAGGCTAAGAGTATAACGTTAGGTGCGCACAATAGAGGAGGAGTGAGTAAACTCAAGAGAGTGCACGAGAACCTAACATGTGTAATTAATAACCACATTTTATATTGTGATAAATGCTTGCTAAACATTTTCAAAATGTTTTGAGTACTAACTCTTGCTATAAAATATTTTCAAAACCTTTTAGGTGTCGTGCCACAGGGACACCATATACGATGATTTCATTGCAGGGACTCGAAGCTGTAGCACAGTGAATGCTTACAGGATTTTGATTAGACGATATCTCTCATTCCGATCTAGTGCAGGATCTCACACTATTCTATGTATGGACTTGTGGTCTGGTATCAGTCCTAGATGTTTAGTTTCATACTAGTGGTTGTTCTATTATTATTTTGGGATTTTAGCCGATGGTTTATTCGGTAATACTCTTATTCTTTTGTACTTATACTTTGTTGATTGGGTTATAGTACATAGCGATTGTTATACTTTGTTCTGCATGGTTTATTTATCTGTTTTAAGAAAGATAAAATTTGGCACCGGTTTAATTTTCACTTAGGGGATTAGTAATTAAAAAGTTTTTTACAGTGATGCTAAGAATGAACCATTTGAGAAACCTATTTTAATTTAATAAAGGCCTGATCACCCGATCTTTAATTAGGTGGGGTGTCACATCCTTGAGATACCTCCTCAATGACGACAGATGAAACACATTATCAATCCACTGCAAATGCTTCGATAAGGCGAACATATACGCAATTGACCTTACCCTCTCAATGATGGAGAAAGGCCCCACATACCCAAGCGCCCACTTCCCCTTCTTCATAAACTTCATCACTCCCTTCATGGGAGATATGCACAACAACACATGATCGCCCACATCAAACTCCAAGTGTCTTCGATTCGCATCGGCGTGACTCTTTTGTTGGTCATGAGATACTCTAATATGATTCTTGATCAACTTAATCCTTACCGATATATCTCAAATCATGCCCTGATGAAGAAACTTGTTGTCCCCACCTCTAACCAATAAGCGGGTAAACGATAAGGTTTCCCATACAAGGCTTCAAATGACACAGTGCCAATAGTAAACTGGTATGAGTTACTATGTGCAAACTCTACTAATGGCAACTACTTCTCCCATCTAGCTACTCTTAAAATCCATAATACACATCCTCGGTATATTCTCCAATATCTTATTCACCCTCTCCATCTGCCCGTCGGTTTGAAGGTGATACGTCGTGCTCAAACGCAACTTTATCCCCATTACCTTCTGAAACACTACCATAGGTGGGACACCAAGATCTTTTATCATGATCTGAAACAATGTTAAGAGGCATCTCGTACACTCTCATTATCTTTACAATGAACAATTGAGCATACTGCCATGCCGCGTAATCCTCCCGAACTGGTACTTATTTAACTACCTTGGTCAATAGGTACACAATAACCTAGAAGGAATCACGGCCCCTCTGCGATGTCGGTAACCCTAAAATGAAATCCATTGATATACTCTTCTATTTCCACATTAGAATATCCAACGGATTCAAAACCTTGGCTGGTCTTTGATGATCAAACTTCATAATCTGACAAATGGTGCACCTGGAGACAAACTATGATATGTCCCTTTTAACATTGGCCCACCAATATTAGCTCTACCTTACTGAGTATATCTTATTCCCTCTGAAATGCATCGAAAATTGCGATCCATGTGCCTCATATATAACTGTGTGTCGTAGGTCCTCGTCGTCTAGAACGATCCTCGCCCCATTGAAGCGTAGGCCACCCTTCGAACTGAGTGAATAAGTGACGCAACTCAAAAAGGGTCTTTACTGCATGTTTATATAGGTTAAGGTGTAAACCAATCGCGAATAATTTGATCAAGTGGGGTATCAAATATAGGGAATAGGACATAAGACGTGACGATCAAGTGTCTTTACTGCATGTTTATATAGTTTCAAGCCTTTAGATTGTTAATTAGATTCTATTCACTTTTAAATCCATTTGTAACACCTAAGTTGGGTTCATGTACCCTAAACCTCAAATAGCTTAGCTGGACATGGCATGATTACGAATCAACCTGGTTTCTACATTGCATGAAATCGTGATTATGTAGATGTTAAATTTAAGCATGCATAAACAAACTCTAGCAATAACTTAGAGAAGAACAATCTAGAATTAAGATAAATATTGAAAGAAAAGAAATATATTATTTTTATTGAAGAACACCTGATACAAATATGAAGAATTCTATAACATGCTTGAACAATCTTGCTCTAGGGTTCCCTGCCTCTTTCTAGCTCTCAAACGTAAGTTAAAAGTCGTCTTCCAATTATAAGAATAAGGAATAAAAGAAATCATGTTTTTTACGAGTGTTTAAAACAAAACAAAATCTTCAAAATAAATGGAATTAAGTTAGAATTTTTGGACTACAACAAATCGAACCGGTTCCACTTTGGAACCGAACTGGTTTTAGTTTCATTAAAATTCCTGAAAAGGAAAATCGGTTATAATTAGAACCGAACCGGTTCCCATATCCTCTTTAATTCTTCTCATCTTCTCAATCTCACATTTTCTCAACCGTAGCTCGAATTCGGTTGTCGTTTCTTCTTATATACTGGGAAACTCGATGTCTTCAAATTTTCTTGAGGCTTTGCGTCCAAATTTTAGTTGTACAATTACGAATTTTCCCTTGACTTTTCTTATTTATTTTTCAATTCTCATTTCAGCTTCTCTCTTTCTTTCACGTGCATAAAATACCTATAAAATATAAGAGAAATACGAGAAACACAATGTACTTACAGGAAGAGGTCAGTAATAGTAATATAAGATAAAATCATCAGATTAACATTGCATAGGATAACAAAAGCAGCTAAATTACGGGGATAAATACAAAGAATTTATGTATAATCAAACCCCCTAACTTAGAACTTTGATCGTCCTAAGGAATATAAAAGAATAAGAGCACAGTACATGATGATGCTGTAAATGACACCACCAGTTAAGGTGTTGATAAGCTCAAACTATCAATAGTAATGGCAGCATAAGAGTAAACATCAAGTAGAGTGTGGCGAGGAGAAGAGGAAGAACACTAGTATATAAGTGGTTCACCCAATCCGACCTACATCCACTGTGAGTGTGTAAGTAATATCACCGCATGAAGGCACTAATGGCCATAGATACAATCTCTCAAACTTTATTTCTCTACTGTGTAAACTAACAGAGTTTTAGCTAGGGGTGTCATTATCCATCCTTTTACAAGGTAGAGGATGACCTCTATATATATTGCTTTGGTGGTGTAATGTACCCCCCAAGCATGCAATGAGCATGTACAGTAGGATCGAACCAGTATGAGAATGACACATAGCTGATCTTATATAGATAATGATGACCTCAATATTCCCTCATGTGGGGGCAAATGATTCGGTTATAACTGATTTATCCACATGTTCTAAACCTTACATGTGCTTATAAATGCTCGGCCCTATGTCTTTGAATGATGTAACCTCGGCCTGAGCGAGTACGAGGTTGGTGAAGTCCGACGGTGTTACTTTATCTTGTCAATAACCATGATGACCTCGGCCATGAGGGCTGG
Source organism: Sambucus nigra (assembly GCA_949130495.1). Lineage (NCBI taxonomy): Eukaryota > Viridiplantae > Streptophyta > Magnoliopsida > Dipsacales > Adoxaceae > Sambucus > Sambucus nigra. Next base: position 659,753,657 of record OX422212.1, read on the forward strand.
CTGAGCTTAGGTATGAGGTAGTTGTAACATCGGTTGAGACAGATGATGATGTTGGCAGTTACTTAAGCCTATACGACTCTATTGACCTCGGTTGATGGTCAACCGAGGTTGGTGTATGAGGTGCCAAACTTATAAAAGACGACCTTGTTGATGGTTTTCATAGGCTTCTTATCAACTCAACTGTGAGACTGGTCGAGGTTAGTCATTCTGAGTAAGAGGGTGCACTTCGGGTATATTAATTACCCCTAGCCCTTAGTCTTTTATGTAAATAGATAATTGAGGGGTATGTGTGCTAAGCCGAGGCTAAGTCTCCTTGGGTATCAATATTTTCTCGACACATGTCACTTACTGAAGTGAAACGTATTCCCCAAGATGAGATTATTCTGAAAGTTATCTTTTTAGGTTCCCTAGGGCAATGATTGGGGCATTGGGAATCGTGCCCCATCATTGGGTAGGTTTAAAACCCTCTTCTCTCTCCTCATTCTCTTTCTTCTTCCCATTTTTTCCTTCCTAAGCTTTATGCAACTGCCTCTCTTCAAGCCTTCCATTATTGCGTTGTGATCAAGGTTTCCTTCGCTTCCTAGCCTCTTCTTACCTTACTCACGACTAACCAGATATTATTTTCCACCTCTGTTTTCCATTTCTAGTCATTGTTTTGCATTTCTAAATTTTTGGTGAAGTTTTTCTTTTCTGACAAAGCTTTGCACCACTGCCAAGTGGTTATTAGGTTAGTCTTCTAGTAATTAGGTGGTCTTGGTATCGTTGTAGGCACCTCTGAGGTTGTATCATCCACAAAACCCCGTTTTTAGGTTTATCGGTGACTCTCCGATCGTCTTCTCTGGCGACCTAGTTCTTAGAGGTTCTTGACATTCTTGGTGATAACCTTTCAGCTTCCTAGTTTGATCTTTAGTTTAGATCGAACAAGTTGTTTGCCTATTTGTAATTTGAGTCAAAGTGTAGTGTCATCTCCGTTATGCTCAGACCCTTACACCAACTAATATAAGAGTTCCCATCTCTTCGTGAGAAGACCTTTGAAAAAATTAGGCAAATAGAGCTAGCCCAAGAGGAAGCTCGTAGGGCTGAGGCCTTTCCCCTCAGACCAATATTTCCTCCACCTTTGAAGGCTATATACCCTGAGCCTGCTGAGCTTGCAAAGGTTACTGAGGGTCCAACACCAATGTCTGAGTACGAGTCATCTTCCCCAGACCCCATGTCAACCTCTGAAGTAATAGAATCTGTAGACTCTTTTTAAAAAGCTATAGACTATTCTCATAGACCAGGTGAGGTTCCTGAGGAAGTCGAGGTTTCAAGTCGTGCCTTGTCTCACCAAGGTGCTAGCACTTTGTATAGGTCTTCTGACATTATGGTCTTAGGGCCAAGTGTGTCACTTCCACTGGGGCCGAATTTTCTCAGAGGTTTCCTAGTGGTGCTCCGAGATCTTCCCTGACCGATATTACTGGGGATGGTGATGACAATGGGGAAAGTGATCTTGATATGTCTGAGGCGGTTGAGTATGAGAGTACCATCAGCGAGTACGATCTTCTTACTTTTAGGCACCCCTATTCCATAAATTCTTCCATCATCATTAGGAAACCTATGAGGGATGAGAGGGACTTTGATGGCCTAGATGGAGAGATCTGTATGTATGAGCACATATTCAAGTTGTGCTTCCGTCTTCCTATTCACCCAACCATCTGAGCCATACTTTCTCATATAAATCTTGCCCCTTCCCAACTATCCCCTAATGCCTGAAGGGTTATAATTGGGGCCATCATCCTTTGGAGAGTTGTCCACCACTCAAACCTTCCAGTTAGAGTTTTTACTGGATGTTATGTTCCCTCTTCTGCTAAAAATCACCCTAGCTATTACCACTTCTTAGCCAAGAAAACAGAGAAGAAAATGCTATTGGTTACCCAAACTTCAAACCATAATTGGAAACCTCTATACTTCTTTGTTTCTAGGGGATTGGAAATTCGGTTAAGATGAGGCTTATAGAACGTCGGTTCCAAGGATCCCCTTGAGATGGGGGAAGGTCTCCCTTGCTGCCAAAGACGACCCTGGACTTAGCCAGGATAATTATAAAAACATTAAAAACCTTTGCAGTCAGGGCGAGAAGGGTCGACTTATTAAATATGAGCATCTGATGACCCTCTATTACCTATCTCAAACAGGTTTAGCGGGCGATCCTTTAGAAGAGCTTTGTAAGTCTTAATTTTTCTTACACAAAGTTGTACCTCTTATATTTTATATCTCTGGCTGACTAACTCAGAGACTTATCTTTTGTAGAATTCCCAGCAGGCATATCAAATAACCTTTGGAAAATATTTGCTTTAGGTCTTATAAGTTGATGGAGAAAAGGGGTGGCAAAAATGTACCCACGCCTATCAACAAGAAGAATATCGACACCTCCAAGGTCGATGCTAATAAAAAAATAAGTCCACGGCCGACCCAGAGCATACGAGGTAGAGTGAGGCTCAGCCCAGGAATTGTGTTATCCCCATCTCTACAGACAATGCCTTAGCTACTTGTCTAGCTCAGCTTAAAATCAGTGATAGCTTGATCGGCCACAATCTGAAGGCTGCTGATGCTACTGGCACAATAATGACTGAAAAGGAAAAATGTTTCTTACGCTCATTGTACATCCCGTTGTTGGTCGAGTTTGCTCTTCATAAGTCAATTCAGGTACCAGTTTTTGTTCATAACTCCCAAGTGTAACCTCGGCTTTTTAGAAACTATAGCTCAGATATTCTTACATCCGACCTTCTTCTGTAGGGTGTCTTGTCCTTCCATCGCCTCGTTGATTGGACTCTGAAGAGGATTCCCCTTATAGAAAAGGGTCTGAAAGCTAAGAAGGTTCAAGCCTCTTTGAATGCCGAGGTTAAAAGGTTGAAGGGAGTTGTCCAGTAGAGGGACAATGACATATCTAAGCTCAAGAAGGACCATGACGTCACTCTGAAGGCCAAGGATGATTCCCTTCAGTATAAGGTTGATACTGCAGTCAAGGTTGCTTTAAAAGACACCACTGAGAAGACCATAAAAGACTATAAGGTCTCAGATGAATTTGTCAGCTTTGGTTTTAAATACCTCGAAAGAGGTATCAAGGCGATTGGAAAATGGGCAGCCACTAAGGAGAAAGAGTCTGGGAGATTAACTGCTTCAGACTTTGTGGGTCTCGCCTTTGGACATCCTCAGTTTGCTCAGGCCTTGCAAGAAGTTAAGGAGGCTTATGATGCTTCGGTCGAAACTTCTCCTCTCGAAGTTACTGAGATCGAAGACGCTGCTCATCATGATGATGGAGTTGAAGTGACAAACGTCGGCTCTCTTTAGACGACAGCAGCTGCAGAGACATAAGCCCTTTTCTTGTGAAGCTTTACAAAGTTGTAATTTTAATTTCCCTTATTTGTACCTCTTATTGTTGTGAACTTTGATGGCCTCTTGATACTTCCTGATTTGTAACTATTTTTCTTTTTAATGATAATCAGTAGTCCAATTTTCTTCAGATTCTACTGCTTCATATGATGTTTTGCTTGAAATTTCTTTCCTCTAATATTTTCACCAAACCAATGATGTTTATGGTCTGAGGTCACCGTACTATGATGTTTACCCTCATAGATTTTCACCAAACTAATGATGTTTGAGGTCTGACGTCACCAAATTATGATGTTTCACCTCAATTTTTTACCAAACTAATGATGTTTAAGGTCAGAGGTCACCAAATTATGATGTTTCACCTCATAAATTTTTACCAGACTAATGATGTTTAAGGTCTGAGGTCAAAATATTATGATGTTTCACCTGACAAATTTTCACCAAACTAATGATGTTTAAGGTCTGAGGTCACCATATTATGATGTTTCACCTCACAAATTTTCACCAAACTAATGATATTTAAGGTCTGGGATCACCAAACTTTGATGTTTAACCTCACAAATTTTTACCAAACTAATGATGTTTAAGGTTTGAGGTCACCAAATTATGATGTTTATCCTCATAATTTTTTACCAAACTAATGATGTTTAAGGTCTGAGGTCACCAAATTATGATGTTTACCCTCACAAATTTTCACTAAACTAATGATGTTTAAGGTCTGAGGTCACCAAATTATGATGTTTACCCTCATAAATTTTCACCAAACTAATGATGTTTAAGGTCTTAGGTCACCATATTACGATGTTTCACCTCACAAATTTTCACCAAACTAATGATGTTTAAGGTCCGAGGTCACCAAATTATGATGTTTACCCTCATAAATTTTCACCAAACTAATGATGCTTAAGGTCTGAGGTCACCATATTATGATGTTTAACCGCATAAATTTTTACCAAACTAATGATGTTTAAGGTCTGAGGTCACTAAATTATAATTTTTACCCTCATAAATTTTCACCAAACTAATGATGTTTAAGGTCCGAGGTCACCATATTATGATGTTTCACCTCATAAATTTTCACCAAACTAATGATGTTTAAGGTCCAAGGTCACCATATTATGATGTTTCACCTCATAAATTTTCACCAAACTAATGATGTTTAAGGTCTGAGGTCACCATATTATGATGTTTCACCTCATAAATTTCCAGACACTACAAAAATACCAGCATAACATTGTTATCTTTTCATTAACATCCTCTGTATAAACTGATACATGCATTACAAAAAGTAAGGACTGTAACATCATAACTAATATTTCTTCAACTGATCGACATTCCAAGGATTGGAGAAAGGTTCTCCTTCAAGATTTTCTAGCCGATAGGTACCAGGCACAACCTCATCAACTACCCTATAAGGATCATGCCAATTTGGATGGAGTTTATTTTCCTTTTACCACGTTTTCTTTAGGACTAGGTCTCCCACAACTATAGGCCTTGATTTCACCCTTTGATTATAGAATCTCACAGTTCTCTGTTGATAGGCTTCCTGTCTTATCTCTGCGTCCTCTCTTTTTTCCTCGATCAAATTAAGATCAAGTCTTCTCTCTTCCCCATTCCTTTGAGGGTCATAGGTCTGAACTCTATGAGTGGGAATTCTTACCTCTATAGGGATAACATCCTCTGAGCCATGGGCTAACATAAATGGAGTCTCTCATGTTGGTGTCCTTGTTGTCGTCCTGTAGGCCCAAAGCACTGCATATAGCTCCTCTATCCATCTTCCTTTAGCCTCTTCCAACCTCTTTTTTATCCCATCAAGGATTATTCAGTTTGTGACCTCGGTCTGATCGTTTGCCTGGGGTCGGCTGGGAGAAGATAAGAACTGCTTGATCCCTACTTTTTTGCAGTATTTTTCTAAGGAAATATGTTTGAACTGGGTCCCATTGTCTGAGATGAGGGTGTTTGGAAGACCATACCTGCATGTGATGTTCTTCTAGATGAACTGGAAGGTCTTTTGCTCAGTGATTATGATCATTAGAACAGTCTCCACCCATTTGGATAAATAATCAATTGCCACTATTAAGAACCGATAGTTATTTACAGCTCTTGGTAAGGGTCCTACCAAGTTAATGCCCCGTATTAAAAATGGCCAAGGGGAGCTGATAGAAGTAAGAGGTTGGTGTAGTTGATGAGGGATGGTAGAGACTCTCTGACATTTATCACACTTCTTCACATACGCAGTTGTATTTTTTGCCAAGGTCGGCCACCAATATCCCTGAGTGATTATCCTCTTAGCCAATGGCCTTCTTCCTATATGACTTGAACAAGAGCCCTCATAAACATCATTCAAGATGCGTGGAACCTCCGAAGGGTGAACACATCTGAGGAGAGGGAGTAGGAACCCCTTTTTATACAGGATATCTCCTACAATAGAGAATTTTGCACCTCTGAACCTCAGCTTTCTCCTTTCTAACTTCGACTCTGGCAGCTCTCCCTCTCCGATGTATCTGATAAGAGGGTCCATCCATGAGGCTCCTATACTCAAATTTAGGCAATGTCCATCAACCTCATCCTCTTCGATGGTCGGCTTGAGCAGAATCTTAACTGGTATTGTTCTCCTTATGTTCGTTCTTATTACCGAGGCCAACCTCGTGAGTGCATCGGCTCGATTGTTATCTAGTCGAGGTATCCTCTTCATCTTTACTTTCTTAAAGTTTTCTAGCATCGTTCTCACCCTCTTCAGGTATTTGGCCATCCTTTCATCTTTGGCCTCATACACCCCCAGAATTTAGTTGACAACCAACTTTGAGTCACTATGGATTAGGAGTTGGCCGATAATAAGGGCTTTTGCCAAAGAGAGACCTGATATCAATGCCTCATACTCTGACCCATTATTGGAAGCTTTAAAGTTGAACCTCAACGCATACTCAATATTGGTACCATCTGGTGCTGACACTATCAGCCCTGATCCACTTCCGCTTTCACAAGACGACCCATCGACGAAGAGGTTCCAAATGGTTGCATTTAAAGAGAAGTTTCCCTCTGATAGGGTCCCTTCCTTGAAGAGGTATATGTCTTCCTCATTCTCAACTATTCTTTTTTTGGCTTTGCTCGACTCAACCTCGTTCAGATCTTGGAAGACGTTTTTGTTTGGTCCCTCTATAGTCTTTTGACTAATCTCAACCTCGACCTCTTCCTAGGTAAACTCAACTACAAAGCCTGTGAGTGCCTGCCCCTTGATGGCAACCCTGGGTTGATAAACAATGTCATATTCCCCTAACTCAATGGCCCAGGTCATTAGCCTGCCTGACTTCTCAAGCTTATGGATGACCTGTATGAGTGGGGAATCAGTAAGGACAGCCATAAAGTGGACTTGGAAGTATAGCTTCATTTTCCTAGAAGTATGTATCAGAGGGAAGGTTAAATTTTCAATCCGAGGGTACTTCTGTTCAGACCCTTTAAGAGACTTAGTATTAAAGTACACTAGCCTCTGCACTCCATAATCTTCTCTTACTATTGTAGCACTAATGGCTGACTCTGAGACGGCCAGATATACATATAACTTCTCCCCCATAATGGATCGAGATAGGAGTAGAGGGGATCCGAGGTAGGAGTTGAGCTCCTTAAAAGCTTTGTCACATTCCTCATCCTATTCGAAGGCCTTTCTAAGCACTTTGAAAAAAGGAAGACACTTATCCGTAGCTCTTGAGACGAACCTGTTAAGTGCAGCAACTCTTCCAGTTAACCTCTGAATGTCTTTAATGGTTTTGAGTGTCTTCATTTCTAGTAAAGCTTTAATTTTCTTAGGGTTAGCCTCTATTCCCCTTTGATTGACAATGAAGCCTAAAAACTTTCCTGCTCCTACCCAGAAGACATATTTGGCTGGGTTGAGCTTCATTCTATATTCGTTCATAGTGTCAAAAGTTCTTTTAAGGTAGGCCACATGAGTGTCGGCCTTCAGGCTCTTCGTCAGCATGTCGTCCACATATACTTCCGCGGACTTGCCTATTTAATCCTTAAACATCTAATTTACAAGACGTTAGTAAGTAACACCTGCATTCTTCAGCCCAAAGGGCATGACCTTGTAGTAATAGGTCCCCTTGTCTGTGATGAATGTTATCTTCTCTGAGTTTTTCGAGTTTATGAAGATCTGATTATACGAGAAATATGCATCCATAAAGATCATGAGCTCATGTTCTACTGTGGCATCCACCATTTGACCAATACGAGGCAGGGGAAAATCGTGTTTTGGGTAATACTTGTTTAAATCAGTGAAATTTATGCACATCGTCCATTTTCCGTTGGATTTTGGCATAATAACAGCGTTAGATAACCACTCAGGGTATGTGACCTCTCTGATGAACTTGGCCTTTTCAAGCTTTCTAACCTCTTCTATGATGACATCATACTTCTCCCTTGAGTACACTCCTGTTCTCTATTTTATGGGCTTAGCATCTTCTACACCATTGAGTTTATGGCACATAATCTCAGTATCAATACTTGGCATATCTGCATGGCTCCATGCAAAGATACTCTGTCTCTTCCTTAACAGTTTTACCACTTCCTCCTTGATCTCAGGTCTTAGGGCTTTGCTGATTTGGATGGTTTTTTTCTGGCTCTTCCTCTTTGAGGACGATGGATTCTACCTCCTCTGCGGCCTCTCCCTTTTTGAGCTTTGTTTCATCTCCGGGATCAAGTGTGTCGATGTTGTACGTGGCCATTGCCCTCTTATGAGCCTCTCTCTTTCTTCCGCAGAGTTGAAGTAGCATTCGCGTGTCGATGTTTGGTCACCTTTAACTTCCCCTACTCCATAGGGAGTCGAGAATTTTAGCATTTGGTGGACCGTTGAAGGCACGACCTCAAATTCCTTGAGGGCTACTCATCCTATGGTGAGGTTGTAAGCTGAGAAGACGTTTTCATCCATTACAAAGAAATTGATTTTTCTGGTTAACCTTTTAGGCTATTTATTTCCCATTCTAATATCCATCTCATACATGCCCAGTGGATGAACCTTTTCACCGTTGAAGCCAATCAAGGGATGATGATAAATGACAAGCTTAGCTCTGCTGAGGCCTAGGCTTTTAAAACAGGGCCAACACATAATGTCTGCTAAACTACCCCCATCAACGAGGATCCTCTGAACCTCACACCCATGCACCCCTGTGGTGATTACCAGAGGGTCATCATAAGGAGCTAAGATACCTTTTAAACCAAGTCGTGAGAAGCCAACTACGAGGGTGTTCATATCTACCTTCTTTCTCTTTTCATGTTTAACCTCTGCAGAGGCCAAGTTCATAAACTCGACTTTAGTCACTGCTTTAGCTTCTTCCACATGAACTTTGAGATCAGCTACCTCTGAGTCACCTCCTGTCAGTCCCCCACAGATAATGTTCAAACCAAAAGAGATCATACCAACCCTCTTCACTGAAGCATTATCGTCTTTTAGTGGGAGGTTAGGGTCATCATCATCTGAGTCATCAGCTCTTCTGGAAGGGACATATTCCTGACATTTATCATTTCTTCTCTTTTTAGGGTTGTCTATTACCCCCTTAGAAGCTATACCATCCACATAATTTCTGAGCTTTCCCAACTTCAACATCTTCTCAATCTCGTCATTCAGTGTGAAGCACTTGTCAATCAGATGGTCGTGATCCTGATGGAACTCGCACCATAGATTCTTGTTTCTCTTATGTAGAGGGGCCTTCATCTTCTCTGGCCATCTCAGGGATCTATCGTTCTTTATTTCATTGAGGATCTGTTCGTAGCTCATAGTTAGAGGGGTATACTGTGCAAACTTATCATTTGTAGTCCTCTTCTTTCCATTTTTTTTCCTCTGAAACTTCCCACTGCTACTTCCATTCTCATCCCCATACTTTACAGCCATTGCTTCTTCTGCATTCATGACCTTTTCCAGTTGTTGCTAACAGCTCAACCATAGATTTTAGAAGGTCTTTAGAAAGCTTCCAAAGTAGCTTTCCCTTCTGAAGTCCTCCAATAAAGGTTGTCATGGCTATGCTCTCTTCATATTCTTCTATATCCAATTTTTTCGTGTTAAACCTCGTGATGTAGTCTCTGAGGCTTTCATTATTCCCTTACTTTGCATAAAGTAAGTGAGTCGTCTTCTTTTGAGGTCTTACCCCAAAACAGAAGTTATGAATAAACCGCTCGGCCAAACCTTTAAAATTTTTAACTGAATTTTTAGGAAGAGAAGTGAACCAGATATGTTCAGCTCCAGTCAAAGTGCTTGAGAAAACTTGGCACCTTATCTCATCACATATTGAATAGATGTTTGCTGCAGATTGATACATTTCAATATGATGGACTGGGTTAGTACTACCATTGTACTTGGGAGACGCCATCGGGGGTTTGAATTTGGTAGGGGTTGGGAAGTTGACAATCTTTGCCATAAATAGTGATCCCTCTGAGTACCCCTTCTGTAATGTGTCTCAGCTTTTTATAAGCTTCCTTGTCTTCTCCTCCAACCTATGAATAAAGTCATTCTATGGTTTAGCAACGTCGGCTTGGCCGAGGTTGTCCCAAACCACTTCTAAAGGGTAAACTGAGGGTTCCCCGTCTACTGCGCAATATTGGCTATTGACCTCCCCCTGACCATAGTCTCGGCCATGTTGGGGTCGGCCATGGTGAGGCCGATGATCACCACCTTCCCTTTGTGATCCAACCATATTTCTTGACTTGGATAACCTCTGCCTTAGATCATTAACTGGGCTGAGCCTTTCAAAGGTCGACCCTCTACTTAGGCGATCAAAAGCTGACCCTCTTTGTTGTGCATCGCCATCTCATCTTTCACACTGACCTCGACCCTGCTGTATAGGACATACAGTGTTGTTCGTTACCTCATATGGCTCCCAATAGTCTGCAGGGGCATCTTCTGCCTCAATATCGTCATACTTATCCTCAGGGCAAGGGTTTCCTTGCCTCCCCAGGCATAAACGCCTAGGGTCAACAATATCCCCCCTCCACTGAGGAGTAGGTTGGTCCTTCCATGGTGCCTGGGGTGGTCCCCTGGCCTCATGTTGTGGCTGAGCAGTCGCCGGAGTAATCATCTTCGGTGAGACTCTAGGTGGTCTCATTATGTTTTGGCTGAGCTGGGCAAATTGCTCATGCATCACTTGCTGAGTTGCAGCCAAAGACTTCAAGGCTACTGCCACCTCAGTCATCTCGGACTGGGGTGGTGCTTGACTGGAACTGGGTCTTCCAACACTAGAAGGTGGAGGAGGTGGTAACTTCGGTGCCATATGCTTGAGCTTTTGATGAGAAGATTATAGAGCTTGGAAACCTTAAGGGACCTCTTTCAATGGTGAAACAGCTTCATGCGAAGGGTGAGGCCTGGTTCACCACCAGAGTCTCCGGTGAGGTTAAGCAATAAAAAAAGGAAGAGATGAACCTTCTTGTTCCCAAAGATGACGCCAAAATGATGATGATGTAAATAACACTACCAGGTAAGGTGTTGATAAGCTCAAACTAATAATAACAATGACAACATAAGAGTAAACATCTAGTAGAATGTGGTGAGGAGAAGGGGATGAACACTAGTATATAAGTGGTTGAGCCAATCCGGCCTACGTCCACTGTGAATGTGTGAGTAATATCACTAGATGAAGGAACTAATAACCATAGATACAGTCTCTCAAGCTTTCTCTCTGTACTATGTAAACGAACAGAGCTTTAGCCAGGGTTGTCATTATCCTTCATTTTACAAGGAAGAGGATGACCTCTATATATAGTGCTTGGGTGGTGTAATGTACCCCCCCAAGCATGCAATGAGCATGTGCAGTAGGATCAAATCGGTATGAGAATGACAGTTGGATGATCTTATGTAGATAATGATGACCTCAATATTCCCTCACATGGGGGGGGGGGAATGATTTGGTTATAACTGATTTGTCCACGTGTTCCAAACCTTACATGTGCTTGTAAATGCTCGGTCATGTGTCCTTCACTGATGTAACCTCGGCCTGGACGAGTACGAGGTTGGTGAAGTCCGACGATGTTACTTTATCTTGTCAATAACCATGATGACCTCGACCATGAGGGTTAGCCGAGGTTAGGTATGAGGTAGTTGTAACGTCGGCTGAGACAGCTGATGATGTTGGCAGTTACTTAAGCCTACGAGACTCTGCTGACCTTGGCCGATGGTCAACCGAGGTTGGTGTATGAGGGGCCGACCTTATAAAAGACGACACTACTGATGGTTGTCATAGGCTTTTTATCAACTCGGCTGTGAGACTGGCCGAGGTTAGTCATTATGAGTAAGAGGGTGCACTTCAGGCATATCAGTACAAATGCTTTAAAAATGTTTTATTGGGATATAATGTCTTTTTTTTGAACGAGCGATTGCATTTAGCGTATGAAATAAGCTGTTAAACCCCTAGGTTACCCTAATAGGGCGAGTGGTATCTCCCGAGGGTTTGCAGTCAATATACCTACAAAATTGAGTTTTCAATTCGAAGAAATATCAAAATACTTCAAAATTACACAATTTAAACTCCAAAAAATATTCACCGTAAATTTTTATTTAATAGTCTGAATTTGTAGTGTGTGTGTGTGAAGCCGAGAATTAAATCGTTAACTTCCACCGCTTGATCATTAGGTTACTTTCCAATAATTTATTTTGATTCAATTCTCACGGGATACTCTCACAAATGAATCAATCCGAATGTTGCTAGTTCTCTCGGTGTGAGTGATTTAAATAGTAAATCCAATGAAACACGAAGCCATACACACAATTTAGAAAACAAAAGTTTTATGGTGAAAAAATCTCATAAGTGGAATACAGTCATTGAAAAATGGGAAAATCGCCTCCTAGCTTGCACAAATTAATCTCTCTTATTATCTTTTCATGTCTTACGCTCTCCACGCAATAATTAATGTCGTTATTTAGACTCAGTGACGACTTTATCGGGTTATAAGGTGCATTGGGTAAAATTAGAATGGTTGGGAAATTCGGAGTTGGAGAATTTTGCTTACGATGTCCCTTGGCACTTTTTCAGGGATTTGCTCTTTTTTTTTTCTCTTTCTTTTTATCTCATTTTTCTATTTTTTCTTGCAATTTTTATTTGAGCATGTTTTTTTTTCTTGTCCCTTTTTATTGCACCTTTTCGACTTTATTCGTTACTTTTTCGATTTTCACAACTCCGGGCTTCATGGGATTTTCGGGTTATCAAACGAATTAGGACATTTATTTGGATCAATTGGGTTTGTAAAAAAGGATAATTTTTCCATAACTTTTTTATGGCTTGTATTTTTGTATAACAGACGATGATCTAACATCATTTATCCGACTTACTCATTATTTTATCATATGCGTCTCGAGAATATATTTAATTTAGAGATATTTTTGCGCATTTTTCAAGGCAACATCTCAATCGCTTTTCGTAACCGGTCAAAACACAGGAATATAGATCCTCAACAACTTATTTAAACCTAAATTGAACTTTGAGCTAATTTTAACTTGAATTGATTTAATTACTCACAAAAATGATAGGCTTGAAATCTCACTGGGTTAATCAATCTCCACACTTATTCCTAAAGTCGTCAATTTTCGCTCCATTTCCATTTTTGATCCATTTCGACTTTGTGCATTTGATATTTATAATTGAGACTAAAAATAATTTTTTTGTGATATTTTTGAAGATTTAAATTCCAATTTTTATTTATTTTGAAGAAAAGTATTTTTGGCTTATTTTTTTAAATTTATTATTTTTGTGGAAATTTTTTTAACTTTTCTAATTTTTTTGAATTTTTTGGCATTTTGCGATTTGTGAATTTTAGAAACGCACATTACGCCCCCTAACTTAAACGTTGCATTGTCCTCATGCAAGGACTAAAATCGAAAAGAAGAGAAAGGTACGTAAAACGAGAACAAATTGACAAAATGCATATTTGTTTATATTACACCGATTAACATCATTACAATGCAAAATTGAAAAGGTTAGGCATACATATCTCTCAAAAAGATAAACAATAAAACTAAAATAACTATGAAGATAAACTTCGAAACACTAATGAGATGGATTAGGAGCATTTGGGTCATATGGGTCATAAAAATAGGGAGGCATTTGTGAATAGGGACCCATTTGAAGCCGATACATTTTCGCTTGGAGGCGAACCATCATACTCGTGTCATGGCGGTAGGCTTGGCGATCCACCCGATACTCATTCATAAACCCGTCGAAATGCGCCTATAGTGCGTCGATGCGGTGAATAATGCCCTCCCGTTTCGTCTCATAATCGGATTCTGCCACCTCGTTATATTCTTCCTCTTTTCCCTTGCTCATTAAAATATCCTCCTCCACTTGAGCGACTTGTGCTCGTTGATCTACAAACCTCATTTGGCCGGAGCTCTAAGTGAGGGAGGAGGTGCCAATAGGCTTTGGGAGGGAGGGCTACGCTTGTGGTGCCTCGATGCCCGCATCCTTAAGGATTGAAGTGATGAATAGGCCACAGGGAAGCGAAACTTTGCTAGTCTGATCATACGCGTCGTTAACGATTTCCCCGTAGAAGGTGCGGGCGAGGTGCATAGTGGTGCCCTTGTCAAGTAGATGGAAAATGAAATTGGCTTGGCAGACGCCGAGGACGATAGTTTACAAAATGGACCTGTAAATGATGAGAAAGGCGAGGCGGGTCCACTCGTCTAAGTTTCCCACGGGGAATGAATCGCGCATCCAATGATGGTTTGGATCAATTCGTGCAATGCATTCAGCCCGGTGCAATGGGATACCCATGGCGGGGTATGTGTAGTTTTATGGGTCGGGAACTCGCTTGGACCTAATTTTTCGGATGAAAAGATCGAGAGATAAGGGGATTACGATTTCGTCCACGTACGCCTCGTCACGTGTGCTTGGTAATTTCATGATGGTGCGATAAAAATTGCGGACCTCGTCGGGACAAAAATTTTCGTCGGGATCTTGAAAGAAGTTAGACCACCTCCGTTGGCATAATAGGTTGGTGATCGCTTGGGGTAGCTCCCTCTAAATAATTTTTACCGATGAAGGTCTATGGTGTGGCGTGCGGATAAGAATGTCTCACACTAATCTCTTTCTTGGTCGCAGAGATAAATGCAGTCAAATCCTGGAGAACTTCCGTATTCTTGTACTTCTCGACGACATCTTCTTCGGACAAGGAAATTGAGGGATTGGGGATGTATGGGAGAGAATGATTTTCAGAAGAATGGAGGTTGTGAATAGAGAGGTAAGAGGAGGGGTGAATGAAGGTGGGTATTTATAGTGGAGGATGGGGGGATTTTGGTGGGAAAGTGGAAAGGAAATGGTGGGAAAATGGAATGGGAGTGGAGAGAGAATGAGGAGGGAAATGGAAAAGGGGGAAGGTTTGGTAATTTATGTGGAGGGGATTTTCGGAGGGAAATAGGGGGAATGAATGTGGAGAGGTTAAGAGAAGGGAAATGAATGGAGGGAAAATTTGTACTCCCAAAAAAGCGAACCGGTTCGACCCTGCTAAAGAAACAGGGCGAACTAGTTCGGGTACCCTTAAATTCCCTAAAAAGGAGAATTGGTTTGACCCTGGTATATGCCTAGGGCGAACTAGTTCGGATATCTAGCGCTACCTATTTTTTTTCATTTATCTCTAACTTGGAGCGTAGGCCACATACCCGATTAAATTATCGACATCTCTCCAACACTTTCACTTATGCTTCTACCTTAGGACCCTCAAAATCTCACCATAATTAAACGAAACTCTCTTGTGGGATGAAATGGTGTGACTAATCCTTTCAAAATTGTAACTCATGCACCTATACTGACCTAACCTACGTGACTCAATATGATACAACACAAATCACCCTATACGCATTGAGGGTGCGATGACCTCCCCTCTAAGTTCATTCAACCCCGTAAACGGGGTCTGACAACCAAATTGTGTCGGCATACTCAACACACACCTCCAGGTATGGCTTTAGGCGTTGTCCATTGAATTTAAATGTGTCTCTCCCCTTAGGATCTTTTAACTCAGCGGCTCCATGTGGAACCGCTCTCTCACAACAAATGTGCTAGTCCACCGCATACGTAACTTGTCTGCAAACAAGTGTAAACATGAGTTATATTGAAGAACTTTTTTACCCCAATGAAACCCTTTTCGACGGATATTTCACTCATGTGCGAGTTTCATCCTTTCTTTGGATAATTTAGCACCCTCGTACGCATTATTGCGTATTTCTTCCAACTCATTCAATTGAATCTTACATGTTTCATCGGCTTGATCCAAGTTATAATTCAACTTCTTGATCGCCCAATATGATTTATTCTCTAAATCCACGTGGATATGGTAAGGCTTTCCATAGACAAATCGAAATGGATACATCTCGCGGGGGTTCTTGTACCCAATCCGGTAATCCCATAGCCCATCGTTTAAAGGGAGATACCAATCTTTCTAGTTAGGATTAATGGTCTTTTATATAATTTGTTTAATCTCACGATTTGCTATATCGGATTTCCTGTTCATCAGGGGGGTGATATCGTGTCCCAACCTTGTGGACGCCCCCATACATTCTCATAAGTTTTTCAAATGGCATATTGTAAAAGTGCTTGCCGTTATCACTAATGATTGCCTTCGGAGCTCCGAAGCGAGAAAGTATGTGTTCTTGTAAGAATTTTATCACTTTCTTGTTGTCATTTATCCTCGTAAATATGGCCTCCGCCCATTTAAATGCATAATCTACCGCGACAAAGATGTATAAGAAACCAAAGGAGAGAGGAAAGGGACCCATCAAGTAAATGACCTAACAATCGAATGTCTCAATGGCGACAATAAGGGTCAAAGTCATAATGTTTTGTCGAGTGATGGCTACCATCCTTTGTCATCTATCGCAAGATTTTCAATAAGCACTTACATCTATAAAAAATGTGGGCCAATAGAGACCTCTTTTAATAATCTTAGCAGCCATCTTATTCTTAGAAAAATGGCCTCCACAACTTGCGTATGACAAAAATGGATGACGCTAACCCAATTCAGATTTGTCAATTATATCCTCCATGAGAGGTGATTTCGACTCGGACAAGACAACCCATTCTTTTTTAGGAAACCAACACAAATTCGATGTCGAAAATGCCATAGCGTTTGACAATTCAAAACACCCATATCCAAAACCGCCATAGTGTTTGACAATTTAAAACATTTTAGAATAGAATGAGAATGGATATACCATTGAAGCTTTGGGGTGAAGAGGATGGTTTTTGGTGGAGAAGGTCTAATGCTGATGCAAGAGGCGTTTGCTTCTCTTATGGGGAAATGGAAAGGTCAGAAGATGAAAAGTAAAATTAAAACGCTTGGTGTATCACGTGGCTTAACAAATCTATATTAATACTCTAAAATGCTATACAACAGTTATTTCATCTCTTCAACAAGGCTATCCACATGTCATCCCTCTTCTTATTGATTTTCGTTACCTTAGTCAAACTCCCTATATATTTCTCAACCGTCATTTTACATCCCCACTATTTCGTTACCCACTATTTCTTTATATATATATATATATATATATATATATATATATATATATATATATATATATGCTTCACCTCATCAAATGTTTTTATATAAACTAAAACTCATTCTGAACTGGGTTTTGGTTTTGAGTTTTGGATTTTGCTTCCGAGTGCCGCCAATCTGAACTGGGTTTTAGTTTTGAGTTTTGGAATTTTCTTCCATGCTTGAAAACATTCGCCTTAGAACATGACCCTATTTGATTTTCAATATATATATATATATCGGGTTACGGGGGCCACCATTCTGAATAGATTTTTATTTTTGCTTCCATGCTTCAAACATTGGCCTCTATTACATTACAGGAAATAACAACAAAGGCTGTTATGGAGTTTTGATGATATCAGGTATGGTTTGGGAGTATGCTTGCTGGGTTTGAAAGAGAGTGAATAATGGTGGGTTCGTTTGATTTTGTCTGAAGGCTGTGTGCAAGTGTTTGGTGGTTTGAGTGATTTTGTGGGCGTCTGGTTTGAGCACTTGGTTTTGGTCTGAATGGTTTGGTTGTTTTCTTTACACGCAATATTGATTTATGCGATGTTTGACGCGTGTGCCTCTAGAGAATTCCATGTTTTTCCTTTTTGTAGATGTTGTTAGGCGGGTTGATCCTTTTCTTCTAATCTATATAACTATATAAAAACTATACACCGAAATCTTTTGAGTATAACATGTGTCATTGACATAAATACAAATCTATGTATATCTATGTATATCTAATAAAAACTGTGGACCCGAATTCTCACACATGGCCGTCATAATAAATACTTATAATGGCATAAAACTAAGAGTGGTGCTATGGGTACCAAATAACTCCCCTAAATCTCTCCCAAATAGCATTGATGAGTTGTGCCCTGGCGGGATCCATATCATAAGGTATAACACTTAAAGCTATTTGGGGATGATTAAGGGGAATTGTTTGGGACACATAGCATTTTCCTAAAACTAAAGCCTCGTCAGTCGTCTCTTTCTCTCTCTCAATTGTCCTTTCGTCTTCTCAAGACTTTGCCTATTGTCAAAATATATAACCGTGTTACCCCCAAATCCTCTATTTATTCTCCACCTCTTCCTCTCCCATTCGTAAAGGCAAAGCCCTAAAGTTCAATGGCTTTCCAATTTCAATCGATTCATTACCATTTTCACCTCCTCAAATGGTTTTATATAAACAACGATTGTTGTTGCCAAAGACATGCTCATTCTCTCTCCTCTAAACACACGCACGAGAGTCCTCTTTATATTTTCGAACTCCCCAGCTTCCTATCTCCATCTCCAAATCTTTGCTTCTGATTTGTTTTTGCAACTGATTTGCAGGATAGAGATTTGAGAAATATGTATGAAATTAACTCATGGTAAGCAAATCGTTCCAGGTACTATTCAACATAATTCCATCTCTCTCTCTCTCTCTCATCTCCAAGATCTAATTTCTGAACACTAAATAATTTCTGCAACTCATTTCCAAGATGTTTTCTCAACATTCTCGGTATGTTTGCTGTTTGATATTTGAAGTTAGTGTATGATATCTGAACTCATATCTTAGATCATTTTTTTTTATTTTTTATGTTTGAACTCTACCATCCTTGGATTCTAAGATCTGGGTATGTTTTTGTTTTGCTGTTTGAAGTTACTGTACGGTATGTTGTTTGATCTTCGGTTTGCTGTTTGATATTTTATTATGTTTGAACAATATGTACTCTTAGATCTTATTTTTGCTGTTTGAACTCTTAGATCTTGGGATTTTTTATGTTAAAAAAAATATGTTTGAATCAAACAAAAAATGAATACAAAGTTTCTGATTTCTTACATGAAAAAAATGAAAATGAAAAAAATAATACAAACTTTCGGATAGGGTCTTCTAAAAGGGTCTCGGAAGCAGGACCCGATCCGTCAAAAAGCTAGACGGGTCGGAGACAATTTTGCTAATACTCAACCCGTCTCCACCTGTTTTACAAGCCTATCCCAGATGTCTTTTCATCTCTCTTATTAATGTGATTTGCATATTTGCAACAGATTACTGGTATTTAATTAATTTGGATATATTTACTATTTAAGAATATTATTTTGTATTTAAAATCTAAATGAATGCCTTGTAATTTTTTGTTGAGTATTTGGGGGACTGAAGACATTTATATTCGATTAATAGTCTCTTGACACTATTGATTTAAAAAAAACACTATTAATGATCTTTGGTCTCTCACCCAATGCCTATATAAATATATATACTTTGTTATTATGTGTGTTTATTACTTTTGATATTCAATCGAAAAAAATAAACAAGGTAACTTTCCTTGCAGAATATTTGTTCTTATTTAATTGTCACTATGTGGGATGAGAGTGCTACAACACTAAAATAATCTTTTCTTACCAAGGATGCTGTTGCCGATTTATAATTTTTATGGATTACAAATTTATAGGGCATTATATTTGAAACTTCACTGTAATTTTACGAAGGAACTTCAAATTCATAAAAATTAATATATTGATTTCTTAGTAAACTTTATTGCCTTGCTAAAATAGAAAAGAGTTCTTATATTTTCGGCCACGCATCGCGTGGCCTTCATGCTAGTAATTATCTAAAACGCTATACACCCATTAATATTGAAGCTCTCTAAACATAGACACGTGGTAGTCGATATTTTCCATCTTTACAACCTGTTAACCTACTACACTAAAGGTAGGTTAACACTAAAGGGAGTCTCTGCCCCTTCTTTAGCCGTTCCATCTTCAATGCACTTGAGTTTTTTTCCTGGTAAATTGTATATTGTTCTAGGTTTTAGATTTCTTTGATTTCGAGATTTTTTCAATATTTTTCAATACATCCATATGTTTTTTTAGTTTTGACTCATTTTTTTCTCACACACCCACACACGTTTTTTTCCACATTTTAAAATATTTTTTTTGTCTTCATATTTTTGAAATAGTAATCTTCAGATTTATTAATTTTTTTTAGTATTTTCATAATATTATTTTTTTGCCATTTCCAGATTTTTTTGAAGTTTCTTTTTCTATTTTTTTATATCGTTGTTTCCTTCAGATTTTTAAATTCTTTTCCAGTTTTTTTAATAGTATTTTAAATATTTTTCAGTGTTTTCATTATATATTTGACTATTTTGTCATTTTATTTCACATTTTAAAATTTATTTTATTACATCCCAAAATTTTCAAAGTATTTCTATATTTTTAATAATTATTTAATAGTTTCCACATTTTAAAATTATATTCTGTAATTTTTTTTTTAATTTTAAATATGTTTTTAATAATTTTGATACTGTGTAAATATATACATAAAAAAATGTCATATTCAATAGTATGCTACCCTGCTTATGTAACGGTTGTATTTTTTTCAAGAAATATATTTATTTTTAATTATGTGTACACAAGCACCTAATTAACGCATCGCGCGGGTTTACAACTAGTGGTTTTAACTAGGGGTGCAAGCGGTACGGTATGGTCGGTAATGAACCCTTACCAATACCAAAATCACAATCTAAATAGTAAAATCGTACCGTACCAATTTACCGGCCGGTACATCAAAATAAAAACCAAAACCAAAACCAAACCGACCGGATTTTCGTTTTTTTCGGTATTTTTTTTTTGGTTTCGATAATTTCAGTTTCAATTCGATTTTTTCCCGGTAAATACAAGAATTTCAAATCGATTTATCCATTCGGTAAATCGGTATTTTCCCTAAAGCAAGGAAGGTGTATTTATTTGAGACTGAATATGAAAAACTAAGAATTATAAACTAACATTTATTTCAGAACATCAATTGGAAAATCTAAGATTACTAAATAACATTGAACTGAAAAACTAACATTACTAATTTTTGTAACCACAACAAACTAACTTAGTTTCTTACATACCTACTAAACAAAATAGTAAATGACCAATCTGTATAACATTTACAATATATCCAATATATAAAAAAACCAATCTGTAATTTAACAAAGATGTATGACAAATCTGTAATTTAACAAAGATGAAATTTGCATAACCAATCTGTGATTCATCTTTGTACAAAAAAAAAGGAAATTACATACATGTTTGGGTTGCGTCGCCGGGTGAGATAGGAGGAGAGGAGGGACTGCGTCGCCGGGTGAGATAGGAGGAGAGGAGGGATTGAGGTAGTGAGAGGCGACGAGGGTGAAAGATTGAGGAGAAGAAGAGGGAGGGAAAGAGTGAGGCGCTGAATTAGGTTTACGTTTAGAAGAGCCCCGTGTATGTGCGTTTTCCTTTTATATGAGGGGCATTTCTTTTATGTACTATTGTACGGTAATTCGGTATTCCAGTACAGTAATTCGGTAATTTTGGTATGGTAAATTCTGTACGATAAGTCGGTACGGTAAATTCAGTAAATCGATTTTTTATATCTAAAAATCAAAACCAACCAAATTTTTTACGGTATTTTCGGTTTCGGTAAAATCGGTTTGTGATATTTTATAATATGAAACCAAAACCATTTTTTATCGGACCAAAATGGTACGGTACGGTAAAAACCCGTACCTGTTGCACCCCTAGTTTTAACTCTTTCAAACGAAAAGTCTCCAAACGATAATAGATATTTAAGTCATGCCACGTGGCAGGCTCGGAGTGTTTTAGGCTATAATCTCTATCTCTATCTCTAAAAAGAGCATAAAACTTAATTTGACTCTATTATCCCTAGTATTACTTCTCAATGGTCAAAATCAAGATGACTTTAGTCTTTATACGTATGGATAAAATCGTATGTAAGTATTATTTTTCTATTTGCATCTATGTGCGAGGATTTAGAGTAATTTGTGAACATCAATTTGTCACTTAATGATTATACTTGGATTTTATAGTAATGAATAGATTAAGAAAAATATAAAACGGTATTCTCCGTAAATCCCAATAACGCTTGACATTTGTCTGACATGCATACATACATACAAACACGTTGTTTCTATTTTATTAATAAGATTATGTGTTTATGAGAAAAACGTATTATTTGTACCCAATATTAAATGATACAGTAGTGTAGATACTGTGTAAATGAAAAACATATACTTATTTTATTATTCATATATGTTAATATTTACTGCATGGCATTATGCATTCCGATTACAATCGAAAGCTATATACCTGCATTGAAAATTCTTCTAAGTTCTACATCAGAGGCAAATTACTAAAAGATTTTGATCGAAAACTGCGACGTTTTGTTGCTCTAAAACTAGAAGTAGAAAAAACATCGAACACTAATAAACATTAAAAGCAAAATATTTGACGCTTTGATTTTCATCTTTTATCGTCATACTTTGGTGTTGATCTTATATCTTCATCAAAACATAATTCTACCCATCTTCACATCATTTTTTGGAATTCAGATTCGTGGATATGGATTTATGAACTCATTATGCCCTTTTAAACTTATTATCCATTGCCCGATAATTTCGTTCATTATGTTGAATTTCTTTACTTTATTTTCGTCACATTCATTGTTATGTGTATAAGGTGTTACATTATCAAATTTTCTAATTATAAAACATTTTCCACTACTCTATCTCATCACGTTGAATATCCAGAGTCGCTCACATGTGCAATGCACGTGGGCACGACTTGCTTTTATATAGTTACATAGATTAGATTTGTGTGGCCACACTTGCCAAGACTCTCTTGTAGACTGAGCTCATAGCTGTTTATTGTAATTTTGTTACATTTAGATTTGAGATCTTGACAAATTTAGATATGTTTGAAACTACAGAACGATATCTAGGGTTTTTGAGTTGAGTTGAGTTTACTCGCTAGCTATAAACCATGGCGGAGAACGAGAGGGAGATTTGGATTGAAGAAGTGATGAAATCGAAGATGAATTATTTGCAGAAATTCAAGCTTTATGAGGCTCGCTCGGTATATTCTCTAACTTGTTTTGTAATTTGTAGAGTTTGAATGATAGTTTGTCTTAAAATGTCTGTGTTTGTATTGATATGCTGAAATTTGATCTAGCTTTCTGGTACTTGAATTTTGTTTATAGATAGGTAAGTAGTTGACTCTTGGACTAAATTTGGAAAGTTGTAGAATTTTACCTTGTTTTGAAGTGAATTAGCGCAGGTTCGCATAATTGCGTAGGTGATAGGGTGATTATGATGTGAAACTAATCGTCGGATTTGATCTAGTTTTTTGGTACTTGAATTTTGTTTTTAGAGAATATTAGGTAAGTAGTTAACTATTGGACTAAATTTTGGAAAGTTGTAGAATTTTACCTTGTTTTTAAGTGAATTAGCACAGACATGCATAATTGCGTAGGTGATATGGTGGTTATGACGCAGAAACTAATACACCTAATACACCTGATTTGATCTAGTTTTTTGGTGCTTGAATTTTGTTTTTAGAGAATATTAGGTAAATAGTTGACTATTAGACTAAATTTGGAAAGTTGTAGAGTTTTACCTTGTTTTGAAGTGAATTAGCCTAGGCACGCGTAATTTGTTTTATAAACATGGATTTGGGTGATTGCTTAGGTGGTAGGGTGATTGTGATGCAGAAACTAATACGCCGGATTTGATCTGATTTTTTTGTACTTGAATTTTGTTTTTAGAGAATATGTAGTTGACTTTTGGACTAAATTTTGGAAAGTTGTGGAATTTTACCTTGTTTTGAAGTAAATTAGTGTAGGCACGCGTAATTTGTTTTATAAACGTGGATTTGGGTGATTGCGTAGGTGGTAGGGTGATTTTGACGCAGAAACTAATACACCGGATTTGATCTGGTTTTTTGGTACTTGAATTTTGTTTTTAGAGAATATTAGGAGAGTGGTCGACTGTTGGACGAAATTTTGGAAAGTTCTGGAATTTTACCTTGTTTTGAAGTGAATTAGGGAAAGCACGTGTAATTTGTTTTATAAACATGGATTTGGCTAATTGCTTAGGTGATAGGGTGATTATGATGCGGAAACTAATACACCGGATTTGATCTAGTTTTTTGGTACTTGAATTTTGTTTTAGAGAATATTAGGTAAGTAGTTGACTATTGGACTAAATTTTGGAAATTTGTAGAATTTTACCTTGTTTTGAAGTGAATTAGCGTAGGCACTTGTGATTTGTTTTATAAACAAGAGTTTGGGTAATTGCCATAGTTGTTGAATCGTGATACGTATCGTGTATCGAAAACCCTGTGTATCGTGAATCGTATCGCGATACGTATCGTGCGATACGGCACAAAAAATAAATAAAATTGTAAAAAATAAATAAAAATATGGAGAACACTTTTCAATCAATTATATAACATAATATGATTCAAACTTCTAATTTCTCCACAAATCATATCAAAAAGAGAATCCACAAGCCATATTTAGATATCATTATCATATACTAAGTAACTATTAAGGTATCGTCATGGTACCTTAATAGTATCCAAAAAATAATAACCAAAATCCAAAAAATATATCCAATAAAGTCATCATCTTTATCACTCCTCTAATTATTTCTAAATCCTAATCCTCCTCCTCATCAATGTTTAGTTCATTATCATCATCATCGTCTTCATCATCATCTTCTACAATGATTCTCTCCTCTTCTCTTTGGTCCTCCTCTTCCTCCTCCTCGTCAATAACTTCAATATCATCCTTATCAACACGAATCGAATTCCCTTTCCTCCTCCTGGAATTCAAGTTCCTTGGTCCTATATGAAAAAAATGCAAAAATATACATTAATTACTTCATCTTGATGTAGTTTATTACTTTTTCATTTTGTTAATAGTTCCAAAATAAATATACTAAAAAACCATACCTCGCTTTCGTTTGTTACTACTTCCTCCTTCCTCTTGGAAGCATTCATGCACATCCATCCACGAGTGGTCTTCGGGAAGACATGGATCTTTCTTCTCGGTTATCCATTCATCATCGGAATCCATATCCGATAGACAAATTGGATCATATGTCTCACCCCTTTGTTGTCGCTTCATAAGTCGCATCTCGAGTTGAATGTTGTACTTGACAAAGTCAAGAGCATTCAAGCTTTGTGCCTCCAAACGATTTCTTTTCTTTGAGTGCACGTGGTCAAACGTGCTCCAATTTCGCTCACATCCCGTGGCAATACAAGTTAGGCTTAGCACTCTTATTGCCAACCGTTGGAGTTCCTTGCACTCTTCTCCGTAATTTTCCCACCATATGCCTAGAATAAATAAGCAAAAACAACAAAAACATAAACATAAATAAGAGGCCAAGAAACGGCAACAAAAATATGCCAAAACAGGGGCATATGGCTGCCCAAAAGAGGGGCAAAATAGGGGCATATTGCTGCCCAAAACAGCAATAAAAATAGGCCAAAACAAGGCCAAATTGCTGTCCAAAACAGGGGCATATTGCTGCCCCAAAACAGCAATAAAGATAGGCCAAAACAGGGCCAAAATGCGGCGAAAAAAGCGACTAATCACCTGGTTGTGTCTTATCTCTTGTCAAGATGGCCATGCTCACTCCAAATAACCCTTCCGCCCGGTGAAATTTCTCAATTTGTTCAGCAATTGCAATTTGGCTCGCAACATCCGGATACATTTTCTCAATGGTTTGGTACAACCCTCTCTTGACTTCCCTATCCGCATTGAACCCCTCGCTATATTGGAATCTAAATAAAGTATACACGTGCATATGCATTATGTTAGAAAAGTTGTACAATAAATAAAGTTATACAAATACAATTTATGATAAAAAGTTACGTTGGGTTGAGAAAGTAACCCGCCGCATGAAGTGGTTGATGGAGTTGCATGTCCCATCTTGTATCAATAATTTTCCATATTCTTCGGTGCTTTGCCTCTTTATAGTTGGATTTTTTTGCAATTGCCTCCTTGGCCCTATCCATAGCTTTATAAATGTACCCCATTGCCGGTTTCAAATCACCATCTACAAGCCTTTAAACCTTAGTGAGGGGAATAACGCATTTCAAGCAATATTTGATTGCCTTCCAAAATTTGCTATCACCTAAAATTATGTTTTCAACATGCTTGGCATCAAACTTATGTGCATATGGCCGCCCACTCCTCCGATGCAAACATGTGCCTAAGAGGAATCTTCTTCTCTTGGAAGCACTTTAAAGTCAAGAAAGATGTAGCAAATTTTTGTGAATTTTCGAAACAAGTCAAGAACCCAAGCATCTCGGTATATATAAACGGTCACCTCCTTTGCTTTTTTAATGGTGTCAGAAAAAATTGGTAGATCACCTATATCACTTAGCATTAAATCAATGAGATCAGCCGAACAAGGAGACCAAAATAAATTGTTTCTTTTGTTTTCCAACTTTTCTCCGGCCAAAACATAAGCCGACGCACTAGCGGTAATTACTTGGACCACATTCTCCTCCCCTATCTCCTCAACAAGCGAATCAAGTAATTCACATTGTTTGTCGGCATCCTTTACAAAGGAGGAAGTATCCAAGGATTTGAGAAAAACCGTTCCACGAGGGCTATTCACAAGGAAATTAGTTAAGGACCTTGATTTCCCATCGGTCCATCCATCCGACATAAGAGTGCATCCCGTCTTCTTCCATTCTTGTTTATATTTTTCCAAATTTGCTTCAACATTTTCAACTTCCTTCTTTAAATAAGTAACCCTCGTCTCATGGTAAGAATGGAGGCTTTAGCTGCTTCCCATAATCACCAATTGATTTTACCATCTTTGTAAACAAAAGGCTTTTTACTACATTAAAAGCTATACCATTTTCATAAAAAACCCTACAAATGTCACTAATTACCGGCCCCCTCTTTTTTAATATTGCATTTATTGTTGTTTGTTTTACAAAACCTTGTTTTTTCTTCCCTTTAATGACATGCATCCATAGTTCCCTTCGTTGATTTTTCGAAATTTTCCTCAACTTCTAATTCCTCTTCTTCACCATCATTTTGTTGCCCACCTTCTTCATTATACTCCTCATTTACTCCTAAAATGTTTGCAAATTTTTTTCTAACATCTTCGGGGCATTGCATACATTTTTTGGCATCTTTCCCCGTTCCGGCAATATGGTGCTTCATTCTAAAAATCCCATCCCATTTTGCATCCTTACAAAAATTACATCTTAAATGCAATCTATTATCATTCACTTTTTCACAATAATCCCATGTGGGGTCAATCACAACTTTTCTCTTTTGTTTAGTCATTTCCTAAATAAATAAAGAGGAAAAAGAAATAAATATACTTGAATAAATAAATAAATAAATAGGAACACTAAATAGATAAGTGAGAAACAATAAATAAATAAACCAAGGTTTTATTTATTTATTAATGGTGGAGAGAGAGAGCACAAAGTTGAAGCAAAAGATAAGAAAAATGAGAAAAGGACCTAGGGTTACTTACCAAAGCAAATGATGGAAGCTTCTCTTGGCAAAAAGTTAGAAGAAAAAGACAAGAAAGGTGAGTATATTAATGGTGGGGAACACAAGAAAAGTGAGAAAATGACCTTTTATACCTAGGGTTTTGGCCATTTATGTGTTTTAAAGTCTTTAAAGGACATTGAAGTCATTTTCGGCCATAAAAAATTTAAAAAAAAGTTTTTTTTTTTACTTTTGAAAGGCCAGATGCCGACAGGAATAAAAAAGGGCGGGCTAGTTTGAATCGTGACTGAATCGCGAGTCATACGAGTCACGTATCAACTCGCGATTCAAGTTCGATACGTCCGATTCCAGGTAATTTTCGATTCAGTAGGTCGATTCGGCTCGTTTCTATGCTGTATCGAACCGTATCGTGCGATTCGACTCGTGAATCGCCCGATACTGACAATAGAGATAATTGCGTAGGTGATAGGGTGTTTATGATGCGGGAGCTAATACACTAGATTTTATTAGTTTTTTGGTGCTTGAATTTTGTTTTTAGAGAATATTAGGTAAGTAGTTGACTATTGGACTAAATTTTGGGAAGTTGTGGAATTTTACCTTGTTTTGAAGTGAATTATAAGCATGGATTTGACTAATTGCTTAAGTGATAGGGTGATTATGACGAGGAAACTAATACACCGGATTTGATCTAGTGTTTTGGTACTTGAGTTTTGTTTTTAGAGAATATTAGGTAAGTAGTTGACTATTGAACTAAATTTTGGAAAGTTGTAAAATTTTACCTTGTTTTGAAGTGAATTAGCATAGGCACGCGTAATTGCGTAGGTGATAGGGTGATTATGACGCATAAACTAATACAGCGGATTTGATATAGTTTTTTGGCACTTGAATTTTGTTTTTAGAGAATATTAGGTAAGTAGTTGACTAGTGGACTAAATTTTGGAAAGTTGTGGAATT
Source organism: Sambucus nigra (assembly GCA_949130495.1). NCBI lineage: Eukaryota > Viridiplantae > Streptophyta > Magnoliopsida > Dipsacales > Adoxaceae > Sambucus > Sambucus nigra. The sequence continues at coordinate 659,781,765 of OX422212.1, forward strand.
TTACCTTGTTTTGAAGTGAATTAGCGTAGGCACGCGTAATTGCATAGGTGATAGGGTGATTATGACGCAGAAACTAATACACCGGATTTGATCTAGTTTTTTGGTACTTCAATTTTGTTTGTAGATGATATTAGGTAAGTAGTTGATTATTGGACTAAATTTTGGAAAGTCGTAGGATTTTACCTTCTTTTGAAGTGAATTCGTGTAGGCACGCGTAATTTGTTTTATAAACATGGATTTGGGTAATCGCGTAGGTGGTAGGGTGATTATGACGTAGAAACTAATACACCGGATTTGATCTTGTTTTTTGGTAACTGAATTTTGTTTTTAGAGAATATTAGATAAGTAGTTGACTATTGGACTAAATTTTGGAAATTTGTAGAATTTCACCTTGTTTTGAAGTGAATTAGCCTAGGCACGCGTAATTTGATTCATAAACATGGATTTGGGTGATTGCGTGGATGGTAGGGTGATTATGACGGGGAAACTAATACACCGGGTTTGATCTAGTTTTTTGGTACTTGAATTTTTTTTAGAGGCAAGAAGTTGACTATTGGACTAAATTTTGGAAATTTGTAGAATTTTACCTTGTTTCAAAGTGAATTAGCATAAGCACGCGTAATTTGTTTTATAAACATGGATTTGAGTAATTGCATAGATGATAGGGTGATTATGACGCGGAAACTAATACACCGGATTTGATCTAGTTTTTTGGTATTAAATTTTGTTTTTAGAGAATATTAGATAAGTAGTTGACTATTGGACTAAATTTTGGAAATTTGTTAAATTTTGCCTTGTTTTGGTTTTATAAGCATGGATTTGGGTAATTGCCTAGGTAATAGGACTAATACACTGGATTTGATCTAGATTTTTGGTGCTTGAATTTTGCTTTAGAGAATATTAGGTAAGTAGTTGACTATTGGAATAAATATTGGAAAGTTGTGGAATTTTACCTTGTTTGAGGTGAGTTAGCATAGGCATATGTGATTTGGTTTATCAACATGGATTTGGGTAATTGGGTAAGTACAAAGTATCGCGTGGGTGGGTGATTATGAAGCTGAAACTAATACGCCGGGGCAAAATTATAATCATGTCGTGTACGTGCGCGGGGGAATATTGGACAGGTACACATGGGGTGCTAAAGGCATAACTTACAGGTGTGTTAGGACATTTAAAATGAGACGAGGTAGAATGGCAACTGTTGACCTTCATAAGCCCTTGTCTTCCACTCCCGCGAAATTTGCAGTGAGGGAAAATTTCAAGAGCATACTGCGCTAGAAAGAACAGCGCCGGAGAGTGGGTCCCACTTTCCACGCTATTGTTTTTAGTGTGGGACCTGAGGGGTTTGGATGCATCACATTTTAGCATGGCACAGGTGATCAGTTACCGTTTTTGCTCCCATTGGACTGTTAAGATGTTACCATTTAACCCCCCAAAAATACTCTTCCTTCAACCTTCTTGCGATTTAATGTACCGGATGCTTGACTTGTGCCCGTCGCTCCACCAATGGAATATTTTATATAAGCGTGGCATAAAATCATTTCATCTTTTTATGTGAAATAGGTTAACCTTGCAGAACCAGAAGACACCATGGGTTATCAAAATTGTGAGTAAGAGAAGAATAGGTTGTTAATTTCAATTGCTGGTTTGGGTTTGTTAAAAAAAATAATCGTTAAATGACCATTTGAAAAGTAGCTGTTGGATGTATGTATTCATGCGCAAAAATGTATAATGTGTTGATTAGAATTGAGGGGTGAATGGTTTTTGTTTGCACACTAAATGTTTTAGCGTGGAAGAAGCTCCCGCGCTAGAATGTTTAGCACGGAAGACCCTGGGTGCGCTACACCCAGGGTAAGTCTGTGTGTTGGATCCTTTAGCCTTCCCACCGGAGATCTACCCGGTTAGTTTCCCCATTGTAGATTACTTTAGAGGCACGAATTTGCACCTTGAAGGTGGGAGAGAGAAGGTTAGGCAAATATGCTATGTACAGTAATGACTGATTATTTTCTAACTGTGACAAGATATTAGGATTTAAATCAAGATTGTAAAAAAATAAAAGAGATTTTTGTTGTAGGCAATACACTCTACAAGTCCCTAGTAATGAAATGACGAAGCTGAAAATTAGAAAGAAAAATAAATTAGAGGATCTTTTGGTTAACTTTTGAACTTGGTCAGGACATTGCTTTTAATGTTCCTATGATCATGCAAAGAGAAAAACTTATAATGCCTTGCTCAAATAGTGGGGGATGAATAGCATATACCACAAGCAAGATTTAAGTATAGGTCCGGATTAGATTATGTAATGCCAACTAAACACAACTTAAATATTTAAAAATAAAATGGTGATGTACTTTTTTTCACAATCACCAATAAATCGGATCTTTTATGCAATTGTTCATTTTTTCCCTTTCTATGGTGACAAATTTTGTCTAAATTCCAAGTGCAAAGTTATCTAAACAACACCTGCTGATATACTTTTATACGCAACAGAACTTTTATATGGTCGGACGGGACAAGAATAGAACCTTTTGGAGAGTCTTAAAAATTGACAGATCAGAGCCTTCTGAGCTAAACATTGTTGAAGATTGTACGACATACTCGGAAATTGACTGTCGTGACCTGCTAAAACGAGTACGCCATGGAAACAAGTCTACAGGTGGACTTAAATTTGTCACCACCTGTTATGGAATTATTGGTATGTTAGCTGAAACATTTTCTTACCTCAACATCTTTCATATTTTTCACAATAGAACTCACTTTTTTCTCTGATTTTAGGGTTTATAAAGTTTTTGGGACCTTATTACATGCTCCTAATTACGAAAAGGAGGAAGATCGGCACAATCTGCAGTCATCCAGTATATGCTGTTGCCAAGACCGAGATGATTCAAATCCCCAATTCTACTGTGCAATCCAATACGGCTAATTCTAAGAATGAGAACAGGTATTTTGTCAATTCTGCATGCAAATGTAAAATGTCCATGGTGTTTCTAAGGAGACAAGCGATTAGAGTTCAGGATTACTGATATTGTCCCTTTGTATTTTGATGATCATTGTCTTTCAATAAGGTTGTTTTGTATATATTTTATTTTAATGCATTTTGGACGAATAAGTCTGCTTTTGTGTATCTTATTATGGGTAATAAACAAGTTCTACCGCTGTGAAGGTAGTCTTTATACTATTTTGTGAATAGGCCCTTCTGTGTTATCTCGGTGACGTGGGCTTTTTTGCCTCAAACTATCGTCTTATTCATCTGGTATTTTAGTTTGCCCTTTTAAAGGTAAAATATATCAAATATTTAATTCTAAATTAAAAGAATATATATATATATATATATATAATATGGGACAATGGTGTTATGAATAGTAATTTATACATGATACATGCATGATAAACATTCATGACATTTTATGTGTTGCATGCTTCCATGGATACACATGCATGTATACATTATTATTTTATTATTTTTTAATAATATATTTTTTTAAAATAAATTTTTAATTTTTTTTTTATAAAAAATCTTTTTTTAAAATATTTTTTTTTAAAGTTTTTTTTTAAAAAAGGGTGGTTAATATGGGTTGGGTTTTATCACGAGGGCAAATTTATCGCCGTGCCCTCGGGCATGGGCATCCGCTAGTATATATATATATATATACATATATGTATATATATATAGCTGTTAATGTTGATGCATCTTCTCTAGTTATTATTGTTCATAGAGGCAGTTGCCAGTTTTTTCCTGCTAATCACTGGGGAGAACTTTATTTGTGTTATGATTATATTAAATGAGACAGGTATAATCAGGATATGAAGGGAAACTCTTATTTATTTTTGTTACAGATTTTTCTGGTTAATCATTTTTCAATATCTATTTGTCTCATAGTGTATTATTCTACAAGCAAATTGTTGGGTTTGCATATGTTTACTATATCTTTGCTGTTTTCTGTTGATGACATAGATACAAGAAGCTTCTATCCACAGTGGATCTTACAAAGGACTTCTTTTTCAGCTACTCCTACCCTGTTATGCGTAGTCTACAAAAGAACATATGTGAACCTCAGGGAGGAAAATCCCTTTACGAAACAATGTTCGTTTGGAACGAGTTCTTAACTCGTGGAATCCGCAATCACTTTAAGAATACTCTCTGGACAGTTGCATTAGTATATGGCTTCTTCAAACAGGTACATAATACATTGAAGGTTCCTCCATAAAATAAATAAAGGTGCCATAGAGTAGAAGTAAATTGATTCCTATTTAGTTCCCTGGATCTTTAAACCTGGATGACCGAATGCAGTTATAATTCAAGTTGCTCCAGGTGAAACTAGATCCCCCTCTCCCCCCCACCCCCACCCCCACCCCACCCACCCACCTTTAAATCTTTTTATTGTATTTTTTTTTAATGGTTGCCAAATGAGTTGATCTGGAAGATAGCTTTCACAATTGACAGTGCCGTAGTTTATGCAAAAGGATAGTTGATTTTTTGCGCAACTAAAAGTTTGGGTAGTATTCACGGTTGGCATGCATGGTCAGACTGTCCCAAATTGTTTTATTTTCCTGCACGACTTCATATATTTGTATGACATCTATGTTGATTATTTGTATAATCAGGTCAAACTTTCAGTATCCGGAAGGGACTTCAAGTTGACTCTTATAGCCAGACGATCTCGACATTATGCTGGAACCAGGTTTGGATATATTTGGACTATAGGGCAGGTTGTTTTCTTCAAGTGATTAAACTTACCACTGTGTCCTTTGTCTTGTGTAGATATTTAAAAAGAGGGGTAAATGAGAAGGGTCGTGTAGCCAATGACGTGGAGTCAGAGCAGATTGTATTTGAAGATGTTCCTGAAGGGTTCCCAATGCACATAAGTTCTGTTGTGCAGAACAGGGGTTCAATACCCCTTTTCTGGTCGCAAGAAACTTCTAAATTGAATATTAAACCTGACATTATATGTATGAAATGAGCACCCTGAGTTGTTGTACTTTAAGTTGATAATGTCCAATCTTGTTTTGCTAACTCTCTTTCTTTTTCCAGTGTCCAAGAAGGACCATATGTATGGAGCCACTAAACTTCACTTTGAGAATCTCGCGAAGAGATATGGAAATCCGATTATTATATTGAATTTGATTAAGGTATGCTTACTGTATTAGTTAATATACATATTTCATTATCTGTATCTGAATTTTAACAGTTCCCTGATTCGGCATTTCCTTCTCTGTCACAATCGTTCATGGTTAACAGACTCAGGAAAAGAGGCCCCGAGAATCTATTCTTGGACAAGAGTTTGCCAATGCTATTGCTATTATAAATAGAGATTTGCCTGAGGAAAATTGTTTGAGGTTTCTTCACTGGGATCTAAACGAATACTCCAGAAAGTACATTCTCTTCCCCTTGCTTGATTCCCTTTGTTTTCTTTCATTTTTCTCTTCTCTTTTGATTAATGTGCATATGATTCGATTTTTTCAGCAAATCTACAAATGTGTTGGCATTTTTAGGAAGAGTTGCTGCAGACGTGTTGAACATAACTGGATTCTTTTATTGTCAAGGGAATTGGCCCTGTTATGAGTAAGTTTAATGCACAAGGCACCTTCTTTTGTGGGATGTGTCCACAATTTCCACTTTTTGTACAACAAAGTTCTTATAACTTTTTAAAGACTCGCAATAATGTTCCTGTCATACAACCTGACATGGTATAGTCTGGCAATTTTTTTCTAATCAGTTTGTAAGTCAATCATATTAAACCCAGCTAATGGGGCTAAAACCTGTAGATGGTAGTGTGTGTGATTGATATACTAAAACCAAATCTACAGTTGAGTTGGCCGTGGCTCTTGTTATTTCAAGACATATTTAAGGTCAACTGACAATGTCATGCATTTAACTAACATTCATATGTAATATATTAGAACAAAGCGATGAATACGGGTGTGGGGCCCTCCTAGGTTGGCCGAATCATGATGGTGGGGCGTCATTATTTAGGGAGTGTGATCAGTTGTATGAAGGTTGAGAGATATTTTAGGGAGTGTGATCAGTTATATGAAGGTTTGAGAGATATTTTAGGTAGTGGAAAATTATTAGGGTATTTTGATTTGTCTATCTGTGTGGGTGATATGACTATTATTACTCGTGATTGAAAATTAATTATTGTCGAAATATTCTATGGTGAAATATTTGGTAATTTGTGGGATTTTTATTCCTATTCTGATTGGAACAATGTTAATTTTTTATGTTAGTACATTATATTGGTATAAAAATATATAGTACTATATCCAATGTATCTCCAGCATTATTCTGAAGCTTTTGGTATCAAAGTTGCTCATGCCTGACTCATAAAGCAAATTCGTATTAACTCAATGGTGGCTCTTAAAAGGACTAGATACCCGGAGTATAAAAAAGATTAAGAAGAAAATCAATTTTGGTCCTAAATAATTATGTTTTTAGTTATTTGAATTCGAAAAGCTTATAATGATACACCTAGTCCGTGTCTGTTGCATACTCAGATTTTCAATAAAATTTAACGTCATTACTTGTTTAATCTCTCTCTCTCTCTCTCTCTCACACACACACACACACACACACACACACACACACACTTTTGTTTTTTGGATATATTAAAACTCGACAATTAAATTGTGATGCAGGAATAATGATGATGGTGAGAACATGAGTTCTGAAAACCTAAATGCTAAAGTCAACAATGGTGGCAGTGATGTGAGTGGGAATCACTCTGTCAACTCTCCAATGTTTCAGAAAGGGGTCCTGAGAACCAATTGCATAGATTGTTTGGATCGCACAAATGTTGCCCAATATGCCTATGGGTTGTTTGCTTTTGGCCATCAGCTATATGCTTTAGGATTGATAGATTCCCCAAATATTGATCTTGACTCCCCTTTGGCGAATGATTTAATGAGGGCTTATGAGACCATGGGTGACACACTTGCACTCCAATATGGTGGATCTGCAGCACACAATAAGGTAATTCTTCGAAATGATAGTTCTGGGTGATATTTATGGAAAAAAAATTCTTAACCCCCCCCCCCCACCCCCCACCACCTCAAGAATTTTTTTAATGGAAAATGTCCAAAAATCTGCATTAACAGTTGTACTTTAGACAAGCGTGGGAAAAAAATTCAAGGAAATAATAGGCAATCAAACACATCAACAGTTGGAAAATATGAATTATCGGGTCCGTTTGAGGAATCTTTTGAATTTTCCATCTTTTTGACATGTCATTTGATATGGAAAATTTCGAACTAACACTAAAGTACTACACACCAATGCACATTTTGATCATTTGCCATGACAATTTTCTTTGGGAGTGAGCAGGCGAAAACCATGGTAAATTTTGCCACCCGGTATCAAACAGACCCTTCCATATTTTTCATGGAAAAGAAATACACCCCAAGTATATAGGAATCTCTTAGTGAAAGTATCAACCAGATAGATTTCTAGTATTTGAATAGTATGATTAATACTTGAAACTATGTTAGACAGTTGGACTGATTGGATACTGGAATTTGGGTATTGAATGAACATTACAATGGATTCTTGTGGTGGGAACATGCTGTGAGTGGAGTTGATTTGTTTAGTGGGCATGAGGTCATATTGATGAAGCCTTTTATTGTCCTTCATTGTCATTTGATTGGTCTGCACATAATTCGGAACAATCAGAGACGATGATTACATCTAATCATTGTGTAGTGATTGGCAAATTGTAATGCTTAATTTTATGCTTCTGGTAAATCATAATTTGTTTGTAATATCGTAATTCTCGACCCACAAACCATCCCCATTTTTATTATTTGAATTATAAAATGGTGTTTGACACATAATTTAAATGCATCTGTTCTCATTGAAACCCTTTCAGATTGTTGTTGCTTAAGAGTTAATGGTTTTGTAGTTAATATATCTCCTCAAGCAAGTGTTGGGGTGATCATGATCAACAATAACCAAGAGTCGATATCGTCCCCGTGTAAAATGTAAATCAATGTATCTGTGTAGTAGTCATGCAATAAGTCCCATCGAATGAGGTCTCGTCTGACTGGATATGTTTTTGTTAGAAAGAATGAGTGTATGAATGCATAAAAGTTGATTTAGTGATTGGATATTATCTTACCATAGCTTACATCAGTGTTCACTAAATGCTATTGTAATACTGTACAGATATTCTCCGAGAGAAGAGGGAAATGGAAAGCAGCAACTCAGTTTCTGGAGTTCCTAAGAATTCTACAGCGGTATTATAGTAATGCATACAAGGATGCTGAAAAACAAGATGCCATTAATGTGTAAGCCGAAAAGTCCCTTCCTCTTAACTAATACCTCAAGATCTGGCACCTAAAAATTGCATACAATTATATACCTGGTGCATAGATTAGGTTTGGATTCATCTCGGTCAACTCAATTATTTGTCATTGTATCTATTAATTCCCCTTAAAGAATTAATACCTAATGGAGATGAAAATAAATATTGGTTTTATGATATTTTTAGGGTGTTTTTACTTTGCCCCCCGAGATAATTGCATAGCTAGACTTACCACCACCTAGAAGATACGCAATAGATAAAGCATAAGGTACGACTGGGTTGATGCACATTCATGAGGCTTCTAAAGAGTAATTCTAATTTTCAATTATCTCGGGGCAACGTGTAAATAAAACTATCATTTGTTGCTGTATTTTATCTTATTTTGGTATGTACTTCAGTTTCTCCTTTAACGAATAGGACATTATCATCTGGTGCGTAGTATGTGAATTATAATTGTGATCATAACCTAGTTGTATTTGGGTCACTACTTGAGCAGGTTCTTAGGGCATTTTCAGCCCCAACAGGATAAACCAGCACTCTGGGAACTGGATTCAGACCAGCATCACAATGTTGGAACCCGTGGTTTTAATTATGCAGGGGAGACCCCTAGGTATAATATTTCTTCTTTGTATTGCGGGTTTCTACAGGTACCCTGTATTTCTAGTCATAAGGTAAAAAATATAAATATAAATAAAAATAATAGGAAAACATTGTGAAAATGTTCTGTGATGGAATAATTTCAGAAAATTTTACTGTCACGGTAGTAAACTCTCCTACACTTTACAACCCAATTTCCAGATTGATTGTAAATATCTCTTAATATAATAATCTCTTTCATCTTCCTTTTTCTCGATTCATCATTTTGAAATTTTGCTTGTTACACCGAATATACGCTTTTGCCCTTGCAAATAATAAGACCTTTTCTCAATAGGTTAGCCTATCTTAACAAAGCCAACCATACGAAATATATTTATATAAAGAGAAGTTAAAGTAAACGAAAACAAGCAAGAGTCCATAGTCTTGATCTGAATCTTGATAATTAATATTCAAAATAGTTGAATACATGAAGATATCTATTGTAAACTCGTAACATTCATTCAAACCATCTTAGTATTATGTTTGCAACTGGAAGCGAATTCCTTAAATTCTACCGTCTCTCATTGATGACATTAAGTGGGGTAGAGACCGATTTGCTTTATTGTATAGTTTTCATATGAATGTGGAGTTTGAAAATAATACATTTATAACTGGCATTTGATATGTTATGACAAAAAGATTGTCTTATTCAAGATGGTTAAGATTGGTCGCTTCCATGGTTCAAAGTTCGGCCGAGTTGACTCGGTATTGTAAGTCGACGATCCGATTCTGAGAAGCGATTCGATTATAGATTGAAATCGGTGAGATCTCGCCGAGATATTCGCTATTTGTTAAAACTCGGAGAGAATCGGCGAGATCTCGGAGATATCGGCCAAGACGGGATGAAAACAAGAAAAAGAATTGTCCAAAAGTTGACGATGAAAAGAATGGAGAAATCTTAACTGTAGATCTTCGTTACGGAAGGCCTAGACCATGGATGTCTGCTATCGGCTTATATTTTCTTCGCAGGTGGGTTTTTTCTTCACTGCCTCGAGCATTAAAAAAATAGGAGGGTAGGGTTTTGGTTAGCGGGGTTCTGTCTGGGGTATTTGTTTAATAGGTTTTTTTGTGTTCCCTTCACGCTTTATTTGGTCTCTCATAAGTGAGATTTTTGTTCACTTTATTCTTTCTTTTTTTTTATTCTCACTTTGTCGGGGTTTTTTCTTGCTTTTTTTTGTGCACGTTCTTCTTCTTTTCTGGCTTAAATGTTTTTGGAAATGATATTTTTCATGATTCTTTACAAAAATGTTTTTAATTAAAAAAATGGTTATGTTTTAAAAAAATCTTATCAATAAATTGGTACTATTTAAAAAAAAATTATTGGTCTTGATTTGTAACTAAAATAAAGTTGTGTTAATTCCCCCCAAAAAATCACTATTTTAACAGAGTTATCAATAAATTGGTATTAATTTTTTATTACGTACTATTTTCAGAATGTTTATGTTTTAAAAAAAATAATTAATAATTTTTTTAGTTGTTATTAAATCAATACTATTTTTTAAAATAAGAAGTATTTTTAGTTTGTTCAACTTTTAAAAAGCATATTTTTTTTGTTTTATTTCCTAAAAGTTAACAGCGTTGTTTAAAAAAAAGAGAGTTTTAGCTTTGGATAAGAAAAAGATTACTAACAATTTTCGAGCACCAAAACATTTAATGTACAGTTTTGATAAATCAGTATAAATTAATATTTTTGTACAAAATAAAAAATGTTTACAGCTCACTTATATTTAAAAATGTACAAAAATAAAAAATGGTCACAACTCACTTAACTTATGTACAAACATTGTTTAAAAATGGTCACAACTCACTTATGTTTTGTACAAAATTCCTAAACTTGTGTACAAATAATGTTATGTACAAATTATGTTCAAATATTGTTTAAAATAATGTTTAATAATTCTAAAAATTCCAAAAAATAATATTTTGTACAAATGTTTTATACAAATTACTAGGACTTATGTTCAAATAATATTTATAATAATGTTTATAAATATTTACATTCTTTTTATAAAAAAATAATATTTGCATCATTTTTTGTAAGAAAATAACATGTCCATCCTTTTTGTAAAAAAGTGTTGTAAAAAAAGTGTTGTGTTTTGTCAAAATCAATATTTGTATCCTCTTTGTAAAAAAATAACAATACTAAAAAAGAAACATTTTTATCCTCTTTAGAAAAATATGACATACTAAAAAAACACACTTCTTTCCTCTTACGGAAAATAATACTAAGAATATAATTGTTGTATTCTCTTTGTATTTTTTTTTTTATCATCTTACTAAAAAACATTTGTTCTTTGTAAAAACATAACATTTGCATCCTCTGTGAAGACATTGATTTATTATGGAATATTGAATCTGACAAGTTCGCAGCGCGTCAATATAATCAATTGTACAATGTTATGCATATTAAATGATAGTTTTGAACTTATCTGAATTGGTCCACATTGTTAATCATTTTTTATAAAATTTTTTTAGATTTTTTTCGGAATTTTTTGTGCTCTCTAAATAGCGTATCTTTGCGTATCGCCCGATACCGCGATCGAGTTGAAAATCAGATGGCCGATATCTGGAGGATACCGAGACTTTGAACCATGGTCGCTTCTGCATTTGCAGGTCATTTTTGAAAAGGTCACAATTAGATGGAAACATTATCTGTAACTGCATCTCGCCAATGGAAATCACAAATGCTGAAAGGAATAATGTTTTCAATCATCAATTGTCTGACAATATGCATGATGGTAATAAGTATCTTTCAGAGTCCGCCCTAGAAACCACTTCGTGTGATAGTGATGTATCGTATTCAAGGTTAGTATATTGCTATAGTAATATAAACCCAAAACCCTCACCCATTGGCATGATAAAAAAATTAACAATGCTTTAGTCAATACTTAATTTTGAGACTCAATACTCAAAGTTAAAACAGCCTTTACCATATAATCAAAATATTAGACCCCCCCCCTCTCTCCCATCTCTTCTCTCTCCTCTTATAAAAATGACAAAATAAGAGAATATTTTCAAATTTAAAAGATCATTTTCCCCCATCTTTTTATTCTCTCTCCTTCTCTATATGTGGGAAAGTTAATTTAATAATTATTTGTATGTGGATCCCATGCTTTTGATGATGCAAACACCATCAATGATATTTGAAGAAGAGATGAGAGCACAAGTCTGAAATTTTACTAATAAAGGCAAAGACAAGTCGAATGCTCTCACCATTACATCATTATGTATTTTGTGTTATGCTAAAAAGGATACTTGGGCACCAAGTAAAAGCCCCCTGACATAAGGGACCATTACTTACCTAGTATTCCCAAAAGGGGAATTATCTCTTTATTACATTTACTACTATTATTACTAACATACTCAAAATCAGAACTCAATGACTAATTCTGAATTTTGACCCCCCAATTACATCATTTGATTATTAGAGTTAAGAAACAACATAGAATTGTAGGTTGTTAATATTAGCAATCCACTAAAAGAATATTAAAGGCTCAACTGATGTCACAAACTTTTAATTATTCAAATTTCATTATATCGTTAGATATGCTCTTAAACATTGTTGTGAAATTCTCCCATAGACATAGTTATGAGATTCAAAGGCAAATCCTTTTGTGGTGGTGGTGGGTGGGGGGGTGGGCTGGGGGTGGTAAGAGAGAGGGGCGAGGGGGAGGTGCAATTAGTTGGAAGGCAATTTTATCCCATCATGTTGACATATTGTTTCTTTATCTTTTCTTTTTTCTTTTATTTTTTGAAATAAGTAATTATGGACTTGCTGTGGACATTATTTTTAGTTGTTTCATAGTTGTACATTTCATTTCTTTGTAGGTATATCCCAACAATGTCTCATCGAGAGCTTTTCCCCGATCTTCCATCGGGCCAATGCCTCGATAATGATCGCATGTGTCTTGGTGAACAATGTTGGAATTCATACAACTGTTCAAATTTTCTAGATGCGGACTGGATTTATTATTTTGGGAATTCTTGTGAAGAAGAGACAAATGAAAGGCAAGTCTTCGGGCACTGCTAATCAATAGAATAAATTTGATCAATTTTTATATATTATAAATGACTAGGTGAATAACTAGAGAATTTTACATCCATAAACCGAATTTAATGGCTGCAGATCTGAACTCATAAACTCCCCTATTGCTGGCATGTCATCACAAAATATTATACAAACAAGTGCTGCTGAATCGGGCATGAAGGTCAGTTAAATTTACATTTGGCATAGTTAGGAAATTTTACAAGTTAAATATATATATATATATATATATATATATATATATATATATATATATATATATATATATATATATATATATATATATATATATATATATATACACATGCCGTCTCTGGTGCAGACTTTTTTGTTTAAATAGTAAAAAGATGATTTTTTTGATAATTTTTTTTGGAGATCTACAAAAAAATTGATCAAAAATTTCAATCCAAAAGTGGGTTGATGATGGAGATCATTTACAAAAAAAATCAATTTCTTACTATTTAAAAAAAATAATTCAATTTCTTACTATTTAAAAAAAAGGGTTGTACATGGGTATGTATATAGGAAGTCCTTACAGGAGAGAGAGAGAGAGAGAGAGAGAGAGAGTTAAGGGAGGGAGTATATCATAAGATAGATCCTTTCATTTACCATCGTTTCAAACACACCTTTAATTATTTATTAACTTTTTTTTTCATCTCCTACAGACTGGTATAGATCTCACTTGTGAGGGTACAAAGAGGTCTGACGTTATTGGCCAGTTTCCTGATAGCTTTGTTCGCGCGGTCCACGGTCGCTCGGTCCACGGAGATATGCCGTTCCCTTGAAGATCGTTCGAGTAAAATTATTTCATCAAAATTAATATTCTTACCTCAATTTGATTCAATCAACCTGTCCGAAGGATGTGGATTGCTCAACAAAAATAAATATTAGAAGAAGATCAACAATAGATAAATAAAAAACTAAACTATATTCGGCATCTCATGAAAGGGTTACATCCATCAGAACAAATAATTATTAACATCCCAGTTGATATAGTCGAGAGATGTATCGGTTTCTTTTTCTTTGCAATAAGTGGGGTTTAAGTTTGAAGTGTGATAGGAGGATATCCACAAATATGCTAGGCAATTATTTCATTGTTGATGTCAATTGTTTCCCAGTCTAATGGGCTTGTTTTTGTTTGTCTTTTAGAAATAAGGTTATTATTTATAGTCCAATAGTATTCTAGCAGTTCAAATTTAATTTTGTGACATTTTATTAAGAATTTTAGCGGCACTTGAAATGCTTTTTGCTACATTTGTGGAGCATAGAGTATTAAAGTGGAGTGCTAATAAGAATAATTCTATGCAAAACACAATAATTAACCAATTGAAACCAAATGGTAATCGTATTTCTTTTTTAACAATGGTAAATAGTGGTGTCACAAGCAACTTGTGATTGTGACACGTGAACATTTTGTTCCAATTTGATTCAAATGGTCGGCTACATAGAGTTTGAATTCGGATAATTATCATTACTATTGTTTAAGTCGCTATTTAAAGTTGCATGTTCTATCAACTCAACTTTTGTGCGATTCATGGTTGAAAATGAAAATGGATAAATTACTAGAAGTTAATTTTCAAGCTAACACGGTGAGAGCTTCGACATTCGAGTTGGCATGTAAGGTCTTTGCACGTACTTGCATTCATTTAATTCTTAGGTGCAACCATGGAGATGGGACTTTCAGTTTTAGTCTATTTTCCTTTCAAAAGAAAATACGGTTTAGCCTTGTAGGGCTAGATGTGAAGTGATGATCTTTATGCGTAACAAGAATTCTAAGTATTGCGACTATGTTACGGAGGGGAAGGTATTGAGCACCCAATCTGCCACTTAGCTCTAAATGCAGTCCAATAAGAGGTGTTTGGATATTAAACAGGGTGAATGAAGTATAGGTTTATAAACAAATTGTGCAGTGTATATATACATATGTGATATACGTGCTAAGATAGGTGTGCACATGTTTTGACTAATGCTTTAGATGAGAAATCCTCGTAACACCTACATAACCTTTGGTACATAGTCAGTCAACAAACATATTTTAACTATGCATTTTTGGTTTAGGAAATAGTTTGAAAAAGAGTGTGTTTCGGTTAGGGTGAAAATTGATGTATTTAGAAAAGAGTTCACTGATTTAATTGGGGCAAAACTGGTAAGGAAGAGAATCCTAATGTTAAGCAAAGGTTCAATAATGGCTACAATGCTTTAGTGTCGGATAAAATCGTCCTCAAATTATGCCAACGGTTTTGTATTTGTATAAAAGCCGGTTTAAAGATAATTAAATATGTTGTGGGTACTCTTTGGAAGTGTTCATAACATATCTTAATGTTTTCAGAAGGATTACTATTAGTCGGCATCAAGTCAGTGTAGTGGAGATGGGTTTAAGCCATTAGGAAGTGTCCGTTGGCGGACACTTAGCCTTTCTTGGATGTTCTAAAACAAGAAGCATCTTTTGTCTAGGAAAAGCAGCAACTTTGTTAAAAGATGAGGTCTTTTGGTGAACTTCCCGAAATGGAAACGATGCATTAAAATCCTAATTCGTGCTATCTTTTATGACACCCTACTAAGTTTACTCAGAGTAAAGGCAATGTAAGGCACCCTGATTCATGTATAGTATGTGGCGTAACCGCACTTGCAAAAACATTTTAGTGTAGGGAAATCATTGTAGAAGTGTGGGAGGTTATCCCGAGATGTTGCATGCACAGAAAAAGTGTATCCGTTGAGGTAGGAGGGTTCTAGTTGGAGTTTCAACCGAGCAACACTTTCGCATCCGTCTTCCTTCTTCGTACGAACTTCGTCGAAACTTAGGTAAGGCGGTGAGTGTGCCTTGAATAACATTCTTAAATTTTCAAGGTTGTTTTGAAGTATTAAAGGATGTAGGTTGGATTTGCAGATCGATTAGGCAGAGATTCGATGATGTTCCGGATTTGAAGAAGAAAGAAGCAAGAGTTACATAAATTATTATACTCATTATTGGGTTAGCCAAGGGACTTGTAGCAAACATAATTCTATAAAAAAGTCCTTTTAGTTCATGTCGTACGACATGGTCTCCTCGTTTGGGCACACTCAAGTGAAACCATTCATCATATGACAAAACTATATGAAAAGGCCGCGGATAATCATAATTAAGAGGGTTGCGATGTGATAGTCTATTATGGGAAATCTTGAGAGTTGTGTCGTATGGAACATTGGGTGTCTGATGACGGTAATATTCTTGTTGGACACGTTAGGATGGTTAGGGAAGTGATGGACGTAGGGATTGTTTGTGAATAGTTTAAGGGATTAATTTAGTACTTTCATGAGATTCGGGGAAGGTCATGAAGAGAATTCACCTCAATTGGGGGGGGGGGGGGGTCGCTATGCAGGGAGAACGGACATGAATTTGGTGCATCTACAAATACTAATTTTTTATGTAGTTAATAACCATGATAGAATTGAATAACTAGGGTAAAGGTACATTTAATTTAAGTGTCGCTTAATTGGAGAGGAATACTTACCCGTTTCACTCCAGTTAGACGTTGGAGTTTTTTTTTCTTATTATTTGAGACTGAACAATTCAGACTTAAGAGATACAAATAGTGTTTACTCGTTTTTTAAAACAAGAGTGTAAGAGTAAATGAATACTCATGTTGTCGCGCGTCATTTGAATTGTTTTATTCTGGTTATAAAATATACTTTGAGTTTTGTCCTTGAGGTCGTTCCTGCAAAATATCATATTTGGAAAGCTTCATCAACCTCATCTAACATCATTCATGATCATGAAATGTTGGATTGCCACATAGGTTGAGTTAAGCGGACTTCAAATACACTTTAACACTTTGTCGTATTCAAATTATCTTTTCTTAAAATGAAAATTTGATTTGTATGTGCGCGTGCTGATTTGGTTTTTTAATTGAGGTGATATGCAATTGTAAGCAACTACTCATATAGAATATACTTTCAAAGTTATTTGCATAAGTATATCATATGAAAGTTTGAGTAAGGTTCAAACTTTTGTAGTAGCTTATTGACCCAACCAAAGTCTGGGGGCTTTTGTTGATCATTCATCTCAACAAAACAGAGATTCACTTTAGCGAAGGCCTGAGTTCGCTGGTTGTTTAATCAACCAGAGTTTTTCCCCGGGTATGTTATCTTTCCTCACGACTTCCTTCAATGTAGCAAAGATCTGAGTTTGTTAGTCGCAAGCTAAGGAAAAGTTTTTACTCATAACTTGATTTTCTTCATGGCCTTCCCTCATTGTCATGTCGCTCCAGTAAAAACAGTTGGACAACATATATTTCACAAATATCTTTTTGCAAACTATGAAGACTTTTTGATAGCTAAATCTTCTCTTAAGTCAAGTTGATTTGTTTCGTGATGTCATTCTTCCCATTTACCTTTGGCATGTCTTCCACACTTGGAAGAGCTTTATATATATATATATATATATATATATATATATATATATAGAGAGAGAGAGAGAGAGAGAGGTTCCCCAGTTTAAGGATCCTGAATGAGGTCCATTTTTTTAAAATAGTAAAAAAAATGTTTTGGAGATGATTTTTTTTCTATGATTTTTAAACATTTCAGTAAGACCATTAAAAAATAATCGACTCAAAATGATTTTTTTTACTATTTAAAAAAAATCGGTCAAACTTTGTCAGTTTTTAAGCAACCAAGGTGAGTGTACTCACTGGAAAGAGATATTTGTATCGTGTTGTTGGTATGATCATAATAAAATGAATATGAAATTGTTCATTTCGGTTTATCGAAATGAGGGGTTACTCCTCGACCAGGAATGTGGGAGATTTGTCTATTAATGACAAGGGGTTACTCCTCGACCAGGAATGGGGGAGAATTGTCTATTTAGACAGGATATGTGAATCATGATTCGAAAAAGTTGGTCATTCATTATGAATGAGCCGGATAAGTTAATACATAAGTATATGGACATGATTTATTGCATTTAAATTCATGCAGTAGTATAGTAGTGATGCATTCACTGGGCTATTTTGCTCACGGTTCCTATGTTCACATTTTTCAGGTAACGCGATGTCACTGCCAAATCTAGGAGGTCGGGTTGGGTTAGCCAGGAATGGGAGAAACTATGATTTTGTGTAAATGTAAATGATGTAATTAAGTTAACTTATCCTTCAAGAAAGTTTTTATGGGCATGATTACTCTGATGTTGTAAAAAGGTTTTCAGTTATATGAATTTACAATAATGACTCTGAAATCAAAACTCGTGATTATGGTTTGGTTAGATTAATTGTGGTTTGACTCACTTTGACTTTCAAACTTAATTATAAGTAACTGGGTTGGGGTGTGTCATCTTTTTTAAGCTGACAAAGTTTGACCGATTTTTTTAAAATAGTAAAAAAATCATTTTGAGTTGATTATTTTTTAATGGTCCTACTGAAATGTTTAAAAATCATGAAAAAAAATCAGCCCCAAAATATTTTTATACTATTTAAAAAAATGGACCTCATTCAGGGTCTTCAAATTGGGACCTCACTTGATCCTTTCCCTATATATATATATATATATAAACAATCAGGCTCTCCAACATAATTTCTAGCAAAATACCTATGAACATACCCATTTTTTTAAAATAATAAAAAAGTAATTTTGAGATGATATTTTTTATATGGGTTCATGATATTTCAGTGTGTCCCTATAAAAAAATCAACTGAAAATAATATTTTTTGTTATTTTCAAAAAATAGGTAAAAAAACTAACAGTTTGTATATATATATATATATATATATATGTCAAAACTCTAAAGAAAAAAATTGAGAAATTTTTATAGAGCAAAGACACTTGATCAATGAGGAAAATTTTGAGAGATTTGTTTATTTAGTTTATATACTCTAAAAAATTAAACGATTGTTCATCTTCTTCACATTTCTATTTGTGTCCTTAAGGTATTTTATTTTTAAACTTTGATTACAAGTCATATTGAAGCCTAAAAACTTCTACATTTGTTCTTGAACAAGAATGGCTGTATTCTTGCTCTTGCAAGACTTGTGTGAATATCTCAAAAGCACATTATGAGGGTTGAGTAAGCCAAATCATTTTATACACTTTTAAAACCTTTAGGAAAACTCACATCCTAAAAAGTGGTGAACCAAGCATAGGTGGTTTATCAACAAAGTTCATCATCTACTTCAAACATTCTAGATTTTGTGGCGCAAATTCGAAAGACATTGTGAGTCAAAAATCGATCGCGGTTGTGTAGTGTTCTCCAACTGCTGGCTCTCTCTTAGGAGGATTTGGTTGGAAAAAGTTAATAGTCGGTCCGTGTTGTTTGATTGCAAGTCATTGTCTTCTATTTGCAATACTCCATAATAGTGCGTCGCTCAAACCGAGATTTTTTCCTATTGTGGATTTTTTCTCGTACGACCTTGTGTTATGTGATTGTCCTATTCAACACTTTTATTAAATCACCTATATTTAAAGATAAAATTTGATGTCATCTAATTGGTAAATTTTCATCACATAGAGATACCTAAAAGGAAATACCAAAAATATCTATCCCATTACCGCGATAATTTTAATTAGGCACCTTCACTCCGTTTAGGTTTCGTGCACACCACACTCTTAAAGAGTTTATTGCCTTTTTTTTTTACTTTGAATGATTAAAAGGTATAAGTACCTTGTAATTTGAACATGAACACTTAATCTAAATTTGACTAAATACATAATTCATAGATTCATTTGATGATATTAAAGAAACACATCTTTCATATTAGATTTTGGACTTTTGATTTCAAATTTAATATTCAGATAGAGACAAAAATTAATAAAATGCAATCTTCATCTAAGACCATTTCCAATAATTTATGCAAAATGACAAAAATTCATTCTTCACAATGATTTTGATTATTCATAATAACATATTGATGAAAATATGTAAAATGTTACAAAATGTCCAACATATTATGCATAACATATTGATAAAAATATGTAAAATGTAAACATATTTTCCTGATGGGATTATATATGTATACAGTTTCTCCCACAACATCCAATCATAGCAGCACCAATATTTTTTATTATTTTCTAATTAATCTTCTCCCCCTCTTTCATCTCTGCTTGAACATTCCAACCTAGACACTGAGCAATTCTAAATTTTGCGTTGTATTCAATTGCCGCCGCTAGAAACTTGCAACACAATTCGTGAAGCAATCTAGCACATTAAAATGTATTTGAAAGAAATTATCGAAAAGTTAACACATAAGTAGGCGTCAGCGTATGTGATGTTCCTCAAGAGATCTAGTTGAACCCAAATGTATGTTACGATCCTTCCACCACTAGCCAAGAAAGCCTTCAAAGTGGGAGAATAAATATGTATTCCTACTTTTAAATTTTGTTATTTTGTTAAATGTAGTGTAAGTCAATTTAGCATCCAACCAATTGAAATTACAATTAATGAAATGCATTTGACTAAAATACGCAACGTGACATGAAAATTCCACAAATGCTTCACCAGGTCATACAGGACAGAAATATTTTGACCGAGTTATAAATGTAGGGAAGTATACGTGGTTTTTCAACATCGACATGATTGTCGAGTAGTTCCACGGGGTCCCTGTAGGGCTCACCGATACAGGTTGACACGGTTTGAAAAATAAGTCTCATTCATCTTCGACGATAATGTTATGAAAAATGAAAAAACGATCATAACGTGAGCTAAATAGCTAAGGTGCTAAAAATGGCCCGAGCATTTCATAATGACAAAACAAGCCTTTAGAACCCCAAATGCATGCTCCACGTCCTTACGCACAACCTTTTTACACTGACCAAAGGAATCTTATTTTACCTTCTTAGGTAATGAAATTATTTGGACAAGTCCCACTTTGGTACATATCAATAGCGTCTGCGAGGCAATAACACGTCCAATTGTGTTGACAATGTATTCGTGAAGAAACTTTGTAGTGTATAAGCTCCTTGAACCCATCTAATTAGTCCAAATCATTGTTTATTCCAAACATACTATATAGAAAAGCATGTCAATGTCAACTACGTTAATCTTATCATGTGAGTTAATATTATACATCAACCTCCTCGGTCAATTTTTCATGCAAGAGTAGATGACGCATTCAAGCACACCATTGTAACTTATTCATATTCATCAACTAGGTTTCTGTTTTGTCAATAATTGTTCATCAAGACAAATCTAAGAAATTAAAAAGATCAGGATTAGGTTTTCAACTCTAAAAGAATAATACATCATCTAACCAAGTCTTAAATTATGCATCTCATCACAATTTAGCATCTTTACACCATCTCAGCATATTAAAACAAGGGGGCTCATAAATGCAAATAAAGAAAATTGATTAGGTACCCACATGCAAAATTCTCTAAGGGTGTGTTTGATAACACTAATTTTCCATGGAAAATACAATATATGGAGTCATTTTCTATCTTTTGAATGTTGGGTAAACAAAATTTTTCATGGAATTGATTTCCTTAAAACAACTCACATAACCACTTTTTTCACAAAAAGGTGGAATTAAAAAACTTCCTCCCACCTTGTTATTCATTTTCCAGGGAAAATAATTGCTACACCCAAAAAATTGATAAAAAATTCAGAAAATAATGAAAAACCCAAAAATAATGAAAAAAATACAGAAGGTGAATAAACCCTAAAAAATAATGAAAAAAATCCAGAAATTGAATAAAACCCCAAATATAATGAAAAAATACAGAAAGTGAATAACACCCCAAAACTAAAGAAAAAAATTTAGAAAATGAATAAAACCTCAAAAGTAATGAAAAAAAATCCCGAAAATGAATAAAACCCAGAAAAAAAATCTAGAAAGTGAATAAAAACTCAAAAATAATGAAAAAAAATCCAGATAGTGAATAAAAACTCAAGAATAATGAAAATAATCCAGAAAATAAATAAATCCTCAAAAATAATGAAAAAATACAGAAAGTGAATAAAACCCCAAAAATAATAATAAAAATCCAGAAAATGAATAAAAACCCAAAAAAATCAACAAAATGAATAAAAACCAAAAAATAATGAAAAAAAATACAAAAAGTGAATGAAAACCCAAAAATAATGAAAAAAATATAGAAAGTGAATAAAAACCGAAAAAAATTGGAAAAAATACATAGAGTGAATAAAACCCAAAAATAATGAAAAAAATTAAGAAAGTCAAAAATAATGAAAAAAATACAGAAAGTGAATAAAAATCCAAAAATAATGAAAAAAATCCAGAAAATGAATAAAAATCCAAAAATAATGAAAAAATACATAAAGTGGATTAAAAAATAGAAAATAAATATTAACCCCGTAATTAATTTAAAAAAACACCCATAAATTTATTAAAAAGTCAGAAACTTTTTAATGAAGAAAAAAAATAACAGAAAATTAAAAAAATGCTCAGACAAAAAAATGAAGTAAATAAAAACTAAAAATAATGAAAAGAATACAAGAAAAGAAAAAAAAATGCATAAAATAATATTAGTCCCAGAATTAATTTAAAAAAACACCAGAAATAAAAAAAAAAAGATCAGAATAAAAAACTAATAAAAACAAAAAAATAATGAAACAAATACAAAAAATGTATAAAAAATAGCACATAAATATTAACCCCTGAATTAATTTAAAAAGGCACCTAGAAATTTATTAATTAAGAAAAAAATAAAAGAAAATGAAAAATCGCTGTAAAAATTTGAAAAATGGAGATGAATAAATACCCTAGAAAACTAATAAAAATGCGAATATTAGAAAAAAAATTAAAAAAAACAAGAGAATTAAAAAAAAAAGAACAGACCTGACGACAGGGGGGACGAAACAGTCGGGGTTGGGGTGGGGGTGGGGGCGTGGTGGATTTGGTTTTTATTCATTTTTTTTATTTTTTTAATACTCTTAATACATTTTTTCTGTTCTTTTTTTATATATTTTTTTAAAATTCATTATGGGGCTAATATTTATATTCTGGTTTTTTATTCATTTTCTATATTTTTCATTTTTTGTGTTGTTTTTAATTTTATGGTTATTTTATTAATTTTTCGGGATTTTTATTAATTTTCTGGGATAGTGCGGGTCTTTGTATTCGTAACGTATGATTCGAATCTCCAAATTCGTAAGGTATGATGAGTGAAATCTCAAATAAGCAACTAACTAAGTGTGTTGAATTTTTTTTTTGTGTATACAACCCAATGAAGGCTCTTCTTCCTATCAACGAATACCCTTTTGGTCCTTATAATAGTGCTGGTAAATAGATCGGCAAAAAGGAATTTTCAACTATGTAAATTCTCATATTGCAAGAGTCTTAATTACTATATTAAATTCTCAATTTATATAAGAACTTGGAAAGTAACAACTTCCTCATAATGCAATGGTTTGAATAAGAAGGATGTTTCAATAAACAAATATGTTTCTTAATAAGTTCATTTTATTTTTTCACTATTTTATAATATCCAATTAATATAAGTGCATTTTAAGTTATAAAAGTTTATTTGGGTGCAAAGTTAGTTGATTTAAGTGCATGTAGTAAAAACATTCGTATATGAGTTGTTTTTTATAAATAAAATTTATTATTATCTTCAACTTAAAAATATACTTTTACATCAATAAATGATTAATATAACTTTGTTTACTTATATGTATGGTAAAGTTAAGGTGTTTGAATATTCAAATTTTTTTCAATTATTTATGTTTGATTATTCACTAAGAGACTTTCAAATACTGTTTCAATATGTTTATTATGAATTGACCCTTTGAGTTGGATTAACACAATTTATATATTACAATTGACTGGAGGGTGATGTAACATTAAACAAAGTTGTACAATTTTTTACATGAAATTTTTTCATTTAAATAATCTCTTTATTGTAAAAAAATATGTGTATATTTATTTGATTTTATAAAAACTAAATTATACAACTCGATAGAAATAAAAATTCAAAGTACCCGCACATTGCACGGGGTTTAAATCTAGTATAATGTATATAACATCTAGTACAATGTATATAACAAAAGTCTACATGGAAAGAATCCATGCACAGCTGGATGGACGTAAGAGTCCCTTCCGTTTTCGCATGTATTAATTTAGCGTGTGCATGTATTGTAGTAATAATAGACGAACCTTTCCAGCTTCTTGGACTTAAAAATAGTATGTTCTTTTGAAAAACAACCTAACTAGTAAAGCAAGCATGCATGTTAATCTTTTCTCCATTTCAAATCAAAAATTAAAAAATCATACCTTAACTATATCTCCAAAATAAGGATTTGAAAATAATACCATAAACTATTATTCAATAATTAGGATTGAAAGATTATGATACAAAATTTTAAAGTAAAAAATTAATTGTGACTTTCTAAAATTTTAAATTTAGAAAAAATAGTATTTATAGGGTGAGTTAGTCTAAAACAAAATGAAAAAATAATGAAAGAAAAATTAAATAAAAATGTGTGGAATTATTATTATTATTAATTTTTTTTTGTCAAGATGATCCTAAAATTTAATTGAAGAAATATGATTTACCCTTAAATTTAAATAAAAAAAGAAACAAACTACGGAATCCATGTATGGTGTACATAACCTCACATGACATGTAATGAAAGGTTTCTCATTAACAGAATGTGAACAGGTGGTTAACAGATATTAAGGGATTTTTGGGAGTTGATTGTTTGATAACATCAACATCTCCTTAGCAAGCAGCGTTTAAGAAGCTGTTATTATGCATTTTAAGAGACAAGAGTGAGGATTAGATAATTAATGGAAAGGAATAAAATGGATGGGTGTGCGATGTATCACAGATTCACAGCTGTAGGTGTAGGGAATATGAAAGGAGAAAGTTTGAGACTAATAATCTGTGTAATTAAGGATGGTGGTTTGGTGTGTTACGTGTAGCTCTACCGATTGTAGCTTCTATTTTATATATAATAAATATACATAAATAGGAATATGCATAGATATATAAGATTTTTAGTTCTCAAAATTTACTCTCGTAGGTAAATGGTGGTGGGAGGCTAATGAAGAGACAAGAGTGAAGATTAGATAATTAATGGAAAAGAATCAAATTAAGGTCCCTTGGTGAACCGTGTTAACCATCCTTTTTATGTATAGAATTGAAAGGTCTTGATAAGTCCAAACAACACACACTTATAAAAAGTAATGAATCCAGCCACGAAAGAAGCCTAAAAGTAACGAATCGAGAGTGTACAGTTGTGAACTTGTGTCGTACAAGTAGTACATATATCCAGATTTTTCGTGTCATAATATTAATCCTCTCAATAGCCCAAGCTGATTTGTGTCGACAACCATGTCCACCAAAAAGCCCAAAAATTCTACAAAAAGTAGATAAAAAATCTACATATGGCATGTCGGTGGCAAACGAACAGGCAAACGAACTGGAAAACGACATATTGATATCTCTCGTTTGTTTGGGAGGGTGAAAAGGAGAGCCACCATAATGCCGATATTAAGCACTATCACATTCATTTTTCTCGTTTATTTCATCCACGAGTGTGTGAAATATATTGATCAAATACTCTACGGATAAGAACATGAGAGGTTTGTTTCGCTTTTATTTTTCTTTCTTGTTTTTTTTTGGTTACAACTTTTCTTTCTCGTTCATAATTTTATTTCTTAGCTTTGAATCTGCAGGACTGAGGTTTTTATCTATTGATTCTCTTGCTTTGAAAACCAGATAACAATTTACATTTGATCAGTTAAACATCCTTCATGGTAGGTGTATAAAAATTGGGTGTTTTTATATAAGCCCATGGATTCAATCAGTGAAATGCTATAAATATAATGTCTGTGCTGATGAAAAAATGTGTTAAATATTGTCATATCAATATATATGGAATTTGTGTATGATGATCTTTCAAAATAGTTCATGTTTATGGAATTTATACATACTTTTTGCATTACATCTTTGAATTTATGCATAGTAACCTCCAGATGGAGTCCTTGAGTTTGCTGTTTGAGGTAATATGTTCTAAATAGTTTTTTTTGGAAGTTGGAAACGATACCGTAGGGTGTGATAAGAGGGTTGTTAACGTCGTTTCATTACTTTTTTTTAATTGCTCATGTCCTTTCCTTTCTTTTGTTTTTGCCAGATATTTGGGATCCAGAAACAAAAAAGAAGACTTCGGGACCTTAAAATGACTATTGTCACTTCAAGTATGCGGCGGGCATGTCCCATATATTAGTTTATGGCTGTGTAATCAGTAGTTATCTTCTTGTCAATCTTCAATAGTGCGTGTTTGATACTTGTTAAGTAGTAATATTAATTTGTTTATTTCATAGACTTCAATCATGTGGCCATGGATGGATGTGAATTATATTGCATTACTTATGATTCTCAATTGGATTACGCCAGACTTTTAAATGATTCATATTAGATTATATAAGCTTTAAATTATATGTGCGTCTATTAAAAATGAATGTTATGATTATAAACATATATAAAATTGCAATCGGACTAAGTTAGGAAGTATACGCACAATAAAGGATGGGGTTGTGGTCAGTGGCGGAGCCGAGAATAATTGGTGGGCTGGGTACGAAATGAAAATTCTGAAGGTTCGTGGAAAGGAGCCCCCCCCCCCCATTTTTTTGAGTACTTATAATAATCTTTTAACCGCATAGAGAATAACATAGAAATATATGAATTACAACGATTTAAAAAATAAAATATCATTACAAAACGATACTAATGTACGTTCATACAAAAATAGATAGTTGTCATAACATTCTACAAAATCCCCTACGAAGATGATCTTTTAGTAACACCTTCAGATCACTGTAATATTGATACTATATTTGATGACCTTCCAATGTTACTTAAGATCTACTAGTACTCATTCATCTATCCCCGATGGTGAACCTGCATTTGACTTCGAATTATCCTAAAATATCCCTCATTATCTAACCCCCCCCCCCCCCACTGTTTGCATTTAGGGAGATGAGCGGAAGAGTCTTATATTTTGCTAAATGTGGTTTATGTTTCTTGCATGTGTCCAACCTATTGTGATGTTAAATGGCGAATATTATAGTTATTTCAGTCCTTATTCATGATGATCTGGTAGGGATTTTATGCTGACATAAGGATTTGTGAAGAAATCATGATTCGTCGATTGTTACTCCTAATGTGAGACTCCGTTTGGTTATATGACATTATAATTATACGCTTGGCGACGTTCCCACTCCCCTAGAAAACGTGGGCGTCCGAATCATCCCCACTCATCTAGAAGCCGCATGTCACCCACCGAACACCTGCATAATTTAGATCTATCAAAATTTTGTCATTGAATTTAAAACACCATTTTCTTAGTATAAAAACCAGAGAACTCCTTATTTTTAATCGTCTTCAATTTTAGATATTGGAGCTTTCGATTCTCCTCCCTCTTTCAATAATTCCTTCTTCAAGCTCCTTACTCTCAAAGTTTTGTCAAGTTTATTTTCTCTCCAGGCTTCCTAGGGTTTCATGGCTCTGTGGTTAGTTGTGTCATGATTTTATTTCTCTTAATGGTATGCCTCCCTTTCCCTTTTATCTGTTTGACGTTCTTTAGTCCTAGCGTATCGGAGTTTCGGCTTTGAATTAAATTTTACAAGGATTAGCAACTTTGTCTCTCGATTTTCAAAAGGCAAACCCCATATTTCAAACTTTATTTCCCCAGACTCACCTTTACTTTGATACCTAGATTCTCTCCAACTATTCAGACGATATCTTAACCTGGATCATCAAGAGAGGCTCCAATGTTAATGAGACCTTACAAACATGGTTGAGATCAATGATTCTTTTGGTCCTGAACGTGATGAAGGGATAATCTCCACCTATATATCTTTTTAGTCAAATTCTAGTAGACCTAGTCATCTGCCTAGAGTTTAAAATTTCATTCAGGAAATGGGTTCTTCCAATCCACCTCGTCTTGGAACCACCAGGTACAATCCCCCATGCCCCCATGAATGCAAAAATTATATGCCCGAGCAAAGTTCTATTGACTTGGGTGACCATCTTGCTCTCCCTGGGTTGTAATCCATTCGGATGGCTGAGGAGACTGACCTTGCCCCAAATGCTCAAGAGAGATATTTTTGCTTCTACGGGCATTATTTAAAAGCTGGAATGGGAATTCCATTTTCGAAACCTATTCGCGATGTCCTTTCCTTCATCATCGTTCATCTATCCTAATTAATATCGTGCGTTTAGATGATCCTTATAGGATCCATGATCCATTTCAATGACTTATCCTTATGGGAATTCCATTGTCGTTACTCTAATTTCTCCGTAGCCAAACCCCCTTGCCTCTCTTTTATACCCCCTAATCCAATAAGTGGGGGATGCTGATTTTATTTGTCTAATTAACAAATATTAGGGGAAACCATATCTTCAGCTAGTGGATGAAGAACCTCTTCAGATAAGGCGGGGTGATAAAGAGCCATAAAATCTTAGACCACTCCAAATTAAGATCAGATAAGACTAATTATTGATATTAAATAGATTCCCGAGGATAAGGAGGGAGCTAATAATTTGCCTCGGCTTTAATGGGATAATATGAAGGAGAATTACCTGGATTTTCAGGTGGTTTCCACGGCTGGTGAGATCGAACGTGTTGAAGGGGACAATAAGAAGAGCTAAGAAGATTATTCAGTTGGTTTATGAGGTATTAACTCATTCTCCCATGCTATTATTAATATATACATAGACCAAAGGTGGAAAGAGAGGAAAGATGAGGTCGGAACTCTAATAAAGGTAAAAGATGAAATAGACATAAAATGGTCTCCGGGTTATGGCTGAGAAAGGCCTCAAGACTGCTAGGACCGAGGTTGAGAATGAGAAGAAAGAAAAGGTCATTGCCTTGACTGTAATGGTTGAGCTAAAGCATCAGTTGCAGACTAAAGAAATTTATCTGAGGCATCTACTAGACAAAAAAAAATAAAGATAATGATGAGTCTATTAAATCTGATAGCTCCATTGCCTCTATTATCATATTTACATACTTGTGGGCTTTCCTGAATTCTTATTACTATGGATCGATGAAGTATCAACCTTCATAAACGGGTATTAACTGCTGGTGAACCGGGTTATGGAGGCTCATCTTGAGGTGGACTTATCTTTGTTCAAACCTGATGATTGCAAAGGAACTAAGGAGGATCCGATTCCTCCTCCTTATTACTTGGACTGAATACCAATGGTTTCTCACTTAGACTTGGACTCCGGTAGAATATGAAAATGAATACCTTTATATGTCCATCCGTGAATAGAAAATACACATTTTCCCTTCTCCCTCTCTACCCCCAGATCCACTCTCTTATATTTAAAAACATTTGAATTTTGAAATCTCTAATATTGTCTTCGGCCTTGAATATTTTGGTTTCGAACTGCCTCTTTTCTTATAACAATGAACGTAATTTTCAGTTAACTTGGTTGGATTATGTGATCCTTGCTGTCCTTTATTCTTCTGGATTCCATGTCTTGGATGCTTTAATTTTATGATGTATTTTAGATTGAATTTGTTTTTATGAGTAGGTAGTTCTCATACATTTGAAAACTATGTTAGTTAATGTGAGTAGCCATTGTTTGAGTTCTGAGTTATCTGGTTATCTTTGAATGTATGCCGATGAATTGATTGATGAAAGCTAATTACTCCTGTAGGTATTACCTTCAAACAATGTAATGATGAATGGGTTGTTTATACTCATTTTATGAACCAATTTGTTTACACTCGAAAAGTCAATGTATCAAGTGTGATGTGAATGATTATTTTATATCCGCTCATCAGTTTTTGTTTGAAATAAATTTTGCACCAAAGATTGATAAGCTTTCCTTATTACCTCCTTATATCACCCTTTGTTTTATAATAAATTGATTGAATAGATACGGCCCTTATTGACTTATAGTTAGACGTAATTATGCTCACGCCGACCACGCCATAAAAACCAGATATGATCTGAGGGGGCGCGAGTTAACTCAGTTTACAATTGAGTTATTTTACTGAGACATTTGATTCTGTAAAGGTGTACCGAGATTTGACCCAGTGAGAGACTTCATTCGACCTAGTAGTTGGTTCATAATATGGTATGACCTGAACACATTAGGTGGGCATCTGACTGCTATATTGGTGCGTAAATTGGTATTTTAGAGTAAGTTGGGTGGGCATATTAGAAAATCACAATTTATTAGAGAAATGGTTTCCTTTATTGGTAATAATGACTTTGCAAAGAGATACATTGTAAGGAGATAAAAAAAAATACATAAATAAAATGCATAATCACAAAAAAAGAACAAATGGATACACTAGTGCTTTAAAATTTTTGATTATCAATCGGCTCTTCATCTAGTCTACTGATAATAAAGCTTCAAATCTTTCGTATTCCATGATTGGGTTAATGCCATGACCTTCATGATCCCTTAGGTCGTACGTCCCGGGTCGTATGATCCAAGTGAGGATGTTTAGAGCCTTCTAATTGTCAGTTATCTTGCCATGGGTTACATTCTTGGTCGATTGCATCATTTTTCTAAAGATCAAGTAGCCGACCTCGAATGTTCGAGTTTTCACCATCCTGTTGTAGTATTTGGCTTCTTTATGCTGAGTCATGTCAATATTCAATGTTTATTCCTCTCTTTGTTTTTATAAGAGGTTAAGTCTAGCTCTAAGTCATTCATCATTTTATTCTCTATCGAAACAATAGACCCCCAAACTTGGTATTTAAAGTTCGATTAATATCACAACTTCGGTGGTGTAAGTTAAAGAAAAAGGTGATTCTCAATTAGGCCTCCTCATTTTCACTATATATGCTGAATGAATTGATTCGAACTTCATTACCCATTGCCCTTTGTAACTATCTAACTTAGTTTTTATCCCAGGAAAAGTGTTTGGTTTGTCAGTGCAACATGTCTGTTGCACCTGGGTGCCTGGGGAAAAATAAGCAGTTATTGATTTTGAATTGATCAAATAGATTATTGATCCTTATGATTTCAAATTGCTTGTTGTTATCAGAGTTTATGAGGTGTGTAATGCCGAACCGAGTGATGGTATATCTCTAAATGAATGAATACACTTTCTGGTCAGTAATCATAGCTAAGGATTCAACCTCAACCCATTCTGTGAAGTAATCGATTGCTTCCACAAGAAACTTGCATTGGCCTTTTCCAGTAGGAAATGGACTGAGGATGTCCTTCCCCTATAGAAAAAACGACCACGGTGACACCATTACCGACGGGTCTTTGGCGAGCTAGCGGATATCATTCGCAGTTTGCTGACATCAATCGCACATCCTGACATATTTATAAGCATCCTTGATCATCATCATCCAATAGTAACCCTGTGTGAGTGCTCTTTGTGCCAATGTCCTTTTCCCTGGATGTCCTCCGCAGACACCTCCATGGATGATCTTAAGGACTATCATCACCTACATTGGATGACCACAACTAAGGATTAGTCATGCATACCCCCTTTTATACAATGCTCCTTCATATAACTGGTACTTTATTTCTTTGACTCTCACATTCTTCCCTTCCGCCTGATCGTATAGAAGGATCCCTTTCTTTAAATATTGAATATATCTTTCCATCCAATTAGGTCATCGCTTTATTATACTGATTCTATTTTCTTCTTTAGTATGTATACTATTTTCATCCAACTTTACTAATGTACCATAAAATTTATAGCAATATACTCTTAGCTCCCTCACAAACAAATTTTAAACACTAAGGTCCCGTTTGGAGGTGGGTTGTATGCGTTAGAGGTGGGTTCACTCATCCTCCATTTTCAGATTTTCTACATATATATATAGCTACGAACAATCTTTAAAACAACTGGGAGAATTTCATTAGGCTTGAAAATATTATGAACTAAATAGATTATGAGGCTAACCCAAGCATCCTACAAAATTGTAACAGCTCATGTAAGGGGGGAGAATGCTCTAACATAATATCTTTCAGGCTTATTCTTCTTCTACCTTTATTTATTTTTCTAAATTGGATAACAAACTGATGAATTCATATATTACTAAGTGCATTTTATCCTTGCATAAGGAAATAGTTATGCATATAGTTCAACAAAATTCAATATAGTGCCCGCAAGTTGCTATAATATTCGTTTTTAACTTATCAAAACCCTTGTTTTGCTTATGTGTACAATGAAATCAACCACTCCACTCCGATTTTAACCAAAACGCTACGTAGTGCTCCCAAATGATAAAAAAAATACACATTTACCCCTTGTTAACTTATAATACAATGGCATCAATCATCCCCATCGGATTTTGATAAAAACGTACCCTAAACGGGCCAAATGGGAAAAAATTACCCTTTTACCCACTTTTGTGCACTACATAATTAGTTACTCAAATTTGATTTTGACCCAAACTTCCCTAACTCACCAAACAGTAAAACACTATTTTTATGTCCAATAATCCAGTTTGGAACTTAAATTGGTAGTATGTTCTGTTAGAATGAAAGGAGAGGTGGGTGTATCCATAAGTTACCCTCCTCCTTTTTCTTGCAACTGTCCCATCT
This sequence comes from Sambucus nigra, assembly GCA_949130495.1. Classification (NCBI taxonomy): domain Eukaryota; kingdom Viridiplantae; phylum Streptophyta; class Magnoliopsida; order Dipsacales; family Adoxaceae; genus Sambucus; species Sambucus nigra. The sequence goes on from OX422212.1 coordinate 659,814,204, forward strand.
TTCAAAATCCAAAGTTGTGATTAGACCATTGTTTCGTTTGTAAATTTACAAGGGTAAGAAAGAAATGCATCTTGAATAATAGACTTCTCTGTTTAGAGGGGAAAACTGATATAGATTTTTTATCATAACTATGTGTCAAAATGAAAACAGAGACTAGAAACCTAAGTATGAAATAGAGCTTTCGCCCCAAAAGGGGGGTGGGGGGTGGCGGGGGGTGATTCTTTCTTTGCCTTAGCAGGATCCATCCAGCCTCATTCAGGAATTTACAAAACTTTCATCAAGTCCAGTTCAGTTGATCTGTAGAATTGTGCTAGGTTTGGGAAAATATACACTATTTTTCCACAAGTAATTTGTTTCATATTTTATCCTTTAGTTTCTTGTCTACCACCCACTTATTTAAGACTGTGCAATTCTGACTTCCCTAAGGTTTTTCAAATAACTGTGCTCTTTAATTCAACGATCCTCGTCTCGACATGCATTAAATAATTCTAATGTTCGGTGACAGGTCAACCGCCCCATCTCAAGTGGCAACTGACATCGCATATATGGAGGTAAATGTAGATGCTCAAGCTTATCAAACTAATCAACTCGTTTGGAAACCCTTTTAATCTGCTGCACTGATTAGTCTTGTATTGTGCAAATTATAAAGCTTGCTAATAGATTTGGATAGAACTTTTATTGTAGCCTTTGACAACTCCAAGCACCTCAGGTGTATCAATTTACTAATTGAATTTGCAAGTTTTTAATCTTAGACCCACTGAAATTTAGAATAAACAATCACTTGATGTCCAAATACAATTTCTTGAGCAAGTGACTTTTTTAAAAATAATTTGTGCAAATATCTCAAATTTTCTTCCAAAAATGTGTTATGTCGTAATTCTACAAAATTGCATCCATTCAGCACTCATCCGTAACTATAATGAAATATTAATATTATACCCTTCTTAGTTATGCTTTAATTGTGACAATCAAGACTACATTTTCCCATTGTTTAATTGTGACAATCAAGACTACATTTTCCCATTGTTTAATTGCTCAATGCTATCGCTCAATCATGCACTTCTAGTAAATTGTTTAGATATTTTACACTGCCATATGTCTTTTAGTCATTGTTATTGTTTTTCAATAGAGACAACAATTTCCATTAGAGTTGAAAATAAAACATCGAGAGAACAATCAACACAGAGAAGCAAAGCAATTGCCTCCTGTGAAATTTTTGTTGGATAATATGAATACAAATACAGAAATGGAACTCTTTATATATCACAGTAATTTCAACTTCAATACAATAATGTAACTTCTGAAAAGATACTAGAAAGCTTCAAGGTGTGATGTCACTTTCCTAAATATAGTATTTGCCCCACACGAATGACTTCGGTATACAACCGGAAATTCGCAAATCTGTACGCAAGATACAATGAAGCAACTTGCACTGCCTGTAACTTGTATATTTGAAGACAACCCTTAGATGCAACAGCGAAGAACAATCAATCTAGTTTTTATTCTGTTTCTGTGCACAAAACAAAATAAGAGAATTTTTATCTCCTGAAAATTATAAGAGAGTAATAGCAGGGTTTAGAAATCTGAAACTGGGTTTTGTTATATTTGCAATTTCGTTTTAGGCTGCCTTTATTTATAGATAATGAAAAGCTTTGTCTTCAAGAGTCATGACTGTTGGATTAACAGTCTTAATCAATTTCGAAATGGTATGACTGTTAATTACCAACAGTCTTAAGTCATTTCCGAACAGGTACAATTAATACCGTATCGATTTTGCATGGGTCAACCAAAAAGTGACCGCGCCCGAGCTACTGCGATCCCACCCGAACGAATCCTGACAATCCGCTACCACTGCGAACACGCAAAGTGTAAAGTGCGCCACTAGCGCCTCTACAACCCACTGCCCCGTACCCGCACGCGAGCGCGAGTGTGCGTGTGCGTACGGTGCTTCACAGCGTATTGAGGTCTCTTGAATAGCCTCTTAAATGCTAGATGAATTAATTCTTCATCTTCCATTTGTACTTATTAACTGCACAAATTCTTAATATTTTTCCAATGTTGGACTCAAAGGTTGCCCACTCCTTTTATAGCTTAGTGGTGACACTTAGCTTTGTACATTTTCCAATGTGGGACACTATCCCTTTTTATATTTGGGTTAGTTTCCCACCTCTTCCACACACTTTCAATGTGGGACAAGCTCTTTAAGCTCTTACACCCAAAACTCTTACTCACTTATTTTATAAAATCTCTAACATTCCTCCACCATTTTCAAAATAAGTTTTGTAAATCTTTGATTGTCTGTAAGACTGTGTATAAGCTTTGGCGTGTCACGACTTGAACCAATACCTTGTGAAGATTCATCAAGGCTAACCATGAAAGTATAGTCGACTTGTCTTTGAACTATCAATCCATATTGACCAGCTGGATTTGTCTTCACACACAAATATTTTGGTCACTGATTATCCATATAAGCCGACACATGTATTAGGCCTTGTGTCTGTACCTTGATTTCATGAGTGCTTTAGAGTCATGCCCAGTTCTCATTGGAAGCGGCACCACTTCCACACTCATATTGGTAGATTATCATAGGTGTCCATGTAACTTAAAACACCATAAATCTATTAAGGTTAAACTCATCCTCTTTCATTATTCATTACATGTTCTAAGCAGTTATCCTTGGGATGTTATATTTTATAGTGCTTACAATCACGTCGTATGATGTACTTTAATCATTGAACTTGAGACTTGAATATATCAAGTTTCAAGTTGAGTTTCCATCAAGAGTGATTATTATTAATGGGTTTTAGTCCCATCCCTATTGATGTCTTAGACACCAGTCCTCTTGCAAGACTTTTTGTAAAAGGATCATTAAATTTTGACTTGATTTTACATAATCCACTATGATTACACTATCTGTAATCATTTGTCTGATATAACTATGTCTCAGGCCAATATGTATAGATTTTCCATTGTACACTTTACTATAAGCTTTGAAAAGTGTAGACTCACTATCACAATGTATAGATATTGGAGGCATTGGTTTTGGCCAAACTGGAATTTTAATTAATAAATTCCGTAACCATTCTGCCTCTTTACTAGTTGCAGCTAATGCTACAAACTTAGCTGCCATAGTAGAATCAACTATACAAGTTTGTTTCTTTGATCCCCAAGAAACAACTCCTCCACCAAGAGTGAAAATCCATCCACTTGTTGAGGAATGATCCTCCCGCTCAGTTATCCAGCAGGCATCAGAATACCCTTCTAATACAGAAGGATATCCATTATAGTATATACCATAGTCCATAGTTCCTTTTAAATATTATAATATTCTATTGACAGCATGCCAATGCAATAAACTTGGATTACTAGTATATCTACTTAATTTACCAACATCATAAGCAATATCAGGTCGAGTACATGTCATGGCATACATTAAACTACCAATTACTCGTGCATATTCCAATTGTGAAATAACTCTACCATTATTAGGGATCATCTTTAGCTGTGGTTCAAAAGGTGTACTAACAGGTGTGCAATCAAACTGATTAAATTTCTTTAAAATTTTCTCAACATAATGAGATTGAGTGAGAATTATATTTTTATCTCTCCTTATTATTCTCATTCCTAATATGACATCAGCTACACCCATATCTTTCATATCAAATTTAGAAGACAGAAAACTCTTTGTATTATTAATGCTTTCTAAATCAGTACAAAGAATTAACATGTCATCTACATATAAACAAAGGATCACACCTTTACCATTAGCAAATTTACTATAAACACACTTATCAGATTCATGAATTTTAAAACCATAAGAAATAATGACTTTATCAAATTTTTCATGCCATTGTTTAGGTGCTTGTTTTAGGCCATATAAGGACTCAATAAGTTTACATACTTTATTTTCTTGTCCAGGCATAACAAACCCTTCAGGTTATTCCATGTAAATTTCTTCTTCTAAGTTACCATTTAAAAAGGCAGTTTTCACATCCATTTGACGAATCTCAAAATTATATATAGATGCTAATGCAATTAAAATTCTAATAGTGGAGGTTCTAGCAGCAGGTGCATAGGTATCAAAATAATCAATTCCTTCTTTTTGTGTAAAACCTTTAGCAACCAATCTACCCTTGAATTTATCAATTGTTCCATCTATTTTCATTTTCTTTTTAAAATCCATCTACACTTAATGGGTTTAGATCCTGGAGGTAAGTCTACTAACTTCCAAGTTTTATTTCCCAAAATTGAATCTATTTCATGATTTATAGCTTCTTTCCAAAATGCTGAATCTACAGACTTAATTGCCTCACTATAAGTTTGTGGGTCTGTTTCAACGCTAAGAGTTAAAACATATTGATTACAAGATGTGTCTCTAGATCCTTCAACAAGATAGACTACAAAGTCGGGACCACAATTTTTTTCTTTCCTAGGTCTTTTACTTTTTCTAATCTCTTCTTATTCTACTGGTGGAGTTTCAGGTAACTGTGAAGGGGTGCTTACTTCTTTTTCATTATTAATTCTAGGTATATAAGAAAACCCTTGTTCATAAAAAATTGCAATCTTGATTCAATTATTGTATTTACCTCAACAGAATCATTAGGTTCACTAACCAAAAATCTATTAGCTTTACTATGTTGTGCATAACCTATGAAAATACACTCAACACCTTTGCTTCCTAATTTCTTTCTCTTAGTTTCAGGTAGTCTTACAATAGCTCTACAACCCCAAACTTTAAGATTACCTAAATTAGGTTTTCTATTCTTCCATAATTCGTAGGGAGTTTTCTTATTATCTTTAACAGGTATTCTATTCAGAATATGACACGCAGTTAAATGTGTTTCTCCCCCAAAACCTTTTACTTAAACCAGAATAAGAAAGCATAACGTTAAACATTTCAGTTAGTGTTCTATTTTTTCTTTCTGCTACTCCATTTTGTTGTGGTGTATAAGGTGCAGTAACTTCATGTATAATTCCCATATCTTCACAAAATTGAGAAAAGTGATATTCACCACCTCTATCAGATCTAAGACATTTTATTTTAGTATCGCATTGATTTTTAACTTCATTTTTATATGCCTTAAATCTATTAAGCACATCATCCTTAGATTAAAAGATATATGTAACAATATTTTGAAAAGTCATCGATAAATGTAGCAAAATATTTACTACCACCTCTAGTAGATGTTCCATGCAAATCACAAACATCACTATGTACTAATTGCAACAAATATGTAGTTTTTTCTATTTTTGGAAAAGACAATCTTGTTATTTTTGTTTGCATGCATATTTTACACTTTTCATTCATATCATTCTCATATTTAGGAATTAAATTTAAATTAACCATGAAATGCATTTTCTTTGTATTAACATGTCCTAAACGACTATGCCATAATGAAAGACAATCGACGATATAAGCAGAAGAATCTTTTTCATTGATATTGAGCTTAAACATGCCCTCATACAAATATCCTTTGCCTACAAAGGTACCATTCTTAGTCAGAATAAATTTGTTTGACTCAAATACAAGCTTAAAGCCAAATTTGTTAAGAAGACTTCCAGAAACTAAATTTTTCCTAACATTAGGGCACATGAAAAACATTGGTGAGGCTAAGGATTTTTCCAGAAGTGAATTCGAGATCCATTGTCCCTTTGCCTTTAACCGCAGTAGTAGAAGAATTTTCCATATAAAGAACATCTCCTTCCACTGTTTCATAGGCAGAGAACAAGTTCTTGTCCTTACAAACATGCCTTGTGGCACCAGAATCAACCCACCAAGAGTTGTCTTCTCCAAGCATATTAGCCTCGGATATCATAACAACAAATTTTTGCTTTGTGTCTGATGTCCCTCCTTTTCCCTTTAGTTTCTTAAACACACGACAATCCTTCTTGAAGTGACCTGATTTGTTGCAATGAAAACAATTTCCTTTCTTCTTTTTATTTGCTTTAGAATTATTTGAAAAATTCTTCCGCTTGTTATTTTTTCCATGATTGCCATATTTTTGCTCCTTTCCTTCCTCCACCACATGGACCTTAGAAACATAATTTTTTTGTTCCTCTTTACCATCTAGAATTCGAGACTCTTGTTCAATTCTTAAACGAGTCTCTAATTCTTCAAGTGAAAGATCCTCCTTTTTGTGTTTGAGTTCTTTCTTATAATCTTTCCATGAAGGAGGAAGTTTTTCAATTATGGGAGTAACAATTACATTATCATCCATATTTAATTTTTTCAGTTTGCAATGATTTGTGATGCGTTGGATGTCATGAAATTGTTCTAGCATAGGCCTATTATCATGCATTTTAAAGCTTAAAAACTGATCGATAAGGAACTTCTTACTTGTAGCGTCTTTCGTAAGATATTTGGTCTCCAATGTTTCCCACGAAGTTTTTGCAGTCCTAACATTTTGGTACAAGTCGAACAAATTGTCAGCAAGTGCATTGAGAATGTGACCACGGCACAAGTAATCATCGGTCTCCCATTTTGTGCGTTGCCTAGTCTGTTCCACGGTTTCATCTTCATCTTCATTTGGTTTCGGTTATGACAAGACATATACAATCTTCAATGTTGTTAGAAGAAAATGTACCTTTTTTTGCCAATGCAGAAAATTACCACCATCAAAACGGTCCAACTTGACAAAGCCTTCTGTTATTTGTCGAAGGGATTTGTAAGAGTCGGCCATTTCTGATAATACTGTATTTAGATTGTTGGATAATATGAATGCAAATACAGAAATGGTAATGTCAACTTCAATACAATAATGTAACTTCTGAATAGATACTAGAAAGCTTCAAGGCGTGATGTCACTTTCCTTAATACAGTATTTGCCCCACACGAATAACTTCGGTATACAAACGGGAATCCGCAAATCCGTACTCAAGATACAATGAAGCAACTTGCACTTCCTGTAACTTATATATTTGAAGACATCCCTTAGATGCAGCAGTGGAGAACAGTTAATCAAGTTCTTATTCTGTTTCTGTGCACAAAACAGAATAAGAGAATTTGTATCTCCTGAAAATTATAAGAGAGTAATAGCAGGGTTTGGAAATCTGAAACTGGGTTTTGTTATATTTGCAATTTCGTTTTAGGCAGCCTTTATTTATAGATAATGAAAAGCTTTGTCTTCAAGAGTCATGACTGTTGGATTAATAGTCTTAATCAATTTCGAAATGGTAAGACTGTTAATTACCAACAGCCTTAAGTCATTTTTGAATAGGTACAATTAATACCGAATCGGTTTTGCACGGGTCAACCAAAAAGTGATCGTGCCCGAGCTACCCAGACGAATCCCGACAACTCGCTACCACTGCTTACACGCGAAGTGCGAAGTGCAAAGTGCAAAGTGCAACACTAGCGCCTCTACATCCCACTACCCCGCACCCGCACGCACGCGTGTGCGTACGGTGCTTCGCACCGTATTGAGGTCTCTTGAATAGCCTCTTAAATGCTAGATGAATTAACTCTTCATCTTCCATTTGTACTTATTAACTGCACAAATTCTTAATATTTTTCCAATGTGGGACTCAAAGGTTGCCCACTCCTTTTATAGCTTAGTGGTGACACTTAGCTTTGTACATTTTCCAATGTGGGATACTATCCATTTTTATATTTGGGTTAGCTTCCCACCTCTTCCACACACTTCCAATGTGGGACAAGCTCTTTAAGCTCTTACACCCAAAACTCTTACTCACTTATTTTGTAAAATCTCCAACATTTTTTACTGCAAAGCACATGTGGAAACTGCCTTAAGCTTTTAAAAAAATATTTTGACAATCTAAGATAAACAATAACAATTCCTATAATAAAAGGAATAAGAGAAGTTTGGTATCAAAATTTTATAATATATAAACCACAGTTAGTGATTGCCTTATAGGTACTTAAAAGATATAGTAAAGGCCTGGAATTTATTATCAATCTCATTGCTGAAATTATCAGGTAAGGCTTGCGTGTCACGGTTAATTGGCACACACACACACACACACACACACACACACACACACACACACACACACACACACACATATATATATATATATATATATATATATATATATATATATATATATATATTGAAACATATTTTATTTCTAGTACTTCATTCAGGGGTTTGGGACCGGTAATGCAAAATATATCTTCGCATCGTCTGAGTTAAAAAAGGTTTTTCCTAATATAGCAAAAAGAAAATCAGTTTTTAATCTAAAAATGCATAACACAATGAGCATAACGAATAATAAGTCCTTGTAAAATCTTAAAAACCTGAGGTCCACCATCAGTATATGTTCAAGTTAAAATACAACGAGCATAAACAAAAAAGAGTAATTTTAACAAGTCCCTGACATAAATGAAAAACATGAATTCATTAGAATAAGCATGATACACAATCATCCAACATAGTTGACAAAGCCTTTCGGCCACACCACCTAGCTTTCAGTACCAATATCTTCAAGATTATCACCACCACCATATTTTCCAAAGTAAAGAGAAGCATCAGGGACTTTACTTAATCAACTGTGTGCTTGTGCACCTCACCTCAAGGGGTAGCGTTTGCCCCTAAAAATGAAACAATGGTAGTCAAACTTCACATAAAACGCACCTATCTAGTAGGTCTCCATTTTTTTATTAGATGAAATAGATGAGCTGCACAATTGAAGTTTACTCTACCATTTTAATTCAGCCTCAAAGGGGTATGGAAGTATTCCTAGGATTTAAATTCAGCCTCAAAGGGGTGTGGAAGTATTCCTAGCATGTTTTGAACCCTGCCCGCCTCTATAAAAGGTGGGTAAGGGTGTAAATTTTTGACGCGACATGTCAACAAAATGAAATCGACATAAAGTTATCGGGTATGGTTGCAGCTTAACATGCTTCAGTCATAACTGGATGGACCCCCGTAAGACATGTAAAAGTTAAGAGTCGTGTTACAGGTTGTAAATAACCTTAGTAAGTCTCAACCCCCAAATCAATTTGTGGGCATAAATGGTTGATGGGTGTGGTAAAGAGTGTTTACCAGTTAAACTTTGGGAACAAGTGTTAGTGGGTTGTGTGTGACACCCGTTAACTTAATGAATCATTTATGAATGTATTTTTCATCAGTTTAATAAAAGATTGGATCTCGAATTTGGCGGGTCTAAAGGAGAAAAATAAAAGGAAAATATCATCCTTCATAGCTTCTCTTCTTATTAAATATTATCTATAAATAAAACGGAGATAAACTATTTATAAGAATTACAAAAGCTAAATGAATCTCTGAATTTTTCCCTTTGCATTTCACCAACTGTTTCAAGACAATCAACTTGTTTTAAGTAGGTTGATTATCTTTAAGTGATATCAGAAGACTCAATTAACAGATGTATATATTGAAGTACTCTCAATTCAATAAAATACGAAAATTGGTCATTTAATACAGAATAACTCAAATAAAAGAAACATCAAGCATTTTCTACCAGAAGAAAACTGAAGAAAGAAAAAGAATGGTTTGGGCAGGGAACAACACCACCATCCTTATTAAAGATGTCCCAATAGTGCTCTAAGTCCGTTCTGGGAGCTCCAATATTTTTCCCTGAATTGAAATTGGAGAAAATTTAGTTTACAATTTTAACCAATACAACTTCGATTCCAACTCCAAGTACTGAAATTGGGATTTGGAGTTCCCAAACATACTCATATCTTTGCAAAAACAATGAGCAAATACAATCGAAGTCTTAAAGTCATACAAAACATTAACAACTCAATCATGTTATCTGTGCTATAGCTGGAAATATCCATGAATTCAACAATCTCTGAAAGAATGGAAGAATGTATTAAATCAGCCGTCACAGTGTCACGCGTCATGCATAAATGAAATTTGTTTATAAAAACAAAGGACAACTAGCTGCTAAGAATGTAACCTCTCATATCGAATAATTTTAAATGCAGGAAATTAGTATAACAGAAAGCAGAAAATAATAAAAAGTAATTTAATTACCACTGAGCAGCAATTTCTTGTGTGTGACAATTCTTGAAACATTTTACCTGCCTAAATAAGAGAGTGCATTAACATACATACATATACATATGTATATATATATATATATATATATATACATATGTGTATATATATATATAAAATATTGAAGTAAATATATAAGTATAATTAGAATAAAGAAATTTGAAGAAGAGAAACTCACTTAGAAATATCAGACCTGTGTACCATCTATAATGACTGCAGCATGTGGGGAAATCTCAGACGATCTTTCCTTTAATAGAGGACAGTTGTGGATACCCAATATATCTAGTTTGGCAAGGAATTCCCCGGCTGGAAGACAATTTAGTCTCTAACAGTTATCTAGATATAGGGTTCTAAGAGACGACAAGTTGCTAAAGCAGTCTGGCAAAGCTTCCGCCCCATATCCACGTAGTGTCAAGTATGTTAAGACAGTAAAGTGTTGTTGTATACCATTGAGGCCTGAGAATGAAGTGACATCATCTGAGAAGGGACCAAGAGCCAAGTGGTTCAAGCGAGCAAGGCAACCTAATCCCTCCGGCAAACAACTCAATTTTTCACATGAAGTTATTACTAACGATAAGAGAGAATGACATGTCGTTAACTCAGGTAGAGAGATGAGATTACTGCAATTTCCTATCACCAATGTCTGGAGAGAGGTGCAGGATTGTAGTAGCCCATTTTGCAGATATCTTAAGCCATCACAATACACAATTCTCAACTCTTTAAGCGATATGAGGCCTTGAATGCTTGCAATGGAATTGAATTTCTCACACCACCAAATATCCAACCTGTTGAGAAACAAATGTGACACCCCGCCTAATCAAATACCGGGCGATCACTCCTTTATTAAATTAAATCAAGGTGAACAGTTGGTCCATTCTTAGCATCACTGTCGTAAAAATAGATTTTCCAATTTAACACCCTAATTAATTAAGCTAAGTGTCAAAACCATTTATAACATTTCTTCCCAAATTTTATTTTTAAGAAAAATTATTTATTTATTTATTTATTAACAACATTTACAATAAGTAAGAATCATACCACAGATATCCTGGAACATTATCCAATTAATTTAACCATCCAACATTCAAAATCCCAACATTAAAACTTAAAGTAAAACATCCATACTGAATAAATCCCATAGTAACAGTACTAGAAATAACTGAAATACAAATGTCCCAATAAAACAAATAAATAGTAGAAAGGGCGACACATGCCCCAATAACTGAGAATAATAGTAGAAATGTGCACGCCTATCGTACTAACCTTCCCAACGGTTTATCTATCATATATCACACTAATCTCCCCCAACGATTTGTCTTATCTTACACTACACCAAAATGGGAGATTTGTGAGTGCTGTTAGCACTCACAAATGACCTTTATAACTGCTATTTACCGTCATAATTTAGGGGGTGACAAAAGAAAATTTATAACTCCTAACAGCAGTCACAATTTTTTATAACCCCTATGGAGTTATGACTGGCGACCCAATTTGTAACTGCTATTCGTAACTGCTGTCAGCAGTTACGAATCATATATTTGTGACTGCTGTTAGCAGTTACAAAATTGATAGTAGTGACTCCTATTAGTAGTTGCAAAATTGAATTTGTTAAATTTTGTAAAAGCTATTACAAATATATTTATATTTTCACAAAATGATGAAATAATGAAAGTAAAATAAATATCATGATAACAAGTCTAAAATTTTTGACAACATTTCATTTATATTTCTCATATTCCAAATATCCAGTACACATAAAACTTGTTTAAACTTAATTTAACATCAAACAACCCCCAAGTGGGCGCCAAGTACAAAATGAACATAGAATAAAAAATAAACTAAAAAAATAACGACACAACACTTCGATGACATGGAATGTCATGAACATGTAACAAATCATTCTAAATCTAGACCAGGAGTCACCACGTAGTGGATACGATTCGTGAAGTCTAGGTATATCAACCATGGGGGGTATTGATGCGGTGACATCCTCCCTCGTGTACTCGGAGTATGCCTGTTGAGCAAGTTCAATGGACTCAAATTTTTTGAATACGGCGCCTCGGTATCCATTAACTTGTGCTTGTGTTGCTTGCCACGAAGTGTAAACACTTGGATTTAGGCCTTTGAATACTACGTATGCCGGGTATGCCATGTGTGTGCCTGCAAATAATAAAATGTGATTAATATATATATATATATATATATATATATATATATATATATATTTTGTGATAAAGAAACTACCATAGCTTATATATATATATATACTAGCGTATGCCCGTGCCTGAAGGCACGACGAAAATTGCAAAAAAAATCGTTACCCGATAACAAAGTGAAATAAAAAAAATCATACTCGGTTGACTCACAGTACATATTAATATATTCATACTCGATTGTCACTATAATCAATAAACAACCCAAATCCATGGCAATAATATTCGTTTACATTAAAATTACAAAAAAAGGTACATCTAAATAAATGTACAATATTTTTATTCTAATTTTAAAAAATTTGGGAAGAGTTCCTTTTATTTATAGGCCTATCCACCTTGTTTAAAAAAATAAAAATACTCAAAAACAGCAATACTACAATACTCGAGGTCCATATTGGAACTCATTTCAACCACTTCCCCAAATAACTACAAAGTAATTTATATAAGGGGTGGTGGTGGATATGATAGGAATGATACAAACAAAACAACTTCCCCAAAGTTGGGTAAACATATATGAATTTCATTACCATCATCTTACATTTTCTCGTCGTTAAATGATAGCTTCACTTATATCTTACCTACTCCTTCACCTGAAATAAGACATGTGAATTGATAATTAAAAATGATAGCACAACTTGGACCAAAAACCATCCATTTTACTTGAATACAAAAGTCATTGTAAAACAGAAGCATTCTATGCATATATGATTATGACATGGTCTTTATACTTATATTTTAATAGTTTTAGGGATGTTTCATTTCAAAGCTACATTCAAATAATTGTTCTGTGTTCCAATGCTAAATGAATGCAGTAGTTCATGCTTTATCATTCACTCCAAGGCAAGTCGTTTAGATATAAGGGAGGGTTCATGTTTTAGCTAAATGAATGCAGCACCTTGGAGAAGTTATTCGTGAAAATCAGAAGAAAATGCATATAGAGGTCAATACATTACGAAATCATGCAGAAGAGGATAAGCAGCAAGAAAAAGAATTAGGAGAAATTATAGAGGTTATTTCAGAACCTGAGAAATGTTGAAGATGGAGAAGTTGTACAGAGGGTAAAGAAGAATAGATGCAAAAAAATTCAAGAACATTTATTCAAGATTCAAAATCAAGACCTTAATAATGATGAGGTTATGATAATGGATAATGTTTCTTTATCGCCAAGGGGGACTGAAATTCCAGACTTTGAAAGACATGAGGCAGCCAATTCAATATATGCCACTTACTTAGAAGATGAGGTGCACCTTCCATTCATTGAAGAGTTACAGTTATTTGCTAGGAAAATGAATCTCAAATTACAGACTTTGAAAGATCCCTCCCCAGAAACTAAAGGGATAGAAGCTAAAGGAGTATCAATCACTGCCAAAAAGGTGCAATTCAAGATGAAATATCCTTTATTTAAAAGATTCACAAGATTATGGGATTTGAAGCCTGTATAAGTAATGGTAATGGGAAAATTTAGCTTTTCTGGAGATTCAATGTTCAAGTGACCTGTAGAGTTGATCACACTCAACATCTGACTGTCAAAATCAGTCATTGCTCTCTGAAGGAAGATACTTACATTACCTATGTGTATGCAAAATGCACTAAGGTTGAAAGAATGGAATTGTGGTATCAAATGCTCACTATTTCTAGTTCATACTCTAATGCTCCTCACCTAATTATGGGAGATTTCAATGTAGTCTGCTCTCAATCTTCCTTCAGAGACTATAGACGACACAAACGAAAACAACATACAAGAGGAACAACTATCATATCAGGAGTTGCCCACTACAGTAGATACCACTATCAGAAATAGCACCACGAACTAGGCCGACAAGAATAAAGATGCAGGGGGATAAGATAGACAATATAGTGTGTTATGGTGGGGAAGATAATCAGAATGGGAATGGGGCCACTATTAACAATGTGCCTCCTCCTAATGAACATATGGTGTTGAATCTAAGTCTTTCGCTTTGAAAACCCCCAGAAAGAGATGACCAACAAGGCTGGAAGATAGTTAAAAGAAAGAAAATCATGGCATCCCCATTTAGATCCCACACCATTGATGACCAAAAATAAACTCAGTGTGACTCTGAGGCTAAAATAAACAGAGACCAAAGAAATAAACAAGAGGAAAAAAGTACATATTAAGACCAAGAAGAATGTGACAAGGAGAAGTCCACTCTAGAAGATACAAATACTAGAAATATTGCCACCAAAGAGATCAGTAATCATAGAGAGACTGGGAATATGAAAAATAATGCAGTTTGCATTCTTGTGAAGAATTCTCATAATGGGATTAAGACTACTACAACAGTTGACCACGTGAATCCCAAACATATGGTTTTACAACTGAACTTATCCCCAAGAAACCCCCCCGAGGGAACTGATCACAAAAGCAGGAAAAAAGCTAAGAAGAAAAAAGGCATTGTTTCCCCAATTAAATCCCAAATAACTGATGGCTAAGTAAGGATCCTCAGATCAAACTCCAAAATCTCAACCACCCAAACCACTCAATGATACAAGTCATAATCTGGAATGTTAGCGGAATCTCTAAGAAGAGTGCCATTAGAAGACTAAAGAAACTTTCCAAAATGTATAAACTATCTATGCTTATTTATCTAGAACCAAAATTGGACTGTAACAGATTGAATGAATTTATAAGGGAATCTTGGATTACAAAAAATGCTGAGGTCAACTCTGCTAACATTATTTGGTATAATTATCCGTGTAAAGCATCAATATAGTCCTACTGATATTGAAATTTCTCTAGTTTATGCTAAATGTATCAAATCAGAAATGACAAGACCATGGGATTATTTATTTTCTGAATATACTACTAATCCAAGGTTAGTTGGTGATTTCAATACTATGGCTTGTTCTCAAGAGAAAGTTGAGGGTAATGATTTTAATATCAATGCTGCTAATAAATTCTTGGACTATATAGTTAATGCTGGATTAATTGACTTAGGATACACGGGCACCAGATTCACTTAGTAGAATAAGCGAGGTGCTAGAGCTAAAATTTGAGATATACTTTTAGATAATTTAAACTGGCAGAAATAATATAATGGCTACAAGGTAGATCACATGTGTAAAATGGCCTCAAACCATGCCCCCCTTCTGCTCTTTGTCAATACCAACACAGGGGTTAGCCATAAAACGTTTTGCTTTCCAACATTTCTGGTTAAAACATGATTCTTTCCTTTTGGACAAGCAAAGAAGAGTGTGGTAACATAGTAAATAATACATGGAAGAATGAGACATGTCCTAACCCAATTTTAGCAATTTCCAAGAAGCTTAAGGCCAATAATATTCAATCCAACATCAAACACTACTAATATTCAAAACAGATTGACACTGGATACATTCAAAACAGATTACTAATTGATTCAAAACAGACTACTAATATTCAAAATAGAGTTCAAACACTACTAATTGTTCACTTTGACAATTTGTTCAAATTTCTCAAGACAAATTACTCTAGATCACTTAAGGATAACACAAAGCAACGGCCAAACCACCCAAGATTTCTCGACATCCTTAATAGTGTCCGCGCCATGAGTTCGACGATACAACGGATGATTCTCTTCTCCTGGCTCAACACTACTAACGTAAACCTTACGTTCAAATATCAACAATTGATGGCCATGCACCACCGTTCCAGTAGCAGCTGAAGCAATAACTTGTCCACTTGCAATATTTCTCAGATTTGAAAAATCTAATAAATCGACATATGGATCATGTGGAGGATCAGTTAAATCTCCAAAGTTTGGCTCAGTTGAATCTCCAAAGTTTGGCTCAGTTGACGGGGGGGGGGGGGGGGGGGGTAGGGGGGTAGGAATGTAATCATGGGGACTTGAATGTGGAACTGGAGTGTAATCATGGGGACTTGAATGCGGAACTGGAGTGTAATTATGAGGACTTGGATGTGGGACAAGAGTATAATTGTGAGGACTTGGATTTGGTATTTTCAATCCATTCGATTCAAAATCACTTAAAAGCATGGTAACGGATGATTTGAGAAATGCCATATCCTCATCATGTTTTTCTTCTCGTGTCTTTGCTCTACTCAACTGTGATACTATAGGAGCAATTGCCTTAAGTTTACTTTTGGACATGGGTCCAACACCACGAGTCACCCCCCTAGTATCTTTTCCTCTAAAGGCAGTCAATGCATCTGTATCAATACTGTTTTGGCTTGAAGAACCTTGGCTACTTCTCAGCTCACTCAATTTTTGCTGCAAAATTATTTATGAATCCATTAAAACCATTGAACGAAGAAACTTGAAGGAATTTAATTATTACAATTGAGATTACGAAACTTACCATATCATCAGCTACCTTTGGGTGAAACTCCCCAATTTTTCGCCTATGACTTTCGAGATACACTTCCGAACGATCAACAGGTCGTTTATTGTTAAGCACCTATAAATTAATTTTCCATTAACTATTTGAGCAAGACATATAATATATATACACATTAAAATAAGAAAGGGTTTATACCATCTCCTCGGTTTTCTCAGCATACGACATCCGACCAAGACAATGGACGTCAATCTTTTTAGCCCTGTTCACCCGGCCTTGGTGTCGTTGTTTCAATTTTGCCTCAGATGCTTCGCGCGAGACGAATTCATTCCACTCACGAACAAGGATATGCTCTTTCTCCGGTACTTGATCCTTCAGGGCCTTTATCCCATACCTGTCCAATCCCTTAAGATAAGTCGAGCGGAGGTTACTTCTAAAAGTCTTCAATTGAATACCAATGGCTTTCATGGACCCCTCCTTCTGGTCGGCCGAAAGATTGAACTCTTTCATGAGTGTATCCCACAAGTCGTCCTTTTTTACTTGCTCAACCGTATCCCAACTCTCATATTTTAAGCCAATACAAGATTTTAACAAAGACAAGGCTCGAGCTTTAAAAGGATTCTTGCCACCTATTGGCAAAACCAAATAGGTTAAGGGAAACGTGAGCACGAGAATCAATGGCAGAATGTTCATCATGACTTGAACTTTCTGGCCTGGATGATGGAATTGTATTCTCGGACGCCATTTTCTGCATTTTTATATTTATGCATTAGTTCATATGTTAATACAAGAGTAAAGAAATAATATAAAAAAATATAATATAAGTTATACCTTTTCAACATATTCTAAAAGTTTTGATAATTCAACCATGTCATAAGTTTCATACTTCATCATTTCACGTAAGTTTTTATTGGCCATGTCTGCGGAAGTGTGTTGATAATTGCATTTCTGACACTAAACATATTAGGACGTATGCCTTCTCTCCTAAGCCGATAATAGATGTTAACTTTGTTATGCATATGTTTTCTCACAGTAGAGTCTGAACGCATCCTTATCCTCTTAAGTTCTATCCACAAAGGATGAATTTTTCTTTCTTCGAGTTCTAAAAACTCTACTAACTGCATCGCATTACTTGGATTGTGTTTTATGAAAACCCTTTCAACTGCTTCATCCCAAATTTGAGGTAGTGTGCGTAGAATTGATTGAAATAAATATGCTTCAGGTATGTTCCACCCATGATGTCGCAAGTAATTGCATTGTTTGATTTTTCGATAGCCATGCCGATAAATTGACGTGTTCTCTATAAAAGACCTGTTTTGAAAATCGTTGCATGTATATACAATATATGACATCCTAGAAAAAGTAATAATAAACTTGTGAATAAAAGTCACTATGAATACATGCTACGAAATAATTGAAACATGCTATTATACATAATTTTCAAGTCATCATTTAAAACAACATAACATGCCACAATTAAACACCTACTCCTCTAATGCGTTTAATAATTTCTTTAATTCTGGGTTGTCATCCAGAATAGACTGAATCTCGATTGGTGCCTCAATATCATCTACCGATGTAGTCAAGCGCTGAGGAGAATGTAATACAACAGACCATGGATCATTATTGGGGCTCTTTGCATAAAACACTTGCTTTAAGTTTTGGAATGCACAAACGAATGGCTCATCATTAACATTGTCTTTACTCTTCAACTTGGCCAAATCAACCTTCACTATGTGGGTGTCAGGGTCGACCATACATGCATTCTTGTTCTCCACTCTCACCCAATCACAGTAAAATACAGGTATGCTGAAAGATATATAATCTAATAGGATAATTTGTTTTATAATCCCATAATACGTCATCTCAGCTTCTATCAAGTTTTTATCTTTCGCGCTTGCCCTGAAATGAGTTAATGCTTTATATGAAATGCAGCTGTTTTGTTTACCAATGAGTTTTAACTCGTGTGTGCTTGAAGAGAACACAAAACCATTGACACGATATTGTCCAAACTCCTTGGCTATAAAACTAGGCCCATTTGCTAGACGTGCAAGCCTCGTCGATACTTCACCAACTTTCAATAACTGAAACCAAGAAAGTATTTGCATTGTGAATATGTTGCAAAGACAGTAAATAAAAGTGAGGTATTACTGTAGTCACCTCGGAAGCTACCCAATGCCTAAAGCCATTATCTGCGCTCGCGCCTCCCTTCCTCCTCTTGGCATGCCCGCACTCATTATATTGCCTAGGTTAAAACACTAAAAAAATTAATTTCTAATGAATATAACATCGAACATATTACATTATTTTACAAAACACTTTAAATAAACTCACATTTTCCATTTATCTATGTCTTCATGCGTCTCGAATACATATCGAGCCACCTAGTTATATTGTGTACTTGTTAGCTTCACTACCTTACCTTTCCCCAGGGCCTCCTCATCAGTAAACTCTTCTAATTCATCAATAAAGCGTTCACGACATCCAACGTTTGGGTTAGGCATATATTCCTTTGCATACAAGGAAGCCTCTTCCATAATGTACTCCTCAGCAATGGACCCCTCAACGTACCGTGTATTCTTAACGTAATCTTTAAAAGTTTCCATTAATCGTTCGAATGGATACATCCATCAGTACCTTACTGGTCCACATAAAAGTGCTTCATCGCACAAATGCACTAAAAGGTGGATGCTTATGTCAAAGAATGAGGGAGTAAAGTGCTTCTCCAAAACACATATAGCCTCGACCAAAGTTTATTTCGCTGCCATTATGTGCGTCCTGTTGACAACTTTCTCACACAATAGGGAGAAACATAAGCTAATTTGTAGAATGGCCCTTCGAAGATCCTTGTGTTTCGAAAAATAGTGTCCGAACAACAGAGGGATAAGTTACATTATCACATGCCAATCATGGGACGTGCACTTTTTCAAATCTTTTGTTGCGTCGCAGACAATCCTGCGTAAGTTGGATGAGAAATTAGAAGGGACCTTCAAGCCCTTTAATGTTTCTAAGAACATATTTCTTCCTTCAATGCTCAAAGTATAAGATGCAAGTGTCATATGCTTTTTTCCAGTGTTTGTATCCTCTTTCAACCATAATGATCTTTTAATCTTCAAATCACGAAAATCTTCACGGGCTTTTTCTCCATCCTTGGAATGAGAACCACTAATGCATGTGCTTACGAGATGCTCAATGATATTTTTCTCAGCGTGCATTATGTCTATCACATGTCGCACAGGATGTTCCTTCCAGTATGGAAAATCAAACATTATTGATCTCCTCGACCACGCCGTTTTCACATCAACATCCTTTCTTTTACGCTTTTGGGCCAAAATTATGGGGTGTTTCCTCCTCAACTTTTGATCAGCCTTTAATGACCTTTCTTCAATTTCCAAACCAGAAAGTCTTGGTGGAGGTGGTCGCGTCTCGGTGCCTTCTGGGAGAAAATTGCTTCATATTGACCTGAATTTGTGACTTTGGGGCAGAAATCTTCGATGACTATGATAAAAAAGTTTACCACTTTTCTTAAGCCAGCTGGCTTCAGTCTCCTCTCCACATATAGGACAACCTAGGTAACCATGTACATTGCACCCAGATAAGTTCCCATCAGCAGGAAAATCATGAATTGCCCATATCAACATAGCTCTCAAAATGAATTCCTCCTTTTTGTACGAGTCGAATGCTCTCACACCTTCAACCCATAACTCATTCAATTCATCTATTAGTGGCGCAAATCTTTCAAATTATCCTTCATGATCGGATAATTGACTGGCAGTGCATTTTCTTTGGGGAGCAAATCTTTTGCCCAGAGGAGTATTGCCGTCACACTTTTTCCCGACAATCCAAATTTGCTCTTTAAGTTGTGCAACCCAACCATGGCATATAACTTTGTGTGGTCGGGGTTGGAGTTATGGTATAATGGTGTTGCGGCTGCTGCTTTTAACCGTATATAATCCTTAACTTGGTCCGTATTGTTACCAACATGATCCTCACATCCTAAAGCATTCCCTTTACTATCTTGCTTTTCTTGTGCTACGTGCACTTCATACGTATCATTTATGAGATCGTTTAACCTAGCATGTACTAACGGGTCACCATTTGTGTGAACGGTTTCATTGACAAGTATTTCTTCTGGAATATACTTAAATTCCCTCTCCCTATGGAAATGCTAAAATGTGTCGTTAGCTTGCATACCCCAATGAAACAAATGTACTTTTACATCTACCCCTTTCAAGCGTTTCCCATTTTTACAACGATTGCACGGGCATGGGATAATATCAGTTTTGAGATTCTTCATTGCATAATTCACAAAGTCTTTAACCCCATTAACGTATACTTGCCCCACTCTACAACTTTCACCCATCCACTCTTTATATTATGGAAACCCCATTAATTCTACAATACAAACAAATATAAACTCAGTAAATTATAAAACTAAATGAAGTTTGAGCTAATATTTAGAACATAATCTCTGCCTTATCATTGCATTAATACTATCATTGCATTAAAACTCACAGGAAAACCCAACCAAGCACAAAACGTCAAAACTTCAACGAGCACAAAATAATGGTTATTTAATTAATTTTTAGATAAAATAAATATGAATAGTATAAAATGATTATTTAAAAAAATCTAACATATTCCCAAACAAGATAATATTCAAAAAAACGAAAGAGGTTAAACGATGTGTAGATATACTCACAACAAAACAATCAGATTTGATTATATTTTGTCTAGATAACGTTGATCACAAAGCTCGGGCAAAACTCGTAATATTAAAAATCCATTTGATTATATTTTGTCAAAAAAATATAATGTCTAGAGTTTTTGAATAATATTTTGTCAAAAAAATAACCTCAATACAATTTTTAGGGCTTATTAACATAAAACACAATTTGTATATAGATACACTCATAAACACAGATATAAACATAAATCTATACATACACATACATACACACACACATGTAAACATAAATCTATACATACACACATATAAACAGAAATCTCCACATACACACAAATATACACACATACCCACACATAATAAGAATCGAAATGCGCACACACACAATGAGAATTGAAATTAGGGATTTAGACAGAAATTAGGGCTTTAGACAACAAAAATACCCAAAAATATACCTTCACAATTAAGAAAAAGTCTTTAATTCTGGAAATGCGCACACACCCAACAGCAAATGAACGTTATTGATGAAGAACTGCTCTCACCAAGACCTGAAACCCAAACGATTCCAAGATTCAATTTTTAATCAACAACTGAAACTTTAAGCATTTTAGGGTTTGCTTTCAAGATTTGTAGAGAGAGAGAAATGCGCACACACCCGATCGAAATGATTCGTAGAGAGAGATAAATGCGTACAACATTTTAAGGTTTTGGCAAACGAAAGAGAGAGAAGAGGGCGGGAGCTCTTCACGTATGGAGGGAAAGGTGAAAATTTTTGTGACCGCTAATAGCAGTCACAAATTTGTGATTGCTAATAGCAGTCACAAACTGAGTATAAGAGCAAAATTTGTGACTGCTGGGAGAGGTTATAAATTTATGACTGCCAATAGCAGTCATAAATTAAGTCTTAGACCAAAATTTGTGACCGCTACTAGCAGTTACAAATTTGTGACCGCTAATAGCGGTCGTAAATTAAGTCTAAGACTAAAATTTGTGACTCCTCATAGCAGTTATAATTTCGTGACTGCTCATAAGAGTCATAACTTGTGTCTACTAATAAACTTGTGAGGGCTTGTGACAGTTTTAAATTTGTGACTGCTTATAGGAGTCACAAATTAATTATATGGTAACATTTGTGACTCCCATTAGTGGTAACAAACTAATTGACTCAATTTTTTTTAACCAATTAATTTTATCACCCCTAATGGCAGTCACAAATAATTTTGTGACTGCTCCCGGGAGTGACTAGTTTGTCACCCCTATTGGCAGTCACAAAAAGGCAGTCACAAAATTAACATTTTGGTGTAGTGTTAGGTTATTTGCAAGATTTAAAAACTAAACAACACAATTGTTTACAACGTAAGATTTCAATTTTGTAATCAAAGTTCTCATTTTAACTTTATTTATCAATAAAGTTTTCCAGTGTCATATTATACTTTCTCAAAACAAGTATTAACAATTTAAGCCATCAACCATGTCCTACTTACCAAATCATAGCAGGCAGTTCCAATTTCTAGAATTTCATATATATATATATATATATATATATATATATATATATATATATATTAACTACTCGTATAATATATATATATTATAACAGCACCCCAAATAAAAACTATGGTGCGGGCATACTCTACTATCCAAACCCCATATCACTCGTATTAAGGGGAATACAAATTCGGAATCACTCTCGAATTGTATTAACATATACACAACAATATTGAGGCGAAGCATAAATTCCAAGTCTCTAAGAGGATGGAACATACCCGCGTCTCTTAGGACCGTCTGAACTATCAAACCGATAGCCTGTACCAAGGATATCTATCTCCTAGGGTACGAATCAATAACCCCCATAAGGCAACACAGGATAAGATCGTCCCAGCGCGGTAACCTCAGGGATAGCAAGTAGCGTGGGTATGTTTTTCACACATAGATAGTATATGCAAACACAGTCATATAACTATACTAATATTACCATATCAATATTAGGTATATTTCAAATTCCATAGTTATGACTTTTATCCTTATTTTCACATTATTAGTATCGCGTATAAGGGGTCGTCTCTAACCTTAATTCGAAGGATTTTCCCAACTATTACGTAACACTTGTGGACTCTATCCTCCCAGGAAAAAATTCAGTAGGTGTCCTTTTTATATTCCATCGTAACTCTCTTACACGTCTCTCTCTTTAAAACATAAATTCATCGACCCTTATGTAATTATCCTAAAAATACAATTCTCGTCTCATATTAAAAGTCCCAAAATTATACATATGTCCTACTGGTCTTCCATATCTCCCAAAACATTTCATTAAGGATGTCCAAGAATTATTTCACAATAATTTGAATTTAACTAATTTAAAAAGGGAAAAATAGGAGTCTGCCAGGAGGGGTCGATCGATCGAGGTCTGGGGCTCGATCGATCGAGCCTTCGATCGATCGAAGCTCTAGGCTCGCTCGATCGATCAAGCAAGTATACGAAATCTGAAATTCTGCAGTTACGGGTTTCATCTTCTAACCTCAACCAATTCCATATTTTTCAATCCCAAACGTCCCAAAATTCATACTACAAACATTATATCACCATACTAGGTATTCCCAACGTAAAGCATGTGGATTTCTATCACTAAACACGGATTAACAAGCCAAAATTCAGTTAAAATTCAAGAACCCTAGAAATATTTTAATTATGGTTCTAATCTGTTTTTCCCAGAAATTTCCTTCTTATACAACACCAAAATTCCGTGGTTTAATCTTCTACATCACAAATAATTTCCAGAATAATGTTTAAGTCATCACTACATGCAATTTCCTATCTCAATTTGGGTTTTCTTCCATATAATTCATCCCTAATAATTCCTAAACTAATATGAAAGATGCACCAACGAAATAAGCAAGATAAACACTTGCTTGGGATTTTCAAAAGTCTGGTTTGGTGCCGAATTTGGTGTAGTTGCTTTCTCCATCTCGCGATCTACGCGTTGGCGGTGGCGGCGGTGCAAACGGTTGAATTTTGAGCCTTGTAATGCCTTGAGAGCTCTCTCCTCTCCCCTCCTATGGCTGTTCTAAGGTTTTGAGTTTTCTAACCCTAAGAGATAACCTAAACATAGGATATAACCCCTTTAATTTTCGTGGGTTTAATTACCCAAAAATACAAAATGACTAAAATGCCCTCCCGGGGTACTAATTAGGCCTAAAAATGCCCCGAGACCCAAATCAAACCCCCGGGTACACTTTTCTGACTATCTCGACCCTTCTGGATGCGTTGGAGCACTCAAAACGACCATACGAACAACTTATAAAATTTTCACTTTTATTTATCAATGTTTGGGCCCGACGTGACACGAGCACGTCCCGACTCAAATTTCTAAAATTGTCAATTTATTCACTCATGACATTCAATATAACCAATATTATGTATTACTTTGCTCATTAGTAATATTCAACAAATTTCCCATAATTACTAACTCTCATCGCGTTAATAATTATAACATAAATAAATTTTCGAATTTATATTAAATAATTAATTCACATTAAATTATATAAATCCCCAAATTAATATAGCATAAAAAATACGGGGTATTACAACAAAAGGGTGTGGAGACCATCGGGCAAATTACTCAGATTCTTACAGAACAATATCTACAGCTCTTGAAGTAAGCTACCGCAGCAGCGCCACATGGTGGTCAATTTGGGATATTTATTGTTTTCAAACAGCCCATCCGGTAGACAACCTATTTCATTCAAATCTTCAACCCATAATTTCTTGAGACATGGAAAACAGCTTGAAAATGAGGTCAATTTGGGACACCTATGGATTTTTAACACCTCAAGGCGAGGAAACACCACATGATCATCTTCTGCTTCCATCCATTCCTCCAGATTGGGCATGTCTTCTAGAGTTAATCTGATCAACACTGGAAATGATGCTGACGTATCATTAGTACGAGTATTGTTGGGAGAATCGTTACGATGACCACTGAATGACAATCTATGCGTGTCACGTTATTCATTCCCGTTAACACAAGATATCAAAGATTTGGTAGTTGGCCAAGCATTGGGATATTCTCACATATCTTGCACCCCTACTAAATTTATCTCCATTAAACTGTTAATAGGCAACCAATCACCCTTACCATCAACATTCACAGCCATTTTCATCATCCATATTGGGAACCTATCACCCAAGAAGTTTGAAATAGAGAGGCTCTTTAGATTTAGGTGAGGCTGGAGGCCTTCCAACACGTCCTCGTCGTTAAATATGCCTTCTCTGTTATCACTCCACACAAATCTCAGCTGGTACAAATTTGTCCTTCCAAATAAATCTGCTCTTTCAGCTTCCTCTCTGCCACTTACATGTTCAAGATTGCGTATATCTAGTTTGCCTCCGTGGTGTTTCAATAAACCCAACTCATTAAGTTGATGACCCTTGACTTGCCCTGCGCTAAAGAATGATAGTGTTTGAAGGCAAAGCAGCTACCCGATCCCTGCTGGAATCTTGAAGAGATGATGAGATGAATTGAGATGGAGATGTCTCAGGCTTATCAAATTACTCAATTTTTTTGGAAGCTCCTTCAATGATTTACACTGATCGAGTCTTAAAGTCTGCAAATTGTAAAGCTTGCAAATGAATACGGGTAAAACTTTTATTTTTGTGCTCGACAATTCGAGATACCTCAAGTGTATCAGTGTGCCAATTGAATTTGACAACTCTTTTATCTCAAATCCACTAAAATTCAAAACACGCAACCATTTAATGTCTGCCATATTCTCAGGCCTACGACTCTTTAAGAATAATGTTCACAGATATCCAACCTTTTCTTTTAACATTTTGTTTATTATTTTTCCCGGCGAATACAATGCTACGTGTCGAACATGGGGGATGATGCCCACTTTAGAATCCTCCGAACTATAGCTTTCAAAGTTTGAAATATGTAGCGTAAGATAGTGCACAAGATCATGCATTTGACGACCACTAATATTATCATAGTAATCCCTTTTAACATCTTGGAACAAGGAATTCCATAATATCGCAGTAAAAAATCATTACTTGTATCCTCCATTAACTTTTTACTCCTCTCATTTGGTTGAAGGAATCCTAAAGCCATCCAGAGTTGGATTAGTTTATCTCTTTCTAAGTTGAAATCCTTTAGAAAAATTGAACAATATGCAAAACCCTGCTTTAGAGATGGTGATTAAAAATGATCCAGACTCAACTTTAGAATACGTAAGACCCCATTTTCATCGCTATTTAAATCCCAAATTTGACTATTTTGAACTTCTAACCACTTATGTCTCTTCTTCTTAGAAAACATCATTCCCCCTATGACCGTAGCTACTAATGGAACACCTCGACACTTTTTTGCAATATCATTTCCTATAGTCTCTAATTCAGGAGTCATTTGTGGCCCTTCAACCGCAAATGTTTTTTGCTTGATTATTAACCAACACTCATCTTCTGATAGTCCTTTCAAATTATGTGTTTGACGCATCCCTATGATAGATGCCACCCCTTGATTACGGGTGGTGACAAGAATGTTGTTACCTTTGGTTTTATTGAATTCCAATAAACAACTTTGAAAATCCTCCCACACAATGGGGTCTTCATTCCAGACATCGTTAAGTACCAAAAGATACGTCTTCTCTCCCGACTCTTTTTCAAGTTCTCGAAGTATGACATCCTTACTTTGTAAGTCACACTTATTTCCTTTCAGGGATTCTAGGATCTCCGTTATAAGCCTCTTTATATCAAAGTTACCAGACACCCATACCCAGATTTTGACATGAAAATGCACATTTATTCGCTCGTCTTTGTATATTATCTTAGTTAAAGTTGTCTTACCAAGGCTGCCCATTCCAACTATAGGAACAACGGAAATAACTTCTTGATTGCCTGAATTAACCAACATTTTTGCTATTTTTTCTGCTTCATGGTCCCTTCCTATGACTCTTGAAGTGTCAACAAATGAATCACTCTCACGATTTACTTCGACTCGTGGAGAAACCACACCTACACCTCCCATTTCGAGTCCAAATTTAATTGCATCTTCATTAATCTTATCTAAGGATGTATTAATGCCCTTAATCTTATTGAGGATAATCCACTCTGAGATCTTCTGTAGTCAGTTGTAACTTAATTTCAAATTTCAAACATTTCACTCAGCCTTATCTTGTCGTTGTAGGCTACCTATATATATCATGTAAACCTTTCAATGTAAACTCCTGATCTTCAAAGTCTACATCTTTTTAACAGTTATGATGGTACTGATAATCCCCATGTGGGAAATGGTAAGGCATAGCCTATATCACATGTTGGTTCTACAACAATTACCAGCCCTCACTCTTCCTTTTCCATGAATAATGTTCTTCACATTCCTACAATTACAAAGCCTTTACTTTCTGTTCAACAATTTACTAAAGATAATAATGTTTTCTTTGAATTTCACCCTTCTTATTTTTGTGTTAAGGATGGAACCACCAAGATAACACTCCTCCAAGGACCGAGTAAAGATGGACTCTGTTATCTTCCTCACGCACCCTCTTCATCACCAGTGGCATTTTTTGCAGAACGTGCTACCACAAATTGTTGGCATCGGCGTCTAGGTCATCCTCACCTTCGGACTCTTCGTCAAATAATCAACTGTCACCAACTACCCTGCTCATCTACTTCATTTAAAAATTTATGCAATGCATGTCAATTAGGAAAATCTTCTAGGTTGTCTCTTCCTATTTCAAATCATCGTAGTTCATCTGTACTGGATTTAATTTTTAGTGATATATGGGGGCCTTCTCCAACTCCTTCGATTAATGAACATCATTATTTTATCATATTTGTTGATGATTATTCAAAATTTATTTGGTTTTATCCAATCACTCGAAAATCGGATGTGTTTGATATTTTTCGTAAATTTCAATTAGTGGTGGAACGTCAATTCTCAAGAAAAATTCAATCCATTCAAATCGATTGGGACGGAGAATATCACAAATTAAACAAATTTTTTGATACTTTAGGAATTATTCATCGTCTCTCATGTCCACACACTCATGAACAAAATGGTTCCATGGAACGACGACATTGTCATATTGTAGAAACTGGGCTATCATTACTTGCACAATCCTTGGTCCCATCTAATTTATGGCATTTTGCCTTTGAGGCGTCCGTTTATCTTATTAACAGAATGCCCTCCCCAGTTTCACACAATCTTTCTCCATATCAATGTCTTTTCCACTCTCTGCCAGACTATCAATTTTTAAAAGTTTTTGGATGCTTATGTTTTCCATATCTCCGTCCTTATAATCGTCACAAAATGGATTTTCGCCCTTCTCCTTGTGTTTTTCTCGGTTATAATTCCACTCATCATGGCTACCGTTGCATGGATTTAAAATCAAATCGAATTTATATGGCACGCCATGTTCATTTTGATGTTTAGCTTCCCATTTTCGGGTCCATCAATACTCGGCTCCCCACCACAAACATCACCACCCCCAACCCCTTACATTTCCAGCCCTATCTGTTTATTTCCCCCTTCAAAATTTTATCCTAATCAGCTCACCTCCCCGGTAGCTCCCCACCCCAACACAAAAACCTTCCCTCATTCTCCTACCCACCCACAATCATCTCCCACTTACAGTCCATCACATAGAAACATCCCTCGCATACATTGTTCCAACTCTAATCACTCTCTCTCATACTCGGTCCAACCTCTCTCCTAATTTAAATTCCATTTCCCACTCCACCCCACCCAACTTGCATTTATCTCAACCTATATCTCCCTCCTCACCACCAACTCCTCACCCATCTCTTACTCTCTCTCCACACATATCCCCTCTATCTCGCACCTACACTAATCCCAATGGCCCGAATCTCATCATTAACATAGGCCCCATATCTAAAGTCCGCATGCGCTCCCACCCCATGCACCTTCGCAATATGCCACAACCCTTCACATCTCTCTGCAGTCTTGACATCCATCAAGAACCAACATGTTTTAGCACTGCAAATAAGCTTTCGGCATGGCGGAAAGCTATAAGTGATGAAATTAATGCCCTCATTCGAAATGGCACGTGGTCTTTGGTTCCTTCTACTCCATCCATGAACATTGTCGGGTGCAAATGGGTTTACCGGATTAAAAGGAAATTAGATGGCTCAATCGAACGGTACAAGGTCCGGTTAGTGGCAAAAGGATATCATCAATAAGAAGGCATTGACTGCGGTGAGACGTTCAGCCCCGTGGTAAAACCTACAACCATTCGCATTGTCTTATCCCTTGCCGTATCTCGCGGTTGGAAAATCAGACAACTCGACGTTCACAATGCATTCTTGCATGGGTTTCTCGATGAAACCATCTATATGCAAAAACCACCCGGGTTTGAAGATCCTGTTAATCCAAATCATGTCTGTCATCTACATCATTCTCTAAACGTTCTCAAGCAAGCCCCGCGAGCGTGGTTCTCTCACCTCAAAATTTTTTTAGTCACTCGTGGTTTCCATGCCTCCAAAACTGACTCTTCCATCTTCATTCATACAACTCCATAATTCCAGATCTTTATATTGATTTATGTGGATGATATATTGGTTACTGGTACTGACACTCATCAGATTCAATTGCTCATCTCTACCCTTGACCAAGAATTTTCCCTAAAAGACTTGGGTCATCTATCCTATTTTCTGGTTAATGAAGCACTGCCCCACGGTTCTAGTCTAGTCTTATCTCAGAGGCAGTATATAAGGGATCTTCTTCGCAAGTCTGGCCTGCTTGAATCCAAAGATGTTTTTACGCCTACATCTACCACAATCAAGCTCTCCAAAACCAGTGGAATTCCCTTCGATAGTCCCACCAAGTTCCGTCAAATTGTTGGGTCCTTAGAATACTTAACAGTAACAAGACGTGACATTGCTTTCTCAGTGAATAAGGTTTGCCAGTATATGCATAATCCCACCAGTTATCATTGGACAACTGTCAAACGAACTTTACGGTATCTCAAACATACGTCCCACCTATTGGAAAATTGGACTTAAATTAGTTTTAGAAAGCTGTCCAGAATTTTCTGGACAGAGTTTTGAGCAACTTTGAGCTCAAATTTAGGTGGGACCCACACTACGAAAATCGTGGGACCATATACAAACACGTTCTCCTTTGCAAGGAGATTAACGTAGTATATTCACATGTCCAATTTCATTAAGTTATGAATGATAAATATGTCCCCAAAATGACTCACAAAGCAATGAAAGTTAATGTATTGGGTATGTCTTAAACTCTTGTCCCACATTGGAAGAGTAGTGGGAAAATGACGAGTTAATAAAACCCAAATGATGGACTAAGGCTTGGATGCCTTGGGGTATCCCAACTCTTTGAAGGGAAGATGACCTAAGCTATGCACGGGTTGACTTTCAGTCAAAGGTCCACACGCGCGTCCGTCCGGCCTGCTCGGCTCGGCTTGGGCTTATAAAAATCTCCTACATTTTTAGGTCGAATTTATTTAACTTTCTGGGATTTTATTAATTAATTACGGAATTAATTAATAATTAAAAATTTTGTGCAATGCATGTCAATTAGGAAAATCTTCTAGGTTGTCTCTTCCTATTTCAAATCATCGTAGTACATCTGTACTGGATTTGATTTTTAGTGATGTATGGGGGCCTTCTCCAACTCCTTCGATTAATGGACATAGTTATTTTATCATATTTGTTGATGATTATTCAAAATTTATTTGGTTTTAACCAATCACTCGAAAATCGGATGTGTTTGATATTTTTCGCAAATTTCAATTAATGGTGGAACGTCAATTCTCAAGAAAAATTAAATCCATTCAAACCGATTGCGGCGGTGAATATCACAAATTAAACCAATTTTTTGATACTTTAGGAATTATTCATCGTCTCTCATGTCCACACACTCATGAACAAAATGGTTCTGTGGAACGACAACATCGTCATATTGTAGAAACTGGGCTATCATTACTTGCACAATCCTCGATCCCATCTAATTTATGGCATTTTGCCTTTGAGACGTCCCTTTATCTTATTAACAAAATGCCCTCCCCATTTTCACACAATCTTTCTCCATATCAATGTCTTTTCCACTATCCGCCAGACTACCGATTTTTAAAAGTTTTTGTATGCTTATGTTTTCCATATCTCCGTCCTTATAATCGTCACAAAATGAATTTTCTCTCTTCTCCTTGTGTTTTTCTCGATTACAATTCCACTCATCATGGCTACCGTTCACTACACCAAATCTGCCGAATTGTCACGGTCATTGACCTTGACAAATCCAGCTTGTCAAGGTCAATGATCGTGACATTTCGAGGCGAGATAACTTTTTTTATCACGATCGTGTCACGGTCAATGACCGTGACACAAAACTCGCGTTTTGTGTCACGGTCGTGTCGCGGTCCATGACCGTGACACGTTTAGTCACGGTTTATAACCTTGACAAAGCCGTGACCCTTTTTAAAAAATTGTCACGGTCAATGACCGTGACAATTCTGGACAGAATTTAAAAAAAATCTACTGGGCAGTATGGCCACTGCCGCTGCCCAGCAGTATATTTGTACCTGTTATAGCAACGTTGTACCTATTCAAACATCATATATCCAAAGAAACTAAAGATAATGCAAATATATATTCAAAATAGAAACTATTTAAGAAGAAACAACATCACCATCAATTATCTCAAATCTATAAACTATTTGCATGGAAAAGAGATTTTGTACCGCAACGCTCGGGGATACCTCCTTATCCTTCCCTTCTCGTCCGAATATCCACATAAGTATAGAGCATATGTGGCCTACCCTTAGGGCCACTCCCTGTCCCCTGAATTGAAATAAAGTAAAATTAGTATCCGCCGCTCAAATATAGATAAATATAAATCGTAATTGAAATCGAAATCGAAATTGACATATAAATATAAATACATTACCTGTAGTGTCACCCAAACAGCTAACTTGAGCTCATATGACACCTCCTTCCATCTAATGTACCCCGGGTAATCATGTCAAATATAATTCCCTTCTTATTTGAACACTAAGAAATGCCATAATCGCTTCATAGGATTATGGAATTTCTTAGTGTTCGGATAGACGAAGAGCTTCAGTCTCCTCTCAACAAATAGGACACCCCAAATAACTATGTACTAATCACCTATTAAAGGTAAGAAGCGTATATTCATGGATTAGTATAAAGAAAACTTAGATGTAGTTGGAATATTTATGTATTAATCTCCTCTCCACACACGCACACTACACAAGAGTGAAAATGATAAAGTGCAGACCAATTAAAACCATTAAAAATGGATGTTTCGGTACAAATTCAAATATTTATTACAAATTGAAAAATTGTTTCAAATTCGGGTTATCATAAAAAATGGATTGATATTCGGTAGGAGCAGCCAAGTCATCCACACTACTATTTAGACGCCTTGGCACGTGTTGGACAATTGACCACGGCTCGTTGTTGATATACTCCGAGTAAAACACTTGCTTAACCTTTTGAAATGCACAAACAAACGGCTCATCGCTCACGTGGTCGTTGCTCTTCAACTTGGACAAGTCAACCATGATCAAATTGGTCACATGATCAACTTTACAAGCATTTTTATCCTCAACTCTTACCCATTCACAGTAAAATACAACCTCTTTGAAGCTTATATAATCCAATTTAAATATATTTTGGATTACACCATAGTAAGTCATTTCAGCTTCAACGAGATTTTTATCTTTTGCGCTCGCTCGAAAGCAAGTAAGAGCCTTGTATGAAATTCTCGAGTTCTGTACATTTGTACTTTCCTCGTACACTTTAGCGCCGAAAATGTAACCGTTCAATCGATACTTTTGGTACTCTTGTGCCACGAACAAGGGTCCAGTGGATAGACGAGCAAGCCTTGATGTCGCATCACCCATCTTTAGGAGCTGAGAATATAGATAAATTAATTATATTAGTGGTGAAATTTGAGTGTAATGTAACGTTATATAATGACTGTTTTCATTATAATTACCTCTTGTGTCAACCATAGCCTAAATTCGCTGTCTGATTGTACCATTGTTTTTCGTCTTTTATTGTTCTCACAGGATTCATATTTACTGCATATTACAAAATTAATCATGTATAAAATAATCTAAAATAATGTTAAACATTATAGTAATTGAAACTTACTTTTTCCATTCTTCGATATCTTCATGTGTGTCAAATAGATAACGAGCTACTTGTTCATGTTGCAAACTCGTTAATTTCACTCGTTTACCCATCTCATTACCACCATCATCGACGAATTCATCAGTGTCATCAACGCTGGTCGAGTCAGGCATATATTCCCGAGTATATATTGATGACTCCACGGTGATGTATTCCTCTACAATTGATCCTGCAATATATCGCGTATTCTTGACGTAATCTTTAAAAACTTTCATTAATCTTTCAAACGGATACATCCACCGATATCTAACTGGACCACAAAGAAGTGCCTCGTCGCATAGGTGTACCAACAAGTGAACACTTATGTCAAAGAATGCTGGGGGAAAGTACTTCTCCAATACAAAAATCGCTTCGTTCACAACCAATTTTGCGGCCACTATGTGTTCTCGATTCACCACCTTCTCACACAAGAGGGAGAAGGTAATACTAATTTGCATAATATCCCTACGCAAATCCTTGTGCTTGGAGAAACAATGCTTAAACAATAGAGGAACAAATTGTATGATCACATGCCAATCGTGGGACTTACACTTATGTAAATCATGAGTAGCATAATTCAAAATCCTTTGCAAGTTGGACGAAAAAGTAGATGGGCCCTTCAAATTATATATTATGTCTAGAAGCACCTTCTTTTCCCCACTCGTCAAAGTAAACGCACCAGGCGAAATTATTGTCCTTTCCCTACTATCTTCTTTCAACCATAGTTGTGGCTTAAGTTTTAACGTCTTAAGGTCTTTTCGTGCATTTTCTCCATCCTTCGAATGACTCCCCCCAAGGCAAGTACCCACAATATGTTCAGCGAAGTTCTTCTCTGCATGCATCACATCCAATACATGGCGCATCGGGTTATTCTTTCAATAAGGCAAGTCAAATAAAATTGACCTCCGAGACCATGCCTTTCTTATCTCAGTTTCATTCCCAGTTGGGGTCTTCTTATGCTTGACATTCTTAAATTTGGGATTCTTACCTGGCATATTTGGGCCACATTCAGAAGATTTACTTTCAATTTCTGAACCCGAAAGTTGTCTCGGCGGTAGCCTATGTTCAACTCCGCCCAATAAAAAATTGGAACCTTTCTCAAATCTGAAACTATGAGCTGGGGGTAAAAACCTCCTGTGGAAATGGTATACATTTTTAATCTAGAGGATAGACAAAGAGATTCAGTCTCCTCTCCACAAGTAGGACACCCCAAATAACCATGTACTACACATCCGGATAATTTCCCATAAGCTGGAAAATCATGAATTTCCCACATCAACATAGCTTTCAGCGTAAACTCTTCTTTTTTAAAAGAGTCAAATGATTGCACACCCTCTTCCCACAACTCATTTAATTCTTCTACCAAAGGAGCCAGGTAGATATCAATGTCATCACTTAGTGCCTTTGGCCCAGGAATCAACAAAGCCATCATCGAAAATTCAGGTCTCATACACTGTGAAGGAGGGAGGTTGAGTGGGGCTAGGGTCACTGGCCATACACTCTGATTGGTGCTTAGATTTACAAATGGATTGAAACCATCTGTTGATATAGCCAAACGAATGTTGCGTTGTTCTCGAGCAAAATTGGGATACTCAAAATTCATCCTCCGCCAGGCAGTAGAATCAATAGGATGACGCATGATATTACCCCCTACTTCTGCCCTATCATGCCAAGTCATTGCCTCTGCAATCCATGGTACTGTGAAAAATCGCTTTAATCTAGGCCCAACGGGAAAATATTTCAATACTTTTTGAGGCACTTTTAAGCTTGTGCCTTCATTACTAGTAGATTGGACATATCTAGGTTCATCGCATACCGGACAACGATCGAGATTTTCATACTCCTTTCGGTATAGTATGCAGTCATACACACAAACATGAATCGATTTATACTTCATTCCCAAACCTTTTAAATTGTTCTTCATAACAGGATAGCTATTTGGAAGTGTATTCACCTTGGGTAATAAGCCCTTCACCCATTTCAGAATTCCCGTCACGTTATTGCCAGACAAACCGTACTGCGTCTTCAAACTGTGCAAACCAACCATGGCATGTAAAGTTGTTTGATCTTTCTCACAGCCAGAGTATAACGGTTGGGTCGCCTTAAATTTTAAACTTTGGTAGTCATCGTCAAGTTTTATCGTGTTATCTTCACGAGCACTTGAATCTTCTACATCATCAGTAACCTCATTCTCCTCTGCTTCATAAACTCCATACGCATCATCAACTAAATCCTCTAACATATTATGATATACGTCGTCCCCTTCTACATCTATTCTACTTGTTGAAGGTTGTTGTGAAGGTTGGTCGGGGACAAAAGGAACTTTCAATTCACCGTGAAAACTCCAAAATCGATAAATATCTTGCATACCCGATCTTAACAAATGTAGTTCAACTGTTTTCCACTCAAACACCTTACCATTCTTACACCTAGCACACGGACATGGAAACTCTTCATCATTACGACATCTCTTTGCATATTTCACAAATTCGTTAGCACCTCTGCGAAACACATCCCCAGTTCTATTAGTCTCACCCATCCACTCTTTGTATTTCGGATATCCCATCACAGCTACCACAACTAAACACCTATTAAAGGTAAACAAAACTTAGATTTATAGTATGTTTTATCTAATTATCCCATCATTTAATTATCCTATTAAAGGGTAAGTGGTCCTATCCCATTCAAGACTACATTTTTCTATAATATACTTAACATCTCATGCACATTGTTACGATTTGAAAAAAATTCGACAACATATCCCCATAGTTCTCCAAGTACACGACGTAGATTGGCAGGTATGAGTGTTATTTCAATTGGTCAATTGAAATAACAGTCACACTTGTCAATCTAGTATGTACCCAGAGAACATTAAGATACGACTGCAGAACTTCCTCCAAAAGTAACAACTTTAAGCCAATAAGAATATTATACAGAAATTATACAGTCTCAAACTGTCCAAACGAGACAATTCGAGAGATCTCATTATAGGGGTAATGCTCTCGAACGGGTCTAAGGGCTATTGAACGCGTACGCATAAGAACTAGAAGGCTAGTATCTATGCACACTATATTTAATTTCAAGTATGTTTCATATAATGGGTTAATTCAAATACAAAAATAAATTCATGGGTTAATTCAAATACAAAAATAAATTCATGGGTTAATTCAAATACAAAAATACAAATTCATGGGTTAATTCAAATATACACACACATACACACACCCACCCACCTCCCTCCACACCCCCCACTCACCACATACACCCCCCCCCCCCCACCTCCCTCCACACACCCCACTCACCACATACACACACACACCCACCCCCACTCACCACATACACACACCCCCCCACCCCCACCCAACACACACACACACACACACACACACACACACACACACACACACAATAGCCCACCACCCTTCCCCACCTCCCTCCACACCCCCCACCCACCACATATATATACACACACACACAATAGCCCCACCCCCTACCCCCACCCTGCCCCACCCCCCACACACGCACACACACACGCACATATATACACACACACATATATATACACACAAACATATATATAAATGGAAAGAGAGAGAGAGAGAGAGAGAGAGAGAGAGAGAGAGAGAGAGAGAACAATGGGAGGGAAAAAAGAAGGGGGGAAGGGTTTTTGCTGCAAAAGTTGTCACGGTCAATAACCGTGATAATTCTTTGGCACGGTCGTGTCAAGGTCAATGACGTGACACAAAACACGTATTCTTTGTCACGGTCAATGACCTTGACAAGGGTGGCCGGCTGAAAGGTGACAATTTTGTCATTTTGGTGTTGTGGTTGCATGGATTTAAAATCAAACCGTATTTATATGGCACGCCATGTTCATTTTGATGAATTTAGCTTCCCATTTTCGGGTCCATCAATACTCGGCTCCCCACCACAAACATCACCACCCCCAACCCCTTACATTTCCAGACCTATCCGTTTATTTCCCCCTCCAAAATTTTGTCCTAATCAGCTCACCTCCCTGGTAGCTCCCCGCCCCAACACAAAAGCCTTCCATCATTCTCCTACCCACCCACAATCATCTCCCACTTACAGTCCATCACATAAAACCATCCCTCGCATACACTGTTCCAATTCTAATCACTCTCTCTCTCATACTCGGTCCAACCTCTTTCCTAATTTAAATTCCATTTCCCACTCCACCCCACCCAACTTGCATTTATCTCAACTTATATCTCCCTCCTCACCACCAACTCCTTACCCATCTCTTACTCTCTATCCACACATATCCCCTCTATCTCGCACCTACACTAATCCCAATGGCCCGAATCTCATCATTAACTTAGGCCCCATATCTAAAGTCCCCATGCGCTCCCACCCCATGCACCTTCGCAATATGCCACAACCCTTCACATCTCTCTGCAGTCTTGACACTCATCAAGAACCAACATGTTTTAGCACTACAAATAAGCTTCCGGCATAGAGGAAAGCTACGAGTGATGAAATTAATGCCCTCATTCGAAATGGCACGTGGCCTTTGGTTCCTTTTACTCCATCCATGAACATTATCGGGTGCAAATGGGTTTACCGGATTAAAAGGAAATCAGATGGCTCAATCGAACGGTACAAGGCCCGGTTAGTGGCAAAAGGATATCACCAACAAGAAGGCATTGAATACGGTGAGACGTTCATCCCCGTGGTAAAACCTACAACCATTCGCATTGTCTTATCCCTTGCCGTATCTCGCGGTTGGAAAATCAGACAACTCGATGGTCACAATGCATTCTTGCATGGGTTTCTCGATGAAACCATCTATATGCAACAACCACCCCGGTTTGAAGATCCTGTTAATCCAAATCATGTCTGTTATCTACATCATTCTTTGTACGGTCTTAAGTAAGCCCCGCGAGCGTGGTTCTCTCGCCTCAAAATATTTTTAGTCACTCGTGGTTTCCATGCCTCCAAAACCGACTCTTCCCTCTTCATTCATATAACCCCACAATTCCAAATCTTTATATTGATTTATGTGGATGATATATTGGTTACTGGTACTGACACTCATCAGATTCAATTGCTCATCTCTACCCTTGGACAAGAATTTTCCCTAAAAGACTTGGGTCATCTATCCCATTTTCGGGGTAATGAAGCACTGCCCCACGGTTCTAGTCTAATCTTATCTCAGAGGCAGTATATAAGGGATCTTCTTCGCAAGTCTGGCCTGCTTGAATCCAAAGATGTTTTTACGCCTACATCTACCACAATCAAGCTCTCCAAAACCAGTGGAATTCCCTTCGATAGTCCCACCAAGTTCCGTCAAATTGTTGGGTCCTTAGAATACTTAACAGTAACAAGACGTGACATTGCTTTCTCAGTGAATAAGGTTTGCCAGTATATGCATAATCCCACCAGTTATCATTGGACAACTGTCAAACGAACTTTACGGTATCTCAAACATACGTCCCACCTGTTGGAAAATTGGACTTAAATTAGTTTTAAAAAGCTGTCCAGAATTTTCTGGACAGAGTTTTGAGCAACTTTGAGCTCAAATTTAGGTGGGACCCACACTACGAAAATCGTGGGACCATATACGAACGCGTTTTCCTCCGCAAGGAGATTAACGTAGTATATTCACATGTCCAATTTCATTAAGTTATGAATGATAAATATGTCCCCAAAGTGACTCACAAAGCAATGAAAGTTAATGTATTGGGTATGTCTTAAACTCTTATCCCACATTGGAAGAGTAGTGGGAAAATGATGAGTTAATAAAATCCAAATGATGGACTAAGGCTTAGATGCCTTGGGGTATCCCAACTCTTTGAAGGGGAGATGACCTAAGCTATGCACGGGTTGACTTTCGGTCAAAGGTCCACACGCGCGTCTGGCCGGCTCGGCTCGGCTTATAAAAATCTCCTACATTTTTGGGCCGAATTTATTTAACTTTCTGAGCTTTTATTAATTAATTACGAAATTAATTAATAATTAATTAATTATTTAACAGTTAATGCCAAGGGTCAACAGTTATCAGATTAACTGTTTTTGACAGTTAATTTCGATTTTGACTGTTCCAACAGTCAACTCAAAAGCTATAAATACAAACCTTTCCCTTTTGTTTTCAGGCTGAAAAATAAACCCTTCAGAAAAATTTCAAAAATATTCTTTCATCCAGAAAATAGTTTTCTTCATTTCTGCATATCATATCACTCTTCTGGTTGAGTATTAACACATATTTGTGTTCGTTGGAATTAATTATTGTTGTGCTACCTAATTAATTCGAAAAATCCGTTCTATCTTATGAGATAATTATTCAATAACCTTTGAGCACGTTGGAGGGAATAAATTTTCTTTAAGGAGACTGTTCTTCAGGGCTCGAATTTATATTTAATTATGTTATTATTTCTGCAAATTCAAGTAAGTGTTAATTTCTATAATTCCGTTTTATTTCTGTAATTATATTAATAATTCATAATTCTATACCATTGTTATTAATAAATAGTAGACATAACACCACCATGGTCTTGTTCTCACACCGTCCCAAAGTTTTGATATTCAGGCCTTCTCCGACGCTGATTGGGCAGGTTGTTTGGATGATCATCGGTCTACGGGTGGGTACGTCATCTTTCTTGGCAAAAATCTCATATCGTGGTGCTCTCTTAAACAAAAGACAGTTTCCCGCTCCTCTACCGAATCAGAATACAAAGCTCTCGCTGACACAACTGCTGAATTAACATGGCTTCAATCCCTTCTGTTTGAGCTTGGTGTTCCTCACTCTCATGCTCCCATACTTTGGAGTGACAACATCGGCACGACCTATCTCACGGCAAATCGCGTCTTTCACGCTCAAACCAAGCACGTTGAAATTGATTTTCACTTCGTTCATGAAAAGTACCTCGCAAGGATCTCCAAGTCAAGTTCATTTCTACCAAGGATCAACTTGCTGACATTATGACAAAGGGACTTTCTTCTCCTCGGTTCAGTTTTATCAGACAAGCTGAAGGTTATTTCCTCCTTAGTACCATCAGCTTGAGGGGGCGTATTGAGGATAATCCACTCTGAGATCTTCTGTAGTCAGTTGTAACTTAATTTCAAATTTCAAACATTTCACTCAGCCTTATCTTGCTGTTGTAGGCTACCTATATATATCATGTAAACCTTTCATTGTAAACAGCGTGGGAATATATACAACCTGTTTGATAGCCTTATATGATTGTTTAAATCATATATGATTGTTCTAGGCTACTTATATGATTATTTAAACCTTCTTGAATACTGTATCCGTTACAACAAGAATTTCAGGCATCCTTTTTTGAGTGTATACTTAAATGAGAAAAAAAATGCTCCTTTCAGATTTAGTTTAATGGGTGTAGTTTGTGATGAGGCTAATGAAGTAGAAAAGATGGAATTTTTGCTATGTCCCACCGTGAGAAAAGCTTTTGGTACCGGTTGAGATGCACCGGATTATTACACCGGCTGAGGTGGCTTTTGCGTGGGTAGGAAAGAAGTTTTCTTTTGGGGTTAACACTTGTTTCAAATGTTTTACCTTTTTTTTCCCCTTAAAAACTGCTTTTTACAACTATTTTCTAAAACTGTTTTTTTTTTAATTATAAACTCTTTATATTGATAAAACTATTTTTTAAGAACACTTTTTTCCGTTATAAGTTGGTTTAGTGTAAGAATTATTTTTTTAGAAACTATTTTTTTAATAATTATTTTGTGGTAAGATTTTTTTTTTGTTAAAAAACAATTTTTATATATCAATTTGTTAACAATTGAGACATTTCTTTTATATATAAGTTTGGGAAAAAATATTGGTCTCTTAAACACTGAAACGTTGAAATCTTAAATTAGTGATCAATTATTGTCGTGGCGGGGATCCGCATCATTTAATGGATGTGGGTCCGCGCCAGCGGCACTCACAGATCGATTTGAAAACTTTTTTATTTTGATAAAGTTATTTTTTATGTTTTTTATTTTTCGGTAAAATTGTTTTTTTTTTTTGCTAAAAAATGTTTTTTTCATTAATTTTGTTTTTGTTTTTTAATGAATGTGGGTCCGCGCCAGCGACATGCTGACATGACGTGTTGCGATTGACACACTGACATGACGTGTTGCGATTTACACATCTCTTAATGAATGTGGCTCCACGCCAGCAACATTAACCAATTGTGATAAAAAAGGCACTAAAAATATATTTTTCTAAAAAAATTCCTAATATTCTCTTATTTTTAAAACACCAATTTTTCCAATATTCTCTTATTTTTGAAGGTCCGTGCCAACAGCGCACCTTATTTTTAAAACAACCCCCCAATTTTCTCTATATTTTCTTATTTTTAAAGGTCCGTGCCACCTCAGCGGCACAACTTATTTTTAAAACAGCCATTTTCCCAATATTATCTTATTTCTTAATAATTATTTTTAACGCATTTTGTCTCTCAAACACCCGTTTACCAAATATTATTTTATTTTTAAAGGTTCGCGCTAGCGGCACACCTTATTTTTAAAACACCCATTTTCCCAACATTCTCTTGTTTTTTTAAAATTATTTCTAACGCCTTTAGTCTCTCAAACACCCATTTACCGAATATTCTCTTATTTTTAAAGGTCCGCGCCAGCGTCGCACATTATTTTTAAAACACTCAATTTCCTAATATTCTCTTATTTTTAAAAGTTCGTGCCAGCGGCACACCTTATTTTTCAAACACTAATGTTTTGATGTTTAAGAGACACCAAATTTTTTCCCCAAACTTATATATTAAAAAAATGTCTCAATTGTTAACATATTGATATATAAAAATTATTTTTTAACCAAAAAAAATCTTACCGAAAAATAGTTTCTAAAAAAATAATTTTTACACTACAAGCATTCTTAGAAAATAGTTTTGAAAAACATTTTTGAAGAAAAAAAAATAGTAAAACAATTAAACACATGGAACAACAAATAAAAAACACTCTCTCCTATCAAGCCACCTCAGCCGGTGTAACAAACCGGTGCATCTTAACCGGTACCACTAGCAGTCCTCGTCCCACCATTAATTGACTCTTCAGCAAAGTAGATGAGAGAGATTTTTGGTGATGAGGATAGACTTTTGAAAACGTCATTCTGGATGTGGTGGTCAATTCCTGACTTTTTTTTTTTTTTTTTTGGAGATTTGAAATTTTTGCCCAAACAAAAAATTCATAAATATTGAAAATTTGATCAAAACTGAGAAATGAAAAAACAAACGGAAAACTGGAAAGTTTTAGAATAATTCAAAAAACAGTTTTAAAAAGTAAAAAAATTTCCAGTTGGGATATACTACAAAATTTTGGAATAGTATAAATTAAGGGAAAAATCAGATTTTAGGGAAAATGGAGTTGGAAAAAAATAAAATTCTTTATAATTTTAATTCAGATTTAATTTGAAAATTCAAAAATTCAGAATTTTTGGATACCGCTGCGTCTACATATGTCGTAGTCATCATTAATTATATCTTATGTTTTTGGATCATTTAACAAATCATGGTGAAAACTTTATTGCCTCAAGATAGGGGTGGCCGTGGGCCGGGCCTGGGCAGGCCCGGTCGGGCTTGAAAAATTAAGTGCTATCCCAAGCCCGCTCGGGCCTAGATCGGGCCTTGTTTTGTTATCCCAAGACCGCCAGATTTGAAAGCTCTTTACCCAGGCCCGCCCGATCGGGCCTTATTATGTTAATTAAAAGATTTTTTTTAAATTAAAATACCTATTTTTTTATTTAAAGACGATTTTTTTTAATTAAAAATCTGTTTTAAACTCCATATATTACAAAGTCCATATATAAAGTTTCCCACTCTACATGAAAAGGCTTGGTATACGTTTTTATATTTATAAAAGTTCCCCCCCCCCCCCACATATATATATATATATTTCGGGCCTCGGGCCGGGCCTCATCGGGCTTAAGAACTCATGCCCAAGCCCGCCCGAAAAAAAATCGGGCCTATAAAATTTTGCCAAGCCCGCTTTGCGGGCCTATTCACCTTACCCAAGCCCTATTTTTTTATTGGGCAGGCTGGGCGGGCTTGGCGGGCCTCGGGCCTATGGCCACCCCTACCTCAAGATGTAGAGGTGAATTTTAGAAACGACATGAAAACGTTATACAAAACGATACGAAATTAATATGATATGTCTTGTAGGGTCTTTTTAGACAAAGTCGTGCCACTCCATATTCGTGTCAAAATTATGAGTCGTATTGTCGTGTCAATTGTGTTTTTATTCGGATTATTATGCGTATTTTTAATTACGCGAGTCCACCTCTTATATACTCTCTTAGCAAAAATTTTAAGGAGAACTTCACCCATATTTCTTTTCTTCTTAGATGAGACATAATTCTTTCAAATTTAGAATAATCGCTTGAAAAAAAAGAGAGAACATCATGGAAAAACTTTGGGTACATTTTTGTCAGCAGGCTAATCAAGTAAATTATGGAATTTCACTAATGTCTCACCATTAATCGTGCTAGCCATCTTCAAAATAAGTTTATAGCACGTGGAAATATCAAAATAATAATTTAGACAAATTAAATTTTGACACTTTTAAAATACAAATA
This sequence comes from Sambucus nigra, assembly GCA_949130495.1. Classification (NCBI taxonomy): domain Eukaryota; kingdom Viridiplantae; phylum Streptophyta; class Magnoliopsida; order Dipsacales; family Adoxaceae; genus Sambucus; species Sambucus nigra. Next base: position 659,858,112 of record OX422212.1, read on the forward strand.
ATTTGAAAGATATATACATAAAAAAAATCATCATTAAAGAAACCCAACCCACCACCATAACAAACCACCACATACACCACCAAGAATTACTAGTGTCCACTATAAGCAGACTAATCGCCGCATATTTTACCACTATATTTGAAGAGCTTTTCTATTCTGATCGAATTTTCAACATAATTTTCATCGACACACTGACGTAGCTACTTTTTATTGGTTGGTTTCTAAGTTTCATTGCCGTAGACCCCAAAAACTAATTAATAAAAAGCAGACATGTGAGTGTGTCCATGAAAATTATGTCAGAAATTCAATCACAATAGAATTTTTGAACTTTGAATGCTTAAATTGGCTTCTCAACCTAAGTTTGAATGCTTTTGGTGAGGTTTTATCATTAGGGTAGTGAAGTAAATATGATTGAACTTTCTCTATGGCCCACCATTAATTGTTTAGCATAACTTTTTGAATATTTTGAAAATGTAGTCATTGCATTATATGGATTTTCAGCGGGCATAAACCAACTACCAATAATTGTGTCTGATATCAAAGTTTCTTATCCTATTGTGAATAATAATTGTACCCATGTATTGTTAACACAGTGCGAGTGTATTGATCAAGGGTGATTTTAGAGAAGAACCAATATATTGTATTTAAACTCATTTCAAATGAAATAAATTCTCAATTTTTTAATTTTAAATTCATTCACTTTTGTAATCAAATAATTTAAGCGACCAAATACGCCCTATATAAATTGTGGTGAAATGAGTTAATATAAGTTTTATTGAATCAACTTAAATTGATTAATTTTCTAATGTGTTCATTCTTGCAATCAAATATTTATAATAAGACAATTAATGAATAGGCCCATTTTAAATGGGATAATTTATAATTTTGTGGACAACCGGATGACCCTAAATGTTTTGGTTTGAGTACTGGGAGGCGACATTTTTGGCATAGTAGTAGTCTAACCTTGAAGCTGAGAAGACGGAGATAGACTTGTCGCATTGGGTCATGCTCATTTTGTTATCGAGTCCATGTAAAAAAACCCATCAATTAATACGCAACCTGTTAGCTTATCCGTTACAAAAAAAATGAATCTTTTGTGATTAATATGCAAAGAATTAAAAATACGTTATTTTGGGCCCGTTTGGTTGCGTAAATTGTTTTATTATAGAATTAGTCAATTTAGAATCAATAAATTGTGGTTGTATTCATATGAAATGAGTTTAGATCCAATAATTTAGATGTATATTCGATAATTTTTGTTTTCGAGAAGTTCAATTTGTTTGTAGTATTTTTAGATTCAATTTTCTTTTTTTTGCCAATTATTTACTTTTTGTATTGTTCGATTATTCGGTATTTTCAATTTCAAAATGCAATAACTAAACTAATACATAAACTATAAAATAATCTACATAGCTTTACACCATTCACATAGAACATCATATAAAATCTATTTTGATTTTTACAACCTAAGGATGGGTCGGGATTTCTCACATAAGAACTGAAAAGAGCTCGTACCACAGATAAAACAAAATGAATAAGCATGTATTCTTAAAATATAAAATCTACTACATCTGCATTGTTTGGACAAAAAATAACGCCCACTTATCCAAGCGGAAAAAAAAGTTAACTTCGAGTTTTTTATGAGAGAGAAAACTCAAGGTTAAGATTAATTTTAATATTAAGATTTATAAAAATTGAGCCTAGTGCATATATATATATAGATAGATAGAAAAAGTAAGACACTCGTATCTTTTCCATTCATTTTCAAACTTCTCATCGAAATGAACTATTTTTCACGCATTTTCTATATTTACAATCAACCACACCTTTGCATTATTTTTAAACCATACTCATAAATATTATTTCTAAAATATTTATAGGTTAGTCGAAGAATAATCACTCGAAGATTTTTTATTAAACGTTTAGTTCACGCTTTTAGATTTGTTCCAAAATTTTCCTCACTACATAAAAGCACTTAAAATAAGGAGACACACAAATCCATTTATCCTCTCCCCCCCCCCCCCCCCCCCCCCAAACCCACTGCCGGAGCTTTAGCAGCCCTCGCTAGAGCTCCAGTAACCATTACTGGAGCTCCGATTTTCGGTGACCCTAATTGGATCTCCAGTAGGGGTTTCCAGAGCTCTAACGAAGGCTATCGGAGCTCCGATAATGGGGTGAATGGGTGAATGATAGTGGGGCGCCGCTAGCGCGAACCTTTAAAAATAAGAGAATACTTGATAAATGGGTGTTTGAGGGACTAAATAGATTTAATTAAAAATTACAAAATATGTATTTATGTTGGGGACTATACATTAATTGACCCAATATCTTATAACCCAAATTGATAAAATTAAACCATGTCTTTTTATTTATCAACATCCAACATAAATTTAGAATTCAAATGCATTTGTAAAAATGTGACTTTCTCTCTCTAGAATTGTTCTCCACCCATTACCCCGCTTAACTGCCATGCTTTCCACTATTTTCAAATTTTAACTGTTTATATCTTGCTGCAACTGCTCTTAACCTCTTAACCTTGTTACCATCCTCCATTCCATGGAGGGCCCTCCGCCTTCTGATTCTAAGACACATGATCATTTTCTGTCCAAAAGCTTTGCATCTATTTTATCTAGTGATTTTTCTTCAACATGCATACATTCTAAACCTCTTACTTCCTACAAGGGTGAACCATCTGTGATCTTTTCTGCAAAAGAAACCTCTTCTCTGGCTAGCCCTTACAAATACTCTCTGATTGGAAGACGTCCTGTTGGTAGGCCATCTATGCAATCCATTCGCAAAGTTTTTCAACAGTTTTCTCTTAATAACTCCTTCCCTGTAGGCCTCCTAGATGATCAACATATTCTAATCAAACTTTTTTGTGAAGAGGATTTTCTCAGAATTTGGTTGAGAGACAAATGGTTCATTTACAAAGCCCCCATGCATATACTGAAATGGACTCCTGATTTCCATCCGCCCTGGTCTAAATCATATACTGATGTGTGCTACGGTTCCAAACTTTTAGGCTAGTTGGGTTATGGATTTTGGTCTGTTTGGGAGTCCAAAAGTTGGGTTTTAGGCCCAACTCGGGATTAGTTAATTGTTAGTGTTTAAGTGGGGGTAAACCACTCCCCCACTATCATTCTAGAAAACCTTAAAAAATGGTTAACAGGAGAGAATAGGAGAAGGGACAAAGGAGAAGAAAAGGGAAAAAAAGCAAAGGAAAATCAAAGGGATTTCAAGGGACTTTCCTCTACGAATCTTTAAGGCAAGAATTCCCTTGCTTAATTTATGTTTTCAATATATTTCTTGATGCATCATAATTTCCCCTTAAATTTCTATGATTTAGGTTTGATAGGAATAATTTGATTATGAATAAATATTCTATGGATGTAGAGGACTGAATTTAATGTAGGATTATTCCTAGAAATTTAAGTATCGTATTCTTGAAATTAAAGTTAGATCCCTTAGGGTTCTTGATGATAATTGGGGACATCTTGATTGTTTAATGTAGAGAATGTTAAATATTGAATTATGGAGTGAAATTTGGACATAAACCTCATTATTGATGTCCCACAATATGAATTAAATACTGGGGGAATTGGGATTGAAATCTGATTTGGAATAGGTATTTGATGTTCATAAATTATGGGAAAATCGGGCATGAGGAATTAATCCGTGTAATTAATGATCCTAATAGGTGTAACTAAGTTGTAGGGACTCAACTATATAACTATGAAGTAGTATAAACATTTGGAAGTGGATTTAGAATGAGATGTAGAAATCCCCTAATGGAATAAAGTAGCAAATATGGGGTTCTTCAACAAATTGAATCGATTCGATTTCATGACGAATCGATTCGGTTTGGCAGCGAATCGATTCATCCCAGAATCGAATCGATTAGGGCCTAGGTAATGGGTGAGTTTGGCGTGGAATTGGGTTATGAGTATTTTTAGGAGTCCAAGCGAGTGGGTGGAACCATGTTTGGGGAAATAAATAATTTATTAAAAATACAAATGCACCCACATTTAATTTGGCAAAATTACGATTAACTAGATGGTTAAGTAATTTTTTAATTGGTCAGAATTAATAATTCAATAGATGGTAAATTATTAATAAATGGGAAATTGTGAATCTTATGTGGAACTTTTCTATGGTAATTACGGAGTAGTTACCTATACATATTATATGAGATAGTAATATGTACTTATGTGTATTTGTGAGGACATACAAATGTTCGTGGACTGTTCAATCGGCTCGGGGGTTCGTGTGTTCTAACCAGGTACCACACGCCGGCACAAGTGGGCTTGGAGATTGTGTATGTCATATAGTACTACGTGGAGGGGCCATCTACGATAGGTAGGTGTTGACGTTGACCCATCTTGTGTCCCCGTTGGGTATGGACCGTGAACATGTATCCTGCGTAGGGACCGCCCCTAATTTATATGTGTTTTGTGATGTCCGTTTAGGATAAGAGATTCCTCTGGACTTGCTGATAAAATACGAACTAGACACCAATGGTAGATGTCCTTGTGTGTTTATTATATAAAAGGATATATATAAATAATTACCCGGATTGTAATGAGATAAATTTAATTGTCTAAGAATGTGGACAATATTTATAATTTTGGTCCTCTAATGCATAATAAATGTTTATGCCTTATATGTGGAGCTTTTGAGATGGAAGAGCATCGGTGGTTACAATTAAATATAGTTGATACACTCAAATATTTAATTATCGGTATATCTGAATTCATAAATTTAACACGATGTCATAATCATTACTTGGGACATTCTGGGATACGAATAATATTACACTTAGATGAGAGGTGAGGTGTTTAAGGCATGCGAGTGTTGAAGGGGGAATAATTTTTTATTAACTGTATTATTACATCTTAAATTAATTAAGTTAATTCTTGCACACCTCGGGCTCTGACCCAAGTTTAAATATTTTTTCCACCAGGTGGCTCTTAGACAGGGATAGCTGGATTGTGCCATAGCAGTCTCGCAGTCTCACATGCTCTTCAGTTTTTAGATCAGCCGATTCTAGCATAGGTGCTTTTCCTGCTGTAGGTGTTTATTTATTTGAAACAATTGGAAGTTCATAAGCCCGATACTTCTTTACTTTATATTGGTTGAGACTTATGTAATACTGGTTGGATTTATTATTTTAACTGTGTTGGTTTGAATTTATTTAATTATTATGAATTTATTCTTAACATTTCAAATTCGGGTTTTTTAAAAATATGTATTCAAATTCAAAATTGTGCTAAGAATGATATTATCTGACAAGCAAGACCTATCTTCGGCGTATCGTGCCTGGCGAACCTTTACGTGAAAAAATAGGGGTTGTTACAGTTATCAAAGGCAAAACAGCTTTTGGGTGGAAGAGTAGCACAAACTTGGCAATAAGCCCTAGATCATAGGTGTAAAAGACAAAAGTGCGTGAAAATCCTTCCCTAGTTACCCGCCTTATGAGGAAATATCCTCTTGTGCTTTCCAACACTATCTAGGTAGGGTAACATCACCGGGGTATAGAAAACAGATCTACGATCGACTGATAAACAGATCTGAAAAAGAATAATCCCATCACCGAGTTGCACACAAATGTAAGGGCTCGATAACCAAAATCTCACCTTAAGGATAATGACCCAGGGGGACACCATAGATGAAATAAGGCATTCGGAACCCTAAATAAGAAGAAACAAGGTAGAAATACATCATTTCCCACAGAGAAGCCAAAATGATGATATGAGAAATCGGACCGGGGTCCTCCTCACATCATGTCAACTGTAAAATAATAACAAGACAAGTAAAAAGGGATAAAACACTTAATATAGAATGGTTCAACTATAAAAATGAGCCTACATCCACTGTGTTACCTTACTCTCGTTATATGCGTGGTATGATACAAATTTATGCCCTTAGAGGTATACATGATAGATAGGGTAAGCTAGTACATGAGATTAGTTAAGCTAGAAATCCTGATGTAGCCTGAGTTGAGCGATGCGGTTGCGGAGGGGAGTGGGGGTGGGGGGAATGATCCCCCAGGTATGATGCCCTTTGGAGAGAGAGAGAGTGAGTTGAGAGTTTTGCAGGTCTTCTCCAAGCTGGAATCCTCTCAATAGTGAGGTGAGCACTTCTATTTATAAAGGTCATAAAGTTGTGTCACGTGCCCGGAGCACGTGACAAGTGGATAAGTGATATGAGCATGGGCTCTTTCTAGAAGCTGGAGGGCTGTCAAGTGACTAACGTTGGAGTAGGTGCCGTGGCCTGTCTGTTCCCAAACAGCAGCAAGTCTGGCCTGTTTGTCCCCAGGCACCAGTAAATTTGAATGGGTGTTGTGGCATGTCTGTGCCTAGGCAGCGACTAACTCTGGCCAAGGCCTTTGGGATGAGGACTAGTAAATATAAAGGGGCCACGGCCTGTCAGTTGCAAGGCAACGACCTGCTGTTATATCACCGCGGCCATAGTGAACATATCGAGCATGTCAATATTGATTTAATTGAAATTATGCGAATTACTGTTTGGATGAAATAGTGGTAATTATCTATAATTTGGCATAATGACTAAACTATCATGTTTAATTATATTGGAGTATTTAATTTAAATATAATACTTCGTAAATGTGATATAATTGTTTTGATTTTTATGGTATGATGGTATATTGCTAATAGTGAAGATAGTCATCACATAAAATCTTGTTATTTTGGCTAACACAAATATGACCCAAAAAACACCATACATAAAATATTTGTTTTACTTATAATTAACATGACATGACACGAACACTCACTCAAATAAATTAGAACACGATCACTTACCCAAATAAATTGCAACACGACTTGAATTTTTTTTACTTAACACAAACATGTCACGACAAGATTTTTTTTAAGCTAACGTGAACACAACGACCCGATTAAAACACAACATGACACGAATTATTTTTTTACATAATATGAATAAGATGCAAAACAACACGATTTGGTGTCACGTCAAGGAGAAAAATGATTCCATGTCACGTCGTGTTAATATTAGGTAAGAAAAAAATATTTTATGTCATGTCATATCTAATTGAGTCGTATTTGGGTTAGGTAAAAAAAATATTTCGTATCTTGTCTTCTTTTAATTGGATTGTGCTAAAGTAAACTAAAAAATATTTGTGCCTTATCGTGTTTAATTGGGTCGTATTCATGTTAGATTAAAAAAATGAGATTTCATGTCTTTTTGCATTTTAGGTGTGTCGTATTTGTGTCGGGTTGAAATAATATCATATGCCATTTTTATTTGGACCGCTTTTGAGTTGGATAAAAAAAAATCATGGGGTATCGTGTTTCAATTGGGTTGCATTCATATTAGAAAGCACTACACCAAAACTGTCGGATTTTCATGGTCATTGATCGCGATAAGTTCAACTTGTCAAGGTTAATGACCCTGACAAGTCTGGGGGTGACAACTTTTGTTGTCACACAGTTGTCATGATCTTTGACCTTGACAAGGTTTGTCATGGTTAAAGACCGTGACAAACTTTTAAAATTGTCACGGTCATTAACCGTGATAAGTTCGTGACAAGTTTCCTTTGTTACGGACTTGTCACGATCAATGTCCGTGACCAATATGGGCAAAATTTAAAAAGAAAACCGCAGGGCAGTTTGACCACTGCTACTGTCCAACAGTATATTTGTACCTGTTATACCAAAATTGTACCTGTTCCAACAACATATATCAAAATAAAATAGAAATAATTCACCAAATCATTCCATATATAATTCAATATCCAAATAAAATTATAATAATACAATTCATATCCAAATGAAAATGTAACAACTTAGAACAATTCAAATATAATGCAAGTGTCCAAATAAAAATAAATACAAATAATGTCACACCATAGTGTCTGGGGTAGTTATCACATGCGTGACGAGCACCTTGACCTCGATGTTTTGAAGGATACGTCAATAAATCGGCGTACCCAGGATGGTATTCGGGTCCCTCAATCCCCTCGCTATCTGCTGGCCATCATATGTGTCGTGTAAAAACATGCTCGGCCAACTGATTATTGACATAGGCCACTGGACGGGAGCCAAGTAGGGGACTGTATCATCAAGCGGTGAGTCTGCGCGAATCGACAATGAAAAAGTGATGTCCACGTCCTCGTCTTCCTCCACGTCCCCCTCCACCACCTTCTACTTCCCCTTGCCCTTTCCACCCAACTGACACTTCATGAATGCGTACAAATCTAGGACTGTCGCCTCCAACCTTGATAGCTTCGCGTCATGCATGTCCACCTGACGAGCCAACCCGGCTTTGCTCGTCTCCATTCCAGTGATCCTAGATTTTCCCACCCGCAAGCTCACCCCTAGTCCTCCCCTTGCGATCAACGCCAAACACTTGGCTGAGTGCGTCCGTGGATAAAGATGCATTATTTGTTTCAATCTGCGACTCATGCACTTCCTTAAGCTTGGCCTGAAATGACAAAAAGCACACGATTAGTTAAATAAGTAAATAAAAATAAATTATAACATAATTCACAAAAATTAAACTGTCGAATTACTTACAATCGTGGCCACGACGCTCGGGGACACCTCCTTATCCTTTCCCTTCTTCGTTCGAATTACCACATAGGCATCGAGCCTATGGCCTACCCCAGGGCCACTCCTCGTCCCCTGAAATAAAATAATGCTGAATTAGTAAGTAACGCAATGTAAAATAATTCAAAATAACATATTTCTATAATTATAGAAAAATAAAAACTTACCGTCCTGTGCTCCACCTCGGCGTAAGACGTTCGGCCGGAGTAGTACACATCCGTCTTTTTTGCTCGGTTTTTCCTCCCCGATTGGTGAGATTCCAATTGTCTCTCCTCGATATCATTGTCAATGAACTTTTACAATTGTGCCAATGCAATCGGCTCCTTCGACGGGACGGACTCACGCATTCTGATAATGGATTTCCAAGTCTTCCCAAAGTATCAGGCCCGCAAATTCTTCTTCCATGTCTTATGTTGCTCCCACAACTACTCCAACACAGAATCTTGGTGTTCAGGGGACATGCTGAATTGTTCCTGTCAAACAAATACAGAACAAAAACAATGTAAGTGTTAGTTGGGAATAAATATAATATAAATATAAATATAAATTGAAATTAAAATTAAAATTGAAATACATTACCTGTAGTGCCGCCTAAATAACTAACTTGAGCTCATTTAGAACCTCCCTCCAACTGTAGTACCCCGGGCCGATAATCGTATTCACCAGCTCGAGGGATCTAATCAATAAGCCTGTCTTATTCTCAACGGCCATTCCCAATTTTCCCCATTTGGGGGAGCCTAGGGGCCGAGGAGCCCTCATCACCTCCGCTACCGCCGAGCCCTGAAGAAGACATCATCATCATCATCATCATCATCATCATCCTTGCCTTAATCCCTGAAGGAGACATTTTCTGTAAAAAATGTTGTTATTAGTACAAATCCAAATGAATTAGAAGAATACAAACACACCTGCACACACACACACATATACAAAGAAAAGAGAGAAAATGATCAAGTACAAATGAATTAAAAGCATTAAACTGATGTCCGCTAATAATAAAACACTAGAATAATAAACCCAATAGACATGGACTTTGAATTAATGCATAAGAATTAAATATAAATATTACATGCATTAAACTAATCAAGTACAAATGAATTAAAAGCATTAAACTATTGTCCGATAATTGGTATACTTATTACAAATCTAAAAATCGTTTCAAATTCGGGTTATCATAAAAAATGGATTGATATTCGGTAGGAGCAACCAAGTCATCCACACTACTGTTTAGACGCTTTGACGCATGTAGGACGATTGACCACGGCTCGTTGTTGCTACACTCTGAGTAAAACACTTGCTTGACCTTTTGAAATGATTTTTAAAGCTCTTTACAACCTCAACTCTTACCTAATCACAATAAAATACAACCTCTTTAAAGCTTACATAGTCCAATTCAAATATATTTCGAATTACACCATAGTAAGTCATTTCAGCTTCATCGAGGTTTTTATATTTTGCGATCGTTCGAAAGAAAGTAAGAGCCTTGTATGAAATGATCGAGTTCTGTACATTTGTACTTTCCTCGTACACCCTTGCATCAGATACGTAACCGTTCAATCGATACTTGTTTTAGTCTTGTGCAATGAACAAGGGTCCAGTGGATTGACGAGCAAGCCTTGATGTCGCATCACCCGTCTTTAAGAGCTGAGAATATAGATAAATTAATTAGGTTAGTTGTAAAGTTTTATTTTAGTATAAATTTATATAACAATCATTTTCATTATAATTACCTCGTGTGACAACCACAACCTAAATTCGTTGTCTGATTCTGCCATTGTTTTCGTCTTTTATTGTTCTCACATGCTTCATATTTTCTGCATAAAATTAATTTGACGAACGTATTACAAAATTGATTATGTATAAAATAATCTAAAATAATTTAAAACTTAAAATAATTTAAACTTATTTTTTTCATTCGATAACGAGCTACTTGTTCATATTGCAAACTCGTTAATTTCACTCGTTTACCCATAACATGACCACCCTCATCGACGAACTCATCAATGTCATCAACGCTGGTCGAGTCAGGCATATATTCCCGAGTATAGATTGATAACTCCACGGTGATGTATTCCCCTGTAATTGATCCTGCAATGTATCGTGTATTCTTGATGTAATCTTTGAAAACTTTCATCAATCTTTCAAACGGATACATCCACCGATATCTAACTGCACTGTAAATAAGTGCCTCGTTCCTTAGATGTACCAACAAGTGAACACTGATATCAAAAAATGATGGGGGAAAGTACTTCTCCAACACACAAATCGCTTCGTTCACCGCCAGTTTTGCGGCGACTATGTGTTTTTGATTGACTAACTTCTCACACAAAAGTAAGAAGCAGATACTAATTTTCATAATAACCGTCCATAAATCCTTGTGCTAGGAGAAACAATGCTTAAATAATAGAGGAACCAATTTCATGATCACATGCCAATTGTGGGACTTACACTTATGTAAATCATGGGTAGCATTATTCACAATCCTTTGTAAGTTGGAAGAAAAATAAGATGGAACTTTCAAATTATATATTGTGTCTAAAAGCACCTTTCGTTCCACACTCGTCAAAGTCAGTGCACAAGAGGGGATTATTGTCCTTCCCCTACTATCTTCTTTCAACCATAGTTGTGGCTTAAGTTTCAACGATTTAAGGTCTTTTCGTGCATTTTCTCCATCCTTCGAATGACTCCTCCTAAGGAATATGCCCATAATATGTTCATCGATGTGATTCATGCAATATTCTTCTTTGCATGAATCACATCCAATACATGGCGCGCTGGGGTATTCTTCTAATAAGGCAAGTCAAATAAAATTAACCTCCTAGACCATGCCTTTCTTGTCTCAGTTTCATTCCCAGTTGGGGTCTTCTTATGCTTGACATTCTTAAATTTAGGATTCTTACCTGGCATATTAGGTCCATATTCAGAAGATTTACTTTCAATTTTTGAACATAAAAGTTTTCTCGGCGGTAGCTTATGTTCAACCCCGCTTGATAAAAAATTGGAACCTTTTTCAAATCTGAAATTATGAGCAGGAGGTCCTCCTATGAAAATGGTATACATTTTTTGAGCTAGCATGGAGACGAGGAGATTCAGTCTCCTCTCCACCAATAGGACATCCAAAATAAACATGTACTACACAAACGAATAATGTCCCATGAAAAATCATGAATTTCACACATCAACATAGCTTTCAGCGTCAACTCTTCTTTTCTAAAAGAGTAAAATTCTTGCACACCCTCTTCCCACAAATCATTTAATTCTTCTACCAAACTAGCCAGGTAGATATCGATGTCATCACTTGGTTCCTTTAGCCCGGGTATCAACAAAGACAGCATCGAAAATTCAGGTCTCATACACTGTGAATGAGGGAGGTTGAGTGGGGCTAGGATCACTAGCCATACACTATGATTGTTACTTAGATTTCCAAATGGATTGAAACCATCTGTTGATATAGCCAAACGAATGTTACACTGTTCTCGAGCAAAATCGGGATACTCATAACTCATCCTCCTCCCAGATGTAGAATCAATAGGATGACGCATGAGATTATCCCCTACTTCTTCCCTAGCATGCCAAGTAATTTCCTCCGCTTTCCATGGTACTGTAAAAAACTTCTTTAATCTAGGTCCAACGAAAAAATATTTTAACACTTTTTGAGGCACTTTTGAGCTTGTGCCTTCCTTGCCAGGAGATTGGACATATCTAGGTTCATCGCAAATTGCACACCGATCGAGATTTTCATACTCCTTTCGATATAGTATGCAGTCATACACACAAGCATGAATTGATTTATACTTCATTCCTAATCCTTTCAAATTGTTCTTCATAACAAGATAGCTATTTGGAAGCGTATTCTCCTGGGTAGCAAGCCCTTCACCCAATTCAAAATTCTTATCACGCTATTGTCAGACAAACCGTATTGGGTCTTCAAACTATGCAAACCAACCATGGCATGTAAAGTTGTTTAATCTTTCTCACAGCCAGAGTATAACGGTTGGGTCTCTTTAAATTTTAAACTTTGGTAGTCATCGTCAAGGTTTATCCTGATATCTTCATGACCACCTGAACCTTGTACATCGTCAGTGACCTCATTCTCTTCCATTTCATGAACATCGTACGCGTCATCAACTAAATCCTCTAACATGTTATGATCTACGTCATCCCTTTCTACATCTATCCTACTTGTTGAAGGTTGTTGTGAAGGTTTCTCGAGGAAAAAAGGAACTTTCAATTCCCCATGAAAACTCCAAAATCGATAATGATCTTGCATACCCCATCTTAACAAAAGTAGTTCAACTGTTTTCCACTCAAACACCTTACCATTCTCACACCTAGCACACAAACATGGAAACTCTTCATCATTATGACATCTCTTTGCCTATTTCACAAATTCATTAACACCTCTGCGAAACACATCCCCCAATCTACTTGTCTCACCCATCTACGCTTTGTATTTAGGATATCCCATCACAGCTACTACAAATAATCACCTAATAAAGGTAAGAAGCGTATATTCATGGATTAGTATAACCAAAACTTAGATTTATTGTATGTTTCATTTAATTATGTCTTATTTATATTCGATTTTCAAATTTCAAATTCAAATTCAATTTATAATATTAATTCCTATTTCCTCCATCTCCTCTAAGGGTGAGTGGTCCTATCCCATTCAAGATCGCATATTTTTGTAATATACTAAACAACTCATGCACATTGTTACAATATGAGAAACGTTTGGCAGCATATCCCCATAATTCTCCAACTATACGACCTAGATTCGCAAGTGTGAGTGTTATTCCAATTTATGAATTGAAATAACACTCACACTTGCCAATCAAGTATGTACCCAGAGAACATTAGGATATGACTGCAAAACTTCCTCCAAAAGTAACAAGTTTAAGCCACTACGAATATTATTATACATAAATTATGTTGTCCCAAACTTTCCAAATGGGACAATTCGAGAGATCTCATTACAAGGGTAATGACTCTTGAACGGGTCTAAGGACTGTTAAATGCGTACGCATAAGAATTAGAAGGCCAGTATCTATGTGCACTATATGTAATTTCAAGTATGATTCATTTAATTATCATAAATGAAACATACTATATATATATGAATTAATACTATATTTTTCGTAACACAAAGTAATTTTAGAAAAAGTTGAAAACTACCCCCCATTTGGACAATAATTGAGTGGTCATGCCACTTCCAAAATTAACCAACCCAACATCAGTCCACTATAATCCAACAACAACATCAACAACAAACCAATAAATGTGAATCCCGTACTCCTTCTAATTCATCTACTCAATTAATTCATTTCATAACGTCTTATAAATATATCATCATTAAAGCTATACAATTAAAGTTACAATTAAAGCTATATTTTAGTAATCAATTTGTCCGTTTCAACTGTCACGGTGTAATATTAATGTTTAACAACTTAATTCTGAATTCCAAAACAATAACATCTAACCCATAATATGCACAATTACTAAAAATTCTAAACATCAATTCAAACTAACTACTTACTAATTTAAAACCAACAATTAAAGTCATAATTAAATTAACAATAATAATTATAAGTCCCAATTCCAATTCCTATTATGAGAATTCCGTGAGAAAAATCTGAAATTTAACTTTAGGCCTCTTAAAGATGGGGAGAATCATCATCTACACATTTACGTATGAAATCAAGGGTTAATTACTTATCATTGTGTATTAGCCAACAATATCTGGGTATTTATACTTAAGGGTATAACATATATTTGGGTATTTACACATTTACGTATGTAACACTAATTGTTCCATTACCCACATACACGCACACTACACACACACGCCCTGCCCCCACCCCTACTGCCCACACACACGCACAATACACACACACTACCCCCCTCCACCCCCCACATGCACATACACCTGCACCCACTGCCCCTGCTCCCCGACTGTCCACCCACCCTCCTTCACCCCCCACACATGCACACACACACAGAGCACACACACATGCAACACACAGACCCACATACACATGCACACATACAAACATATTCATATACCCACAAAGGAGAGAGAGAGAGAGAGAGAGAGAGAGAGAGAAACAGACATGAAAGTAGAGAGATAGAGAGAGAAAGAGGGAGAAAGAAAACAGTGGGAAAAAAAGAGGGAAGGGTTTATTTTATTGAGAAAGTTGTCACGAACCTGCCAAAGTCTTTGACCATGACAACTTTCTAACATTGTCACGGTCATTGACTGGTGTCACAGACTTATCACGAACAATGACCATAATAATACCTTGTCACGGTCAATGAACGTGACAAAAAATGGGTGTTTTTTGGTAACGGTCATTGACCTTGACAAGGGTGTCTGGCAGAAGGGTGGAAATTTAGCCTTTTTCGTGTTTAAGGCATGCGAGTGTTGAAGGGGGAATAATTATTTTATATCAACTGTATTTTTGCATCTTAAATTAATTAAGTTAATTCTTGAACACCTCGGGCTCTGACCCAAATTTAAATATTTTTCCCACCAGGTGCTCCTAGACAGGAATAACTGGATTGTGCCATATCAGTCTCGCAGTCTCACTTGCTCTTCAGTGTTCAGATCAGCCGATTCTAGCATAGGTGCTTTTCCTGCTGTAGTTGTTTATTTATTTGAAACAATTGTAAGGGCATAAGCCCGATACTTCTTTACTTTATGTTGGTTGGGACTTCTGTTATACTGGTTGGATTTATTATTTAAATTGTACTAGTTTGAATTTATTTCATTATTATGGATTTATTCTTAACATTTTGAATGCGAGCTTTTAGAAAATATTTATTTATATTTACAATTGTGCTAAGAATGGTATTAATTGACAAGCAAGCCCTATCTTCTGCGTATCGTGCCTGACCAGCCTTTACGTGAGAAAATAGGGGTTATTAGAGTTACCAAGGGAAAAACATCTTCTTGGTGCGAGAGTAGCACTAACTTGGTAGTAAGCCCTAGATCATAGGTGTAAAAGACATAAATGAGTGAAAATCCTTCCCTAGTTACCCGCCTTACGAGGAAAAATCCTCTTATGCTTTTCAACACTATCTAGGTAGGGTAACATCACCGGGGTATAGAAAACAGATCTACAATCATAAAAAAGAAGACTGATAAACAGATCTGAAAAAGAGAATAATCCCCTTACCGAGTTGTACACAAATGTAAAGGCTCGATAACCAAAATCTCACCAAAAGTGACCCCCCATAGATGAAATAAGGCATTCAGAACCCTAAATAAGAAGAAACAAGGTAGAAATACCTCGTTTCCCACAGATGACGCCAAAATGATGATACGAGAAATCGGATCGGGGTCCTCCTCACATCATGTCAACTATAAAATAATAATAAGACAAGTAAAAAGGGATAAAACACATAATATAGAGTGATTCGGCTATAAAAATGAGCCTACATCCATTGTGTTACCCTACTCTCATTATATGCGTGGTATGATACAAATTTATGGCCTTAGAGGCATACATGATAGATAGGGTAAGCGAGTACATGAGATTAGCTAAGCTAACAATCCTCATGTAGCCTGAGTTGAGCGATGCAGCTGCGGAGGGGGGGGTGAGCCCCCAGGTATGATGTCCTCTAGAGAGAGAGAGTGAGTTGAGAGTTTTGCAGGGCTTCGCCAAGCTGGAATCCCGTCAATAGTGCGGTGAACACTTCTATTTATAAAGGTCATAAAGGTGTGTCACGTGCCCGGAGCACGTGACAAGCGGATAGATGATATGAGCATGGGCTCTTTCTAGAAGCTGGAGGGCTGTCAAGTGACCAAAGTCGGAGTAGGTGTCGTGGCCTGTCTAATCCTAGACAGCAACAAGTCTGGCCTATCTGTCCCCAGGCAGCAACAAGTCTGTATGGGTGTTGTGGCCTGTCTGTGCCTAGGCAGCGACTAACTCTGGCCAAGGCCTTTGGGATGAGGACTGGTAAATATAGAAGGGCCGCAACCTGTTGCAAGGTAACGACCTGTTGTTAACTCTCCGTAACCATAGTGAACATATTGAGCATATCAATATTGATTTAATTGGATTATTGTTCAGATGAAATAGTGGTAATTATCTATAATTTGGCATAATGATTAAACGAGTATGTTTAATTGTATTGGAGTATTTAATTTAAATATAGTACTTCGTAAATGTGATATAAGTGTTATGATTTTTATGGTATGATAGTATATTGCTAATAGTGAAGATAGTCACCACATAAAATCTTGTTATTTTAGTTAACACAAATATGACCCAAATGAAACACGAGACATAAAATTTTTGCTTTAATTATAATTAACACGACATGACACGAACACTAACTCAAATAAATTAGAACACGGTCATTTACCCAAATAAATCGCGACACGACTTGTATTTTTTTACTTAATACAAACATGTCACGACAAGAAATCTTTTTTTTAACTAACATGAACACGACGACCTGATTAAAACACGACATGACACGAATTATTTTTTTTATATAATATGAAGAGGACCCAAAACAACACAATTTGGTGTCACGTCAGGGAAAAAAAAGGATTCCATGTCATGTCGTGTTAATATTAGCTAAGAAAAAAAGATTTTATGTCATGTCATCTAATTGAGTGTTATTCAGGTTAGGTAAATAAAATATTTCGTATCTTGTCTTATTTTAATTGGATTGTGCTCAGGTAAACTAAAAAAAAGTTGTGCCTTATCGTGCTTAATTGGGCCGTGTTCATGTTAGATTAAAAAATGAGAGTTCATGTCTTTTTGCATTTTAGTTGTGTCGGGTTAAAATAATATCACATGTCATTTTTATTTGGACTATTTTTTAGTTGGATAAAAAAGAATCATGGGGTATCCTGTTTCAATTGGGTTGCATTCATTAGAAAGAAAAATGATGTCGTGCCAATTTTATGTTGGAATTAGTTAGTGTTATGTTAAAACAAATCGTATTGTGTCGTGTTTTATTTAGGCCGTGTTTTTGTTACTTAAAAAACAAGATTAGTTGTTGTATCATAATTTAATTGGGTTGTGTTTGTGTTAGGTAAATACGATATCATGTCGTGTCGCATTTTATTTTTATTTGGCTCTTGTTCTTGTTAGTTAATAAATCTAAATATTTAATCTCACGTCCTGTTTTAATTTATTCATGTCAAGAAAAACAATTTCATGTCATGTCGGATTTTTTTTGTTTGTGTTCTTATACAATATATACTAATGTAAGGATATATATATATATATAACGTATAAACTTATAATGTACAAATATACTAATGCAAACTTATATGGGTTAATTACACCTAGACCCCCCGAACTTTGACCCCCCTTACACTTCTCCATCCCAACTTTATTTTTTTTACTAACTTAACCCTCCAAAATTTAAAAATGGCTATAAGTAATCCTCTATCGTCCAACTCCATTTATTTTCACGGTAAGCGATAGGCATGTGAGTGGCACATGATTTATGGTAAGTGCATTTTCTTCAAAACATACTTTTTTGAATAAAGTCTTAAAATAACATGAAAAACATTTAAAAGTTAAGAAAATACTAAAAGATATTTTAAGATATAAAAAATCCTTGGATTTTTTTTATAAATATTTGGGAAATACGAATATATATTTAATTTTTTGAAAATTACAAAAAAATATTTAAAATCTGCAAAATTTAAATAAATAATTCAGAAAATATATTGAAAATAATTACTGAAAAATAAAAAAACAAAAAAGACATTTAAAAATATGGAAATCTGTTAACAATTACGAATACATATTTAAAAATTATGAAATTTATTTATTCAAAAAAATAGAAATAATAAAAAAAAATATTTAAAAGAACTTGAAAATACAATAAACTAATAAAAAAATTTACAAAAAATGATTTCAATCAATACCAAATTATTTTTCAGCACATAAAAAATGGTTTTCAGCAACTAAAAAGTGTTTTTTAGCAACATAAAAAAAATTCAAGAATAATGAAAGAATATTTTTTTTAAAAAAATCTAAAGAATAAAGAAAAAATAAAGAGTAAAGAAATGACTAAAAACTAAAGAATAAGATTTAAAAAATCTTCAAATTCTAGAAAAAACTAAAAAAACTACTTTAAAAATCTAGAAAATCCTAAAAAATGATTTCCAGTAAAAATGATTTTTTTAGAAATAGAAATTTATTTTGAACAGTAAGAAAATTATTTCCAGCTATTAAAAAATGGATTCGAACAATAAAAATTTATCTCCATCAAATAAAAACTGGTTTCCAGCAATAAAATATTATTTCCAACAAATAAAAATGGCTTCCAGTAATTGAAAGATGATTTCGAGCAATGAAAAGATGATTTCCAGCAATAATAAATATTTCCCAGAAAAAATAAAAGTAATTTCTTTACACTGATTTTTCAACAACCAAACAAGCCCAAAACGATGTGCTGGCAATTGCATAACACTAAATATATTTATACAAACAATTTATAATATTTAAAAAAAAACTAGAAAACCAGATACAAAAGTGCATATAAAGAATATTTGATCACAATAAAATGAAAATTTAATCAAATGTCACTTGAGAACCCAATTGTGGGATAAGGACCTGGAAGAAGGTGAAAAAAATCAATTAACGTTTGCATAAAGAAAAGCAAAATGGAATTACAAGAAAAAACCCAATACCCAAAATTGAAAAACGACCTACATTCATTTCATTCCAATAACTTTCCCACCAAACAAATGGGCTAAAACGATGTGATGGCAATTTATAACAGATAACACTAACCAAATGTGTGTGTGTGTTCGTGTGTGCGAGGGAAGAGAGACATGGAGAGAAATGAAGTTGAAAGAGAGATTAGAGAGACAAATGTGATATTTTAGGGTTCGTAATTAAAATATTAAAAGACCAAATTACCCTTCATAAATGGCGCAAGAGAGGCACGTGTCTTTTTTTCCGTCCAAATATTTAACGGCGTCAGCATTTTTGAGGTTACTTGTACTCGTTTTTAAAGTTCAGGAGGTTAACTCTAGAAATCTACAGTTCGGGTGGTGAAATGACAAAACAGTAAAGTACAGGGCATTGAAATATAATTAACCCAAATTATATTGAAATAGATGTGTCTTGACTAGGGCCGGCCCAAGGGGTAGGCCAATGAGGCAACCGCCTTGGGCCCCCGAATCTGAAATAAAAATAGAGTAATGCTACATACCCCAAATAACTCCCCCAAATCTCCCCCCAAATGACTTGGCTTTGTGCCCTGGCGGGACCCGCACCACTTGGCAATAGATGACATGCAAGTGGTAGAATGACGTGGCGTCCACATAGGATTTGGGGGAGATTTTGGACTCAAAGCATTTTTCATAAAAATATAGGCCTCAAATATTGTATAGGTGTGTACAGTGGCGGACCCAGGATTTTAGCGACGGGTGGGCGAAAAATAAAATAATATTTAATTAAATGAAATAATATTAAAAAAAAATTCACAATTTATAGAACCTGCGTATTATCGAGAATACCATATATAAATAGTCAAACTATCTCGCATCCTCCACGTGTCTTTTTAAAATATTTCAACATTTTGCCCTATATTTCATAAATAACAACAAACTAATTTAACAATGTTTTTACAATAAACTAGTTCTTTTTCAATAAACTAATTTTTACAACACACTACTTTTTTTCAATGTTTTAACATAAACTAACAATGTTTTGACAATAAACTAATTTCAACAATCTAATTTTTAACAATCTAACAATAAACTAGTTTTTTCAACGTAACAATCGTTACCATCAATTTCAACAATCTAATAACAATCTAATGTCAAAAATTAGTTTTTTCAATAAACTAATTCTTACAACAAACTAATTTTTTTCCAATGTTTTCACAATAAACTAATAATGTTTTTACAATCAACTAATAATGTTCTTACAATAAACTATATTTTTTCAATATTTTTACAGTAAATTAATGATGCCAATAACTCAACTCAAGTCAAGAATGTCAAGGAAATAAAAACTTCAACATTCAATAAAAAATTACCTGTTGTTAGGAGAAGAAAGAGGGATGGCGCCGGCAGAGTAGCTGGAGTAGTGGCGGACCAGCTGCTGGAGAGGGAGTTGAGGCTGAGATCCAGAGGAGGCAGGGGCGGAGCCGCGGAGGAGTAGCGAGCGGGCGGAGGAGCGGGCGGAGGAGACGCAGCGTTGCTGCGCCGGCGCTAGCCTAGAGAGGAGAAAAGAAGAGGACAGGGTAATAAGAAAGAGGGACGACTGCTGTTAGGGTAAAAGAAAAAAGCCGTGTGTTGTTTCTGTATGTGTAGGAATAAGGATTTTGGTTTTTTTCATTTCTGCCCCCAAAACAATACACCTTCTATTGTTAAATATTATACATAGGTCCAAAAAATAAAAATAAAAACCTATACTCGGGAAAAAAATTCCGAAAAACCCGAGTGGGCGGCCGCCCACCTTCGGGACCACCTAGGTCCGCCCCTGGGTGTGTATTATATAAGTTTCTAAAAATAGGCCCAAGCCCAAAAGATGAATTTAAAATTCACCCACCAACAACTAACCCTTCATCTCCACTTGCTCATTCATTACACTCATTTAAGAACTGATGAAAAAAATGGCTTCCACCCCACCCAAGATCAACTTTTCAAATTCCATCCAAGTTCCAACCATTTAAACTCTCTTTCATTATCTCTAAAAAATCAACCCTCTTTTAAATCCTTACAATACTCACAAGTTTCAACTCAAAAATATTCGAGAGGTTCGTATTTTTTTTATTCACCCTCTCTCATTATCTCATGTTAATTTTTTAGATTGAAATCTTCATTGTTGTTAAATATAAATGTTGTTTTTTATTAATTTATTGAACATTTGTAAAATGATGTTAATTTTTTTGTTAAGTTATTCTTGTTCATATTTTTTTTAAATAAAGAAATACAAATGTCGTTTTTTTTACTAATATGTTAAACCCTTTTATTATTTTTTTAAAGGTTGTTATTTTACTAATCTAAGGTTTAAAGTATATATAAAGTTATCTCTTCTTGTTGTCATTTTTTACATATTCTTGTTGTCATTTTCTTAAGTTCTTGTTGCCATTTTTTTTATTAATCTGTCATTTTTTAAATTATAATTATTGTTGTTAATCTTTGGATTTAAATGCTGTTTTTTATATTTTTGAATTTAAATGTTGTTCTTGTTGTCATTTTTTTTAAATATTTTAAGCACTTAGATTAGTACAAACAACATTTATATTTAAATACTTAAATGATGTAGTTTAAAAGTGAATAGAAAGTTATATGTTCTTGTTATCATTTTTTTGTTACTCTGTCATTTTTTTTAATTATAGTTCTTAGTGCTAATTTTTTTTGTTAAGTTCTTGTTATTAATCTTGTTGCTCCTTTTAATCTGCTATTAATTTTTTTATTCTAATGATGTTCATTTCTTATGTGTTTCTTCATCATTTTTTTTAGCAAAGAAGGGCTTTCAAAGTTGCTTTACAAATTCAGCAAAACAGGTTCCAATGTTCCTTTATTTTTTCTGGTCGAAATTTTTTAGATTGATTGTTGGGTTGTTGTGTATTCTATTTTGTTCGTTTCTTGTTAGCTTGTAAAAATACATATACTTTTCAGGAAAAAAATATTATATAAAAGGGCACATTTTACAAGTTCGCCTTGAGCCCTCAAATCTTCTGGGCCGGCCTTGATTTTGACCCTATAGCCCTTAAACTATTTATTTATTTTTTGATAAACAAAAAGGTCAATGAAGAGAATCACTTTAGCCGTCTTTTTTACCAAAGGGCTGAGTTGGTTACAATTAATTAGTTTTGGGACTCAATTGGCTAAATTTAGTTCAGGGATTAAAATAAAACTAGTTACATAGTTTAGGGGCATGGCATGGGTTAGTTTGAGGGCATGGCTTGGGTTAAAAAATTCTTATCTTCACTGTCGTATGTTTGGCATTAGCTTTGTATCCTATTGCACTTTCTGCATTTTATATTAAATCTTGTTACAAAATAAGATTTTTGCAATATCTGCAGCAAATTAACGGTGCAACTTAGAAGATATTTTTCTAATTATTATTTTTCATCAAGTTAAGTTATAAATTCTAATACATGTTTTTGAATAATTTGCAAGTTTTAAATGAATATTGTTTTCCAGGGAAAGCTCGAGAGTGGGTTGATTTACTGTTACTTGATGTTATTAGGTTCAATATAATTATTTTTATTACGTATTGAACTTGAAATTTATTTAAACTTAATTATTAGTACGATTTTTCTACTCAAATATATTAAAAAATTATATAATATTGAATTTCTTGCATTAGGGGCGCAATTTCATGTTTCACATAGGTATTGAGACAGAAATTGTTTTCTGAGATAATTAATGTTATTTTGTTATTTTGTTAGTTGTTATGAAGTTCTATATAATTATTGTTATTATGTATCGAAGTTGAAATTTATTTATACTTAATTATTAGTACATTTTGTCTACTCAAATATATTAAAAAAATTATATAATAGTGAATTTCTTGCATTAGGGCCCAATTTCATGTTTGACCTAAGTCTTAAGACAGACTTTTTGGGACCAAGTCTTTCTATATAATTATTTTCATTACGTATTGAAGTTGAAGTTTATTCATACTTAATTACTAGTACAAGTTGTCCACTCAAATATACTAAAAGAATTATATAAGATTGTTTGACCTAGGTATCCCAACTTAATATTTTAAAGATAATCACATGTGCCTTCTCTACTTCGTTGACCTTTTGGCCTATTTATTGAAGCTCCGTTATTGAATGATAATTATAAACTGTTGGAAATTATGCATGCAAATACAGAAATGGAACTCTTTATATATCTCAAAAATGTCAACTTCAATACAACAATGTAATTTCTGAATAGTCACTATAAAACTTCAAGGCGTGATGTCACTTTCCTAAATACAGTATTTGCCCCACACGAAGAATTTCGGTATACAAACGGGAATCAGCAAATCCGTACTCAAGATACAATGAAGCAATTGCACTGTCTGCAACTTGTATATTTGAAGACAACCCTTGGATGTAGCAGCGAAGAACAGTCAATCAAGTTCTTATTCTGTTTATGTGCACAAAACAGAATAAGAGAATTTGTATCTCCTGAAAATTGTAAGAGAGTAATAGCAGGGTCTGGAAATCTGAAACTGGTTTTTGTTATCAATGTAATTCCGTTTTTAGGCAACCTTTATTTATAGATAATGAAAGGCTTTGTCTTCAAGAGTCATGACTGTTGAATTAAGTCAGTTCCGAACAGGTATGACGGTTAATTACCAACAGTCTTAAGTCCTTTCCGAACAGGTATAATAATACCGAATCGGTTTTGCACGGGTCAACCAAAAAGTGACCGCGCCCGAGCTACCGCGATCCGACCCGGACGAATCCCGGCAACCCGCTACCACTGCGGACACGCGGCATGTGAAGTGCAAAGTGCGCCACTAGCGCCTCTACAGCCCACTGCCCCGCACCCGCACGCGCGCGCGTGCGCGTGTGCGTACGGTGCTTCGCACCGTATTGAGGTCTCTTGAATAGCCTCTTAAATGCTAGATGAATTAACTCTTCATCTTCCATTTGTACTTATTAAGTGTACAAATTCTTAACATTTTTCCAATGTGGGACTCAAAGGTTGCCCACCCCTTTTATAGCTTAGTGGTGACACTTAGCTTTGTACATTTTCCAATGTGGGACACTATCCCCTTTTATATTTGGGTTAGCTTCCCACCTCTTCCTCACACTTCCAATGTGGGACAAGCTCTTAAGGCTTTTACACCCAAAAAACTCTTACTCTCTTATTTTAAAAATCTCCAACATTCCTCCACCATTTTCAAAATAAGTTTTGTAAATCTTTGATTGTCTGTAAGACTGTGTATAAGCATTGGTGTCTCATGACTTGAACCAATACCCTGTGAAGGTTCGTCAAGGTTAACCATGAAAGTATAGTAGACTTGTCTTTGAACTATCAATCTATATTGATTATCCGGATTTGTCTTCACACACAAATATTTTAGTCACTGATTATCCATATAAGCCGACACATGAATTAGGCCTTGTGTCTGTACCTTGATTTCATGAGTGCTTTAGAGTCAAGCCCAATACTCATAGGAAGCGGCACCACTTCCACACTCATATAGGTAGATTATCATAGGTGTCCATGTAACTTAAAACACCATAAATCTATTAAGGTTAAACCCATCCTCTTTCATTATTCATTACATGTTCTAAGCACTTATCCTTGGGATGTTAAATTTCATAGTGCTTACAATCACGTCGTATGATGTACTTTAATCATTGAACTTGAGACTTGAATATATCAAGTTTCAAGTTGAGTTTCCATCAAGAGTTATTATCATTAATGGGCTTTAGTCCCATCCCTATTGATGTCTTAGACACCAGTCCTCTTGCAAGACCTTTTGTAAAAGGATCAGCTAAATTTTGACTTGATTTTACATAATCCACTGTGATTACACTATCTGTAATCATTTGTCTGACATAACTATGTCTCAGGCCAATATGTCTAGATTTTCCATTGTACACTTTACTATAAGCTCTGGAAAGTGTAGACTCACTATCACAATGTATAGATATTGGAGGCATTGGTTTTGGCCAAACTGGAATTTCAATCAATGAATTCCTTAACCATTCTGCCTCTTTACTATATGCAACTAATGCTACAAACTCAGCTGCCATAGTAGAGTCAGCTATACAAGTTTGTTTCTTTGATCCCCAAGAAACAGCTCCTCCACCAAGTGTGAAAATCCATCCACTTGTTGAGGAATGATCCTCCCGCTCAGTTATCCAACTGGCATCAGAAAACCCTTCTAATACTGAAGGATATCCACTATAGTATATACCATAGTCCATAGTTCCTTTCAAATATTTTAATATTCTATTGACAGCATGCCAATGCAATAAACTTGGATTACTAGTATATCTGCTTAATTTACCAACAGCATAAGCAATATCAGGTCGAGTACATGTCATGGCATACATTAAACTACCAATTACTCGTGCATATTCCAATTGTGAAATAGCTCTACCATTATTAGGGATCATCTTTAGCTGTGGTTCAAAAGGTGTACTAACAGGTGTGCAATCAAACTGATTAAATTTCTTTAAAATTTTCTCAACATAATGAGATTGAGTGAGAATTATATTTTTATCTTTCCTTATTATTCTCATTCCTAATATGACATCAGCTACACCCATATCTTTCATATCAAATTTAGAAGACAAAAAACTCTTAGTATTATTAATGCTTTCTAAATCAGTACCAAGAATTAACATGTCATCTACATATAAACAAATGATCACACCTTTAACATTAGCAAATTTACTATAAACACACTTATCAGATTCATGAATTTTAAAACCATAAGAAATAATGACTTTATCAAATTTTTCATGCCATTGTTTAGGTGCTTGTTTTAGGCCATATAAGGACTTAATAAGTTTACATACTTTGTTTTCTTGTCCAGGCATAACAAACCCTTCAGGTTGTTCCATGTAAATTTCTTCTTCTAAGTCACCATTTAAAAAAGCAGTTTTCACATCCATTTGATGAATCTCAAAATTATATATAGATGCTAATGCAATTAAAATTCTAATAGTGGCGGTTCTAGCAACAGGTGCATAGGTATCAAAATAATCAATTCCTTCTTTTTGTGTAAAACCTTTAGCAACCAATCTAGCCTTGAATTTATCAATTGTTCCATCTATTTTCATTTTCTTTTTAAAAATCCATCTACACTTAATGGGTTTAGATCCTGGAGGTAAGTATACTAATTTCCAAGTTTTATTTCCCAAAATTGAATCCATTTCATCATTTATAGCTTCTTTCCAAAATGCTGAATCTACAGACTTAATTGCCTCATTATAAGTTTGTGGGTCTGTTTCAACGCTAAGAGTCAAAGCATATTGATTACAAGATGTGTTTCTAGTTCCTTCAACAAGATAGACTACAAAGTCGGGACCAAAGCTTTTTTCTTTCCTAGGTCTTTTACTTTTTCTAATCTCTTCTTGTTCTACTAGTGGATTTTTAGGTAACTGTGAAGGAGTGCTTACTTCTTTTTCATTATTAATTCTAGGAATAGAAGAAAACCTTTGTTCATAAAAAATTGCATCTCTCGATTCAATTATTGTATTTACCTCAACAGAATCATTAGGTTCACTAACCAAAAATCTATAGGCTTTACTATGTTGTGCATAACCTATAAAAATACACTCAACACCTTTGCTTCCTAATTTCTTTCTCTTAGTTTCAGGTAGTCTTACAATAGCTCTACAACCCCAAACTTTAAGATAACCTAAATTAGGTTTTCTATTCTTCCATAATTCCTAAGGAGTTTTCTTATTATCTTTAACAGGTATTCTATTCAGAATATGACATGCAGTTAAAAGTGCTTCTCCCCAAAAACCTTTACTTAAACCAGAATAAGAAAGCATAGCATTAACCATTTCAGTTAGTGTCCTATTTTTTCTTTCTGCTACTCCATTTTGTTGTGGTGTATAAGGTGCAGTAACTTCATGTATAATTCCCATATCTTCACAAAATTGAGGAAAGTGATATTCACCACCTCTATAGGATCTAAGACATTTTATTTTAGAATCACATTGATTTTCAACTTCATTTTTATATGTCTTAAATCTATTAAGCACATCATCCTTAGAGTTTAAAAGATATACGTAACAATATTTTGAAAAGTCATCAATAAATGTAGCAAAATATTTACTACCACCTCTAGTAGGCGTTCCATGCAAATCACAAACATCACTATGTACTAATTGCAACAAAGATGTAGTTTTTTCTATTTTTGGAAAAGGCAATCTTGTTATTTTAGTTTGCATGCATATTTTAAACTTTTCATTCATATCATTCTCATATTTAGGAATTAAATTTAAATTAACCATGAAATGCATTTTCTTTGTATTAACATGTCCTAAACGACTATGCCATAATGAAAGACAATCAACGATATAAGTAAAAGAATCCTTTTCATTGATATTGAGCTTAAACATGCCCTCATACAAATATCCTTTGCCTACAAAGGTACCATTCTTTGTCAGAATAAATTTGTCTGACTCAAATACAAGCTTAAAGCCAAATTTGTTAAGAAGACTTCCAGAAACTAAATTTTTCCTAACATCAGGAACATGAAAAACATTGGTGAGGCTAAGGATTTTCGCGGAAGTGAATTCGAGATCCACTGTCCCTTTGCCTTTAACCGCAGCTGTAGATGAATTTCCCATATAGAGAACATCTCCTTCCACTGTTTCATAGGCAGAGAACAAATTCTTGTCCTTACAAACATGCCTTGTGGCACCAGAATCAACCCACCAAGAGTTGTCTTCTCCAAGCATATTAGCCTCGGATATCATAGCAGCAAATTTTTGCTTTGTGTCTGATGTCCCTCCTTTTTCCTTTAGTTTCTTGAACTCACGACAATCCTTCTTGAAGTGACCTGGTTTGTTGCAATGAAAATAATTTCCTTTATTCTTTTTATTTGCTTTAGAATTATTTGAAAAATTCTTCCGCTTGTTATTTTTTCCATGATTGCCATATTTTTACTCCTTTCCTTCCTCCACCACATGGACCTTAGAAACAGAATTTTATTGTTCCTCTTTACCATCTAGAATTCGAGACTCTTGTTCAATTCTTAAATGAGTCTCTAATTCTTCAAGTGAAAGATCCTCCTTTTTGTGTTTGAGTTCTTTCTTATAGTCTTTCCAAGAAGGAGGAAGTTTTTCAATTATGGCAGCAACAATTACATTATCATCCATATTTAATTTTTCAGTTTGCAATGATTTATGATGCGTTGGATGTCATGAAATTGTTCTAGCACAGGCCTATTATCATGCATTTTAAAGCTTAGAAACTGACCGATAAGGAACTTCTTACTTGTAGCGTCTTCCGTTAGATATTTGGTCTCCAATGTTTCCCATAAAGTTTTTGCTGTCCCAACATTTTGGTACAAGTCGAACAAATTATCAGCAAGTGCATTGAGAATGTGACCACGACACAAATAATCATCGGTCTCCCATTTTGTGCGTTGCCTAGTCTGTTCCACGGTTTCATCTTCATCTTCATTTGGTTTCGGTTGTGACAAGACATATACATTCTTCAATGTTGTTAGAAGAAAATGAACCTTTTTCTGCCAACGCAGAAAATTACCACCATCAAAACGGTCCAACTTGACAAAGCTTTCTGTTATTTGTCGAAGTGATTTGGAAGAGTCGGCCATTTCCAAAAAATACTGTATTTAGATTGTTGGAAATTATGAATGCAAATACGGAAATGGAACTCTTTATATATCTCAAAAATGTCAACTTCAATACAACAATGTAATTTCTGAATAGTCACTATAAAACTTCAAGGCGTGATGTCACTTTCCTAAATACAGTATTTGCCCCACACGAAGAATTTCGGTATACAAACGAGAATCAGCAAATCCGTACTCAAGATACAATGAAGCAATTGCACTGTCTGCAACTTGTATATTTGAAGACAACCCTTGGATGTAGCAGCGAAGAACAGTCAATCAAGTTCTTATTCTGTTTATGTGCACAAAACAAAATAAGAGAATTTGTATCTCCTGAAAATTGTAAGAGAGTAATAGCAGGGTCTGGAAATCTGAAACTGGTTTTTGTTATCAATGTAATTCCGTTTTTAGGCAGCCTTTATTTATAGATAATGAAAGGCTTTGTCTTCAAGAGTCATGACTGTTGAATTAAGTCAGTTCCGAACAGGTATGACTCGGACGAATCCCGACAACCCGCTACCACTGCGGACACGCGGCATGCAAAATGCAAAGTGCGCCACTAGCGCCTCTACAGCCCACTGCCCCGCACCCGCGTGTGCGTGTGCGTACGGTGCTTTGCACCGTATTGAGGTCTCTTGAATAGCCTCTTAAATGCTAGATGAATTAACTCTTCATCTTCCATTTGTACTTATTAAGTGTACAAATTCTTAACATTTTTCCCATGTGGGACTCAAAGGTTGCCCACCCCTTTTATAGCTTAGTGGTGACACTTAGCTTTGTACATTTTCCAATGTGGGACACTATCCCCTTTTATATTTGGGTTAGCTTCCCACCTCTTCCTCACACTTCCAATGTGGGACAAGCTCTTAAGGCTTTTACACCCAAAAAACTCTTACTCTCTTATTTTAAAAATCTCCAACATTCCTCCACCATTTTCAAAATAAGTTTTGTAAATCTTTGATTGTCTGTAAGACTGTGTATAACCATTGGTGTCTCACGACTTGAACCAATACCCTGTGAAGGTTCGTCAAGGTTAACCATGAAAGTATAGTAGACTTGTCTTTGAACTATCAATCTATATTGATTATCCGGATTTGTCTTCACACACAAATATTTTAGTCACTGATTATCCATATAAGCCGACACATGAATTAGGCCTTGTGTCTGTACCTTGATTTCATGAGTGCTTTAGAGTCAAGCCCAATACTCATAGGAAGCGGCACCACTTCCACACTCATATAGGTAGATTATCATAGGTGTCCATGTAACTTAAAACACCATAAATCTATTAAGGTTAAACCCATCCTCTTTCATTATTCATTACATGTTCTAAGCACTTATCCTTGGGATGTTAAATTTCATAGTGCTTACAATCACGTCGTATGATGTACTTTAATCATTGAACTTGAGACTTGAATATATCAAGTTTCAAGTTGAGTTTCCATCAAGAGTGATTATCATTAATGGGCTTTAGTCCCACCCCTATTGATGTCTTAGACACCAGTCCTCTTGAAAGACCTTTTGTAAAAGGATCAGCTAAATTTTGACTTGATTTTACATAATCCACTGTGATTACACTATCTGTAATCATTTGTCTGACATAACTATGTCTCAGGCCAATATGTCTAGATTTTCCATTGTACACTTTACTATAAGCTCTGGAAAGTGTAGACTCACTATCACAATGTATAGATATTGGAGGCATTGGTTTTGGCCAAACTAGAATTTCAATCAATGAATTCCTTAACCATTCTGCCTCTTTACTAGTTGCAGCTAATGCTACAAACTCAGCTGCCATAGTAGAGTCAGCTATACAAGTTTGTTTCTTTGATCCCCAAGAAACAGCTCCTCCACCAAGTGTGAAAATCCATCCACTTGTTGAGGAATGATCCTCCTGCTCAGTTATCCAACTGGCATCAGAAAACCCTTCTAATACTGAAGGATATCCACTATAGTATATACCATAGTCCATAGTTCCTTTCAAATATTTTAATATTCTATTGACAGCATGCCAATGCAATAAACTTGGATTACTAGTATATCTACTTAATTTACCAACAGCATAAGCAATATCAGGTCGAGTACATGTCATGGCATACATTAAACTACCAATTACTCGTGCATATTCCAATTGTGAAATAGCTCTACCATTATTAGGGATCATCTTTAGCTGTGGTTCAAAAGGTGTACTAACAGGTGTGCAATCAAACTGATTAAATTTCTTTAAAATTTTCTCAACATAATGAGATTGAGTGAGAATTATATTTTTATCTTTCCTTATTATTCTCATTCCTAATATGACATCAGCTACACCCATTTCTTTCATATCAAATTTAGAAGACAAAAAACTCTTAGTATTATTAATGCTTTCTAAATCAGTACCAAGAATTAACATGTCATCTACATATAAACAAATGATCACACCTTTACCATTAGCAAATTTACTATAAACACACTTATCAGATTCATGAATTTTAAAACCATAAGAAATAATGACTTTATCAAATTTTTCATGCCATTGTTTAGGTGCTTGTTTTAGGCCATATAAGGACTTAATAAGTTTACATACTTTGTTTTCTTGTCCAGGCATAACAAACCCTTCAGGTTGTTCCATGTAAATTTCTTCTTCTAAGTCACCATTTAAAAAGGCAGTTTTCACATCCATTTGATGAATCTCAAAATTATATATAGATGCTAATGCAATTAAAATTCTAATAGTGGCTGTTCTAGCAACAGGTGCATAGGTATCAAAATAATCAATTCCTTCTTTTTGTGTAAAACCTTTAGCAACCAATCTAGCCTTGAATTTATCAATTGTTCCATCTATTTTCATTTTCTTTTTAAAAATCCATCTACACTTAATGGGTTTAGATCCTGGAGGTAAGTCTACTAATTTCCAAGTTTTATTTCCCAAAATTGAATCCATTTCATCATTTATAGCTTCTTTCCAAAATGCTGAATCTACAGACTTAATTGCCTCATTATAAGTTTGTGGGTCTGTTTCAATGCTAAGAGTCAAAGCATATTGATTACAAGATGTGTTTCTAGTTCCTTCAACAAGATAGACTACAAAGTCGGGACCAAAGCTTTTTTCTTTCCTAGGTCTTTTACTTTTTCTAATCTCTTCTTGTTCTACTAGTGGAGTTTCAGGTAACTGTGAAGGAGTGCTTACTTCTTTTTCATTATTAATTCTAGGAATAGAAGAAAACCTTTGTTCATAAAAAATTGCATCTCTCGATTCAATTATTGTATTTACCTCAACAGAATCATTAGGTTCACTAACCAAAAATCTATAGGCTTTACTATGTTGTGCATAACCTATGAAAATACACTCAACACCTTTGCTTCCTAATTTCTTTCTCTTAGTTTCAGGTAGTCTTACAATAGCTCTACAACCCCAAACTTTAAGATAACCTAAATTAGGTTTTCTATTCTTCCATAATTCGTAAGGAGTTTTCTTATCATCTTTAACAGGTATTCTATTCAGAATATGACATGCAGTTAAAAGTGCTTCTCCCCAAAAACCTTTACTTAAACCAGAATAAGAAAGCATAGCATTAACCATTTCAGTCAGTGTCCTATTTTCTCTTTCTGCTACTCCATTTTGTTGTGGTGTATAAGGTGCAGTAACTTCATGTATAATTCCCATATCTTCACAAAATTGAGGAAAGTGATATTCACCACCTCTATCGGATCTAAGACATTTTATTTTAGAATCACATTGATTTTCAACTTCATTTTTATATGTCTTAAATATATTAAGCACATCATCCTTAGAGTTTAAAAGATATACGTAACAATATTTTGAAAAGTCATCAATAAATGTAGCAAAATATTTACTACCACCTCTAGTAGGCATTCCATGCAAATCACAAACATCACTATGTACTAATTGCAACAAAGATGTAGTTTTTGCTATTTTTGGAAAAGGCAATCTTGTTATTTTAGTTTGCATGCATATTTTAAACTTTTCATTCATATCATTCTCATATTTAGGAATTAAATTTAAATTAACCATGAAATGCATTTTCTTTGTATTAACATGTCCTAAACGACTATGCCATAATGAAAGACAATCAACGATATAAGCAGAAGAATCCTTTTCATTGATATTGAGCTTAAACATGCCCTCATACAAATATCCTTTGCCTACAAAGGTACCATTCTTCGTCAGAATAAATTTGTCTGACTCAAATACAAGCTTAAAGCCAAATTTGTTAAGAAGACTTCCAGAAACTAAATTTTTCCTAACATCAGGAACATGAAAAACATTGGTGAAGCTAAGGATTTTCCCGGAAGTGAATTCGAGATCCACTGTCCCTTTGCCTTTAACCGCAGCTGTAGATGAATTTCCCATATAGAGAACATCTCCTTCCACTGTTTCATAGGCAGAGAACAAATTCTTGTCCTTACAAACATGCCTTGTTGCACCAGAATCAACCCACCAAGAGTTGTCTTCTCCAAGCATATTAGCCTCGGATATCATAGCAGCAAATTTTTGCTTTGTGTCTGATGTCCCTCCTTTTTCCTTTAGTTTCTTGAACTCACGACAATCCTTCTTGAAGTGACCTGGTTTGTTGCAATGAAAACAATTTCCTTTCTTCTTTTTATTTGCTTTAGAATTATTTGAAAAATTCTTCCGCTTGTTATTTTTTCCATGATTGCCATATTTTTACTCCTTTCCTTCCTCCACCACATGGACCTTAGAAACAGAATTTTCTTGTTCCTCTTTACCATCTAGAATTCGAGACTCTTGTTCAATTCTTAAATGAGTCTCTAATTCTTCAAGTGAAAGATCCTCCTTTTTGTGTTTGAGTTCTTTCTTATAGTCTTTCCAAGAAGGAGGAAGTTTTTCAATTATGGCAGCAACAATTACATTATCATCCATATTTAATTTTTTCAGTTTGCAATGATTTATGATGCGTTGGATGTCATGAAATTGTTCTAGCACAGGCCTATTATCATGCATTTTAAAGCTTAGAAACTGACCGATAAGGAACTTCTTACTTGTAGCGTCTTCCGCTAGATATTTAGTCTCCAATGTTTCCCATAAAGTTTTTATTGTCCCAACATTTTGGTACAAGTCGAACAAATTATCAGCAAGTGCATTGAGAATGTGACCACGACACAAATAATCATCGGTGTCCCATTTTGTGCGTTGCCTAGTCTATTCCACCGTTTCATCTTCATCTTCATTTGGTTTCGGTTGTGACAAGACATATACATTCTTCAATGTTGTTAGAAGAAAATGAACCTTTTTCTGCCAACGCAGAAAATTACCACCATCAAAACGGTCCAACTTGACAAAGCTTTCTGTTATTTGTCGAAGTGATTTGGAAGAGTCGGCCATTTCCAAAAAATACTGTATTTAGATTGTTGGAAATTATGAATGCAAATACAGAAATGGAACTCTTTATATATCTCAAAAATGTCAACTTCAATACAACAATGTAATTTCTGAATAGTCACTATAAAACTTCAAGGCGTGATGTCACTTTCCTAAATACAGTATTTGCCCCACACGAAGAATTTCGGTATACAAACGGGAATCAGCAAATCCGTACTCAAGATACAATGAAGCAATTGCACTGTCTGCAACTTGTATATTTGAAGACAGCCCTTGGATGTAGCAGCGAAGAACAGTCAATCAAGTTCTTATTCTGTTTATGTGCACAAAACAGAATAAGAGAATTTGTATCTCTTGAAAATTGTAAGAGAGTAATAGCAGGGTTTGGAAATCTGAAACTGGTTTTTGTTATCAATGTAATTCCGTTTTTAGACAGCCTTTATTTATAGATAATGAAAGGCTTTGTCTTCAAGAGTCATGACTGTTGAATTAAGTCAGTTCCGAACAGGTATGACTGTTAATTACCAACAGTCTTAAGTCCTTTCCGAACAAGTATAATAATACCGAATCGGTTTTGCACGGGTCAACCAAAAAGTGACCGCGCCCGAGCTACCGCGATCCGAGCCAGACGAATCCCGACAACCCGCTACCACTGCGGACACGCGAAGTGCAAAGTGCGCCACTAGCGCCTCTACAGCCCACTGCCCCCCACCCGCACGCGCGCGCGCGCGTGTGCGTACACGTGTGCGTACGCGTGTGCGTACGGTGCTTCGCACCGTATTGAGGTCTCTTGAATAGCCTCTTAAATGCTAGATGAATTAACTCTTCATCTTCCATTTGTACTTATTAAGTGTACAAATTCTTAACATTTTTCCAATGTGGGACTCAAAGGTTGCCCACCCCTTTTATAGCTTAGTGATGACACTTAGCTTTGTACATTTTCCAATGTGGGACACTATCCCCTTTTATATTTGGGTTATCTTCCCACCTCTTCCTCACACTTCCAATGTGGGACAAGCTCTTAAGGCTTTTACACCCAAAAAACTCTTACTCTCTTATTTTAAAAATCTCCAACATAAACTATATTGGCATTTTTCTTATTTGTTTTATAATGTGTTTTCCTTTTATGTCTTAGACTATCCAAAAGACTAAGCATCATGGGGCGTCCATCTCCCAATCGTGGGAAATATCTTACTGTGCTTAGTATTGATGGAGGAGGGCTACGAGGGATCATTCCTGGGAGAATCCTTGCAGAACTGGAGTTACATCTTCAAGTAAGGTTTCACAATACTTGTCCGAATTTAAAAGTGTACATTTTTGTTTTGTGGTCTGCGTATATAGAAACTGTGATTAAACTGCTAATACATTATGCGCTATGAAGCATGAAAACGGATATGAATATTGTGTCCAATACGGCACGAACACGCTAACACAACAATCCTACAAAAAAAAAAGGACATGACGCGACGACATATAAATATATATAATTTTGATACACACACAGCCACACACACACACACATCTCTCTCTCTCTCTCTTTCTCTCTCTCTCTCTCTCTCTCTCTCTCTCTACACACACACACACACACACACACACACACACATACACACACACATATACATACTAGCAAATACCCGTGCCGAGGGCACAGCGATAAATTTTTGCCCGTAATAAAACTCAATCCATAATTATCCGCCTTTTAAAAAAAACGAAAACAAAAATTACTAAAAAACTATTTTTTTTTTAAATTTTAAAAAATAATTTAATAACATGTATTTAAAAAATAATAGTATAATAGTATATTAGTAGTATTTAATATGTATGATATTTTATCCTTTAGCATGATATTTCATCCACCCATGGAAGGCATGAAATATCATGCATAAAAAGTTGAAAATATCATACGTGTATTTTTGGCATCAACATCACCTATCTTATATATAATATATATATATATATATATATATATATATATATATATATTAAAATTAATATGGTCCAGTATTTCGTAATGATAGTTAAATCCTAAATTAAAAATATGCATTTAAATTAAGCGAGATAATTATTTCATTCTTTTAACTTTTTTTATTATTATTCATATACCTTTACACAATTTAATTTTACAAGATGACATTAGAATTTCGTAGTATTCTTTAATTTTGGCAACCCGTCGTGTCCGGACCGTGTTCGTGAAGTGTCCGCCTTTTTTTTAATTGCCAAACAAGTCAGACAAGCCACGCGAAGTGTCCGAGGAGTGTCGTACGAGTGTTGGAGTGTGCAGAGTATCCGGCACGAGTACGTTACCTTCAGAGTAGTTTTCGTGCTTCTAAGATTAAGGGTAATTTTTTTAGGGACACTTTAGATGAAACAATGTCGTGATTAATTTATTGGTTAAGTCAAAACCTCGTTATGTTATCTAAATTGTGTCCTTGTATAGTTACTCTTTCACCGATGAAAAAATTATTTCTCACTAATCTTTTGACTGAATGTTGATACCTTTAATTGAAAAAACTTTAATTGATTACTTATACCTTTAACTCAAAAATCCTCAGTCTATTAAAAGGGAATTTTGAGCTAAATTAGCATTCATTTATATAGAGTAAATTAGCTACATGTCCTAAGTTTACTCATGAGATAATTTAGCTAACATAATGAGGCATAATATACATACAAATGTTAGAAGAGTATTTTTGTCCAAAATAATACAGGGGGTATGTTAAAATATGAATTAGAGTGAGTTTTTTAATAAAGATAAGTAATGATATTAGAATGTAGTGGGTTATGTGTAATTTTCATCTTTCAGGGGAAAAAGTAAAAATATGCTATTATTGTAGAGGGTTAAGTGTAAAAAAACCTTACTTTTAGCGATTTTGAGTGAAACTTGGCCAACATATCAGAATTTACTTAACTCATAAAAACCAGCCATTTGCATAAAGAATATTCAGAACATTCGGTTGGCATATAATCACTGTTACCATAACATATATATATATGTATGTGTGTGTGTGTGTGTGTGTGCGTGTGTGTACATATTTAGCGTAAGGATAAATTTCACATCGAATCAAATTGAATGTATATCGACTTTATTCCGTTTGGACAAAACTGTTTCAGTCATAGGTTAGGATTTGAGTCAGTTTTTCCTTCAAGCCTATGATGCACAATAAAGACCGTAGTTGTTAAGTAAATTGACGATCATATCATTCTGATACCCGTGTCTTCAATGTCTATGGGATTTCAAGAGGTATGAATGCATCCCTCAATACGTTTTGGATGTTTTGTTGTTAAATGTTTATAGACCCTATTTTTCTAAAAATGTTTTTAGTAAAACATTTTTTTAGTTTTTGAAGTCGTGCGAATGAATTTCTCCATTCGTTTAAACGAATTCACTTGTTTTGTTCGAACGAGTTTGCTACTTTGTTCAAACTAGTTTGGGCATTTCACTCAAATGAGATTCAAGCGATCTTCGATAAAAAATTATCCTCTTGGCATAAAGATCTGGTTCAAAACTCGTTCGATATCCGTTCAAACGAGATTGCTATAATCGTTCAAATGAGGTTGTATTTTTCATTCAAACGATTCGTATCGAGTTGAGCGCTGCCATTTGTTTATTCAGGTTGTATTTTTAATTCAAACGAGACTTCAGTTGCTCTGGCTAATGTAGAACAGAAAAAAGGGGAATGTTAACGCATTCGGGAAAAAAATTGTTAATCTATATTAATAGACTTGTTAAAGAACCAAACCATAGAGTACTTAGTGCCGGTGGCATAGAGAGATATGTTTTAAATCTCGCATTGAAGAACCTTCTTATCTTATTTTAATACATAATGATAATACATATATGATCGGATGCGCCGGGGGGTGGGGGTGGGGGGTGGGGGGGGGGGTGTATTATCACAAACAACCAGCAAAAAATAAAAATTAATTGACTAGATACTTGGAATCTCTCTCAAATGGGAAGATCGAAAAGGGGGTGAGGGTATTTTCCCAATTTCTTATTTTGAATGATTATCCTGTCCCATCCCTGCTTGTTGTAGCCTACAAATATCATAATTTACAAGTCAATACATTAATTTACATATGTTGATGGGGGTTGATTGTGTTGGTCTATAGTCACCTTGGTGCGTTTTGGCATGGTTGATAGACAAGGCTCTTATTTCTTCTTATCTGATGGATGCACCCAATGTCCTTGAAATATAATAGAGAATAATCCATCTTTATAAAGGTTATACAGTCCTTTATTAAGTGAAGAATATTAATAGGATTTAGTTTTTGAATAAGGAAGAGGGATACTTGGAATCGGGTGTCCTTCATCCATATCTAGGCATCGGCCTACTCTATTATACGTTGCCAAATCATTGTTGTTCTCTTTTGAATGGCATAGGCTTATCTACATAGATAGACTTGGTGAATTATTTTTTCCCTTGTTTATATCAGTATTTTGTACATCATGCTTTTAATATATGTTGATTTGAGTTTAGTTTAGTAGTTGGTGTTTTCCTTGTCTTTGGTTTGAGTTATTTTTGCAGTCTTAGAGATTTATGTGGAACTTGAATTGATATGGATGAAAAGAATGGCTCGACGTTTAATTTCAAAGGAGTAAATTTTATTTTATGTGTGGTTACAACTGAAGAGTTTAGAATTATCATGACTTGAAGTAGTGTGAAGGATGCTTCAGATACTTTGGGATCCATACACAAGGCATTGACAGTGTTAAGGTATTGAAGTTGCAGAATTTGATGGTTAAGTTTGAAATGATTGATATGTAAAAACATTGGTCCTTTGGTGATTTCTATACTAAGTTGTTGGATATTGTAAACTCACTGTTTAACTTAGGTAAGCCCATCTACTAATCTATAATTAAAGTTATTATTGTAGACAAAATGGTTTATGAAAAGTTATGTCCGTTCATGAAAGGTCATGACTATTCATGAACAGGTGTGTCTATTTAGAAAGGGTGTCTTCTTTCTATAAATAGTACACCCCTTCAATTTAAAATATCTTAATTTTGAGAGTCTATTCTTTGTCAATTTTATTTCCCATCTTGAGTCAATCCATGAGAGAATACACCATATAACTTGAATTCATTGGAACTTTATATATTGAAGTATCGCTTATATAAAGATGAAAATATCATTTATCCTAGGAGATAGACGTTCATAAAACCTTAGACATCGATGAGGGGACGAATATGCCTTAAGGAAATTGTGTGAAACACAAGGCTCAACATCTATTTCCTTCATATGGTCTGTAAGTTTTGATGTGACAATTTTATTATTATTTGAATTTTCATTCATGTGAATTTGTTTCATATTTGATTTTCCAAAAACTCAAAAGAACATTAAGGTTTTGTAACAATCTTCGGACATACAAAGAGAGTACGAGTGAGATATAATTGTATCATGATAAGTAGCTTTTAACTTTGAACTTGCCCTCGTTTGAATCTATTGAATTTACTTGGCTAGACTCTGGACGTGATGTCTTGAACGGTCGACCCTTTGTGTAAACCGAGACAATGAAAACCATGTAACTATTTTTCTACATAGTTTGGTTCTCAACTTTTTGTTCTTTTTGGTCCTAAACACCATGGTTCTGTGAGTGCTTAGAGAATTGTAGCCTTTCTAATTATCTTTGAAGCGTTCACCTCATACTCACATAGGTGATCTTTATTAAAAGTATCCTGGAAATACCCCAATACGACTGTCAAGCAATCCAAGCTATAGATTTCATTTAAAAGCATAACTTACCCTAATTACTACGACATATGTGCACTGTCTCATCATAGGAATGAAAAGTGGGAGATATCTCCTCAGTGTTGCGTGAATCAATCACAATTTTGTTGTTCCTTTGAACCTAGAGTTTGGGATCTCCAGTCAACTAGGTTGGGTTGCCATCATGATGACCATTCCCCCTGCCGAAATTTT
This sequence comes from Sambucus nigra, assembly GCA_949130495.1. Lineage (NCBI taxonomy): Eukaryota > Viridiplantae > Streptophyta > Magnoliopsida > Dipsacales > Adoxaceae > Sambucus > Sambucus nigra. The sequence continues at coordinate 659,898,241 of OX422212.1, forward strand.
CTTACTCCCTCATCAACAAATCCACATTTTCTCTTCATTAGGTCTAATGATATCATAGTAACAGAGAACACTTTATATAAGGTATTATGTCAACAACATAATAAGTTGTGACTTACCATCTTATTCTACACCTTTTTCAGTTAATAATTAACATCATAAGAGGGGTATTAAAACGATTAACTAAGAATATCCTCTTTTAGAAAAAAAAGTGAAGCCATTTTTCTTCTTTCTTAAACTAAGAATATCCTGTTTTAAAAAAAAGTGAAGCATTTTGCTTCTTTGTTGTAATATATACAAATTTCACAATAGAGTTAGTACACAAGCTTATTAAGAGGATTTCCAAATATTAGCATCTCCAATTGTACTATCAGATCCACTCGGTGCTACAAGCCTCAAGAAACAAAATTAAGTCCCTAGGGATGATCTAACCCCTTTTAAATATCATTTAATTATGTAAAATTCGGAGTTCCCAAATGGGCCAAAATTAAATCCCCTAAAAAGGTCTCTACTCATGGTGGGTTTGACCCGAAACTCTACCCAAGGTCCTACCCAACCCATAGGCCCATTTTTAAACACTTAAGATGCATATTAAGTCATTTAATCACATTTAAAAGTCTATAAACACTTTATACATTTATTTGTATGCTCCATTATTATCATATACGTATATCCACAATACAACTTAATTACATTAACGAGTCATCAATTTATTCCTGACTATCTCCGCTATTTAAAATATACCATTATACCATAAAATCATAACACTTGTATCACATTTACGAAATTTTATATTTCAGTTAAATATTCCAATATAGTTAAACGTATTCGTTTAATCATTATACTAAATTAAAGAAAAATACCATTATTTCATCCGAATAATAATTCCCAAAATTTCAATTATATCAATATAACTTCAATTTAATACTCATAAAAATATATGGTATTACAATACATAAGTGTGACCTCGTCTAGATAAGACTCAGTCCGACCTCATGACCACATCCGAGAGCCAATCAGAATCATCTACAAATGGACTCACAGCACGGAGGCCCATGTAAATCAGTCATAGCCTCTGAGACCTAATCAGTAGAACAATTGCAATCGTACGCGAAGGTCAACTCTACGCTCACAAGTGCTCTTATGTCTTGGCTTTAACACACGTCGAGTTTAGGCGACACTGATAGGCTCAGACCTACATACAATCCCCTGGCGAGTTCTGTAGTCACGACTTCTCCATGTGTCAGATTCATAAGGCACCGGCAGGCAGAGACCTTAATGTATCCCCCTGGCGGGGTACCACTACCTTAGTGTTATTCCTCTTGTAGATTACTACCAAGCCTCGGCTTTGCTGAGACCTACGCAACCGACTTCAGTACGTCACATAGAACATGTGATTTATCTGTCACCAAGCCACGTGGATCAAGCCGTTACAGAAGATCAACAACCCACGTGAGGGAATATTTCACCATCATGATGTACATGTGCGCTAGACAATTTTCTCTCTCCTATTGGTGCATCGACGTCATGAATGCCTGGTGCATGCTTGGGGGTGGCATTGTGCACCCCAACCACTATAAAATCTAACTTAATCTTCCTTGCAAAGTATCGAACAATTCACAACCCTACTGAAACTATGCTCAATTGTAACCTAGAGAAAGAAAGCTCGAGTGTATGTAACAATGGCCATGAGTTCCTTATAGAAATACAAAACACTCTTATCTTGCATAGTAGAGTAGGCTAAGGCCGAACCACTTATATGCTTGTGTCTTTTATCTCTCTCATCCCCTTCTCTATACATATATATTAATGTAGTTTTCTCCATTATAAACATAGCTATACCTTGAGCTGCACATATAATATTGGTGCTGATTTCTAGGATCATATATATATATATAGTTTTGAGATTTCGACATTGCTGTAATCCAAAAGTACATTGTTTGGTCACTAAGATCCTGAACATCAACAGGTCGAAAATAATCTTAAGAGTACATTACATTTCATATACACTAATCAACACAATTATGTGAACAATAAATTTTTTTATATAAGAGAGTGTTATTGGAGTTCTCTTTGAAGTTTTAAGTAAAAACATATTCCTTTCGTTTCAAATTAAGAGTTTACTATTCCCTTTTGGGTTGTTCCAAATTAATAGTTCACTTTCCTTTTTTGAACATAATCAATGAAAAAAATTCCATAATAGTGAACATGTATTGATATTGACCATTGATTAATGATATCCTTAATCTATACAGATAAAGAATATCAAGGTTCTAAAAAACGCGGGGCGTGATCGAGGCGTGGAGGCCAAGCCTTAAGCCTTAGAAGCCTAGGCGGGCCTTGGCGTAAAAAGGCGTCAAAAGGCGTTTAGTCCTTCTTAATATATTTTAATATTTTTTAACCATAACAAGGCTATTAAAAAACTAAAATTGTACATATCATAAAAATTTGTCTGAATATTTGCCAATTAAAGTACTATTTGATTATTTTGGAAAAGATAATGGTCTAGTTTGTAAAAAAAAAAATTAAAAGGCGATATCATTTCACTAAAGCATTGTTGTTTTTAGAAAAAAGTGCGCCTTAAGGGTTTTACCAAGAAGAAGGCGTGAAAAACTTAAGGCGGGGCATTTCTCCCAAGCCTCAAGCTTAGGCGTGCCTAAGCGAAGCCTAGGCGGGTTTTTTAGAAAAGTGAAGAACATAGACGCTTAATTTGGGACGAAAGGAGTATTAGCTAACGAGTGAAACCAAGTTATTCATATATTTCAAGAGATTGATTATAGTATGGTGGTGTAAGTGCAAGATAACAATCCCGAAGCAAGGATAGCAGATTACTTTGACGTGATTGATGGAACAAGCACACGAGGTCTCTTAGTAGCCATGCTAACTTCACTAAATGAAAATAATCAACCTCTATATCGAGCTAGTGAACTTGTTGAGTTTTACAAGAATTAGTGCCCTAAAATTTTCCCTCGCAAAAGGTGAGAATCCCTACTACTAGTATTATAATGGTAACTTTTTATGTTTATATGCATTAATAGACGCTTTGATTTGTGATATATCATTTCACTAGCATTCAATTTGCAATATGAGAGGTCATTTTATATCTTTGAAAGAACTATAAATAAATATTTAAATAACTCATAAAATAAAAATGTATGAAGTATCAAATTTAGTATCAATCCTTATTTTATTCAAATCCATTGTTAATTTGTAAAGCTATCTCGCCATCGAAGAATGTATATGTATAAAAAAAAACATATGGTACAATTAAGTATTGTATTAGTTTTTGTAACATAAGTTATTATACTTTTAACTAAAAATTTTGACCTTTAAATTATATTTCAATGCCTTTTATATTACGAATGTAATAAGGAGTGAATAAAAAACATGTAGACTTTCCAATGAAGGAAGAAGTGTACAACAAAAATGGACGCAAAATCTTGTTGTGCATATTCATGCTTTAACAGAACAAATGTGAGATTTTTATTCAAAGAATTCTAATATAAGGTAGACAAATACATTTGGTTTTGAAGCCAGATAAAATAAAAATTATTGAATTGACCAAATTCAATTAATGAATTAACAACCAAAATAGTTTCATTTCGATGACCCAAGCAAAAACCTACAAATATTAGTCGAACTTTTGTTAAAATCAAAATTGAATAAAATATATGTAAAACCAAGACCCATAAAAGGGATTTTGTAATGTTCAATGAAGAGGAAGTTTTAAGGTAAAATTTGAATTTAAATTAAGAATTCAACTTCGAGAGGAGAAGGATGATGGACTTTTAAGTTAAATATAAAAAATACATTGGAAGTAAGTATTGCTGGAAAAAGAAAGTAATTAAAGTGAAAAATGAAATAACTGAACTGAGACACCCCGACTAATTAAATACCGGGTAGTTACTCATTTATTAAATTAATACAAAATGCCAAGTTGGTTCAGTTCATAGCATCACTGCCGAAAACATTTTAACATTTACTAACCACCTAATATTTAAGAAATGAGATGTCAATTTTAATTAAATCCGATTAACGTACAATAAGTGAAATATGAAATGCTAAAACATTCACCACAATATAGTCTCAATAGAATAACCATCCAATACTAAAGAGTCTGGAGGAATACTCCTCACAACAAATCCCAATACTGAAATAAATGAAAAACAAAGTCTGCATCACTAAATTAATTACATCCACAAATTTTGAAATAACTGAATAGGTACAATATCTCTAAAAGGAATGGGCGACATGCCCAACAGATGATAAAATTGATAATGGAGTCAAGATCCGAAATGGAGGCGTCTACTATCAAGGTCCTGTAACTTCCACAACAGCTACAGCACATCACCTGAATAGAATTCCCATGCATGGTGTCCTTGTGGCTGGGCACCTAAAAGTTTTTTACAAGAAAATATATTTCAAAGCAAACGGGTCAGAGCCGGATTGTGGAAAAAAGTTTAAAATATAGAAAGTGATTTAATGACATTAAAACAATGAATGCAAAGTACATGTTAGGACGTGCTCTCACATGAGATGCTCACCTCTCGACTATTTGTGCACTCCTAACGTACTCGTACCCATTCTAGTTGCTCCCCTAACTATCTAGTCCAACACTTAAATCTAATATCTCTATGTAAATTCAAATTTACATCCCAACATTTTCTATTAAAATAGAGTATTGTACCTAATTACACAGTTTTAACCACTTTAGCACTTCAATTGATTATAGATCTTACCATTTCCTATACAAATCGTTGTTATAATTTACACTCACAATTATTCACGTCAATTCATTTCAATTAACAGTATATTATTCTCACCATAAATATACAATACTAGCACCCCGAGGCTAAGCTGCGGTGCACCCGTACTCTGCTATCCAATCCCGGTACATCACGTACATAAGGACCACGCATTCCGAATCTCTCAGGAATCATTCTCAATAACATCAATCACAAACAATGGAGGTGAACATAGTTCACATCACATGGGTCACGCACATACCTACGCTCACATGATCAGCAGACTTATTAACTTCTCAATAAGCCCTTATCTGACCTATGTCCTCGAGGTACCAATCTAAATCCCCCCCGTAGGCACACAAAGATTAGATGGCCCTAAACGAACGCCAACCTCCCATGATAGCAAGTACAGTAGGTATGTCATACACAGATAATTATATATACTAAGAATTCTTGCATCTTAGATATTTCCATATTTTTATTAGTGGTATACTTCTCGTTCTTATACCAACTTTTAGTGTTATACAAATCACATGTCCTCGGTTTATATGCATATAAATTATCAATTAACCTCACTTCGTGATTGGTCACTCGCGTCCTAATCCACAAATGTTATCCGGTTTAAACCACTATTCTAGATTTTTACTCCTCAATATACTCCAAATCTCCCAACTATACCTACTAGTTAATAAGGGAAAGTTATCTCTCCATATAAACAAGGCTGCAGAATACTAGAAATCAAATCAGGCCAAAAAGGCCATTCTGTCAACTCGTTAGAAGTCTCGTTCGAACGAGGTAGTTCGAACGAGTTCGTTCGAACGAAGGGCTTCGAACGAAGTACCAACTCGTTAGAATCCATACTGTCACCTCGTTAGATGTTCGTTCGAACGAGGTCGTTCGAACGACCTGGGTAGGTCTTCTAACGAGATGGCAGTTTCGATCCCGAAACTCCCTACTTCGTTTTTCTCAATTTTTCTCTTCTCCAAACTCATCCTAAGATCATCCCAATAGTGTTTTAAGGTTCTTAAACATCATTAAACCTTCTTAGGTCGTATCTTAACCTATTTATGGGATCCAATCTTCCTAAACAACACATAATTATCATAAATCCCCAAAATTTACCCCCAAACCCTATGAATATGAACCCAGAATTTAATGTCTTCAATTTCCATTTATAAATCCGTTTTTACACCATAAAAATTTGTATATTGTATAGGACAATCAGCCAATATCATTTTACCTGCAAATCCCTATATATATCATGAGTTTCTATCTCCAATTTCATGAGTTTTTCATCAAACATCCAATATAATGCAATTATTTCAATTCTAAGCATGGAAGAAACATTCGCTTGAAATTAACATAATTAAACCACTTGGCTTATGATTTGACTCGATGTTGAAGAATTGAAGGTTGGCTTTCTTCTTCCTTTCTACAGAATTTCTCCCAAGAATGGTGATGGCTTGATTTTTTTTTTGGTTCTTGTAAGTTCTCTCAAACTTCCTCAAAACTCCCGCAGCCCTCTCTTTTGACTTATGCTGGTAATGGCCTTAGTGGCCCTATTAAAATGATAAATCTCAACTCTAATTTTCGTGGATTTTAATTCCCTAAATTTCTAAATTACTAAAATGCCCTTTTAAGTTGCCGGGATGGCCCAAAAATGCCCCGGGACCCAAACTAAACCGACGGCTAGTGTTTTCTGACTATTTCGACCCTTACGGACTCGTTGGCGCACTCAAAATGACCATTCAGTTGATGAAAATAAAGTTTACTGTTTAATTTAAATAATTACATTTCTGACGCGACTGACACGCGCGTCCCAACTAAATTTCCCCAAATTGTCGCATTTCAGTCTCGCGATAATTTTAATATTTTCAATATTCATATATTGCCATATATACACAACATAATCCAATACCAACTCACATCTCGTTAGTATTTATATCCGAATTAGTTTTCAATTAATTCACATTTAATTTAATTATTCCCTTAAATAAATATGGATAAAAATACGGGGTGTTACATACTCTCCCCTAATAACAGAATTTTGTCTCGAAATTTTGAATTAAAAAGTACCTTGTACAAACAACTCTGGATAACGTTCCCGCATTTCATCCTCGCGCTCCCGTGTGGACTCCTCGGCATTATGATGCCGCCACTGAACACGTGCTAACGGTACTATCTTCGACCTCAGTTTCCGCTCGCTTAGGTTTAAAATAGCAATCGGCCCCTCCTCGTAGGAACTATCGGGATGGAGATCGATGTCCTTTAAAGCAATGTGAGTATGGGCCAAATCATCCCTAAGATATTTCCTTAGCGAGGAAATATGAAACACATCATGAATCCTATGCAAGTGCTCCGGTAACCCAAGTCTATACGCAACTGGCCCAATCCGCTCGATGATAGGAAATGGCCCCACATATCTCGATGCCAGTTTCCCCTTCTTCCTAAAATGCATAATCCCCTTCATAGGAGATACTCTGAGTAAAACCTGATCCCCCACTTTGAATTCTCTGAAGAAACTCTTCGCATCATCATAGCTCTTCTGCCGATCCTGAGCTACCCGAATACGACTCCGTATCAATTCTATCCTTGCCGAAGTATCCTGTATCACCTCCGGCCCAAGTAATTTGTTGTCCCCCACTTCTAACCAACATGCTGGGGAACGATAAGGTCTTCCATACAGCGCCGCAAATGGAGCCATGCCAATGGTGAACTGGTAGGAGTTATTATAAGCAAACTCCACCAATGGAAGGTACTTCTCCCATCCACCCCCAAAATCTATGATGCACATACGCAACATGTTCTCCAACATCTGATTTGTACGCTCAGTATGCCCATCAGTCTGCGGGTGATAAGCCGTACTCAACAGCAATTCAATGCTTATAGCCTCCTGAAAACTCTACCAAAACGGTGAAACAAATATCTTGTCTCGGTCAGACACAATATTTAGGGGCACACCGTGAAGTCTCATAATTTCCATAATAAAAATCCTAGCATACTGTCCCGTAGTGTAGTCTGTCCTTACGGGTAGAAAATGAGCAACTTTGGTCAATCGATACACAATCACCCAAATGGAGTCGTGACCCCACTGTGACGTAGGTAACCCCGTGATAAAGTCCATGGATATGCTCTCCCATATCCACATCGGAACCTCTAATGGCAGTAGAAGTCCTGTCGGTCTCTGATGATCCACTTTTACCAACAGACAAGTGGCGCATTTAGAAACAAACACGGCAATATCTCTCTTCATCCCGCTCCATCAATACTGACGTCTCATGTCTTGGTACATTTTATCCCCACGAGGGTGTACCGCGAACCATGAGCCGTGCGACTCTGCCATCACCTCGTGTTGCAAGTCCTCCCCTTCCGGAACGACTAGTCTCCCATTGAAGCGTAATCCCCCATCTGAGCCAACGGTTTAGGAATCGGCTCCCTCTGCTAGTAATCGAACTATCTGCTCCTGATAGAACGAGTCATTTTCCTGGGCCTTTACTACTCTCGTAACAATCTGCGACGTAACAGTCATCACCGACATGAACGATCGGGCCATTGCATCCTGATGTCCCAACTCCTTCCACTTTGCCTTCCACACCTCGGCCACCTCATTTACTGGCCTACGGCTCAACGCGTCTGCTACCACGGTAGCCTTTCTCGGGTGATATTGGATATCGAACTGATAATCCTTCACAAACTCGAGCCACCGTCTTTAACGCATATTCAACTCCTTCTGCGTGAAGAGGTACTGTAGAGATTTGTGGTCCGTGAACAATCGAAACTTCTCCCCCAGGAGATAATGTCTCCAAATCCTAAGGGCAAATACAACTGCCTGTAACTCCAAGTCATGGGTGGGGTAATTCCTCTCGTGAAGCTTAAGCTTACGGGAAGCATAAGCTATGGCCTGACTCTCCTGCTGCAGTACACCTCTGAGTCCTTGTAAGGACGCATCGTTGTAAACTCGATACTCAACTCCCGGTCTTGGCAATGCTAACACAGGTGCTGAGGTTAACTTGTCCTTGAACTCATCGAATGCCAACTGACAGACATCGCTCCAAATGAATGGCACACCCTTACGAGTCAGATGTGTCAAAGGGCCCGCTATCTTTGAGAAACCCCGAATAAACCTCATGTAGTATCCTGCTAGGCCCAAAAAACTACGGATCTCAGTCGGTGTCGTGGGCTGTCTCCACTCCCTTATCGCGGATACCTTCCCCGGATCCACCGATATCCCCTGGTCTGAAATGATATGCCCCAAAAACTGAACCTCATTTAAACAAAACCCACACTTCTCATACTTTGCATACAGCTCATTCTGACGAAGTGTTTGCAAAACCTATCTCAAATGCTCGACGTGCTCCTCTTATGTCTGGGAGTAAACCATAATGTCATCAATAAAGACAATGACGAACTAATCTAAGAACTCTCTGAACACCCTATTCATCAAGTCCATAAACACGACTGGAGCGTTGGTCAAGCCAAAAGGCATAACCCGAAACTCGTAGGAACCATATCTCGCTAAGAAAGCAGTCTTCGAGACATCTTGCTCCCTGATACGCAACTGATGATAACCCGATCGCAAATCAATCTTTGAGAAGAATGAAGCTCCTCTCAGTTGGTTGAATAAGTCATCGATTCGGGGAAACGGATACTTATTCCGTATCGTGACCTTATTCAACTCTCGGTAATCCACACACAACCTCAAGGATCCATTCCTCTTCTTTACGAACAACACAGGGTCACCCCACGGTAAAGTACTCCTCCGGATAAACCCTTGACCCAACAACTGCTCAATCTGATCCTGTAACTCTCTCATCTCGGCTGGAGCCATACGGTAAGGTGCGCGGGCAATAGGCTGAGTGCCCGGCGTCAAATCGATCAAAAAATCTATCGCCCTACTTGGAGGTAATCCAGGTATATCCTGAAATACCTCGACAAACTCCCTAACAACTGAAATCGCATCGAGTGGTATCACCACTTCTTTAGAGGTCTCCTCCTATATATAGTACAAGTGAGTGGACGATCCTCCCTCAGGGCGAGGCATCGCCAGTAAAAACATCTCCAGTCCGGGAATAGCAAAAATAATACTCCTACTAAAACAGTCAATCATGGCTCGGTATGCAACTACCCAATCCATACCAATAATGGCATCATACTCTGTCATCTCTAATACTAACATATACGCGAGTAATGTAAACCTCCCGATCTCTATACCCACACCTCTACAAATAAGGGAAATCACGGAACCCCTACTCAACGGTGAATCTACACAAGTAACCGTGCTCTCGGCGGTATCTAATAACCCAATAGGGCGTGCAAATCTCATGGCAATGAAATAATGTGTGGCCCCCGTGTCAAACAAAATACGCCCCATAGTCCCCTGAATAGAGAACATACCCTCAATGGCCGGTGGATCCTGTGGGGCTGCGGCATACTGGAGCTGATACACTCTCCCATACTGGAGCTGTCCCTGCTGAATTGGGACCGCTGGAATGGGTGGTAGGGTTGCCATCTGTGGTGGTGCTGGGAGGGCGGCGGGAAACATAGGCCTTTGTGGTTCATGTCGAGCACCCTGCTGCTGCTGCTATGGGGCCCTGCCCCTATCAGGACAATCCTGGCGTTTGTGGCCAGTCTTGCCACAAACATAACACTTCCCCAGGAAGTTTCCCCCTCGCTGTCCCTGCTATCCTCGGCCCTGGTGGCCGTTACCATTCCTTCCCTGGCCATGCTGAAACTGCTGCTGCTGACCATTCTGACCCTGCTGGCCCTGATGGCCGTTCTGACCCTGATGGCCCTGCCTGAAACCTCCCTGTCCACCTCGAAAACCCACAGATCTAAATCTCTTAGAATCCCCCTGTTGGGAACCCTGGTCACCCTGCCTGTGCTGTCCCTGAGCAGATTGTGCCCCGCTGGCACCATTTTCCCCATTCCTGCCTTGTTGGCTGGACTCTCCTGAACTCTTGCTCTCAGACATGTGGAAGCAATGATTCTGGCAGTGAAGTAATGCAGTGTTAACCACATCAGAATAAGTGGCCAACGAGAGATTCCCTAACAAATGTTGACGAATCCTCCAAGTCAATCCATCCGTGAACTTCTGAATCTTCTTCTCCTCATCGGTATCTCATCCGGAAAAATGTTCACAAGATTGGTAAACTCAGCCTCATACTCGGCTACGGCCCATCCCTCCTGCTTGAGGTTCATCAATTTCCTCCTCATCTCCGTGTGAACAGCTGATGGAAAGTATTTGCGGTCGAATCGCACCCAGAACTCCTGTATAGTGAGGGTGTCCCTCTCCTCTGCGGTGGTAATGGACTCCCACCACTGCAATGCAGATCCTACTAGCTTGAATGTAACCAGTATCTTCTTCTGAACATCTGTGCACTCGTACATCCTTAAGTGCCTCTGAATATCTTTCCTCCACTGACTGGATACCACGACATCGTAGCTACATGCAAACTCCGGAGGGTGTGCTTTCTGAAAAGCATCACGGACGCGTTCCCAAGCAGACGGGAATGCATGAGCCTGAACTGGCGCAACTAGCGGCACCTAGGGTGGTGCTTGCAGTACAATGGCTAGGGCGACATTTACCGCTTGGGCTACAATAGCTGCAACCTCGGCGGCATTCATGCTACCCTGAACTGGGCAGGCTGTGGCTCTAGCGGTGCATCCTTAGGAACTCGCTGCGCACGTCGTGAATGCATCTAAAATGAGAGTAAAGTCTTATAAGTTGCAGTTATTATCTCAAAATAGCTGAAGAACGATACATACACAAAAGAGTACAACAGTCCTAAAATAAGGCTCTACATCAAAGAAAGCTCGGCGAAAACATAACAAGCCGTACAGATCCTAAGGACACTAGAACCTAATGCTCTGATACCACCTGAGACACCCCGACTAATTAAATACCGGGTAGCTACTCCTTTATTAAATTAATACAAAATGCCAAGTTGGTTCAGTTCATAGCATCACTGTCGAAAATATTTTAATATTTACTAACCACCTAGTATTTAAGAAATGAGATGTCAATTTTAATTAAATACGATTAACATACAATAAGTGAAATATGAAATGCTAAAACATTCACCACAATATAGTCTCAATAGAATAACCATCCAATACTAAAGAGTCTGGAGGAATACTCGTCACAACAAATCCAAATATTGAAATAAATGAAAAACAAAGTCTGCATCACTAAATTAAATACTCCCACAAATTTTGAAATAACTGAATAGGCACAATGTCTCTAAAAGGAATGGGCGACATGCCCAACAGATGATAAAACTGATAATGGAGTCAAGATCCGAAATGGAGGCGTCTACTATCAAGGTCCTGTAACTTCCACAGCAGCTACGGAACATCGCCTGTATAGAATTCCTATGCATGGTGTCCTTGTGGCTGGGCACCTAAAAGGTTTTTACAAGAAAATATATTTGAAAGCAAACGGGTCAGAGCCCTATTGTAGAAAATAGTTTAAAATATAGCAAGTGATTTAATGACATTAAAACAATGAATGCAAAGTACATGTTAGGACGTGCTCTCACATGAGATGCTCACCTCTCGACTATTTGTGCACTCCTAACGTACCCGTACCCATTCTAGTTGCTCCCCTAACTATCTAGTCCAACACTTAAATCTAATATCTCTATGTAAATTCCAATTTACATCCCAACATTTTCTATTAAAATAGAGTATTGTACCTAATTACACTGTTTTAACAACTTTAGGACTTCAATTGATTATAGATCTTACCATTTCCTATACAAACCGTTGTTATAATTTATACTCACAATTATTCACGTCAATTCATTTCAATTAACAGTATATTATTCTCACCATAAATATACAATACTAGCACCCCGAGGCTAAGCTGCGGTGCACCCGTACTCTGCTATCCAATCCCGGTACATCACGTACATAAGGACCACGCATTCCGAATCTCTCAGGAATCGTTCTCAATAACATCAATCACAAACAATGGAGGCGAACATAGTTCACATCACATGGGTCACGCACATACCTACGCTCCCATGATCAGCAATTAACTTCTCAATAAGCCCTTCTCTGACCTATGTCCTCGAGGCCCTAAACGAACGCCAACCTCCCATGATAACAAGTACAGTAGGTATGTCATACACAGATAATTACATATACTAAGAATTCTTGCATCTTAGATATTTCCATATTTTTATTAGTGGTATACTTCTCGTTCTTATACCAACTTTTAGTGTTATACAAATCACATGTCCTCGGTTTATATGCATATAAATTATCAATTAACCTCACTTCGTGATTAGTCACTCGCGTCCTAATCCACAAATGTTATCCGGTTTAAGCCACTATTCTAGATTTTTACTCCTCAATATACTCCAAATCTCCCAACTATACCTACTAGTTAATAAGGGAAAGTTATCTCTCCATATAAACAAGGCTGCAAAATACTAGAAATCAAATCAGGCCAAAAAGGCCATTCTGTCAACTCATTAGAAGTCTCGTTCGAACGAGTTCGTTCGAACGAAGGGCTTCGAACGAAGTACCAACTCGTTAGAAGCCATACTGTCACCTCGTTAGATGTTCGTTCGAACGAGGTCGTTCGAACGACCTGGGTAGGTCTTCTAACGAGATGGCAGTTTCGATCCAGAAACTCCCTACTTCGTTTTTCTCAATTTTTCTCTTCTCCAAACTCATCCTAAGATCATCCCAATAGTGTTTTAAGGTTCTTAAACATCACTAAACCTTCTTAGGTCGTATCTTAACCTATTTATGGGATCCAATCTTCCTAAACAACACATAATTATCATAAATCCCCAAAATTTACCCCCAAACCCTATGAATATGAAACCAGAATTTAATGTCTTCAATTTCCATTTGTAAATCCGTGTTTACACCATAAAAAGTTGTATATTGTATAGGACAATCAGCCAATATCATTTTACCTGCAAATTCCTATAGATATCATGAATTTCTATCTCCAATTTCATGAGTTTTTCATCAAACATCCAATATAATGCAATTATTTCAATTCTAAGCATGGAAGAAACATTCGCTTGAAATTAACATAATTAAACCACTTGGCTTATGATTTGACTCGATGTTGAAGAATTGAAGGTTGGCTTTCTTCTTCCTTTCTACAGAATTTCTCCCAAGAATGGTGATGGCTTGATTTTTTTTTTGGTTCTTGTAAGTTCTCTCAAACTTCCTCAAAACTCCTGCAGCCCTCTCTTTTTACTTATGATGGTAATGGCCTTAGTGGCCCTATTAAAATGATAAATATTAACTCTAATTTTCGTGGGTTTTAATTCCCTAAATTTCTAAATTACTAAAATGCCCTTTAAGTTGCCGGGATGGCCCAAAAATGCCCCGGGACCCAAACTAAACTCTCGGCTAGTGTTTTCTGACTATTTCGACCCTTACGGGCTCGTTGGCGCACTCAAAATGACCATTCGGTTGATGAAAATAAAGTTCACTTTTTAATTTAAATAATTACATTTCTGACGCGACTGACACGCGCATTCCAACTAAATTTTCCCAAATTGTCGTATTTCAGTCTCGCGACAATTTTAATATTTTTAATATTCATATATTGCCATATATACACAACATAATCCAATACCAACTCACATCTCGTTAGTATTTATATCCGGATTAGTTTTCAATTAATTCACATTTAATTTAATTAATCCCTTATATAAATATCGATAAAAATACGGGGTATTACATGAACTAAAATTATAACTACTTCTAAATTAAGCGAGTAAAATGAACTAAAACGAAATACTAAGTAAAGTAACTAAAGCGGTCAAGTGAATTGAAAATAGAGTTACTAAAGTAAATGAATATAGAAAAATAAAATTAAACTACTATAATTGCAGTATAGAAAAGGTAAGAATAAGAACTGGTAAAGTGTAGAAACGTTAATCTATAATATTATCATAGATGGAAAACATTGAATCGGGGTTAATTATACATATAACTTCACCATCCGAATTTTCGTTTTCTTGACTTAACCCTCTAAAATTTTAAAATAACTTCAAGTAACCCTAAAATCCAAATGGTGTTAAATATTTGGATGACAAAAAAATATTTACAAAATACTATAATAATATAAAAAAAATGGGAATTTGACAATTACTAAAAAATATTCTACATATCAAAAAATTACAAAAAAATTGTTTTAGAATTATAAAATAACATTTAAAGAGTTTCAAAATATTGAAAGGATTTTAAAAAATCTGGTAGCGTTAGGAAATATATTTAAAATGTAATTGAAAAAAATAAGTGAAAATTACAAAAAATTTAAAAATTATAGAAAACTAAAAATACAGAAATACACATTAAAACCTTTTAAAAATTATGGAAATAGTTGAGAGAGCATTTTAAACATTCGAAAAAATAAAAAAAGTTTTAAAATTTTTGAAACAAAACTTGTAGAAAATATAAAAAACATTAGAGAAAACCCATATTTACATAGAAAAATATATTTTCTAGAAAAATATATTTTCAGAAAAAATATATCTTTTTTACAGGAAAAAAACATATTTACTATGAAAAAACATTTTTTAGCCAAACAAAATTTTCATTACTAAAAAATAAACCCTTTTTTCCAGGAAAAAACAAAGGTCCTGTATTTTTTTGGATTTACAGTTTTACATGCATGAACGCACACAGTTTTACAACATTTTCATTACTAAAAAATAAACCCTTTTTTCCAAGAAAAAACCAAAGTTCCTGTATTCATCCCGTCTATCTTGACACACACATAAAAACACATACACGCACAGATCTATTCACACACACGATCACACACACATAAAAAAGATATTTTCCAGTTAAAACCATACTTTCAGCGAAAGTAGATCTTCTTTTTTCCAGAAAGAACGGATTTTCAACAGAAAACTATTAGTTTCTCGAAAAAATTCGACAAAAAAAAAATATTTCCAACAACTAACCATTTTTTTATTAGAAAAAAAGACATTTCGAGCTTAAATTGAGTACTTTCCCACAATAACAAACCCTTGTTTCCAAGAAAAAGATCATATCTCCAACAAGCAGAAAAGAGTTAAATAAAAGAAAATAATTCTAGCAAAAAAAAGTATATCAAGAAAGAAAAGTCAGCCCTAGATTCAACAAATACACATTCCAACAAAACACATTTCAAAATAAACGATGGGTTCAACAACTCATTCCCATTCTCACCAAGTCCAAAAAAAATCCGAGAAACTCCATCCCATTCGATCTAATTTCGTGTGTGTGTAGATCTGTGTATGTATGTCCTCTTGAATGTGTTCATGCATGTGATCCTGTGTGTGAATAGATCTGTGCTCGTGTGTGTTTTTATGTGTGTGTCAAGAGAGACGGGATAAAGAAAGATGACATAGAGAGTTTCCAACCATGGTTTCTATGTCTGCCTTGAGAGAGAGAGAGAGAGAGAGAGAGAGAGAGCATTCTAAAAAATATTTAAACACTCGACAAGCTTTTTGAAAGACAAAATTTTCCTTTACTCTAAAATTAAACAAATTCCATTTTACTTCTTCAACAATAAAATTATTTTTGTAAAAAAACTGTAAATAGGTCATTTTTTAATTAATGTTTAATCCAAATATTTTTATTTTATTTCAAAAAGTCATTTACAATATAAAACACTCACAAACACTCCTTTTTTTCTTATCCTAAACTTAAATTTTTTTTTATAAAAAATAAACAAGAGCATGGAGTCGTTAAAAAAATACCAGCGGTTATCAATCTATTATTTTTTAAGTAATACTATCACGACCCAAATGAAAAACGATGTAGCATGGAGTCGTATTTTTTTCATACCAGTGGCACGGACAATTTTGTATTATTTCAAAAATAATCTTTTTACTATTTAATAAAATGGTCTGCGCCGGCGGTATGCATAGGCGGTCCAACCACCTATACATACCGCTGACGCGAACCATTTTTTTCTAATATGCTGGTACACGCCAGCGATATGTATAGCTTTTCTATGTCAAAAAAACTGTTTTTATATTAAAAAATGGGTCATTTTTTAATTAACGTTTAGTCCAAACATTTTTATTTTATTTCAAAAAGCCGTTCTCAACATAATAAAAAAAATGGTCCGCGCCAATGGTATGTATAGGTGGTTGGACCGCCTATGCATACCGCTGGCGCGGATCAATTTTTTAACTAGTAAAAATATTATCTTTGAAATAATAAAAAATGGTCCATGCCACCGGTATGAAAAAAATACGACTCCACGCCACGTCGCGTTTTATTTGAATCTTGATCGTGTTACTTAAAAATTAATAATAGATTCATAACTGCTGGTATTTTTTTTAACGACTCCATCCCTTGTTTATTTTTGATAATTTTTTTTGAAGTTTAGGATATGAGAAAAATGAGTGTTTGTGAGTGTTTTATATTGTGAATGGCTTTTTGGAACAAAATAAAAATATTTGGAGTAAACGTTAATTAAAAAAATGACCCATTTCTTTAATATAAAAACTAGTTTTTTACATAAAATACCTATACATATCGCTGACGTGTACCAACATATTAGAAAAAATTGTTCGCATCAGCGGTATGTATAGGTGGTTGGACCGCCTATGCATGCCGGCGACACAGAGCATTTTTTTAAATAGTAAAAAGATTATTTTTGAAATAATAAAAAATGGTCTGTGCCACCAATATGAAAAAATACGACTCCACGCCACGTCGCGTTTTGTTTGGGTAGTGATCGTGTTACTTAAAAAATAATAGATTCATAACCGCTGGTAATTTTTTTAACAACTGCATGCCCTTGTTTATTTTTGATGATTTTTTCTTAAAGTTTAGGATAAGAGAAAAAAGTGTGTTGGTGAGTGTTTTATATTGTGAATGATTTTTTAGAATAAAATAAAAATGTTTGGACTAAATGTTAATTAAAAAAATGACTCATTTTTTTAATAGAAAAAATAATTTTTTTTACAAAAATAAGTTTTTTGTTGAAGTAAAATGGAATTTGTTTGTTTTTTGAGTAAAGGGTAATTTTGTTTTTCAAAAAGTTTGTGGAGTGTTTAAAGATTTTTTGGAGTGCCGTTACCTACTCCCATAAAAAAAATTAGGATTGTTTATTTTTACCATTTAAAAGGTGTTAAAAATACTAAATACAAAAGTTACATCAGACGCACATGAGTTGTGACAAAAAATAAACGGTGTTATTTTTGAAATCGTTTTGAAAGTTGAAAGTTGAAAGTTCCAGTGGTGAAGTGAACCTACTCATGAAAAAACCCTTAGATATATGTACTCTCTCATTCAACATGAAAACATATGTTTTATAAACTAAATTTGGATCACTCTCATCCGACATCCTATTAAGACAAATCCCTTCAATAAACTATCCAATCCACCTTGGATCTAACTTTACATCTGAATTTTATTTTACCCTAATTAGAAATCCGAATTGATCTAGGCATTAGTGGATTCAAACGAAACACTCATGTTTAATGTCCTAATAATTCATAGATATCATGACAATTCTCCCAAATATGAAAGAACTCTTAAAAATGAGTTATAATATTAAAGTCTTAATTTTATAGGCTACACTAAAAAATCTGGTCGCCATGCACCCAGCCCAAACCTCAATTGCCATGATCCACGTGTCAATATATTTGTGTTCGTTAATATAATACCCAACGTTGTAAATTGGTGTCATGCTCACATTTTAAAATGTGCAAGTTTGAAAACTTTGCACATTTTAAAAGTTGATTTAGTTCGAGGGGTAAGCGTAATTGGTTCTTTTGAACTTTCTATATTATTGCAGTGCAATATTTTATTCCATATTTTATTTGGCTCGACTAAAACCTTGTTTCTTTATTCTAGCATGAATTTTTTCAACAGGGACGACAGTTGGTTAACGCCTTGGTTATTAAACCTTAAAAACATATGGCACGAACTTTTTAGAGGACCTAAATACAAAGGCGACTATCTTCACGAACTAGTTAAAGTGATACTTGGTAAGAAAATCGATACCACATTGGTTGACCTCTCTGATAAACTGGTGCACCAAGCTAAGGAAGATGTAAAGTTGGACAAGACCCTTACTAATATTGTTATTCCTTGCTTCGACGTCAATTATCTTCTACCTGCTATCTTTAGCACATTTAAGGTATTCCTAATTTCTTTTTAACATTCGGGCGTCTCAATTTTTTTTATCTATATTATTATATTTTAAATTAAGAGTCCGAGTTAAAAATATTATATTACATTCAATCAAGGATGGAGCCATAATTCCATGTTAGTGGGAGCAAAATTCCAAAGGTTTGGGGGCGGGAGATTTTTAGCAAAATAACTTTTTTTTTTGTATCATACCACGTGATGTTCGAGCCAGCTTTAGGCGCATCTCGACTAATTCACGTTCGCGATTCGTGGATTTCGATGGCCAAGTATTATTTTGACAGTGACAGCCTTATACCACTGGACCAGGAGGCTTGGTTTAGCAAAATAAATGCTCAACATTCAATAATTCACAACTTTTAACTTTTCAATATCAATACTATATTTCACAATTAAGCACCCTAAAACACCATAAGTTTATTTCAGATTTTAGTGAAGTAAAGTAAATACACTAAATTCAACACAACTTTTAACATTTTAATTTCAATACTAAATTTTCATATATAGGAGCCCTAGAAACACGTTAAATTTGCATTTAACCCAAATGTTTAAATAAACAATATTTATAAAGCAACCATAATACTAATTTAATATCCCTGAAATCACAACTATTTTCAGCTTTTAACAATAAAGTTAACAACCCTAAAATTAGCGCTAACAATAAAATTTAGAATCGACCCTAAATTTAAATCTTTAAATTAATATTTCATCATACAATAGTATTCAATCTCTAAATCAACCCATATATACATAACTTTTAACATTTGAACCAACATAAATCCTAAATTCATATTCTTACCCTAAAACTTTAACCAAACTCAGCCCTTAATACTAAAATTCACCCTAATATTAACACTAAGGAGGAAACTTTATAGAGAGAAAGGATAGAATCTACACATGAAAGTGGAGGATGAAAATTTAATTGAATTTTTGAATATGTAAAAAAGCATTGAAAAAATAAATCTACATATAAACCTAAAGCCATTAAAACTGAAAATGAAATAAAGAGGTTGAGTGAGAGAAAAGAGAAATCACACACCCAAACACACATATATTCAAATTAGGGTGTAAGCGTGTCAATCGCACAATTGTAAAAACGTTGTGCATATTTGAACTAGTGATCAGATCCAAAAGAAAGCATGACGTGAGAAGATGATATAAACATACACTGAGTTATACATTAATGTGTGACCCTTAAAAGTTAAAATACAATAGTTAATGACTTCGGACATATAAAATCTAAATAAATAAAACACCGCTTGCCACGGTTGAAATTTTGATTTGTCGTAATTATTCAAATTATATTTAGTGAAACTATCTTGGTAGAATCATGTTGCAAAAAAATCATCTAGTTTTTAAGAATCTTTTGTTTAAATAATTAACAATGATTTCGTTTCAAAATTCTTTAAAACATATTGGTAGACAACATTTTTAAAAGTCTAGTTTTTATTAAAAAGTAACGATATTCACAACTTTTGTTAAAAACAATCATCGCTTCAATTTAAGTACAGGATGTCAAATTTTTACATTGAACCTTGTGCCCCATGTGCCCAAGAATGAATAAATCTAGGG
Source organism: Sambucus nigra (assembly GCA_949130495.1). NCBI lineage: Eukaryota > Viridiplantae > Streptophyta > Magnoliopsida > Dipsacales > Adoxaceae > Sambucus > Sambucus nigra. Next base: position 659,918,685 of record OX422212.1, read on the forward strand.
AGACCCAGAAAAAAATCCATTTCATAAACCCAGTGCATTAAAAGCTTATACCTTATGGTTGCGGGTCCCGCCAGAGCATCAAAATGTGCATTAAAAACTTGTACCCATTTTTGTCTTATGCACTGGGTTTACAAAGTTTTTTTTTTTCTGGGTCCCCCTAGTGCTACTCGCCCAAGAATACTTCAAAAGTATTTCACCTGCACCTACTTCGAGCCTTGTGAGACTGAGGATCAAAGATGATAAAAAAATGTTTCAAAATACTGGACACCTTCTTCCTTTTGAGAAAGAGCAGTGCTAAACTCCCCATTCTAAACCGAAAGCTCCATCTATCCCAACTGGCAACTCATTCATTTAATTAATTATATTTTTATAAAAAAAAAACTGTGTTTTTATAAATAAAAAAAAGGAACACAAACATGACTAAATTAAAATAACCCGAATCAGACCCAATTAAATGTGACAAAAAACGATTTTTTTTTACTAAATACGAACATAACCTAATTAGAACACGACATGCCGCAACATAAATTATTTCGGTAGTAATTTTTTTTAGGTAATATTTCTTTTTGTTAAAATCAGTTTTAACACTTTTTTGGGGTGTTTTTTTGGTTGATAAAATAAGTTTTATGTTCTATCTTATGTCAATTAAATTATGTTAGCTAAGGCATGATACAAGTTTTTTTTTGTTAATTTGATGTTTTAGATTCGCAATTGATTAGCGCCGCTGACGCGGACCCACATTTAATAAATGATGTTGGTCCGGGAATGTAGATTCGCTCGAGCGGCACTAATTAGTTGTGAATCTAAAACATTAAATTAAACGTTTTTTTAATTAAAATTAAAGCAAAGAATTTTTAAATAAAAAAACTATGTTTACTATTAAAAAGTTCCTTGTGACAAAAATAAAAAAACTATGTTTCAAAAAGTCATTCACCACATAAAAACACTCAATGTGTGCCGTTAGCGTGAACCTTTAAGAATAAGAGAATATTAGTTAAATTAGTGTTTAAGTACTTTTTGGAACAAAATAAAAACACCCAAAGTGTGCCGCTGACGCAGCCCTTTAAAAATAAGATAATATTTCTTAAATTAGTGTTTGAGGACTTTTTGGAACAAAATAAAAACACTAAAAGTGTGACGCTGTCGCGGACCATTAAAAATAAGAGAATATTGGTTAAATTAGTGTTTGAAGTTTTTTTTTGGAACAAAATAAAAATACTCAAAGTATGCTGCTGGCGCGGATATTTAAAAAAAAGAATATTAGATAAATTAGTGTTTGAGGTTTTTTGGAACAAAATAAAAATACTTCAAGTGTGCCGCAGACGCGAACCTTTAAAAATAAGAGAATATTGATTAAATTAGTGTTTGATAATTTTTTTGGAATAAAATAAAAACACTCAAAGTGTGCCGTTGACGCGTACCCTTAAAAATAAGAGAATGTTGATTAAATTAGTGTTTGAGGTTTTTGGAACAAAAAAAAAATAAATAGGACTAAATGTGTATTAAAAAATATTTGAGTAACTTTTTAATAATTAATAATTAAATTTTAGTTTAATGTAAAATTAATTTATCTTTAAAATAAATCATAACTCTAGATATTTATTAATTTTTTTATTAAGTTTAAAAAAAAAAGAGAGTATCTTTTTTTTTTAAATAAATAACAAGTGTAGGAATATAATGTATTTAAAAAAAACAAATCAAGGGACATGATTGTTTGGGTTGAAATCAAAGGTGGATATGAAATGGGGGATGGGATGGGTAGACTTCCTTTCGGGGAGTCTATCATTATTCTTTGAGAAATACTTCTTACAAATGAAAAGATTATATATGTTTCGAAACTCCTAACATATATGTTTCAATGTACATAAATATTATATTCTACTCATACAAACACTATATATTTATATTCACAAGCGGAATGCTTGTATCTGAACGCTTGACGAAATTTTTTAAAGTGCATAATCATAAAAGGGCAAAAATGACGGATTGTGAGGTGACTTCATTTAAATTAATGGATTTAAACATGATAAAAATTATTCAATGGATTTTCTATTTTTATTTTTTCATTTTAAATTTTATTTCTCTTTTCACATTTCTTTTATTTTCTTATATAACTATTTTTGAAGGGTAAACTAATGTGTGCCAATATCGATGACATTGAAAAAAATATTTTAATCGATTTATTATTTCTCTAATTTATTAGTTTTAATCGGTGTTGAAACATTTACTGGAGTTACTAAAAACTACAGAAGAATAGGAACTTGCACACTTAAATTTATAAAAAACAAATCATTTTCTCATTTTTTTGTAAAAGTATCTACACATATCTATATATGCATAGTGTACTAATTTCTAATTTTATTGATTTTTTTCATCCTATATTTATTACTTCTAACCTAATTGATCAAAATACTAATTATAATTATAGTAAACACTTGTCGAGAGTCTTTAACTTCCTAAGCAATGACATCCTAATTATAATTATAAAATTCAAACTCTTTAAGTTCCTAATTATAATTCTAACATACAAATTATTTTCTTGAAACATTTTTTAAAATATGAAAAAATACAAAGGCCAATGCCAAATTATGTCTCCCAAGTATTACGTAACATCAAACCATGTCAATTGAGAGGAATATTTCATGACAAATTAGCTATGGTGAGTTTGAAGAAGTGTAAAAGGAGCACCGACCATTATTATAAATTTACATGTAAAAAATTAAAAAAATCATTACTGCTTATCATATTGATTATTAATAAACAAAACTCACAAATCTTCTTGCTTCTATAACTTTGAAATAAGGAAGACATGTACTAAAAAAAAATAGTACATAAAGAATAAGATGTCACTGAAAAATAATCCAACCCACCCCGGTATGTCCAGCGACAAGGGCGGGCTTGAGACTGTGCGATTAGACGCATGGTCTTAGGTTCGACTCCCCGTTGGTAAGCTTAAGCCGGGTGCATGTGAGAGGTGGGTCCAGCGCAGTATCCCCCCTGTTTAGCTTGCACATAAGAGTTCAAAGGGCTCGTTCATATGAAGGTTCAGTGTTATATAAAAAATGATCCAGATATAAGATGTTGAAATTAGTTATAAAAAAAAGTTTAAAGAGCTTAATAATAAATGAAAAAGAAAAAGAAAGAGGGAACAAAATCCTCACCTTAAAAACTGACAAACAAAATAAATCCTTTAACAATGAAAAACAAATATGAAAACAAGATAGAAAATGTAACCCAAAAAACCTTACGTGATATATATAAAAAAAGGAGAAAGTACTCTTACGTCCCTTGCAAATAATTTTTAAACATTAAAAGAATTTTGATAAAATTTTAATTACTTAGGTCCACTGATTCTTGTAACAACCCCTATTTTCTCACGTAAAGGGTGGTTAGTCACGATACGCAGAAGATAGGGATTGCTTACTAATTAATACCATCCTTTGCACCAATATACATATACATAGTTATTTTTAAAGGCCCACAATTGATATGCCAAGAATATATCCATAATAATTAAATAGATCCAAACCATCATGAATAAATAATATATCCAACCAGTATGATAAAAACTCAACCAACATAATATAAAGAAATTCGAGCTTATGCGCTTACAATTGTTATGGCAGAATAACACCTATACTAGAATCGATGAATCTGAAAACTGATGAGCAAAAGAGACTACAAGACTGATACAGCACAATCCAGCTATACTTGTATAGGAACACCAGGAGGAAAAAATATTTAAATTTGGGTCAGAGCCCGATGTGTGTAAGAATTAACTTAATTAATTTAAGTTGTAATAATACAGTTGATGCATAATAATACTCCCCTTCGTCATTCGCATGCGTTTAACCCCTCATCCCTCATATAAGTGTGATGTTATTCGCATCCCAATATATCCTCCAGTACTAACTATGACAACGTGCCAAATAAATACACAAGAATCATCGGTAATTAAATACTTAAGTGTGACAACTATAATTAATTACCAATACTAATAACATTTGAGTCTTATAAGTCTCACGTATAGGCATAAACACCCATTATGTATCACACAGTATGGTCTTATCATTTACGTCCACATTTTTAGACAATTTAATTTATCTCATTACAGTCTGTGTAATAATTTATGTATGTCCTTTCATATATTTGACATACAAAGGCATCTACCGTTGGTGTCTAATTCGTACTCTATCGACAAGTCCGGAGGAATATCTAATTCCAAAGCGGGCATCACAAACACACACAAATTGGAGCGGTCCCTACGCAAGATATCTGTTCACAGCCCATGCCTAATGGTGATACACGCTGGGTCAGCGTCAACGCCTACCTCCTCGTAGAGGGTGGCTCCATGTAGTACCTATATGACCTACACAATCGTCAAGCCCACCTGTGCCGACATGTGGTACTTGGTCCAACGAATGAACCCCCAAGCCGATAGGACAGTCCACGAATATTGGTATGTCCATACAAATACATATAAGTACATATTATTTTTTCATATAATATGCGTAGGTAATTACTCTATAATTGCCCTAAAAATGAGCCCACATGATAGCCACAATTTCATCAATTAATAATAGATCATCTTGTTAATTATTGATTCCCAACTTTTGTGGCAATTATTTATCTATCTAGTTAAATTCAATAATTCAATAATTATGTGGGTCACTTCTGTAATTTTTTGTAAATTTTATATTGCCCCGTTAACCCACACGAAACCTTATTATTATTACATAATAGTTTCCGGCACAACCTCGCCAAACTGCCAGGTCCGAATCGATTCGGTCCAAGGCCGAATCGATTCGTTTTACGACAACAACCCAGATCTACTAATTAATTCCAAAACGGGATTTCTTCCTTTAATTCCCAGATTAAATCTAATGGTTCTTTGCATTGTATTAACACGTAATTAAATCATCTTAGAATAATAATTTTCACATGTTAACCCTAATTACATTTCCAAATATCCAGAATTTGTGTGTCTAATTAAAGAATTATGAACCCAAAATTTATTTCTCAATCCCAACCATGTATAATTCGATTATGGGGCATCTAGCATGGAATTTTCATCATATATACAGATATAAAACATGAATTAGATTCCTCTACATATAATCACCAAGAACTTCAATTTTCATCTCAAGAATCCTACGATTTCTATCATTAAAAATAAGAACGATTTCTAGAATTTCTTGGTTATCTATCTACATGTTAGTTTGTCCCCTATATCTATGATATAAATCCCTAACATTTAATCTTCAAGATTTAACCTAAACCCCGAAATTTCATGGGATCACTATAATACATCAAGAATCAATTTGAAACACAAATTAAGAACAAAAATTCTTGCTTAAAAAATTTGTAGAATAAGTTCCTTGAATTTTCTTTGATTCCTTACCCTTTTTTCTCCTTTTTTGGTTTCTCCCCTTTACTCCTTTAATAGTAGTTACGTTAAGTTCTTCTGAATAATAGTGGGGGAGTGGTTCATCTCCACTTAAACACTTATTAGATGCTTAATCCCGAGTTGGGCTTAAAACCCAACTTTTGAACCCCCAAATGGACCCGAATCTATATCCAAATTAAGCCAAAAGTTCCCCAATCTTTATACCATTGACCCAGGGTTGTTTCTAAAGGTCTAAACTTCGTAACGAGCCTCAAACGCTTCTCGAAATGCTTCCTAATTATTTCTATTTCACTTTGACATTTTTATTATGTCTAGACACGTGCCGGTAAATTTATTTATGTGTGATTTATTTTTCACTAGCAAGTCCATTATGTCCAATTGAGTCTTATATTTATATAATCATGAATGAAGGTTTATCTAAATTTAAATTTTTACTCGTTTAATTTAAATCCTCCCAATTTAATTTATTCTCAAAATAAATCCAAAATTATTTAAATTTATTTACGTCGTAATATTTTATTAGGAAATTTATGGGGTATGACATTATCCTCCCCTTATAACGAAATTCCGCCCTCGGAATTCGCTAAAGCTCACCCTTATGTTTTAATCCGTGTTATTAACTCAAGTTTCTACACCCAATTAGTTTATACCCATATCCCATGAGATAAAAGAAAAGGCTCACCCATGCCTATCATACATCACTGGGGTGTTCATTATTCCACATTATATGTACACACACATGCATTAGCCAAGGTGAACGACAGATATAGATCTAATGTTTACCATTCATACCAAGCATACCCATATATCAAGCATACCCCTACATATGTACATGAAAAAGAAAATAATGATCTTAGTATATGACTTCCTTAAACTTTCGACTTTTTCCAATTTCATGTGTGCGATGTCTCGTAAGCGAAATCCAAACAAGCAACCCTCCCGATACACTACTATACGACTTAGTCAGTTATTGAGATCCATCGGCCCAAGATTAAAAGAAAATGGAAATAGAATAAATGTGTGCAGTAATTATATAAATTTTGACTTTTGTCGATCGCGAGCTAAAGTCCCATATTACCAAAGGGACACACAAAATCCCAATAAGTTAGCCCGCTTAATTATACAGAGAACATTTGCTACTTTCACGCGTGGGATGTCTCATAAGTGAAATCCAAACAAGGACCCCCCCAATACACTACTGTATAGCATTGTTGGTCGCTGAAATTCGTCAGTCCAGGACTCACGTCTATAATGTTCTCAATTAATTTATAAGGCTCCTGTGGCCCTATAGATGCACATTGAACCATATATTCATGTACCATGAATTCCCCTCCACCATATGGATAAAACTCAGAAGAAGCAGTAGTATACAAGAGACACCAAACACTTGAGCCACAAAAAAAAATTCATAGCATGTCCCTCTATCTATATATACAAACTGAAGTAATCTAGCAAACATCAAACATGAGTGAAACGAACATCAAACATGAGTCTTACACTTGTATAGCTAACATTGACAAATACACATACTCACTGAATTGAAAAGAATCGAATATATTCATTTTTTGGGGTAAAAAAATATAAATGAAATATTGAGGGAAAAATTAAACCATACAAAATATCTTGGTAAATAGTAAGCATAAAAACCTTGTTGAGATTTGCAAATCGAACCCAAAAATAACTTAAACTATGTTTTCGAAATTTTTTTTTTTTTATGGGAATAACGTTATGGCATATAAATCAAACTAAAGATTTAGCCTCTCGATTACAAGGTAATTGCTGAATTCTTTGCCACCGAATATGGGGCAAAAACATGTATATTTATATAATTATATAGCCAATAATATGTAGACTTGATTGAGAAATTTCTTGTTTTCTCCGGAGAACACCTATGAGTGTCATTTCATTAACATAAGCGAAGGAATACAAAGTATTTTTGTAATAATTTCATCCGTTAAGAATATTATAAGTTTTTATATATTCCAAGTACATGTATTAATTGAGATTGCCTATTTTAAAACATAAAAAAGATGTTAGAAAAAAGAATCTTTATTTACTGAATGGTCATAATATAAAAGTGACCAAATAGTGCTAGAGATTTTACTAATTTAAAACATAAAAAATGATGGCCTCATCTTTTTTTTTTTTTGATAAATAAATGTATTTGAAACCAACTGCAAAGGGAATGAAACTCGTATATAGGAAGTATACAAAGCAGGCAACCTGCAGAGAAGCAAAAGAAAGAAAAGGAAAGGAAAGAAAAGAAATTCCACAGGCCCGGCCATTAAAGACTACAAAACAGAGTAAAGCTCCTTAACGAACTTGAGAAATTTCTGAGTAGAAACAACAAGTCTCCCATTGTATCAGCAATGAAGAGTGCTAAAAAGGAATAACGAAGTCTAGAAGGCGTAGTCTCAATGTGTTCGAAACATCTCGCGTTCTTCTCCTTCTAAAATAGACACTTGAACTTAAACCTTCAACGTTCAACTCTCTTTAAATTGAATGTGAGAAATGTTTGTGTGAGATTTTTCCATCAATAAGAAGTCCATAAGGCAACACAACAAAGTTATAAAGAGCTTCTTAAGATTTTTTATTTTCCACTTCACGTGTTTGGCGTCTACAAGATTATACGCATTACATTGTGGTGCATTATGTTGGTTTTAGAAGTTCTTACATTGGAAATCCACCTTTCCTCCCAAATATCGTATCCTTCCCACCTCCCACTTCCTAGTTCATGCCTCTTAAGATCAAGTCTCTACTATAAGGCCTTTCTTTTTTTTATTAAATATTCAACTACCACTTTATGTTTCCTTATAAGCGATTGTGATGAAAATCCTATAGTCTCATACTCTTTTTGTAATCCAATTTTCCATATATTTAAATCTTCGTGACATGGTTTATTCAATTCTTTTCCCATGTTGGGTTTCTCTAATTGATAATATTCATAGAAATATTTTCATTCTAAAGGTGAGAATACCCAAATCCTACTTTCGCAACACTAGTTACTTCTTTTTTATGAGTGTTGAATATTTAAAATTCTTTTTTCAGTTCTAACCAAGATCATATTTTCACATGTAAAACAACTTCGAAATGATAACTTTTTCCATTATCAAAAAAATATTTAATGTACATTTAACTAGAAAACAATTCACTTCATTATATATCACATGGAGATTTATCAAGTTTATTGTCGCCTAAGTCGTTCAAATGAAAATAAGAGCCTCGTTCGAATGAAACAACAACCTCTTTCGAACCAAAGCACCGGTCGCGTTCGAATGAACCTACAATCTCATTCGATTCTAAATTCCACTATTCGTCTCCTTCGTCCTCAAAAACATGATGTCAAGCCTAAGCCTCCATTAACGTGTTACATACTCCACCATCCCAAACATCATTATATTCTAACACTAATTTCAGATCTAGAACAACAATTAAAGCACAAATCATTAATTAAAGTTCACATATATAAACCTGTGTTGCTAATTTTTTCTATAAGTAATGAAATTAGAAAACCATCGCTAAGGGAGCGAACCCGTATACAGGAAGTACACAAAGCATCAAATTTGCTAAAAGAAAATAAGCAAACAAACCTCGGGCATAAAAAAACCATGCTACTAAACAATATGGAGGTCCTCGACAAACTCAAGAACCTCATGAGCCATGATGGCAAGGCTCTCCTTAAACCAACCAAGAAGAGTGCTAAAAAATAGATAATGAAGTCTCGAAGGCACAGTCTCGATGCCATCAAAGCATCTTGCATTCCTCTCCTTCCAAACCATCCAAAAAATGCAATGAGTAGCTAATCGCCACACATTCCTGACTCCCAGCCACCCCCACGGGGGTCTCCACCCCTCTAAGAGTGCCCTCACTGACCCGAACATCACCTAAGTGGTCCTAGAAATGGCAAGGAAGATATACCATAAACCTCTAGTCACCTTATAGTGTAAGTGAAGGTGATTGGTCTTCTCCTCATCCTCCTTACATAACCAATAACGACTAGCTAAATGATAACTCCACTTCTGAAGACCCTTAAGCGTCAGAATGGCCTGTCTAGCCGCAGTCCATACAAAGAACCTAACCTTCAACGGTGTTTTCACCTTCCAAATAATCTTCCAAGGGAAGTTAACATCAGATTCCCCACTCCCGCTCAGAATCAAATAGCAGCCTCGGACCGAGAACATCCCCAACCCTCCCCCCTTCCACCTCAATGAATCCTCCCTCACCATCGGACAGGGCGTCGTACGTAACCACTCATAAAACAAATCCGCCTCTTGAAGCTCCGAGTCCTAAAGCCTTCTTCTAAACTGCGGATTCCATGTCACACCGTCCCCACTAACAGTCATGCGATCAGCCACCAACCCATCTTTGTCACCTCATAGGTTGAAAATCCCCAAAAATAGCTCCTGAATGGACCAATATTCGTCCAACCTATCCTTCTAAAATCTAATCCTGTCACCTCTCCCCCAACGAAAACTCCGTGTGACTAAAAAAATCCATCCACTCCCTCGCTATATGCTTCCACAATCCCATACCATGAGCAAAATTCCCTACCCCCGGCCCCCATCCTCGCTAAGAAGAACCCCCCTCGCTCCTACAACTCTCCTCCACAACCTATGTTCCTCCCATGAAAACCTCCACAACCACTTACCTAACAAAGATTTATTAAAAATAGATAGGTTTCTAACACCTGCCCCCCCTCCTTGATGTTGATGGGCTTGCACACCTCCTCCCATCCTACAAGACAATGCTTACACTTATCTTCAGTTCCCCTCCATAGAAAATCACACACGAGTTTCTCCATTTTCATATGCACCGCCCAAAGCAAGGGCGAAATGGACAAGAAATAAGTAGGCAGACTAGACAAAGTACTCTTAATCAACGTCAGTCTCCCCCCCCCCCCCCCCCCCTCGAAAGAAAACCATTCTTTCGCCCTGCCAACGTCCTGCGCATATTCTCCAACAACGGGTCCCAAATCGCAGTCGACTTATACTTAGCCCCAAGAGGCATTCCAAGATAAGTATTAGAGAAGGACTCTCTCTTGCCACCGATAATACCAACTAACTCATCCACAACTACCTCTCCCACAATCGGGATTAACTCACACTTCCCCGCATTGATTCGAAGACCCAAAACTACCTCGAAACAAATAAGGAGGCACTTCAGAGCATGCACTTGCCTTCGATCAGTGTCACAAAAAATGATCGCATCATTCGCAAATATAAGGTGAGTAACCGCAACCATATTAGGACCTATAGTCCCAAACGTGAAACCCTTGATCCACCCATTCTCAACCACTCTCCCCATCATCCTACTAAACACCTCTATGACCAATATGAATAGGAAAGGGGATACCGGGTCTCCCTAACGAAGACCAAGAGATCTCGAAAAAAAGCCTCCAGGAACTCCATTAATCAGAACTGAGAACTTGGCCGTCGAAACACACCTCCTAATCCACTGACACCACCGATCGCCGAACCCCATCCTCCTTAACAAGTACAAAAGAAAATTCTAATTAACATGATCATACGCCTTCTTAATGTCGAGATTGCATGCTAACCCGGGATCCCCGCTCCTAAATCTGGATTCCACGCACTCATTGGCCACCAAGACCGCATCGAGTATCTGCCTGCCTCCAAAAAAATCATTTTTAAACTTAAAAATTAGAGGATCGATGACCTTTCTAAGCCTAACAGACCACACCTTGGCGAGAAGTTTGTAGATACTACCAATCAAGCTGATGGGTCTGAAATCAATGATATCATAAGATCCCCCCTTCTTAGAGATCAAGGAGGTAAAGGTCGCATTTAACCTAGGCATAAAGTATCCCCTATCATGGAAGTCATCAAAGCAAGCCATCACATCACTCCTGACAACAGGCCAACAATGCTGAAAAAAAGTCATCGAGAAATCGTCAGGTCCAAGCGCTTTATCCCCACTCAATGACTTAAGGTCATGCACCACCTCCTCTTCAGTGAATAAACCCTCGATGGCTTCAGCCTCGGAAGCAGAAATACTGCCCAATTCGGCCCCATCAAGGGAGGGTCGCCATATATCCTCTTCCCTGAACAAATCCTCATAAAACTGAAAAATGTCCCACCTCACCTCTCTATCCTCTTCAAACACCACTCCCCCACTATAATTTTCCTAATATTATTACCACGCATGTGAGCTGACAAAAGTGTAAAAAAGCTTGGTATTCAAAACCCCCTCTCTCAAACATAAAGCCCTAGACTTATGTCTCTAACTAATCTCTTCCTGAAGGAGCCTAATCCCAATCTCCCCTTTCTTAACCTCCCTAACTATCTTTTCCTCCTCTAATAGCCCGAATAATACTTCCTTCTCATCAATCCTCCTGACCTCCTACATGTACCTAGTGGTAGTCAAACGCACATTCCCAAACACTCTCTCTGTTCCACCGTTTGATATCTTCCTTAAGTAGGCCTAATTTTGCGGTCAACCTAAAGCTCGCATTCCCCTCTACTTCATAACTAGTCTACCAGTCCCCCACTCTACCCACAAAATCTACCTCCTTAAGCCACATATTCTCAAATCTAAAAGGTGTACAACATTCCCTCCAACCCCCATACTCTAAAAGTATCGAACAATGATTCGAGGTGACCCTAGGTAAGCAAGATTGGATCACCCCGGGAAAGTTCTCCTCCCACCCTTTGGAAATCATGAAACGATCCAGACAAGACATGGACGACCTATCATGAAAATTGGACCAAGTATATAAACCTCCCTCCAAAGGAAGATCCATCAACTCTATCTCGTCAATAAAATTGGAGAACTCTCTCATATTTCTATCGATTCCGCCTCCATTACTTTTCTCCCCTGCGAACCGCGCCACATTGAAATCGCCTCCTATGCAGACGGGTACATCCCATACCCTTCTCACTCCTGCCAGTTCTTCCCATAACTCCCATCTACTAGAGTCCTCCACTGTCCTATGTTGCCATTAACATGAAAAAAGTCTAATTTTTCTATAATTTCATATTTGATTCTTCAAATTAACATGGGGATTCTACTTAATATAAAAAATAAATCCTAAAACAAGAGTTCTATTCCATATTTAATCAACTAAATCATTAAATTTCATGGTTTTTACAAGCCACTAATGCATAGACAAATTAATTACAAACCTAATTTACTCATATCTATAAACATGATTAAGAATATTTTGATCAGGCTCTAAAAATGTGCTATAATGTAAGATTAATATAGGTTACGATGATCATAAACAAGTTACAGATTTGAAAGTGTATTGCATGAGATTTAGTGCCTTACTTCGAAAAGCGGTGAATTCTTTCTTGATTACCATGTACTTTCTCATCTTAAAGTCTTTTCTAGTTCTCCCACAATAATATGGCTTGTAGGGTTTTCTCTTTCAAAGATAAATGATTAAGTAATTAGGCATAACTCTATTTCCTCACCTCTATATTAGGCTTATTTCAGGCCACCGTATAGATTTAAGATACTATGAGGAATAGCTAAAACTTAGTATGAGGATATACCTACACTCCGGGCCAACTTAAGATGATAAAAACACGTAACTGGGTCTTCGTATCACTTTAGAGTCTGCTCCAACTCGTTATACCTCATATCTCACATTAAGACCTCACAACGTAAAATAAAACAACCAATTAATTATTTTATGTGTAACCGCATGTAGTCCAACATAATTAATTAAAACTATTAATACATTCATCTTGCGACATAAATAAATCACATAATATGCCAATTTAATAATCATCTAAATACGCAATTGTTATTACAAATTATCTCAACTAGTAGTTAATTCCTATTTACTAGTTTCTTCCTACAATGAATAAACAATAAATAAATATAAAAAAATACAGGGTATTACTCGAGTATGTGGTATATTGTTTTAGAGGAGGAATTGATTATGTATGGATATGAGGGGATTGGTAGGGATTTGTTTTTATTGGTGATACTATGAGTTGTGATAAAATTGAAGGTTTTCGGTTGACTTATGGGGACAATATTAATGAGATGGAGATGAAGATGGTAGATTTTCATTGGTTGTGGTATCATGGTTTGGGGTTGAATTACAATTAAGAGAGTTATTTTGGGTACTTAGGTGAGTAAATTCGTGTGGGAAGGAGTTCAATATGGACATTACACATAGATATGATTCTCTACAAATTCTACGTATAAATAGAACTACTCCTTACAATTTAATTGAAATTATGTCGTATTTACTTATAGGCAAAAGAAGACGGTGACGAGTTTAATGCATCACTAGTAGATGTGTGCATCGGAACCTCTGCGGCACCAACTTACCTTCCTGCTCATTGGTTTGGAGGTCTAGGTCACCAGGAATTCAACCTTATTGACGACGGTATTACTGACAATAACCCGGTAATAATTTGGTTAACTTATCATTTCATTATTTCTATAACGAAAAAGACAAAAAATATTAGCTTGAGCGTAGTTTTGATTAAGGCCATCGATTCGAAGTTCATAGCATTACGAATGAATTCCATACAAAAGGTCCAAAAAACAATAGCGTTGTTGTCGTTTATAGCAAGTTAAAAAGCCCATGACAAAAATGATCGAAGATTGATTTTTAGAAAATCTTAATTTTTGTATCTTTTACGATAATAAGTGATTGCAGTTTTCATGTTCAAAGGAGAATAAATACATTTGTATTACACGGTTCGTTAATTGTACATCGTGTGATTTTACATACACACACAAAAAACTCAATTATAATGTGATGTTTGCAAACATAATCCTTGTAATTTATTGTGTTTGATTTTTTGAAAAATTGCATTGGTTCCATATAAAACTCTTTTAGGTGGTCCTAAAATAATCATGTTGTTGTTTATAATAAGTTAACAAAATCGATGACGTACATGATCTAAGATTGGTGTTTGTAAAATTATAATTATTGTATTTTTTAGGTTATTATGAAATTGCATTTTTTTTGTTTAACAGAGAAAACATATATTTGTATCGCATGGTATGTTAATTGTACAAAATATGATTTTTTTAACCAATTGAAATTGTGATGTTTGCTTCCAAAATCCTATATTTTATTTATTTTTACTATTTTGAAAATTGCCTTGGTTATATTTTTAAAACATTTGGATACGTGTGCAAATGTATATATATATATATATATATATATATATATATGATTTTTTTAACCAATTGAAATTGTGATGTTTGCTTCCAAAATCTTGCATTTTATTTTGTTTGACTATTTTGGAAATTGCATTGGTTATATTTTTAAACCATTTGGATACGTGTGCAAATATATATATATATATATATATATATATATGTGTGTGTGTGTGTGTGTGTGTGTGTGTGTGTGTGCGTCTGTGTGTGTGCACGTTTATATTGGTGTTTGAAATTATGTTTCAAACACGAGATTATGTTTGAAATGTGTGTGTGATTATATTGGTCTTCCGCATGCACACGTGCTAGAATTTGAATAAGTGTATATGTCAAGGAAATGATCTAATAAACCCTTTAAAAGTATATTTATATATGAGCACTCCAAACATAATTTAGTTATCTTAAATCCGTAAACTTTTTAATTAATTAACGATAGATCAAAATGATAAAATTATACATACTAATATAGATACAATTACATTTGTAACACTATCTACAATGGTAAGTGTAACTATATTTATATAAATGAGTGCAATTATATATATATATATATATATATATATATATATATACGTATAAATATATGTATGTATGTATATATATATACACATATGTATATATACAATTGCATTTGTAACACTATCTACAATGGTAAGTGTAACTATATTTATATAAATATAGTTACACTTATTTATATAAATATAAATATATAAATATATTGCACTCATTTATATAAATATAGTCACACGTCTATAAACTTATTAAAAAAATTGTTTTCAACTTGTCTAAATCATGAACTTCAAAAGGGTCTAAAAATTTATCATGATGTTTATTCTGTGTTCAGACACTGATTGCCATTAGCGAAATTGCTAACTAAGTTACAAAATCTAGTCATAATTTCAAGAACATCAAAGCCGGGGACAACCGTACATTACTTGTGCTCTCCCTGGGAGCTGGAATTGCACAGGCTGCACGCAAGTATGACGCTGACACGGTTAACAAATGGGGGAAATTTTGGGGCTGGATATATAAATGGGGGTATAAAGGCCATCCTTTGATTGATTTTTTTATGGAATCAAGTTCGGATATGGTTGACTACCAAAATCATGTGATTTTTAAAGCCATCGGAAAACAAGACCAATACCTTCGTATCCAAGTAAGTTTTCATACCTTTCTTTCGCCTTATTGCGGCATTTATGATACTTGAAAATAACAACTTTATCTTTTATCCAAGTAAGTTTTCATTCTTACGTTCGTTTGATACGTGGTAAAATTGGATTGCATAGGATTTGTTTCAAACATTTAAAAAAATATATAAAATTGTTGTATTTGGTGTGAGTTAAAGTTGCATAAAAATATAGGTCCTAATGAAATCAGATTATCTCCTTTGTGTAAAGTAGATGGAAAAAAATCTATCGAATATATGTGAGATTCTTACCTTCTCATGAGAATCCTAATAAATAATTTTTGTGAAGACAAAAAAAGTCTTTAAAAATATTAAATTATAAAAACTACCCATATAATTTAATACTTATTTTGTGAAAACAATTTTGTTATATCTGTTTGTATAAAATTTAAACTATTTTTTTTTATTTAGGCATTTTTTCTACCCATGTAATAATTAGTCATAATATAATGCACACATATCTATAATAAATTATTATATTTATTAAATATTGGAAAATTTATATTTTAAAAATTATATTAGGATATGCATTTATAAATAATGAACCGTATTATTGTGTATATGTATGTGTGTTTGTGTGTGCATATATATATATAATTGATAAATGATATTATTAGTATATATTGTAAATTACCATATTATTTACCATACATGTGCTTCGGGATTCACTATAGAAATTCAACTACAAAAAAATGCTTGTCGTTACTCATTATTATTATTTTTCAATAGAGTATTAGGATCTAAACCCATATCTTACATAATATTCTCTAATCTGTTTAACATGCTCACTTTCTCATATTAACTAGTGTTTTGATTACTTTAACATGTTTATTCCACTTGAGATCAATGATTATCATATGTTGGAATTCACGATATTTTTGCAGTTTTATGTGCTTATGTATACTTACCATCACCTAACTTTGTCACATATTTTTATCAACGTATCATAGTTCAGACAGTCTGCTTTAGCTACTTTATTAACTTTCATGTATTATCTCATATATTTCCACCATCACGTACACGGCACATGTTAGCATATAAATATATTTCTGTCATATCACATCTTAGAAAAATTTTATTTGTATGTAGGATTCGTAAATGTATCGTGTCTATATTGATTCGTATCTCGAGTGGACTTAGGACAAATACTAATATGAATACGATGTATCGGTCTATACATAGAATTATGTACAAATTCTACGTACAAATAAAATCCCAATACACGCGTGCACTCTGAAAGACATACAATTTACCTATACATTACTTGTTCAGACACTTGGTACACTAGCTAAGCTTGTTCTTAAAGTAGTATAGGAACACTTCATGTATTTACGAGATCATGTAATGACATTGAGGATGTCTCACACTGTCCCGAATTAATCTAGTCCTTCGGTCCTCCCCGGACCACCTGCCAGGTGACACATGTCCGATCCGCATTCTTAAAATGCGGACTAGTCTGCACAAGAGCAGGACTCTCTTTCTCTCTCTCTCTCTGAGAGAGAGAGAGAGAGAGAGAGAGAGAGAGAGAGCATACAAGTCTTGAATAATACATGTCATTAAATGGATAATCAGGAGGACGAGTTGGAGGATGCTTTAACCAGCATGGACTTAGCTATATATGAAAATTTGAGAGCTCTTGAGAATGTCGGCAACAAGCTTCTACTGAAAGAGGTTAAACGGGTGAATGTTGATACTGGAAAACATGAACCGACTCAATTTTTTAACGAAGATGATGGAGAATATCACACTCGCACCAACAACGAAGAACTCAAAAAGTGAGTAAATACATACACTTGTATACATATGCTAATATTTCGTGTCTTAATTATTCCTTAGTTTTATGCTTCTCTTCTCCAAAAAAGTATAATGTCTTTGTTATTTTCATTTTCTAACACTAGTTACAAAATAAAATTCTATTGTATATTGCCAATTAAAGGTTGTGTAACTACTAAGTCTATTCAAAAGCATAGAAATTTAAGCATCGATTCTTTGTTATACTAATCTATCTTCATCTTATTTTTGTAGTTTCGCAGGAGAACTTATAAAGGAGATGCAACTTCGACGTGGAGAATTGAAATAGTGGGTGGAATTTTATTATTGAAGTTCATATCATTTTCAAATATTTGGGAAGTATAATATTTGTGAATTGAAATACAGGGTGGAATTAGAACTAGTGTCTCATGCCATGCTTAAAACAAGACCTTATGATTTAAGGATAATCAAGTATAAATGAAATAAAACATATTACTACATCATCTAAATAAATTTCTTGAAACCAATGATGCCTTTTATTTTATATTATTTTATCTGAATATACGACTCACTCTCTCTAAGTAGGTTGTATGATAATTCGAACAGGTCCGGCTTGATAATTTTTTGCCTTCAGGCATGCCCATAAGCAAAGGTGCTACCATCGAATATTTAGACAAATCAAATATTGTGTCATAAGTTTATAAGGGCGACATACTGATTTTCTAACCACCAGGAGTGAACTAAAACACTTCTTAAATCTTAGAGTGTGTTTGATTGACATAAAAAAAATTCATAGAAAATAGTTATTTGGACTCATGTTTCTTTTATAGTACCTTGATTTCAAACACATTATATAAGAAAAAACACCATTTAAGTAGAAAATGTTCCATCTCAAACCTCATTTTCATTGGAAAATATTTCTTATTCACCCACCAAAGAATTTTTTTCCATGGAAAATAGAAAAAGTAAGACAAAAACTCATATCTTTTTCCATTCATTTTCAAACTTCTCATCCGAATGAAATATTTTCCCCGCGTTTTCTATATTTGCAATAAAACACACCTTTATATTATTTTAAAAACATTCTCATAGAATATTATTTCTAAAATATTTATAGGTCAGTCGAAGAATAATCACTCGAAGATTTTTTATTAAATTTTTATTTCACGCCTTTTAATTTGTTCCAAAATTTCCATCACCACATAAAAGCACATAAATAAAAACACACACAAATCCATTTACCCCCTACCCACCCAACCCACTGCCAGAGCTTTCTAGAGCTCCAACGACCACCGTCGGAGCTTTGATTTCCGATGACCCTAATCTGAGCTCCAGTAGGGGTTGACGGAGCTCCGATAATGGGGTGAATGGGTGGTGGTGGGGCGCCGCTAGCGCAGACCTTTAAAAATAAGAGAATATTTGGTAAGTGTGTTTGATGGACTAAATAGATTTAATTAAAAATAGGTATCTTTTTTACAAAATATGTACTTATGTTGGGGACTATACATTAATTGACCCAATATCTTATAAACCAAATTGAAAAAATGAAACCATGTCCTTTTATTTATCAACACCCAACATAGTTTTAGAATTCAGTTCAAAACTATTATTATACATGTAAAGGAAGTCGAGATTCTACCCATACGCAAGAAAGAACAAAATACAATCACTACAGCGAAAAATGATGAACATCAATATATTGGTGTGAATAGGCAACACAGTTAGTTTCGTTAAATATTTGTGTGAACAAAATGGTAGTTTCCTGGAATGAGGGAATGTAGTACCTTGTTCACTAATTATATTAATCACATGATAAGTAAAGTAAAGCAACCATTAGAGTAATAGAGCCTTCTTTTCTCAATATATTAATTATATATCTTGTTCCCTACCCCCATAAGAGAGAGATCGCATGTCTGAACGGTATGTTTTCTTAAATGGGAAATAAGGATGACGAGTTGGATGGGACTTAATCAAGCATGGATGTACCTTTAAATGAAAATTTGGGAACAATTATGTCAGCATAAATATTTTGATGAAACAAGTTATAGCCGGGGTATCCTCTCGATCCCAAGGTCTTGGTGACAAGTGACATTTAGAGATCATTCTCTACTAGAGTATATTGAATCTGATTTCGCAGCTATTCGCTACTAGGATAAAGTGGGTTCACACATGTCTTAAAACCCCTTAGTCACCTATTCACATAGGTCACTAAGGGCTAGGGGTGATTGATATGCCCAAAGTGCACCCTCTTAATCAAAGTAACCAACCTCAGCTAGTCTCACAGCGGAGGTAACCAGAAGCTTATAACGACCTCCAGCAAGGTCGTCACTCAGTGGGTCGGCCCCAGCCGACATTACGTCTACCACGTACATCAAACTCGGTTGAGCATCAGCCGAGTCCAGTAAAGACTCATGGGTTCAACCATCCTTCAACACCAACATCGGTCCCATTCGACATCGTAGATATCAGTCGAGATCAGTAATGTCCCATGAACTCAATTATCTATCAACGTTACTATCAGCCCCAATCGACATTACGACTACTCCATACCTAACCTTGGCCAGCCCTCCTGGCCGAGTTCATCATAGATATATACCTTGGACAAAGCAATGGTCGGACCCCACCAACCTCGTATCCTTCTAGGCCGAGGTTGTACCAGTCAAGGACAGGGCCGAGCATTTACAAGCACATGCATGGTTTGGAACACGTGGATAAATCTGTTATAACTAAATCATTCCCTCCATGTGAGGGAATATTGAAGTCATCATTACCTACTTGGGACCATACAAGTGTCATCATCATATTGGCTTGGTCCTCATGCACATGATCATTGCATGCCTGGGGGGTACAATACACCCCGTACGCACTATATATAGAGGTGATCCTCAACCTTATAAAGGAATCCAAAAATATAACCCTAGCCAAAACTCTGTTACATTTACAGTAAAGAGAGAAAGAGGAGTGATTGTATTACTAAGGCCATTAGAGCCTCATTTGATAGTGATATTTACACTCAGCTGCACAGTGGACGTAGGCAATTATCGAACCACTTATATTTTTATGTTCATCTTCTTTTCCTCGTCTTCTACTATATATACTCTTATGGTGCCATTGTTATGCGTGTTTGAGCTTGTTAACACCTTATCTGTGTTGTTTCCAGCATCATCATTTTGGCATCGTCTGTGGGAACGACAAGATTCATCTCTTCGTTTCCTAGCTTAACCTCACCGGAGACTCTGGTGGTGAACCAGGCCTCACCCTTTGTGTGAAGCCGTTTCACCATTGAAAGAGGTCCATTAAGGTATTTAAGCCCTCTAATATTTTCATCGCAAGCTCTTTAGCCCTAATATATAGCACCGGAGTTACCACCACCTCCTCCGCCATTTGGCGTTGGGGGACCCAGTGCCAACCAAGAACCACCCCAGTCTGAGATGGTGAGGTGGCAGCAGCCTTTAGGTCATTGGCTGCAATGCAACAAGCAATGAAGGAGAAATTTTCCCATCTAAGCCAAAATATGATGAGGCTACCTGGGATCTCACTAGAAATGATTACTCTGGCGGCTGTTCAACCACATTCGGAGGCCAGAGGACCACCCCAGGCACCACAAAAGGACCAACCTACACCTCAGCGGAGGAGGGACGTTGTTGACCCTAGGCATTTGCGTCTGGGGAGGTAAGGAAACCCTTGCCGTGAGGATAGGTATTATGATATCAAAGAAAATGATGCTTCAGCATACTGCTGGGATCCATATGACGTGTCAGACAATACAGTACGTCCTATACATGAGAGCTGAGGTTGTGGAGCAAGAAGGGCCGAGGTTGGTGATGCCCAGCTAAGAGGATCGACTTTTGATCGCTTGAGTAGAGGATCAACCTTTGAAAGGCTCAGCCCAGTTATTGATCTGAGGCAGAGGTTATATAGGTCAAGAAGTGTAGCTGGCTCTCAAAGGGGAGATGGTGAACATCGACCTCGCTATGGCCGACCCCTACATGGCCGATACTGCGGCCAAAAGATCAATAGCCGACGTTGTGTTGCAGCTGGGGAACCCTCCATCCACCCCTTAGAGGTGGCTGGAGACAACCTCGGCCAGGAAGATGTTGCAAAATCATGGAATGACTCCATCCAACGGCTGGAAGAGAAGATAGGGAACCTCATCAAAAGTCGATACCCACTGTAAAGAGGGTTCTCAAAGGGTTCCCCATTTTTGGCAAGGATTGTGAACTTCCCAACCCATGCCAAGTTCAAACCACCTATGGTGTCTCCCAAGTATGATGGAAGTACCAACTCGGTACCTTATATCGAGATGTATCCGTCTACAACAGACATTTATTTAATCCCTGATGAGATGAGGTACCGTGCTTTTTCAAGCACTTTGACGGGAGCTGCGCACATTTAATTCACTTCCCTTCTTAAAAATTCTATGGAGAACTTCAAGGGTTTGGCTGAGAGGTTCGTAAACAACTTCTGTTTTCAGGTAAGACCATAGAATAAGAAGACCCATCTACTGTACGTAAAACAAGGCAAGAATGAGAGCCTCGAAGACTACATTTCAAGATTCAATAAGGAAAAGTTGGATGTGGAAGATTACGAAGAGAATATAGCCATGAAAACCCTCATTGGAGGACTTAAGAAGGGAAAGTTTCTCTGGAAGCTCACTGAAGACCCTCCAAAATCCATGGCTAAGCGGTTAGCAACAGCTGGTAGGGTTATGAATGCTAAAGAGGCAATGGCCGTAAAGTGTGAGGATGAGAACGGAAGTAGCAGTGAGTATGTGGATGGTAGATCTTCTAAGGTGTGAAGGGACGACCCTAAAAAGAAAATAAATGATACGCGTCGGGACAATGCCCTAACCAGGAGAGCTTAGGACACAGATGATGATGACCCTGACCTCCCTCCAAAAGATGACAATGTCCTAGTAAAGAGGGTTGGGATGATCTCTTTTGGTGTTAACACAATCTGTGGAGGACTAACACGGGGTGGCTCAAAGGTAGCCTATCGCAAAGCTCACGTGGCAGAGGCTAAGTCAGTAACCAAAGTAGAGGTAGTAAATTTGGCGTATTCATAGGTTAAAAATGAGAAGAGAAAGAAGGTAGATATGGATACTCTTATAGTTGGATTCTCTTGACTTGATTTTAAAGGTATAGTGACTCCACACGATGACCCTTTGGTAATCACCATAAGGTTGCATGGATATGAGGTACAGAGAATCCTCGTTGATGGGGGAAGTCGACAAACGTATTGTTTTGTCCCTATTTCAAAGGCATAGGACTCAGCAAAGCTAGGCTTGTACCTTATCATCACCCCTTGATCGGTTTCAGTGGAGAAAAGGTTCATCCGTTGGGTATGTATGATATGGATGTAAGAATGGGAGATGAGTGGTCTAAGAGGTTGACTAGAAAATTCAATTTCTTTGTGATGGATGAGAACGTCTTCTCAGCTTACAACCTCATCATAGAAAGAGTAGCCCTCATATAATTAGAGGTTGTGCCTTCAACAGTCCACCAAATGATAAAATTCCCGACCCCTTATGGGGTAGGGGAAGTGCAAGGTGATCAAACATCGACACATGAATGCCATTCAACTCTGTGAAAGAGAGAGGGAGGCTCATAAGAAGGCGATAATCACTTACAATATTGACACCCTTGACCCTAGAGATGAGATAAAACTCAAAAAGGGAGAGGTCGCGGAAGAGGTAGAATCCATACGAGCCCGAAAAGACTGTCTAAATCGGCAAAGCCCTAAGATCTGAGATTAAGGAAGAGCTGGTGAAGTTTTTGAGGAAGAGATAAAACATTTTTGCCTAGAGCCACGTACACATGCCAGGTATTGATCCTAAGGTCATGAGCCACAAACTCAATGTTATGGAAGACGCTAATCCCATTAAACAAAGGAGGAGAGTATATTCAAGAGAGAAATATGATGTTATTAGAGAAGATGTAAGAAAGCTCAAAGAATCCAAGTTCATCAGGGAGGTTATATACCCCGAGTGGTTATCCAACGTAGTCATAGTGCCAAAGGCAAATGGGAAATGGAGAATGTGCGTAGACTTCACTGATTTGAACAAGTCTTACCCAAAAGACTGTTTCCCCCTGCTTCGTATTGATCAGATGGTGAATGCCATAGCTGGACATAAGCTTATGAGCTTTATGGATGCCTATTCCGGGTATAATCAGATCTTTATGAACCTGAAAGACTTAGAAAAGATAACATTCATCACAGACAAGGGAACCTATTGTTATAATATCATGCCCTTCGGCCTGAAGAATGAAGGGGATACTTACCAATGTCTTGTAAATAAAATGTTTGAATACCAAATAGGCAAGTCCATGGAAGTGTATGTGGACGACATGCTGACGAAGATCCTGAAGGTCGACACTCACATGGCGACCTTGAAAAAACTTTCATCACCATGGACTGATACAAGATGAAGCTCAACCCGACAAAGTGTGTCTTCGGGGTAAGAGCTGGAAAGTTTCTAAGATTTATCGTCAATTAGAGGGGGATAGAGGCCAACCCTGAGAAGATCAAAGTCCTACTGGAAATGAAGACACCCAGAACCATTAAAGACGTTCAGAGGTTAACCGGAAGAGTTACTGCGCTGAACAGGTTCATCTCGAGAGCTACGGATAAGTGTCTTCCTTTTTTCAAAGTGCTTAGAAAGCCTTTCGAATGGGATGAGGAATGTGACAAGGCTTTTAAAGAGATCAAGTCCTACCTTGGATCCCCTTTACTCCTTTCGTGGCCCATTCTGGGGGAAAGGTTGTATGTATATCTAGCTGTTTCAGAATCAACCATTAGTGCATCCATAGTAAGAGAAGATGATGGGGTACAGAGGCCAGTATACTCCAACAGTAAGGCTCTTCAAGGGTCTGAACATAAGTAACCTCGAATGGAAAAGTTAACTTATGCTCTGATACATGCTTCTATAAAGATAAAGCCATACTTCCAAGCCCACTCTATGGTTGTCCTCCCTGATTCCTCGCTAAGACAGGTCCTCCATAAGCCTGAAAAGTCAGGCAGACCGATGACCTGGACCATCGAGTTGGGGGAATATGACACTATTTATCAACCCAGAGTTACCATCAAGGGGAAGGCACTTGCAGACTTTGTAGCAGAGTTCACCTGGGAAGAGGTTAATATTTAGAATAGTCAAGAGGTTGTAGGTGAAGCAGACAGTAACGTCTTCCAAGTCCCAGGTGAGGCTGAGTCAAGCAGATCCATAAAAAGCATAGTGGAAAATGAGGAAGACAGATACCTCTTCAGGTAAGGGACCCTGTCAGAGGGGAACTTCTCTTCAAATGAATATGTTTGGAACCTCTTCGTTGATGGGTTATCGTGTGAACACAAGAGGGGAGCAGGGCTAATAGTGTCAGCACTGGACAACATCGATATTGAATATGCATTGAGGTTCAACTTTAAGGCTTCGAACAACGAGTTAGAGCATGAGGCATTGATAGCAGGTGTCTCCTTGGCAAAAGCCCTTAATATTGGCCGACTCTTAGTCTATAATGACTCGAAGTTAGTTATCAACCAAATTCTTGGGGTATATAAGGCTAAAGATGAAAGGATGACCAAATACCCGAAGAGGGTGAGAGAGACGCTAGAAAGCTTCAAGGAGGTAAAGATGAAGAGGATACCTCGACAAGATAACAGTCGAGCCGATGCACTCACTAGGATGGCCTCAACAATGAGGACAGATATAACAAGAACTGTACCAGTTGAAATCTTGCTCAGGCCAACCATCGAAGAGGAAGAGTTTTCCAGAACTTGACTCAATCTGAATACAGGAGCCTCATGGATAGGCCCACTTATCAGAAACATCAGACGGGGAGATCTTCCAGAATCAAAGTTGGAAAGGAGAAAGCTGAGGTTCAGGGCTGCCAAGTTCTCAATTATAGGAGATATCTTATATAAGAAGGGGTTCCTACTCCCACTACACCAAATCCTGTGAATGGTCACGCCCAGTGGGTCACGGCCCAAGTTCGCGACCTGGTTGCGGACTTGGGCTGTGACCCACTCAATATTTGGCGTGACCATATTTATTATCACACTAAATTATTGATGCTCGGGAAGTGATCACGGACCAAGGCCGTGACCACAGTGGTTGCGAACTTGGGCCGTGACCAGGTCGTGACCATCTTGGCACCAAACATGCGCCACAATTCCCTCCAAGCTTGGTCACGGGTGGGTCACGGCCCAAGTCCGTGACCCATGGTATGACAAAGAAGAGAGTACACATATTGGGGGTCACGGCTTAGGGCCATGACCATTTTTTGGTGTGGGTCGCGGCTAAGGGTCGTGACCATACCTCATTCAAGCACTAGGGTTGATGAAAAGGGTCGCGCATCACTGATCGAGGGTCACGGCTACGGGCCATGACTATTTATTGGTGTGGGTCATGGGTATAGGCCGTGACCATGCCCCATTCAAGCACTAAATGTGGATGGAAATGTCTCCAGCATGGTGGGTCACGGCTCTAGGCCGTGACCAATTCGAAGAAGCCAGAATACCTCATCTGCAATTTTTTGGTCGCGTACATGGTGGGTCACGGCTATAGGCCGTGACCAGGTCGAAGATGCCAATCATCTGCATTTTATTAATCGCGTCGATGGGGTCACGGCTCTTGGCCGTGACGAGGTTAAGGTATTAAAAATGAAAATTACCCCTGCTTCTAATTTCTTATGTGCGATTTGTAAGGTTATTAGGGCTAAGCGATTCAGGTGAGGTTTCGTTTGGATTTCAGTTGGATTTGCAAACATAAATCTACCCTGGTATGTATTGATTCATTTGGATTCATTTGGATTTCGTTATTTCTGTCTAAAGCCCTAATTTATGTGTATGTACGTGTAGATTTATGTTTGTATGTGTGTGTATGTATAGATTTATGTTTATATCTGTGTATATGTATAGATTTATGTGTATATATATGTTTTTGTGTGTAACTATGAACAAATAAATTGTTTTTTTATCAATAAACCCTATATTGTATGTGTGTGTATGTATAGATTGTATGTGTGTGTATATATAGATTTATGTCAAAAAAAAAAATCAGGGTTTAGTAAACCCTAAATAGTATGTGTGTGTATGTATATATTGGGTCAATAAACCCTAGATTGTATGTGTGTGTTTGTATAGATTATGCCAATAAACCTAGATTGTATGTGTGTGTATTTTTTTGACAAAATATAATTAAATGGATTTTTAATGAGTAAAAAAATTTACATCCACCTTGTCGTGATTTTATTGGGGGTTATATGCGTGCCACCCTAAATAGTATGCGGTGGAGACGGGTGGAGTCCGGGTTGGGGGTTAGAAGCAACAAATAGTCCCTTAAGAATTCTGTAAGTGTTAATTTTGTTCTTGGACTTGGTATTTTCAATTTGGTTTTAGATTTGTCCTTATGAAAAAAGGAATAGATATATACCTGGTTTAATTAGATTGGTGTTGGTTATATTATGATATACCCGTTATGCCATTTTATATTATTGTTGAAATTGAATAAGTATTGGTTTTTGAAATGTAGTCAAAATCAATTAATCTTCTCCATATGTGTGCATCTAATTTTTTTCTCAGTAGTAATCCTTAATTTTTTTCTCAGTTCAAACAAGTTTACTACGAGTCAAGTTGGGACAGCGAGTGACGAAAGAACTAGCCCTGGTTTTCTTCCTTTGGTTTTGCATTTGTTTTTTTGGTTCTACTATTTTTTTAATTGAACATAACTGTTTGCAAAAAAATCATTATTTTTTCACTGTCATAGGATACATTGATGTTGGGGTCGAACTACTATCAAACATAATCTGAAATTGCATTGCTGCTGGCATAGAGAAGGTTCTAATTGGCGTTGGGTGTAACAAAATATCCAGGTAATGGATAGACCTATGATGAACTTTATTGTAAGGTTAAATATGCATTGATTCAATTTTTTAATTATTTTGGGTTTGGATCCTATTTATGTCTAAACCCCGTAATTTTATTTTTTTTGTGCCCCCTATAGCTTGGGTATTGTTGGCGCATTTGTTTCTTGTCACTTAAAGTGTGTGGGGGGGGGGGGGGGGGAGAACATAACTTTTGAACAAAGAATAGTTAGGGTGAACACTAGAAAAAGAAGGCATTATCCAACGGATTGCCACTTTCTAGGTTTAAGGCGTGTCAATTTCTCTACAATGGTTCACACTAAACTAATTGGTAACCATTTGTTTATTAGCTTAAAGATATTCTTGATTAGTCCGAGATGAATAGGAGACATGTGAAAATGGGAATAAAAATTAGTCATGGTTCGAAAGTTATTCTTGGGTTTGCAATTTGTGACCGCTCATCTTATTCACTTGTCGAGCGGGACCAATGTGACTCGTAGGAACCGATCGCATATTCACGGGCTCTCGCTTTGAGTATACAACGCAAATTTCCAAAAAATTAGACTTGAGCATAAAAACATGTCATCGAAGGGTGAAAATGTAAAATAACCACAAAACGGTCCGGTAAGAGTCACGAACACCTCGTACGGGACCAATGTAAATCACAGGACCAGATCGTGTAGTCACGGGGCTCCCAGTTTGAGTGTACGACGTAAATTTGCAAAAATTTAGACTTAAGCATAAAAACATGCCATCAAAGGATGACAACCTAAAATAAACACCAAACCGTCCCGTAAGAGTCACGAACATCTCGTACGGGACCAATGCGACTCATAGGAACCGACCGCGTAGTCACGGGACTCCCGGTTTTATTGTACAACGTAAATTTACAAAAAATTAGACTTAAGCATAAAAACAAGCCATCGAATGGTGAAAACGTAAATTAGCGACAAAACAGTCCCGTAAGAGTCACGAACACCTCGCACGGGACCAATGTAAATCGCAGGAGCAGATCATGTAGTCACGGGGCTCCCAGTTTGAGTGTACGACGTAAATTTGCAAAAAGTAAACTTAAGCATAAAAATATGCCATCGAAGGACGAAAACCTAAAACAAACACCAAACCGTCCCGTAAGAGTCATGAAAACCTCACACGGGACCAATGCGACTCATAGGAACCGACCGCGTAGTCACGGGACTCCCGGTTTGAGTGTACTATGTAAATTTTCAAAAAATAAGACTTGAGCATAAAAACTTGCAATCGAAGGGTGAAAATGTAAAATAGCCACAAAACGGTCCCGTAAGAGTCACGAAACCTCGCACGGGATCAATGCGACTCATAGGAACCAACCGCGAAGTCACGGGGCTCCCGATTTGAGAATACTTTCAAAATTTGCACAAAGTTCGACCTGAGCATAAAAAGATGCCATCGAAGCTTGAAAACGTAAAATAGGCACAAAACGGTTCCTTAAGAGTCACGAACACCTCACACGGGACCCATGTGACTCGTAGGAACTGACCACGTAGTCATGGGGATCCCGGTTTGAGTGTACGACGTAAATTTGCAAAAAAATAAACTTAAGCATAAAAACATGCCATCGAAGGGTGAAAATATAAAACAACCTTAAAATGGTCCCGTAAGAGTCATGAACCCCTCGCACGGGACTAATGTGACTCGTAGGAACCGATTGTGTAGTCACGGGGCTCCCGGTTTGAGTGTACGACGTAAATTTGTAAAAAAATAAACTTAAGCATAAAAATATGCCATCGAAGGGTGAAAATGTGAAACAGCCTTAAAACGGTCCCGTAAGAGTCACGAACCCTCGCACGGGACTAATGTGGCTCGTAGGAACCGACCGCGTAGTCACGAGGCTCCCGGTTTGAGTGTATGACGTAAATTTATAAAAAGTTAGACTTAAGCATAAAAACATGCCATCGAAGGGTGAAAACATAAAATAGTCATAAAACGGTCCGGTAAGAGTCACGAACACCTCGCACGGGATTAATGTAACTCATAGAAATCGACCGCGAAGTCACGGGACTCCCGGTTAGAGTGTACGATGTAAATTTGCAAAAAAAATAGACTTGAGCATAAAAACATGCCAACGAAGGGCGAAGACGTACAACAAGCAAAAAACAGTCTCGTAAGAGTCACGAACACCTCGCACGGGACCAATGTGACTCGTAGGAATCGACCGCGTAGTAACGGGGCGTTCGGGTTGAGTGTACGACGTAAATTTGCAAAAAGTTAGACTTGCATGCCATCAAAGGGTGAAAACGTAAAACAACCTTAAAACGGTCTCGTAAGACTCACGAACACCTCGCACGGGACCAATGTAACTCGTAGGAACTGACCGCGTAGTCACGGCACTCCCGGTTAGAGTGTATGACATAAATTTGCAAAACATTAGACTTAAGCATAAAATCATGCCATGAAAGGGTGAAAACATAAAAAAGCCACAAAACGATACCGTAAGAGTCACGAACACCTGGCACGGGACCAATGTTAATAGTAGGAACCAAACGGGTAGTCACAGGGATCCTGATTTGAGTATACGGCGTAAATTTGCAAAAAGTTAGACTTGAGAATAAAAAAAGGCCATCGAAGGGTGAAAACGTAAAACACCCACAAAACGGTCCCACAAGAGTCACGAACATCTCGCACGGGACCAATGTAAGTCGTAGGAACCGACCGTGTAGTTACGGCGCTCCCGGTTTGTGTGTGTGCATGTGTGCATGTTTGTGTGTGTGCGCGTGTGCGTGTGAGTGGGAAAGGGGGGAGGGGATGGGCAGGGGGCGCGTGTGTGCGTGTGTGCATGTTTGTGTGTGTGCGCGTGTGCGAGTGGGGAAGGGGGGAGGGGATGGGCAGGGGGCGCGCGTGTGTGTGTGTGTTTATATGTGTGTGTGTGTGTGTGAGTGGGAAAGGGAGGAGGGGACGGGGCATGTATGCATATATGCAATCTACATATATGCATATGCATATATGTAGTGAGAGTGTGTGCGTGTGTGCGTGCGTGTGCTTGTGTGCGCGTGTGAGTGTGTGCATATTGATGATAAAATCCAAAATAAAATAGAGAGTATACCTGATCTAGGGTTAATCCAAGAGTGGGATCTACAAAACAAACCTCCTGACACTCATATTCAGTCATCTGATCCGTTACGGTTGCCTCCAGTTCCGGGATCATGTAGGACTTTAAATAATTGTCACCTGAAAGAGAAATAACATATCAGAATTATATAATTATTAATATGAAACTAAATGAGAGATTTAGAAATAAAACATACCATATGCTCAGTGCATCCTACTTATCAGGCCATCCATTACAACAGTGATGAGAACTTTACTTTTCTTAATAAAAATGTCAATCCAAACAAATCACACTAATTGTTTTTTATGAAACTCAGTGCATTCTAACAAGAAAATTGGGGATTTAAACTCAGTGCTTCCAGTATGATTTATCAATGCCATATATCAATGCCTATTAATGTTTCCCTATCAATGATGATAGGGAATCATATATCAATGCTCATATCTAAACTCTCACGGGGAATGATATATCAGTGCACATAGATGCTTCTCACAACACTACAGCTATGAGAGTTCTTGAATTAAATTAGAAATTAGAAATGCATCAAAAGGGAAAAGTAAAAGGATAAACTAATAAATGTTGAATCAAATTAGAAATGCACATCTTAGATGGAGTCAAATTAAGAAAAAAATGATATGCTTCAAACTTGGGGCTTCAAGACATATCAAAAACCATAAACACATTTATCTAATCCATCCAAGTCTGACTTCTGTTCGATGTCACACAACTAAGTTCCTGTCCATCCATCCGCCTCAAACCTGTGATGAAAAAAGTAATGGAATCGAATTCCCACAAATGGAGGAAATTAACCGTTATCTCAATGTAACTAAGCCATAAAGTGTTAAGAGGCATGTGTTAGGCAAACAAATACAAAAGAAAAAAAATAAATAGACAATTAAAAATCAGAACTCAGTTAATCCGGTAAGAAGAAAATCACGGAGACATCTTGTAGCAGCATCTTGAGGTTCCATTGATAAATCACGGGGAAAAGTGAAAATAGAGAAGCTTCACAGTGATAAATCATACTTGCTGAAACAAAAGATTTAACAAAAATATATTAAAACAAATTCGTGAGGTATACCTCGTTTTTGGCAGCAACGTGAAACCCCCAATCCAAAAACTTAACAGATATGCCAGGGTATACATGTTTGTGTGTGTGTTTGTGTACGCGTGTGTGCGTGTGTTAGTGGGGAAGGGGGGAGGGGACGGGGCAGGGGCAGGGAGGGGCAGTGTTGCATATATATGCAGTTGCATATGCATATATATGCAGTGCATATATATGCAACATATGCATATATATTCAGATTCCGCTTACAATCGACTTTTGATGAAGGTTTGCCTGCGTATAGAACGCAAGTTCGCGTGCCAGGTCATCATTCACGTCCACCTCTTGCTCTTGGTCAATGTTAACAGAAAGGTTGTGTATCCAATCCACATTATCAGAAGACCATCCTTGTTGTATAGATCTAATAAATATTTATAATGTGCCTACCTCTATTCAAAATGTCCGAAATTGCACCCTTGTTGTTGTGATAAAAAAATCCACATTGACCGGGGGCTTTATCCTCCACATTTGCCTCCGTGGGTACATAATATCCCTCCTACCAATAAACACCGAGGGTACGCTTATTTAAAGTAATGGAAAGTAATTATTTGTCACTGAATCGAAATACCTGGAAAATAAAACCAAACAATCATGTCAAGTTTGCAATGGGTTTGAAATCCTAAATGTTTTCGAGACTATCCAATATCCTAACCATCTGCAATAATTAAGGCTCTAAATCAATCAACCATCCATAACATTTAAGGGACTTGGTTTTTAAACTATGCAAAAAAATGCTATGGTGTTATATAAGTATTGACCGAGTAGTATTTTTTATAATAACGACACATATACACTAAGTAAAAGATGAACATAACATAACAAATAAAAAGAAACCAAAGAGAGAAGCATACTACTTGATTTACCTTTTGTACTTTTCAGCATAGAGTATTGAATAGCAAGTTGCAGGAGGGTCATCCATTGACATTGGTTACTGCAGGTTCCTCCATCGACATTGTAAGGGCCTGCTGTAGTAGGTTCATCCACAGCTGCCTTTGACATATCTTTGTCTGTTTAGCAGTTGCCTTTTGTCTTGCCCTCTCTTATTCCATTGAGACACAGTGAGGAAGAGACAATTTAGGATCGAATGTCAAAATATCTTTCACTTTTTATCGAATAATTATATACTCCACAAAAACTTCCAATGTCAATAGAGTCATTGTAATTGAAATCGTTAAAATAAAGAAAAAATTATTGGTAATCCAACGAAAAATAGTTGCCTCACTCCTAACGAATCAACCAACGCTATTCGAAGTAGGTTTTGTCAAAAATAGAAACATTTAGACAACATCTTACTTAGTCAGCGAATGATGCAAAATCTATGCAAGCCTTTTCATTTTAGCCTCAGAAGCTTTAAATAGAGGTCTTCATAATCTCATGCTAAATGACAAAATTAAATCCTTCGCAACCGCAGGACTCACGGTTTGAGAATACGACGATAATTTGCATATTTCTTGACTTAGGCTTAAAAACATGGCGTTAGAGGGTGAAAACTCGAAACAGCTCCCGAACGGCCCCGCGGGTGGCACCAACACCTCCCATGGGACCAATGTAACTCGTAGGAACTGACCCCACAGCTGCGGGTCTCCCATTTTGAGAATACGACGGTAATTTGCATATTTCTATACTTAAGCAAAACATGGCGTTAGAGGATGAAAACTCAAAACAGCCACCCGAACGGCCAGGTGGGTGGCACCAACACCTCCCACGGGACCAACGTAACTCGTAGGAACTGACCCCGCAGTCCCGGGACTCCCGGTTTGAGAATATGACGATAATTTGCATATTTCTTTACTTAGGCTTAAAGACACGGCGTTTGAGGGTGAAAACTAGAAACAGCCCCCGAACGGCCCCGTGGGTGGCACCAACACCTCCAACGGGACCCACGTAACTCGTAGGAACTGATCCCGCAACCGCGGGTCTCCCAGTTTGAGAATACAATGGTAATTTGCGTATTATTAGACTAAAGAAAAACATGGCGTTAGAGGGTGAGAACCCGAAACAGCCACCGAACGTCCCCGTGGGTGGCACCAACACCTCCCACGGGACCAATATAACTCGTAGGAACTGACTCCGCAGCCGCGGGACTCCCGGTTTGATAATACGACGATAATTTGCATATTTCTTGACTTAGGCTTAAAAACATGGCGTTAGAGGGTGAAAACTCAAAACAGCCCCCGAACGACCCCATGGGTGGCACCAACACCTCTCACAGGACCAATGTAACTCGAAGGAACTGACCCCACAGCCGCGGGTCTCCCGGTTTGAGAATACGATGATAATTTGCATGTTTCTTGACTTAGGCTTAAAAATATGACGTTAGAGGGTGAAAACTCGAAACATCCCCCGAACGTCTCCGTGGGTGGCACCAATACCTCCCACGGGACCAATGTAACTCGTAGGAATTGACCCCAGAGCCGCGGGTCTCCCGATTTGAGAATACGATGGTAATTTGCATATTTCTTGACTTAGGCTTAAAAACATGACGTTAGAGGGTGAAAAATCGAAACAGCCCCCGAACGTCCCTGTGGGTGGCACCAACACCTCCCACGGGACCAATGTAACTCGTAGGAACTGACCCCACAACCACGGGACTCCCGGTTTGAGAATACAACGATAATTTGCATATTTCTTTACTTAAGCTTAAAAACATAGCGTTAGAGGGTGAAAACTCGAAACAGCCCCCCGAACGTCCCCGCGGGTGGTACCAACACCTCCCACGGGACCAATGTAACTCATAGGAACTAACCCTGCAGCCGCATGTCTCAAAACGACGGTAATTTTCATATTTCTACTTGGTTACTGATAATTTTAACTCATATATGCAATTTTTCAGCTTGATTAAATTCTTTGTAAAACTACTTGGTTACTGATATTTTTTTTATGTATCCTATCATTTGTAGGATTTTTGCACCCGAAACAAACGAAGACGGCAATGGTCTACAGCATGAGGATTGTTTATATGTTATGGACATTCAGGATTTTGTTTTTTGTGTTACAGACGTGCGGGCTTTTATAATTTGATTGTTGAATTTTATGCCCGTGCGGGCTTTATAATAAGTAGGTTTTACATTTATAGGTTTTGGAATGTCAAGAAAATAGAGGAAACTCTGCCTAATTTTTTTTTGGCTTGTGAATTATTAAGAGGTGTAATATTTATAAGTTTGTATATATATTTGTTTATTAACAACGTTCTCGATTCGCAGTTTGTGATTGGACCTCCAATTTTAGGTGCACTCACAGGACCCCCAATTTTAGGATTGGACCAAAAAAATACATTTTTTTAAAAAATTATGGTTAAATATGGTCAGGGACTTTGTCTATGACCGTTTTTATTTTTTTTCGTCACGCATAAAAATGGTCACGGACTTGGGCCGCGACCATTTTTTTTATATTTTTGGTCACGGTTATGGGTCACGATCAACGTCCGCGACCATTTTTTTCCTTTTTTTCGTCACGGTCGTGGGTCACGGATTTGGACCGTGACCATTTTATTTTTATTTTTTTGTCACGGTTGTGGGTCGCAGACTTTGGCCGCGACCATTTATTTTTATATTTTTTTGTCACGGTCGTCGATCGCGGACTTTGGCCGCGACCAATTTGTCACGGTTGTGGGTCACGGATGAGGACCGCGACCCGTCACGGCATGGGTCACGGCCCAAGTCCGCGACCATCTGCCGTGACCATTTTTTGGTCACGGACTTGGGCCGCAACCCACGAAAATGGTCACGCCCGAAATGGTCACTGCCATAGTCCGCGACCCACAGTTTTGGTAAGGGATTTTGGCCGTGACCAATCGCCAGTTTTGGTGTAGTGTTCCTTTCCTCAGATGTGTCCAACCTTCAGAGGTTCCTCATGTATTGTAAGATGTTCATGAGGGCTCTTATTCAAGTCACATAGGAGGGAGGCCTCTATCTAAGAGGATTATTACTCAGGGGTACTAGTGGCCGACCTTGGCAAAGATACAACTGCTTATGTGAAAAGATGCGACAAGTGTCTAAGATTCTCCACCATCCCTCACCAACCTCATCAGCCTATGACGTCAATTAGCTCACCTTGGCCATTTACAGTATGGGGTATTGACTTGGTAGGACCTTTTCTAAGAGCTTCAAACAACTACAGGTTCTTAGTAGTGACAATTGATTACTTCTCTAAGTGGGTAGAGTCTGAGCCGATGATCACGATTATAGAATAGAAGACCTTCCCTTTCATCTGGAAGAACATCATATGCAGATATGGCCTCCCAAACACCCTCATCTCAGATAATGGAACCCAATTCAATAATTCTTCATTAGAAAAATATTGTGAAAGAGTGGGGATCAACCAGTTCTTCTCTTCTCCTGGCCGACCCCAGGCAAATGGTCAAACAGAGGTCACAAATCGAATAATCCTTGATGGGGTTAAGAAGATATTGGAGGAGGCCAAAAGGATATGGACAAAGGAGGTATATGCGATGCTATGGGCCTACAGGACGACAACAAGGACACCAACGGGAGAAACTCCTTATATGCTAGATCATGGTTCAGAAGCTGTCATCCTTACAGAAGTGGGACTCCCCACCCATAAAGTTTAGACCTATAATCCTCAGAAGAATGGAGAATAGAGAAGACTTGACTTGGATCTGATTGAATAAAGAAGGGAAGATGCGGAGATTAGACAAGTAACCTACTAGCATAGAACAACAAAGTTCTATAACCAAAGGGTGAAATCAAGACCTATAGCTGTGGGAGACCTAGTCCTAAAGAAGACGTTACAGAAGGCAAATAAGCTCCACCCAAATTGGCATGGTCCTTATAGAGTAATCGATGAGGTTATGCCTGGTGCTTACCGACTAGAAAATCTTGAAGGGGAGCCTTTTTCGAATCCTTAGAATGCTGACCACTTGAAGAAATATTACATATGATGTTGCAGTTGTTTCTTTGTAATACATGTATCATTTTATGAAGAGGATGTTAATGAAAAGATCATTTCCAGTGTCAATAGTTTGTTACATTATGTTTAAACATCATTAATTTGGTGGAAATTGAGGGTGAACATCATAATTTGATGACCTCACAGTCCTTAAACATCATTAGTTTGGTGAAAATTAAAAGGTGAAACATCATTATATGGTGACCTCAGACCTTTAAACGTCATTAATTTGGTGAAACTTATGAGGTGAACATCATATTATGGTGACCTCGAACCTTTAACATCATTAGTTTGGTGAAAATTAAGAGGTGAAACATCATAATTTGATGACCTCAGACCTTTAACATCATTAGTTTGGTGAAAATTAAGAGGTGAAACATCATTATATGGTGGCCTCAGACCTTTAACATCATTAATTTGAAGAAAATTATGAGGGTGAACATTATAGTTTGATGACCTCAGACCTTTAACATCATTAATTTGGTGAAAATTTAGAGGTGAAACATCATTATATGGTGACCTCAGTCCTTTAACATCATTTATTTAATGAAAATTATGAGGTGAACATCATTATATGGTGACCTCAGACCTTTAACATCATTAGTTTGATGATAACTAAGAGGTAAAACATCATTATATGGTGACCTCAGACCTTTAACATCATTAATTTGGTGAAAATTATGAGGTGAACATCATATTATGGTGACCTCGGACGTTTAACATCATTAATTTGGTGAAAATTAAAAGGTGAGACATCATTATATGGTAACCTCAGACCTTTAACATCATTAATTTGGTAGAGGTGAAACATCATATTATTGTGACCTCAAACCTTTAACATCATTTATTTAGTGAAAATTATGGGGTGAACATCATTATATGGTGACCTCAGACCTTTAACATCATTAATTATTTATGGTGTAACATCATTATATGGTAACCTCAGACTTTAAAACTATATGTAAGAGAAGACATTCACTGAAAGAAGCAACATAATCTGAAGAAGATGGTATTAATGATATTAAAACATCCAAAAGTTACAAATTAAAAGTGCCAAGATGCTGTCAGAATTCACCAAATTATGGGTACAGATAATAAAGGAAACAAAAATTACAACTTAAAAACTTCACGAGGACTAAGTCTCCGCATTTTATTAGCCGACGTTGGTCACCTCGGCCCCATCATCCTGAGGATTAGCCTCTTCAGTTTTAGTGACCTCCAAAGGAACAGTCTCACCAGGAGCAGCATCGGCCTTCTCAACCTCTTGCAAAGCCTGAGCAAACTGGGGGTCAGTAAAACCCAGGACCTCAAAGTCTGAGGCAGTCAAGATCCCTGACT
The DNA here is from genome assembly GCA_949130495.1 of Sambucus nigra. NCBI lineage: Eukaryota > Viridiplantae > Streptophyta > Magnoliopsida > Dipsacales > Adoxaceae > Sambucus > Sambucus nigra. The sequence goes on from OX422212.1 coordinate 659,956,470, forward strand.
CTTTTTCCTTCGAGGTTTCCCACTTACTAGTCACTTTGATACCTCTTTCAAGGTATTCAAAGCCAAAACTGATGAAATCATTAGAGACCTTATAATCCGCAATAATCTTCTCTGAAGCGTCCTCTAAAGAAGCCTTAACTACAGCAGCCACCTTAGCTTGTAGAGCATCATCTTTAGCCTTCAGAGCTAAATCATGGTCTTTCTCGAGCTTGGACATGTCCCTATCTCTATGCTGATCAACTTCCTTCAGCTTATCAACCTCCTTCAGCTCCTCCTTTAGACGATCAACCTCTGCATTGAAAGAGGCTTAGACTTTCAGAGCTTCTTGATCCTTATCAATTTGGGGCATTTTCTTCAGAGTCCATTCCACAAAACGATGCATGGATAAAATACCCTATAGTAGAAGGTCAGATTTATAAGCACATTAATGTAAGATAGCCAAGGCTACACTTGAGGAGAGACAATAAACAAAAACTAGTACCCGAATTGATCTATAAAGGGTAAACTCGGCCAGCAGCGGGATGTCCAAAGAGCGTAGGAAATTCTTATCCTCTTTGATCATCACTGAGCCGATGGCATCAACAGCCTTAAGACCATGTCCTATCAGACTATCTCTGATATTCAGCTGAGTCAGACGATCCGCCAAGGCATCGTCGATGGAGATTGGGATAGCACGATACACTCTGTGATTCTTGCTCTGCCTCTGAAGCTCTGCGTCGGTTGTGGTCTTCCTCTTCTTTGTGGCATCGGCCTTAGAGGTGCTTACGTTCTTATGCGTGGTATGAGGTGGTACATTTTGGCCCACCTTCTTCATCAACTTCACAAGACTTGGGGCAGATATCTCCTAAAGGTCGTCAAAAATACCTTCAGGGCGCTCTACAAAAAGAAATATCTGAGTTAGTATATTAGAGGCATGAAAAGTAAGAGATACAACTTATGAAAAATGATACTTACGAAGCTTTATCAAAGAACTACCACCTAGCCCTATCTGAGAGAGGTAGTAGGGGGTCATAAGATGTTTGTATTTAACCAGACGACCATGCTCCCCCTGATCTTGAAGGTCTTTAATTTTTTGAACATTTTCCTGGCTAAGTCCAAGGTTGTCTTTGGCAGCGAGCGAGACCTTCCCCTATCTTAGAGGGGTCCTTGGAACTGACGTTCCATAGGCCTCACGGTGACCAAACTCCCATGCCCCAGATGTAAAGAAATACCGAGGTTTTTAGTTGTGATTGGAGGTCTGGGTAACCAATAAAATCTTCTTATCTGACTTCCTATCTAAGAAGTGGTAATAGCTAGGGTGATTTTTGGCAGAAGAGGTGGTGTAGCAACCCGTGAAGATCTTAATAGGAAGGTATGAGTGGTGGACTGCCTCCAAAAAATGATAGCCCCAATCATCACCCTCCACGCGTTGGGGATAATTATGAAGGGGTTATATTTATATGGGACAATATGACTCTGATTGAAGGATGGATAGGGAGACTGAAGCCCAACTTGAACATCTGCTCGTAGACGCAGATCTCCCCATCTCGACCATCAAAGGCCCTCTCACCCCTCTGAGGTCTCCTAATATTAATGGAAGGGCCTATTGAGTAAAGGTGCCTAAAATCTAGAAGATCGTACTCACTAATGGAGCTCTCAATCTCAGTCGCCTCAGATGTGCCAATATCGCTTTCGTGCCCATCATCTTCATCACTAGTAACATCGGCCTAGGCAGATATAGGGGGACAATCAGGAAACCTCTGAGTGAACTCAGCCCCGATGGAGGCTGACAGGGGAATAGCATCAAAAATAGGGGGAATGGCCACACTTGGACCTATAATTTCGACATCGAAAGAAGATTGTAAGGTGTTAGCACCCCGATGAGACGAGGCACGGCTTGAGACCTCGGCCTGATCAGGGACCTGATCCTGCCTATTTGAGTAATCCATAGCCTCTTGGAAAGAGTCTATAAATATGGGGTCTGAGGAAGATGACTCAGACTCAGACTCAGACATGGGTGTTGGGTACACTGGAACCTCTGATGGCTCAGCAGGCTCGGCTGGCTCTGTGTAGATTACCTTCAGAGATGGAGGAAAGATGGGCCTGAGAGGGAAAGCCTCAGCCCTACGAGCTTCCTCCTAATCTAGCTCTATCTGCCTATTTTTTTCTAAAGTATTCTCATGAAGGGAAGCGAACTCTTCTATGAGTTGGTACAGAGGTCTAAGCATAAGTCAGAAAAAACAACACTTGGGACTCAAAGTCACAAACAAGAAAACAACCCAACTCAACCTAAACTAACGATCAAATCAGGAAGGTGAAAGGTTTTCAAACCAAGAACACTTAAGAACAAGGTCACCGAAAAGTGCATAAAACCGTCACCGAAAAACATAAAGCCTTGTTGAAAAAGTCAGAAATGAAAAATAAGGGTTAAAAATGGAAAGGAAGGGTGAAAAAGATACCTGAATGACTGCGAAACAGAGAAGAAAAGGTTTAGACGCAAAGGAGACCTTAAAATCTAGCCAACAATGGAGGTCTTGAGGAAAAAGTTGAAGTCGCAGAAAAAAAACCTTAGGTGGGAAGAGTACGAAGAAGAAATGCAGAAGAAAGAAGGAAAAAAGGGTTTTAAACCCACAATTATTTTGTCGCGAGTCCAAGGCCTATCATTGACTAGGGAGCCTAAGGGGTAAATCATCATGCTTTGTTAGACACACCACTCACTTCAACAAGTGACACGTGTTAAAGAAATATTAGCACACGGGTGATTGATATGCCCAAAGTGCTAGGGGTAGGGGTGATTGATATACCCAAAGTGAACCCTCTTAATCAGAGTAACCAACCTCAGCCAGTCTCACAGCCGAGGTGACCATAAGCTTATAATGACCGCCAACAAGGTCGTTACTCATAGGGTCGGCCCCAGCTGACATTGTGTCTACCATGTACATCAATCTCGGCTGAGCATCAGTCGAGTCCGGCAAAGACTCATGGGTTCAACCATCCTTCAACACCAACATCGGCCCCAGTCGACATCGTAGATATCAGTCGAGATCAATAATGTCCCATGAACTCAATTATCTATCAACGTTACTATCGACCCCAACCGACGTTACGACTACTCCATACCTAACCTCGGCCAGCCCTCCTAGCCGAGTTCATCATAGATATATACCTCGAACAAAGCAATGGTCGGACCCCACTAACCTCGCATCCTTCCAGGCCAAGGTTGTACCAGTCAAGGACAGGGCCGAGCATTTACAAGCACATGCATGGTTTGGAACACATGGACAAATCTGTTATAACTAAATCATTCCCTCCATGTGATGGAATATTGAGGTCATCATTACCTACTTGGGACCATACAAGTGTCATCATCATATTGTCTTGGTCCTCATACACATGCTCATTGCGTGCCTGGGGGTACATTACACCCCCTAAGCACTATATATAGAGGTCATCCTCAACCTTGTAAAGGGATCCAAAAATATAACCCTAGCCAAAACTCTGTTGCATTTACAGAGCTAACTCTGATCGTGGTATCCCTTTTACGGCTAACGTTGGCCGTGATACCATCTTTACGGCTAACTTTTGGCCGTGGTACCCATTTTCACCGCTAACCTTGGCCGTAATACTCATTTTCACGGTCAACCTTAACCGTAGTACCCATTTTCACGGTTACTTTTTGGGGTGATAATTTGTGCGATGTGAAGGAGATAAAAGTGAGTTTTTTGTGGTGTTTTGAAGTAAATGGTGTTTGGGGGATATTTTTTGGGTGTAAATGTCAAGACCCTAAATAGAATAAAGTTTTATTTCATTATTATTTATTCACAAGAACAACCCATAGCAGAGTTATAGAACTTGTAAAGTTCTATACTGGTTCTCAAACAACTTACCATCACCATCAATAAGACATATGGAATTAGAAAAACCCATGCCCATTCCCAAGACCACCCACGTGATGAGTAGCAGAAGATGAAGCACTGGTAAACACATCATGCTTACTCTCAAACTTATTAATAACACTACCACTCCCTCCAAAAATGGGAAATTTTGCATTAGCCATAGTCTCGACCAAAACACGATCGCTCATATTTTTCTCGAGTTTCTCCATTTCATCCCTCAACTCTATAAGCGCATCCATATCAAGATTATCAACAGGAGCTTCCCACCATAATAGGCTCTGGTTATCATTTCTCATGCGGTCAAGAGCCTCCCCCCATTTCTTTTCCGCTTCTAACTCCGACAAAACTCGAGTCAGTTCTGTATTATGTTGTGTCGCGTTTATTTGAGCCATATTAGGTAAACAAATGAGATTTTATGTCTTGTTGTGTTGCATTTTAATTAGATCGTGTTTGTGTTTATGTTAGATAAAAGAAATAAGATTTCGTATTGTGTCATTTTTATTTGACTATTTAATTCCGATACGAAATCTTATTTTTTTTATTTTTTACTTGACACGAACACGATCCAAGTAAAAGTGACACGGCATAATTTTTTTTTTATCAAATGCAAACACGACCTAATCAAAATTGGATACAAAACAAAATATTTTTTTAACGTAACACGAACACAATCCAAATAAAAGAGACAGGAGATGACAAAAAAATATTATTTTGAAAATTGGATACAAAACGAAATATTTTTTTAACCTAACATGAACACAATCCAAATAAAAGAGACATGCGATGATAAAAAAATATTATTTTTAAAATTGGATACAAAACGAAATATTTTTTTAACCTAACACGAACACAATCCAAATAAAAGAGACAGGAGATGACAAAAAAATATTATTTTAATTTATTTATCAAATGTTTGCATTCGATAAAAAAAATTATGTCGTGTCGCTTTTACTTATGAGCGTGTTAGTATATTCCTTGTATATGGGTTCCGCTCCCTTAGCGGGTTTTAATTCTTTTATTTATACAAAAAATACTTTTCATAACTGTTTTAAAATACATTTCAGTTGTTTAAAAAATTTTGTTATTTGTTTTTTTAATTAAAAAACGTCTTATAAATAGTTTTTGATTTAACTATTAAATAAAATTATTTTATATAAAATAAAAACATTTCACTCCATATATATATTTTACTTCGATCGTGAAATGTATATATTTTACTTCGATCATGAAACGTATCTATAAAAACATTTCACGATCGTGAAATGTATATATATATTTTTTTTCAAACACAAATAATAATTTTTTTTCCAAGCACAAAAAAAAAAAGATTTCACAACATGATTTGTCATAATTTGGTCCGATTGCGAAATCTTTTTTTTACAAAAACAGAAACATGACCAAATTAAAATGCCAAACAAAACAAAATAATTTTCTTTTATTCGGTCGTGTTTCTGTTTTTGTAAATAAATTAAAATAATATTTCGTGTCATGTCATGTCTCTTTTATTTGGATTGTGTTCGTATTCGGTTAAAAAACAAATTCTTGTTGTATCCAATTTTCATTGGGTCGTGTTTGCATTTGATAAAAAAATTATGTTGTGTCGCCTTTATTTGGATCGTATTTGTGTCAAGTTAAAAAAAATTGTGTCATTTCATATTTTAATTGATGTTCTTATTTGGTTAAAAAAGAATTTTTATTTATTCATTTTAATATATATATCCTCTCTCTATTATTCTCTCAGTTTTCATTTTCATTTTGTATTAAACATTATGCTTTCAAGTTCATCCGGTTCAACCAACTGTATTAATCAGTAATCTTTGTAAGTTTACTTTTAGTTATTGTAATTTCAGTTTTCAGTTTTCAATATTAATTTGTTGTGTTTTATTATATGCGTTGCTTCCCCTTTTGGTATCAGAGCCAAGTTCCCAGTTATTGTGTTTGATCTATATTCCCAGTTCTCCTTTAAAGCCAAGTTCTGATCGATTTGATTCTTACACCTTTTGTGTTTTATCATCCCAACTTGTTAGATCACCTGAACAGTAAATCCGGTATCCAAACAATAAGACCCAAGAGAGTGGCTTGAGCGGATAGGTATGAGAGGGTATGTATTGAAACATTTTGAGAAAACAAACATGAAAATTGTAAAAAGAAAATAGGTTTCTTTACAAGCTTTAAAATGAATAGATTATTTAGATCAAATTCTTTGGCTAGTTCTAGCTCTAGGTCTTCTTTAGCTTTTCCCCCAGACATAATAAACGAAGAAGAACATGTTTATGAAGAAGTAAATTTAGATTTAAATGATTGGAACATTCCCAAAGTCCCAACAAAAGAAATTTACAAAACTAGTTTCCTAAAGTCATCCTTTAGTACTAATTACAATGTTAAAACTGTTGAACATGTTTATGCTTTAAATAAAGAACACGATAGAATTCAACTATTAACTAGTGAAGCTATTACAAAACAAAGAAAAAATGGATTCAATTTCCTACACATAGGATTAATACAAGTAGCAGTCAAACCATTAACCAGTAAAGGAATAAATGCCTCTATCCTCTTATGTCTTAGAGATGCTAGACATACTAATTACAACACTAGTATTTTAGGAATGATGGAATCAAGCCTTTTTAATGGTCCAATACATTTTAATTGTTTTCCTGATTTTACATTAAGTTTAACTGACCCTCACATATTAAAAACCATGACACTAAATATTAAAACATCTGGATATGAAATGTTAGAAGGAAGTAAACCACTTGCTTTAATTTATAGAATTTATTACAAATGTTTAAGGACAAATCTAAATGTCCACGCTTTAGTAAAAAGTCCAAAAGACAAAACTCTACTCATACAAAGCAGTACAAATGATGCTAATATTCAAGTCCCTAGGTCAATAAATTGGAAAGATATTAATTTACCAAACGATTGGTTATTAGAGAATGAAAATCATCCTCGAAAAATGCAAAACAATGCTATTAATCTTGAACGAATCCAAGAATACCTTGACGGATCAGTTAGAATAAGTTTTGATCAACCACGATTTAAAAATCTCCATGTTAGAGATGATAGTAAATCCCAAACGAGTAATTCAACAAGAAAAGATGATGATCTAATACCTAGACGCAATCTTAAATTAAAAGAAATTGATACAACTTCCCAGGTAAGTAAACCTTGTTATACAGCGACCTCAAATTTTAATGATGATGAAGATCAACATTCCCCCACTCAAACAGATTTTGAAACAGGTTCAGTAAATCACCAATTATTAACAATCAATAAAGACTATAAAATTGACATGATTAAATTAGGAGAAGATTTTGAGTCAAAAGAAAATCGTACTAAACGACGAGCATATCGAGAAAAGTACTCCCCAAAAGAAAAGGATAAAATAATAAGAAAGTGGAAAACTTTAATGAATGAAATAAGAACGGACATAAAGTTCTTTGACTATTTAGATAACTATTATCACAAAATAAATGTCCTAACAAAAGTAAAATGGACAAAACAAGACAAAACAACAGTCTCGTCTAGTCACCCTCCACTAGAAACCATTTTAGTAAATCACATGGGAACAGAAGTAGTTGCTACACCATTTAAAGTCACTTCTACTAATGATGAAATCAAAAAAGTTATTGAACAAAATAATTACACTAACCAATACCTGAATACTTTAGGAAAACAGCTAGAATCCATTGAAAACAAGTTAGACAAACCAAACCCACCATATAAAAGAGAAATACCTTTAATCCAACTTCCTGAAGTACGAAAAGGAATAAATTTACAAACAAAGTCTGAGAAAACTCTGGATAAAATAGAAAAAATGCTTAAAGATATCAAAGCAGAATCATCAAAGACTATTACAACTATCAACAAAAATACCTATATTAACCAAACAGACTCATCCCAAGAATCTACTACAGATGAAGATATCCAGACTATTGAAAAACAATTTACTAATGTTGAATTAAATAGAATAAAAAACTCCAGAGTAACTCCAACCACCTTAACAAGAAATTGGTATACAAGACCAACACCCCCAGATATGCAATATGAAGAAAGAAATATACATAATCAATTCTCGGTTTCATCAGATAGACTTTATGAATGGAACATAGATGGATTATCTGAACAAGAAATCTTAAATAAAATGCAACACATATCTATGGTTGCCAACAATTACCTAAACACTCAAAATATTCCCCAAACAGAAATAGTTGAGCTTTTAACAACAGGATTCACCGGTACATTAAAATCTTGGTGGGATAAACATCTTAACGAAGAATCAAAGGAACAAATTAAATCTGCCGTCCAACAAGATGCCAATGGCTTCCCAATTTTTGATGAAAATATTGGAATGGGAATTCCAGATGGAGTTAACACTCTAGTTTTTACAATAATAAAACATTTTTTAGGAACACCGAGTAATATAATCTCAAGAATTCATGATCAACTAAGTAACCTTAGATGCCCAACTTTAAGCGATTTTAGATGGTACAAAGATGTTTTCACATCACGAGTAATGCTTAGAGACGATAGTAATGAACCATTTTGGAAAGAAAAATTTATTAATGGTTTACCAAATTTATTTGCTCATAAAATAAGAGAAGTTCTGAGTAACACAAATGGACACATTGATTATAACAATCTTACATATGGAGACATAATAAGTACAATCCAGAAAGAGGGATTAAAAATGTGTATAGATATGAAAATAAGCAACCAGGCTAATAAAGAAAAATTAAAGGCAAAATATGAAATGGGAAATTTTTGTGAACAATATGGTTTAAACCCTGTTGCACCATCAAGAAATAAAAATTACAAGTCATACCCAAAACAATACAAAAGACATAGAAAAAACTATTTCAAAAATAACAAATTTTACAATAAAGAAAATAAGGAATTTTATAAAAAACATAAAAAACCACAAACTAATCCACACTATAAGAAAATGACAAAAGTAAAGTAAAATGTTATAAATGTGGAAAAACAGGTCATTACAAATCGGAATGTAAGGTAAAATCCAAAATTAACCAGTTACAACTATCATCTGAAGTAACTCAAGAAATATACAAAATTTTTGAACTAAAAAATTCTTCTAGTGAAGGTGAACAAAACACTGATTATGAATCATCAAGTTACTATGAATCAGGTACAAACTCTAGTTCTCCAGATATAAAATTAGGATGCAAAGACAACTGTTGTAAAACTATCAATGTTCTCACTAAACAAGAAGAACAGGAAGAATTACTAATTGATTTAATTGGAAAAATAGAAAATAGAGAATTAAAATCACAATACCTTTCAAAATTTAAAAAATTATTATCCAAAGAAGAAAGTGGTATAAATACACAAAACAAGATAAGTCTTGATAATACTTTAAAACGATTTAAAACTCACAAGGAAGTTACATTACAAGATCTCCAACGAGAAGTCAACATAATTAAACAAGATATCAAAGACATCAAAAAAGAAAGTAAAGAATTAAAACAAGATATCACTATTTTAAAAGTAGACCAAACTTTCCAAAAGCAACAAGCCATCTCCTCAGAAGAAAGTGATCCAGAAGCTGAACAAGAACCTAAAATAGTAACAACAGAAGAACCTGATCATCAAGTAAATATCATAAACCAAATTAATTTACAAAAATGGCATGTACAAGTAACTTTAATCATTAACAAAGAATATGAGATAAAAGTCATAGCATTAATTGATTCCGGTGCAGATTTAAATTGTCTACAAGAAGGATTAATTCCAACCAGGTATTATCATAAAACATCTGAACGATTAAACTCAGCCAATGGAAGTAAAATGCAAATCAAATACAAACTACCCAAAGCACATATTTGTCAAAATAATGTATGTTACAAAACTCCTTTTGTTTTAGTAAAAAACATGACTGACAAGGTAATCTTAGGAATCCCTTTTCTTTGTCTTCTATATCCGTTCACAACTAGTGATACTGGAATAACCTCCCTAGCCTAAGGTCAACAAGTAAAATTTGAATTTCTTTCAAAACCAGAAGTCAGAGATTTAAAAACACTCAAAGATTTTTCAATATCAGTAAACCGTCTCCAATACAAGAGAAAACAATTAAATTTTTTAAATGAAGAAGTAAGATACAAAAGGATTGAAGATCAACTTACTAACAAGATTCTCCAAGATAAAATAGAAAATTTCAAATTAAAACTAACAAATGAAATCTGTTCCGATCTACCAAATGCCTTTTTACATAGAAAAAAACATATAGTAACTTTACCATACATCAAAGATTTTAATGAAAAATTCATCCCTACCAAAGCGAGACCAATCCAAATGAATCAAGAAGATATGGAACTATGTAAAGATGAAATTAATGGTTTATTACAAAAAGGAATTATAAGAAAAAGTAAATCTCCTTGGTCATGCCCTGCATTCTATGTCAGAAAAAATGCCGAATTAGAACGCGGAGCACCCAGGCTAGTCATCAATTACAAACCACTTAATAAAGTTTTAGAATGGATAAGATATCCAATCCCAAATAAACGTGACCTCATGAACCGATTAAATCAAGCAACTATTTTTTCCAAGTTTGACATAAAGAGTGGATTTTGGCAAATACAAATCCATGAAAAAGATAGATACAAAACTGCATTCACAACCCCCTTTGGTCACTATGAATGGTGTGTCATGCCATTTGGCCTAAAAAATGCACCTAGTGAATTCCAGAATATCATGAATGAAATATTTAACCCTTCATCCCATTTTACAATTGTCTACATTGATGATGTCCTCATCTATTCCCACACAATCGATGAACATTGGAAACACTTAAATTTATTTTTTGAACTAATAAAAATTAATGGTTTAGTGGTTTCAGCCTCGAAAGTCAATCTATTCCAAACAAAAGTTAGATTTTTAGGTCATAATATTCACCAAGGAAAAATTAGTCCCATAGATAGGGCCATCCAATTTGCTGATAAATTTCCTGATGAAATCCTCGAGAAAACGCAACTTCAAAGATTTCTAGGATCATTGAACTACATTGCTGAATTTTATCCAAATCTTCGCAAACAATGCAAACCATTATTTGAAAGGCTACAAAGTAACCCTCCCCCTTGGACTATAGAACATACGTCGATAGTTCAAAATGTCAAGAAACATGTTAAAACCCTACCTTGTCTTGGTCTTTGTACACCAAATTCATTCAAAATCATTGAAACCGATGCCTCTGACATTGGCTACGGAGGTATTCTTAAACAGAAAATTCACCCTCATTCTCCTGAACAAATTGTTCGATTCTATTCCGGAGTCTGGAACAAAGTGCAAAATAATTATAGTACTATTAAAAAAGAAATATTATCTATTGTTTTATGTGTTTCGAAATTTCAAAGTGACATTTTAAATAAAAAATTTTTAGTCCGTGTGGATTGTAAAAGTGCAAAATATGTTTTAGAAAAGGATGTCCACAATATTGCTTCTAAACAAATTTTTGCTAGATGGCAATCTATACTGAGCATTTTTTATTTTGATATTGAGTATATTAAAGGAAGTGAGAATTCCATCCCTGATTTTCTCACACGTGAATTTCTACAGAATAACAATGACGGAGAAAAATCCCCAGAAGACAACTAGAGCCCTCGCTCTACCCACAAGCCAACCTTCTACTAAAATTGCATCCCCTCTCCAAGTAACAAACAGATACCAGGTCCTTGGAAAAATTCCAAGACCAAATTTTAGTTACAGTTCCACTCTTGCAACCCCTGCAGAGTTTGGGCCTTCTTCTAGTCAATACCTAGTCAATGACCCATTTGCTACACAGCCCATTCAACAGATTACTAAAACCAAATTTTATAATCACCCTGCTAAAACTGATTATGTGCTCAAACCAAATTTTTCAAATTTATTTTCTATTGAGCCAAATCATAGCCATATTAAAAATCCAATTGATTTAGTAAAAAACTATTTTCCCCCCTCTTGGCACTTCACTCCCCACCATCCTGCCAAGACTTTAAAATTTTACATGGATATTCTTTATTCCTCAGAATCAGTTCGTATTAAAGCAATCACCGATCGCAACGATTCATCAAGGATTCTTTACCATTCCTTGCACATTAATAATATAATCTCTCTTCAAGACTGGGGATCCCATCCCTCCATTCTAAAAACCCTCCCAAGTCATCAAATTCAGTTTAGTTATTATGATTATATTGAAGCATGGTTTAAAGTTCTCTTTTACCAAAATGAGTCATTCACTCATTCTTGGTTTCTTTGCTTTGATCAAAAATTTAAAAGTCAAATTCCTTCTTGGTTTTCCCGGTGGTGGACACAGCATGGTTCTATCCCAGATATACTACCTGCAGACCTCCAAGAACAAGTTAAATATTTTTCCACAGTCTTTAAACTAAATGAACATAATTCTCAGTTCCCAGTTTTACTCTTGTTCTGTAGTAAATACAAAGTTCCATGGATATTCAAATGGCAATATGCAATACAGCAGTCAACAATAGTTCGACATTTTTATGTTAAATGGTGGGACTCTTTCAATCAACAAAGGATTATTAATGCTATCCAAATGGAGTTTCCTTGCCAACCAGTCATTCCAGTCCAAGCAGTCCAAGCAGTTAAGAAATCTAGTCAAAGTTCTATGGATACAACATTAGCCAAGTCAAAAAAGTCCCAGCAGCTCAAAGATTTGGCAAAACAGCTTCTTCTTCAAGCTGAAGCCGAAGAGGAAAATTATTGTTCTCCCACCTCTTCTACCGAGTCAACAAATAGTCACCAAGTTAACACATCAGATCCATATTCGAGTTCATTATTTCAAGATGCCCAAGACCCTTACAGTTTGTAATAAAGTTTATTTTTACAGGATAATATTTGGTTAAAATTTAATGATAAGTTACTATTCATAAACAGTAAAGATATTCCTCGACATGTTGCTATTCATGAACAGGGCCGAATGATTAAAATATTCCCCGACAAGTTACTATTCATGAACAGTGCCAGTGCACGGGTTTACAGTCTATCAGCTAGCAGTTACCCAAGGTTAAAATCAGTTACCCCAGGTTAAAGTAGTTTACTCGAAGTTAAAAGCAGTTCACCCGAAGTTAAAGTCATTTACCCAAGGTTAAAGCAGTTCACCCGAAGTTAAAGTCAGTTACTCAAGGTTAAAGCAGTTCACCCAAAGGTTAAAGCAGTTCACCCGAAGTAAAAGCAAAGGAATTTCAACTATAAATAGAGCATTCAGTCATCCATTCCAGGCAGAGTCTGATTTCCTATCTCACTACTGCAAACTCTCTCTCTATCTCCATCTCTCTATTATTCTCTCAGTTTTCATTTTCATTTTGTATTAAACATTATGCTTTCAAGTTCATCCGGTTCAACCAACTGTATTAATCAGTAATCTTTGTAAGTTTACTTTCAGTTATTGTAATTTCAGTTTTCAGTTTTCAATATTAATTTGTATATATATATATATATATATATATATATATATATATATAGCACTGATACAGTGTTACTATTGGATGATGATGAGCATGGATGCTTATAAATATGTCGGATGTGCGATTGATGTCAGCAAACTGCGAAAATATCCGTTAGCTCGCCAAAGGCCCGTCGGAAATGGTGTCATCGTAGTCATTTTTTCAATAGGGGGAGGACATTCTCGGTCCATTTCTTACTGGAAAAGGCCAATGCAAGTTTCTTGTGGCAGCAATTTGAGGTTGAATCCTTCGCTATGATTACTGACCAGAAAGTGTATTAATTCATTTGGAGATATACCATCACTAAGTTCGGCATTACACACCTCATAAACTCTGATAACAACAGGCAATTTGAAATCAGAGGGATCAATAATCTATGTGATCAATTCAAAATCAAGAACTACTTATTTGTCCCTAGGCACCTGTAATACCCCGTACTTTTATGGATAATTATTTATGGGATAAATTAAATTAAATGTGAATTAATTGAGAATTAATCCGGATATAATACTAACAAGATGTGAGTTGGTATTTGATTATAATTTGTATATATATGACGATGTATGAATATTGAAAATATTGAAATTGTCGCGAGACTGAAATACGGCAATTTGGAAAATTTAGTTGGGACGCACGTGTCAGTCGCGTCGGGAACGTAATTATTTGAATTAAAAAGTAATTTTATTTTTATCAACCGAATGGTCATTTTGAGTGCGTCAACGTGTCTGGAAGGGTCGAAATAGTCAGAAAACACTAGTCGGGGGTTTAGTTTGGGTCCCAAGGCATTTTTAGGCTAAACCGGCAACTTAAAAGGGCATTTTGGTAATTTAGAAATTTAGGGAATTAAAACCCACGAAAATTAGAATTAATATTTATCATTTTAATAGGGCCACTAAGGCCATTACCAGCATTTTACAACTTAGAGGGCTACGGGAGTTATAGGAGAAGTTAGAAGAGGTTCCCAAAGAGAAAACCATAACCACCATCTTCAACCTTCAACCTTGGGAGAAATCTGGAGAGAGGGAAGTGGACAACCTTCAACCTTCAACAACAAATTCAGAAGAACAATCTAAGGCAAGTGGTTTAATTACGTTAAGCGAATGTTTCTTCCATGCTTAGAATTTAAAATAATTGAATTATATTGGGAGTTTGATGAAAACCCATGAAATTGGAGATGGAAATTCAAGTTATGATATAGGGATTGCATGTAGAATGTTATTCGGTGATTGTACTAAAATAAATACAACTTTTTATGATGTAAAAACGGATTTATAAAGTGAAATTGAAGACTTTAAATTTTTGGGTTCATACTCATAGGGTTTGGGTGAAAATTTGGGAGATATGATAATTATATGTTGTTTAGGAAGATTGGACCCCATAAACATGTTAAGATACGACCTAAGAAGGTTTAGTAATGTTTAAGAACCTTAAAACACTGTTGGGATGACTTTAGGATGAGATTAGAGAAGAGGAAAATTGAGAAAAAATGAAGTAGAATTTCTGGGCTTGAAACTGCCATCTCGTTAGAAGCTCTGCCCAGGTCGTTCGAACGCTTGTTCGAAGGAGCTTCTAACGAGTTGACAGTTTTCCTTCTAACGAGTTGGTAGTTCGTTCGATACTCCTCGTTCGAACGAACTCTCGTTCGAGACTTCTAACGAGTTGACAGAATGGCCTTTTTGGCCTGATTTGATTTCTAGTGTCCCGTAACCTTGTTTAATTTAGTGAGATAACTTTCCCTTGTAAATTGATTGGTATAGTTGGGAGATTTGGGATATATTGAGGAGTAAAATATATAATAGTGGCTCGAACCGAGTGATATTTGTGGATTAGGACGCGAGTGATTAATCACGATGTGAGGATAATTGATGACTTAAATACATATAAACCGGGGACATGTGATTTATGTAATACTAAAAGTTGGTATAAGAATGAGAAGTATACCACTAATAAAAATATGGTAATTACTAAGATGTGTGCATGCTTAGTATATACGATTTTATGTGTATGACATACCTACCATACTTGCTATCACGGGAGGTTTGCGTTCGTTTAGGGTCGTCTAATCTTTGTGTGCCTACGGGGGGGATATAGATTGGTACCTCGAGGACATAGGTCAGAGAAGGACTTATTGAGAAGTTAATATGTCTGCTGATCATGGGAGCGTAGGTATGTGCGTGACCCATGTGATGTGAACTATGTTCGCCTCCATTATTTGTGATTGTTACTATCTGAGAACGATTCCTGAGAGATTCGGAATGCGTTATCCTTATGTACGTGATGTACCAGGATGGGATAGCAGAGTATGTGTGCACCGCAGCTTAGTCTCGGGGTGCTAGTATTGTATATTTATGATGAGAATAATATACGGTTAAATGAAAAGAATTGTCATGTTTAAATTGTGAAGTATAATTATCGTAATGACTACTAAAGATAAAAAGGGATAACCTGTAGTGATTTGTATTGCTAATAATTGAGAATCCGAGAATCAAAGTAAAACTCTCTATTTAATTGATGATGTTGGAATTAAAGTGCAAATCGAGTAGAAAGGTTAGAATTTATTTTGGTCTAGATAGATATGAGAATCACTTGAATGGGTACGGTACGTTAGGAGTGCACAAATAGTCGAGAGGTGAATATTTCATGTGAGGGGACGTCCTAACATGTATTTTGCATTCATTGTTTTAATGTCATTAAATCACTTGCTATTTTTAAACTATTTTCCACATTCGGGCTCTGACCCGTTTGCTTTCAAATTTATTTTTGTAAAAACCTTTTTAGGTGCCCAGCCACAAGGACACCATGCATAGGAATCCTATTCAGGTGACGAGTTGTAGCTGTTGTGGAAGTTACAGGGCCTTGACAGTAGACGCCTCCTTTTCTAGTCTTGACTCCATGTTCAGTTTTATCATTTGTAGGGCATGTCGCCCATTTCCTTTAGAGACATTTTACATTTCAGTTATTCAGACTTTGGTTTGTAATTAATTTAGGATACAGACTTGTTTTATTTATTTCAGTATCGGGATTGTTGTGAGGAGTATTTCCTCCAGATTCATTATTATTTGATGGTTACTCTATTGGGACTTTATTGGGAATGGTTATGTTATTCATCTATAATTCATTTATTGCATGTTAATCAGATTTAACTTAAAATTTGACAACTCACTTTTTAAATACTAGGTGGTTAGTAATTATTAAAATGATTTCGACAGTGATGCTATTAACTGCACTAACTTGACATTTTGTATTAATTTAATAAAGGAGTAGCTACCCGGTATTTAATTAGTCGGGGTGTCACAGCACCCAGGTGCAACGGGCATGTTGCAGTGACAAACCAAACACTTCTTCCTGGGACAAAAACTAAGTTGGATAATTACAAAGGGTAATGGGTAATGGAGTCTGAATCAATTCATTCAGCATATAGAATGAAAATGAGGATCCCAATTGAGAAACACCTTTTTCTTTAACTTACGCGACCGAAGTTGTGGTATTAATTGAACTTGAAATACCAAGTTTTAGGGTCCATTGTTTTGAAAGAGAATAAAATGATGAAAGACTTAGAGCTAGACTTAACCTCTTATAAAAACAAAGAGAAGAATAAACATTGAATATTGTCATGACTCATCACAAAGAAGCCAAATACTACAACAGGATGGTGAAAACTCGAACATTCGAGGTCGGCTACTTGATCTTTAGAAAAATGATGCAATCGACCAAGAATGTAACCCATGGCAAGATAACTGACAACTAGGAGGCTCTATACATCCTCACTTAGATCATACGACCCGGGACGTACGACCTAAGGGATCATGAAGGTCATGGCCTTACCCAATCATGGAACATGGAAGATTTGAAGATTTATTATCAGTAGACCAGATGAAGAGCCGATTAATAATCAGAATTTTTAAAGCACTAGTGTATCCATTTGTTCTTTTTTGTGATTATGCATTTTATTTATGTATTTTCTTTTTTATCTCCTTACAATATATCTCTTTGCAACATCATTATTACCAATAAAGGAAATCATTTCTCAAATAAATTGTGATTTTCTAATATACCCACCTAATTTACTCAAAAATACCTGTTTATGCACCAATATAGCAGTCAGACGCCCACCTAATGTGTTCAGGTCATACCAAATTATGAACCAACTACTAGGTCGAATGAAGTCTCTCACTGGGTCAAATCAGTACACCTTCACGGAATCAAATGTCTTAGGAAAACAAATCGATTGTAAACTGAGTTAACTCGCACCCCCCAGATCATATCTGGGTTTTATGGCATGGTCGGTGCGAGTATAATTAGGTCTAACTATAAGTCAATAAGGGAAGTATCGAATCAATCATTTTATTATAAAACAAAGGGGGATATTATGAGGTAATAAGGAAAACTTATCAAACTTTGGTGCAAAATTTATTTCAAACAAAAACTGATGAGCGAATTTAAAATAATCATTCACATCACACTTGATACATTAACTTTTCGAGTTTAAACAAATTGGTTCATAAAATGAGTTTAAACAACCCATTCATCATTGCATTGTTTGAAGGTAATACCTACATGAGTAATTACTTTTCATCAATCATTTCATCGGCATACATTCAAAGATAACCGGATAACTCATAACTCAAACAATGGCTACTCACATTAACTAACATAGTTTTCACATGTAGGAGAACTACCTACTCATAAAAACAATTTCAAGCTAAAATACATCATAAAAGTAAAGCATCCAAGACACGAAATCCAGAAGAGTAAAGGACAACAAGGATCACATAATCCAACCAAGTTAACTAGAAAATTACGTTCATTATTATAAGAAAAGAGGCAGTTCGAAACCAATATATTCAAGGCCGAAGACAATATTAGAGATTTGAAAATTCAAATGTTTTTAAATATAAGTGAGTGGATCTGGGGGTAGAGAGGGAGAAGGGAGAATGTGTATTTTCTATTCACGAATGGACATATAAAGGTATTCATTTTCAGATTCTACCGGAGTCCAAGTCTCAGTGAGATACCATTGGTATTCAGTCCAAGTAAGAAGGAGGAGGAATCGGCTACTCCCTAGTTCCTTTGCAATCATCAGGGTTGAACAAAGATAAGTCCACCTAGGGATGAGCCTCCATTGTTGGAGATATTATAAAATAAGTGAGTAAGAGTTTTGGGTGTAAGAGCTTAAAGAGCTTGTCCCACATTGGAAGTGTGTGGAAGAGGTGGGATGCTAACCCAAATATAAAAGGGGATAGTGTCCCACATTGAAAAATGTACAAAGCTAAGTGTCAGCACTAAGCTATAAAATTAGTGGACAACCTTTGAGTTCCACATTGGAAAAATATTAAGAATTTTTGCACTTAATAAGTACAAATGGAAGATGAAGAGTTAATTCATCTAGCATTAAACAGGCTATTCAAGAGACCTCAATACAGTGCGAAGCACCGTACGCACGTGAGCGCGAGTGCGGGTGCGGGGCAGTGGGCTGTAGATGCCTAGTGGCGCACTTTGCACTTCGCACGCCGCGTGTTCTCTGTGGTAGCGGGTTGTCGGATCGCGATAGCTCGAGTGCGGTCACTTTTTGGTTGACCCGTGGAAAATCGATTCGGTATTAATTGTACCTGTTCGGAAATGACTTAAGACTGTTGGTAATTAACAGTCAGACCATTTCGAAATTGACTTAAATACTGTTAATCCAACAGTCATGACTCTTGAAGACAAAGCTTTTCATTATCTATAAATAAAGGCAGCCTAAAACGAAATTACATTGATAACAAAAACCCAGTTTCAGATTTCCAAACCCTGCTATTACTCTCTTACAATTTTCAGGAGATACAAATTCTCTTGTTCTGTTTTGTGCACAGAAAAAGAATAAGAACTTGATTGACTGTTCTTCGCTGCTGCATCCAAGGGCTGTCTTCAGACATACAATTTGCAGACAGTGCAATTTCTTTATTGTATCTTGAGTACGGATTTGTTGATTCTCGTTTATATACCGAAGTTATTCGTGTGGGGCAAATACTGTATTTAGGAAAGTGACATCACGCCTTGAAGATTCATAAAGTTACATTGTTGTATTAAAGTTGACATTGTTGTGATACAATAAAGAGTTCTATTTCTGTATTTGCTACATAATTTCCAATACAGTAATTTCAGAAATGGCCGACTCTTCCAAATCACTTCGACAAATAACAAAAGGCTTTGTCAAGTTGGACCATTTTGATGGTGGTAATTTTCTGCGTTAGTAGACAAAGGTTCATTTTATTCTAACAATATTGAAGATTGTATATGTCTTGTCACAATCGAAACCAAATGAAGATGAAACCGTGGAACAGACTAGGCAACGCACAAAATGGGAGACCGATGATTACTTGTATCATGGTCACATTCTCAATGCACTTGCTGACAATTTGTTCGACTTGTACCAAAATATTGGGAGTACAAAAACTTTGTGGGAAACATTGGAGACCAAATATCTTACGGAAGACGCTACAAGTAAGAAGTTCCTTATCGATCAGTTTTTAAGCTTTAAAATGCATGATAATAGGCCTGTGCTAGAACAATTTCATGACATCCAACGCATCATAAATCATTGCAAACTAAAAAAATTAAATATGGATGATAATGTAATTATTGCTGCCATAATTGAAAAACTTCTTCCTTCTTGGAAAGATTATAAGAAAGAACTCAAACACAAAAAAGGAGGATCTTTCACTTGAAGAATTAGAGACTCATTTAAGAATTGAACAAGAGTCATGAATTCTAGATGGTAAAGAGGAACAAGAAAATTCTATTTCTAAGGTCCATGTGGTGGAGGAAGGAAAGGAGCAAAAATATGGCAATCATGGAAAAGATAACAAGCGGAAGAATTTTTCAAATAATTCAAAAGCAAACAAAAAAGAAGAAAGGAAATTGTTTTCATTGCAACAAACCAGGTCACTTTAAGAAGGATTGTCGTGAGTTCAAGAAACTAAAGGAAAAAGGAGGGACATCAGACACAAAGAAAAAATTTGTTGCTATGATATCCGAGGCTAATATGCTTGGAGAAGACTACTCTTGATGGGTTGATTCTGGTGCTACAAGGCATGTTTGTAATGGCAAGAACTTGTTCTTTGCCTATGAAACAGTGGAAGGAGATGTTCTCTATATGGGAAATTCATCTACTACTGCGGTTAAAGACAAAGGGACAGTGGATCTCGAATTCACTTCCGAAAAAATCCTTAGCCTCACCAATGTTTTTCATGTTCCTGATGTTAGGAAAAATTTAGTTTCTGGAAGTCTTCTTAACAAATTTGGCTTTAAGCTTGTATTTGAGTCAGACAAATTTATTTTGACTAAGAATGGTACCTTTGTAGGCAAAGGATATTTGTATGAGGGCATGTTTAAGCTCAATATCAATGAAAAAAATTCTTCTGCTTATATCGTTGATTGTCTTTCATTATGGCATAGTTGTTTAGGACATGTTAATACAAAGAAAATGCATTTCATGGTTAATTTAAATTTAATTCCTAAATATGACAATAATATGAATGAAAAGTGTAAAATATGCATGCAAACAAAAATAACAAGATTGCTTTTTCCAAAAATAGAAAAAACTACATCTTTGTTGCAATTAGTACATAGTGATGTTTGTGATATGCATGGAACACCTACTAGAGGTGGTAGTAAATATTTTTCTACATTTATCGATGACTTTTCAAAATATTGTTACGCATATCTTTTAAACTCTAAGGATGATGTGGTTAATAGATTTAAGACATACAAAAATGAAGTTGAAAATCAATTTGATACTAAAATAAAATGTCTTAGATCTCATAGAGGTGGTGAATATCACTTTCCTCAATTTTGTGAAGATATGGAAATTATACATGAAGTTACTGCACCTTATACACCACAAAAAAATGGAGTAGCAAAAAGGAAAAATAGAACACTAACTGAAATGGTTAACGCTATGCTTTCTTTTTCTGGTTTAAGTAAAGGGTTTTGGGGAGAAGCACTTTTAACTGCATGTCATATTCTGAATAGGATACCTGTTAAAGATAATAAGAAAAATCCTTACGAATTATGAAAGAATAAAAAACCTAATTTAGGTTATCTTAAGGTTTGGGGTTGTAGAGCTATTGTAAGACTACCTAAAACTAAGAGAAAGAAATTAGTAAGCAAAGGTGTTGAGTGTATTTTCATAGGTTATGCACAACATAGTAAAGCTTATAGATTTTTGGTTAGTGAACCTAATGATTCTATTGAGGTAAATACAATAATTGAATCGAGAGATGCAATTTTTTATGAACAAAGGTTTTCTTCTATTCCTAGAATTAATAATGAAAAAGAAGTTATCACTCCTTCACAATTATCTGATACTCCACCAGTGGAACAAGAAGAGATTAGAAAAAGTAAGAGACCTAGGAAAGAAAAAAGCTTTGGTCCCGACTTTGTAGTCTATCTTGTTGAAGGAACTAGAGACACATCTTGTAATAAATATGCTTTGACTCTTAGCGTTGAAACAGAGCCACAAGCGTATAGTGAGGCAATTAAGTCTGTAGATTCAGCATTTTGGAAAGAAGCTATAAATGATGAAATGGATTCAATCTTGGGAAATAAAACTTGGAAGTTAGTAGATTTACCTCTTGGGTCTAAACCCATTAAGTGTAGATGGATTTTTAAAAAGAAAATGAAAATAGATGGAACAATTGATAAATTCAAGACTAGATTGGCTGCTAAAGGTTTTACACAAAAAGAAGGAATTGATTATTTTGATACCTATGCACCTGTTGCTAGAACCTCCAATATTAGAATTTTAATTGCATTAGCATCTATATATAATTTTGAGATTCATCAAATGGATGTTAAAACTACATTTTTAAATGGTGACTTAGAAGAAGAAATTTACATGGAACAACCTGAAGGGTTTGTTATGCCTGGACAAGAAAATAAAGTATGTAAACTTATTAAGTCCTTATATGGCCTAAAACAACCACCTAAACAATGGCATGAAAAATTTGATAAAGTCATTATTTCTTATGGTTTTAAAATTCATGAATCTGATAAGTGTGTTTATAGTAAATTTGCTAATGGTAAAGGTGTGATTATTTGTTTATATGTAGATGACATGTTAATTCGTGGTACTGATTTAGAAAGCATTAATAATACAAAGAGTTTTCTGTCTTCTAAATTTGATATGAAAGATATGGGTGTAGCTGATGTCATATTAGGAATGAGAATAATAAGGAAAGATTAAAATATAATTCTCAGTCAATCTCATTATGTTGAGAAAATTTTAAAGAAATTTAATCAGTTTGATTGCACACCTGTTAGTACACCTTTTGAACCACAGATAAAGATAATCCCTAATAATGGTAGAGTAATTTCACAATTGGAATATGCACGAGTAATTGGTAGTTTAATATATGCCATGACATGTACTCGGCCTGATATTGCTTATGCTGTTGGTAAATTAAGTAGATATACTAGTAATCCAAGTTTATTGCATTGGCATGCTGTCAATAGAACATTAAAATATTTAAAAGGAACTATGGACTATGGTATATACTATAGTGGATATCCTTCATTGTTATAAGGGTTTTCTAATGCCAGTTGGATAACTGAGAGGGAGGATCAATCCTCAACAAGTGGATGGATTTTCACTCTTGGTGGAGGAGCTATTTTTTGGGGATCAAAGAAATAAACTTGTATAGCTAATTCTACTATGGCAGCTGAGTTTGTAGCATTAGTTGCAACTAGTAAAGAGGCAGAATGGTTAAGGAATTTATTAATTAAAATTCCAGTTTGGCCAAAACCAATGCCTCCAATATCTATACATTATGATAGTGAGTCTACACTTTCCAGAGCTTATAATAAAGTATACAATGGAAAATATAGACATATTAGCATGAGATATAGTTATGTCAGACAAATGATTACAGATAGTGTAATCATAGTGGATTATGTAAAATCAAGACAAAATTTAGCTGATCCTTTTACAAAAGGTTTTGCAAGAGGACTGGTGTCTAAGACATCAATAGGGATGGGACTAAAGCCCATTAATAATAATCACTCTTGATGGAAACTCAACTTGAAACTTGATATATTTAAGTCTCAAGTTCAATGATTAAAGTACATCATACGACGTGATTGTAAGCACTATAAAATTTAACATCCCAAGGATAAGTGCTTAGAACATGTAATAAATAATGAAAGAGGATGAATTTAACCTTAATAGATTTATGGTGTTTTAAGTTACATGGACACTTATGATAATCTACCTATAGGAGTGTGGAAGTGGTGCCGCTTCCTATGAGAACTGGGCTTGACTCTAAAGCACTCATGAAATCAAGGTACAGACACAAGGCCTAATACATGTGTCGACTTATATGGATAATCATTGACTAAAAGCTTTGTGTGTGAAGACAAATCCGGCTGATCAATATGGATTGATAGTTAAAAGACAAGTCTACTATACTTTCATGGTTAGCCTTGACGAACCTTCGCAGGCTATTGGTTCAAGTCGTGAGACACCAATGCTTATACACAGTCTTACAGACAATTAAAGATTTACAAAACTTATTTTGAAAATGGTGGAGGAATGTTGGAGATTTTATAAAATAAGTGAGTAAGAGTTTTGGGTGTAAGAGCTTAAAGACCTTGTCCCACATTGGAAGTGTGTGGAAGAGGTGGGAAGCTAACTCAAATATAAAAGGGGATAGTATCCCACATTGGAAAATGTACAAAGCTAAGTGTCACCACTAAGCTATAAAAGGAGTGGGAAACCTTTGAGTTCCACATTGGAAAAATATTAAGAATTTGTGCACTTAATAAGTACAAATGGAAGATGAAGAGTTAATTCATCTAGCATTTAAGAGGCTATTCAAGAGACCTCAATATGGTGTGAAGCACCATACGCACACGCACACGAGCGCGCGCGGGTGCGGGTGCGTGGCAGTGGGCTGTAGAGGCGTTAGTGGCGCACTTTGCACTTCGCACTCAGCGTGCACGCAGTGTTAGGGGTTGTCGAGATTCGTCCGGGTTGGATCGCGGTAGCTCGGGGGTGGTTACTTTTTGATTGACCCGTGGAAAACCGATTCGGTATTAATTGTACCTGTTCGAAAATGACTTAAGACTGTTGATAATTAACAGTCGTACCATTTCGAAATTGACTTAATGATTCTTAATCCAACAGTCATGACTCTTGAAGACAAATCTTTTCATTAGCTATAAATAAAGGCTGCCTAAAACGAAATTACATTGATAACAAAAACCCAATTTCAGATTTCCAAACCCTGCTAATACACTCTTACAATTTTCAGGAGATACAAATTCTCTTATTCTATTTTGTGCACAGAAACAGAATAAGAACTTGATTGACTGTTCTTCACTGCTACATCCAAGGGCAGTCTTCAGACATATAATTTGCAAACAGTGCAACGGCTTCATTGTATCTTGAGTACGGATTTGATGATTCCCGTTTGTATACCAAAATTATTCGTGTGGGGCAAATACTGTATTTAGGAAAGTGACATCACACCTTGAAGATTCATAAAGTTACATTGTTGTATTAAAGTTAACATTGTTGTGATACAATAAAGAGTTCTATTTCTGTATTTGCTACATAATTTCCAACATCAATGACTCGGTTCACCAGCTCTTAATACCCATTTATGAAAGGTTGATACTTCATCGATCCACAGCAGTAAGAATTCAGGAAAGACCATAAGTATGTAAATATGATAAGAGGGTCAATGGAGCTATCAGATTTGATAGACTTATCATCAAGGGCGTAGCCATGTGGAGGGTTAGGCCGGGCTCAAGCCCGGGTCACTTTAAAAAAAAAATTAGTGTAAATTTTAAGGTCCAATACATCACAGCCCACCCAATAAATAAAAAACTTAGCCCGCCCAAATAATCAAAACTCAATGATCCACTTCAAAAACAAAAAAAAAACTATACGAACCATTATTTTGCGCCTATTATTTTTAATTAACATTATTTTTCATTATTTTTAAGTAAATACTCAAAAATAACCTAAAAAAAAATCGTCTCGGGAGCTCCCGTCCCCGAACCCCCGGAAATTAGTGTTAAGTCAGCCTATCCAGATATAAATTCCTGGTTATGCCCCTGCTCATCATTATCTTTATTTTGTTCGTCTGGCAGATGCCTTAGATAAATTTCTTTAGTCTGTAACTAATGCTTTAGCTCAACCATTACAGTCAAGAGACATAGGTGGAGATTTTAAACTCTAGGCAGATGACTAGGTCTACTAGAATTTGTAGAAAAAGATACATAGGTGGATATTCTCCCTTCATTATGCTCAGAACCAAAAGCATCAACGATCTCAACCATGTTTGTTAGGTCTCATTAACATTGGAGCCTCTCTTGATGATCCAGGTTAAGAGACCGTCTGAGTAGTTAGAGAGAATCTAGGTATCAAAGTAAAGGTGAGTTTGGGGAAATAAAGTTTGAAATATGGGGTTTGCCTTTCGAAAATCGAGAGACAAAGTTGTTAATCCTAGTAAAATTTAATTCAAAGTTGAAACTCTGATACGCAAGGACTAAAGAATGTCAAACAGATAAAAGGGAAAGTGAGGCATACCATTAAGAGAAATATAGTCATGACACAACTAACCACAGAGCCATGAAACCCTAGGAAGCCTGGAGAGAAAATAAACTTGACAAAACTTTGAGAGTAAGGAGCTTGAAGAAGGAATTATTGAAAGAGGGAGGAGAATCGAAAGCTCCGGCACTACTAGAAAAATACCTTTTTACAACGATTTTAGAATTTCATGTTATGACCTTTTTCATTAAACCGTCATAATGAATAATATTATTTCACAATTATGACCCTTTTTGCATTTAAACAAATAATTATGACACGCGTATACTTATTGGGTCATATTTTTAAGTGTCACATAATATATTTATTTATTATGACACTTTTGTATGTATGATAATATTAACTCTAATTTATAAAATTAATAATTTTTTTAATAAATTTATGTAATTATTTAGGGGCATATACCAAATAGTCCCTCGAACTTTTTTAAATACACATTTAGTCCAAGCCTTTTTATTTTGCACCAAAAAGTCCTTCACCATGCCAAAAAGGCTTTACCATGTCGCTGGCGCAGACTTTAAAGATAAGAGAATAAGGGACTTTTTAGTATACAATAAAAGGCTTGGACTAAATGTGTATTAAAAAATATTTGAGGGACTTTTTGTTATTTGATCCAATTATTTTATGACAGATTTCAATAGAAAAACAGAGCGGGAAACTACCCACACTTATCTTCTACGATAGAAATGGAGCCACAATCCCTTCAACTTCTCATCTTCAACCTAGGGTACAAAGAGCAGCAACGGAGCTACAACGGAGCAACAAAAAGAAAAAAGGGGACAAACCCCTCGGTATCTAGTAAAGCCTGTTATTCACGGAGAAAGAAGAAATTGCTGAGTAATATGATGCACGATTTTCTTCAATTTCTGGCTATACGCTCTACGATTTTCTTCTTTTTGAATCTTGAATCAGAGGTTGTTCACGCATGTACATATCTAAGTAAACTATACTCGTGCAATTGTGTTTCAAGATTCAAGGTAGAGTATAATTTTGAAACAACCAGAAGGGAGAGATAGGATTAAGATTCAAGTTCACGCATGTATGGTGTCTATTTTTATGTAAATTTTTTTCTATTTTTTATTAGAAATTTGGTTGGAAATAATTTTTTTATTGTTGGAAATACTTTATTATTGCTGGAAATCATTTTTATATTGCTGAAAATCTTCTTTTTATTGTCGAAAATTATTTCTATTTGTGGGAAATAGTTTTTTATTTGCTGTAAATCATTTTTTATATTCCTGAAATAATTATATTGTTGGA
Organism: Sambucus nigra; assembly: GCA_949130495.1. Classification (NCBI taxonomy): domain Eukaryota; kingdom Viridiplantae; phylum Streptophyta; class Magnoliopsida; order Dipsacales; family Adoxaceae; genus Sambucus; species Sambucus nigra. Next base: position 659,983,658 of record OX422212.1, read on the forward strand.
AATCATTTTTTATTGCTGCAAATAAAAACACACACATCCCGATTAGAAGTGGCAAATTGTCACACCACCCAATAACAAGTCACGACCCACATGACTTTTTAGTGGGTTTGGGTGAAGCCTTAACCATAACAGGTGGACTCGCTAAACATGATAACTTAACGAATCGGGTTTGGGTTTAGTCATTTAGTGTAAATACACGACACGACTCGTTAAGGCACGAGTTGAATACGATTCAAACACGACACGGACTTGATAAGACATCACACGGTACACACGAAAGACTTAACGAGTCGGGTTTGGGTATAGATGATTTTGACACGAACCCGGTTTGACCCGGCACGAAATCGAAACGATACGACACGACACGACACGATCCATTGCCACCCCTAATCCCGTTGTTGAAATTAACGACACGACACGACCCATTGCCACCTCTAATCTCGATTATGAAATTAATCATATTTGATATGCTGGAAATAATTTATATTACTTCAAGGTTGCACTATATGTTTTTCGGTTCCTTCCCAATATAGCGTGCATGTAGGAGGGTGGTTTACAAAATCTTTACAGATTTTGTCCGTTCAAAATTTTTAATTCAAATATCGAGCTACAAAATTTGAATTACAAATTCTCATCCTTGACGAATCTGAATCCCCTCAATCTGCCCATCTCACTGTCATTAATGTGTCCACTCACGTTAGCTTGAAGAATTTGTTTTACCTTTTTCCTATCTCGAGAATTAATTAAATACAAAGGTAGGTAAGTGTTGTTGTTGTTGTTGTTGTTACAATTATGTTTCTCTTGAAATTTAATAATTTGATTCCATTACAATCCCTAACAAAATTTATCATACTATGTGGTTGAATTGTTAGTTGTTTCTTCTCGCGAGAATGCTCGTTATTGCAACTTGATTGAGGACTCACAGTGGTCGGATTTATTATTTCTCAAGTTTATTGAGGTAATTTTGATTTATCGTCTGTTACTCATATTTATTTTTAGGTAACAATATACAGTTTTATTTCCTACTAGCCAATAGTTCCGCATGATGCCTGTCGACTTATAGTTTTGTTCTACAATGCGACACGGTTAACTTTATAATGTACTAGTGTTCGGCTTTTTGTAAAAATAATATACTTCTACCGGATGACATTATATAAGTTCATGATATACATTTAGAATAGTTTGGACCCTTTCAAATTAGTTTTTAGATTTTTTTTTACAATGTCATTCTATAATTTTCAATTTTTTATACTGAAATTGTAAATTACAAAAAGTCTTGCCAAAAAAAGAATCAACATTAAATTTATAGAAAATAATTCATCAATGTACGAATAGTGAGGCAATTAAAAATACCAAATTAATATCTAGACACAAATTAATTTTAGGGAGGAATAGAGTATGACATTAATCATAAAAAATTTCAATGCATACAATTCTATAATTGGACTTGAATGACGATGAGTGTTGTTTCCAAATATATAATGATAGAATTTTAAAAATAATAATATAAAAGTAAACGTACCCCAAACATCTTGAACAACATTATTTTTTTCTCTCTGTCTGTATGGGTGGTGAGGGAGACTCTTTGTTTTATGTTAATTTTTCATCATCTGATCCACAACTTAACTTGCAACTCATGAAGGAGAAAAGAAACTTAATAGATTTTAACTGTTAATAGATTACTTTTTAAGGTAAATTTGCAAATATTAAAACCTACAAGCTATTATCTCGATCGAGTTAAAGTTCTTCAATTATCAATTATGTTTGGGATACTTATTTGTTATCAAAGTAATAGTTCAAGGGTTTGTTTGAAAATTTGCAATTTACCCTCTACTTATAACTTCAACTGTAGACAGAGATACGAAAGAGGAGCTTGCATTTCACTTTGGGTTATCCCCCTCCTTTGTGTGTAGTTATATGATTGTGTAGTGTTACTCGTTCTTACAGTTATTTTAGCCGTGTTTGGATGTCTAAAGTACTAAAAGAGGCCTCAGAAGGGAAAAATTATTTCTTATGAGAATATACTTTTTACCCTTAACAGTATTCTTCCGCATGTGCAAGAATGCATGCCAACACACAATTTCAATTGGCTAGCAAATAGGTAGAGAATAATACTATGTATGAAATAGAACTAATGACCAAATAAAAAGCAGAGGAAAAATAAACTAAAAGCATATAACAGTGGAGTCAAGTGGTTGTTCATTTGATGAAAACATCAAAAAAATGAATAACTAATAGAGCATAGATACGAAATTGAAATTATATTGGAACAAACAAAAAGGTGTATCATTAAGTATTAGAAAATAACAAATAGAGCACAAATGTCATCTTTATAACGGCCATACAAGTGTTAGAAAATACCATCAGCAAGAAAATACCATCAGAAAGAAAATACCAATACCAAAGTGAGAACCCTAAATCATTAATGTTACTCAAAGAATGGTGAGGTGAGTTGTCTACAATTTATAAGTATAGGAACAGAAAAACATGTTTTACATACATGTCCCTACCAATGGCACATATGTTATTTTTTTAATTATTTATCCATACAATAGGTGCATCAATGGCTTTAAGATGCATGTCCAAAGATTGAAGGCGATTTGGGCATGCCACATCACAACATATTGAGCCGAAAAAGAGTATAAGAAAAGTATGAACCAAACAATTGAAATCCAATGTTAAGGACACGTCATTTAAAACCTCGGTAGCAATATAAAGTGATAAAAATAAAATAAAAACTGTCTTTTTCAACCATTTCCTATTTTCCTCATTAATGAAGTAAAACTTAATTAACAACAAAGACATTGGTTGTGAAGATGAGTATGCTAGAAAAGAGAGACGAGTGTTTGTGCAATTTTATGAATTTTTGTACTAGTTTTATTACATTCTCATTTTTAACTAGGGTTTTAGTGTTTAGTAAGTAACTTGGAAAGTGGCTTCACAGTTAATGTAATGTCGTGGAATGTTTGCTTATAGTTTGATGTTTGGGACAATCTATTAAGTATTGGGTTTGACTATGAACTATATTATTATTAGTGTTATTCTATATGAGATGATCTTGCTATGTTTTTTTCTTCTTATTTCCTTATAAGAGAAATTATTCACTCTATCATCACGACTTTATTTATTTTCTGACTAAATGTACACATGGAATTCACTTTATATGTCGCATAGAAGATTTCTTCCACATAACCATCCATTTCGAAAGAAAAAAAGGCTTTTAATGGTCAGCAGGAGTTTCGAGTACAACCTAAACCGTTGAGTGGTGAACAGGTATTAAACAAATTGGTAGGGATTAGGGCATCTTGGGGAAAGAAGGTGGGTTTGAAAAAGAGTATAAAATAAAAAATAAAGCGTCGTGAAGACCACGTTAAAGGTAGTGCTTCCTCCAAAGATGATAATGTTGATTTCTTATGTTGGAAGAAAAAATTCATATTCTTTGAGCTTGAGTATTGGCAACATATTATTATTCGACACAACTTGGATGTCATTCACATCGAGAAGAATGGTTGCGACAGCATCATAGGGACCCTTCTAGACATGGGAATGCGGGATGAATTGGCACCACAATATAATGGTAAACACACTTATTTACCACCAGCTTGTTATACATTATAAATGGAAGAGAAAATAAGGGTTTGTGAAACTTTGTGATGACTTAAGGTCCCTGATGGGTACTCCTCGAATTTCTCGTATCTTGTTTCCATGGAAGAATTAAAACTGTTTGGTCTTAAGTCCCATGATTGTCACATACTAATGCAACAAATACTTCCCATTGCAATACGATCTGTGTTACCAAAGCATGTGAGATACCTTAAAATGGGTGTATCGAGGACCACGTCGAGAAGTAATAAAATTCCCCGTTATGTTATTAATGAATGTCATTATAATACAAGGGTACGTGATGCTGATCGAGTCAACCAAAATAGTGGAGTGAGCACTGTTGCCACAACGATGCAGGTTTCTAGTGCTAAAGATAAGAATCTAGTGGTTTCAAATCTATGTTATTACGACGTCATTACTGAAATTTGGATGCTTGATTATATAACATTTAAGATTTCGGTTTTCAAGTGCGATTGGTGCGACAGCAACAATGACATCAAAATTGATGAACTTGGTTTCACATTGGTTGAACTTGGTAGGGTTGGCCCTCAGAATGAGCAATTTATATTAGGTTCTCATGCCAAACAAGTTTTTTATGTACCCGACCAACTCGATCCTAAATGGTCAATTGCTTTAACAACTCCTCAAATAGTATATAATATTGATGATAACGATGAAGATTGCATTGTTGGTTGCATTGAAGATCATGGATCGAGTAGATCATTGTCAAATGTTGAGGAAATTGACAACTCGTCATCCATGTATGCTAGAACAGATTACTAGGGGACTTGGGTAGACAATTAGATCAAAATGTAGTTATTTTAGGGATGTGTTTGATTAGCGGATTGACTTTATTTTCAAGGAATACACTTTATGTTTTGACTTTTGGCTAAAAAGAACGTTTAGAACCTGAAATATGGAAATTTCTAGGCTTTATATAAGTTGTGTTTCTCAATTAATTATGCTCATAGTTTTGTAGTCTATATATGATCGAAACATAACTTGTTTACATTTCTCTATTTCATTATAAGGCATAGATGTATCCACACACATCATGGTTGTTTTCTTTCAAATGCTTTTCAACTGTAAAGAAAGATGATGTAACACATGATGTGCTGAAAATAAACAAGCAATGTAAAATCAAGGTGTATTCAAATGGTCGTTATATCGTCAGGGGTTGGTTTGATAAATGAAGATAGTCTCTCACTGGTCACTGCTGGTATGATAGATACAATAATGATTGTATCTGTTGTAATAAATGTGTATTGATAATAATGCATTGGAAAGGTAATAATAATAATAATGAATCCATATATTCAATATTAATCTTATGTAAAATGTTGTTTGGTTTTGATTGGGTTAATGAACATTAGCCACGTGAATTAGCTTAGTTAACCAGGTATCTCAATTGAGTGAAGGTTATTGATGAAAATCAAGAATTTTAAACAATTTCAATTTTGTTAATTTTCAGTGTTATTTCTTTTCTTTATATTTAGTTGTCATTTTGATTAAGATTCATTTTCAATATCTTATTTCAATTACCATCATCATCATCATCATCTATACCATATGATGATGTTATAAATTCAGTTCTGTTTAGGCCTTAATATATCAGGATTAAAGGCACCTTCCTCTGTTTTTAAATTGATGGCACCCATAGAAAGTCTTTACAGTTCATTACTAACATAGTTAGTAAACTCATATTCTTGGGACCAAGGCTTGGTTTGATATGAAATTGAAATGTTCTTGTTTTTTTTGTTTATCAGAAATTTACTACACTGATGTTGAATCACAAATTAAGTCATACGAGTTTATGCTTAATTTCTAAGAATTGTGAAGTTCCCGTGAAACAAGGCAGACGATGATAAATAAAGAAAGTTATTCAGGCAGATGATGATAAATCTCCCCTTCTGTTTCAACACTAATTTAAAACTCAAAAGTTTGTCTTACTCTTTCCTTGTATTCAGGCACCTTTATGCCTGTAAAAGTGCATAGCTCTTGTATATATACAGATCTTGTACATTAAAAATAAATAAAGAAATTTATCATTCAAAGTAATATAAACCTGGTATGGTATCAGAGATTCTTCTCCAACGAGCAAAATCTTTTTTTTTGTTCCCGTCTATTGCATAAACATTTTTTTTCGCACAATGGCCTAAACCTATGATTCTGCTACAAGCAATTTATCTGCAGCTGTTGTTGTTCCTTCAAACCCTGCCCAAAATTTGATAATGATCAACACTGCTGCTCAGCTACCTCTAAAGCTCACCTCTCTCAACTATTTTTTGTGGAAATCACAATTTAACTTTGTTCTTTAGCTTGGATCATCTTGGCTATCTCGACGGCACACTCCCTTGTCCTGCTATGTCAATTGCTCAAAATAGTTAGACTATTCCTAATCCAACTTATCTTCCATGGCGTCGCTAAGATCAACTAATTCTTTATGCAATTCTTGCATCGCTAAGTGAAGCAGTCATTCCACTGGTGTCCTCTGCGTCATCCAGTCACGAGGCTTGGACTCGACTCTCATCTTTATGCCAAAAGATCTACCACTCACATGATTTATCTCAAGGACAAACTAACTATGACTACTCGTGGCTTGCTCTCTGTTACTGATTTTCTTGTTTCTATCAAGCGGATTACAGATGAACTTACCGCTCTTGGTGATCCTCCAAGTGATGCTGATCTTATTTATGCAACTCCAGGTCTGGGCCCTGCTTACAAAGAACTGATCACTGCCATGAGAACTCGAGATTTCGTTGTTCCGTTCGAAGAATTGTTCGACAAGATTATTGATCATGAGACCTTCCTTCTTCATAATGAAAAACACAATACTAATCCCATAGCACCTACTGCACATTTAGCCAAACATTCTTCATTTTATCATCTTCCTCAAAAGTCCCATTTCTCTTCTTCAGCACCTGGACTACTTCCTAATCCCACTACTGCCAACAAACCGTACAAACTAAACAACTCCAGTTCACCTACAAACATTTGTCAATACTGTGACAAACGTGGACATGATGCTAAAAAATGCTTCAAGCTTTTCCCTCAACTCCGCTTTTAACATCCATTTGCTAATCTTTCTACCACCTCTCCTCAATATCCATGGATAGTTGATTCTGGTGCATCTCACCATGTCACATCTCAGATGTCAAATTTGTCCTTCCATTAACCGTATGAGGATGCTGATGACATTAAAATTGGTGATGGTTCAGGTCTAAAAATCACTCATACTGGATCTATTTCTTTCTCCCCGTCTCAATTTATCTAATGTTCTATTAAACAAAATTTAATATCTGTTTCAAAATTTTGTCGTACAAATCAGACCTCTATTGAATTCTTTCCTTCCTATTTTGTTGTCAAGGATTTATGCACGGGGAAACCTTTACTCCACGGAAAGAATCGACATGATCTTTATGAATGGCCAGCTGCAAAAGATGTGAATACTATCTCACCCATGGCATTTTCTACTAGTGTTCCTGTCTCTGCTTCTCCAGTGATTTGGCATGGACATCTTGGTCATCTGTCTCTTAAAACACTAAAGTCTCTTGTTCAGTCTGATTTAGTGTCCCTTTCTTCTTCTATTTCTTCTCCAAACTCTTGACCTTAAGGTTGGGAGGTAAGCCCATGCTGCTAGGCAACATTTGGGATTCAAATACAGAGATGCCCTCGTGCCCTCGTGCACACACAAGTCCATATTTGTTTGCTTTAAGTTACCAGCGTCACAAGTTCATAACCACTGTGGAAACAATATTAAATGCTTTGACTTTTTATGTGAGTACACAAGCCCTTATTTTATATTAATCTATGAAACAATCAATTTTAGGTAAGAATTCTCACAAAAAAATATAGTCCAAGTTCCAACTCAACTAGACACATACATAGATATTAGTCCATACCTATACACAGGTGCAAATTTAGAACTAGTTATCATTTCCACGAAAATGGAACAGTGTCAATATCAAGATTGTGTCCTGTTATTTTAGCTTCATACGTTTCTTATAGAACTAGTGCAAAAAGGGAAAATCAGAAAAATAAAAACTAATCAGAAAAATAAAAACTAATCATAACTCCAGAGAATCAGGAAAGAAAAAAAACACAATAGCTCAAACAATTAGCAATGGCACACCTCAAAGCACTAAAATCAAGGATTCGGAAATGCTACAACATCGAAGACCTACCAATTCAAACATTACATCATTATTACCCAAAAAAAAAGGAGAAACACAATAAGGCAGTGCCATGAATCGATAAATACTATTCATGAGCTAGATACGAGATCATCGTCAAAGAAAGATAAATATATACAAGCAAAACTCCCTTATAAATATTGGTCTCATGCTTTTCAAACTGCAGTGTATTTAATAAATCGACTTCCAACTCCTATACTTGATTTTTCTTCTCCTTATGAAAAATTATCTACCCAAAAATCAAATTACTACAAACTGAAAGTTTTTGGATGTCTTTGTTTTCCTTGTCTAAAACCATACAATTCTAATAAACTTCAACCCAAATCTTCTCCTTTGTGTTTTTCTTGGTTACTCTCTTAATCAAAGTGCGTATTTTTGTTTGGATATTACATCAAATAAGATCTTTACGTCTCGTCATGTTTGGTTTATTGAAACTGAAATTGTTGTCGTGCTGTTGTTTGGTTGACTAATAGTTGGTTGATTTGCTGTCGTGTGGCCTGCTGTTGCCGTGCCATTTGCAATATTGTTGGCATGAGTTAATAAGCATTTATAGTCTGTTGTTTGAGACATGGTGAGGGAAACATCGTGACAATAAGGATTTAATAACGTGGGTCTGTCTCAAGAGAGTTTTGTCATGGGCCCGCGCGGGCTGCAAAAACCAAGCTGTAATGAACAACCAACTCTGGAACACTTACTGACACTAAATAAAAATGTATACACGTTCTGCTACCACTAGTGAATATATGTTATTCTCTATGCGGTTAAAAGATTATTATAAGTACTCAAAAAAAAATTGGGGGGCTCCTTTCCCCGAACCTTCGGAATTTTCATTTTGTACCCAGCCCACCAATTATTCTCGGCTCCGCCACTGACCACAACCCCATCCTTGATTGTGCGTATACTTCCTAACTTAGTTCAATTGCAACTTTATATATGTTTATAATCATAACATTCATTTTTAATAGACGCACATATAATTTAAAGCTTATATAATCTAGTATGGATCATTTAAAAGTCTGGCGTAATCCAATTGAGAATCATAAGTAATGCAATATAATTCACATCCATCCATGGCCACATGATTGAAGTCTATGAAATAAACATATTAATATTAATACTTAACAAGTCTCAAACACGCACTCTTGAAGATTGACAAGAAGATAACTACTTATTATATAGCCATAACCTAATATATGGGACATGCCCGCATACTTCAAGTGACAATAGTCATTTTAAGGTCCTCTTACTTCAAGTCTTCTTTTTTGTTTCTGGATCCGAAATATCTGGCAAAAACAAAAGAAAGGAAACGACATGAGCAATTAAATAATATGGGGTTTTGGAGAAAACATCCTCGTAATTCTCGAAGTGTATAAAAATAGGACATCCACATAATTTTTATAAATTTAGTCCCTGTACTAAAAACATGACTAAAAGATTATGAAAAATGGTGCCGCTGACGCGGACCCAAAAAATATACTCCTAACTCTAAAGGCGCCACATAAATAAACGTTATTGTACCGCATGGACTAGATTTATAAATTTAAAAAGCATTATTCTAAAAGTCCAAATATAGGAAGGAACATGACATTTTCTTCTCTATACTATAAATAATAATATGGTATAAACGAATAGGGATTAACAAGAAAAAGAAAATAATAAAGGGAGTAATACGAATGTGTAATTGTTGATTGAGTTTCTCGTGAACACAAGTAAAATTTTTATACACCTACCATGAAGAATGTTTAACTGATCAAATGTAAATTGTTTTCTGTTTTTTCAAAGCAAGAGAATCAATAGATAAAAACCTCAGTCCTACACATTCAAAACTAAGAAAGAAAATTATGAACGAGAAAGAAAAGTAAAAGCCAAACAAACCTCTCATATTCTTATCCGTAGAGTATCTCACCAATACATTTCACACACTCTTGGATGACAAAACCGAGAAAAATCAATATGACAGTGTCCATTATGGCTCTCCTTTTCCAGTTAGTCCCAAGCAAACTTTGTAAATCGCCAGTTCGTTTGCCACTTCGTTTCCCAGTTCGTTTGCCACTTCGTTTGCCACTTCGTTTGCCACCCCCACCGCCACTGCCACCGCCACCGCCACCGCCAGATGCGGAGAAAAATGGGTTTTTTTTAGGTACGGCCTTTTTGGTGGACATGGCTGTCGACACAACAGCTTGGCTATAGAGGGGGTTAATGTTATGACACAAATCATCTTGGATATATGTAGTACTTGTACAACTCAACTTCACAACCGTACACAGTCGGTTCATTATTTTAGGGCTTCTTTCGTGGCTGCCGTACAAAGACTATATGTCATGTTAGGTCATGTATTAATTTTAGAAATGGCACGAAAAATTATACGAAATGTCCTGAAATTGATAAGATGTTTTGTGTTCGTAACGTGTTTTTTTTACACGAAGTTATATCATGTTGTGTTCATATTTTAATTATGAGTTGTGTCGTGTCGTGTTATCGTAATTTTTAAGCGTGAAATTTAAGAAGGATTATCGTGTCGTGTCGTGTCGTGTCGTGCCGTGTTATTTTTTATTCGGATTGTGTTCGTGTCAATTAAAAAAAACACAAATTCGTGTCGTGTTCGTGTCGACCAAACCACAATTTGTTGAGCCGAATTGCCACCTCTATGTACCATACATGGATTCCGTAGTTTGTTTATTTTTTTAATTTAAATTTAAGGGTAAAGCATATTTCTTAAATTAAAATTTTAGGATGATCTTGACAAAAAAAAATAATAATAATAATTCAACACATTTTTATTTAATTTTTCTTTCTTTATTTTTTCCTTTTGTTTTAGACTCACTCACCCTATAAATGCTATATTTTCTAAATTTAAATTTTTTTATCATTATCTTTCAATCCTAATTATGGAATAATAGTTTATGGTATTCTTTTCAAATCCTTATTTTGGAGATATAGTTAAGGTATGATTTTTTAATTTTTGATTTGAAATGGAGAAAAGATTAACATGCACGAGTTAGGTTGTTTTTCAAAAGAACATACTATTTTTAAGTCCAAGAAGCTGGAAAGGTTCATCTATTATTACTACAATACATGCACACGCTAAATTAATACATGCGAAAACGGAAGGGACTCTGTGCATGGATTCTTTCCATGTAGACTTTTGTTATATACATTATACTAGATGTTATATACATTATACTAGATTTAAACCCCGCGCAATGTGCGGGTACTTTGAATTTTTATTTCTATCGAGTTGTATAATTTAGTTTTTATAAAATCAAATAAATATACACATATTTTTTTTTTAATAAAGAGATTATTTAAATGAAAAAATTTCATGTAAAAAATTATACAACTTTGTCTAATGTTACATCACCTTCCAGTCAATTGTAATATATAAATTGTGTTAATCCAACTCAAACGGTCAATTCATAATAAACATATTGAAACAGTATTTGAAAGTCTCTTAGTGAATAATCAAACATAAATAATTGAAAAATTTTTGGATTTTCAAACACCTTAACTTTACCATACATATAAGTAAACAAAGTTATATTAATCATTTATTGATGTAAAAGTATTTTTTTAAGTTGAAGATAATAATAAATGTTATTTGTAAAAAACAACTCATATACGAATGTTTTTACTACAGGCAGTTAAATCAACTAACTTTGCACCCAAATAAACTTTTATAACTTAAAATGCACTTATATTAATTGGATATTATAAAATAGTGAAAAAATAAAATGAACTTATTAAGAAACAAATTTGTTTAAAGAAACATCCTTCTTATTCAAACCATTGCATTATGAGGAAGTTGTTACTTTCCAAGTTCTTATATAAATTGAGAATCTAATATAGTAATTAAGACTCTTGCAATATGAGAATTTACATAGTTGAAAAATCCTTTTTACCGATCTGTTTACCAGCACTATTATAAGAGCATCCACAATGGAGATGCAAAAAGCCAAGGAAATTTGTATCTTTACAAATTGGAGTGTTTGCAATGGTGAAGTTTAGCGAGCAAATTCCGTTGTTCAATTTGTAAAGGTTCTGTAAAGATACAAACTGGAAGCAGAATTTGCAAACACTTCCTACGAACTTCTGAAGTTCGTATAAATTCCAACGAAGAACTGAAGTTCATAGCAAATATAAATAATTGTTTTTATTATGTATATGGGTTCCTACGAACAACATTTGTTCGTAACATTTCCTACGAACAAATGTTGTTCGTAAGAAATGGATTTTTAGTTCCTACGAACAATAATAGTTCATAGGAATTAGAGTTGCAAATCTTCTAACCTCCACCACTGTGGTGATACACCGGATATGAATTGACTTGTTCTCTAAATTGCCTTTCTTGAGCATCCACACCACTGTGGATGCTCTAAGGACCAAAAGGGTGTTCGTTGATAGGAAGAAGAGCCTTCATTGGGTTGTATACACAAAAAAAAAAATTCAACATACTTAGTTAGTTGCTTATTTGAGATTTAACTCATCATACCTCACGAATTTGGAGATTCGAATCATACGTTACGAATACAAAGACCCGCACTATCCCAGAAAATTAATAAAAATCCCTGAAAATTAATAAAATAACAAGAAAATTAAAAAAACACAAAATATGAATAAAAATTCAAAAAATAGAAAATATAGAAAATGAATAAAAAAACAGAATATAAATATTAGCCCCATAATGAATTTTAAAAAAAAACAAATATAAAAAAACGGAAAAAATGTATTAAGAGTATTAAGAAAAAACAAAAAATGAATAAAAACCAAATCCACCACGCCCCCCCACCCACCCCAACCCCCGACTGTTTCGTCCCCCCTGTCGCCAGGTCTGTTTTTTTTTTAATTCCCTTGTTTTTTTATTTTTTTTTCTAATATTCGCATTTTTATTAGTTTTCTAGGGTATTTATTCATTTCCATTTTTTTAATTTTTCAGCGCTTTTTCATTTTCTTTTATTTTTTCTTAATTAATAAATTTGTGACTTTTTAATAAATTTCTGGGTGTCTTTTTAAATTAATTCAGGGGTTAATATTCATTTGCTATTTTTTATATATTTTATGTATTTGTTTCATTATTTTTGTGTTTTTATTGATTTTTTTCTGAGATTTTTTTATTTTTTGGTGTTTTTTTAAATTAATTCTGGGACTAATATTTATTTTATGCATTTTTTTTCTTTTCTTGTATTTTTTTCATTATTTTAGGTTTTTATTTACTTCTGTTTTTTTTCAGAGTGTTTTTTTAATTTTCAGTTATTTGTTTTCTTAATTAAAATGTTTTTGACTTTTTAATAAATTTATGGGTGTTTTTTTAAATTAATTCTGGGGTTAATATTTATTTTCTTTTTTTTTAATCCACTTTATGTATTTTTTCATTATTTTTTTATTTTTATACATTTTCTGGATGTTTTTCACTATTTTTGGAGTTTTATTCACTTTCTGTATTTTTTCATTATTTTGGGGTTTTATTTATTTTCTGGATTATTTTCATTATTCTTAGGTTTGTATTCACTATCTCGATCTTTTGTCATTATTTTTGGGGTTTTATTCACTTTCTAGATTTTTTTCTGTGTTTTATTCATTTTGGGGATTTTTTTCATTACTTTTGAGGTTTTATTCATTTTCTTGATTTTTTTCATTATTTTTTGGGTTTTATTCACTTTTTGTATTTTTTTCATTATATTTGGGATTTTATTCACTTTCTGGATTTTTTTCATTATTTTTTAGGGTTTGTTCACCTTCTGTATTTTTATCATTATTTTTGAGTTCTTATTTATTTTCTGGATTGTTTATCAATTTTTTTGGTGTACCAATTCTTTTCCCTGGAAAATAAATAACAAGGTGGGAGAAGGTTTTTTAATTCCACATTTTTGTGGAAAAAGTGGTCATGTGAGTTGTTTTAAGGAAATCAATTCCATGGAAAATTTTGTTTACCAAACATTCAAAAGATGGAAAATGACTCCATATATTGTATTTTTCATGGAAAATTAGTGTTATCAAACACACCCTTAGAGAATTTTGCATGTGGGTACCTAATCAAATTGCTTTATTTGCATTTATGAGCCCCTCTTATTTTAATATGCTGAGATGGAGTAAAGATGCTAAATTGTGATGAGATGCAATTTAAGACTTGGTTAGATGATGTATTATTCGTTTCAAGTTGAAAACATAATCCCGATCTTTTTAATTACTTAGATTTATCTTGAGCAATTATTGACAAAACAGAAACCCCTATTGATGAATATGAATAAGTTTCAATGGTGTGCTTGAATGCACCATTTATTCTTGCATGAAAAATTTACCGAGGAGGTTGATGTATAATATTAACTCACATTATTAGATGAACGTAGTTGACATTGACATGCTTTTCTATATAGTATGTTTCGAATAAACAATGATTTGGAAGTAGTCCTAAACTAATTACATGGGTTCAAGGAGCTTATACACTACAAAGTTTCTTCACTAATTACATTGTCAACGCAGTTGGACGTGTTATTGCCTCGTAGATGCTATTGATATGTAACCTAAGTGGGACTTGTCCAAATAATTTCATTACCTAAGAACGTAAAATAAGATTCCTTTGCTCAGTGTAAAAAGGTTGTGCGTAAGGACGTGGAGTACGCATTTGGGGTTCTAGAGGCTTGTTTTGTCATTATGAAATGCTCGGGCCATTTTTAGCACCTTGGCTATTTAGCTCACGTTATGATCGTTTTTTTCATTTTTCACATCATTATCGTCGAAGATGAATGAGACTTAGATTTCAAACCTTGTCAACCAATATCGGTGAGCCCTATAGGACCCCGTGGAACTACTCGACAATCATGTCGATGTTGCAAAACCACGTATACTTCCCCATATTTATAACTCGATCAAAATATTTCTCTCATGTATGACTTGGTGAAGCATTTGTGGAATTTTCATGTCACATTGCGTAATTTAGGCAAATGCATTTCATTAATTGTAATTTCAATTGATTTGACGCTAAATTGACTTACACTACATTTAATAAAATAGCAAAATTTAAAAGTGGGAATACATATTTATTCTCCCACTTTGAAGGCTTTCTTCGTAGTTCAACCTCTTAGTGATTTCTCCTAAACCAAACACCAAAAGCCTCAAAGTTTCATACACTAGAAAACCTATTCTTGAGAGTTAGATATTTTTAGGGTTTTTGTGCTTTTAGGTGTTGAGTTTATTCTTCGTTTGAAGACCTCTTCAAGTTCTTAATTCTCTCAGAACTCATCTCTGAGACAAACTTAAGTTTCATTGTTGAAACTGAGTTTTTATAAAAAGAGAACATCACACAATTTGTTTTCATTTTCTCTTTTTGGATCTGGTATTATAGATCCACTATATTTCAATAAATTTTGAAATATAAACTTATAGGCTCAAAATACTTTCAGATCTAGTGAGTTATTTATGTTTCTTGTTTTTTATTTCATGTTTTATGAAATACGTGAGTACAAAAATAAAAAGAACACAAAGAACTTTAGTTAAATTTTTAATAGCATAGCCATAGATCTGAGAAAAGAAGTTTTATGTCAAAATATGTTGAATCATCATCTGAATGTTAAGTTTGAATCTGTTTTAACGATATGGACTTCTAATCTAGTTTGGATCTCAATTGGAGGTTTATAATTTGATTTTTTTTTTAAATACTGAAATTGTTTAAGACCTTGAACCGTCTTCTGAGAAAGGTATCCTTGAGATCTGTGGATTTATAGAAAGATCAAGAAGTCTTGATTTAAAAATACAGATTCAGAAATAACCTATCATTTTATAATTGTTGTAATTTGTTAGGAATGTTTGTATAATTTTGAGAGGTTGAGTAGCATGCTTGCATGTAGTAGCACATCACAAACACTATCTCATATGAACACTTAGACACTGTGGTTCTGTCTGAGAATCTTGGATTTTGAACGAGTTGTTGAAATCAGAATTCAAAGAGAAGGAGATCAAGGAAAAAGCAAAGAAGCAACAAGAAAATATCAGTCCAATTCAGATTACCTTTGGAGTGGAGAATCTCATGTAGGTACATTCTGAACTTACGTTGGGATCTTTATGGTTTTCTTAAGTGTTGTAACTTGATTATTTATTCTAGTGATTTTTTGTCTAGTGCCGTAGAGGGCACCGTGGATGTCTCCCTTGATTAAGGGTTTTATCACGTTAAAAATTCTCGTGTCTATTTCTTTGAATGTTCTTAACTGCTGTTGTGATTGGGACTCCATGGTAACTTCAATAGATGTTTATTAAAATTTTAAAAGAAGGTAACCAACTATCAAATCCAAAACATACATTCAGAAAAGCTTTTACAACACATCTTGTGTTTTTCGAACAAATTTTGCCCAAAAAGTTTATTCAGAGTTTACTAAATTTATAACATTTTGTTATCAACCTTGTAAACAAGCTTTTAACATTAAAGCTTTTCTTCAACTGGTATCAGAGCGGGAACACTTTTTGTGATCGTGAAACTTGAGAAATTATTTTTGAAACTTCTTTCTGAAAAATTTCTGAATATGGAAGAAAAATTTGAGAAGTTAGGTAACATATCTAGACCACTACTCTTTGATGGAAATAATTTCTCGTACTGGAAAGTACGAATGACTGCTTTCATTCAAGGAACCCTGGGTTATGAAGTCTGCAAAATGATTGAAATAGGGTTTGAACATCCTACAAAACCTTCTTCAGCCACTGATCTAACAAGAATTATGAAACTTCTCAGTGAATTTACTAAGGAAGAGAAAAAATACACTGGCAGTGGGTTGATCATATAGAGTAAGAATGATTAGCAATATGCGATTTTTGTATATCCTTCGTGAATGGATTTATTTAGAGTAGTGAAACTCTTTGTATCGATTATATGTGGAGCCTGAGTTGGGATATCACTTGGTCGTTGGACAATCATGTTTGGACTATCTATTTATACGATAAACATCGTGGGTTGTGTAATAACACTTTGTTAAGTTGATCCAGAAAGACTAATTTCACTGGGTCAATAGAATATATGTATATTGGATATGCGTATATTGGAGTTTATGTAGATGCTCCTTGTTGGTTTGGTCCAGCATAGTTTATTTCGCCAGGCTGACGGAGTATATGTATAGTGGATTATATGTAAATATATTGGATTTGTGTATTTTCTTACGGAGTCTCTCACTACTAGATCGAATGTATGGTTCAGTTAGACATAAGTGTATTAGGGGTTTTCCTATTTGGATTTTCTTTACAAGATGTCCCACACATGGAGTCTAGTTCGATTAGGAGTTTAGGAATTTTGGGTATGGGATCCTTGGGACTTACCTTGTGATGGATTCTTGGTTTAGGTGGATATTACTATGTTATATATGGAATCTTGGGCCAACCAAGCTAAGTAATAGTATATCGAGGGGGTTCCTTGTTTGGATTTTATGTGCGAGACGTCCCGAGCATGAAACTTAATGAGGGTCGGGAGTTGAGAAACGATTAGGCACTAGGAATATTGGTTTATTACTTTAAGCATTACTTTTATTTATTAATAGCCTTAGTATATTATGGTATGGATTGGGTACAATTAATTTAGAACTGCATCAAGATATATGAGAGGTGAGGTATATTGTGCATGAGTGCTGGCGGGTGATATCATAGGGATGTAAATGGGTTGCATTTAATACTATTAAGAAACATAATATTGCTTGAAACTCATAGGCACCAACCCTAAACTATAAGACATTTCTCATATGTATTATTATTGTTATACAAGAGTAGCAAGTCTAAGGAGTTAGAGTTGGAATGAAAGGTCAGGGATATAGTGCTTAGATACCCAATTCATCATCCTTAGTTCATAAGTTGATTGCATTGCAATTGTTTATTCAATATCTTTTATATTTAAGAGTTTATTTGTATTAAATTGGATACTATTGTATTGTGAAAACTAGTATTAGTGTATTCAATTTTATATGATTGAGTTCAGTTATTTATATTGTTGTTCATTATTTAATATTACGTCATGGATGATTTATAATTACTGTAATTTTTTTATCGTTGATGACGTGGATGATATAAATTTGTTAGCACGCCATAACTTTTATGTTTTATCCTGATACACTACATGTGAAAAATATGGGGTGTTACAAATGTATTAGGTTTAAATTACTGCGATGATCCATTTTAGGTATTATGTACACTCAATTTATGCAAATTCTTACCCTTCCATGCACGGTGCTGAAAACGGACAAGTCTTGAAAGTCAATATAGTGAGATCACGTACCATTTTTATGTACAAATACTTAGTGGTGTCATAGTGGTGCCGATGTAAAATTCAAAATCAAACTGTTACCTATTTATTCAACTATTCCAATTGATAACCACTTACTAACTATGGGTATTAAATGCGTACCCTATTGTGTGCAGTTGACGCTTTATTTATGCGAACGCTTCATTTACAAAATCTTTGTTTTGAACACCGAAAGTAACTTCTGAGGATCCAAATCACTGTCAGTATGCTTTTAAAGGGGTCATCAAAATAATGTTGACCCTTTCTCCTTTTGAAAAAAATCACTATTTCATTTAATACTGTCGATTATAAGATTTTATAGGTGAATGGGAGGACCATTTAACTGATCGATTAACTAACGAGATTTAGCAGAGCAGTTAAACCCCTCACATATATTTTTATTTGTTTTTGTTTTTTTTGTTTCGCCTTTTTATTGGTTACTTTGGATTATTTTTAGTGATTTTTCTAGGATTTCTTGTGGGTTTTTGGGAACCGAGTGATATTTCATGGGCAGTGCAGATGAGATACGCGCATGAGATTTTGGTGTTCACAAAGTACCTCGTCAAAGACCATGCATGAGTGGATATTTGACATAAAAAACATGTAAACGTGGTTTAAATCTGACTATCTGTTGACCGAAAAGTTAGATAGTAGAAAAGGGAAAAAGATGAAGAAGAAATGAAAACTATCCCCTATTTGAGTGCCAAAAGTAATTGGCCATTAGCCACAATCTCGACTCAAGAAAATAAGCTCCCACGAAGCCATTCAAAATGCTTTGTGAAGTTCTTTAATGTAAGATTGCTCTCAAATCACTCTCATTATAAAATTTCACGAGGACATGTTACATTATCAATAAATTTTAAAGAGAGAGAGAGGAGATTGAGGTACCTCAAGAATATTCAACATTTTGGTCATTTGCGCAAACAAAAGAAGATGGTGATTTTCTACCCGCAAGCGCTTCAATAGTTTAACCATTGTTTGAAGTTTCCCAAATTCCTAAAATAACATATATAGACACCTC
Organism: Sambucus nigra; assembly: GCA_949130495.1. Taxonomy (NCBI): domain Eukaryota; kingdom Viridiplantae; phylum Streptophyta; class Magnoliopsida; order Dipsacales; family Adoxaceae; genus Sambucus; species Sambucus nigra. The sequence continues at coordinate 660,002,721 of OX422212.1, forward strand.
AACTTAAGCAATGTCCTACAGATGCATATTACTACTTGTAATCCAGCCAATTAAAAATACAAGAGAACTTAAAGAGATGGTCATATAAATTTAAATTAGTCGATATCGTTGTTTGGGTGTATCCTTAATTTTTCATATCAAATTAAGAAGTCAAATTTTTACAAAACAATCAAATTAAGAAGTCAAATTTTTGATATCAAACAACGATATCACTGTTCACGAACATTAAACTGAATGAAAATATCAATTGGATTTCTCCAAAACGCATGCGTGTAAGTTGATTTTTCTTTACAAGTTTAGGATAAAAACAAGAACATGATGAAGTGTTAAAAATAATTAAAATATAAAAAGACATGTACAAGTAAAGACTTGTACAACGTGGGACAAGTTATTGAGATTTATTAAAACCAAGCTACTTTATTGCTCCCGTGTACTAATTGAATAAACAATTTGTTAATTGAGGAATGGAGTAAGGATAGGGAGATCCGGTTCGTGGACATATTTCGTAGACTCGTGAAAAAGATAAAAATATGTACAAGTTTTAAATGCATTAGTGGATGTCCTGGCGGGACCAAAAACAATATAGTGTGTCTACGAAATGTGTCCACCAATCGAATCTCTATAGCATTTTCATGGAGGAGTGTGTTTCCGGCGAGAAAAGTAGATGAATGATAGGTAAAAATGGTAATAAAAAGGCGAGAGAGTGCGTGGCGTCCTGGGGTCAATAGATGGAAAAAGCGAGAAACATAGTGGCAGACCGAGAAACTCACTGAATACTCAATCAGTCTCTCAAGTCAATTCTAAAATCAAAGCCATTCAATTGATCTCAAGCGATCCAACAAGACAAGTCATCTCCCTGAAAACACTCCTCGCCGGTATGTGCGTTGCGTTTCACTCTCTCTACTTTCTATATTACTACTTCAAATACATTTGTCTTTTTCTTTCCCCTCCCCTTGCTGTATTATTTTAGTTCATTGATCCACCATATTTTACTTTGTCCGTGTGTGTTAATGGATTGTAAAAATTTGAGTGATCCTTCTCATCTTATTTGTTCCCATATTGGCCGCATTGAGGGCATCATCGCATCGTAGGTCATTTCCAATATTTTTGGTTCATGCATATGCTTCCTTATCCGTTGACGTGGTGAAACCGAAACTCAAAACACTTGGATTCTGAGGGCACACTTCAACGAGCTGATCCCAAATTCTTCCCCAATATCGGGAGTATATGACCAAATTTTTAAAAGGCAGGAGCATAACCCTAATTTAGACATATTAGTCTATAAAAGGCTTGTCGCCCTTACTATCTACTTAGTACATTTTTCATGAATGATATTATGAAAGAGATTTGAAAATTGTAGCTTCTTTTAGGTTTTGTCATGCGCAAATGTTTTACTATATACATAAATTGGGTATCGGGTCTAGGTTCAGATTTAGGTTCCCTCAATGGAGTAGATTGTTGTTGTGTGTAAATATGTTATAACGGTCTCGATGGCACTTAAGAAGAACATTTAAGTGAATAAAATGTAGAAGAGGATGTCGACGATGAAATGGAAAAGAGGATGTCAATGATGAAGGAGGCATTGAGTCTCCTTTGAGCGAGATTCATGGCTTCATCGCCACCAAGCGTGAGCCACCCCATCTCTACCCATTGCCACTGCATCCCACATCGTTGCCCCTGCCTCCTCATGGCTATAAGTCATAAACCCTTGCATCCCTCATCAACTTTATGGATAATTTTGCAAGATCTACCTAGTTCACCGCAAACTTCGTGCCACTGCCTTTCATAAAAACCCGCCTCAAACCTATCGCTGCTCAAACCAACATTAATTGAACCATCTTTGAGCCACACCGACCTTGCCGTGAGCAACAAAGAGGAGTTGATTTTAACGAACAAGATATGCCAACCCTAAGGTATATCATTATCCCTTTGGAAGAACATACATGCTTCATTTGATTTTCTCAAGGACACCTCATGAATGATTTGCCCACAGAGGTCTCCCATGAAGGGAAGGATCTTGCTATAAACACTGCAGACATTTGTGGATCGATGTCGGTATCTCTTGAAATTTCATAATATTTCATCTGATGATGATGAGATCATGATGAGGGGAGTGATTCGAGGCTCCTTTAAATGAGTCTTCACGGTGACTTACCAGTGGAAGTTCTTACATTTGATGATCACATGACCTTAATGTATTGGCTAATTGACCTAATACTATTGAGAGTGTGTGAGTACAAAAACATTATGGGTGTTAAACGTGTGCTACAAGTAGCCACAAAACTCCAAAAGCTAGGTAAAGTGTAGTGGACCAACTTCATTGGAGATAAAACCCGAAAAGGGACATAGGCCCATTTTCTCAGCAAAAGGACTTTTCTCGTTTATTTGGGTCTGCTATAAGAATTAAATTTTGCATTTTATTTTGTAAAGCGAAATGTCCTCGATTAAAACACATTATATCATGTCATTTTTTACAATCTCTCACCAATTAGATTAGGTCTGCCTATACCTTACCTTTACTAACATCAATATTAAGTAAATTCACTCTTCTTTACGATCATTTTTAAGTTTACGTTTTTAATGTTTCCAAACAATTTAAAGGAATTCCTCTCAATTTATCTTTTACGAGTTATGTTGATTTTTAATTTTCTACTTTCGAGTTTTACCAGACATCAATCTCTGCTACAATCATTTATGAGCATGTTACTCCGTGGTTTCCCAAAACTATTTCCCATATAGCATGGGAGATCTAATAGTTGTCCTCTAAAACGTCCCCTTATTTTCGAAGGTGTGCATTTATCACGTAATACGCCAAGTAGCACTTCTCTACTAGATCTAACCTTCTTCAATTATATGAGTATCATCATCACTTGTATTTTCATCTCTTTGGATGATTAGTCTAAACAATGAAGATGTTCAATTTAAATTATCTCTTGATCCCAGTTTCACATCACCCCTTTTCGTTTTTCTATTGTTACGAAAATTGCACTCTACACACCCTGATTTATCTGTGCTTATCTAAAAAAATCTTATTTCTTAGGGTCTCTTTAAACTCACAATCTATCATTAATCGTGTCTTATTTCCACCCACTAAAATGATATTATTTACAAATAAAATACATCACAACACCTCATTGATTTGTCCCATCAATTTATCCATGACAAGAGAAAAGAGACGGACCTACTTTAATTAAAAACTCGCTACTTTCTCATGTTGTTCTAATTATAGCCATGGCACCATCAAATATATCATTAATCACACCATTATATCTACTAGCTACTTTTTTACTTAAGAATCACCATATTATATCACTAGCTACTTTATCATACAGCATACGTCTTCTCCAAATCCCCAATGAAAATATTTATTTTCCTCTCTAATACCATTCTATTAATTTCTTCAATCGATATATTTCTTCCCTTATTGACCTCCAAGTAAAAACCCATACTAATTATCAAATATTGGTGTTTCCAATCTCACTGCTAACTCACTCGCTTCCAAAAATTAATTATATGACTCATTAATTCTACCATAATTTGAAAAACTTTATATATACCCTTTATTTTTTATATAGGTACTAAAACACTCTTTCTCCATTGCCATTATATTTTTATTAAACAATTTTGTTAGCCAAGACATTCCTTCCTCCCTAAGCACTTCTAAACCTTAATAAGAATACCATTTATCCAAAAACCCTTCCCCTCCTATTTTCATAGATTTTAAGACCAACTCTAACCTCCAATACGTTAATTCAATGAAAAAACCTAATTTCTCTAATCTCCTACGTTCCTCCTGGAAAATCCACTCCCATTATCCACATTTAGTAACTTCTCAAAATATGGCTTTCAACTTTCCTTAAGCTCTTCACCAAGGACTAATACTCTTGAAATTTATCACTTATAAATACATTTAACTTTATTCAAATCTATTGTTTATATATCTTTAAGTTTTGCAAGCATATAAAGATCAATTTCCCATTTTTACTTTCCTAGTTTTGAATAAAGACCATCGTATGACTTAAACTTAGCATCTCTTCTTGCTTTCTTAGATTCTTACTTATCACACTTGCATTTCTCAAAATATTCTCTGTCGTTTGCAATGGTCTTTTAGAAATGGAGAATTTTTATTATTCAAATGCAAAGGAATAACAATCCATCAAACGTAAAGTTTTAAAAGCAAATTAAGGAAGAGCTAACAATCCATCCAACAAAATTTTTTGTTCAATACTACCCTTCTGCAATTGGCCAAAAACTACTACCATTATCAACATCTACTCTATGTTAACCTACCTTCAATTCAAAAGAGATTAGAGTTAAAGGAACCTGCTCAAAACAATTGTGAGATCAAATCCCAAAGACAACCAATGAATTTAATTCTTTCCCATACCCCTCAATACAATCTTATTTATCTTCAAATATATCGTTATTGCATTCATCCATGTTATCCAAAATGTTTTCAAGACCGCAACTTTCCATAAACAAGAAAGACTCATAACCCAATTCATTCAACTCCAAAGAAGTAAATATTGTGGTGTGAAAAGAACAATCCCCACCATATTAAAATTACAAATGGGACACCTCTACATCCCCATAACCAACTTTAAACCCCTCCATTGCACCGCACAAGTTTAAACTCCATAACGACTTTCATCCATAAAATCTAGTAAAAACAATGTAAAAACAAATAATTCATATTTTCAACCTCTGCCTTGCATAAACAACACTAAGAAAGGGATGGATATGTGAAAGGTCTTCTCCTTTAAAATGCGTCCCAAGTATTAACCTCTTCATGAACTACTAAATAAGCAAATAGTTTTTTACTTGTTATCGAATGCACGTTGCTTGTATCACTTTAGAGGGTGCAAGAGAATTGAAGGATCATCACACAAGAAATTAAAATAGAACTTACAAGAAAACCACTTACTCATCAAATTCCATTTCCTTATACATTATTCCCCCATACAAAGATTAACCCCATTAATAAGCCCCGACAAAGAGATTAAACTTGAGATATTCCTTTCATACAAATTTCTCTAAAAGGATAAAATCAAAAAGGCAAAAGTATATGAATCCAAAGAGACAAGCAATGGAAGAATTTGTATTCAAAGAGTATATAAAATCCACACCAAACTCGATCTGTGTTGCCAAAAACTCCAAATCAGAAGGCACCATATTGATCCCCGCATTAACCTTTTACTCAAATTCCTTTTTAGCCCCGCCACCTCACAAAATAAAAGGATAACTGGGAAGGAAAAAATAGGGAATCATCAACAAAAATTACGAATGGCACACCTCTACATCCCCATAACCAACTTTAAACCCCTCCATTGCACTGCGCAACCTTGCCTTGTTCATTATTCAACGTAAAGCATCGCTACTAGCATAAATAAAAAGTGGGGCATTAGTTCCCCTAGCCTAAGACCCCTAGAAGCTTTAAAATTACCCCCGGGCACCAACCGATGATAACCGAAATATTATCAGGGCTAAAACAACCCCAAATCCAACTTCTTTATTGTCTAAGAAGCATTTTTTTCAATTACCAAATTCAAATTATTCTACTTAAGTGTAGGCTTTTTTGAAATCAAACTTTAACACTACCCCTTATTTCCCTCTCCATATACTCCATTATCTCGTTAGCAATCAAAACCAAGTCCAAAATTTAACTACTGCTTACACATTAATTTATGACATTGTGTCCAATACATTGCGAAGGCTTGTGACCAACGTAATGGGCCTCAAGTCCTTAATCTTGACAAGATTCACAATCTTTACGTAAGTTTCATATAAACAAGCATTTATCACAATAACCCTCATAATGTCCGAACACTCCTTGTAAACCCATTTGGCCCTCGAGACTTATCCCCACAACAACCCAAAATAGCCATCATAATCTCTTAAGTCTCAAACACCTCTCTAACCATTCCACTCTACCCAAACCTATTTAACTCTATTTTACTCCTTCAATCCTCACATCCTTATATCCTATTTTGCGTATAAATTTTCATAAAATCCCAAAAGTCACTCAAAAATTTATCGATTCCATTTTCATAGTTTCCCAACACTCATTGTAAACCCATTTGGTCCTTGAGACTTATCCCCACAACAACCATAAACAACCTTCATAATCTCTTAAATCTCAAATGCCTATCTAACCATTCCGCTCTACCCAAACCTAATTAACTCTATTTTACTCCAATCCTCACATCCTTATATTCCATTTCAAGTACAAATTTTCATAAAACAGTAAAACTTCATCCGCAGTATCCTTCCGCTTAACAATAAAATCTCCATTCTCTTTTTCTAATTTATTCAAGGAATATATATATTTATAATTTGCTTATTCCTAACTGTAGTATACAGGAGATAAAATAGAAGTTATTTCTTTATTTCTCAGGATATGCCTCCATAAGTTCGTAATGGAGGTAATCATCCTTTGTGAAGGGAAGCCTTTCAACCTAACAAGTCATGTAAATCCACCTAAACGTTTTTTCCACAAACTAAAGGAGTAAGATACAGCTGCAAAAAGATCCAATCTAAGACTTTATTTTGTTTGATTGTACTTTGAAAAATAAGGTAGGCAAGATCAATGTAGTGGTTCTTTTGGGGTTATAGTTGATGGTTCTAAACTCTCCCCTAAAGAATCGAACGTTTAATCAACTTCTTCTTTTTTTCGCATTAATTTGATCCATTTAACTTTTTTTATGCCATGATCTTTCTTCCTTAAGATGTTTTTTTTCAGATCACGCCCTTCTTTGTTCATTAATGTCATTTGTTATCAATATCTTTTATTTATTTTTAAACTGAGCATCCTAACAAGAAGAAAATGATAAGATGTAAACCTATGCCTTATTACTTGTCTCACACCCGTAAATCCGCGGGAAACAAAAAATCTATCAAGTTTAAAAAACAATAAAAATTCTTTATATAGCAAATAAATTATGGAAAACGTGCATACTACAAGTGATAGCCTAACCTCAATTTCTCTAATGCCCACCTAACTAAGTTACAATCCGCACCTATGCTCAAACTAGGTCTATATAAACCATATATCCCCTCCAATTCCTCCCAAAACTCATCTTTACTTTTAAGTTTCGGTACCCAGATTTGTAGGTTAATCGTCTCCTTCTCAGCTCGTTATCTTCTTATAGTTTATTTCCAGGACCATTATCCAATGTTGCGAGACTAGAATCTCTCACCAAATAACTTCACATTATTCAATTACTTTTCTAGTAATGAAAAAATCTATTTGACTTTTGTTTGTTCCACTTTTGAAAGTTATTAAATGTTCACCGGAATAAGGCCGGAAGATCCACAAGCTTATTACAAATTTAGAGAGAGAGAGAGAGAGAGAAGGTGAAGAAAGAGATTTCTGAAAGATGAATCAGGGTCCTCTATTTATATTACATAAAAAGGAATAAATAATTCCTGAGAAAACGACCCTTGGGTCCCTCCATTATTCGAGGCTGACAAATTCTTTTGTCGTAAAGCGTCGGCTGGTGTGTAATGGGTCCCTCCATTCATCACGTGTTGTTGGCTGATGGGCCAGTGGGTCCTACCACTATCGACGAGTCTGCCAAACTTTGTCTTTAAGCGTCGGTGAGCATCTTTGTGGGGCCAGGTAGGCCATTTATCTCAAATCATCTAGGCCATCCTCTGGGTTCGGATTAGGAAAGGTACCATCCAATCTTCGAGTTGGAAAGGCAGAACTCAGTGAGTTGAAGAATGCCTCCATCGTTGGCTCAGTAGGTAAGTTGGTATCGAACATGTCACCAATAAACTCATCATCTTCTGGGTTTTGAGATTCTCCGGCAAGGCAAAAGAAAGGATTATCATTCTTGACAGAGGTCATGGATGTATCATCATCCGAAGGTAATGAAATGGGATTAGAAACATCGTCGAGAGGATTGGTCTTCATTCCAGGAAAATCAAAAGCCGATCTGAATTGGCTTTGAGTGTATTCAAAAACCTTCTGCAGTAGCTCCTGCTCCGTGGCTTTGGGAAATTTCTTCTTAATGGCAAACTTCAAATCTTTGATCGGATTGACAGCTGGTGACATCTTTTCAGATGGAGGTGGTGAATTATCAACCGAAGCCATGTAGTGCTTTAAGCTTTCTTTATTTTTGAAATGGTATTATTAGTGTCGACACCACTCCACCATCTGTAGAAAAATATTCTTTCAAGTAGAGGAACATTGAGATTGTTAACTCTACATTGAACATCCCAATGAGAGATCCAAGGAATACCTATATCGATAAAAAATAGTAGGGTGTTAAGCCCTACTGGGATCTTAGTTTTCCCTCTTAATTTTGGATGGAATTGGGTCCAAGGTAAAAAGAGTTTTTCTTTGGAAATTTCATCAGGGAAAAAATCAATTCCTGGGCAAAATTTGTCCCACCAATTGATAACCCATCCTGGGTAAGTCTCTTTTAAGGAATTTGGGCACAAAATAAAGAACCATGTGTGTTTGTGCTCAGCATTTTGATAATTAGAGTGTCATAAATGAGAAATCGTGATTTAAATCCTATGTGGCTTTAGGTGCGACACGTATGTGAGATCAATATCAATGTTATAATTAGGCAAATAATATCCTTGGGGTAATATCGTGATTGATGGGCAATATGATGAACATATAACTTGTATGGGTCAACGCTAAAGGATAAGTCAGGCTTAGTTGATAGGATGTTATCCTTATGGGTGGAAGCCTTAGTGGTTGTTGACCAATGAGTGTGTTTGTAAGTGTTAGCTACATGGAGAGAAAGTATTAGGTCCCTTAGTTGCGAGCTTGAGTTTAGTATGTACTTATTCATGTGCCTTGACTATAATTGGATAATCTTAATGATTGAGGTAACCTAGGAGAGAACCTAGATAATGATGATAACTTGGTATTAAGTAAATGAGTTGTGATGTGGACCTCTTGCGATGTCAGTAGGGTGGGCTCCTCTTGGGAAATACCCGATGTCCCGTGTCCTACCAAAACCTAGATGGTATTAATTTATGGTTTGGTGATTGTAGCGTGGCATTGAGAAAATAAGATCCCTTATTGCGTTCTTAGGCATAAGCCTTAGTGTTCATAGGCAATGCTTAAAGTCCCGTATCCTACCGAAAATATGTAGTTGTGTTAATTGGTAAATTAACGCGAAGTTGAGGTTTTCATGGTAAGGCAATTCGGTTATAGTGGTTGAGCACTCATTGAGGATTAAAAGATATAAACTTATGAAATCGTATTGAGAATTTCGTTGGAGATGTATGCTAAGGTTTATCTAATGAGATGTTAATGCGAGTGGTAGTCATTCCCTAGAAATAGTGAATCTAAGGTTTTGTACCGTACATTACAACGATAATAGTATCTCTCCTAAAAACCTTTGGGAATCACTTTGCGTCGAGATTATTATGACGATATATACTTCCTAGTGATAGATTCTAGGTTGTGTAGCATAAATCATGGTATGACTTATAGTTTCTTGTAATAGATATGTAAGACATTTAGAGAAATAATTGAGTTTGATGTTGTCTCCCGTAAGGCACTGGGAATAATTATTATATTGAGATTTACATACGTTACGGTAGACCATTGATGATTGTAGTACGGCTAGATCATGTCAATTAGTGCTACGGCTTTGTTATAGGCATGTATCATGATAAGACCTTTGAGGATAATTTTGAAAATAGGTCGATCAACACTAGGTGGTGCACTTGGGAGACACAGAACACGACGAGATTCGTTATGGATTTTAAAAATAGCACTCGGGATGAAGTGTTAGGCATAATTATAGCACCTATGTGCGCTACATGTATAATTAGTAACGACCTGGGTGAAGGAAGTTTTTTAGGAACGAGTGATGCTTGAAAGTTGACACACCATTAGAATTATTATGGTTTGGGATCATGTAGGTGGTGCTAAGGTTGGTAGAAATAGTACATCAATTGAATGTTTGAAATTATGTAAGCGCTATGTTTCACTTGATGAGAGTGGTCTCAGAGACCAAGGTAAGTTATCGCATGTTGAAATTTTGGAGGCCTAGCTGTGATAAATGTCAAGAGAAGTAACTTCATTTGATTTAGGATAGTTATGCTTACCAGTAATGAATAGGTAGGATTCCTTCCCAAAGGAAATTAATTTTGTATTCCGAACATCCGGCATGGACGGATGATAACTCGTCAAGGTTAAATGGTCAAGCCATATCACGTGGCAAGGCTAGGGTACTTAGCACGTATCGGTGAAAAGTTACAGAATTCAAGTATGTGTTATGGGCTTGCCCTTCGCGTGGGTCCATTCACTGTCGGAAATTGATTATTTTCTTTCAGGCGTGGCAGTCGCCCGGTTTGTAGCATTCTTGTGTTTTCTTGATCCCAGTAATGGGAAGTTGTTAATCAATTTTGATTCGGGTGCGTAGACCCAGTAGTGATGCGGGTTAGGCCGATTATGGCTAATACATCACGATGTGTCAGTGCGCCCTTCTTCAAATGCACCTTTGTTCTTCACCAGTTTGTGTGTGCGCGTGTTCTCGCGCTCTTACTTATAGTTTGCATATGTTACTTTATTGCTCTAGGTTAACAAGTTTGTTAGTGAACTATTATAGTAAGTTACGACTTTCTCGCGCATCCCGAAGTTATAACTCGAGATTATTATAAACATTGGGAATTGAGGAGATGACCACTTGTATGTTTTCATATACAGGATGACCCTAGGTCGACATAAGGATCTCATAGGAGATATCGATTGAGTAGAACTATGTGATGGGGCGAGTGTCTTAGAAGTCATTGATATATGTAACAAGAAGTGTTAAAATTATATTTGCCAATGCCAGGCGTGATCCGATAATTTATTTGAGGAAAAGTAGGTTGTGAAGCCTAACGTAGGGATGATCCGTATTCATGAATTCGTTGGTAATACCGCGATGATTGGCGAGTATCAGGCATCTCTAAGTTTTGTTAGCATAGGCACATTAGGCATGCTTTAGGACTAACAATATGACCTTAGGGTCCGTCATGATTGGATTAACAAAGGGTGATCGATTAAAGTGAAATCCTTGGGTTTGGACCATAATGTTGAGAATGCTTAGGATGGAAACAAGTCGTAAGGGACAGGATTATAAATGGTGATAAGCCAAAAATTTCGAGGATGAAATTACCTAAGGAGGGAAGTTTATAATAACCAGCCTAGCGAAATTAATTAAATTATATATAGATTTTAAATGAGTAGGAATAACTTGTAATTATAGGGATTTTGGGTGACAAATTGGATTTACTGGATTATGGATTTGTATATAAAATTCCTGATTCTAAAGTGATTAAATTAGTTGGGTCTCTTCTCATAATTGAGAAACCATTTGGGGCAAATCTGGGAAGTGTCAAGCCGGTCGTTCAAATGACCATGGAGGTCGCTCAAACGAGTAGGAGATCTCGCTTTAACGATGGGATATGTCGTTCAAACGATGCATAAAGGTTCTCTCTGTTCACTGTCAAGCTTTCGATCATCCAAACTCAATTCCAAGTCAGCTCTTGGGCCAAACATTCTGAGTATAAGCCGTCGAGATATACGTATTTTGAATTAAGGGCCTTTGTCTTGAGTATAAAAGAAAGAAACAGTGGATTAACAACCTACGAAAAACCAATTCTACCAAATTGTTCACTACTAGATCAATTGATCAAACCATATGTCACTCTTGTAACTTGGCAAATTAGATGATATCAAATGTTAAGGCTCCATAATATGTATAAGAGAATGTGGTACGGAGTGGGAAAACCCCACTGCCAAAACTCTCGAGAGTTTCCTCCCTCCCTTGGGCTATTTTTCCCATTTTTCTTCCAATGTAGCTCCTACACCCACACCACTAAATATCTTAACTTCCCCAATGTTAAAATATATAGCAACGAGATATGTGGAAGTTGGTTGTTTGGAGGTTTTTAATCTGCGTTTGAAGGGGGTGTTTTAGAAGAAGAATACATTTGGTGGGATTTATTGGAGCTTCGAGGGAGGACTGTTTGGAGGAGCTTTTTAACTCCCTTTAGGTCCACCTTTGGAGGTGGGGGAGTCACCCATCTTCACCATCACCACCACCATCCCTGAGACTATTTAGGTGGGATAATATGCTCTTATTATATTATAGACTCTATTTGATAAATATTGTAGTCTTATTGATGTTAATTAAGAGTAAGATTATTATGAGATAATGGTGTGTTCTTAGTAAATTGAAAATGGAAATTTTATGGAATAAAATGTTAGTAAATATTATTCTAGTGTGTTTTCTAGTGAAAAAGAAATAATAAATATTTTTATGAATCAAAATATAAGCTATGTCATTTTGGTGTATTTCTAATGAAAAAGGAATAGTCAGCATTTTTATGGAATGAAAATGTAAGAAATGTCATTTTCGTGTATTTCTAGTGAAAAAAAATAATGGCCATTTTTATGAAATAAAAATAGAAGAAAATATTATTTGTGTGTATTCTAGTAAAAGGAAATAATGGAATTTTTTGTGAAAGAAACATGTGGAATGATGTTAATGTTGTAAAAATATTTATTAAAGAAATATTTTTAAGTTTCTTGCAAAATGGAGAGTTTATGAATAAAGAAACATTATTGAGTTTAAAGAGATTGATAAAATGTATTTGTTACTTGAAATGTATGTTTAATCCACTTGGTAGGATTTTAGTATTTAAAGTCCACTTTTTATGCGTATAAACTTGTAGTATTTTGGTAATGAATATGTGAGCAAGTTTAAATAAAGGCTTGTTGGGTTTTAACCATGAAATAAGACAAATGAAATTTTGGGAGCTTAAAACGTAAAGGGTGTTATTTTATATATTAAATGTGTTAAAGGGACAAGTGTGAAAGTTGGACAAAAGTGTGATATTAAATAAGTGTTAAAATGGCCAAAGTGTTTTACATGTTAAGTTGAAAAATTAATAACCATTTTGAGAAATAACACTTATTAAAGGACTACACAGCAACTTTGGTAAACAAAAGGGTTAACTGGTAATTTACTTAAAGTGGAACATTTTTATGGAGTAAAAATGTTAAAGATTGTCTTTACACTAATGTATGTGAAAATGAATTAAGTCCTAAAGTGTGAATGATTTTAGTATAAATCGTGAATGTTTGGATAAGGGACTTAAAGAAGAAAAGAAATAATTTTTCAAGTTTTAATGGAAAAATGGACGGTTTAGTTCGGGTTTTGGCTTCGACTAGGTAAAAGTAAGGAAATGAAATAATGTGGATATGTGCAAAATATTAAACATGTTAATAAGAATTCAGATGCTATTGTAAATAATCAAGAAGGGCGCAGAGCCCTTAGGTGAAAAGCCCTAAATCACTAGCCAGAGTTTATTGTTCGCATAGTCGTCGGTGTGGAGCTCGTGTAAGTATGGGATAAAATAAGATTTCGAGAAAAGATAAAAAGAATGAGGAAGATGTCAAGAAATGGGTTGCATGGTAAAACGGGTTAATACAACCTTACTTTAATGAATGAAATAAATGTTCCGATAAAAAGTGAAATCGACAAGCAAAATGTGTAAATCTATTAATGTCCATAAGTTAAGGCAAGAAAGGTAAAGTAAGGTGGGAAAATGGGCGGTTAAGTAACCTGAGTTGTTGAAACCATAATTTGCATAAGCATGTATTGAAAGATTTTCAAATGATATTTTATAATACAATGAATGAGTGTTGAAATGGTACTTTTCAATAAAAATACTAAAGTGCATTTTAACGAATAATAAGGGGAGATTATGGTAAAGGAATGGGTTGGAATAAATTAAGTGTAGTGGTGTTAATTGTGGAACCGGTGTGTTAAACAAAGTGAGAAATGCTAAGTATGAATAAAGGAAGTCTTCACAAGATTAAAGTAAATTAATCTGAATGAGTAAGTTTTTTAAAAGTAAAACAGTTAATGCATTTGAATATATACTTTCAAATGTATATCTATATATATGTAAATACATATATACTTTCGCATGCTTGCGATTGTAGCGTGTGAGTATTCTTTTCTGCCTTACGTTTCTATACTGCTTGTAGATTCCTACTAAGCATAGGCTAAAACCCTAGATTTGTTACGGCAGGTTGGGTACGGGTTCGTATTTTGAGGACGTTATACAGGTAAGTAGACTTTAGCTTTGTTCACTTGGAATCGCGATGCTCCCCATGGGTCCCACACGTAGTTTATTTGAAGCTAGAATTGCATGCTAAACAAGTGAAATGTTAATCTAAAATGCAACTGGACTAGCAACTTTATATAGGCTGTTTCATTTCACTTCATACCTAACGCTCGGGCCGTATCGGGCTGACTCACGGGTTACCCATAAATTCGGGTCGGATCGTTACAATATTAAAGACAAAAACTCAACATGCATTCTAATGTAATCTTGATATAGCTTTAGCTTTAGCTTTGCCGCAAGGTCTTGAATCATAAGTCCTAACCTATGATACAAACATGATTAGTCCAAATACAAAACAAAGCCAATACTTACAAATTGACTCGATTAAAAAATTTATCCTTACAAATCTCCCCCTTTGTCTATTCCGGGACAAAACTAAAAACTAAAAACTAATGGGCCATCAAGCTCACTAAAACTCAATTTCCAACCCCAAAAGGAAAGAATTTGCAGACACTTGAACGACACAAACTTGAGTAGCTTTGTTCTTGTGTAAACCTTTGTTGCGTCGCTGTTAACCTGCACACTTAAACACACCTTCGAATGCAAATATAATATAACAATATATACGTTGTATATGAAAAAACCTCCCTCTTTGTCTATCCATCTCTTCCTAAGAAAGGATGTCTTCCCATAAGTTAAATATCTCCCCCACACATAAAGGGTTGGATACCATTTCTCCCCTTTTTGTTCAGGAATGAACAACAAATAAGATGCACAATAATAAGACATTTCTCCCTAATAAAACCAAATCTCCCCTTAAGTGAAACATGGGTAATCATAAAGAAAATAAATAAATATAACATGCATTGGTGTGAAGAAGTCATGCAACGACAAACACTTCGGCAACATAATCACAAATAATTCAAACTACGAACAAAAGATGTCAACTAAGATGAAAGCATTTAAGTGAAAGATACCAAGATGATCATAACACATGCCAATATAAATTAAGGATTAAACATTAGGCAAACATGGATTAAATGAAAATGCAAAGACTCAAAACTCAAAACATACCGTATATATAACCGCGCATTTACCAATGAAGAACAATTATATATAGGTACAAAATGACCAGAAAGGACACAAACACATAAGCTTTACACACTCACGTACTATCAATATGTTTAAACATGATGGTACGAAATGAAGGGGCATGAACTAGAAATAAGAGAAAAGGATCCCATCACTCAAATATATGCAAGTAGATTTATTTGACTGCAATAATTTATCAACATTAGATTTAGCCTCACATGACAAATAAAGAATTCAAAAGGACAAACAAATATTGTGAGGAATTGATGTTAACCCAAGTAATGATCGTGGGTGCATATGAGCCCTAAATTATATTTCATATTAATGGAATGGATATGTTAGTCGGATTCAGTTATGGTATTTAGACGTGTGTGAGCCTATGGTGATAATCACAATTTATATAATGACAAATATAGTTATATTGCTACTATGATTTGGTTTTGTGTGAATTTCAAGGACATAATTCTTTTTCCTAGGGGGGACATTGTAACACCCCGTATTTTTAATAAAGAACTTGATAATAAAATAGTATAAATATCATGAGAAAAGAATAAAATAAGTGATGAAATCGTTGATAATTAATTACAATGTCAAGATATTGAAATAAGTAATGCAATTGTGATTTACACAACTTTTTAGGATTTTATGTTAATTAAAAAGTAGTTACGGGGATTTTATGTTAATTAAAAGTAATTATGGGTCTTGTTGTAAATTAAATAATATAGAAATTAAATTAATAGTTAATTTATTTTAAATAATGATATATTTTAATGAGTTAAGATCAATTTATACAATTTTTAGATATTTTATAATAATAGAAAAATAAAAGAGGTATTTGTTTAATTAATTTGTAACTTATGGGTAAAAGGGTAATTACGCATATTTTGGGATCTAAGCTAGGGTAAAGTGAAAGGTCGTAACATATATATATATATATATAATATATATATATATATATACAAAAGGATCTCATGCATATCTAGTTTGCATACCCTCTGTGCGGACCATTTTTTTTAAATAGTAAAAAAATTATTTTTGGCCTGATTTTTTTACATGATTTTTAAACATTTTAGTAGTACCATAAAAAAAAATTCAACTCAAAATGAATTATTTTGCTATTTTGAGAAAATCGATCAAACTTTGTTAGTTTACTTTGTCAGTTTTTAAGTTGTTAAAAACTAACAAAGTTTGACCGATTTTTTAAAAGTAATAAAAAAATTCATTTTGAGTTGAATTTTTTTTATGGTCCTACTGGAATTTTTAAAACTATAGAAAAAAGTTAGCCCCAATTTTTTTTACTATTTTATCAAAAATGGTCCGTGCCAGTGGTATGCAAATTGCGGTATGCATGAGAACCGCGCGCGCGCGCGCGCGAGAGAGAGAGAGAGAGAGAGAGAGAGAGAGAGAGAGAGACGAAAGGAAGAGAAAAGAAAGAAAATGAGTGATAATGGTGAGCAAATGAAGAGAAAAGAAAGAGAAAACCAAAAAAAGTGAGAAAGGGGGGTTTGGGGCCGCTATAAGTGACCGAGGGCCAGTATAGAGGGGTCTTATGCCGCTATATCAGTGCCCCAGGAGGCCATGGCAGCTGAAGGGTGATTTGGGGGGAGCTGTTATGGGTTTTTGCTACACAATTTTTTTATTTTCAACGTTAGTTTCGAAGACCTTCTCTTGGGGTCTTCGAAAAACATAAAACATGGACCTAACTTGATTTTTCACATATATTTCAGTTTTGGAGTCAGATTTTGGAGATTTAGAAATCTTGTAACAAAATTTTTAATATTTTGATTTTTTTTATCTAAAAGGCGAGTGTACTTTTACTTTTCCTCTTAACTATTAAATGTGTTAAGTATTGCCTAAACCCCTTATGATTGAGAATAAAAAATGGTTAGAAACTTAATAAGGGGGAGAATAATCAAATTACTTATGTTAATATATTTTAATGAAATTGATCATTTTGGGAATTATGACTAGGAAATGTTATTATTAGTTTGAGATCATAATAATGTTTGGAGTTTAATACGTGTCCTTGAACACGAATCGAAGGTTAATAAAATGAGAATTATCTTTGATACGGTGTGAGTAGAAATTAAATGTTATTGTTATTATATAATGGATTGAATTAAACTAAGTTATGGAGGAAGTATACATTGTATGAAAATGTAAAAGACACGTTTGAAACCTTGTACTTAATAGTTTGGAAAAATTATGAAACGTGGCGTTATTACATGAACCTATTATTACTCAAATTATGGAATGAAAAGACTCATAATAAACATATATACAAATGAAATCAAAATAAAGAAATAGTGGTAATGTTGTTTCTAACTCCCGCATATACTTGAAATAGGTTTAGCGTTATTTCGATGATATAAATATGTAAATCTAAAGGTGTTGATATTATTGTGGTAAAATACAATTAATTTTTATTATATTTGGTCTTAATATTAAATGGGTAGCATGTATGCTAATGTAGGATGTGATGGATAAATAAATTATGACATAGACTTAGGATACTAAATATGACCGATAAAGGGACAGTGGTGTTTAATCGAGCATGGAAGCATAATTCTCTTTAAACATTTGTAATGAAATATCAATCATGTAACTGACATTGCCTCACCTAAAATAAGATAGGTATATGTGCTTATTTAGGACTTAACTATAATAAAAAATAGTTTGAATAACTTATAGAATTTTTATACACAAACCCCACACATATTACATAAATCCCACACATACTAAAACAAGTTGTTATATAAATGAAACAATTCCTGAATAATGATGATTTATGTGGTAGAGAAGTGGTAATTCACAAGTATTTGATGATTAATGAAGCTTAAAGTTTGTAGGTAGGATTGAAGTGATAAATGAATATTGTCTCATGGGAAGCATTAAGATATTGAATGTGCTTATAATTTTAGGAAGTTATACGACATGATTGAGTTATACAAATGTTGGTTAGGGCACATGAATACAGAAAATATACATATAACTACATTACATGATAATATTAAGGGGAATAATAATATAAATAAATAGAATATCATAATGATAAGAATATGTTAGGTTCGTGGCAAAATTGTCGAATTTACTATCTAATTATTCTTTAAAGTAAAATGATAAGATGATAGTGGTCCAAGAATAAAAGATCTAGTAGTCATACATATAATAGATTATTAGGTTGGTGATTATGGGACACATTTTATTTGGAATTCGTTAGATTCGTACACCTATCTAGGCAAAACAAAAGTGTATCGAGAGAGAGGGAGGGGGTTGTTTAGATTTATTTATGAGACGTACCAACATGAAGTTTAAACTAGTTAGAATTTGGAAATAATTGGGGGGGGGGGGGGGGGGTATAATAAGATTATGAATGAGGTAATGATGTTTTATAATGGTTAATTTATTAAACTCACAAGAAAATAAAGTTGGTAATGAAATATAGTTCATACATGAATATAATGTTAAACTCTGAATACGATAAAGGAAACTCAATTGATTAAGTGTCCTGATTATATGAGTTGTGGTTATTTATCTATATGATATAATTCTAAAGAGAAGAAAGTGTAATAATACGAAGATCATTACAAAAGTACATGATGATATTATATATAAATATATATGAAATATAGTAAGGATGTCTAAGGGCAATAAAGTCTAAAAGTTAATAACCTGAAAATTTGAGTTAAAAGTACGTACCCTTGTTAAAGAGCGAAACACGACGGCCATGGAAATTACTAAACAAAAAAATTAAGAATGGATACTAATGAGTAGTAATATTTTAATACAAGTTTGTGTGATGAGAGGGAATAGTCTATTGATTTATGCATGAGTGGTTCAATGAGCCGGGGTAATTTAATATGGTATATTGAGTTAGTTCACGTCTCCACCAGGAGTCATGGTTTTCTTTTATTTACATGTATTATGAAGGTTATTTATGTTGTGATGACGTGTTTATGGTGTGTATATGGTGAAGTTTGGATATTTTTTAT
The DNA here is from genome assembly GCA_949130495.1 of Sambucus nigra. Lineage (NCBI taxonomy): Eukaryota > Viridiplantae > Streptophyta > Magnoliopsida > Dipsacales > Adoxaceae > Sambucus > Sambucus nigra. Next base: position 660,021,899 of record OX422212.1, read on the forward strand.
GATGGGTTGCGTGTCGTGGGACTATTGACCCCAACGGGAACTTGGAGCTAGTCACGATCATTGTCTTGGGGTGTATATAGTGAAGGTTGGATATTATGATGATGTGTTTGGGGTGTATATTGTGGAGGATAGTTTTGTTTTGCATATCATGGGAAAGGTGACCCTAACGGGGGCTAGGGCCAGACACGATTACGATATATATTATGGTGATGTTTTGAGGTGTATATGGTGGAGGTTTGACTATGTTATGATGGAGATTTATTTATTATTTCTCGTACATGCGTGTCGGGGGACTATGTAAATTGAGGGGGATTGGAGGCTAGAAACGATTACAGTCTTTTATAGTAAATAAGAAATTTAATTGCGAAAATTATAATTATCAACTAATGCATAGTGAGAATATTAATACGATGGGAGTAATAAAAGATTATAATTTATGAATTCATTAGTGATTATTTATTATAAAAATGTACAAATGGTATATAATTACATTGGAATTAGCCTTGTATTTAGAAGAATAAAAAACGACAATGCAAACATGTCATATTGGAAAAATATACTTTCAAAATTAAACTATTGTAAACAATTTGAATCAACCCTGATGTATGAATTAGAAATGAGAAAAATATGAAGGGGTATTAACCTGAATTTTTGGAGAAGAAACAACAACAACTCAATGGAGAAGAAACTATAGCAATGCAGTATACAAAATTCATTTGTCTAGCCTATTTCGAGGACATCACTTTGCATTTACTCAAATCTAGTGAGATACAGATGAATAATTAGAGGAGGAATCAATGAATCTACCATAAAGTACTTACTTGTAAAATATTTTTATTTCTCTCTTGAAACTCCATGTGATCAAAGTGGTTTGGACCATTACTGTAACTACATCCATTGACAAATTTTATTATGGATTAGTGTTGACTATCCCGGGAAGTTATGTTATTCACTGGTAAAGATTTCAAGTAGGATTACGGATATCTAAAAAAAATTCTCTATACGATAAGCATAATCCTAAAGTTAAAGTACATTAGGATTAACATTAAACTGGTCAATAAGTACCTGACATTTTTTTATAAGCATAATTTAAGTAATGCAAAGCGAACATCTAAAAAAAGAGGAAAGTAAAGAAATATGAATTCTTTAAACTTGGTTTCAAGGAACGGCACCGTTCAAGAGGAAAATCCCAATTCATAACTTCAACACTAAAATTTTCATGAAAACTAATCAAAGTCATAACATCTTTCAAATTAACATATCATAAACATTTAAACCTAATGCATATAAGAAAATTATAAAAGTAAATCTGAATTAGGAAGCATGTAAAAACGCTAGTAAGATATTTAATTCAGAGCCTACTCTACCATATTATGTCAATCAAGGATTGATCTAACAAGAATCAAAATTAACATAACAAAGAGCAAATGTCATTGACAAACAAAATTTCCTAAGGTATACACAATATTGGCAAAAGTAATGACTAAATTCAAAAAATTAAATAAAGAAATTTTCCAATTAAAATATTATAAACAACCTATGGTCATCTCGGCCATCAACAAATGTATTCCAAGAAAGAAAACATACATACATTAGAAACCTAAAAAATTGACATAAAGAATAAATTAGAGGAACAAGTTAATGAGCATGAAGTTACCTCATTTCATACATTTTCACCACAAATTCTCCCTTTCCTTCGACCTTTTTTTTAACCTTTTAATGTTTTGATCCCAAGATACAAAATACAATAATAAGCTAAAGCTACGTTAAGACCACATAAATATCACTCATCGTCCTTTTTGAAACGTTAGTGATTATTGGTTGGTTTTTTAAAATAGATGTCCACGCAAATTGTAATGATAAAAGTTACATGACTTTTAAAAAAATAAAGTATGGGCCAATGACATGATAAAAACAGAAGTCAATTTAAACAATTTATATGGAATTACTTACCAATGGTAAAAAAAATGACAATATAGCACGCTTAAAGAGGGCAAACGATTTGGACCGAAACTAAATTTTATTTAAGAATTTTATTATAATTATAGTTATTACTCTTAGTAAATTAGTGAATATTAGTTTTTTTCCTGCTAAAAGAATATTAATCTACTTCTGGTGAACCAATAGAGACAAAATAAAAAAGGGTATGAAAAAAATCGTACAAACTCCCCTCTATGTGAATACACATTATACTCTTTGGTCAGTAGCTAATAAATTTAGTTGATGTTTTAGATTCAATGAATACCCTTAAGCATAACCAGTAATTTGCTTCAGCCTCCACAAGGAACACGAAATTAGGGTTTATCTAAAAAACCCTCTCTCTCTTAAGTAAAATGGGGGCTAAGGCGAAAAAAGCTATGACGAAGAAACTGAAGAAAAATTCGTCAAAATTACCGGTTGTTAGTCGCAAAAACGAAGCTGCTGATTTTTTGCCACTAGAGGGGGGTCCGGGGGCGAAACTTCCCAAGTTGGATAGTACTGCTAATGTGTTGTATATTGGTAGAATTCCTCATGGCTTTTATTAGAATGAAATGGAAGAATTTTTTAAACAATTTGGTGCAATCAAGAGGCTTAGAATTGCAAGGAATAAGAAGACAGGAAAATCCAAGCATTTTGGTTTCACTGAATTTGAGTCCACTGAGGTGGCAAAAATTGTAGCTGAATGTATGCATAATTACCTATTATTTGAGCACTTGTTACAAGTATATCTTGTTCCTTCTGAGCGTGTTCATCCAAAACTGTGGAAAGGTGTTAACCGCTGGTACAAACCTTTGGATTGGGTTCAAATCGAACGGAAGAGGCATAACAAGGAAAGAACACTTGAGGAGCACAAGAAATTGGTAGAAGGAATCTTGAAATGGGACCAGAAAAGGCGAAAGAGGATTGAGGCTGCTGGTATGAAGACTAGGACTTTGTGGGACTAGACAAGCTGGTTTTGGATTAAGGCAAAAGAAATGCATGATCTTCATTTGTTGAAATTGTGTTGGGATTCCAGCTATAATCTTCCATGCAATGTTAAAGCTTATATATCAGTGTTTTTAGCTTACAAGTTTTCCTTTATGCAAATGTTGTAAGCTATATGACCTTTTAAATTTCATTACATTTTGGATGTCTAAACAAACTAGGTAGACTGAAGCAGCCAATGTTTACTGAAATTTGGCTTGTTGATAGTCATCACATGATTTCTTAAAAAAAAAAAAATAACTTGCATCACTGTTAAGTCATAGTGCAAAAAGAAAGAAGAAACAAACCCACCATTCTCTCTTTGTTTTCCCTCCGCACCATTTATTTTTTATTTTTAAAATAAATATAATTAAATTATCTATTAATCTATTTTATTACTCCAAAACGAAAAGCCTACATTTAATATTCTCAACATTCTCTTTCTTATTAAAAGAATAAACGACCTTATCCCTTCCTCTTCGTTGCTTCATTTTTCTCCATTCATTTACTTCATGCTTTTTCATCTCCCAAATATCTTATAAATTGGAATTTTAGAGAAATGAATCACATCCCAACTTATATAAAAAACAATTTATATAAAAAAACGTTTTATATATAAAACAGTTTATATATTAAAATATTATTTTTTTTAACGTTTTTATATGTAAAAACAGTTTATATAAAAAAAACATTGAAAACAACTGTTTTATAAGCTATTTAACCTTTTTATACATAAAAGGGTTTATAAAAAAAACATAAAAAAAAAACTTTTTTTTCTAAGTTTTATAACGTTTTTATATACAAAAATGTTAAAAATGATTTTTTAATATATATACAGTTTTATATGTACAATGATTTTTTTATATAAACTGTTTTATATACTAAATACAGGTTTTAAGATTATTTTTTATTAAAAAAACTTTTTAAAAAGTTAATAACGTTATTATTCATAGAAAATAATTTTTTTTCATTTTTTCTATTTTTTTCCATTGAACCAAAAAAACATTTTCATTTATTAAAAACCGTATTTAAACGTTTTCATTTACAATAATATTTTGTTATATGAATGTATTTTTTTTAAAAAGTTTATATATAAAAGAATTTTTATATATTTAAAAAATGGTCCAATAACATTTATATACAAAAAAACTGTTCATATGTGAAACTGTAAAAAATATTTCTTTAAAATAATGTTTTCCTATATAAAAAAATGCTTTAAAAAATAGTTTAAATGTGAAAAAAGGATTTTTTTTAACATATATATATATATATATATATATATATATATATATATATATATATATATATATATATATATATATATATATATATATATATATATATAGAGAGAGAGAGAGAGAGCAGATCTCATGAGGACTTGTGTTTGCATACCGCTGGCGCGGACCAATTTTGATAAAATAGTAAAAAAAATATTTTTGAACTAATTTTATTATATAGTTTTTAAACATTTCAGTAGGGCCATATAAAAAAAATCAGGTCAAAATGAATTTATTTACTATTTTAAAAAAATCGGTCAAACTTTGTCAGTTTTTAACAACTTAAAAACTGACAAAGTTTGACTGATTTTTTTAAAATAGAAAAAAAATCATTTTGAGGTGATTATTTTTTTATGATCCTATTGAAATGTTTAAAAATTATATAAAAAAAAATCAGCCCAAAAATATTTTTTTACTATTTTAAAAAAATGGTCATCATTCAGGGTCCTCAAACTGGGACCTCACTTGATCTTTTTCCTATATATATATATATATATATATATATATATATATATATATAACTGCTTGTATATAAAAATAGTTTATAAATTGTTTTTTTTAATATTAATGTATTTTATATATATACGGAAAGTGGCCATTGGTAGAATACCCATTATATAGAGGAGGAGGTATGGGTCCTTTTATGGAAATAGAGATGTAGCAAGTGACGATTTAGTGGGTTTCAAAATTGATGAAATTTTGATGCATTAATAATAACTATTCAGATGGCAATCCTGTAAATTTTAGGAAAGTAGGGATAAATGTGTCAAATGGTTAATATCTAAGTTCTTCATGCTTTTTAAGTATTAGGGATAGGAATATTACGTCCAAAAGAAAAACTTATTATTGGAAACCCACTCGTCACCCTTCTCTATATAAATCCCCCCCACGTACCCTCTCCTCAGCCACCCTACACATTCTCCCTCAGACACAACACACACAGTAGCAAATATATGCTTCCGTCTGTGTGTGTCGCTCTGGTACTAACCTGCGCCATGTTCAGTCCATTGTTTCTCTTCTACGCCTGCTTGATATGGTACACCAATACCTGCTACTCCACCAATACCAGTGATAGACAGTCAGATATCCCTTCATCGGTAATACCATCCCCCACTAATACCAATACCGGTGATAGCCAGTCGGGTATCCCCACTAAAGGACTCTCAAATGAAGGTAAGAGTCATGTTCGTTTCTATATTTGAATTTTTAGGACACTAATTTTTAGGTTTATAAATATAGTCCTTGTGGTACAATAACATTTATTTGTATACATAAAATAGGTAATTTCATTTGTTTTAGTTAAATATGTATCTATTATCTATTATATACCTCTAATACAATAGTATTAGAGGTTTTAATAACAATAAATTCCTATTTATTACCCATTTCGTGTATGCCGTTTGTTTTTCGAGCTAAGTATACCCCATTCATCTTCCCTGCCCATTTAATTTCTACCTTTTGGCTTTCCACTACAGCCCACGTCCCTCTCTCTACTTATAACTATATATATAATGTTTATCAATTGAGGATATGTACAAGTTCAGATACATGAATCGTCTTATTGTTGCCATAGAATGAAAATTCAAGAAAGGGATCCCTATTCACATAACTTGTAGATCTTGCTCCTCATATCTCTTTTCTTTCTCTAACTTATATTGAAACCACTCGAACCAATGTCCCATCCAACTACACTACCACAACTTAGGCCGTTTCCATGCCATCTGCGACTGTATGCTCCTTTGACAAAGCTGTTGGTTTGTAATATTGAGATATGATTTATATGAGACTTCTACTGTTCAAAAAAAATTCATATCTAAATGATGATTATACAATCGGATTTGAGTACACAATTTTGATTTCATAAATGAATGACGATTTCAGTTTTTTATATGAAATACATGAGTTAGATTTCCAATATTTCATATTTAAAGGACTGTTTCTCTTCATAAGTCTTTATAACTAGCTGTGCAACAAACTTTTCAGTTTGAGTTAATGTGTGTTTAGGAGGAAGATTGTGCATATCAACTGTTTGAAGGAGGACTTTAACTAGCCATGATACAGAGGTGAGTATGTATTTAAGTTGACATACTAAGGAAATTTCTTGGTTGAATTTAATTTATATTTTAGAGTCTTCATTTATATTATTCTTACATTTTTTTTCCTATTCGAGTCTTGCGATGATAAAAATTAGACTCATCTTCATTGATTATTAAGTTAGATAAATGATATTTTAGTTGTATCATGAGATATATATATATATATATATATTTGAAAAACCTCAATCAATATCCAAGACATATGACACAATGAATGGTATACATCCCCAAATTTTTAAGTCATGTGCTTTGTATAAATTGCTAAATGTGTCGCACTAAAAGCGTGATTAAGTTTGTTTGATCAAAATTTTGCAAAATTTGTTATTAAGTTTGAATGCGACATTATGGTTTTTGGATATGTCCTTCACATTGTTACTTTCTTTTCTGTTGGGTTGTTGCAAAGCCACGAGAGTGTAATTTATTCTACAAAAAGGCTTCTAGGGATATGTTAATTATGTACTAGGCAAGTACAAATTTATTCGTACAGTGAAGATTTGCTACACTAAAATGCGTTTGGACCTGAAGTTTATACACTATTAAATTCTCCAGATTCATATGTTGCCTAAAAATGAAAATATAAACTATAAGTATTCTTATGCTTTAATATCTTTTTATTGTCAAATGTCTATTTCATATTTATCTTATCAATTTACATCCAATGTATAATATCTTCAAGCTTCTTCTTTTCAAACAACTAAAATGGGGGGCATTTGACTAGAGAAATTGGTCTTTCACATTACCGAGAATTCAAACTTATGCCCATTGTATGTAGTGTGTGGTGCTAAGTAAATTTTATTCAGAACGTAAGTTCTGAGGTTCATATTTTGTACTATTCATGTATTTAATTATTTTTTAATATTCATGTAATTGTCGAGGCTGTGTACCTTACTCAACTTCTGGGATTAAACATTGATTTCCATATTCTATAAGAAAATTATATTAATTCTCTGTAATGAAAATGCATGAATTTATTTGCTTTGCATGTATGTTTTTCAGATTTTAGATTTTAAAAAGCTACATCTTTCCAAGAAATGCCCAACTTACCTATTTGACAATTAAGTATTGATAGGAATTATTATCTACTTTTATTTTAATAGATATATCATTTTAGTTCCCTTCAATAATGACATACATAGGTACTCTACCCTCCTAATAAGTGTTATTGACAAGATTTCTCATTCTTTGATTAGACACTCAATAATTTTGGGTTGTGACTTTGTGACATTTCAATATTATGTAGTGTGGTGATGTTCCTACTTAAGATGGGGAAATTTATTTAATTTACTAAATTGGATTCACACTTTGACTTAATATCTATTGAAATCCATAAAAAAAAAAAAGTTGATTTTATTTTTAAATAATTGGTAGTTTTATGTAGCATGCATTGTTTGGTTGGTGTCCCTACAATTCATACAATACTATACTTAAACATGACTTCATTTATTTTTGTACATATGAAGCCATAGGCATTTCATTCAATATTTCAATTTCTAATTCACCCTATTACATATAAATAATAACAAGCTCTATAGATCATTCAGTTGCCAATTTATCTTAGTATATATAATTTACATGATGGTGCAATTATATATATGTAAATTTTTTAATTTGTTGGATAACATTTTTCTGCTAAATTTTATTCTATGGCCTGTGAAGGGTTGGAGAAACTCAATATATCTATAGATTTATCTATAGATATACAAATGTTTGTGTGTCTGTTGGCTTAGAAATCACAGAGAGAGAGTGAATAAATGATGATAAATTTTTAATAAAACAACTTATTTTTATAATTATTTTTTTAAAACGTTTTTTTTAATAAAAACAGTTGTTTTATAAAATTGTATTTTTATGGCTTTGTCGATTTTATTTTATAAATAAAAATACGATTTTTATGTAATGTTTTTTATGAAACACTTTTTTTAACATCTAGCTTTATTGATAAGTGTGAAATTTTATTCTCGCTCCATTTCCCTATTTTTGCACATGTCATCAAAGTACCGAATGTTTACTCGATGATTCAAAGATCTGAGGTGTGTGAGGAGGTGGTAGCTATTCACATCTTTTGTTTAAAAAGAGGAGGTGGTACATGCTCACATCTGTTGTTTAAAAAGAGGAGGTGGTACATGATTCAAACATCTGTTGTTTAAAAAAGTTCCTTTTCAACCGTTTTAATTCATACGTTGTCAAGACATATTTTTTTATATATATTTATTATTATCTCGGGTTTCACATGTATTCCTTAGGCAGTGTAAATTGCTAAGACGCTATCAGTTGTAGCGTGTATAATTTTTTTGGGTGTATTATATCTATTTTTTACATCTCTTTACGCATATATTAATATCAGTGTGGGTCCCATCAAGAAAATTTCAATGGTGTGAGAATGTAAGACTTGAGCTTTACGTCATCCCAAGAATTATCAATAGATCAAGAAAAAGGAAGATTTAAGAAAACATGAGAAATGATTGAGATGAAGGTGAAACTAACCACGAGAGCTACTGCGAGACATAATTACTAGAAAAGATGGAGGCGGCAAAAAGAAGGTAGAGAAATTAGAGAGATGAAGCCGGAGTTAACAGGGTTCTTGGAGTTGTCGGAAACCTATTGATAAGCATATGCTGGAAAATGTGGCCTCTTTTGTTTCCACAAAAAAACTTTAAAATGTTGTCAAATTTTAACCGCATTTGTAAATTTATTCTTATGTGAATGTTATATTTTGGTTCCTTCGTTTTGGACCTTATACCATACTTTGATTAATAATTATAAGATGTAATTCAACATGACAATACAAAAAAATTAAGACTAAAAATACGAACAAGGCAACAACATGTACACGTGTTATCAATACACCGGTCCAGACTGGACCGGGACACCCAGTCCAGACCGACTTCTTGTTTTCTGCAATGTTGTCCCAATATGCAGCCCCCCTTCCCAACCCAACTCTTTCCCTCCCACTCGATTTCCCTCCCAAAATGCCACCCATCCTCTCTCCAAAAACCTTCACTACAAAAAAAATTGCTTTTTACTACGGTGCTCCAACCATCTCAAAAAGTCCTCTAACCGTCTCAAAAGCCTTTTGTGATGCCATTTGAGACGGCAAAGGAGCGTAGTATTAGACCCCCGTTTTAAAAGCTTTTTGAGACGGCGGAAACCGTCTCAAAAAGTTCTTTTGAGACGGAAAATACGCCGTCTCAAAAGGTCATTGCTTACAGGTCCCTTTTGAGACGGCAAAAAATCCGTCTTTTAAAGTTTTTTTTAGAGACACCAACATACGTCACCAAAGAGTTTTTTGAGACGGTAACTTAACCGTCTCAAAAAGTCCCCGTTTATGGAACCCTTTTGAGACGGCAAAGAAGCCGTCTTTAATAATTTTGGCACCAAAATTAAAATTTCATTCATTCCATAATATATTCTATATAATTACCTATTAAAAACAATATGACATATTTTGCATCCCATTTCAACATATAACATATAATTTTCCATTCAATTATAATTAAAGTTCGTACAAAGAAAAAATACACAATTTAAATATTGTGTCCAACATAGATCTCTGTATACAATTTCACTCATCTCATTAGAAGAAATATATAAAAAAACCATCAATCCCTAACATAAAATGATGTACGCAAAGTAAACTCGCAATCTTCAAGCATACAACCTCCAGCAAAACGACTCAAATATCTTGCCTTGTCCACAAAGGGTTTTCACCTACAATAAATTTATTAAGCGTCAATTACCTTAAACAAAGAAGTGATTTTTTTTAATAGTTCCTATAGATGACAATCTTTAAAAACCTTATCAAATTTGTATATTTTCGTATTATTTGCTTTTAAAAATACTTAATATTTTTAAAAAAAATCGGCAAAATCTCCTTTATTTATTCATGAAAACCAACTTGTTTAAACATAAAAATTAACTCAAAAACAACGACAGAAATAACCACAATTTTTTAAACAACTAATATAAATAAATATACACATTACGATTCCTTTTATCGTTGGACAACATAATGAACAAAATTTTAACTTAAATGTGTACATCCTGCCAACAATTCTTAAATTTAACTGCGAAATTTTCCATAGCCAAAAGTGTATATTTCGTTGCTGATAGTTTTTGGCAATAAATATTATTTCGTAGAGAGTTCGTGGCCAAAGGCCCGTCGCTAAATGTATATGACCACGAAATTAAATTTCGTTGCCAATTATTTAGGTCATTTGCCACGAATTTTTTTTCGTGGCAAATAGTAATATTTACGCTACAATTTATTTCGTAGCTAATTGTTGAAAATTAATTTTTAATCTTTAATTTTTCAATAATAAACTATAAAATCTTAAACCGCACTTTTATTTATCAATTGCATATTTAACTACGAAAACATTTATTTTGCTAACGTAGTGTTTCAATATATATTTTTTATTTTTAAAATGAATTTTATAAAGTAATGTATACCACCAAATTTAAACAAATTACCATCTAAAAAACACACATTCGTCAAGATGCACAAAATAACTAAATTATCATAAACAAAATTAACATTTAGTCACATACACATACATTGTCAAGTCACCTAAACACTTGTTAAGGGACGTAGAAGTCCCACATTTCATCCCCTTACAAACGACAAATAGTCATGGTGCAAAAAAATAACTTAAACTAGTTAAAGGACTTAAGAGTCTCAGATTTCATTTACAAACTTCAAATGTCCAAAGTTCATGGCGCCCCAAAAAAAACTTCTTGTCACGTCAAATCTACAATTAAGAGAATACAATACCATTAGCTAAGATAAAGTAGTATTTGATTTGTCTTTATCATGAAAAAGTTATAACGACGAGCGGAAGTTGATAATTAAAGAGATAATAATCGACATGGAAAAAATTTCTAAAGTAGGTAAATTGTGAAACGGCAAAAATTTTCAAAGTATGTAATTGCAAAACGGTAAAAATATTGTTCCACAATAAAATAAAATGTAATTTTTAAAAAAATTAGTTATAATCTCTTTTGTTTATAAGACTATCCACCCTGCTTAACAAATAATAAATTGTCCAACAACATTCAAATAGTCTAAATGTAACTTATATGTATGTTGACCTGGAATGTTGGACAACAACATTCAAATAGTCTAAATAAATTGTCCAACAACATTCAAATAGTCTAAATAAGTTGACCCAGAATAAGTTGTTGGATTACCAAACATTGCATAAAATTGTCAGAAGAATATATGACATAAGTACGTTGTGACTTTATATGGAAATTTATGCCTAGTACATATATTGAAACACTACATTACAATATTTTGTGCAACCTGGAATGTTGTGTACAACCTCAATTAATAATATCTGTGTACAACCTTGAATGTTTTGTGCAAATCCAATTTTATTTAGATCAATCATATATTTGACTATTCAAATAGTCAAATAGTCACTACGTAATAAATTGTTCAAAAACATTCAAATAGTCTAAATAAATTGTCCGACATTTTGCTTGGCCTTCTATTTAAAACGAACCAATATGGAGATGAGTTAGGCATAAGCAAGTATCTCTTAAATCATTTTTTTGATGTTTGTTGAACATGGACAAATTGGATCTTGGAGGAATTGTGGCTGGGAAGGATATGAAAGAGATGATTTAAATTAAAGATTAAGACCAAGTCATAATGTAAAAACAAATTATTAGTGCATGAAGTTTTTAAATAAACGTTAGTAACAATATTGTGTGGTGCGATTACATAATTTTAGAGGATAAGAGAATCCAAACTGAAAACTTTGTGACATCTGGAGGATAGAATAAGTCAGCAAAGTTGCAAAGCAATCAAGATGTGCTATTTTGCAACAAATTCAATGGCTGCAAAGTTATGATTGATATATCGCGGGAGTACATAAGAAATCAGAATATAAGAGTCTTGAGTAGAGTTGTAGTAAACAAAACTGAATTGCATTTTAACAAACCAATGTATGTAAGAGTTGCTATAAGTCTATATTGGTTAGGATAGAATTTCTATATTCGTATTTGATGAAAAGAAGACAAGCATAGCTGCTGCTAGTGTTATAAGCTAATGGTATGATAAGGGATATTTGAATTATGAACATTACATATTTGAACATTTGAACATTACATATTCCAGGTTGCACACAGATATTTGTTCATATTTGAACATTACATATCCATTTGATGATGACTTCCTGTAGAATAGTTTTGAAAATAGTCATCTCCATTTTATGTGCCAAATGGTTATGCCCTCTGAAATTGTCATCCCACAAATGGTAAGCACTATAGTTGAGATGAATTTTGAAAGAATTAAAGGGTTCTCAAGAGAAAGGGGTTATTATGTTTTGGGACAAAAATTCAACAATCGCACTTAGCAAAAATTCAGTTTCTCATGAAAAGAGCAAGCACATATGGATCCAGTATCACTTCATCCGAGATTTAGTCAAAGATGGAGAAGTCATCATCAAGTATTCCAAGACTCAAGAACAAGTGGAAGACATTTTTACCTAAGCATTGAAGTTGGAAAGTTTTATCAATTTGAAGGAAAATCTTGAAGTTGCACAAGTCTAGCTTAAGGGGGGATGTTGAAATAATAATCTAGACTTTTCAGATAGAATATCAAAGGATACTTAAGAGATAATGAAAGTCTCATTGGAAGTGAAGAGTCTTAGTGTTGATATTAGTTCATTGAGTATGTATTGTCCTCAATATGGGAGTTCTACAGTCATATTTGGAGTAGTATAAATAAGGGAATCCTGTAATTGCAAATGTGTGGTATCAGTAATTTCGATTCAATAATAAGAGTGTTCTTCCAAAATTTGAATTCACTGGTCCCCAACGCTAACAAATATAATTATAATTCATGTGCTATGGTTGAAGGATGTTCCATTCCATTGCATAAGACCTAAGTTGAATGAAACCAACAATTTTTAGTCATGAATATAGAATTTTTGTAATAGCGAGCGTTATTTTCATCAAATACCTAATGTTTTAAGTTTAGACAATAAATTTGATATTTAATCTGCAAGAACATCTTGATAATCTGCCAGTTTTTTTTTCGAAACTAAAATTCTTGTTTGAATCATTATTAATTTTGCATGCGCACTTAACAAGCAGAATCAGACAAATAATGCCAGCATCATGTTGTCAAATATACGGCCTTGTTTGATTTTCCTGGTTTCGGGGATGAAATCAATAAAAAGAAGTTTTGATTCAAGTGAGACACGATATGTGTAACGTGTCCATAAGGAGTATACTGATTAAAACGTATTTGCAGCATTTTTCCCTGTAACAAGTTATCCTATCACTAATGTCCAGTTAATGCTTTACGGTGTTGCAGAAATACCGGTATCGCAAGTGCAGAAACTGATGCATTTTTTTCTTCAGAATTCAAATTGTCATGGCCGAACATAAGAACAGGGGGGTCAGGCATGAGTTCAAACGTGCACGAAAAATATCAGTATTATATTTATTTATTTATTTCTTAATTGCATAAAAACATAAAAAGACCCCTGACCTCAGCTATTCAACATAAAAACACACATTTTGTCATTGTGGATTATCTAAATGCTTCATTTAAAATATTTTACATCGAGAATCTTTTCAAGTACAAAAACATTATATAGTGAAACAAATGAAATCATGCAGAAAATGATTTGGTACCTGTATAGATTGGTACCTGTATAGAAGCTAACAGAGTGAATGCGTTGGAGAGAGCTGCTGCGTAACTAAGCTAACAGATTACTAAGCTGCGTAACTAAGCAGCGTTGGAGAGAGCTGCTGCATACAACATAATAAGACATGCATCATTTTCGCTTGTGAATATTTAATGAATCAGACCTGATTACTAAACTTTATTCTTTTTGAAATAAGAATCAGACGTTTCAGCACACGTACCACGTAATAAAAATCAGGTCTGATTACTAGACATATGAAACAATATGTTTCAGCACACGTACCACGTAATAATAATCCTTTGTCCGCTCATATTCCAGCACACGTACGTGTGATGAAATAAGAATCAACACATGTACCACGAATCAGACCTGATTACTAAACTTGAATATGCAGCATGTAGCTCAATTAGAAGACCAGTTTGTTATTTATTTGTACACAGAAAAAAAAGGAATATGGTACTACATAGATTATAAAATGAATAATGGGATAGTCCTCTACAATTTAAGGGATACTTGCTTATGCCTTGCAATTTTGTCCTTTGCATCTTGAAATTACAAAGTCTCCCTTGTCATCTTGCAAGAAACGAAGCCATCATTCATAAATATCTTTGCCATCACCTTCCAAATAAACATCTGGTATCTAGGTAGAAGAAATATCCTACAAATTACACAAATGAAAAATTAATCATAGTTGTACAATAAATGAAGAAGCAAAAGAGGAAGACTGGTCATAGTTTGCATGTGGTTGAGGGTTTATATTAGGCAACATACAATCCATATTCTAAATTAATGATGATGGGATATCTAAAAACTATTAGGTTAATACATAAGTAACAAAGAAAACTATGTGTGAGCAATTTCAAGTATTTTCATATCTTGGAACTAAAGAATGCCGAGATCGTCACACTGGTGTTTGAATTAAATTGCTTTGTAACATATTTCTCTTAACCATTATTTTACATTGTATCTATCTATCTTGTGGATATGTTTAAGAAACACATATGAGTTAATTATTTAAAATTTGATTGTAAGAATCAATAGTATAATATAAATTTTCAAATGAAAAAATTTCTCTCTCAAAATATTATTGATTAATAAATTAAAATAAATGTGTAGTAGAACAGTAACTGCACAGAGGTGACAGTCTTGGAATGGTTATAAGATTGTGGAGCAAAAAAGAAGAGGAAAACATGTTTAGAAGTGCTGGACTTGAACTGAAATGGTTATAGAATTGGGGGATTGTTCTTGTCTTATTAATATTATTTCTTTGTTTTCTAAAGTACATAAGCACACACACACATGTGGTTTTAAAGAGCTGAGGGCTAAGAATGACATATCTGGCTGGATCAATAACTCGGTACTCAGTCACATATATCATGTACTGATATACAGAAAGGGAATGTGGGCTATGAGGGGCCAATAGTCTCGTTTGTCCTTAAAACACCTTTCTTTCAGAAGCGGATATCGCCATATTTCCAGTTGTTGAAGTGCAGGATGCAGATTATCGAGCAAATATCAAAGCTCGGAACAGTCCCAGATGTAGATCTCTTAAAGAGACATGAGGTTTTGAAGGCTTACTATGGATAGACTCGCGATACCCTCGATACAGAGGTATGTCAGAGACGCCTGATGCCTTTGTATTCCCCACTTTGAGATGGGCTTCTTGATGTTCCCAATAAACAGGTGGCATGGTTTAGGAGGCCAAACTCCTCTAAGAAAGGACTCCAGATTTGGACAAATCCTTACATCCAGAGATGTGAGGCTTTGCATTTGCATTTGATTAGCCATATTTCTTCTGAATCTGCCTCCAGATTTTTGAAACTGAGAACATTACATGACTCAAGGGTGATTAGTAGCTTCGAGTCTATTGGAATGCACGTCAGTGATGAACAATCATCCGTATACAAATGTTGAAGATGAGAAAATCTTTCCATATGGCCTTTGTTGTTGCTCTGATAAATTAAATCTCTTGATGTTTTTGCTGGATAGGACCTGAGAGGCATGAGTCTGTCCCCACCCTTTCCTATTTATAAATCTTCAAGATAAGAAGGCCGCACGTGCTCTTCCTCTGTCAAGGATACAAGTGTCCCATAATCTCTAACACTTAAACCTCTCAGGTTTCCAAGATTCTGACATGAACATTCTTCTTGCCACAATGGCTTAACTCGTTACATCTTCCAATTTTTAATCTTTCAAGTGCTCCCCCAGACTGTACACTCCTTTTATTTAGTTTACTAAACCCGAAAATACTATAAATATACAAGGTTGTGACTAAGGCGACACTATGCGTACTTCTCAACACCACCTAACAACAACTTCTTATACGAAACACCTGGTAGAGATGGAAGCCTTGGAAGTGAAACCTTCACTAGTTTGGGGGACATAACCAAACTAAGCTCCCGAAGGAAAGGAAAGACACCTACTCTTTCATCAATATCTGTTAAATTAGTACACAATTTTTCCAAACCTTCCATGCCATCAAAGACGAGAGTTTCCAGTGTTTCAACCCTTAGAAGTGAAACCTGACCAATCTGGGGCAACTAAGATCGCGGAGGCGAGGAAATAGTCCTCCAACAGTTGCATCAACATCACTAAAAATAGTAGACCATTCCTTCCAACATTCCATTTCCTTAAACATGAGAGTTTCAAGTGATGGGAAAGGAACAACCGCACCTGCTCCGTACAACTCGACCCACTTTTTTTACCCCAACCATGCCTTGAATGCACAACTCCCCGAGTAATTTCAGTTGTCCAACTGCTAACAAGACGTACATTTTTTACAACCATCGAGTGTGAGGTATGCTATATTAGAGAATGGGGGATCCCCAACCCAACTAGGAAAATTTATGCCCCGTAGGAATGAATTTGGAGTTGTGTCAAATTTGTTGTAGGGCTTAGTGCCTGTAGTACTTCAAAATCAAGCACTTCACTTGTAAAATCTTTCAAATCTTTCACTTCGCTGCTCCATGTCAACATTAATTCTTTGAGGCCCTACTTTTGCGATAGATTGGTTTCCATTTCATCTTGGGCATTCATAACATCGTGCATCCCTGTAATCGTAAGTGTCCCCCTGAGATTAGATAGGCCACTCAACTCAGTTAGTCGCAACATAGTACTCTAGAACGTAGAATAGAGTTTCACACGGGCAATTTGACAAGAGAAATACAGTCATGGTTCAAAGTCGCGGTATCGGTCTATGACTCATACGCTCAATTTTTGACTCGGTATCGGTCTCGGTCTCGGGCGATACGCAACTATACACTATTTAGAGAACTCAAAAAAATTTGAAAAAAATATACAAAAGTTCAGAAAAATAAGAAAAATAATATGACTCAATTGGACAAGTGCAAAATCATCATTTAGTATGCATAACATTGTTTAATTGTTTATACTGAATCATCACTTAGTATGCATAAAATTGTCTAAATCAATATATATTTAGTAATATATTCTTCATGAATGTTATAATAGTACCTATTACTAATTAAGTATATATATAACGTAAATAATCATACACTTTAAGGATAGATGAAAAATGATACATTTTAATAAAAATTAAGTAAATACAAAAGGAAGGTTAACTAGGAGATAACCCCTTTAGTAACACTATAAGAAAAGAAATGAGAGATTCGACAAAAAAAAACTGATTTGCGACTACGAAACATTATATACCCTGTACCAAATTGAAAGAGATTGCTCCGATTATGACATAGATGCAAAATCGAGGTTCAATCGAGCAAGTTAGAAGTTAAGATGGAAAAATCGATGCTTAGTCGGTCGATATATCACCGATTTGGGTCGATACTAACGTGATATTGCCAATATGGGCCGATTCTACCGCGATATCATCGATATGAGCTGATACTACCGATAAATTACCAATATAGGGTCAATTCACATCAATAATCGAAAACCCAACTCGTAACTCGGAATCGGATCGGTTGGTATCGATACCTAGTCAACTCGATCGTATCGTCGTGGTATCGGCCTTGACTTTGAACCATGAATACGGTGCATAAATAAAAATTTTGTTGATTGTTGGTGTATGAAAGCAAAGTGATGTTATTTGTTAAAATTAATAGCATGTAATATAATGAGAGCCCTAAAAAGAAAATAATAGCAAAATTAAAGAACTCGTGGAGACAAAAATTGAGTATAGCACTTGGGTGATCTTCTGGAAAATTATTTAGTGATGGAAACAATAGTTTGAAAAGAGTAGATAGATGTAGATAAGCTATACCTTGACTTCTGATCAGTCCACCGATAGAACAATTATCGTGAACTCAGAGCCCACACCAATCACTACCTGCCATCAAACCAAAAAACATTACTTTCACCACTGCTGGAATTAAACACTATAGATTAGGAAAAAGCATGAAAAACTATCAAATCAATCGACAATCATCAATTCAAACTAAACCACCACCTAAACAATCGACAAACATCAAATTAAGTCAATAACCCACACCATTAAAACATCGATAAACCCCTAATAATTAGGGACACAAACAAATCCTAAAAATTGGGGAAAAACACGTTTGTTTCACGAAGTGGTCATCTCATAACATAACAATAATAAACATACATATCACCTCTTCATATCGTGTTATTATTTTGTCTCTAAAATTGGAAAAAAAGGGTTTGTGCGTAGTTGGAGAGAAAGAGAAACATATTGCTTACCGTCGACAAATCGAAGTGGCGATCTGCCCACACCCCTAGTTTCGCCACTGACGTCAGCCACATCAACATCAGATCTCTCGTACACACAGAACTTAACCATTGCCTCTACTCTTCATTTCTGTTTCTTATAAGATTTCCGTGGTGTATTTGGCAATCGGATTTCGAGAGAAGAGGAAAAGGGTTTCATGGTGTATTTGGGTTTGGAGGGACGAACAGGTTTGGAGGGAGAAGCGGAAATTTAGAGATTGGGGACAAGTAAAGTGATCTTAATAAGTAGAATATTTCCCTACAAACTAATTCGTTGCCTAATGTTTTAAGACTTTAGACCACGAAAACTATTTTGTTGCAAAACATATAAGTATTTGTTATGAAAAATTTTGTTGCCAATAGTTCATATTTCGTTCCTAAATAGTTTTCTTTTTCGCGGGAATATTGGCGCCAACATATTGGTACTTATTGTCAACGAAAATCTGAATTTCGTAGCTAAATGTAATATTTTTCTCCATGAAATTATTTTCGTAGCAAATAATGAGTTTTTGCTACGAATTTTCTTCTGTAGCTAAGAAATTCGCAGCTAAATGTAATTGTTGTAGTCTTGTGGTTGAGAGCAAGACTAAAGAGGGCATAAGCGACAAGGTCTTTGTTCGAGAGAATAGATGCAAAAGCTCCAACGATAAAAGGCTCAAGTATAAGTATAACAAGTCATCGTGGGATAGTAAACTTCCTGCAACAAATGGGATACAAAACGCAATTAGCCATGGTTATGAAAAAGTCAAGAAACATTAACTTAATTTAGATACTTGGACAATACTTGTTTAAAATCCAATACAAAAACCAGCTCCAATGATGTCATGACTATATAAATATAAAATAAGAACAAACACTAAAAACCTAAAGGAGCTTCCGCCACTTGTGGTGGCAGAGGTGGCGGCTGCGGATGGTGAACAGGTCATTCCAAAATAGTGAAACAAGATCAATGCTTAAAATTTCGAGCTGAAACTAACAGTGAACTTATAGAATCAATCGATAAATGGAACAGAAAAATTAAAGCCTAGAGCTCATATTGAAGAAAAAAAAAGCATACCCTTTTTTTAGATTTGTAAACCCATAAAAACTTGTGTTTTTGTGTATATACTTATTTCAGGAATTCAACAAAGCAACGTCCTTTAAGGCCTTTGTGATTCTTGGGTTAACTTTCTCTCTAAAGTTACAAAAGAGTAAGGGGATATAAATGAAAAAACAAAACGTAAGAATGGGATCTCTAGTTTTTTTTTGTGCCTATAATGATCTCTAACCGACATTTAGGATCAAATGTCAATTGACCGATGTTTAGCATCAATCGACGTTTAAGATCCCGACATGAGATTGTGTAGTATACAAGCAGACCTAAGATTGTGTAGTATCCAACAACAACAATTAGGTATTTTAGATTGAAGGTTGCCTGTTTTATGAATATGGATTGAGAAATAAGTTTCTTTTTGTTCATTTTCTTTTTATAGACCCCATTAGATTGAAGGCTGCCTTTTCATTTTCTTTGCAATTGCTGAAAAGATCCCCCTGCCTCGTGATTCTGCACAACGGTCTTTGAGGGATCTAATATTTGATAGTTACTATGATACTTATAGGGGTGTTATTGCATACTTTCGAATCATTGATGGGACTGTTAGGAAGGTGATCAAATCTTTTTTATGGCCAGTGAGAAAAGTTATTTTGCTGATGAAATTAGAGTTGAGTCTACCAATCAGTTGCAAGTCTCCCATTTAGTGAAATTCAATTCGAAACAAACTGATTTTCACCAAATGAAACTACCATTCAACAAATGAAACTTAATAATGTTTCGTCGCTATGTGACAAGTGAATTATGGGAAATTTTTCTTTTTCTTGTTTTTGTAAGTCTTCTTTTTTTGGGTGTAAAAAAAATTGTACCTCAAAATTTATGATGAAAAGTCGAAATTTCCCATGAATTGCTCATGTTACATCTTACCGTATTCAGGAAATATAGTATTGAGTACTCAACTCAAATAAATAAATCCAAAATGTGAAAATGAATACTTGATAACTTCTTACAATCAGAATCACGGCGGTGATTTCTATCCACAGCAAGATCAAAGAAGACCCTAAAACAGAAGCAAGTCGGTCACATGCCGTGTCAAAAAGAGGATCAAGCCACGACCGGGCAGCAGCACGAGCAATCTCTGCGGCTGCCTCTGTAATTACCCTACCCCCACCTCGACTAGCGTGGGAAAGTAATAAATTTGCTACCTGTTAAATAGATTATCAATATCAATTACCCTAATTTAGTAATTTCCAATCCCAGGGTAAATATCTCTTGTATGTAAAAGTACCTTCTCCCTTGATACTGGAGAGCATTCGATAGAATACGTAGCACATCGAAGCAGCATGCAACATTATAGATCTTCGAAGATGGGAAACATCAAAAGTGGCCTATATTTTGGAGTCCATTCAGCTTAGTTCAGCAGTGACTTTGCTGCACCGCTGTTCAAGCAAAGCCAGCGTTGTTGGCGTAGCTTCTTTTTATCTCTTTTGAAGTTCGGATTCCAAATAATCTCCGAGACACCCAAAACCAATATGGGACTTCTACTTTTCTTCATTGAATCCCCCTTTAACACCATCACGCGTATAGTAAATACAATCTGTATCAAGTCAAACACCCCAATCATTCACTTTTTGATGGAACATCAGTAGCTGCAGCAGCCCCAAAATTGGCAGTAGCCATCTCAGCTGAAGAACCTGGGTAGCTTCTGGCCGAGCTGCAGGCGAGGGGTCATGACAGTGTAGAGCCAATTTCAGTGTATTAAGCAACTCATCACCCTTTCTAGTATCACACACATCTCTCATAAGTTCCAAATCAAAAACTTCATTAGTCCACTCTTCTTTCACAATTGATGCCATCCATTGGGGAAAATCAAGGTTGTCGGTCCCCTCGCTCGGGGATTTGCCCGTTAAGAGATCCAATATGATCACCCCGAGGCTGTATACATCAGTCTTTTCATTGGCGTCCTTGAGCTTTGAGAAATCCGGTGCACGGTAACCCTGTGTACCCGCAGTGGCCATCGCTGAAAATAGAAATGTCATGTCCAAGACTAAAGAAAATCTAAATTTAGCTCTCTCTAATGAGGAAAAATATTGGTTTCAAAAGTCAAAATGCCTCTAGATTTCTGAAGGGGATAGGCATACCAACTTTTACCAATCTCAAGTCAACCAGCAAAGAAGAAGTCAACTGATCTTTTTTTTGCAGGTCAAAATATAAGTCAAACCATTCTCAAATTCATCACTAATTTGGTTAATGCAAAAATGAACCAAAACCTTTCCTTAGTTCCAAAAAAAGAAGAGATAAAGAGGGCTATTAAAGACCTAAATGCTAACAGTGGAGCTGGCATAGATGGATCCAATGGATCTTTCTTCATTACTTGTTTTACTAACCTCTAAATCCTTTTGATCCAGTTGCAAAAGCCTTCAAGTTGTGTTCTAGTGCAGCTGCCCAGTTCTCATCAATACCTTTCTGTAAAGAATGCACCAGTAGTTCAAAAGCCAGACATTGCAAACATGAAACATAATATTATGAAGAAATGGGAAATGCACGACATGATATGAAAGTACTCAGACCATAGTTCACTACTTCTCTCAATTAAAACTGTTACAGATGTTGTTTTATGCTATTACAGATGATTGCTATTTTCTCTCTTATGGACATAGGATTCTATGCAAATGGGAGAAATTGTGAAATTGAACCACAGTGTACCAATTTCTAAGTTGCAGCACACGAAATGATGTTTATTTAACAAACTAGGTACGTAAAATGAATGATAGGTAAAGAGACTTGGCTCCAGAAAACACTTTACTAAAGCTTTAATTCTAGATAATAGTTGAACAGTGAAGGAATAATCACCTTTAGACAGGATTATAATGATACTAAATTTCTTGACTATGTTTTCTATGGTGATAAAATGTTTTGCTTTTTATTCGATGTTAGTTAATGTTATTAATTGGGATAAAGCATAGCACACCTTAGTAATTATATAGACCTAGAACCATTAACTGTTGGTTATAAGGAACTGGATCTCATATATAATAAAATCTACTCTAAAATATTATGGAAGGTGACATTCTTATATCTTAAAACCTGATTGATATATTGTATTTTATGGTCACTGAAAAATAATCCTCTACTGGATAGGGATGAGAGAGACCAGACTCAATTTCCCGTCTCCTTAGAAATCAAGGATAGATATGTATGAGCCTATAGAACAGATACTTAGGTAGCTTGAATTGAATTGTAAGTAAACTAAAACAACGTATCAGTAAATAATTCAATTATAAGCCTATTTTTCCTCCTTCGCGCATCTAAATTTTAAGGTACTTGCCACTGCCAGTCTGCCACTGCCACTGCCTAAGCTACTTGCCACTTCCATTGCCAGTGAATTCTTATCCATCCTAAGATACTTGCCACTATCACGAATACTCATTCATCTTAACCTACTTGCCACCGCCAGATACTCAGATAGCTTAAATTGCTAAGGAATACTCATCCATCCTAAGCCCACTTGAGCATTATTGAATCTACTTTTGTATGAATAATCATCCATACAAATACCTATACTAATAAGAATATACCTCTGTAACTACTTCTAAGTTGCTCACATGTTTCCTTTTATTGTCCATCAAAACATAAGGCCACATGAGCTTTATTGAAGTGTTGGTTGTGCTCCTCTTATTAATAACATTCTCAACCACTAATAATTATATCAGAATCTATGAAATCCCTTTAAGAATGATCTCATATGTTAAATCAAATGAAAACTAATTACAATCTAGGAGTTGAAATCAAAACTCCAATTTGTACTTCTCACCATACAGGAAGTGACTCGAGCCTGACATGGCCCTAATCACACATGTGGTTCAACCAATAGAAGTGTCTAATCAATTCAAAATCAAGCATAATGATATCTCTCCAGAAGAAGTCTCAGATATTGGAAACTGTAATGTTTCCCCAAGAGGCACCCAATTTCCTAAAATGGAAAATTACAATGATCCATATAAAGAATGCCATTCTGACTCTGAGAGAAAAAAGAAGAATGCCCCGTTGGTAGAGGAATTAAAGTCCTTCTCAGCTTGTTTTGATGTCAAATGGAAATCATACCAGAAGGCAAAAACATTAAGGAACAAGAAGGAGCATGACGCAATCAAAGAAATCCCTTTAGTTGACTATCCTAAAAAAGGTATCAAACCAAAAAAAGACTCCCTGATTCCATTTGATCCCCTGCTCCAACGAGTTACAAGATCCAGTAGTAAGGTAAATTCTCAAAATTCTCCCTCCTCCTCTAATAAATGATTAATTTCATCTGTTGGAACATAAGAGGTGTAGCAAGTAAAGCTACAAATAGAAAAATTAAGAGACTTAAAAGAAACTACCTACTGCCTTCTATTGCCCTTTTAGAACCCAAAGTGGACTCAAGTAAAATCACCAAATTCCAAAGAAAATGTTGTGTGCTAACCTAAATGGAATAAAGCTACCCAATTACAATTATCCTCGTAATATAAGAGATATTTTATTATTTAGGATTAGACATAACCTCGTGTGGTCGTGCAGCTGGAGTCCTTATATATGCCGGTGCTCTCACAGTCTACAATGTACATAAGTTGGAGCTGGCTGAAATGTTTTTTCATGGCCATACTAGCATGTTTCACCCCGTGTACTCGTGCAAAGGGGTGCATCAAATAGGTGTGGAAAATGAAGGCAACATACAATTTCTCCCCCGTCGCTTGCCAAAAAGCTCTCTTTCTTACACGAGTTCATTCCACCAAAACTTAGTATGCCCCTAGAAATTGGTGTCGACTAACTTTACACACTTCACACTGATATTCTTAATCATGAATCCAGCTCCTGATTCGGTTTGGAAGCATGACATGTTCTTAGGGGATGGTAGTTCGGTACAATTAGGTGGTCAACCTTCATCTATACAAATTGGAACTAAACTCTATATATCCAAACTTGGTTACGGCGTCCCTAACGAAGATATCAAGGTCAACTTTCTTCTCAATTTATTTTCTTTTACCTCGTGTGCTTGTTTTTGTGTGTGTTCTTATCATTTACCGGTACAATTTCTTTTGTGTCTGCCTAAGGTGGTGTTTTTGTAGTTCAATTCATTGGAATATTTGATATTAATAATCCTGTGTATGACTAGAATATATCCAACCAAATTCAACCTTGATTGCAAATGGAATTGAAGTCAAATAGTGGAATTCCATTATGTGTCTTGTTCTCACAACTAGCTCTTGTTTCCTCAAATGTTGAATTTAATTCATTGGTCTTTTAATTTTTCCTTTTTAACTGAGTTCTTTAGCTGATTGTGGAGTCATACGATTTAAAGCTCCCGTGTATATATATTTAAATTAGATTAGATCATAGAAAAGGAAAAAACATAACATAAACCTTCAGCATAAGTGGATGGAACATCTTAATCCATTTGAGGCTTAGAAGTAAGATCAATCTGAGTTGAAGACACACACATTATTACCTCCACTCTATAATCAATATAACCACAATGATTATAAGCATGATGTAGCAGGTGATGCATATGGAATGATGTGGCATCACATAAGTCTTCAAGCAGTACCAAAATCAGCATGATACTTAATACTTACAGCTGGGGTGATGAGGGAAGACCAAAGCACATAAGCAGTATATCAGTAGACAAAATGGCATAGCAGTAACAGAGAATACGGCATAGCAGCAGCTGTTGAACTTCACTAATACAATAGCAAAAAGTATGGTCATCATCCCAAATGTAGTAGGGAAGGATGATAAAAGTTATTGCTTATACCATGCTTATATTTGGAGTAAAATTGATTAGAGACCTAATTAGGTAAATTGAAATCTACTCAGTCTTTGTGGATTGAATGATGAGGAATGTGACTTAATAACTTTACCTTTTCAAATGTCGGTTGACCGACGTGAGATTCTTTATCAAATGTCGGCAGACCGAACTTGAATTAGTGACTGTTTATAAAGCAAAAAAACTATGAAATTAAGAAAACAAACTCAAGATAACAAGTACATATTATCACCACGAATGTCAGTATATATCCCAAAACTGTATCGCACTAGCATGGTGTTATGTGATGTTGAGGTTCTAATTTTTTTCCGATCAAGACTAAATTCTTTATTTAATAAAACGATCTTAAAAAAAACTACAAACACAAGGAAGATCAAAAGGAGTGTCGACTGCGAGCCCAAATGTTTACCGAGTATTTAACTCTAAGAATAAAAAAAAGAACGGGGAGCAATTTTTAGTTTTACATTACATAAAGAATTTGGAAACTCAAAAGGAAGATCAAAAGGAATCTTAAATGATTTTTCTTTATGGACTTCGATTGTTTAATATGGATGAAACATGAATATAAAAGGCAAAATGTATATTTGAAAATGAACACAGAACATAGGGAAACATTCCGATTCCAACGCTGATTGCAAAGCTAAACGTGACATTGCAAAATATCCATGGCAAGTATTGCAACCACTTATGTTGGTGAGACTCAAACTCTCATATATTTCATTATACTTAGCAGCTACTAGAATTTTGGTGATTGTGAATAAAATTCAACCACCCAAATTAGCTAGAGAACAACGAAACACAGTATGATTGTCTAAACAGATGTATACATAACCAGATCACAAAATTACAACCAACTTTGCCAACTTGCAAATGGGGAGTACAAACACTTGTTTTGCCTTGTATCAAACTTGAGCCTGAATCTCTTAAGAACCTCATTTTGAGGATTAGGAGATTTTAATGCTTACTTGAACAAGAGGATGAGATAAGTTGGCAGGCCTTTTTAATGATCATGCTGCACTTCAAATTTACTATGGTTTCCACTGATCCAAATATCGGAATAAGGTTGACTGGTGTAATAACAGAGATGCAGAGGGTTTGATCCTAGTTAGACTTGATAGAGGTATTGTAAATATGAGATGAATAACAAACTTTATCAAATTTTCAATCTGTTTTCCTAAGCAAGAAGGTGGATTAGATGTTAAAAATTTGTCCTCTATTATGGAAGCTACTAATATCAAGTTGGCTTGGACATTTGGCTTGGACATGAAGGAAGGTAGAAGCCTATGGGCTAAATTTATGAATTCAAAATACTCCAATGTCGTACCAATTACCAATGTTTTAAAAGGCGTACGGGCGGGAGGAAGAAGCATTGAGGCTTACGCCTATGGATATTTAGTTGAGGCTTACGCCTCATAAGGCTGAGGCTTACGCCTTGGTGCCTTCCGTCTTAAGGTGGTTGAGGCATACGCCTCACTAATTGTATGGTCAAAACGGGTCAAATGTTTAAAAAAGGAGAGAGGATGATGACATAGATGAGACGGTATATTATCATATGTTGAATCTTTTACACAGGTGCAATCGACCAACATATAATGTTTGTTTTGTTTCCTCTCATTCGTGAAAGTTAATGCTTCTTGGTCATTTATGCATGTTTGACCTTCCCATTGGTCTAAGATTCATCATTAAAAATCAATCAAAAAAGATTAAAAACCAATAAGTGATCCATGCGATTAATGAATCAAAACAACATTAAACTGTATCAAATCCCTAAAACTCATAACCATCATTATATCTAATCTGATCCAGATCTGATTTCACAAAAAACCTACCCATCTAACGCAACCATCCACGAATGCAAAATGATTTGAGATATGAGATTAATTCAAAAATGATGAGGTATCGTACTTTTGTACCTCTTAGGGTGTCTGCGACTCTTTTTAGGCCACCCGGTTACTATTTTAAGTTTTCGACTCCTAAATCCTATTTTTAATTCTAAAATAATCGTATAGTAGTCAATTGCGGACCGAGAGTCCAGTGAGGACATGATCACTTCCCTTAGGTTACTTTTGTGTGTTTTGGAGTGTTTGTGTCTCATTTCTTGCCACTCAGATCGTGAGATATCAAGTTTATCTTTTTAGATCGTTTTGTGTTTACTCATTTTTTGTTTAAATTATAATTTTAACTAATGTTTGTCTTTTTCTTTATTACTTTCGGGTACCACCTCGTATGTTTATATGTTGGAGTTTGTGTCCCAACATTTAGTGATTCGAATGTTAAAAATTAGCATAAACTACTTGCAAAGGACAAAATAAAATCATAATCGAATAGTAAACCAGATTAATGGCATAAACTACTTGCAAAGAACATGAATTAATAACACAAACAAACATATCAATAATTCTAACTAACATTCACACAAACAAGTATATAAATATTATCATAAATTAATCTTAAAACTATACTACAACATCCAATTGACAATCAGGGTTTTTAATTGGCTCACCCTCAACCTCCTATCACCACTAAAAATCAATCAAGTAAAAAAACTAAAGATATTAAGCAATAGCCAAGAATTAAAATTACCTTTTATACACATCAATCCACGTATTGAAACTCTGCTCCCCATACAATGTTTTATGTTGGATCATCCTGTACAATCTTCCAACCAATATAAATAATAACATAAACCCTTTAACATGCATCAATATCATAAAAGATAATCAAAATAGGCAACAAAAAAAATATGACTGACCCGATATTGTAAACTTAACCAGAAGCTAGGGCAAGGGTGATGAGGGAAAAGCTAGGGCTAGGGTGGTGAGGGTGAGGGCATCTAGGGTGAAGCTAGGGAAAGGGCAACGAGGGCTAGGGCGGTGAGGGTGAGGGCATGCGACTGAGGCTATGAGTTGATTTTGGCAGTGAAGAAAGAAATGTCGTGGGTGGGGATTTGGTTGGATATCTTTTCCTTTTTTTCTTGAATAATGATATACTACCCGGCCCTTAGCACATATCTAGTACCAATTGTTGAGGTGGACAGCACTATCAAACCCAAATATTTGTTTTATTAGTTTTTGGTTGATTTTTTCAGTTTATAATGACATTAGTCGGACATAAAAAAAAATAAAAACATGTTAGGGACAGCACTAGCAAATCCAATAGTCATTAGTTTTATTTATTTATTATTTTTTTTAATTTATTTAGTTTTTCAAACACTCATTTATCCAATATTCTCTAATTTTTACAGGTCTGCGCCAGCGGCACCCCTTATTTTTTCAAAATTATTTTTAATTCATTTAGTCTCTCAAACACTCATTTACCCATTATTCTTTTATTTTTAATTGTAAATTGTCCTTAAATGTTTAAAAATTATTACCAAGGGACCTAATTGGAAATTCGCCAAAATTATTTTTGAGTTGAATTTTTTTTGTGTGGTATTTAAACATTTCAGGTGAAACATAAAAAAATCAGCTAAAAATATTTTTTTTTAATTTAATCAACTTTTTTTTAATTTGAAAAATATATTTTGAAAATAAATAAATTTATAGTGTGTTTTTACATGAATTTGGAGTGTGTTTTTTTAATGATACGGCAATGTTTACTCTTCTAAGTTATAATAGAGGATGTTTGGAAGGGTGTTTGGGATGGTAATATTGTCCAAGTCAGCATAGGTGTACTTAGTGTGTACTAAGGGCCGGGTAGTCTAGCACTACTCTTTTTTCTTATTTTCTGACAAATAGAAAGGGGGGAAGGATGCGGGAACGAAAAAAAAGAGAAGGGGAATCCAATTTGGTATTAGCGGGCTCTTAAGGTAGATCTCATAGAGTATATTTTTTGAGACAGGTAAAATTAGCCGTTTTAAAAAGTAGTAGTTTTTGATATTGTAATTTTTAGTCGTCTCAAAAGGTTAGTTTTAGAGACCAAAATTTTAATCGTCTCGAAAGGTTTCGTAATAAAAAATAATTTTTTTTTGTAGTGTTTCTTTATGTTTATCCTATTTTCAAATCAGAGTCCTTCACGGGTGGAACTCCTGTAATTTCGTAGGTTATTTATCCCAATGTCTTCAAAGACATAGGGAGCTTCTTTTTAGTTTAGTTTTAGAGAGAGAGAGAGAGAGAGAGAAAGGGCAAAAACCCTAGTTTTTCAATTAATCAAGTTTTTTGGACTTTCAAGTTCTAGTGCAGAAATAAAGTTGATTCTTTTCTTTCTTCTACTAGTTTGTTTTAATATTTCTTATGTAGTTAATTGATTTGAAGTAGATAATACGTCGTAATTCTTATTTAGAATTAGTTACACTATGATTTCTATCACATGCACCATAAAAACCCTAGTTTTCATTAATTTCACCATGATAGGCTAGATTCTTAAGGATTGGGATGCATGAACCCAACCCGATGTGGTTTGCCTGGGTGTAATCTTAATTTCCTGAGTTAAATGAATGATTAAATCGTGTTGTGTGGTGATCACAATCGTTGTAAGACTTTTTTATCTTGTTTTCCCTAAGTAACCGGGATGCTTAAGCTACAACGTGCATGTAGCTACTATTATACCGCTTTATTCTATCTTTTGATTACATATGGTGTGGGCTTGAACCTCATATACATAATGCTTAGGATAAATAAAGATTGGATTTGATTAATTATTTAATTGATAATTAAGGTTATTACCGGTGAATACACTAGGGATGGGGGATTGTATTCCGACCTAATTTTCCATTTATATTTAGACAATCACAAGTTAAATCAATTTTGCAGGCTTAGTTCGTAAGTTAATTTAATTCACTTGCACGTAGTTAATTGATTCTCATCATTTTTTTATTTCTTTTATAGTCAATTTAGGGTTGACCAAAACAGGCGATTTGTAAGTGTTTTGAACACTTACGAATGACATTCATAAGTGTTTAAAACACTTACAAATTGACGTGTTGCAAAAATATTATAAGTGTTCAAAACCGTTGCAAACGTCAATCGCAAGTGTTCATTGAAAATACATATCCGTTTTGAACAACCGTTACAAAAAACTTTGTAAGTGTTCTGAACACTTGCATATTAAACTTTTGTAAGTGTTTTAAACACTTGCAAAATTTTTGTTTGCAAGTGTTTAGAACACTTGCAAAATTCAGCAACCTTTTTTAATTTACAACGGTTAAAAACACTTAGAAAATAAAATATATATTTATTTGTAACGGTTCAAAACACTTACAAATATTAACATGCTAGGAAAACAATGTTCATTTTGTAAGTGTTATGAACACTTACATAAATTAAAATATTAAAAAAATTATCCACCGCATACCACCCACCTCACATATAACAAACAATAAAAACATTTAAAACATAACAATTAGATCCAAACACTTTCATACAATACTTCATGATATGTTCGACATAAACAAACACTCTCATCAAGAAAGGAAGTAATCACAACAAAGGTATATATTGAGTATTCTCCTTAACAAACTCCATACATCTAGTTATTATATCCAAATACACATGTGCCACAACCCTTTTAGTATGGCAAGGAAATCTTGTCGACAAGATCATTGGCACTAGTTCCCTCAAGAGACCACTACCAGTACTCACCGCCTCATCGCTTAATGACTCTCCAAGTGCATAAAAAATGAAATCGAAGTTGACTCTATGCATGCGGGTGCTGAATTACTACTAGAACTGAATACTTTAAGCTTCCATTACGTGAAGAAGTTGGCTACAAAATGAATTTTAGTACAATCACCAATTAATATCATAAGCACAAGAAACTCCATATTAACCATATACTTGTATCATAAATAAAATGATACTTGACATCACACACAACTCCAATGTGCCATTTGTGACTACTTTGTGACTACTTTGAATGCTGTTGCATCTATTTCCTGCATTAATACGAGCTAGCAACATCAGGAATCGGAAACACAAATTTGAAAAAAAGGAAAAAATGTTTTTGAGATAACCACTTCCTTAGGTTTTATTTGACATCAAAAGAAAGATACATTCAAGATTATATGTAACATGTCCATAATAACATACCAACAGAGTGTTTTTGCATGTTATGAACATGAAGTGTTGAGATCGTGTTTCATTAGCATTTAAGAACCAAAACGTCATCTCAAACGGAGTCATAAGAACTTTATAGAAGTATTATAAGTTTTTTTTTCACAGGACAGGGTATAGGGTCAAAAGATTAGATAGAAGCTCAAATTACAATGAAAATGCATAATATCACTGAAATCCCCAGAATAAAATAAGTTCAAATAAAGAATTAAGTAGACTGAATAAACTAACTCTCAGAAAAAAGAAAAAAAAACAGTATAGAGTGCCAATTTTATGCCTTTTTGTTAATATATAATGGACAAAACATACGGGACATGAGAATATGCATGTGTTATTTCAGGATTATTTGCTAATTAATCTTCAACAAGAAGATTATTAGTTGCAAAGTTTGGACTTACCATTCCAAACGGGGAAACCAACTGGTGAAGAGCAGTTATTATGTCACCTAATTTTTCCTTCCTCACCTGTATCTTCCCATTACAAATATACAAGCAGAAACAATCAGATGACAACTTGCATTCATTAATCATTTCAGCTCTTATCTAATTGAATGATTTTCCCCCTTCGTGTGTGGGTGTGAGAAGAGAGAGAGTTAACGAATCGTTATCCTTGACGAAATAGACAATCAAGACAGACAACAGTAAACATCCAAAGAGATGTGTGTGTGTGTGTGTGTGTGTGTGTGTGTGTGTGTGTGTGAGAGAGAGAGAGAGAGAGAAAGAGAGAGAGAGAGAGAGAGAGAGAGAGAGAGAGATTTGTGCAAATTACCTTGAAGGGGGTTTGTATTGATGAAGGTTGAACTCTATCTTTCTTAGGTGCCCCACCACTGGCAGTGTTTTTGCATGTCATATATAATTAAAGACGATTAACTGAAATCTAAATTGGCCACCTTTGATAAATCTCACAAACTCGACTAACAAGTTCACAATCAAAATAATTTATACATAATGAATGAGTTATTTATAAGTTTTACTTAGACAAGATCCCATATGTACTTATGGAACGCTTTTAGTTATATTACAACAAAACTAATGACCTAATGCCAACATGATACAAATCTTAAAATTGATCTCCCAGACCTATATATTTATAAATTAAAGAAAAGTTATTTATCCCCATACCTCAGAGGAACGATCTGCAGGTGGATGCCTCCCATCTGCCTTATTGGAAGAAAAGTTCAATATGTTAATGCTTAAGCTGGAAACATAAGAGTTTGGTGATGAAACTGGCATCAATTGTGATCAACCATATGTCTTTCGCCTATCAAGAAACAACAACATGAAAAACATCTAATGACAACAAATATGCACAAGCCTAACTCACAATTTTTTCGAGTTAATTCAATTCTCCTGTTGATTTGCCTCTTTCGCTCCTGATTTAGATTCACGGGATTCAAACCTCAAAAATGTTGTTTCAACCAAGCTTCCATGAAAATTTCAAGCTCGCAACTTTTTCTTCACAAAATCCATCTGTCAAAAGAAATAGGGAAAAGACAAATATATAAAATTAAGCTATGAAATAAATCCAAAATTTACTTCATTAAAATTGCACAGATTTTGTGTATAAAGCAACATTTATACATTCTTTGTTCGGTTGGCGATAAGATATGTGACAAAGAAAATCACCCTATATTTTCATTGACAAAATGAATTTTATCGTCACCTAATTACTTCACTCGAATTGTTTACTTGTACTAACATTCACAGAGTCGAAGGTATAAAAGGTTCAAAATTAATTTACACATGCTTTGTTCTCTCAGAAACCATACAAATACATACACAATATCAATGAGTAAAAACATAACAAAACAAAAACAAAGATGAAAAAACACAACCCTAACGCATTGAATAAGAATAAGTAGTTGTAACTCTGATTAACTATGATATATATGTAGAGAGATTCATTTACTTGATGGGAGACATTGAGTGATCGTACGGTCTCCGATTGAGTGAATTTTTGGTAAGATTGAACAAGAGAGGGAGAGTTTGGTATTGTTTTTGTTTTGTGAGGAAAATATATAACAATCACTTTTAAGACTTCTAGAACAATGATATAACAATAGTGAAAGTAGTCAAATTAAAAGTAACACTAGAATTGACAACTCAAAAGGTAAACATAATCAGATAATACCTCATCAAAGACCATTAGTCCAATCGAACTCTACTGAAAAAGTAAGCATTAACTTATAGCTAACAACAGTATTCAATTTAGAAAAATGTATTAGTTTGGTGATTACTAAACCAAATAGAGAGAAGAAAAGGGTAACAAAAAATTACTCTAAAGCAAAGTAAAACTTGGAATGGTTATGATAAATCACATATTTTATCAACAATACATTCTCCATGGTGATACCATCTAGAATTACTTTGTAAAATAGAACAGTGTTAAACACAATAATACATTACATGTTTCTAAAGGCAAAAGATGTGACATATATCTGCATAGTAGTTTCCATCAATTCATCAATGAAAGGGACAAATTTGGGTTTACCCTGAGTTGTGCCAGAACTGCAAGAAACACAATAATAATCCGCAACTACAAAGACTAAGGGTGTGATCGACAGAAACAATGGATAAATGAAAAGATTCCCATATTGAATATTTCCTTAATACAATTTGCCACGCTAAAATTTTCTCTTTTATTGCTTAAGCTTGGCTAAAATTTTCAGTTTTTCCATCTTTTCTATCAAACACACTCTAAAAGTTGGAAAATGAAATTTCTCAAACTTCAACAACTTGTACCATATTTTGGGTGGGAGGAAAAAATTTCCAAACCATATTTGTGCAATCAAACACACAAAGATTTATTGAAGAAACAAATGACAAAGCAACTAAAATCACCTAATGAGATTGTTGTTATTGGTTTTCCAGTGAGGATGGGAAAAGTTGGGGCTACTGTATCTCATAGCTCAGTACTCGATTTATGGACACCGATCAAGACTCGAAGTTCTGCAAGGAAGAAGATGTAAAGAATTAGCGAACCCATAATATAATTAAAGATGCAAAGCATTAGTCAATTCAATTTCAGTTGAGTTATTGAACTATGACTATAAGTAAACTTAGGTACATAATAATACTACACAATATGTTTTGTTTTCATTGATTATGTTATGTTCGAAATGAGTCATTTCAAAAACTTAATGGTTTGAATGCTAATAACTCATATGTCTTTAACAACAAAATACACATACAAAATAAATAAATAAATGAAACATAATATAATAGTGGATATAGTATCTCAAAACAGGGGAAATGGGATCTAAACATAAATACTTAACAGTTGGTATTGATATATATTTTACTATACATAACATAAATGATTGGCCTTTAATTTTTACTATTATGTTGTGAATTTTGAGCAGATTCTTTATTTTAATCATGCTCTCACCGAACCTTTTTATCCAACCATTTACAAATTTGCTTAAACTTCATTTCAATCTTCATTTTCTTACCTTTTAATCAAACATATACATTCCAGCGCATTTCATTTAGCTCCAAAAGTGCTTAACTCAACCAAAGTTTAAAGTGCTTAGCTTTACTCAACCAAAAGTTCTTTAAGAACATAAGTAACATTAACATCAATCATACGTTGCAATATATGATACACGACATTGACACAGCAATACAAACTTACCATTTGATGTCACAACACTGGTTCACATATGGTTCTCCAACATTTTTCAATGCAGGAACTCACAACCCCAATTGAGTAGTTGTTTTCTCACGTTCTCCAACAAAATTCGAAATGAGGGTTTTACCTTAAGTGCTCCTCAAAATGCCTCATGTACCTTTAGTATTCTCTATAAAAAAAAAGCAAACTAAATTTAAGAACCAAAATAAATTATCAACTGTTAAAAAAATAAATATTATCGAATACAAATTACCTTAGTTACCTTAAAATGTGGTTGAACTCAAGGCATATACTTTCTTCAATCTCCTGCAAAAAAATTAAAAAATAAACTTTTACAAAATAATTTCACAAACTCGTAACGAAAACAAAATAGGTACAGAGTGAGGGAGGACCTGACAATAACTTACTTATAACATCCATGAAAAACATCATCGGATCTCTATATAGTTGTGAACTACCCATTAAATCTACGTATATAATTCAGTTAAAAAATGCACTAATTGTAGGCAGTGAAAGAAACGGAGCAACGATAGTCAGTTATATAACCTTCTACCTGAGATAGATAGATGCAAAAATATAACCTTCTAACCCCCAAAAAACTAACATTCTAACCCCCCCATTCAGAAAAAATGACTTAAAAGTGTTTATTCAAGGCATTGCCCGTAATAAAATAGTTATAAACGTAGCTTTAGAGACCATTTTCATTTCATTCCCCACCTATTAGTTGAACAAAAAACATCACCCAAACTTGTACAAATAACATATCCCCTAATCCTAAACTCACATATCACGTAACTCTTGTGGCACATATAAAATCTAAGAAAAATAGCGCTAAAAATGTGAAATACCTAGGTTAAGAATTTTATCGAACACCTATTATATGCACACACACACACACACACACACACACACAGAGAGTTATACCTAAATCAACTTTTTGCGATTGGTCCCTAAATCTAAGGTTTTGCGATTGAATCGTAAACTCCAATATTTCAAATCAGAATCGTAGTTTGAGTGTAAAGATGTGTGCGATTTTGGGAGGGAGGGGAAATTTGGGTGCGGTTTGAGTGGACGGGGGGGGGGGGGGGGGGACTTTTAACAAGAGGGAAATTTTGGGTGAGATTTTGGGGTGGAACCCTTTTGGGAGAGATGTAAACCTTTTCGGTTTTGGCATTAATAACATCACAAATTTTACAACGGTTTCGAACCCTTACAAAGTTTGTAAGTGTCCAAAACTGTTGTAAAATTTGTAAGTTTTATAAACACTTACAGATTAAAAAATTTATTAGTTACAAAATAGCCATTATGGTGTAGTAGGCCTACGTCGTTACGTCTTCACGTCCTATTTCCCTGAGGATTCGACCCCGACTTAACGGGTTATTACTAATGCGATAGGCGTGCACTCGAGCCTATATAAGCACGCACTTTAGATACTTTTGCGATCGCGTCACTTATCCACAACCGAGTTAGCAACCTTGAGAGTGATTATGAGAGCATCATGGTTGGGAGTTCTAACTCTGACTACATCGCCGTCAGTAAAAATTATGTGCTTCGAATAGTCAATATCTTCATATCGTCCGCATTTGCCCGCGATGGGCTTGGATGGGTCAATTTTAAATTATTCTATCACTATTACGAGTTTCTTAACTTCCATCCTAATGGCATTTTGCTTGATCTGGTTTGTGTTTGAGGCTCCATGAATCACTGCAAATTCATGACCTAAGCATTCATCAAAGACATTATCTGGTATTGGACCCCCACTGATACCACAAACTCGTGCCCCATATCATCGTCTGGGACATTATCTAGTATGTGGTTGCGTATAGGCAATGTTGCACATTCCTTTTTCTATAGGAAATCATTTAGATGCCCAATCTCAACCAGTTACTCAGGGTAAGACTTAAGTGCCTTGCAATTTTTAATCTTGTGATCGTAAACTTTATGACATGCACATTTTAACGCCAAGTTCATCCTTTTGGGGTTTGTGGCCATTCGGATTGGATTTCTTCAGAGCGGATCGGCCCCGAAATCAGAGTGGGGGAACTAGAAAAATCCCTCTCTACTGTGCGTACGAGGATTCGAGGATATGGGAATCCTTTTTTTGCTACTCGCACTGATCTTCGTGGACTGCCTCGGATATAAACCAGTCGTCATTAAAAGGGAAGAAACATAAACAAATGGAATCACCATTTCGGTCTCTCATGGGCTATGATAATATTCTCATTTTCTCTAAAATGTGATACGTGTGTACTGGTGTGCGGTGTGAATATCAAGAGAAAATAATCATCTGACTCGCATCATAGGAAAGACGGAGCAGAATCATCCTAAGGAATGTATAAAAGAAATGTCATAAAAAGATAATATGTGTCCATCAAATCACGAATCACTATGAAGAAGTGAATGTGTATATAAAACGAAATACGAATATGTAGGAGTATGCGAACTGACAACACAAGAAAACATAAAATGAATAAAAATGAAAATAGGACTCAAATCCCAAGAATTGCTCAGTACGCCTACGTAGCCCAGGGCATCAAAGTGCACGTAGGTTAATAGAATCCAAGGGTTGGGGGTAACCCATAAATCCTAATTTACAACTTCCTTTAGTTTGGGTTTAAAAAACATGCGCAATTGTAGAAAGTGTGGAAAATGAAGAAATTATAGTTTAGGGTTTATAAGAAAACCCTCTTTGGGCTTTTTAGATTTTATGAAAATAAATTTTTTGTGTACTAAATGATGAAAAGTGAAATTAGTTTTAATGTGATGGAATGAAATAAAGATATTTCAAAATGTAATACCCCGTATTTTTATAGCTTTTAAATTATGGGATTTATTAAATTTAATAGAGATAAATTAATTTAATTTTAATCCGGAATGTTGCTTTAAATATTTACTAGCGTGACGAGAGTTAGTAACTATTGGAAATTTTTTATCTGTTGAATATTACTGGATGAGTATAGTAATATATGAGATTTATTGTTATAATATTGTCACGTGTGAATAAAATGACAATTATGAAAATTTAAGTCGGGACGCGCCTGTGTCGTGTCGGGACTAAATGTTGATTAATAAGTGAATATTTTATAAGTTGTTCGTATGGTCGTTTTGAGTGCGCCAACGTGTCTGGAAGGGTCGAGATAGTCAGAAAAGTGTACCGGGGGTTTAGTTTGGGTCTCGGGGAGTTTTTAGGCCCAATTAGTACCCCGGGAGGGCGTTTTGGACATTTCGCAATTATGGGTAATTAAACCTACGCAAATTAAAAGGGTTATATAAGATATCTAGGTTGTCTCCTAGGGTTAGAACAACCAAAGACAAATGACGGCCATTGGAGAGGAAGAGGAGAAGCTCTCCAAGGAGTTCTAGGCCAAGAACACCTCCGATTGCACCGCCGTCACCACCAACGCGTAGATCGCGAGACGGGGAACGAAACCACACCAATTTCGGCACCAAACCAGATTTCTAAAAATTCCAGGCAAGTGTTTATCTTGCTTAATTCGTTGATGCATCTTTCATATTGGTTTAGGAATGATTAGGATGAATTGTATGGAAGAAAAACCCAATTTGAGATAGGAAATTGCATGTAGTGATGACTTAAATGATATTTTAGAAACCCTTTGTCATGTAAAGGATTAAGACTTTGATTAAGAAAAGAGTTCTAATTAGATATAAATACTAAAAATTCTATTCCGGATGATCGGACCATTGGAATCGCTTGAAATTTTAGTATGTTATAGCGAACGGCGAGACAGGACTGCTGACAAAAATTCAGCTTGATTGAACGGTCGGATTTCTAAAAATATAGTTTTATGTTTTGAGGACTCTTAGAGAGTTTTATATTTTGAGGACTCTTAGAGAGTTTTATATTTTGAGGACTCTTCTAAATAATAAAAAAAAAATCAATTAAAACTCCATTTTAATTCCGATTTCGAAACCATTTGAAATTCTCATCTTTGAAAATAAAATTCAAAATCCTTTAATGTAAGGTGAAATCTATATTTTTGGGATATCTTATATGAGGGACAATGTAAGTATATGTTAAAGATAGAGAGACACGTAAGAGCGTTACTTTGGGACAAATGCGTATACCTACTGAATTTTATACTTGGGATGATAGAATCCGTGAGCGTGATGTAGTAAGTGGAAAAGTTCCTCAAATTAAAATAAGATGTGAATGGTTATACGTGATAACTAAATAATGAGAAATAAATACAAATGTCGTAATTATGGGAATTGAGAATTTACCCATTATTGAAATGGTAATGTTAGTATAGTTATATGATTGTGTATGCATATACTATCTATGTGTGAAAATCATGCCCACGCTACTTGCTATCCCTGAGGTTTTCGCGCTGGGACAGTCTTATCTCGATGGGACCTTTATGGGGGATATTGACTTGTACCCTAGAAGATAGATATCCTTGGTACAGGCTATCGGAATGATAGTTCAGACGGTCCTAAGAGATGCGGGTATGTGCTTTCCTCTTAGAGACTTGGAATCTATGCTTCGCCTCATTTTGTTTGTGTATAGGTATCCTTGGTACAGGCTATCGCAGTGATAGTTCAGACGGTCCTGAGAGACTTGGAATCTATACTTTGTCTCAATATTGTTTGAGCATGTGTTGATACAGTTCGAGAGTGATTCTGAATCTGTATTCCCTTAGTATGAGTGATATGGGGATTGGATAGTAGAGTATTCCCGCACCATAGTTGTTATTTGGGGTGCTGTTGTGATATATATATTTTTTATGAGTAGTTAATATATATATGAAATTCTGAAATCTGGAACTGCCTACTGTGATGAGACATGTAGGACATGGTTGATGACTCAAATTGTAAATACTTGTTTTGAGAAAGTATAATATGACACTGGAAAACTTTATTGATTTATAAAGTTAAAAATGAGAACTTTGGTCGCTAATTGAAATATCCTTTTCGAACAATTGAATCGTTAAATTTTGAATCTTATGAGTAAGCTAAGATAAGTTAAATCATTGGGAAGATTAGTGCGCTAAATGATAAGACAAACCGTTGGGAAGGTTAGTGCGATAGGTGTGCACATTAGAAGAGAGGTGAGAATTCCTCAAGAGAGTGACGCACTAATATGTTGTTGCATTGGCCTGTATCAATTTAAATACTTGCTAAACAAATTTTAAATCATATACACTATCGGGCTCTGACCCGTTTCTCTCTCTCTCTCTCTCTCTCTCTCTCTCTCTTGTATATATATGTATGTATTACAGGTGCCCAGCCACAAGGGCGTCTTGCTTAGGATCTCTTGGAAGGAACGCGCTGCAGCTTAGGTGGAAGTTGCAGGACTCTTGATTAGACGACTTCGTTCATTCGGATCCACTCTTAGTACTTTCATCTAGTTGGGCATGTGTAGCTCTTTCCATTATTCCGTTGTTATTGGACATTTGTATTTCAGTTATTTCCAGTATTGTTACTATGGGATTTATTCAGTTTGGAGGTGTGACTTTAGATTTCGTATGTTGACATTCGATTGACGAATCTATTAAATTAATTGGATTATGTTGCAGAATTTAATGTGGTGTGATTCTTACTTATTGAATGTTGTTAATAAAATAAATGATTTTTCTTTAAATAAAATTTGGAAAGTATGTATGAACATGGTTTTGACACTTAGCTTAATTAATTAGGGTGTTAAATTGGAAAAATTTATTTTTCGACAGTGATGCTAAGAATGGACCAACTGTTCACCTTGATTTAATTTAACAAAGGAGTGATCGCCCGGTATTTAATTAGGCGGGGTGTCACAGGTGGTATCGGAGCATCAGGTTCTAGTATCCTTAGGATCTGTACGGCTTATTATGCTTTCAGCGTTGCTTTGTTTGTTATAGAGCCCTATGTTTAGGATTGTCGATTCCCTTGACGAGATTTCGTTCTCGTGCTATAATGTGTATACACTAGTGAATTATAATTTCGTTCGGATGTGTGCGTGTGCCGAGCGATGACGGATGTCAGAAGAGGACCGTTAAGCGTACATCAGG
This sequence comes from Sambucus nigra, assembly GCA_949130495.1. Lineage (NCBI taxonomy): Eukaryota > Viridiplantae > Streptophyta > Magnoliopsida > Dipsacales > Adoxaceae > Sambucus > Sambucus nigra. The sequence goes on from OX422212.1 coordinate 660,063,101, forward strand.
AGGCAGGGCTCGGTTGATATTATGAAATATATCTGAGGATGATGACCGTAGTCGAGGTCACCTCCATTATGGAACGAGAAGCCACGACTAGAAAGGCGACTAAGGTGCAACAATGATTTTTCAAATGCTGTTATAGTCAAATGAGGTGCGAGCGTAAACTTACCCAACGTATTGCAAAAATGTGTAGAGACTGTCAATGGGAAATTTTAGAAATGCGAAAATTGTATGTGTCTTTACCAAAGGAGGTAATGTACCCAAAGGCTTAGATATAGGACGAAGTGTGGCAAACCGAAAGTAAAAATTTAGAGAAAATTTTCTTGGCTTTCGGGACGAAATTATAATGGTTGGAGTCAACCACAAATTTTAGAAGTGGAATGCTATGCCTATAGGAGAACCTTAGGTACAATGTTGACCGTATGTTCCTTCCTTAACTGTTCAGGATTAGAAGCAAATGTGGTTCTGAACTCATTGAGAGAGGGCATGTCAGGGTTCCATTCGTGAATATGAATCTTAACCGTTGGTGAATTTTGTATCGGAAGAGGTAGATACTAGTGGAGGAAACGACTCCAAGTGGGAGACCAACTTGTAATAATAGTTGATAATACTCGAGGAGGAAATTCTGATGGACGATCGATTCAGAGGTTGACATTGTCATATTTTGTCAAAATAGATGATGACGCTTCTTTGTGGGGGAAGTTAAAGAAATCGAAGGATTTAGTCGAGAATGAGACTGAATGCAACGGTGGTGGTATAGCACCACAGAAGGATGTGGATACACATCAAGAAAACCATTTAAATGCTTCAGATAGTTAAATTCTTACCAAGTGCTGGTAAATTCAGTAAGTACTATTATAGATAGTAACATGATCTTTATGGCCTGAAAAGTTAAGAGAACAATCGAGATGGCTAACAGGAATCGAGTTTACTAAAGTCCGAGAGGAGGATAAATCCTAACCTGGTTAGTAGGACAGGTGGTAAGTGGATTATGTACTGATGTATTTTGTGCGGAGTGATATCGCTCACGATAATATGTCCAAAATAAGAAAAAGGACAAGAATACGGTGCCTAGTAAAAGGCAACGATTAAAATAATTTTGTTTTGGTTTGGGCAGACGTGTTACGTCCGAAAACCATTTGTGCAGTCAAGACGATTGCCAGGATGGAAGTATAGGTTGTATCCTTAGAAGATGCGGCGTGTTTATGTGACACGAGCGAGTCACCATATTTTGTTCATTGCTAGATTAGCATGTGAGACGAGTTTAATGCATATAATTATAAATGTTACCACTGTGTGAATATTTTTCCCTAGTGTAGCGGGATTTTTCTTTAGTGCTATCCGCGGAGGATGGATGAGTATATTAACAGAGTTTCGTACTTGATTGGGGTTACTCATTGTAGTGATGCGATACACGAGTATGATATTATCTTTGTTAAAATGTTATAGAAATGGGTAGTATGATAGTGGGCATTTATTGCAAGGCTATCAGAGTAGTTGCATTGGTGCAACATGTTTTATGTTTGTTTTGGCAAGGCTTTACCTGTAAGAAGGTTGGACTTGCACTTATATTATCTATCCAAGAGACTTCAGAGGATATAGTGGGCTCGAGATATTCGATGCCAATGTAGGTATAGACTTTGTCACTATAATTCCGTATGTATAGGGATTTACCATTGACCGAAAAGATTTGACTCAGTATTTTGTTTAACACTCCGGGCCTAGTGATAGGAAAAGTGCATCGCTATATTCATCCTTTAAGGATGTGAGAGTTAATATTTATACCCCTATTATTAGGGGAAGGAATTTCGAGAATTCCGAGTGTATGTATTCGAGGTTTATGAAATGCTATTACCACCAACCTATACTGAACAATTGTGCAATGAGTGAAACGTTCTTTGTTAAGCATAATTACGGGAGAAATTATAACTTTTCTGTCAAAGGAAGGAATAAAGGGGTATATACTATGGACGGAGGACCTAACGGATTTCGATAACCGACAATGCTAGGTAGTAGTGTATCGGGGGGGTTCCTTGTTTGGATTTCGCTTTGTGAGACATCCCACGCATGAAACTTAGCGTAAGGTTGGAAATAGGGAGATGTTTGGTCACTATTCCATGAGTTCGGTACCCTGGTCGAAATGTGATCAAGTAATTATGTATGTAAGTTGGAAGTTGAATTTTGTTTTAAGGTCATTGGAGCCGGATTTTTGTGGTAGGAAAGCATTAAAAGTTATCCCCACGAGTTGAGGGGTGGAACGATGATAAGGAGAATTTAAGAATTTTGATTTCTAGGGTGATTGAGAGTACCCAAATGTCATAACCGCGTACAGAACACAAGGTGAATAAAGAGTTGGAATGATTTTTAGCATGGATTATCTGGAAAGAACTTTATATTATACAAAAGGGATGACCTGTAATTATTTTGATGAATAGAGCGTTAGTGATTTATTTTGGTTGTTGTACCTATTTGGTAAAATTGTTGTACTTATCCGAGGAAGGTTGAGAATTATTATTCCTCTTTTATTGTCATGGAATTTGAATGCCCTATCCCTTCTATTCCGTTGAATTTAGTTAGTCCTACAGATGAGTAGCACGCCGTTCGCTCTCCCAGGGCGGTCGGAGTGTTGCAAAAATGTGGGCATCTTGGTTAACTACAGTTAAAATAGTCCGAGTCGAATGGAGGTGGTAATAGACGTGTGAAATATATGTTTGTGGGACTAGTATAACGAAGTGAAAGTGATAGAGTGGATTAAACCGTCACATGAGGGGCGATAATCCATACATAAGTGTGCAATTAGAATAACACGCCCTAACTTGATTGGAAGGCTGTGGGAAGCCATTGAAGTATTGGTATTCCTTGAATATAGTAGAATTTAATTGTTATGAAGCACACCCGGAGCGGAGTTGTTATTAGTCAAGTGTGAGAGCGACTCACACATATAAAGAGTAATGATGTTAGTATAATATAAGAGATCCAGAAGTACGCTTCATGGAGAGAGGAGCACGGGTGGAACTTTCGGCATACTATAAGGAAGGAAGGGGAGTATTACGTGTCACTTAATGTGAGACATTTCAAGGGAATAATCGATGTTTAGCGAGACGTAGTGAGTAGTCTCTACATGCACTTCCCATAGGTAAGGTTTGGTTGAAAGAGGAGAATCAACCAAATAATTTTGTGTTTATAAAAAATTCCTGAAATTGAAAGAGGTTGGTAAAGTCGGTAAAGTTCTTGGATGGGTTGCCATCCTCAAAACAAGATCAAGGGTTTATCCCGAACATGTGAATTAAGTCACCGAGAAGGAAGTGATTGATATTCCTTTGGGCTGGCTTACAATATTAACTAGTATGCCCCTGACTTCCTTTGAAAGGAAGGATCGCGTCAGTGCATGGTCCGGCGCAGTATAAATTTCTGAATCAGGATGAGATTGGTGAATCCCACCTTTGATATGGTATTTTAGGAACCAGCAGAGATAAGATTTCGTTTCAAGTAGGATGTATCACCCTTAGCCAGGGAATAAGCGCATGGTGATTAAAGATTAGTGGAGCCACGTGAAGGAGATTTTGGAATCTTGGTACGATGATTTCAAGAATGCTCTGTAGAAGAACTCGTGCCTGTTTGTCGCGTATGAGGTACTTATGAAGGTTTTGTTATGGAAGAACCTCGACTATTCTCCTTCCGTATGTTTAGAGGAGAGTAGATAATCAGAATTTTTGGATCGGTCAAGAAAATATCCGATAACTATGGTAGAATTCCACGACTGTTTTAGACGAGCAAGAGTGATCAAATGTTCGTAATATTTTCTCAGAATGGGAGTTTTGTATATGAATAAATCCGAGTATTTGTCATGTAGTGAGGTGCGGCCTCCTAATGATAGTGAGATAATGAAATGTATAACGTACAGGCGTGACCTGTGTGAATGTTGTCGGTTGGGAGCACAATGTGAAGTGTCTCCAAAGAGAATGCAAAACAATGTTACTGTGAAGAAAGGGCTATAGTGATTGAGCGTCGTAATGTGTAGTTAGTTTGTGTACGGAAAAGGATATCCAGAATTGTGCTACCTCATAGGCCTTATTTTCCGAATTTCGGGACGAAATTCAGTTATTAGGGGGGAAGTATGTAATACCCCGTATTTTTATAGCTTTTAAATTATGGGATTTATTAAATTTAATAGAGATAAATTAATTTAATTTTAATCCGGAATGTTGCTTTAAATATTTACTAGCGTGACTAGAGTTAGTAATTATTGAAAATTTTTTATCTGTTGAATATTACTGGATGAGTATAGTAATATATGAGATTTATTGTTATAATATTGTCACGTGTGAATAAAATGACAATTATGAAAATTTAAGTCGGGACGCGCCTGTGTCGTGTCGGGACTAAATGTTGATTAATAAGTGAATATTTTATAAGTTGTTCGTATGGTCGTTTTGAGTGCGCCAACGTGTCTGGAAGGGTCGAGATAGTCAGAAAAGTGTACCGGGGGTTTAGTTTGGGTCTCGGGGAGTTTTTAGGCCCAATTAGTATCCCGGGAGGGCGTTTTGGACATTTCGCAATTATGGGTAATTAAACCTACGAAAATTAAAAGGGTTATATAAGATATCTAGGTTGTCTCCTAGGGTTAGAACAACCAAAGACAAATGACGGCCATTGGAGAGGAAGAGGAGAAGCTCTCCAAGGAGTTCTAGGCCAAGAACACCTCCGATTGCACCGCCGTCACCACCAACGCGTAGATCGCGAGACGGGGAACGAAACCACACCAATTTTGGCACCAAACCAGATTTCTAAAAATTCCAGGCAAGTGTTTATCTTTCTTAATTCGTTGATGCATCTTTCATATTGGTTTAGGAATGATTAGGATGAATTGTATGGAAGAAAAATCCAATTTGAGATAGGAAATTGCATGTAGTGATGACTTAAATGATATTTTAGAAACCCTTTTTCATGTAAAGGATTAAGAGTTTGATTAAGAAAAGAGTTCTAATTAGATATAAACACTAAAAATTCTATTCCGGATGATCGGACCATTGGAATCGCTTGAAATTTTAGTATGTTATAGCGAACGGCGAGACAGGACTGCTGACAAAAATTCAGCTTGATCAAACGGTCGGATTTCTAAAAATATTATTTTTACTAGAGAGTTTTATGTTTTGAGGACTCTTAGAGAGTTTTATATTTTGAGGACTCTTAGAGAGTTTTATATTTTGAGGACTCTTCTAAATAATAAAAAAAAAATCAATTAAAACTCCATTTTAATTCCGATTTCGAAACCATTTGAAATTCTCATCTTTGAAAATAAAATTCAAAATCCTTTAATGTAAGGTGAAATATATATTTTTGGGATATCTTATATGAGGGACAATGTAAGTATATGTTAAAGAGAGAGAGACACGTAAGAGCGTTACTTTGGGACAAATGCATATACCTACTGAATTTTATACTTGGGATGATAGAATCCGTGAGCGTGATGTAGTAAGTGAAAAGTTCCTCAAATTAAAATAAGATGTGAATGGTTATACGTGATAACTAAATAATGAGAAGTAAATACAAATGTCGTAATTATGGGAATTGAGAATTTACCCATTATTGAAATGGTAATGTTAGTATAGTTATATGATTGTGTATGCATATACTATCTATGTGTGAAAATCATGCCCACGCTACTTGCTATCCCTGAGGTTTTCGCGCTGGGACAGTCTTATCTCGATGGGACCTTTATGGGGGATATTGACTTGTACCCTAGAAGATAGATATCCTTGGTACAGGCTATCGGAATGATAGTTCAGACGGTCCTAATAGATGCGGGTATGTGCTTTCCTCTTAGAGACTTGGAATCTATGCTTCGCCTCATTTTGTTTGTGTATAGGTATCCTTGGTACAGGCTATCGCAGTGATAGTTCAGACGGTCCAGAGAGACTTGGAATCTATACTTTGTCTCAATATTGTTTGAGCATGTGTTGATACAGTTTGAGAGTGATTCCGCATCTGTATTCCCTTAGTACGAGTAATATGGGGATTGGATAGTAGAGTATTCCCGCACCATAGTTGTTATTTGGGGTGCTGTTGTGATATATATATATTTAATGAGTAGTTAATATATATATGAAATTCTGAAATCTGGAACTGCCTACTGTGATGAGACATGTAGGACATGGTTGATGACTCAAATTGTAAATACTTGTTTTGAGAAAGTATAATATGACACTGGAAAACTTTATTGATTTATAAAGTTAAAAATGAGAACTTTGGTTGCTAATTGAAATATCCTTTTCGAACAATTGAATCGTTAAATTTTGAATCTTATGAGTAAGCTAAGATAAGTTAAATCATTGGGAAGATTAGTGCGATAAATGATAAGACAAACCGTTGGGAAGGTTAGTGCGATAGGTGTGCACATTAGAAGAGAGGTGAGAATTCCTCAAGAGAGTGACGCACTAATATGTTGTTGCATTGGCCTGTATCAATTTAAATACTTGCTAAACAAATTTTAAATCATATACACTATCGGGCTCTGACCCGTTTCTCTCTCTCTCTCTCTCTCTCTTGTATATATATGTATGTATTACAGGTGCCCAGCCACAAGGGCGTCTTGCTTAGGATCTCTTGGAAGGAACGCGCTGCAGCTTAGGTGGAAGTTGCAGGACTCTTGATTAGACGACTTCGTTCATTCGGATCCACTCTTAGTACTTTCATCTAGTTGGGCATGTGTAGCTCTTTCCATTATTCCGTTGTTATTGGACATTTGTATTTCAGTTATTTTCAGTATTGTTACTATGTGATTTATTCAGTTTGGAGGTGTGACTTTAGATTTCGTATGTTGACATTCGATTGACGAATGTATTAAATTAATTGGATTATGTTGCAGAATTTAATGTGGTGTGATTCTTACTTATTGAATGTTGTTAATAAAATAAATGATTTTTCTTTAAATAAAATTTGGAAAGTATGTATGAACATGGTTTTGACACTTAGCTTAATTAATTAGGGTGCTAAATTGGAAAATTTTATTTTTAGACAGTGATGCTAAGAATGGACCAACTGTTCACCTTGATTTAATTTAATAAATGAGTGATCGCCCGGTATTTAATTAGGCGGGGTGTCACACAAAAGTGGAGAGAAAAGTAAACAATTACTATTATTGGAGTGAGTTGTAAATGAATAAGGATAGAGCTTCTAGAGAACTCTAATTCTGATTTGGCAATGGTAGGAGGTTGATTTTAGTGTGATTGGATTGTAGTGAGGTAAGGACGGAAAGTGGGGTGAAAATGGATGAGAGTGATGTAAGGAAATGGCAATAATATTTGCAAAAATATATTTTCGGCGCACTAATTATAATGGGAATGTTCTGACTTCAGAAAGAGACACTTGGGAATGAGGTCGTGGTTTTCTTAAATAGTAAAACAATTAGGGTTTCAAGGGGGTGTCGATCGGCATGAAACCTATCCTACTTATTGACATAATATTACCTTACTGACCAAGGAAAGTACACACTATAGGCAGGGGTTTGGGGTGCCTATAGACAGTCTGGAACGGACTTTTACAAAAAACAGGCATAAAGTGAAAACTATAATCCCAAATTGTACATGGATGGGATCATTGGAAAAGGTATTTAAATCCCAATAAGAATATATTAAGCCACTCCCAGGTTTGAGAGCTTATCGAAGTCAAATGGGGCTCAGATTCACCTACTGGTCTTAGAGTGTGGGGTCTCGAAGTAAAAAGGCAAGTACGAGCGAAATGTGAACCGCGCACGGTATGGGCCTTTGGAGAGAGATTCAGATCCCTATGAGTTTTCATTGAGCTTAGATCAGTTTAGATTGTTGATTAAGGTAAAACGGGGCTCAGGAGCACCCAACGACCATTAGATTAGGTCTCAGAGTAAAAAGGTGAGTACGTGTGAATCGCGAGGCTAATTTGTGCACAATATGGGTTGTTGGAAAGGGGGTGCAGAGTCCTATGAGGTTTCAGTAAGATTCTCTTAGTTTGGATAGTTAACCGAGGGCAAACGAGATTCGAGAGCACCCAATGACCTTTATCTCAGAGTTCAAAGTAGGACCTAGAGTCTTATGGAGAGATGATAGGTGCTAGGGATTTAAGGAGGTATTTAAAGGGTACTAGTATGGGGTGTTTATAAAGACCCCAATCGGGAGAGCTAGGAACAAACGAAGGTCATCAAAAGATAGACACCTTATCAATGTTCAACGATTGGAGACCCTGCTGGGGGTTAGAAGATGGCAGGTTAAAGGGTTGAGGTTGAATCAGCAGACTTAAGGGGAGAAGATGATCGATTCAGTTGGTCAAGGTCGATTTTGCAGACCTACAGCACACCAAAACATGCCATTAGTAACACAATTTTACCATTAATAAATATATTAGTAACACAATTTTTCTGTTAGAAAAAAGGCGTGGGGCACGAAGCTAGTAACGGTAAAATTCTGTTACTAATAGTAACAGAAAAAAATAAGAATTAGTAACGGTAAATTCTCTTACTAATAGTAACAAAAAAATAAGAATTCGTAACGGTAAAATTCTGTTAATAATTGTAACGGTAAAATTCAAAATTCATAACGGTTAAATTATGTTACTAATAGTAACGGTAAAATTCACAATTAATAATGCTAAAATAACGTTACTAATAGTAACGAAAAATTCAGAATTATTAACAGTAAAATTCTATTACTTATGGTAACGGAAAAATCAAAATTAGTAATGGTAAAATTATGTTACTAATCTTAGTACATAATTAAAAAATATATATTTTTCAAGGGCCCTCCCAAATCCAGGACCTTTGGCTAATTCCTTACCAATTCCGTGAAATTGATTCGTAAGACAAGGAAAATAAAAAAATAAAAACCACCATCACAATTAGTAGCTCTTTGCATCGTAGAAACTCTTGCCACATGTAATACACTTCCATAGTAAAAGAGAAATAAGAATGAATAGATTTATGTAACTTAAAAATGTCAAATATAGATTACAATCTAGCCGAGAATGCATTTCACAATGTGCTTATGCTTTTTGAAGCTTCAAGACGCACAACTAACCTCGTTTTATTCAACGTATTCACCTCTTCACTACATTTATGTTTGAAGAAATATAAACAAATACTTTATTACTAAAACTAACGAAACTGGATACTAAAGTAAGCCAAGCCTCCGTGAAATGAAAACCTTTGATCAAACTCCTACCATTGTCAAAAAAAGCTCTCGTAATTACCTCTGCACACAAAATCGAAAAATTAAAGTTGAGTATATACGGTAACAGAAATATCTGCAAAACAAAACTATCAAGCAAGTAAAGCAATTGTGGAATAATAAACGAGGTAGTAAAGGGGGTTTCTCTCAATTTACTCACTAAATATGATAGCTTGCGAAACCTGAATTAAATTATGATTATCCCCTTCAAAAAATAAATCTATTTTATATATGCTCTTAAAAGAAGACATGTTGCTTTTGTAGGTCATGGAAACTAACCATATATTGCCCATGTAGCTTTTCGCCTCTCAGGAGTCATTAACAATGTTCCTGAAAGAAGTGAAAAAGAAAATATTAAATTCCAATTCCATTCACATTATATATATTATAAAAAAATAAAAGTCCCAAGTGTTAACTTAATTTTGTTTAATTAATGAATGGAAAAAATAAATCTAACCCAGTAAAATGTCTTGGCATACTCTGCACAAACTTCACCACAGTGGAAGTAAGCTTTATTAATTAAGCTAAGATTCCCCGGAAGAACTATATCAGGTTTCACTTCAACATCTTTAGCACCTGTCATTTTCTTCTTAACCAAAGCCATTTGTTTTAAAACCACTTCATATACCATCTTCTTTGATGAAACCACCAGTTCTCCTGTAGTAGCAAGATTAGCAACCATACTTAAAATTATAGAAAATTTACCTCAATTTTTAAATTTTGATCCACCCAAACAAATGTACCTCAAATTATTCACCTTGTTATGTCTCCTACGACACATCGTGGTCCTCTCTCGAACCGTGTACACATATCCAAAATAATTGGAAGCCTAAAAAATGGAGGAAACAATCCATAACAAAGCCACATACATATTGGAATCCAAACAATTTGTATGTCTTTATATTTAGCTAAAATTACACTAACACACTTAAGCGTGTCTGCTTTTGAATAAAGTCGACTATCCCTTTGAAGTGAAACATGCAATTCAAAGCCTTAAGCTTGTTTCAATCAGCAAATGAAGTTCTCCCTCGTGCTTCTGAAATATGAAACAAAAATATAATTAAAGAAACAGATAAATAACATTCAAGCCACGGAATACTCCAAAACTGTATTAACATATCATAGACGACAACTACTATATGGTTTAGTTTATATTTTGGGCAGAAATTAAAAATGAGCTCATGATAACAATTTATCACTCTTGTTTGGCTAATGGGTGCTTTGTATTGTTCATCAACTAGATTATAACGAACTAGCTCCCTTTTAATAGTTCACCATACGTAGATGCTACAAAACTAAAAATGAAATTGATCAAGGCAATAAATAAATGGAGAGAAGAAGCCAACCCTTATATTATTAACAAGAACAACCACTTACTAGCACCATGGTTGGCTTAAAGCCATGAACATTAGATAAAAAAAAACTAACAATGGCCACCAAAACACTCATTTTCACAAGTAGACACGCAATTCCCTCTCAACTCTTCTAGAGTCTTATCTTCTAGAGTCATAAAGTTTCTTATTTTATCTGATTTTCCTCCACCTCGTTATTTTTAAAATGACATTTCAGTCAGCAGATTGAAATGGAGTGTTTTTTATTGTCATTACAGATTACTTAATTTATGAGAGAGTGGCGCATATGTTTTGGTACCTTAAATGGAACATGAAAAAATTGCTGACTCCTCCGATTACGCGGTACTAACGCCCAATCAGTGGAAGATAACGTTACCAAACCACGAGTGCAGGAGAGTAGTGATATTGTCCAAATGGAGATCCCTCATTGCCTCTTTTAAAAAACACAACCCTGCCATGGTGTTTGTGATGGTGGTGGGACCCTCTGGTCCAAGCATAAAAGCACATTGTGAGAACGAAGTGAAGTCGGTGAGTCGGTGACGTGTATTAAAAGAGATTTCTGTATTATGTTGATGGTAATATATAACTGATATGGATCTTAAATGTGCCGTATTGAAACATGTTTAGTACACATGAAAAATGTGGAAAGGGATAATAAGAATTGAGAGTAACAAATGGCATTTGAAGAAGCAGACAGGTGTAGAAGGGAACTATGATTTTTCTACTTTTCCCCCTAAAATAATTGCATAATTAGACTTTCCCCCCTAAAAGTTCAAAAATGGAAATATAAAAGGATAGAATTCATACCACTTTGTCCAAATGTTCTAGAATTAAATTCTGATTATTGGGATCAATGTCAGGTTCATTTTTTAATACTATCTGCATCATGAACATGAAGAGGTTTGGCGATGTAAAAACTGACTTGTAAGGATTTATGGCATTGATAACGCTTATCCTTGTAACCTTATTGATATACTCGGTCATTCTATCATCATTATTGTCATCAATATTTTATTCCCCTTCTTGAGCCCCAGTAACTGAAGAATCAGCCTCTGATTTTGAATTTGGCACGATTGAGCAGCAATCATACCAACTGGTTCTCCCGAATGTACGAGACTCCAGGGGTATTTTGGGAACATCCTGTAAAAAGTAGAAATGGAAACGTGAATTGAGTCAATATTAACAAAAGTAGGGGGTGACAGATGGTCAGATTGGGCAGATCGTAGGCAAGCATTAATGAGTCAATATTTAACAAGTCAGGTCCAAACTCAAAGCCTTTAGTTATTAAATACACGATGAAATGCCAAACGCGTTACAAAGATAATTTTTAGTTATTAAATACAATTGGTATTGAACTATCAATTTTACCGAAGTGTTTGAATTCTTCTGAGTAAATATTTTGTGTCTTTAAAAGCTCTTGCTTTACGGACTCAAAACCCATCATTATTTCCTAAGCAGTTATATAACATTATATAATCAGTTAAACATAAAAAGATAAATAATGTTATAAGGATGATTTTCTATATATAAGAGTCCATATCATATAAAGGACTCAACACGCCACCTAAGTAACACGTTCTACCTTCATTATCAAGTCCACCAAGAACATTAAAAGAATAATACGGGTGTAAATGTTTGTTGTAGAGGGTATTTGAGAGCAGGGCAACTCATCTGTTTGTTGTGTTAATGCTGATAGACCTTAAAAAAAAGGAGAAATTGGTGACGCATTAGTACTGGTACATATTCTCATTTTTCTCAACTCCCAATCAGCAACACATAATTGCAATTTTTGAAGAGGAAAACTTCATTGAGAACGAAATTCGATTTATCTTTAGTCATATTCCTCTATATAGTGTCCCAGATAGGTCAAATAACTAATATAATCACCTTTCCCTGTTCATGTATGGAACCATTATTCGTACCTTGTTTCAACTTTGAGTAGCTATTCAAAAATATAAGTAACATAACACCATGGTCAAAATCTTAAACTACTTATATAAAGGCGGTTAATAGATTTATCAGCCATACACTCCACTAATTCTCATGAAGATAACATCACTAATTCTCATGAAGACAATACAAATATTATTCTAAATCATAAAATAATGTTAGGGGAGATGAAATGAACATCCAGCTAAGCTCATAGAAAATAACTACATACAAGTCATTTGTTCCAATCTCTTAAACTGAACATGTGTTATTCATAACCATTCAGAATATGTTATGTAAATTTTTAATGGGATTACACCCAAGTAAATAGTTGGCCAATGAGAACAAGATTATTCTAAGATACAAAAGGCACTATTGCTAGCATAGTCCAGTAGACACCAAAATGACATTAAACAAAAAATAAATTTTGTTTACAACCATATATGCCCCATTTGATATGAAAAGCTGATTAAGCAGCGTGTCATCGGTGTATAATTAGTCCTTCATGCCTAGATTATATTAGAAACACTTTTGGAAGCTTCAATCAGTTCTTCATGCTTAGATTGAAGAAACCATACTGGGTTCTGCAATTATTTGGACCTGGGATATCCTGACTGCTAGTTTCCCAATCAACCCCTAAGACCGGGGGCTTACTTTCTGATTAAATCTAAAGGAACTGTAGGAACATACAGAAGTTAGGTTCTTAATAAGAGGGATCAAGGACTGCACAACATCTGTTATTAAGGTCCAATAATCGGCTTATGTTTGCACGCACATTGCTGCAATAGCAGCTACCTGTATAAACGATACAGTGAGAATCGAAATATTTTCTTCGAATTTAGAATAGCATAAAGTGATAAATACCCTGAATTATGAAGTTATTGCATGAAACCCCCACCTGAACTATTCTTAACACACAAAAAACATGTTAAACTATGAATTTTTCTGCAAAGCCCTCATCTAGGGACTTTTTAGTGACACATAGGGGGTCTAGAAACAAAATGTATAGTTCATTGAAGTTCTTGCATAAATATAATTTAGGGGTGTTTCTTGTGAAAAATATTATAGTTCATGATAAAGATGCTGCAGAACTAAATTGTCCTGAATTAGATCTTTCTTAGAATACTGGCCTATTACAGCTGGATCAACCATTTCCAATACTTTATCTCTGTTAGTTAACCTTGGAAGTGGCTAAAATTACAAGACAAACCATAATTTAGAGTTTTCAATCTTTGGATCATTGCCAAACAAGAGAGGAACTTGGACAAGAATTATGAATCACAATAACTCATTTTAAACAATTGACTACCAAATGAGGTTGTAGTTTATTCGATTGAATATAGACATACTGCACAGGTTCATACTTATTTTCCTGTTTAATCAGATTTTGGAAGCTTCAATTAGTCCTTCATGCTTAGATTGCAGAAACCACTACTCCGATTTTGACAGCCATGGGTATATGTATAATTTAGCACAAGAATAACAATAGTTAGAGATGTAATTCAGAATACTTGGCCCAGATATGGCATATAATGTGGTAAAGTAAAGAAAAATACAAATAAGCTGACCGTGGAGTGGTTATACACAATATTTAAAAAGGCGAAAGGCGAGGCGAGGCGAAAGCCTCACCGAAAAGAAAAAAAAAGCAAAATAATATGTAAAAAATACTAATAAAACCATAAAAATAAAATAACAAAGAAATATAAAATAAAACTACAAAAAAAACATTCTTGAGTTCTCACATAGTTTGACAATTTTTTTTCTCCCTGAGATAACTTTTAGAAAAAAAAAATCATTTTTAACATATTGGTTATTTTACAATATGACAATAAATTAATCAATGCAAAATCGTATTGGCAAAATCATTTTTTTAGCTTCGTTCTCATATTTGGTATTTTATAATATGACAATAAATTAATTAATGCAACTTAACAAGCAAATTTATTAAAAAACATTGATTTTCAAGCTAAGATTAAAAAAATAGTAACTTTATTAAAAAAATAATAAAACATATCAACCTAAGTTTATTAAAAAAAACAGCAACCTTTAAAATATATTAGTATAAGTTAAAGAAAACATATTAATCTAAGTTGAAATAAAAAAACAGAAACCTTTAAAAAAAAAGTCATATTGAAGTTAATTTAGTACATTTTTTCAAACAAACTATATATTTATAACAAAATATAATTTCAAACAAATTTATACACTTATTTCAAACAAATTAGTAAAGAGAAACAAAATTAAGTGCAATTTTAAAACTAAAATAAAATAAAAAAAGAATAAGAGTTAGTAGATTAAAACAACATTTTTTTTTAAGTTAAGTGCAATTTTAGAAAAATGAAGAACTTTAACCTTAAAAAAAACAAACTTTGTGATGAAAGAAGAAAACTAGTTTTTTTTTCCCGCTCCTCAGCAAAAAGTGGTGAGGGGAGGCGTGAGGCGTAAGCCTCAAATTCATCCCTGAGGCTTAAGCCTCGAGGCGTACGCCTCGAGCGCCTATTTAAACATTGGTTATACACTAGCACGTGCATTGTATACACACTAAAGAATAATCCTTACATGGTTGATTATTGAAATTCAAGTGACGTATATCTCTACACTGTTGACCGGTATAGCCGAAAACAAGCTTTGAAATCCCAAAAATGAAAAGGAAAAAATGCCCCTAACGATGTCCATGTCTTTTCTTTATAGAAGCACAAATCACTTCATCACAAACATCAAGTTCCTTGTTCTTGTCTCATTAGACAAGAATTTAGATGTTTCATTATGAAGTGAAAAAGGTATATCAAACAGTACATCATAGCAAGTATTAAAATATATTGTATATTTCAATGACACAAGGCAACTACGCGTATTAAATTGAACTCATACGCTCATCTCTTGGCTATCGATGCAAAATATAGCTCATTCAATACGCTGAGAGAGCAGCAGTGCAAAGTTGTCCCTTCTCTGATATCTTCTGAAGCCTTTCATCAAGAATGCAATGACGAGCCATCGATGGAATCACCTTTTAAATAAACAGACATATTTCATTCACGGTTGAGGCATTAATATTAACAACAAGAATTCTAGAGATTATTTCCTCAGCAACACAGATATCAATGAGACAACGGAGTAGATGAGAATCATTTGAGCTATCATTATTGATAACTGTGGGGTACAAGGTACTATAGCCTACCAATTTGAATAACATAACAAAAAAAATACTTACAATTTTTTAATGCAAATTTGGTTTTAAAGTTCTTGAAAGAGTTTTAGAATTTACAACTATCTTATTATATATAATCTTATGTTCGAAACCTTGTGTCTTTAAGATTTTTTTTTTGTTTTTTTAAAACCATAAAAAATGTATTTCACATATATAGTTTAAAACAACTTAAACTTGTTAGATATGAGAAATATGCACCATTCACTTACAAAACTTCTAGCTTTACGATCTCTATCGTTGAGAGAAATATTGAGAGTAAACTAATGTTTATAGAAAACTATTTAAAATCTAGATTAGTTCTGTAACAGTTAAACAAGATGCATAACTAAATACACTGAAAAATGTTTAGATCTATGAGAGAGTTTTACTTTGAAATAAAGTCTGAAAACATTAATAATCAAAAGGCTTATTTCAAAATAAAATTCGTGAGAAAACACGATGAAAATCTACAGAAAGTTTACCTTAATCAAATCGTAGTCAATTCAAACAGCCAAGTGAGAGTCAATCCAAACATCCAAATCTAGGTTGCCAAATCCAAGTTGAAAATCCTAAAAATCGACCAAACAAAGAAGGATTTAACAAAAAATATTGATCCTAAACATTCAATGGTAGAAAAACAAAAAAAATCAACCAATCTGAGTTCGATTTAAAACCTAACCTAATGGTGAATGGGTCTGAAGTGCTCGAACTGTAAAGAATGTACGTTCCTCCATCTCTTGTTGCCTTAGCCCGTGTCATTGCTAGGGTTACGAGTTGGGAATTTTTCTTTGGGAGTACACTATAAGGGTGTTTCGTTTAGTTGGGAGGGAAAAATTCCCTCTTTTGTTTTTAATATTCACTTCTAAGATATAAAACTATAATTACTAACGGATTGAGTAAATTGGTGACGATAATTTGTTATAAGAAATAGTAATGGTATAATACTGTTAGTAATTGAAAAAATAGTCTGTTACTAATTGAGCATTTTGGTGTAGTGTATATGTTTCATGCAAGAGATATGTCTAAGTAGTCAGAGAATCTGAGTAGAAGGCCACCTAAACTTAGAAACATTTGAATTAGAATTT
This sequence comes from Sambucus nigra, assembly GCA_949130495.1. Taxonomy (NCBI): domain Eukaryota; kingdom Viridiplantae; phylum Streptophyta; class Magnoliopsida; order Dipsacales; family Adoxaceae; genus Sambucus; species Sambucus nigra. The sequence goes on from OX422212.1 coordinate 660,079,845, forward strand.
TAACACCTCAACTCCCATCTTTGTTAATAGTGGAGCCATCATCTGCAGATCTGCTGGCACCATGTTCAACATCCATTATACCAGCCTCATCAGTAAGTATGCTGAATTGATTATGAATGTTTAACTCATTTTGAGGGCCACAAAGGTGGGATATAGAATTATTAGAGCCAAGTTTCGAATATGGTTGGTCATTGGACAAAAAAGAGTTGTTTTCAATAATTTTTGAATCGTTACAAATAACAACTGGTTTGTTTGAAGCTTTATGCGTGCTAGTTGTAGGTAGAGAAACTTCTTTTTGAAGGAATTTCACTCATTAATAGAGTGTAGAACTGTTTTGCAAAAACTACAAAACAAAGGTAGAGATTCGTACAAAACTTTAACAAAAAAGAACCATCATTTCTTTCAACTAAAATACGATCTGGCGGTTTAGATAAAAGATCTAATTCAACTAACACCCTAGCATAGCTGCCTAAGACTTGAGGCATTATCAATACACGGGGGGAGACCCGCACCAATAGCAATTTGAATCAAGCCAAATATTATTTTTCGTGCATCAAATCCTAATTTTTTGTAGCCTCAGTACTCTATACTCATTCGATATTAAATTTTTATGTATGTGTCTCTCGAGTGTATGAAACTATATACGTAGAATTTAAATAATTGAATGTTTTATCATGAACATGAGAAATATTTTGCATCTTACTCTCTCCAATTAGTTTCATGTAAAGTATATCTTTCCATTATTCACACCCAAAACATGTTTTTCATGTAGAAAATATTTCCATTAGACATATTTCCACTTTACCAAGAAAAAATTTAATAGAGGAAAAAACATTTTACTCACAAACATCATATATGAAGCACATATTTTAAAAAAAATTAAATTCTGCACTGATTGCTAAAATCAATACTCAACATCAACTACATGTCGTTTAAGTCCACAAAACAAAGCAAGGGATATATTATATCACTATCAATCACCCATAGACCAGAAACGACCTATACAATTAAACCCAAACCGACTTCCTTAAACAAGATATTGAATAACTCGAAAAATAGTAAGTGATTCAAAAACCCAAACCAACTTCCTTAAAACCGAAACAAAAAACAGAGATCGAACACATCAAGAACTCTTAAAATTAAACCTCTAACATTAACATCAATAAATAAAGAAAAGGAGAGATAGATACCGATGAGCATCATAGATAAAAGTATTTGTACCCTGCTTACCAATGGTCCTCATCCATAGTTATCGCAATTGACCAAACTAAACACTCTATACTCAAGATTGCATCTTTCCTGCAAAAGCAACAAAGTAGGAGAGTTGTGAAAAATATAAGATTATAATAAGCAACAGACAGTGAGCATGACTAAATTTTGGTACTCAACAGATCATGACATGTTTCACTTCCGCATAAGAGACAGTGAGCAAGACTGGAGATGGTTAATTGACTAGTAAATAGTAGTGTTTTAGTTGAATAGAACCTATAGCTTGGGTCATTAATTAGACTAGTGAAACTCACAGAACATTGTTCTTTTTTGTCACAAAATCTGCAATTAGTCCCATAAAACTTCTCTTGAAGCTTTTTGAACTCCTAAATGAGTAAATTTCATCTGTTTGGAGCTGGTCGTGCTAGGTCCATAACAAGTTAGTCAAAAAATTTGGAGACTTATGTATTGTCAGCTATAGTGAACAGTTGACCCAGTAGCCCTACTAACCTAGTTTAATCCCCACTCTGATGGCTCGTTAGAACATATATTTAAATCATGCTAATATATCCAAGATTGATAAATAATGTAATAACATTTTCCAATCATGGAAGACAGACTTGAAATTATACTGTGATCCCAATAAACCATCTGACCTCATTATACGTGGTTCTTCCTTTGCTTTCTAATTTTGCACACATTGAAAAACAAGAGGCAATGTAGACATTAATCGGCATACAATCTACCATAAGATTATACAAGAATGTAAAATAACATTATATCTTTAAAAAAAGTAATAATATGTTCCCAATAACTTCCATATCACGTGCAACTCTAACTATCATGCTAAATTGGCTGAGTTCTCTACCACTCTTAGCCCCCCCCCCCCCACCTGCACGTTGACCTCTTTTTTTTCTTCCGATTACTGTTTAGGAACTAATGATCAGTTAAAAATTACAGTGAGAATACAAAGGTATCCGATCCTAAAAAAATGCCGTTAAAAATTACAGGAACTAATGATCAATAAAATCCAAGATAAGTGAAAACATATTGAAGCACAAGAGAGTTAAAAAGACTAACACAACAACCCCTTGAGATCCTGCATCGTCGGCGTGAAAGTCGAGATGGTTTAGACGAAAAATAGTGCATTCATTTATTGTGATAATGAGGTCGGGTGGTCTCAGTTATCTTGACCCCAATCAACTGTAGCCGATCCTCACAAAATAGGTGAACCCTTATTTCAGATAATCCTAGTCAAATTTGGTTCATGGCCAACTTCCATTAATTCGAGCCTCTAGAAACTAAATCTAGATTTTTGTATCGGAAGCACTAAATCTGGGCTTTGATCACTGTTTTGTATCAATTTTTTTGCCCAGACCATGGTTTTTATCTTTTGAGAAACAAATCATTCCATCTGAACTTCTAACGTTATCATCCAAAAATTTCTACCCCAGTTGCCATTTTTTGCTTTGTTGATGGTTGGATTGAATTTTCTGATTTGGGGTTAGCATTTATGTGAAAATTAAAGCCTAACCTCGAATCGGTATCCGACTAAATTGGTTCCGACCCTTGATTGGGCAAACCATTATATTACAACTAAGTAGCATGTATATTATAGTATATATACAACATGAATAGAATTGCATATCTGTATATGAGTATTGGAAACTACATACATACAAAGTATATAAATGATTCACATTTAAAAACTAGTACATTTGTACATTGTTTATACAACATACACAGTTAGATAGTAAGATAACAATGGCATTGAGTGGAGAAACTTAACTGGTACTTCAATGGCTCTGGCTCTGCTCCAAATCCTCACAAAAATTGATTTCACATACTGAAACCAATGAGAAATAAGTTTCTTACTTTACAATTAATTAATCCAAGTATATTATTATCGTTAATTAATAAGCTACACATTAGTTACATGAATTAGTAGTCCAATCTATTCAATTGTAATCAATAATACAAATCAAATAAGTAATACAATCTCAACTGAGTATTCTTCTTCTTCATTTTCTTCAATAGTATGGGGGATTTAATGATGCAGTATCTAGATGTATAAACTTTTAAGATAATGAGGTCATAAATTACTTCAAATTTAGCAACAACAAAATATTGTAAATCTAAAATTTAAACAATCCATCCCATTTATATGTACTCATTTTCCTGGATGAATTTAAAATAACTTCATTGAATCAAAATAAATAATAGAACATAAGCAAAGGAATACCACCTAGACCCAAAATATAAATAAGAAAAGGTGATTTGCTCCCTGATCCCACCCCCATACCGAATGCCAGCTCAATATTGTTCAACAATGATTGTAATAATATCTCAAAGAATCTACTGGCTGAAACATGGAAATGGACTAATGTTGCTTCACATGAACTAATTTCTCCCCTATTAACATGAGAGTGCTAGTCAAGAAAGAGCATAGAACAACTGATCTAACTCTTGAAGTGGTAGCTTACTCCAAATCATTTTTTTAGGACAAATGAGTGCTACCAAACATGTCTAAAAACTAAAAAGGAGACATGTTTATTATTTGTCTTGAAAAATTGTTCTATCAAAGTGGAACCTCAACTCTTTAAGAGGTCAAATTCCATATGAAGCCCAATTGATAAGATGTTATAGTAAATATCAAATAGTTTTTTCTACACATGTTCTTGTCAAAATCATGAGTCGTGGCACTCGTGTCTAGGGTTGTTAATGGACTAGGTCTGAACCCGAACCCGAACCCGATCCGATCTTATACGGATCCGAATCTAGATTCAATATTTTAGATCCAATTAAGACCCGATCGGGATACAAATCCGAATTCGATTAAGTTCTTGTTAAACGGATCTAATAAAGAGATGAACTTAAATTTCCTTTTCCATGAACTTAAATTTCCTTTTCCATTAACTAATAAAGAGTTGAATTATGGTAAACAAACATTGAAATGAACTCTAACGCATGTTAAATTGAAGGTAATAGGATAGGCAAGAATATCAAGAAGTTTTCTACATAACAAAAACTAATCACCTAACATATATAAAAAAAATGAAAATATAATTACAAAACATATTGTAAACCTTATAATATAATTACAAACAAAATGCAAATATATTGATCAGATTGGTAAATACAGTACTGAATATAAAATGCTATAACAACACTCACCTTCGTAAGAAGACTGCGTAGGACCACATATCATGACATTAAAGTAGCGCATATCATCCTCGGACGAAGAGGCACTTATTCAGATAATACTCCAAAACAAGACATTTCTGCCATATCCAGATAATGCTCCAAAACAAAACTCTCAAACAATATTCCAAAACTATGTAGGAAATAACATTTCTTCTATATCCAGATAATACTCCAAAACAAGATAATTATATTTAGCATCACACATTTTCATATAAATCAATAATGAATAAACAACGGATAATTACCTAATTACTAAGAATGTAAAGTTGAAAATTGTATGGGAGATATAAATAGATTACCTGGTTCACTGAGGAGACGTTGAGCTTTTTGTTAAATCGGAGAAAAAAAATAAGCAAAAAATTCATCATAGATAGTTAAAAATTATATTCGCGTCAAAAAATTGTTAAAACCCTAATACGAGAAGAAAACGTTATCTTTGTGAGAATTAGAAAAGGGACCGTGCAGAGAAGTGTGAGATTCAGTAGGATACCTTGTTTATTCTTCGAGGTAGGTTGCTATTTTACATTAAGGAAGGTTCTATTACAAAGAAACCCAAAGTCACACGATGGTGTTTGAGAAGAGGCCGTGAGTTTAAGACGTGATGGAGCTTGAGGTACGAGGGAGGGACATGAGTTTAAGAAATCCTAGGTAGGGGAAGAGGTGCGAGAACGTTTTTCATTTGGGTGTTTCTCTAGTTTTGGGAATCAAAAATTCGTTGTCTTTTTTTATGTTCATTTTTAAAATATTCAATTAGAATTAGTAACACTTATATTAGATTACTAACGATATTTTAGGGTAAGAAAGAATAATGGTATAATTGTGTTAGTAATCATAAAATTTGCCCGTTACTAAAAGCTTGTTTTGTTGTAGTGCTAAGTGATCGATTGAGGGGGTAGAGGTTGATTCTGCAGACCTAAGGAGTGGAGACGGCCAATTCAGAGGGTCGAGGTTGATTATGCGGACCTAAAGAGTGACTGATTTAGCAGGTCGGGTCAATTTTGTGGACCTAAGGATTATACACTAACAATTTAGGGGGTGAGGTCGATTCTACAAACCTAAGGAGTATATATGACCGATTTTATAGGCCGAGGTCAATTTTACGGACCTAAAGAGTGGAGATGACCAATTCAGCGGGTCGAGGTCGATTATGCGGACCTAAGTCAATTTTGCAGACCTAAAGATTTTGAAATGACCAATTCAGATGGTCGAGGTCAATTACGCGAACTTAAGTCAATTACGTGGACCTAAAGATTTTGAAATGATTAATTCAAAGGGTTGAGGTCAATTCTACCGACCTAGGTAAATTCTGTGATCCTAAAGATTTATTAGCGGGGAGTGTTTTCTAATTTTGGCTCCGTTAGCGAGGGTGCTAGTTATTGAGAGTCCTGGCGCACTTGGATTTTGGTTCCACTGGGGAGTATATGTGACACCCTGCCTAATTAAACCCCGGGTGATCAGTCCTAAATTAAATTAGAACAGGTTTCTCAGTTGGTTCATTCTTAGCATCACTGCCGAAACTTTTTAATTACTAACCACCTAAGTGAAATAAGACTGGTGCCAAGTTTTATCTTTCATTGATTCAATGATATACTCTTGCGGAAATAAATCATTAACAATCACAAGCTAACTGAATCCAACCATCACATATAAATAAGAAACTCGTCGAATAAACTATCGGCTAAAATACAACACAAATGTAAAGACAGATAATAATGGATCTCAAGTATCTGAAATAAATACTAAATAAAACCGTGGGCAACATTCTCGAATATCTGCTAGAAAATCAATATACTAGGAATAGAAGGAATATAGGCGCCTATCCATATCCTACAACATCCACATATGCTGCAGCAGCGAATCCCTGAAATTAATCAAGCCTGGCGTCCCTGTGGTTGGACACCTAAAAGGTTTTGAAAATATTTTATAGCAAGGGCTAGAATCCAAACCATTTTGAAAACATTTAGCAAATGATTAACTTGCATTAATAAAATATGCATGAATGCGCTTCATATTTTAGTTAGTGTCGCACTCCCTTGAGGACAGACTCACCCCTCAACTAATGTGCACACCTAACGCCTTCTTTATATCCCACCTAGTCCTCTACCCCGAAACTAGATATTTGATATAACTATTGTCAACCGCCCTACTCAATCTCGAGTATTTTAATGTATGACTTATAAGCTATTTATCGCCTTAACTTAGTTAATCATCTTTCCTTAAAAGCCATATAACATTCGCTAGTTATATAATGTATACACTTTTCTCCATGTATTTAAATTTTCGGTGTATAATTATTCACCCCATTATGTACGTACAGTTATCTTACAACAATCACACATGTTGGATGTGAATATAACCCATATATAATTAATACAATTCACTTCATGTATTTAATGACCCGTATATAACTATTTATCCCAATATATACGTAAAATCATATTAAAACATTTACACATATGTTGAATATAAATATAACCCATCCTCCCGAGTAATAACTCACTGGATGTATTCTGTAAAGTGCTATCGCACTAGGTGTACTCGCATAACCTAGTTACCCGTAAGTCAGAATCGCTCACTGACTTGGCCAAGAACATAAACATAATATAACATGCATTGGTGTGAAGAAGTCATGCAACGTCAAACACTTCGACAACATAAGCACAAATAATTCAAACTACGAACAAATGATATCAACTAAGAAGAAAGCATTCAAGTGAAAGATACCAAGATGATCACATGCCAATATAAATTAAGGATTAAACATTAGGCAAACATAGATTAAATAAAAATGCAAAGACTCAAAACACAAAACATACCATATATATAATCGCACATTTACCAATGAAGAACAATTATATATAGGTACAAATGATCATAAAGGACACAAACACATAAGCTTTACACACTCACATACTATCAATGTGTCTAAACATGATGGTACGAAATGAATGGGTGTGGACTAAAAATAAGAGAAAAGGACCCAATCACTTAAATATATCCAAGTAGATTTGTTTGACTGCAATAATTTATCAACATTCGATTTAGCCTCATGTGACAAATAAAGAATTCAAAAGGACAAACAAATATCGTGAGGAATTGATGTTTACCCAAGTAATGATCGTGATGTTAGGCGCATATGAGCCCTAAATTATATTTCATATTAATGAAATGGATATGTTAGTCGAATTCAGTTATGGTATTTAGACGTGTGTGAGCCTATGGTGATAATTACAATTTTTATAATGACAAATATAGTTATATTGCTACTATAATTTCGTTTTGTGTGAATTTCAAGGACATAATTCTTTTTGCTAGGGGAGATATTGTAACACTCCATATTTTTAATAAAAAATTTGATAATAAAATAGTATAAATATCATGAAAAAAGAATAAAATAAGTGATGAAATCGTTGATAATTAATTACAATGTCAAGATATTGAAATAAATAATGCAATTGTGATTTACACAACTTTTTAGGATTTTATGTTAATTAAAAGTAATTATGGGACTTGTCGTAATTTAAATCATATAGTAATTAAATTAATAATTAATTTATTTTAATTAATGATATAATTTAATGAGTAAGATCAATTTATACAATTTTAAGATATTTTATAATAATTAGAAAAATAAAAGAGGTATTTGTTTGATAAATTTGTAACTAATGGGTAAAGGGGTAATTACGCATATCTTGGTATCTAAGCTAGAGTAAAGTGAAAGGTCATAATATATATATATACACATAAAGGATCTCATGCATACGTAGTTTGCATACCTTCTGTGCGGACCATTTTTTAAAATAGTAAAAAAAATATTTTTTGGCTTATTTTTTTATATGATTTTTAAACATTTTAGTAGTACCATAAAAAAAATTAAACTCAAAATGAATTATTTTGCTATTTTAAGAAAATCGGTCAAACTTTGTCCGTTTTTAAGTTGTTAAAAACTCGCAAAGTTTAACCGATTTTTAAAAAATAAAAAAAAAAATCATTTTGAGTTGCATTTTTTTTATGGTCCTACTGAAATGTTTAAAACTATAGAAAAAAAGTTAGGCAAAAATATTTTTTTTACTAATTTATCAAAAATGGTTCGCGCCAGTGGTATGCAAACTACGGTATGCATGAGGACCGGGGGCGCGCGTGAGAGAGAGAGAGAGAGAGAGAGAGAGAGAGAGAGAGTAGGAGGGCCAAGAAGAAAGGAAGAGAAAAGAAAGAAAATGAGTGATGATGGTGAGAAAATGAAGAGAAAATAAAGAGATAACCGAAAAAAGTGAGAAAGGGGGGTTTGGCGCCGCTATGAGTGACCTAGGCCCACTATAGAGGGGTCTTATGCCGCTATATCATTGCCCCAGGAGGCCATGGTAGCTGGAGGGTGATTTGGGGGGAGCTGTTATGGGTTTTTGCTGCACAAAATTTTTATTTTCAACCTTAGTTTCGAAGACCTTCTCTTGGGGTTTTCGAAAAACATAAAACATGGACCCAACTTGATTTTTCACATATAATTCATTTTTGGAGTCAGATTTTGGATACTTTAGAAATCTTGTAACAAAATTTTTAATATTTTGATTTTTTTATCTGAAAGGTGAGTGTACTTTTACTTTTTCTCTTAACTATTAAATGTGTTTATTGCCTAACCCCCTTATGATTGAGAATAAAAAATGGTTAGAAACTTAATTAGGGGAAGAATAATCAAATTACTTATGTTAATATCTTTTAATGAAATTGATAATTTTGGGAATTATGACTAGGAAATGTTATTATTAGTTTGAGATCATAATAATAATGTTTGGAGTTTAATACGTGTCCTTGAACATGAACCTGAGGTTAATTAAATGAGAATTATCTTTGATACGGTGTGAGTATAAATTAAATGTTATTGTTATTATATAATGGATTGAATTAAACTAAGTTATGGAGGAAGTATACATTGTATGAAAATCTAAAAGAGACGTTTGAAACCTTGTACTTAATAGTTTGGAAAAATTATGAAAAGTGGCATTATTACATGAACCTATTATTACTCAAATTATGGAATGAAAAGATTCATAATAAACATATATACAATTGAAATCAAAATAAAGAAATAGTGGTAATGATGTTTCTAACTCTCACATATACTTGAAATAGGTTTAGCATTATTTTGATGATATAATTATGTAAATCTAAAGGTGTTGATATTATTGTGGTAAAATACTATTAATTTTTATTATGCTTGGTCTTAATATTAAATGGGTAGCATATATGCTAATGTAGGATGTGATGGATAGATGAATTATGACATAAACTTAGGATACTAAATATGACCGATAAAGGGACAATGGTGTTTAATCGAATATGGAAGCATAATTCTCTTTAAACAATTGTAATGAAATATCAATCATGTTACTGACATTGCCTCACCTAAAATAAGATATATGTGCTTATTTGGGACTTAACTATAATAAAAAATAGTTTGAATAATTTGACACCCCGCCTAATTAAACCTTGGGTGATCAAGCCTTATTTTAATTTAAACAGGTTTCTTAAATGGTTCATTCTTAGCATCACTGTCGAACGCCTTTTAATTTACTAACCACCTAAACGAAATTAAACGGGTGCCAAATTTTATCCTTCTTAAACAGAACATTCACCATACAACCACATTACAAATTCTAGTAATAAATAAGCAGTTTGTAAAAATACTCTGAAAGCAGGTAAAGTCTTGCCGAAAACCACGACCAATAAAAGACAACTACAAATCCATAACTAGAATAAACTGTAATAGTAAAGGTAGAACAACATGTCCCAACTAAGAATATTAAAACTGAGATCCTGCACTAGAACTGAAAAAGAGGAAGTGTCTAAACAATCCCTGCAACATCCACACTTGCTGACGTTGAAGACTAAGGTCAAGGGAGTGATTGATATACACAAGTCTGGTCTCGTCTGGATGAAACTCACCTGATGACACGTCTCGTAACAAGTCACCTAAGACTCGTCATGTTTTGTACCCTACACCCTTGGGGGCATATTTTACGGTCTCGGCCTCCGAGTCCTTTACCCTCAGTAACTGCCACAGCTATTTATGGAGCTCACTATTAGACTTGTGCTATAACAGACTAACATGTGTCGATTAATATAGTATCGGCCACGGGTACCTTTGCCAAGCCGAAACACCCGTCATCAGCCATATTTATCAGGAACTGAACATTCATCCTCAGCCACATCTCTGTTTAAGGACATCTCATCAATCTCGTCCAACCGAGACATCCCAGCTCCGACTCAATTAGCTTGCGTGGAACATGTGATAAAGATGATGTTAATCTCTGGAATGAAATCATGCTGGGTGTCCCTGTGGCTGGGCACCTAAAAGGTTTTTAAAATTTTACATAGCAAGAGTTAGTACTCAAAACATTTGAAAATATTTTGCAAGCAGTTATCACGATTAAGTAATTGATTACACATATTAAGGTTTCGCACACTCCCTTGAACTTCCTCACCTCTCTTACATAGTACGTAACTATCGAGGATACTTAGTCTACCTAGTTATACTACCCAAAACCGTAGTTAACTTATTTACTGTTCGTTGTCCTTATTCTTGTAATAATTACATCACGCTATAAATTATTACTAAGACATTTACATTTCATTTCATTGTCTACTATTCTAAATTAGTAGATTATGCACATAGAATACATTTTATCACACAACAATGTATTTAATATCAGTTACCACTAACATATCCTTCTATTACACATAAAGGACTCTTGGTTCGGAATAATTCATCGACCCCTAGTGAAAGTTGGTTCGGAATGATCCATTGACCCCAACTATTTAAAAATATAAATATATACACATATTCTGGTTCGGGACTCTTTCATCGCGACACCAGTTAAAAGTTTGGTTCGGCATTTTTCATCGACCCCAAATATATAATAATTTCATGTTAGTTCGGAATGTCACATCGACCCTAACATAATTAATTTAGGTAATATTCTCTTAACCCAAACTTTTATATAATTTAGTAGGTACACACCCGACCTATCAAATCATAACCGTACGTAATATATTTTACTTATATTCGTCGTACTTATTAATTACAATTTATTTCACAATTGTATTTATTCGAGTATTCACACAACTCTAAGGGCCCTAGTTACCCCTCCCTTAATTCAGTAGTTAAGTTAATTTTAACCTACTGGTATTTTCTTTCCGGAATTAAATCTCACTCTTTCCGTAATTAAATTCTAATAATCTCAACATACGGCTAAATCGATCGTTCTTTCGTCAGTCCATTTCTCCAAATTTCAACTCAATCATTTGTGGAGAAACCTAATGGTACACCTACTGGTAATTATAAAGTCCCCTCATAGGTAAAATATCATTTCTAAGGTTCCCATTAAGCGACGGTAATTAAAGAAATTTATTCACAAAATTCTCTAAAGTCCAGCCAGGGTCGATCGATCGATGGGATATGGTCGATCGATCGATCAAGCAGTGATAGACCCAGTTCAACTTCTTCCTACGGGTTTCACCATTTTTATTTCTCTATCTTTCATGATAATCCACCATATTTAAAACCAATAATTTCTAATCATTCCTACATGTTCTGGGATGATTACTAACGATCTAAAACAACAAAATCATTATAAATCTTGGCCAAATCAACTAAAAATCTCTCTAATATTAAAGAACCCTAAAAATGCATTCTTTATATCTTTCATCCAAATTCGAGATTTTATTTCGAATTTATCATCTAGTTTTCTATGATATCAACATACTTGGAAATCCAAAAACGTCCTACATGTAATCCTTATCAATCATGGATCATAATCAATTGTTTTATTCCCAAGAATATCATAAAACTTATGTTCTTACTAAAGCTTAATTATGGGTATTATAACTCAATTATTCTGTAAATAACCACTTGCCTTATGATTTGTAGGGTCTGATTTCGTGGTTTTTGATGATGGTTGATGATTTTGATCCTTCAATCCTCCTTCCCAACAATCTTTATGGTGAAATCTCCTTAGAATTTCCCTTCCTTCCTTCTTTTGCCTTAAGAAATTGTCTCTCTCTCTTCTCTAATGGCTATGGTGTATTTTCCTCCTTTCTAACCCTAGCCTCCACTCTTATAATCTGATCTAGGGTTTCGAAATTCGTAGGTCTACTTCCCCATAATTGTAAAGAGACCAAAATGCCCCCGAATGGTCCCAGTTTAGTCCGAAAATGACCCGACACTCAACTAGTACCCCCGGGTACACTATTTTGACTAATTCGATCCTTTCGGAATCAACCATGGACTCTAAATTATCGTTTGAGTCTCTTAATTATTTTTCTACTCACATCATTAATTTTTGTCCTACGCGCGACACTCGATTGAGATAACTCCGGTACGTCCATATAGTCACTAGACCGCACATATCAACATTAAAAATTTACTACTCACATTTAGTAAATTTTTTAATCGTCATATTCATCTTTATTAACATTATCTCTCATTAAATTACTCTTCTAACGTAATTTAAATAAAATGTATTTAATCACATTAAATTACTCTACTCACGTAATTTAAATAAAACTCTCATTAAATTACTCTACTCATGTAATTTAAATAAAACGTATTTAATCACATTAAATTACTCTAGTCACGTAATTTAAATAAAACTCACATTAAATTACTCTACTCATGTAATTTAAATAAAACGTATTTAATCACATTAAATTACTCTACTCACGTAATTTAAATAAAACTCACAATAAATTACTCTACTCACGTAATTTAAATCACATTAAATTACTCTACTCACCATACACACACATATACACATACCCCCCCTCTCCCCCTCCCCCCTCCCCCCTCCACGCACACACCTACGCCCCCCCCCCCCCCCACACACACCCCCTCCCCCCACCACGACCGTGACAACTACATTTATTGTTTATCAATAAAATTATGACATGAGATAATTATAATTAGAGCATAAATTTCATTATCATAAAGGGATAAATCCAACAATGTACATAAATTCTACAAATTAAAGTGAGAATTAAATTTAAGACTTTCTAATAACATGCATGTGTATGGATTCTAACTAATGATATTCCTAAAAACATACAATTGGCAACATTTTGTGAATTTACTAAACTTTATATAATATTATCAAATTCTGTTAAAAAATTATCTAGGATTTTACCTAATTGAATTAATTTCATGAATAAAATTATTATCAATTTAAATGAAAATATCAATTATTATCCAATATTTTTGAATGAAATATTTATTTTGAATGAAAATATCAATTATTATCCAACTATTATCAATTATTTATTTTGAATGAAAATAAATTGTTATCCAATATTTTTGAATATTATTTACATTCACATTTTTGGATATTATTTACATTTACATTTTTGGATATTATTTACATTTACATTTTTGGATATATACACACATACACACATATATATATACACATACACACATATATATACACATAAACATATATATAAATGGAAGAGAGAGAGAGAGAGAGAGAGAGAGAGAGAGAGCAGCGTCGAGAGAGAGAGAGAGGGAGGGAACGACGGTAGGGAAAAAAGAAGGGGGTGGGGTTTTTGCTGCAAACATTGTAGCGGTCGTGTCAAGGTCATTGACCGTGACTAGGGGTGTAAGCGGTACGGTTTGGTCGGTAAATAGTAGATACCAATACCAAAACCAAACTCTAGATAGTAAAACCAAACCGTACCAGTTTACCACCCGGTACACCAAAATCAATACCAAAACCAAACCGGCTGGTATTTCTGTTTTTTCGGTAATTTTTTTTTTCCTGGTTTCGGTAAATTCTGTTTTTTTCTGGTTTCTTCTGGTTTTTTCTAGTTTCAGTAAATTCTGGTTTTTTCTGGTTTATGGTTTCGATTTTTTCGGGTTTCGATAAACAACACTAAAAGTCCCAAAAAACCAAAAACAAAACCAACCAACTTTTTTAAATATTAAAACCAAAACCAAAACCAACTTTTTTCTGTTTTTGGTAAATTCGGTATGGTAATTTTGGTAAATTCGGTACGGTATGGTAATTTCGGTACGGTATTTTCTGGTTTCAGTAAATTCGGTACGGTAATTTCGGTAAATCGGTTTTTTAAATATTAAAACCAAAACTAACCAACTTTTTTTCGGTAATTTCGGTTTCGGTAAGACTGGTTTCTGGTATTTTAATATATGAAACCAAAACCATTTTTTTTCGGACCAAAACGGTACGGTACGATAAAAACACGTACCGATTCCACCCCTAACCGTGACAAGTATTTACATAATTGTCACGGTCTTTGACCGTGACAAGTCTGTGACAAGTAAATTTGTCACGGCCTTGTCACGGTCAATGACCCTGACAATTAGTTGTCACGGTCGTGTCAAGGTCAATTACTGTGACATAAAACGCGTGTTTTTTGTCACGGTCAATGACCTTGACAAGGCTGGCCGGCTGAAAGGTGACAATTTGCCCATTTTGGTGTAGTGACATATGATTTTGAGGTTAATGAAGTAGATGATAGTGTATATCATAAGTTAAGTGGGAGTAAAATTATCTTCCTTGTGCTTTATGTCGATGACATATTATTGGCTAGCAATGATGTAGGCTTATTGCACGAACCTAAGAGATTTCTAACTTGGAATTTTAAAATGAAAGATCTTGGGGACGCCTCTTTTGTATTAGGAATTGAGATACACCGAGATCATTCTCAGGGTATCCTTGGATTATCCCAAAATAGATATATCGAGAAGGTAATCTCTAGATTTGACATGAAAATTTTTGCACAAGGAGATACTTCCATCGCTAAGGGAGATAAGTTTAGTCTCTGTCAATGCCCCAAGAATGAGACTGAAAGTGTAGAAATAAGAAAGGTTCCTTGTGCTTTATTGATTGGGCATAAATATTGTATATTTATTCCCCTAATTTCGGTACGTTAGTAAGCCCGAGTGATGCAATTAATAGGGATTTAACTCACATTAATGCTACTAACCTTCGTAGGCAAGTATTTCGTGTTTCGTCTTTCTCCTATGTGTTTTACAGGTTAATGATGCAAAAGATACAAAAGTGAAATCAAAACAATGAAAGAAAGGCTAAGAAGGCAAGTTAAAGGGCATTTTAATAATTCTTTAGCCAGATACCGGAGGTTGGGATAGCTGGAAAGTTGAAGAGCTCGGAACAACGAGAATATTGGAAGAAACGACACCTAAATTCGAGCTACGGTGAAGGAATTATGATCATTCAAAGTTGAAGAAAAATCAAAGAAGAGAAGATGAAAAAAATAAAGAATTTTCTATGTGTTGAAATCTAAATTGTCATCCAAACCAGCAGATATCCGCGAACCTAGCCTGAACCGGTTCGGGGGCCGAACCGGTTCGCATGTACCCCGAATCGGTTTGGGGTCCCTGATGGTTAAAATTGTTCTTTTATTCTAAGTAGTCCAGCGGGATTCTGTGTGTTACAACTCATTCTTGGTGTATTGTGTCCGAAGTTAGGCTCTAAAAGGGAGACTTCTGGGGGGTTTTAACACACATATACTTAGACCTAGAGGGAGTGAAATAATACTAGATAGTTAGAGAGAATTCCATAGAATTGTTGATAGTTTTTTTAGAGAGAAAAGAAGTAGAAGACTACATAATATAGCTGGAATTATTTGTATCAAGACTGAATCATTTCGGGTTTGTTTCAAGTTCTAATTCAATTTCCATTCTTATGATTGTTCTTGCATGATTAATACTCTTATTTGATTTAGATAAATTTTCGAGTCTATAACACTTGTTTACATGTTTCAAAATAGTTTCAACATGAGTTCTTTCACATGCAACATAATTATTCTTTGCATCGTTAAGTTTAACATGTCCGGATAAATTTATAAGGGTCGGGATGCATGAACTCGGCCTAATGTGTTAGTTGTATGTGTATGAAATCAATCCTCTGAATTTAATGATGTATTATATCCGTATTATGTAGTAACACAACCATTGTAGACCTTTGGACCTCGTTTGCTTTCGGGTAAACGGGATGCTTTAGAATGCAATGCGGGTGTTACTATTACGCGTTACCGCTTTATTCGTCCTCTGATTTTGTATGATGCGGGTTTGAACCTCATATACGTAATACTTGGGAGCACTAAAGTCTGGGATTAATCAATCATTTAAATTTACTATTAGTTTCATACCTACAATAACACTAGGGTCGAGGGACTGCATTCCCGCCCTGTTTTTCTTCACCATATAATTCAAGTTTCAGTTTAATCATCATCAGTAATTTAGTTCATTAATCAATTGTTTCAAAATTGCATATAGTTTTAGTTATCCCACCAATCATATCATCTTTTCCTTTTCTTTAAAGTCAGAATTAGGATTCACACGTCTGTCCACGTTGCCCTATTTCCCTGTGGATTCGATACCCAGATTTGCCGCTATATTCCGCAAATGAGTAGTTAAAGTTTAGGTTTTTGTATTGAAGTTGGAAACCAATAACAACGATTAGCGTATTACACGGACGCTCGATTTTCACATCAGTCAAAATGGCGTCTTTGCCGGGTAATTAGGTAGACTTAAGATTAGGATCAAGTCAATCTCAAATTCTGACCAAAAACTTCAAAAAATCCAAAAAAACAAAATAAAATAGAAAGTAGAAAAAAACAGTCTCCATCATCTCTTACAAACCTGTTAATGCAAAATTCTGAATTTACTTCAACTCTTGGTAACACTCCAACCCATATTCACAAGAACCCGATAGCTGAGTACATCCCTGATAGCCCTCACACTCCAAACGCACCACAGTTTTGGGTTCCAACTCCAACACCGTCACACTCATTCACAAATAACACTCAGTTCTCCCTCTTAGGACACACTTCTGAGCACGCTCCAAGGATACCAAGTGAGGACATAGAGTCTACGAGCGAGAGAGAAATGTCACCACACGGTAGTGTAGCCACCGGTGAGGAAGAGGTCCCGTACCGCCCTTTGAGAGCACGCTTATATCCCGAGCACATTGTCACTCCGGAATGCATTTCACTCCCGTATAATGCATGGCAGTTTCGATTTAAGAATGGGATGATCCATATCCTTCCCACTTACCATGGAATGGATTCAGAAAAACCAAATGCCCACATCATGGAATTTGAGGAGGTGTGCGAGACCCTCAGTGATCAAACTTGAACAAAAGATGTGCTCCGCCTCAAACTCTTCCCATTCTCGCTAAAGGATAAGGCTAAGACCTGGCTATGGTTTTTACCTCCAAATTCAATTTCATCCTGGAATGAGTTACAATCCAAATTTCTCAAGAAATTCTTTCCTCCACATCGAACGAACTCCATCAAGACTTAAATTCAAACTTTTCGATAATTAGAAAATGAGTCGTTCGATCGATGCTATGAACGTTTCAATGAGTTAATTACTTCGTGCCCCCATCATGGATTTGATAAACTGCAAATCATTTCCTTCATCCACAATGGGCTGAACATTAATTCTAAACAACTCGTTAAAACCATGTGCGATGGTCTATTTATCGAATAAGATGCCAACGATGCTGAGCTTCACCTGAGGTATGTCGCAGAGACTACCCAATCATGGGACACATTTGACCCTAGTTCTCAAAATTGAACTCGACAAGCGACCACCATTCCATCGGCATCCTACTTGTTCCACATGGAAAGTAATGTTATGACGGACAGTCGAATCGATTTACTTGAGAAAGGAGTGCGAGAAATACTTAAAGTATGTGGAAGAGAATTAACTGGATCCATCCCAAACCCCATCAAAATGGTGTGTGAAATTTATGAGACGGGTCATTCAACTGAGGAATGCCAGATAATACCCGCTTACAAAGTTATGCTTCAAGAGCAAGTTAGTGGAATAGGAGGATTCATGGGTAATTTCAGTGCACCGCACGGAAATTCTTATAACCCTTATTAGAAAAACCATCCCGGTTTTAGCTATGGGCAACAACATGCTGCGATGAATCCTAATTCACATGTTTCCCCTCCTCCACCATAACACTTTTAACAAGCTCCACACATGCAAGTACATGTGCAAGCACCACCACCTCAAGGAGCATATATCACTCCACCGCGAAGAAATCTCGAGGACATGATGAACCAATTTATCAATAACCAAAATGCATCCAATGCTCGATATGATCGTATGATAGGCGACGTAAATGCAAATATCTCAAAACTGCAATCTTCATTAAGTGTCCAAGAGAAGGGCAAGTTTCCTGCCTAGGGCTAAAGACCTCCCCAAGGGCAAACTAGTGTCGGCTCCACCTTGGCAGAACATCAGGAGTAATGTCAAGCTGTGACCACTCTTCGTAGTGGGAGAGTCGTTGATTTATCACCTCCCCCACAAGACGCAACCAAAGACAAGGAGAATTCGCCTGGCACAAAAGAGGCCGAAGATGTCCCCTTGAATGAGAGTGATAAAAAGGACACTAGTGAGCCCGAGGTGGTAGTGAAACCACCCACCGCGGCACCGTTTCCTCAAAGGTTGGTTCCTTTTCATAAATGATGCCCCCATGATGAAGTGCTAGACGTACTTAAGCAAGTAACGTTAAATTTACCTTTCTTCGAGGCCATTAAGAAAATTTCAGCTTATGCGAAAGTCATCAAGGACTTGTTAACAGTAAAGAGGAAGATGAAGGTAAAGAAAAACGTCTTTCTAGCACAGAACATGAGCTCCATACTCCTTAATGATCTCCCACCCAAATTTAAAGATCCCGGTGCACCCACCATTTCCTACATCAGTGGAGAAAATAAAATTGAAAAAGCCTTACTTGACTTGGGAGCTAGTGTCAATATCCTCCCTTACGCCATCTATAGGCAACTTGATCTGGGCAACCTGAAGCCCATAGATATCACTCTCCAATTAGCGAATCGAACCGTGAAGATCCCAAGAGGTATAGTTGAGGACATAATCGTCCAAGTGGACACTTTCTACTTCTCGGTAGACTTTGTCATTTCGGACATGGAGCCTTTCTTCACATCGAGTTGTCATGTTCTCATTATTCTTGGGTGCCCATTCTTAGCTACGGCTAATGAAATTATCAATACTCGAAATGGGAAAATGCAACTCACTTTTGGGAACATGACTTTAGAGACTAACATCTTCCATATCGCTCAACATACGGGGGAAGAAGATGATCTTCACGCGGTGAGCCTAATCGACGAGATCGTAGAGGAGTATTTTGAGGAAAACTATTGTGGAGAAGTTCTAAGGCCTTATTTAGGTTCGAGCCATGAGGGTAAAGGAATGTACACTGGATTCAAGAGCGGAGTTAAGGAGTTGAGAGAGTTACTTGATGAGAGAGCGTCGGACGAGGACGCGAGAGAAGTAAGTTGGGTTTCACAATTTGAGGAATTACCACCAAGGGAGTCACGCTTGGTTCCCTCCAGCGACAAATTTTCGACCGTCGAATTGAAGAAACTACTCTCCCATATTAAATAAGCATATCTAGGAGAGGATGAGAAATTTCCTATTATTGTCTCCTCTAGCCTACACGAAGAGCAGGAGGGTAAACTGTTAAAGATTCCGAGGAAGCACCAAAGTGATTTCGATTGGCGCATAAACAATTTAAAAGGGATAAGTCCTTTTATTTGCAGCCACAAGATTCACCTCGAGGAGGATGTCAAGCCCTCGAGAGAGATGCAAAGAAGGCTAAACCCCATTATGAAAGAAGTAGTGAGAGACGAAATCATTAAATTGTTAGATGTCGAGAATATCTATCCTATCTCGGATATCAAGTGGGTGAGCCCTACTCAAGTTATCCCGAAGAAGTCGGGCATGACTGTGATTGAGAATACTAGGGGAGAACTAGTCCCCCAACGTACCACCACCGGGAGGCGCATTTGAATTGATTAGCGGAAGCTCAATGCGGGAACTAGGAAAGACCACTTCCCTTTGCCATTTATTAATCAGATGCTTGAACGAGTAGCGGGCCACCCTTACTATTGCTTCCTTGATGGTTATTCCAGATATAACCAAATTGAGGTAGATGTACTTGACCAGGAGAAAACGACTTTCACTTGCCCTTTTGGTACGTTTGCCTACAAACGTATGCCATTCGGCTTGTGTAACGCACCCACAAACTTTCAAAGGTGCATGTTGAGTCTATTTAGTGACATGGTTGAAAGAGGACTCAAAGTGTTTATGGACGATTTTAGCGTTTTTTGCACCTCTTTCGATTTTTGTTTGACAAAACTGGGAAAAGTACTTGCTCGGTGTGTGGAAAATAACTTAGTGCTAAATTGGGAGAAATGCCATTTTATGGTCACTGGGGGAATAATTCTTGGCCACATGGTTTCATCCAAGGGGATAGAATTTGATAGAGCTAAGATAGATATTATAGTCGATCTTCCCCCACCAAATTGCTCAAAGACGTGCGCTCCTTCTTGGGACACGCAGGGTTTTATCGAAGATTCATTAAGGACTTTAGTGCCATCGCTAAACCCTTAAGCAACCTACTCATGAAGGACACCCCATTTGAGTTGATGGAAGCATGCCATAGTGCTTTTGAAAAACTGAAAACTATGCTTGTGTCTACTCCCATCACGCAAGTTTCAAATTGGTCCTTACCATTCGAACTTATGTGTGATGCTAGCGATTTAGCGTTAGGGGTTGTTTTGGGCTAAAGAAAATATAAGCAGGATTATGTCATCTACTACGCTAGCCGAACTCTTACCGGGCCACAACTCAACTACTTCACCACGGAGAAGGAGTTGCTAGCGGTAGTCCTTGCTCTTGATAAATTCCGGTCCTACATTTTTGATTCTCCTGTCATTTGCTTCACCGACCACGCGACACTGAAATATATACTTGCAAAGAAAGATGAAAAGCCGCGCCTTATAAGGTGGATCTTACTCCTACAAGAGTTTAAACTCTCCACTGAAGATATGAAAGGAGTAGAAAATGTCGTGGCCGATCACTTATCACGGCTTTCGTCCGACGTACCTAGTGACCCCATATCGATAGACGAATACTTCCCGGATGAGCAACTCTTTGCCGCCTCTTCTTTACACTGGTTTGCGGATATCATAAACTATCTTATCACGGGAGTTGTCCTTCCCGATTGGACACCGCAAGATAAGAAGAGCTTTATTACTTGGTCGAGCATGTTTTTCTATGATGATCCTTTCCTGTTTAAATATTGTGTCAACCAAATCATTCGATGTTGTGTACCGGATGACGAGATCCCCAAAGTCATCCAATTTTGTCATTCGAAAGCTTGTGGAGGCCACTTTTTGATGAAAAAGATGGTCGCTAAGATTCTTCAATACGGCCTCTATTGGCCCACAATCTTTCGAGATGTGAACAATTATTGAAAATCTTGTGATTGGTGCCAAAGGATGGGAACGATCGCCCGACGAGACATGATGCCTTTAACCCCGATACTCATTATCGAAATTTTTGACTGTTGGGGTATTGACTTCATGGGCCCTTTTCCCCCATCTTTCGATTTCCTATACATCCTAGTCGCGGTAGATTATGTTTACAAATGGGTAGAATCCATAGCTACCA
Source organism: Sambucus nigra (assembly GCA_949130495.1). Taxonomy (NCBI): domain Eukaryota; kingdom Viridiplantae; phylum Streptophyta; class Magnoliopsida; order Dipsacales; family Adoxaceae; genus Sambucus; species Sambucus nigra. Next base: position 660,101,779 of record OX422212.1, read on the forward strand.
GGACCAATGACAGTGAGGTGGTGATTAGGTTACTGCAGGAACACATATTTTCTCGCTTTGGTGCTCCGAAAGCAATAATCAGTGATAATGGCACGCACTTTTACAACAGGCCATTTGAGAACCTCATGAGAAAGTATGGTGTCGTTCATAAAGTTGGAACGACCTATCATCCCCAAATGAACGGCAGGCTGAATTAGCGAATCGGGAAATTGAGAACATTCTAGAAAAGACCGTCAATCCCACCCGGAAAGATTGGTCACTTAGATTGAATGATTCACTATGGCCCTATTGTACCACATACAAAAACCCGCTCGTCATGTCCCCATTTCGCTTTATGTATGGAAAACCTTACCATCTTCCCGTGGAATTAGAGCACAAAGCATTTTGGGATATTAAGAAGCTGAACTATGAAATGGATAAAGCCGGTGAAGCTCGCAAGCTTCAATTGCATGATTTAGAAGAGATACCCAATGATGCGTATGAGAACGCCAAAATTTCCAAAGAACGGATGAAACTCGCTCACGATAAATCATTCGACGAAAAGAGTTTCTTCCCGAACAAAAAGTACTTCTCTATAACTCTCGGCTTCATATATTCTCGAGCAAATTGTGATCATGGTGGAGTGGCCCATTCGTTGTAAGTAATGTTTCCCCCCACAGAGCTGTGGAACTGGACGATTCAAAGGGGGAAATACGTTCAAAGTTAATGGACAACGCCTAAAGCCATATCTAGAGGCGTGTGTGGAAGAAGTTGACACCGTTTGGTTATCAGACCACGTTTACGGGGTCGAGTGAGCTTAACGAGAGAGGTCGTCTCACCCCCAACGCATATGGGGTGAATTCTTATATATAATAGTCTTGTGTGAGTTAGGATAGTTTTGAGTCCAGAGCACGATTTACGAGAGAGACTGAGTTAGCACACTTTTCATGTGTGTTTGCACGTAGTTCGAGAGCTTGGACAAGGCTATTTTAGGTCACCCGGGAGTATAATACATCTTTTGGGGCAATAGGCACGAGAAAGGATAGGAGAGAACACTGAAATTTTGAGAGAAAAGAGCTCCAAAAAATTTCTGGCAGCACATTTCCCCGAACCTAGGTCGAACCAATTCGGGGGGGAGAACCGGTTCGCGGGTACCCCGAACCGGTTCGAGGCCCCTGAAAGATTCTTCCCCCCTTGTTTTACAAATTCATCCTTCTTCCCTCCTTTCTTCCCTCCATTCATTCCCTACGAAATTTTCCCCTCCAAAACCTTCCCCCCCGCCACTTTCACTCCAAATTCATTCCCTCCCTCCTCTCCTTCCAAATACATTTCCCTTTCCCACCAAAAATCCTTCCCTCACACCTATAAATTCATCCCCACCCCTCATCCATTCTCACACAAAAAATTCACTCTCCCTCTCATACATACAATATACTTCTCTCTACCTATCTCTCTCTCTCACCATGACACGTCCCCGCCAAACCAATTTCCGTCCTAAGAAATATGATGCCACCACCGTCCTCAATGACGAGGGTAAGGGGTGTTTCTAAGCGTCCAAGAGCGCCATTGGTCCAAGCAATACTTCTATGCTATGCACCCAATCCACATCGAGCATTTTGTTACTTGGGAGCAACTTCCCGGCAACGTCAACGCCCTATTCGACCGCCGAGGGTGGTGATCTTTTCTCACCCCTATGGGCAATCACGTGTTTGAAGCCTCCATCCGCCACTTTTATGCAACACTCATCCGAAAGTCCTCCACACTACACGAGGCTTACCTTGACGGCCTCCAAATTCCTTTCTCGGCTGCCATTATCGCGCGCAAAATGCGTGCCAAAGGGGTTGTCCTCCCCGTGCCCTTTCGATATCCTACAAATGGCGCCCTCCGTACCAAAGAAGAATGCATTGCTCGAATGTCACCCGAGGAGGAATGGGTGAGGGATTATTTTCCTATAGGAAAGCTATCGGATACGGTGCGATTCACGCATCCAATTTCTTGTGGAGCCATCCACCAAACCACCAATGACTCGGTGGTCCAGTTACGTCACGCCAACTTCCTATATCTCTTTCTCGACCCTGAGAGCACAAATAATTTAGCGCAGCTCTTCTACGGCGATATCATCAATGCTGCATATGATGAGTGGGGAAAAATTGCGCTCCCTTACGCTCGCCTCATTATGGAGCTCTTGATCGATGCCGAGGTAGAAGACCCGGGGCAGCAAGTCCACCTCCCTCGTCCAATTGGTTCTACTTCCACCACTCGGAGTGAACTCCAAATGCGCGTAGCCCACCACGACCGTCCCATACTCGATGAGGATGTGGGGGAGGAAGGACATAATGACCCGATGATGGATGTCGGAGAGGAAGAAGAGGAATATGAGGAAGATGAGGATGATTCTGATTTCGAGCCCCCGGTGGAAAATTTTGATAGGCGCCTTTCGGTGGTGGAATCCCGCCTTGACTGGTGCATCACCCAATATAATCAAGATCAAGCCGCCTATCAAAGGGATCAAGAGGCTTATTGGAGAGATACAAGTATGATGCACCAACTTCAAGGCCACCTCTATGAGCTCAACTTCGGTGGTCCCCCACCATCTTTCTTCTATGATCCTTATGATCAGCGTGCACCCGGGACCTCAAATAAGCCTCCCCATCATAGCCCGTGACACATTTTGTGTGGTTGTTAGTGTTGTGTTGTTGTAGGTGGTTCACAATCATTGTATCCTTCTTAGTCTCTTATGTAACACATGCTTTTTAGTTGTTATAATACAATAATGCATTTTTTGTTAATTTGTTGTTTTATTTTTCCACACTTTTAATTCACTTTGAGTTAGATTTTCGTCATTTTTGCTTGAGGATAATGCAAAAGTCTAAGTTAGGGGGTCACAAGTGCGATTTTCTAAAACTTCACAAATTTTCTGAACATGCCTAAATAAAATTCTAAAAAATCCAAAAACATTTTTTTCAAAATGAATAAAAATTGAAATTCCTTTTTTTTTTTGAAAATATCATTAAAAGTCGATTTTAAGTCTCAAGTTGTAAAATTCAAAATGCACAAAGCCGAAATCAACCAAAGACGGAAATTGTGCGAAATTTGGTGACTTAATGAATAAATGTGGAGATTAACAACCCCAGTGAGATTCGAACCTTTCATCTTTGTGAAAATTATAAATCAATTTGAGTTAATTGTTAACTCAAAGTACTTTTCAGCATCAAAAAAGTCGTCGAAGATCTCAATCCTTTCACTTTGATCGGTTTTGAGACACGTGTGTAATATTGAATTGAAAAACGTGCCGAAGAAATCTCAAAATTAAATTAATCTCAAAATGCATATGGTAACGCAATTAGTATTTTGGATAATGAAGTAGGCCCTCGTTTGTCACCCAAAAATATTAGCCAGAAAAAAGTAGCAAAAAATTATCCCTTTTGTAACCCAAATTGAGCCGAATAATTTTTCCTTTCGTTTGACAATCCGATAATTTAAATGGGGAAAAGTACATAAAAAGGGGAAAGGAAAAAAAGTTACGCTCAGTAAAAACAGTAAGAAAAGAAAAGAGTGAAAAATAGAAAAAGAAGAAAAAATGAGCAAAAGCCCGGAAATGCACTAACGGACATCATAAGAACATTTTCCAATTCCAGTTTCCCGTACCACTCTCATAATTACCCAATACACCATTAACCCGAAAAAGTCCTAACCGAGTCCAAAATTTCAAAAATGGATTACCGCGTGGAGATCTAAAACACAAAAAGATAACAAAAGAGATAAAATGTATGTGTAAAAAGCAAATGTTCCCGTGTTTTAAACCGTATTACGTTGATGAGATCTATTCACCATATATTTACTTCTTTCAAATTGTGTGCATGACTTTGCATCCATTATATTTACTCTTTATAAATCACGCACACCATGAGAATAACCACATTCCAAGTGATTCGTTTGTGAGAGCATCTCGTGAGCATTTGAATCAAAACGAATTTTCGGAAAGTAACATAATAATCAATCGATGGAAGTTAACGGTTCGATTTTTTTTGGCTTAGCACACACACACACTATAGTTTGAGACTCTTGAACATGAACTTATAATGATTATTTTTGGTAAAAGATTGAATTATACAATTTTTGCATATTTTGAAGTTTCTTTGAGTCGAATTTTGTGGGTATATTCACTGCAAACCCTTACGAGACAACACTCGTCCAACCAGGGTAACCTAGGGGTTTAAAGGCTTGTTGCATATGATAAATGCAATAGCTCGCCCGCAAAAAAGGTATTCTACCCCAATAATATGTTTAGAAGAGTTGTAACCTCTTTTCTTTATCTTTTACATTGCTCGGGACGCGAAAAGTTCTAAGTTAGGGGGATTTGATTGGGCATAAATATTGTATATTTATTCCCCTAATTTTGGTACGTTAGTAGTCCCGAGCGATGAAATTGATATGGATTTAACTCACATTGACGCTACTAACCTTCGTAGGCAAGTATTTCATGTTTCGTGTTTCTCCTATGTGTTTTACAGGTTAATGATGCAAAAGATACAAAAGAGAAATCAAAATAATGAAAGAAAGGCTAATAAGGCAAGTTAAAGGGCATTTTTATAATTCTTCAGCCAGATACCGGAGGTGGAGACAGCTGTAAAGTTGAAGAGCTCGGAACAACGAGAATATTAGAAGAAACGACACCCAAATCCGAGCTACGATGAAGGAATTATGATCATTCAAAGTTGAAGAAAAATCAAAGAAGAGAAGATGAAAAAATAAAGAATTTTCTAAGTGTTCAAATCTAAATTGTCATCCAAACCAGCAGATATCCGTGAACCTAGCCTGAACCGATTCGGGGGCCGAACCGGTTCGCATGTACCCCGAATCGGTTTGGGGTCCCTGATGGTTAAAATTGTTCTTTTATTCTGAGTGGTCTAACGGGATTATGTGTGTTACAACTCATTCTTGGTGTATTGTGTCCGAAGTTAGGCTCCAAAAGGGAGACTTCTGGAGGGTTTTAACACACATATACTTAGACCTAGAGGGAGTGAAGGAATACTAAATAGTTAGAGAGAATTCCAAAAAATTGTTGATAGTTTTTGTAGAGAGAAAAGAAGTAGTAGACTACATAATATAGCTGGAATTATTTGTATCAAGACTGAATCATTTTCGGGTTTGTTTCAAGTTCTAATTCAATTTCCATTCTTATGATTGTTCTTGCATGATTAATACTCTTATTTGATTTAGATAAATTTTCGAGTCTATAACACTTGTTTACATGTTTCAAAATAGTTTCAACATGAGTTCTTTCACATGCAACATAATTATTCTTTGCATCGTTAAGTTTAACATGTCCGGATAGATTTATAAGGGTCGGGATGCATGAACTCGGCCTAATGTGTTAGTTGTATGTGTATGAAATCAATCCTCTGAATTTAATGATGTATTATATCCGTATTATGTAGTAACACAACCATTGTAGACCTTTGGACCTCGTTTGCTTCCGGGTAAACGGGATGCTTGCTTTATTCGTCCTCTGATTTTGTATGATGCGGGCTTGAACCTCATATACGTAATACTTGGGAACACTAAACTCTGGGATTAATCAATCATTTAAATTTACGATTAGTTTCCTACCTACAATAACACTAGGGTCGAGGGACTGCATTCCCGTCCTGTTTTTCTTCACCATGTAATCCAAGTTTCAGTTTAATCATCATCAGTAATTTAGTTCATTGATAAATTGTTTCAAAATTACATATAGTTTTAGTTATCCCACTAATCATATCATCTTTTCCTTTTCTTTAAAGTCAGAATTAGGATTCACCCGTCTGTCTACGTTGCGCTATTTCCCTGTGGATTCGATACCGAGATTTGCTGCTATAGTCCGCAAAAGTGTAGTTAAAGTTTAGGTTTTTGTATTGAAGTTGGAAACCAATAACAACGATTAGCGTATTACACGGACGCTCGGGTTTCACATCAGTCATTTAGCTATGGAGAGACTTTTGTATGCTCAAGTATGTACACGTTCGGATTTAGTGTACATAATGGGTATGTTAGGCAGATATGTGAGTAACCCTAGAATGGATCACTAGAAAGCAACCAAATGGGTTATGATGTATTTATAGGGAACAAAAGATTAGATGCTCATATATCGAAAGTCATATAATTTGGAGATCATTGGGTATTCTAATGTCAATCTTAGGGGTTGCCAAGAAACTAAGAGATACACTTATGGCTATGTATACATGTTGTTTGGAGGTGCTATTTTCGGCAGAGTGCTAAGCAGTCACTCATTGCACCTTCCACTATGGCAACAAAGTTCATAGCCTATTATGAGGCAACAAATCATGCGATATAGCTGCAAAATTTTGTCACTGGGCTGCATATTTTGGATAGCATTGAAAGACCACTACAGATATATTGTGATAATAATTCAACAGTTCTATATTCGAATAGCAACAAAAGCTTATTGAAGTCTAAGCACATGTACATTAAGTTTCTTATTGTTTAGGAAGAGTTCAGAGTAAGATAGTGTCTATTGAACATATAAGAACAAACTCCATGCTCACGGATCCGCTTACTAAAGGCTTACCACCCAGGGTCTTTCATGAGTACACTACTCATATGGGTTTTGTTCAGTTTGATGATATTTAGCTTTAGTGGGAGTTTGCATTCGGTTTAATAATCCTTCATTTGACACTACTCACATTCTTTATGTATGTTTCAGTTTTTTGCAGAATAAAGTTGATGGTATTTTCAGTTTGTTGTTTACTTTGAATGTATTGTCTTTTAATTATGGCATAACTTAAGGTTTAAAAGACTAAGGTTTGATCTCACCACAGAATAAAGTTAGGACCAATTGGAATTAGGCATGTCTGAGATCACATTGCATGTAATTTCTAGCCATACATCCATACTTGATCTATGTCGTTGAATATATTTAGTGTGGTGATCATTAGTGGATCGAGTTACCACATAAATGTATCGAAGGTCACTTTGGTCTCATACTGATATAGGAGATGGATGAAATTGATTCAAGAGATGTCTTAAAAATAGAATGCAATTTGGTTCGCACATAAGGTTATTGAATATAATTACATTTGAAATTATTATGTAGCCCAAGTGGGAGATTATTGGAATATTTTATATATTCCCAACAATTTAATGTGGGCTCGTATATTAAAATGGTAATTATATTTGAGCTTCAATTTAAATTGGGCAAATGAAGTGATCTAATTAGGTAAGCTCAAAAGACATCAACAGTAAGTATGGAATTCAAAATGTGTGGTTACCCAAAAATCACCTACTGGTTACTCAAGAGTCGGGTTACTCAAGAGTCACCTATTGGTTACTCAGGAGTCACCTAATTAGAATTTATGGGGTTCTAATTAGATGTCTATATAATGAAGGGTTCTGGTCCCCAAGGCTAATGTATTAAAAGACTCTCCTCCTCATTCCCATCAATGAGAGAGAACTCATAGAGAGAGGGATTAGTCCGTGGAAGAACTCCAACCCCCTAGTCTCAATCATCACTATGGAGTCAGGTACACAGTTACTATAATTATTTTATAAGGTAATTTCGATAATCTAATATGCTGATGAATTTTATTTAATACTATAAGAATGTCCTCTTTCCAGTTCTTAAAGTTTGTACCGTTAAGCACATGAATTGAGGTCAAGTTAGCAGTAATATTAACAGAATAAGCAGTAACTTAATCCGAAAGAACAAATAAATTACAAAAGCTCCAATTTAAAATTTATGTCATGGAATATTATAATAAAATAAACTGAAAAATGCAGGACATAAATTTTATATAACTGTAATGGTGGAATGGTGGGCCCATCAATGAGAGACCTAGCACAATATTAACATTAAATCTTTGGACATAAATATTAACTTGTAAGTGATACTCTCAGTCCCGAAAAAAATATTGATAATAAATCCGGTCAACTAACCCTCCTTTGTAGGCCTGTAAACGGGTCGGATTCGGACCGGATCAGGCCAATCCAAATCCGGATCCGTTTATGTTAAACGGATTCGGATCCGATCCGATTATCCGATTATCCAAATCCGAATCCGATTATCCGAATCCGTTAATCCGATCCGATCCGATTATAATATTATAAATAACTATTATAAATTTCAAAATACAATATATATTATAAATAACTATTATAATATATATTTAAAAAAATATATTTAAATAACTATTATAATATAAATTACAATTATAAATAAATGCAATATATATTAATATAGGACTATTATAAATAACTATTAAAATATATATTTAAAATATTAATAAATTTCTAAATACAATATATATATTAATTAAAAATATTATATATATAGATATATATTAAACGGATCGGATTATTAACGGATCGGATCATATGAATCCAAATCCGCTCCATTTAATAAACGGGTAGTCGTATAATCGGATAATCGGGTAATCGGATTTCAAGGGGTGATCCAAATCCGTGTAAACGGATCGGATTCGGATTCGGATTCGGATAAAATCCGATCTGTTGACAGGCCTACTCCTTTGGACTGATTAATTGTACATTATAGAATTCGGTCAAACAACTAACCTTCCTTTGGGCCGATTAATTGTCCACATGAAAACTATAGAATTATCACATATTTAATTCTGCATGTATATTTATTATTCAGCCAAATAATAATCTTCCTTTGGGTCGATTATTACCCGCGAGAATAATAAATATATTAACATCATTTTTATATCTCTAAATAAATTAATCTATGAAATAGAGGTTACTTTGTCAACGCATTATTTTAATTAATTCATTTCAAGACATAATACAATTTTGGTATTTTTTTAAGAAAATACCCCGAATGGGAATCAAACTTTATTAAAAATCTAAAACCAAATGATTTTTAATTAAATATGCAAGTATTTAGTACACCTAATTTTATACTTGCCTTAGTTCCAAAAAAAATATGCATTTGGAAATAATTCTCACAAAAAACAACTGATTTGGAAAGAATTCCCACAAATATTGAGTTAGAATTAATTCTCCCCCCCAAAAAATTGAATTGAGTGCTCATTTATTTTATCCAAAAATGGAAAATTTTCATTTATCACCGTAGTGACATATACAATCTCTTCAAGATCACTCTCCAATTCGCGAAATCACAAAATCAATTTTTAAGCGAGAGTTATTAGCATTGACATTATTACCAAAAATAGCAAAAAAAAGCGTTTTTAGGGGTCTAAACGATGTCAAATCGTCGAGATAGGGTGGTGGCCATTATTTACAATGGGTTTTGTTTATTTCGACGTTTACAGATAACCACCAAAATTTCGTAAAATTCTAAATAAGAAGACGAAATATGCCATTGAAAACATCCCTCAAAATTCTAAATCAAGAGATTTAAACAATTCTCATATTAATCTTGAAAAAAACTGAATTAATCCATCCAAATCCATTATGAATTAAACCCTTTTGAGAAAAATCAAAAATCACCTTGGATTAACAATCCTTAATCAATTTGGGACTATGATTATGAAAATTATCACAAATCATACATAAATTCTACATAGAATCCTAAAAGTCATATGGGTTCTAACTAGATTATATGTATTATAAATCAAACAAAATCACTTCTAAATTATTATCACAGTACCAATCGCAATAATATAATATGAAGAGGCTCTAATACCACGTGTTGGAATATTAAATAAAATTCATCAACATATTAGATTATCGAAATTACTTTATAAAAGAATTATAGGAACTTCGTACATGAATCCATGGTGATGATTGAGACTATGGGGTTGGAGGTCTTCCACAGACTAATCCCTCTCTCTATGAGTTCTCCCTCATTGATGGGAATGAGGAGGAGAGTATTGAGTGCATTAGCCTTGGGGACCAGAACCCTTCATCATATAGACAACTAATTAGAATCCCATAAATTAGGTGACTATTGAGTAACCAATAGGTGACTCTTATGTAATGATTAGGCACATATTCTTCACATTTATCCCCTTAATTTCGGTATTTTTATGATCCCGTGCAGTGTATTTAGCTTGGATTTGTCTCTTATTTATGCTACTAACCTTTTTTGGCAAGTATTTCTTGTTCTGTGTATTTCTCATGTGTTTTACAGGTATTTCATGCAAGTTAGTGCGAAGGAGATTGAAAGAAAATTTGCCAAAGATGGAAATTGGTCAATATCAATTGCACTAAGCCAAAATTGACCAAAGATGGAAATTGAAAGAAAATTGACGACTTAACGAATAAGTGTGGAGATTGATCAAACCCGGTGAGATTTTGAGCCTTTCAATTTTTTTTTGAGTTTTTAAATCAATCCGAGTTTATGATTAACTCAAAGTTCTTTTCAGCATTTCATTAAGTCGTTGATGATCTCAATCCTTTGTTTTGATCGGTTATGGGAAATGTGTGAGATGTTGTCTCGAAATTCGTGCTAAATATATCTCTAAACTTAAATAATCTCGAGATGCATATGGTAACGTGATTAGCAATTTGGACAATGAAGTAGGCCCTCGTTTGTTACCCAAAAATATTAGCCATAAAAAGTTGTGAAAAACAAAATTATCCCTTTGCAACCCAATTTGAGCCTAATAAAATATTTCCCTTTCGTTTGATAACCCAAAAAACCCAAATAGTCCGGAATTGGGAAAATAGAGAAAATTCATCAAGTAAGTCCAAAGTGTGCATAAAAAGGGGCAAGAGAAAAACAGGAAAAAAAATGCTCAAAAAAAAAATGCTAAAAAAAAAAGGAAAAAAAAAAAGAAAGAGAAAATGAGCAAATACCCGAAAAAGCACTAATGGACGTCATAAGGACATTTTCCAATTTCGAAAATTCCCTACCATTCCCAATTTTTACCCTTTACACCTTTTAACCCCAAAAAAGTCCTAACCGAGTCCGAATGGCGAAATTGGTTACCGCGTGGAGAGCTAAGACATGAAAAGATAATATGAGAGATTAAATGGTGTGAATTAGAGGAGATGTTCCCGTTTCCTAATAATTGTATTCCGATGATGAGATATTTTCACCATATATTTCCTTCTTTTCAATTTTGTATGCATGAATTTGTGTCCATTATATTTACTCTTTATATCATGCATACCGAGAGAAAATAACCACAATCCGAGTGATTCGTTTGTGAGTGTAATCCGTAAGAATTTGAATCAAAACGAATTTTTGGAAAGTAACGTAATGCTCAATCGGTGGAAGTTTGAGGTTTAATTTTTGGCTTTGCACACACACACACACTATGGTTTGAGACAGTTGAATATGAGTTGATGGTGATTATTTTTCGAAAATTTTAAATTGTACAAGTTTTAAGTATTTTGATATTTATTTGAGTCAATAAAGAATTTTGTGGGTGTATTCACTGCAAACCCTCACGAGACAAAACTCGTCCTACTAGGGTAACCTAGAGGTTTAAAGGCTTGTTGCATACGCTAAATGCAATCGCTTGCCTGCGAAAGTGGAATTTTATTTTAATAAAAGAATTTTCAAGAGTGGATTTTTGGTTAGATTCATTTAGATTGCTCGGGACGCGCAAAGTTCTAAGTTAGGGGGTGTGATTAGGCACATATTCTTCACATTTATCCTCTTAATTTCGGTATTTTTATGATCTCGTGCAGTGTATTTAGCTTGGATTTGTCTCTTATTTATGCTACTAACCTTTTTTGGCAAGTATTTATTGTTCTGTGTATTTCTCATGTGTTTTACAGGTATTTCATGCAAGTTAGTGCGAAGGAGAACTCAAAACAGTGAAAGAAACCAAGAAATGGAGAGTTGAAGGGCATTTTCGTAATTTTTCAGCCTTAGTCCGGAGGTGGGGCCAACTAGAAAGTTGAATATCTATAAATTACAAGAATACTGGAAAAAACGGCACCTCAATCCGAGCTACGGTGAAGAAGTTATGCCCATTTAAAGTTGGAGAGAGAAAGTCAAAAGTTGAAATTAATTCTGGAAGCTGAAGAGTCAAAACTCTTGAAATTTCTTCTTTAATTCGTTTTTATTAGTTGTAAAATGTGGAGAGGCATGGGAAGAGTCTCATTTAGGTATATTAAAAGGCAAAAACGTGTAGAGGAATGAAAAAAGTCATTTTTGAGATCTATAAAAGACCAATCCCTTCCTCATTTTCAAGGGAGTTGAATTCTAGAGAGAGGGAGTCAAATTCTAGAGGGTAGGAGTAGGATTAGAGAGAGAAAGTTAGATTGTAGTTTTCTTTGGTAGAAGTTTTCATAAACCCTAGTTGTAAGTTTGAAGAAGAAGTTTTGCTGGATTCAAATTCATCTCTTTCTCCTCTTGCTAAATACAAGTATCAATTTCTATTCTCTATTTTTCCATTCAATTCTCAATTGTTTTGCAAATTGTTAACAATGTTTGTTAGAGTTTTCTTTTGTTTTCATCATGTTTAGCTAATTTTTAAGGGTTGGGATGCATGAACCCATCCCGATGTAATTTATCTACGTAGGAAATAGAATTTAAATTTAAATTTGAAAGAATCGTGTAATATAAGTTCACAATCATACTAGATCTTTTAATCTCTCTTGCCCTAGGTACTTGGGATATTTAAGAATATGATGTGCGTGTAATTATTTAGCACCGCTTTATATTTATCTTTGATTTCATATGATGCGGGATTGAACCTCATATATGTAATGCTTAGGATCTATAAAGACTGGATTCATTCAAATTTATAATTTACAATTCTAGTATTCTAATGGGTAATTACTAGGGATTGGCGGATTGTATTCCAACCTATTTCCTCATTCATTTTAATTAGTTTTATAAATTTGTTCCAACTTATTTCCCCTTGTCAACCATCATCTTCTTTTTCATTTTTTCTCTAGAAGTAATAAATCAATTAAATTCTATAAACCATTCCCTGCGGATTCGATACCCAGACTCGCCACTATACTCCTTAAGAAGTGTAGTTACAAGTTTAGATTTTTTTGTATTGAGATTGGAAGCCGATAACAACGACTAGTGTATTACACAAACGCTCGGTTTTTCCACTTGATCATGTAACATGACTCTTGAGTAACTAGTAGGTGACTTTTGGGTAATCAAACATTTCGAATTCCATACTTACTCTTGATGTTTTTTGAGCTCACCTAATTAGATCACTTCATTTGCCCAATTTTAAATTGAAGCTCAAATATAATTACCATTTTAAAATGTGAGCCCACAATAAATTATTTGGAATATATAAAATATTCCAACATTTTATACTTTAGTTTGTGATTTATCTCATCTCCTAATACATATAGTTATAATAACATCCAAATTATAATATCTATGTATTGTAAAAATTTAAAACAATGACTTTATTTACTAATTTAATTATTTTTAGCCCAATTATTTATATTTTAAAAATATCTATATAGCAAAATACCTACTCGTCATTTCCAATGAGACAACATAGCATCGTTCTTAGTATATTCTCTCTTGAATATTGTGACTCGGATTATGAGTTGAGCTTTTATTATGGGCACCATAATTTTACACCTGTAATTAATTCACCTTTCCTTTTTACATGCAAACAGAACAACTAAAGTTTCAAACTTCAAAGTCCACATAAAGCACTAGAAAAGATATTTTCACCAAAATCAAAATTCCACCAAAATACCATTAAACCCCACCCATAGAACCATCATAAATTAAACAGCGGTGGTTCAAAATGCACACGAAATGTGTTGTTTAACACCCTTTCTTGACACACACGCAACACGTCATATGGAAAAATGCCCATGCATCACACTTTTTGTTTTGCTTTCCAGTCGTTACCAACCACAAATAAATACATGTCACCTTCTCGCAACACAGGTTCTTTTTAGAAATTATTTTTTAATTTAAATGTAAATGTCTCTTAAACTATGAGTTAATTAATCTTTTCTCCCTAAACATATATCAATTAATGTTTAGTTTAACATGTTTTTAAAAATAAATGTTAGTTCATGTAGTGACATTATCATATAGATATTAACATTAACGGATACTTACGCTTCATATTTCAAATATATTGAATTAAAATTTTAAAATTAAATAAAAAGTGTATATTTATATATTTTTTTTAAATTCGTTATTAAAGCATTACCCTTTACGCTTTGATTTGAGTTTGATACATTTTACAAATTTTCATTAATTTTAGTACATTTTTTGTTGATAAATGTGAAAAATTCTTTGTGACGATATTCAATGACAAAAAATATATCAAACTTGATTATGGATGTATTAACATAAAAAAAATATCAAAATCATATTAATTGAAAAAATTTAGTTTATATTTAACATTGTTTTTAAACCTAAAAAAAAATCATGAATACTACAGTTTTTATGTTGCCATTTAAAACCTTAATATATATGGGTATGGCATGACACAAAAGAGCTCTTCTATTGGAATCGAAATTTCGACTTAAAATACACATGGCGGCATGTTATTGGTAGATTCTTTTGTCTCACTGGTGTGGATCCCACAAATCAACCAGTAAAAATCCTCCACCTAATTTGGTCCCTCCACTTTCGATAAAAATTTCGGCTCTAATAGAATTTTTGGACACAAAAAACAAATGATGAATGTAGACCAAATTACTCTTAAATTCATTTTTCAAATTGAAAAAACTCCTCAAAATACACCATTTTCTCGTCTCCAGCTAAGACCCCAATACACTCCATCCAGCCAAACACCCACTCATATCATCCCCTCTCTGTATAAATCCCCCTATTTTCTCACAACCCTTACCGTAAGCTATGGTGTGCACTACATCCTCTCCCCAGCCACCCTAGAGATTGTTCCATGACACAGACACACAGAGTAGCATAAAAATGCTTCTGTATGTGTTTCTTGCTCTCTTTCTACCCTGAGCCGGCATGAGCGTAGTGTTCCTCGTCTACATCTACCAGCTATGATACGTCAGCAATACCTCCCTTCCCTGGTAAAACCATCCCCCACTAAAGGACTCTCAAATGAAGATCTTCAAAAACTTGCGAAACTCACCGGTAAAGACTTGGTTTTAGGAAATGAGTGTGCGGTTTGTTTGGACGAGATTGAGGCAGACCAACCGGTACGCCAGGTACCCATTTGTAATCATGGGTTTCAATTATTATTGCCTTATGCTCAAATGATTTTAATCCATTCTTACAAAGTTGAACCGGTAGGGTAAAGTTATGATTACGCAGAAGTTCCTAGGGTACGCTCGTTCGAGCATGAAGTGAAGTGCTAAAATATACTTGGATTTCGCGCTTGATGATTGTTCACAAGGTTCAAAACTGAGCTGTATCAACACTAAATTATCACTTTGCTTCCAGTTCTTCTGCTATCAAAACTCGAGAGCTTTCATCTTCGCATTTCTTCACCTTTGTAAGTCTCCATCCTCATCTATTACTTTCGCATCTTTCTTCTTCTTCCTTTTATACGTCTTATATAGTGATAATTTAGTCTTCCAACAGTGTCGACCATCCATGGAAAAAGTGATTAAGAGTTTAGGAAAGCCTACTCTATTCCTTCTCGGGTTACAACCGAGTGTGGCCCCCATGCCCAAAGATGTTAGAGATGTCGATGGGGACGCCAGATTCATACCCTAGCTATATTCCAAGGGGGGTTAACATTCCCCCCCAAATTCTTTATTTTTAGAGTTCTTTGAATTATTTGGGGTGGTCCCTACTCAGTGTATCCGTAATACTTGGCGAATAGTCAGTGGAATTAATTGATAAATGCGCTTTATGGGACATCCTAGAGATCAAGGAGAGGAAGGTCGAGAAGGTGTTGGTCATAAATTTCCCTGATTCTAACAAAAGGGTATTTGGATAAGGGGTTCATTTCCAAAAATTGGCAACATCCACCGTTCACTAAGGGCAAAGAATACATGGGATTTTTATGCCCTAACTGGGGGGATGATCATATAGGTTAACATTCGGTATTTCAATCATTCATATTATGCTTTATAGTTTGCTCTGTTGTTGTTAATTTTATTTTCGATTGTCTGTGTATAACTCACAAGAAAAATAGGTAGCCTTCTTTTCGAGATATCAAGATTGCTGACCTCCTAAAACCTTAGAGGGTGAACAAATATCTACTTTATGGTGAACAACCCAAGTCGTCGATGCTTTTTTTAGTACACCAACATCACCAGCTGCTTCATTGCTCGCCCAGTGGATGACATACCTCATCTTCCTCTTCCTAACGAGGAAACTTCTTCTTCTTTTGAGCCGTTCGACGTTGGGCCCATTTAACTAGAGGATGAAGATAGTCTAATGGCTCCTAATAGGAAGAGAGTCCTTTTGGTTTTTGATGATGATGATGATGATGATGATGATGATGTCCTCCTTTCTGACAGGGATAAATCCCAAAATAAGGCAGAGAGTGAATCCTTTAGGCCTGGTGATCCAAGTTTGGCTACCAAGAAGAAATAAGAGGAGAAGATGAAGAAGATGGAAGAGTAGAAAAGGAAGGAGGAATAGAAGAAGAAAGCCCTTACAACCTCTTCGAATAAGAACAATACTCCCACTTCTCTCCTCAACATCTTTAAGGTCTAGTTTGTGGTCCACAATATAACTCTTGCCCCTAATTTGCTGAGGGGCCAGTGTTCGTCTGTGATCGCGAGCGGATGAAGATGCAATGACCTAACTAGCCTTCTATCCAAGAATCCCTAACTCTGTCCCAGGTATGTATCAGGTCTGCTTGACTGCTATTTATTAAATCTTCTAACACTTAATCTTTTCCCTGTTATACAGTTTGTGGTAGAGTTTACTAGTCTTCTGGATGGTCATACAGACCAATCCAAACTAAATAATGAACTGACTAAAGCCCTCTGGAAGTCTGAGGAGGCCATAGCCCAGGCCAAAGAGGCTTATGAGAAGAAGAATATCGCTACTGAGGCCATGGCCTCACTAAAAACCTAGAACAACCTGCTGGAGGTGGAGAACACTCGCCCATCGAATGAAAATTATCGAATGACTATGAATGTGGCTTAAATCCCTCTCACCAAGGATGCCAACTTCGAGTAGGGTTAGGACGACGCGTCTGCTGATGCCAGGGTCCAGATCGCCTATGCTCAAAAGGTGAGCTTCAAGAAGAACTGGGATCAGACCTTGGACAACGTTGGAGTCGCCACTGAATTTAAGATATTTAGTCTACACCATCCAGGTTCTCCCCCTGTAGCTAACGAAGAGCCTTACACTAGCCATCTTGCCAACCAGGTGAATGAGGTGGCGCCCAAGGATAAGGAGGCAGAAACATAAGAGATGATGAAGAAGTGAAGCTTATAGTTTTAGGATTTTTTCTTCTTTTTCTCAAGCATTGTAACTTTTTTCTTTCCTTAGATTGTAATGGCTTTGCCTACCCCTTATTTTTCTTTATGAAAACAGTATTTTCATTTGAGTGTGCCAATTTATGTATTTTTTTGTTAAATTATTGCCTATTCTGCATTGATGTTGCAGACTGTTGTCGAGGAAATTCCTTCTTCCAGTAAATTACACAACGTGCTCGGGCGAGATGCTAGCGCATAAAATCGTCGAGCATTTCTGAATGCCTGTAAGGCTCTAAGAAAGAGGACTAAGGCCTATAAGAACCAATCCACCCAGGCCGCTAAGCATAAGGACAACCTCAAGGACTTGGAAGATCTGAGTGACTCCATGTGACACCCCGACTAATTAAATACCGGGTAGCTACTCCTTTATTAAATCAATACAAAATGCCAAGTTGGTTCAGTTAATAGCATCACTGTCGAAAACATTTTAATAATTACAAACCACCTAGTATTTAAAAAAGTAAGTTGCCAAATTTTTTAAGTTAAGCCTGATTAACACGCAATATAAGAATAATGAAAGAATAACAACCATTCACCATAATGAAGTAATGAAATAACCAACACATAATAATAAGAGGTCTGGAGGAAAACTCCTCACAATAATACCACAACTGAAGGTAAAAATGACAAGTCTGAATCCTGAATTAATTACATGCCCGAAATCTGAATAACTGAAATAATGAAATGTCTACAAGAAATGGGCGACATGCCCTACAACTGATAAATGTTGAATATAGAATCAAGGTAGATGAAGCGTCTACAAGCAGTGTCCTGTAACTTCCACAAACAGCTACAGCTCGTCACCTGAATGAGAATCCTAAGCATGGTGTCCTTGTGGCTGGGCACCTAAAATGGTTTTTACAAAAATAGGTTTGAAAGCAAATGGGTCAGAGCCCAAAAGTGGAAATCATTTTAAAAACAGCAAGTGTTTTAATATCATTAAAACATTAAATGCAAAGTACATGTTAGGACATGCACTCACATGAAATTCTCACCTCTCGACTACTTGTGCACTCCTAACGTACTATACCCATCTAAAATGACATATATGACTAACCAACCGTAATAAGTTCTACCCCTTACTACTCGATTCCCATATTACCTTCTAGCGTTATCAATAAAATAGAGGGCTTTACTTAAACTCAGATTCTCAATTAAGCAATATCATTCACTATCAGTTAACCCGTTTTGTTTTCTCAAAACATTACCATAAATATATGTATTCGCAATATCAACATGAAAGTTCCCATTAATTAAGTGTATATTAATCACGTCATAAATATACAATACAAGCACCCCTAGACTAAGCTGCGGTGCACACATACCCTGCTATCCATCCCGGTACATCACGTACATTAGGATCACGTATTCCGAATCTCTCAGGAATCGTTCTCTGATAACAGCATCACAAATAATAGAGGCGAACACAGTCACATCACATGGGTCACGCACATACCTACGCTCCCACGATCAGCAGACTTATTAACAACCCAATAAGTCCTTCTTTGACCTATGTTCATCAAGGTAACCAATCTAAATCCGGGCAACACAAGGATAAGAAGGCCCTAAGCGAATGTAAACCTCCCGTGATAGCAACTATGGTAGGTATGTCATACACATAAAGTCATATACATATACTAAGTATGCACACATCTCAGTAATCACCGTAATATATTGGTACATATCTCTTCTCGTACTGACATATAATACTACACCATTTATATGTTCCCGATTAATATAATTAATTTGGTCGTCAATAGTTCTCGCATCGTAATAGGCACTCATGTCCTAATCCACAATTTCCTTTAGTTTCAAACTACACTCCTAGGTTTTACTCCTCATTATATCCCAATCATCCCAAATATATCACTCTATCATCAAGGAAGTGTTAACTCTACATATAAACAAGGTTACGGGACACTCGGGATCAAAACAGGCTAAAAAGCCTAAACTGTCAACTCGTTCGAAGTCTCGTTCGAACGAGGCTGTTCGAACAAGACTTCGTTCGAACGAACTGAGTCTTCTAACGAGATCTCGTTCGAACGAAGTGGGATTTCTAACGAGATCTCGTTCGAACGATCTCATCGAACGAACTTCACCCTCGTTAGAAGTCAATGGTCAACTCGTTAGAAGCTCGTTCGAACGAGGTCGTTCGAACGACCTGGGCAGGTCTTCTAACGAGCGACCAGATTCGAGCCCAGATTTCTTATTTTCGTTTTTCCAACTTCTCTACTCCTCAAATCTCATCCAAACCTCAATATAACAAATGTTTAAGGTCCCTAATCGTCCCTAAACATACTTAGTTCACATATTAACATGTTTGGGGGTATTAATTCATCCTAACATCATTCAAATGTCAAATCTCTACATAATTTTTTCCCAATTTTAAAACTATGAACCCTAGAATTTATGAATCATCAAAGAACTGAATTAAATCCGTTTTTGGTTTCATACTAATTGTAATATCATCAAAATAATCATCAAATACCAATCTACATGCGATTTCCTCATCAAAATGTACTTTCTATTTCCAATTTACATGGGTTTTTCATTAACTCCCAAGAACAATATGATTTTAATAAATTCCTACACATGGAAGAAGCATTCTTTGAAATAAACGAAATTAAACCACTTGCCTTATTAAAATCTCTGATTTTTGATGTCGATTTGATGAGTTCCTCTCTTTCTCTTTGCAGGATTTCTTCTCTCTTCTCCCTCTACAAGCTTTCTTCTCAAGGTGTTAATGGAGGCTAGGGTTTGTCTTAGGAAGTTTTGGGGCTAATTCTAATAACCCCCGTAGCCCTCTAATCAGTTAATGGTTGGTAGTGGGTTAGTGGGTCTTTTAATTTTCTATTTAAAACTCCTAAAATTCGTTAATCAAAAATCCCAAAATTCTAAAATTACCAAACTGCTCTTTTTGGTTGCCGGTACGGTCTAAAAAAACCTCGGGACCCGAACCAAATCCCCGGCTAGTGTTTTCTGACTATTTCAACCCTTCCGGACGCGTTGGAGCACTCAAAACGACCATACAGTTAATAGAAATAAAATTTACTTTTTAATTAACATAATTATATTCTTGACGCGACTGTCACACTCGTCTCAACAAAATTTCTAAATTGCCATCTCACGACAAGTTTCATAATTCAATAACCATATATATAGTCATATATATACATCATATTCAAATACCAACTCACATCTCGTTAGTATTTTATCCGGATTAATTTCCAATTAATTCACATTTAATTTAATTAATCCCAAAAATAAATATCGCGAAAAAATACGGGGTATTACACTCCATGCAAAAAGAAATAAATGTTTGGAAGGCCAGTTGGCAGAATCCAAGGATGAGGGTGAGGTCGGCGCTTTAGTCAAGTCAGAAAATGATGACTTGAAGAATAAACTTTCTGAAGCCGAAGAGAGAGCCTAAAGGAGCAATGCTATTGTGATAGGTCTAAGCCGTGATAATAAAAGGCTTCGATATTTATTTAGGATGGGTCCCTGAGCGGCTTGGTCGGTAGGCTATGATGAGGGCCGGCAAAATGCCCTAACGAGATTGTAGGAAGCTCAAGATGTCGTCTACAAGCACGACTGGTGTAATACCCCACATTTTTTTAATAAAATATTGTGACATAATTTAAATAAATAATTTTAAAATAAATTTTGAGAATAAATTAAATCGGTGGGATTTGAATCAAATCAGTAGAATTCAAATTAATTTGAGAATAATTTTTATTTGTGATTACACGTTTGATTGGATTCAATTGGGCATAATGGGTTCACTCGTGGAAAATAAATTGAATGTTAATTAACTTATGGTCATGTAGTAATCAAATGTGATGAAAATATGTATGTTGGGTAAAAATAATTGGGATGCATTTCGTGGGACTTTATAGGCTCGTTTAGGTGTTTTAGACATTTGGGGTGGGACAGTGTTTGGACGAATGGGAAATTTATTAAAAATATTTTCGTAATAGAAATAGTAAATGGTTAATTTCATTTAATTAGATGGTTAAACCCTTTTATAAAAAAGATGATGTTTAATAATTAACTAGATGGTCGATTATTACTGTGGGATCTTCCCATGGATACTCATACGGGGTGGTGCTATTAAAAACTAGTAACCAGTCATTTAACTTGATGGGTAAATCCAAATGTAAGAATATTAGTTGAAAATTTTGATTTTTTCTTGGGGGGTAGTTATAGAGTTAATTACCTATACATATTGTGTGGTAGTAAATATGTATTTATATTTTTATGTAGACATACGTATATTTATGGACCGTCCTATTGGTTGGGGTTGTGCGCATTCGGGACCAGAGCACACGTCAGCATAGGTGGGCAATGTGTTGTGTAGGTCATTATTATAGGTACTAAGTAGCAGCGCCACTTACGAGAGGTAAGTGTAGATGTTGGGATCCTTTGTCACCGATGCGTATAGGCTGTGAATTGGTGAATTGCGTAGGGACCGCCCCACTTGTGTGTGTTTTGTGATGTCTGATTAGATAAGAAATTCCTTCGGACTTACCGATAGAGTACGAACGAGACACTACTGGTAGATGTCTTTGAGTGTCGCATATATGGAAGAAAATATATATATATATATATATATATATATATATATATATATATATATATATATATATATATATATATGATCATATAAATTAAATGGGATTAATTTCTTTGTATAAGAATGTAGATAAGAAATTGCAGACCCAATACTATATGGTGTATATAATAGATGTTTATGTCACTTTTACGTGTAACATGACTGGGATACTCTGGGACTTGGTATTATGAATGTAAATGATTACGATTCGATCAAATAAATTAAATGAGATGAATCGTTTTCTCTAAGAATATAGACAATAAATTGCAAACCCAATACTATGTAGTGTGCATAATAGATGCTTATGCCACTTTTACGTGTAATACGAATAGGATACTTGGGGAGGTGGTAATGTGAATGTAGATGAATACATTTTAGTACGTTCGCTGTGCTTGATGCATCTTATATTAAATTGGCACAATCATTAGTCATTAGCTTAGGCTTGGGTAGTTATACTTGTAGTACTGCACTTAGATGAGGGGTGGGGTACTTAACGTATGTGAGTAACTATGGGGGATATTTACTTTGAATTAAATGTATTTTTGCACTTTAAATTCAGTAAGTTAATTCTTGCAACTCTAGGCGCTGACCCAAAATTATAAATCCCCCCCCCCCCCACAGGCGTTTCTAGATAAAGATAACATGAATGTTGAGAGATCAACCTTACAGTCTCATTTTGCTTATCGGAGTTCAAACCGTTGATTCTAGATTAGGTGTTTTTTTTATTTCAGTATTTTACTTTTAGGATTATTGTATGGGAATATGCCCGAAGTCTATATTATTTCAGTGAGTTTGAGATACTTATGCTGATGTTGGATTTTCATTTATATCAGGTGGGTGTTGGAATTATACTTACCTTTGGTTATTGATTTAAATTCAGTTTTAATTCAAATGAGGTTTGAAAATAAATATTTTATATGGTTTGATGTTGAGAATGGTATTAATTGACAAACAAGCGCCATCTTTGGCATATCGTGTCTGACCAACCTTTACATGAGAAAATGGTGGTTGTTACAGTTGGTATCAGTGCATCCAAGTTCTAGTGTCCTTAGGATATATGGTGCGTCCGTTTCGTTTTCTGCTGAGCATTCTTTGATGTGTCTAGAGCCCATTATAGGATTTTGTAATCCGGTGTCATGATGACATGTGTGTCGATTCCTCTATCTTTTGAGTGTTAGTAAGACTTGTGGAGTATTTGATCTTAGAAAAGCATGAGAATAAGGACTGTTACAAGTTAGTGGACAAGCATAGTATGGGTGGTTGGACAAGGGTGTTCACCATAGTTGTGAAAAAATTATTATGAGAAATTATCTTGATTGGGGGTAAAGTCAGCAACTTAAAGACTCTTGGGGGCACACGTTAGTGAATGTCTTTCGTATTGAGTCCATTTTGGATGTATAAAGGGACTTTAGTTATTGAGGAGATTATTAGAATTTGGGCTTTATTGATGATAATATGGGATGTGATGGAAATTTAGCCTAGTAGAATGACCTTATGAAAATTTTGTGCACGTAAGAGAGAGGGTAATGGGTTGCTGCATCTTAGCAAAATATAGGGATTTTAATGAGAAAATTTAAATGGGGATTAATTCTAACTAAATGGTTACATTTGTGTTGTGCTCAGATTGGAGCAATGCTCGTTTATGTGGTAAAACCGTTTGTGATCTGGATGATGATAAAATGATAGTGCTTGGACTTAGTAGTGGGTCCAACGTGTGGTAACATAATTGGGGTTATAGACTAGTTAGATCATTTTTAATGCACCTATGTGGGTGGAAAATAGAAATGAGAGAATTGATTTTCTGGTGGGTTCGAGTTGAGAGGACTAATTATATAGTTGTATGAGGATGGAGTTACATGTGCATTATAGATGTGTATTTTGTTAGTGTATTAGTTATAAACAAGATTTAAGAACAAGTGGGTTCCAAGAAACTCAAGGAAAGAGTATGTTTCAGTTAAGAATTGTAATTTTGAATGCAGGGTTGTGAGTATCCCTATTAGAGACAATTAGGGAAAAATAGAAAATGATGTTACAAAAAGGTGAGTTGAGCCGAGAAGGAGGACTACAAAGGTGATGATAATTTTGACTTTACAACGTGTGGTGTGTGCCAACATGTTTTCCAGTTGCCCGAATGTGGATTATGGGTATAGTATTGTAGAACCAAGGATGGTTTGGTTAATATTTTATAGATTTTATATGATGGACGTCTCTACGGACACTGGGATTATAAATGCAAGTTTCGTATGATTAAAGAGGTAGAACCTAGCTGAGAGTCGGTATAATGACGTTATGAAGTTTGGTTGACTATTAACGTAGTTGATGGAGTATACACTACATCATATTGGGTGAATGGTCACGGCAAAAGTTGCTGACCAAGATTGTGGGTCGCGGCCAAAGGTTGTGACCATTTTAGTGGGCCATAGTCCAAATCCCTGACCAAAAGAAGTGTCATGGACCATGGGTGTAGAAACCACATTCTAGGCCCCTAAGGCTCTCCTTAGGTCCCTAGCACTTCCTCATTTCACTACAAATCTTAGGTAACACTCTGAGTACCGATCTAGAGGCCATCGAGCGCCCTCGGCCCCGTTTGACTCCGATCAACTCTAATGTCAGAGTGAAAGCTCATTGAATATTCGAAGGGCTCTTAATAGCCTTTTCAAGGGTCCACCCCATGTGCGAATCGGAATAACGATTCAGACGAACGGACCATTTACTATCAAAAATCGATTCGGAGGCCACCAGGTGCTTTCGAGCCCCGATTTGACCTCAATCAAATTCATTGTCAGAGAAAAAGCTCTTTGAATCTTTGAGGGTCACTAAAACCCCTTTTGAACGGTCTCACCCATGTGGAAAACGGCATAACCGTTCAGATGAACGATCCATTTCCCCCGAAAATTGATTCGGAGGCCACCAGATGCCCCCAAGATCCGTTTGACCAAAGTTAACTCGTAGATTGAACGAGACTAAATGAAATCTCCAAATGGAACTGAATACCCTTTCCAACAGTCCACCCTGTGCGTAATTCTGAGGGTGTGGACAAACAATCTATTTTACTCTGAGAGGTTACCGAGCACTTTTGAGCCTCGGTTGACCAAGGTTAACTTTCCAAACAAGGTAAAACTCTTTAGAATGTCAATGTACATATCCTAAAATTTCCAATGGTCTGCCCCATGCACGATTCTGACTTACCATGCGGACGAACGATCTATTTTCGTTCGACGATCTCCCGTCTAAAGGACCGCCGTGCGCTTTCGAGCCACATTTGACCCAAATTCAACTTCCGGACCCGGGAGAGGTCCGAAGGACTCTTGAAGGTCTCTAAAGTACCTTTCTAAAGGTATACCCCATGTGAAATTCGGATAAATGGATTAAGTTCTACGACTATTTTTCTTGTAAAATGTGCATAAGACTGCCAATTAGCAAATCCAGTTCCCTGCATATCGGTTGTGTGTCAAGGGTCACCTGCCGATAAGAAGAACTAAGGAAATGCCGATTGGAACCACCCCTGACCCTATAAATAGAGGGCATGACCTCACTCCCAAGATCAGTTAAGAATTATTTGTTATTAACCTTATTAAGACCAGTTAAGAATTTATCATTTGCATAATCATCATCATTAAGAGTTTGATTAGAATCAAGACAATTAATGTAAGTCACAAAAAGATACTCAAAATCCTCATTTATTTCACTTTTGAGAAAAATAACGTTGAGAACCTCATCAAAAGAGGTCTCTATTATAGTGTTATAAAAAAAGAGGAATAATAATAGATGAAGAGATGGGGTAAACAACCGGGTTGAGTTACATCTCAGTAGGTGGGACTAGTATATCATTCCAGTTGAGGAAAGGTGCATCAGTGTCCTTGATCAGAGTGGAAGGGTCCGATGTTATAGTGCTTGAATGGATCATGCAAAGTGTCACCCCAGTGTTTACCAATTTAATGAGTCTTCGGAGTCACTTCCCTCTGAGAGCTCGATAATGTCTACGATTTTCTGAGTGAGAGGATTTTGGCAGTCTTTGGCCCAGGAGTAGTTGTCTTAAAAGAGGACTTCCATCCATGGATTTATCTTCTTTTCCATATGATCATACCATGGTTCAGGAAAGAGATAGAAGGGGAAGTTTGCACCCTCTTTGATAAATATTCCATTCAGAGAATCCCTCGAAACAGTCTTGGCATCTTCTAAACTTCTTTTCAATCGTGGTTGGCCGAGCATTCTGAGTTTTTTTATTGAAGGTTGATAGCCCAGGCCACATAGAGGAAAGGCCTTTTTTAAAACTATGGGCTCCAAGATCCCTTGTTGATGTCGCCCCAATCCTAGTTTGAGCATAAAGTGCATATTTTTTAACGACTATACCACGTTGACATTATCGTGAGGGTTTTTCTTTGGATGTACTCGATCTTTGAAATCATCCTTAGTTGGAATGGGAAGTGGATCAACCATGAAGTTAAAAAGAATCACATCATTCGTCCCATGATGTATTTTTAGTACAATATTACTGGTGCTGGCATTTTCAATATTGTTATCATCTCCCAAAGTGGTAATGACTTATCCCTTGGAGAAGAATTTGAACTTCTCATGAAGGGAGGAGGATACTCCTCAAATGCTATAAATCCACGGTCAAGTAATAGGTTGAAGTATGTGGGTATGTCAATAACTTGAAACTCAATAGCGGTATTGATAGGGTCAGCCCTTATTATAAGTGTTATGGATCCCATTACCTCTCCGTGAGTATTATCATAGGTACGCACTGCGGTGGAAGTAGGAGTTAGGTCACTTACTTTTAACCCCAAGTAATTAAAGGATCTTAATAGGCAAATATTGAGGGCGAATCCATTATCAAAGAGTGAAAGAGGGACTGTCTTCTCCATCACTTCAATGGAGATATTGAGGCTATAATTGTGATATGGGGTGATCTTTGAAATTTCTTCTTTGGAGAAGGAAAGGAGTCTAGTGGTGGTCAATGATCCAACCAGGTTGACGAATTATTTAGGAGTGGTGAAAAGAGGGACTGTGGGCCTAGTGAGAATTTTATCAGAGCAATTCGGTGCAATTTAGAAGACATGAAGATTCCCCACAAGGTGATGTTTGATTGAGTCTTGTCTTGCTTTCCTCGATGGTCATTTCTGGCGGAGGGAGTTCCTTAGCAACTCTATTTCCTTTGTCTGTTCTTGATGATTGAGGATTCAGTTTTGTTAGTGTCTCCTTGATCCGATCATATGGTTTACGGAGGCGGGGAAGAATAAGAACCATGTTCTTCATCGATTTCTGGTTGTACGACTAATTTACTTAATTCCCCTAATATGTCCTCAAAAGAGATCATCCCGCACACGTTTATTACTGAACAGAACTTTTCTTGACTCAATTCATCATCAGATCTGTCAAATTTATCCCCCCATCTAGTGGCGATGATGTCTTCCTACCAGGAGAAATCAATGCATTCCACAACCTCAACGACTTCTTCATATAAATCCTCCCACTCAACGGGGATGCGTGAGAGCGAATTGACCGATGGCCCTTAAAGATTTAAAGTAGTGAGTAGATAAAAAATATTATAAATTTTATCATTCTGTCAAAACATGTCTGCCATGATCTTCACTACATCATCCAAACTGATTTCATCGATGAGTACCACCCAATTATATGACTCTCGAACCCACCTCCGGGCCTCCATGAACATGATGCTGAACTTCTCACTTTCGATGGTCATTTCAGGGGGCCATTTCAGCCTAAAATCCAGGAGCTGATTCAGAACAGTCGGTAACTCCATATCTCTTTATTTGAATCGGGTACGAACGGTAATATAAGCCCTCGTGAGGAGTGATAGAGCTAGGTCGGCGAATCAGGTAGGGAGTAAGAGAAAATATGAGCAAACTTTAAGTGGTTTGGGTGAAAATACGGGTATGATGTGTGCTTTAGTGGGCATAATTTGGGTATATGGGTCGAATTTCGGGTCATTCTCTAGGAAGATGGCATTGTTATGGGTTGGAAGTGGGTTGTGAGTGGTGTTAGGTTTAAGATTGGCTGGTGGGGCAATGATATCCCGGTCAATTAGACCTTGGATTACATTCAGGAGATGGAAGCTCTGATCAGTAGTATGGCCAGTAGACTAGTGAAAATCGCAATAGGCATTAGTTTTGAAGACTTTGGGAGGTGGGTTTGGAAACGGACGAGGGTTCAGAGGTTTGATAATATTTTGGCTTAAAAAGGCTTGGTAGACTTTAGAGAGGTGAGCTTGGATCTTGGTGTATTCTTTTCTGGCAGGGTTAGGGAGGCTTTCTGGCACCCAAGAGGTAACGGGCTGGGAGATATTATTGATGGTTGAGACTATGGCATTGACAGGATTCTCATACTTTCTAGGACTGAATTGTCTGGACACTTTCTTTGGCTTGGCTTGTGTCTTGGTAACACTTTCTTCAATCTCCACACCCACTTCCCGGATGGCTCAAAAGTGTGGGTAATACTCACCTCCCATATTTTCTCAGATATGGGGTAGAAAGTTCTTCTTCATTAAGCTGTTTTGTTTTTCTTCGGAGGGTAGATTGGTCATGGTGCCAACTTTCGCTCTCCACCTTGCTATGAAGCTGCTAACAAATTCTCCAGGGTTCTTCTTAAGAAGTTATAGATCACGACATATAACCTTTAGTTATTCATTATACTTATACACTGATATGAATTCCTGAGCAACAACTTCCCAACTACGGCTTCTGGATTCTTTGAGGGATATGAACTAATGAAAAGTGATGTCCTTCAATGTTTATTGGAACATCTGAGCTATTATCTCTTTAGAATCACCAAGAAGAGTCATAGCTCGGTGATAACTGTGAAGGTGAACAATTGGGATCCCGTTGCCCCCAAACTTCTCGATGGTTGCATCTTAAATTTCTCTGACAACCTTGCTTTAGTGTAGGGAGACATGTGAGTGTAGTCCATGATGTTCCTAAATATATTAACTTGGTTAAACTTCTTCGATAGTAACTTGAGGTCTTCCTTGATCTTGTTCAGTTCTTCCTCCTTGGGATTTAATAGGTACTGGAAGGTTAGCCCCTAGCTGGGCAAGGTTTGGTATAGGGAGTTAAGCTAGCGATGACCCATTAATAGGCGAGGCACGCGAAGAATGTTGATATTCTTCGTGATCCCAAATAGGCTCGGGAGAGGGCGAACCTATGGCACAAGGAAATAGAACCTTGGGTTCTTCTAAAATTGGGATTTGGTTTCATTATTTCTCATGAACCTAGGTTTAAAGGTTATCAATCTTGACATTGAGTTGGACCTGTACTGCCATCAGATCAGGCTGTACATTCGATGCTTGATTGTTGTTTTCCATGGAGGACTGATGAAGTTAGTTTTTAACTTATTTATATCTCGATGATAATCTCTCTCTAGCCAATAATCTATTGGAAAGAACTCTGGAAGAATATATCTATCTCTCAGAAGTGGTTGAGGCCCATAAATAGCCCCCCCTTCCACCCCATTCTCGAGGTGGCTCAATCATTTATAAATGTGAAATACATCCCTCATACTTTATTTCACAAACATTAAATGCCTGATGGACTAGTAACATCTACGTCATAAACATTAAATGCCAAGACATGCCTTTTGCCAAACTACTGTGCGCCAGGGAGCTATCGTAACATAAGTGCCACAAGTGAGGATTTGACATTGCCTATCTGGCTGGTGACATCGCATGAAGTATATGTGACATTAAGTAGAGGGTTGTTTGGTTCACAACTCTACGCCCAATGGAATACAAGGCTGCTCCGCCCAAGGTTCCACGGTCAAGGTCTTTTGGTGTTTTATCAAGTGTATCCAAGATGGTTAGGACAAGCCTCAATGGTGCCTCACTTCTCAATTTTTCAAACCATGTCCCTCTGAAGTTCCCACGGTGAGGTCATTCGATAGAGCATGAAATCTCTCCCAAGCCCTGCCAAGCCTGGTCTCTCACGAGTACCGTTCGACCTCACACTAAATAGCATTATAATCATTACAGCTCATGGTCAATATAAATAAAAGATACAACAAGATTAAGTAAAACAATAGAACTAAAGGATGAGCTCTCTCGGCCAGTTTCTTCGCTGGAAGATCTCCCTGGGCTGCCATGCTAAACTACCTCGCTTGCCTTATTGAGCTGCACCGCTGCCTTAATTGCTTGAGTCTATTGTATTAGCTGGGGGGATTAACTCTAATCTCGAGATTATCTTTAAGCCCCCCTACAACACCCAAGCACTGTACCAATTTATTTCTCAATAACACATCAAGGGGTCACTGATCCTCACCTTACTTAGGCATCCCAAAGCCTGATTATGGATAATGGACGTTTAACGGGTGCCCATTTTAAATGTTATATAAATTTTTTATAGCACTAGCCCAATTCACGAAGTGCATAATATCAACCGAATAACATATGTGATTTCAATAAATGTGATATATTCAAGATGAGTATAAATAAACAAGGAACAAAATAATACTCTCGAGAGATTTGAAGGAGCATATTGTGTAAATATCGTACCTCAAATCATGAACCATATGTAATGATAGACATATAACAAATTCTTGCATCAAAATTCACCAACAACCTCCATAAGGTCATTAGCATATTGAATCAAGTGTGACAATGCAAAAGATCATTTTATCAACCCACTATATGGTTCTATCAAACTTTTAAATCTCTATTTTTTTTACTCCCACCAGACAATATTCCCATTTATATATAATTGGGTATATGACTTTTAAAATAATTATAGGAAATCACTAGTAGTGGTTGAAATGGATGGACATATTTAAAAGGACACGTGATCATAAAACCTTTCCCATGCAACCACGTAACTAACATAGAGAGACCCACTATTCTTAAATAGATCAAATGGATCAAATATGTAAAGAAATCATCTCATGTTGAACTTTATGTTATAATAGATCAAATAGATCAAATCTCAAAATCTGTTATTTTTACAGCAACTTTTACCTGCGTGACTGCACCTGAGAAATGAGAACCATTATCCACACACACACACACACACACATATATATATATATATATATATATATGGAGAGAGAGAGATGATACCAAACCCCACCCATAATATTAGACATTAACATACTAGTCATTATAAAATCAACAGACTACGCACTAATTATAGTAGAAAAGACAATTATTATTTTTAACATATATGTGATTTAAATGTTATAAACTTGTGGCACAAAAGTTTTAAATTATTATCATGTTTTTTAAAACGCAAATGTTTTCTTTTGATAATAAAATAGTACTTTTTCACTAATAATAATTCATCCAAAAATATTGAGCTATCACAATGTACCCTCCTTAAAGAATTTGTATCCTAAAAAATTAAAAGGACTTGTATATCCAATTGT
Organism: Sambucus nigra; assembly: GCA_949130495.1. Classification (NCBI taxonomy): domain Eukaryota; kingdom Viridiplantae; phylum Streptophyta; class Magnoliopsida; order Dipsacales; family Adoxaceae; genus Sambucus; species Sambucus nigra. Next base: position 660,133,034 of record OX422212.1, read on the forward strand.
TCATTATGATATATTTGTAGTACACACATATCTTATTTTTTTTAAATCATTAGAACATCAATATTTAAAAAATAACTTTTAAGATAATAAAAGAAGTTAAAAAGTTATAGGGTATTACAATCTACCCTCCTTAAAGAATTTTCATCCCGAAAATTAAGTTTAGAATTTTATGACGACTAAACAATTTGGATACAACACATGACGTAAGGTATTAATTACCAAGGGAAATGCTTAAAAATTAAGATATACACTAACATTATATATTTATTGCTTGCCAACTCATGACTACTACAAGTCAAAATCACATTGTAAAAATTTAATTCCTTAAAAAGACAACTCCATTGTCAGCTTGTTAGTGTTTTACTATCATGAATGTATGACTATTATTGTTTCACTATTTTTTTACTAAATATTTCTACTTATAACCACACATATAAATGAAAAAAAATTACGTACGAGTTCTATCCCAAAACTGAGTTTTATTGTATACTATTAGCGTACTGTAAGGTCGGTATGGGAAGTTAGTCGCTTTAATAAGTTCAGTTGAGTAGTATAGTTTAGTTAGCTTGAGTAGTACAACTAGGTGGGCTAAGTATTGGACGTTAGGCGTGCTCTATTGATGAGGGGTGAGTCAACTCAAGAGAGTGTGCAAAATCTTAACGTGTGTAATAAATAACTCATCTTACTGTGTTAATTACTTGCAAAATATTTTCAAAAGGTATTGAGTACTAACTCTTGCTATAAAATATTTTTAAAAGCTTTTTAGGTGCCCAACCACAGGGATGCTAGGCGTGGCATTCTGATCCAGGAAGACGCAGCTGTGAGAAGAGTGAATTCTTGCAGGACTTTGCTTAAACGCTTCCATTTATCATTCCTAGTGTAGGAATCTATCTTCTGATGTCAAATTTATTTTAGGGCATGTTTCCCACTCTTTTCAGATTCAGTATTTAGACTTCAGTGGTTTTAGTAGTTTGTTTGCTTGGTTTCTTTACTAATGGTTTTTGTCCAGACTTTAATTATAACATTTGATGGTTTGGGTTTTATTTTGGTGTTGGCATATTATATTATTGTTGATGTTCCACTTTATTGACTACATATAAAAATATTAAAATTTTGACATCCGCTTTTTGAATACTAGGTGGTTAGTAAGTTTAAAATGTTTTCGACAGTGATGCTAAGAATGAACCAAATGAGATTCCTGCTTTAATTTGATACAGTACTGATCACCCGGTATTTTATTTGGTGGGATTTCACAATTATGATTGAGAGCTACATTAAGTGGGTGTGAAAACTACTTTTTGGAGTTTAATAAACCACGTGTATACGTTTAAGAGATCATTGTATAAACATAAGTTTCCCGCAAAAGGTATTTTAAGAAACAAGACCATTATGTCTTTAAATGTTGTATATTGCTATACACCTTAAGATAAGTGGGAGTAAGTTTATATATTTTCTCTATATAGCAGCACATATTTATAAATGAGAGAAATAAAATAATTTTATATGCGTTTTAAGAGTTATGTATGAAGTAGTGAGATACTTAAAAGACTATATGCTCACATTTAGGATATCATTCCATTTAAATATGAACGGTTATTATGACTCGGAGTTACTAGTTGTATGGATAGTATGAAGTTCACTCTTGCTTAAGTATATTTATTTTGATTTAATGACCAATATAACGAAGGAGTACAACACAATCCATTAGCTATTATAAAAACTGAGTTTGTAGCATGCTTTGATGCTACAACTTATGCATTATGGCAATGTGACTTCATTTCAGGACTGAGAGTTATCGACACTATTATCAAGCCGCTGAAATATTATGATAATGTCGTTGTGATCTTCTTTATGAAGAAATGTTAGGTATTCTAAGAGTAACTAAGCACATTGAATGTAAATACCTTTTAATTAAACATGAAATTCTAAAACAACGAGTCTCACTTTAACACATTAGTACAATTAATAACATAAAAAATTCACATAAATAGGCTATCACAATAGGCGTTAATTAAGCATGCTTATGACATGGGTCTTAATTGTAGCCAATAATGTTTTGATGTTGTGAATTGCTAGTGCTTACTTTTTACACTACATTATGATATCAATAAAGTGTTTTGAAATTCAATATGTTTGTCTTTATTGTATACATGCATGTGAATTAATGAATGTGACATGAATAGTTCTTTTATAAAGATATTATAGGACCATTATTGACAACCCACACTTTGGGCCTAATTGAATATGACATTAGTAGCATAGTACATGGAAGAAGCCATGCTCTTGAATAAGTCTGGAACTGCCATGAATCGCATCAGTGTATTATTTAATTAAGGTAAATACTTGATTGTGATTATTCTAAAGTTTATTATGTGTCTTATATTCCTTAAATCAAATCATAAAGTGAAATGATTATACGGACCAAGTGGAAAACTATTGGAAATATTTAATAAATATATAATTTTGAAATTAAGATAATTTGAAATTAGTTATTTAATTAAATATAAATGTCCAACTTAATTTTGTCTACATAAGAATTTGGATTTGAGAGGATTATTTTAGATAAAACATTTAAATATTAACGACTTTGATGGGTGGCTAATTCCTAATCAAACCCTATTGTGATGGATGGTATAATTGTAGTATATATAGGAAATTGGGTCCTATCTCACCTTATATATAGTAGATTATTCTCTATCAAATAATTTACATTAAACACAATATATTGGGTAAGAGGGGGAAAATTTTATATATCAACATTTATTTTCTATAAAATTGATGAAGTTTATAGTGGAGCAATCATCAAGGGGATTCAAGGAGATTTTTACAACATACTTGATCAATGAATTGGATCATGGTCAGTCTTCATTTCTATCATTTGGGCATATTTATTAAAAAATGAAGATCCAAGATCCTTTTATTAAGAAAAATTGTATGCTAAAGTTTAATCAAATTAATGTGTTCTTTATTAATATTATGGCGTTCTTAAGTATGTTTTCACTAAGCCAAAATACCATTAAAGGTAAACTAGATATCGACCTCTAGAAATACTTTCATTTATTAGAGTATATGAAAGGAAACATCAATGATTGTTAAAAAATTAAACACAAGCGGCAATAACAACCATATCTAATAGAATCTCACCAAAAAGCCTACCCACATAATACAATGTAGATGCTTCACTATGTGAACCTTTATCCACCGAAACTTAAGGGGAGGGAAAAGAAGATGCAAAGGGAGATGGATATGGAGAGGGAGTCATCGAGGGTAAAGTAAGTGGAGGTGGAGTCATTGGAACATGAGAAGATGGTAAATTAGATGGAGACGGAGATGAAGCTGTGGGAACTTGAGGAGATGTTGGAGTGGGTGGAGATGCAGCCGTTGGAACTTGAGGAGAGGGTAAAGAATGTGGAGATGGAGTTATTGGAATTTGAGGAAACGGTATATCAGTTGGAGATGATGGAGCCATTGGAATTTGAGGAGAGGGTAAGGTAGGTGGACCTGAAGATGGAGTTGTTCGAACTTCAGGAGACGACATATCAGTTGGAGATGATGGAGCCGTTGGAATTTAAGGAGAGGGTAAAGTAGGTGGACCTGAAGATGGAGTTGTTGGAACTTCAGGAGACGGTATACCAACTGGAGATGTAGCTGCTGAAGCGATTTCAACCACATTGATTTCCACCTTTTGTCCAACCATGCAATTAATGGGGTCTATAGAAACGAAGTAATTCTATCCGATATTCCTGAGAGTGATGTAGTCATCTCCTGTTTCGTTGGTGGAAATAGGGTACATCTAATCGCATGATAAATGCTTTTCTTTCGTATCAACTTGCATCACACCGTCCCAATGCTCTAGCGAGTACCGAAAACCTGTGCACAATGACATTTATGAGACATGACAAAGAAGATATATTATTATTTATATCTAATCTCAAATTATTTTAACATATTATGTATTATAGTTCAACATAACATAATCTACTGAAAGTGAAGTTCATTGATTAATGATAATTTGCAAATAACATAGAATAACTATTTTCTTCACTCTCTCTCAAAATCTTTTTTTTTAATAAAATTAAAATACAAGAGAATAACAAAATATGGGATGATATTAAAATACAAGAGAAGAGCATAATAGGATATTATAAATCTCTTGATTGATCTGATTAGACATTGTTGATTTCGTGTTGTGTTGCATGACGTTTTATGACACGTTAACACTATTTTGAGTTTTCACTTGTATTAAATATAATATAACATTGAAACATAACACAAAAAAATAAAACGCAATTAATGCCTAAATTCATTGATATTCTCTATTCGATTAGTAAAATTGTAAACCCGTAATATGAATGGTCATGTACTTTCATAAATAATTTAAGAATATATATATATACCGAGCTATCAATTAAACATAGTGGAATTGAATCGCACAAGTCATACAGCAAGTAGAATTTATAACGCAATTCCCACAGCTGTGTCAGGTTCCTCTTTCTTAAGAATAAGAAAGTCCCCGAGAGGTCTTAGTTGATCCATGATTTATGTTTCATCTTTCGTTTGTTTCGAGAAATATATCGATCAATTCTGATTCTTTCTTTTTCTCTTGATTCTTTTTCGATCGAGATGTATAGATCCATGGAGCTATGTGTTTATATAGATCCTATTCACGGATTAATGAAAATGTGCAAGTGTGTGCTATGAATAGCAAGTCTCATTGTGAATTTTAAGATTTTAACATTATGTCTAAAACTCATACTTTGTATGGGAACTAAAACCATAAAAGAATAAAGTCAAATAAGATTCAAAGTTTAAGAGACATAACTATTTTTTTCTAACAAACATCTATTTCTAATAGAGAAACGTCCTATTTACAAAAGACTGTTGCACATCCTCTTGCAATTTATTTATAAATACCAATGTTGATACCAAATTTAGTCTACTAACGTTGATCAATTATGTGGAGACACGTGTCAATCTACGTGGCACCCACAAACAATTTTTGAACAACACACTGACTCCGAGGATCTTAATCTCCCCGACTAACTCAGGCGTTCCGAGCAGCAAGAATTCTCTGAGGAACTTCATTGTACCGAGCTACTCCACCCCCCGAGGAACTCCTATACTCCAAACAACTCAAGATCACCGAGAAACTAAGAAGCCACGAGGAACTTAGGGACCCCGAGCAGCTCAAGCGTGTCGAGCTACTTAGGCGGTCCGAGCAGCTTAGCACTCTAATCAGGACAATTAAGGAGACAACTGCGCATTAAATGCTCATTTATTACCATACAGATGTACATGTCTACTAGATAACAGCGCATTGTCCTTTCATTTGTACAGCCTCAAGGCTATAAATACTTTGTAACCTTCTCATCAAAAGGGGACTCGAAATTTCTTGGTAAAATTCATTATCGAGAATTCCAAACAAATAGTCAGCAATAACAAAAAACAATGGACGTAGGCCATTCTTTCAAGGTTGAACCAGTTTAAAAATCTTTTGTCTTATTTATTTTATCTGTGATTGACTAATTAGAGGTAATCTAATTTTTTACATCAACAACCAATAAGAATTATGGATTTTTTTTTACTTTAGTACAGTATTATTAATTTATTAGACAAAAAGTCACCAACTATCACTTTTAGTGATGAAATTTTCACATGATAATTTTTTATTAAAGTATGAAATCAAAGATTATAATGTGTTAAATTAAAAAAAAAACAAGAATTATTGATGCATGGCACGATAGAAAAAACCCCAATAATCCAACACAAACTACAAACAAAAGTAACAAAGAAGAAAATGGAAGAAAACATTCACGGAGGATATCATGAATGTGAGATTGGTGTTTAGCAGCCAGTTCGTGTAATTAACCTTCAGATTCCAACCTTGATCGTCCCCAACCACGTAAAGAGTTGCATTAGATACTTTTAGGGAAGAAAAAAAGAGTAGCATGGTTATCAAGGGAGTGAATTTCACACTCAAACCTATATTTTGTTTATATATTTTATAAATTGAGATGAAAGAAAATGAAAAGATCTTGATGCACTTTGCACTATTTATAAAGCACATACCATTAAATTAAGAAATGGGACTTTTCTCGTATGTTGGTCTCTTGACATTCTATTAACTAAAACGAGGAGATTGTTATTCCAAATGGTTTGCTCTTCCCATTCGTCTCTTCATATGTCCAACCCAACGATCCACCCTTTCACATTTGTCTCTTCATATCTTCCATTGACAAAAATGAGTCTCTTGCAATCGAAAACCCTAACCCTAACCCTAACCCTAACCCTAACCCTAACCCTAACCCTAACTACTACAAGAGAGCTTCAATGGTGTAATTTTCTCACTTACCCTCACGTCTGCGATTCGAATCTCACAGGTATTTGCCAAAGTTTCCTCCAAATTATTCAGACTTGATTTGCTCCCTTTTCATCGTTCTAAGTGACAAATATCGTGCAGGGCAGAGGAAAAATAACGACTGGTGGTTGGAAGGGATCTTTCAAGGTTACTCTCACCTCTGATACGAAGATTTCCTCCAAAATGTTAGTTCTTTCTAGTCATACTCAATATTATATTAATTTCTTTTTGTTCCTACTCAATATGGCACAATGAAACAACATTGTATATAAGTCAATGTTATTTAAAATTATGTGTGCACTTGTATTTTATCAAAAAATAAAATATGAAATAAATCATATATAGGCAATAATAAAAATTAATACCACTAGAAAATTTACAAACGAAGAAGATGACCGAGTCAAGTGTTTGACACTCTCTCCTTAAGATAAAATGCTCTAAACCCAACCATGTGAACCCAACCCATGTGAACCTATGATTAAGTATTATTCCTCTAAAATTAATATAACTAATGGATCCACAGTAATACTACACAATATATCTCAATTGTATAAATAAATAAAGGAAGACAGTTAGTATAACTAACATCTACACAAGTACGGTCCTAGTCCTGTACATAATAATGGGCTACACTCAAGTACGCAAATAATGAAGACCTATCCCATAGGCCTTCGGGAATCGCTCTCGCGTATTAGGTAGAGTTATAGGTTATCCCACACCTATACCCCAAAGCATCAATAAGGGATAATCACTACGCCTTCACACCAATCATATATCTCCATACTCAAGACATATGAGAGGATCCCCCCATTTTATCACCATGGGATAAATTGGGTACTATCAACACGTAGTATCCGTGGAAAAGTGACCAAAGGTAAAGGCCATCTCTATTACCAGTGTACCAATACGGTTGACGTTGTACACGCCCCATAAAAGGTATCCCTTCTAGAATATTACCCACAAGTACTCACACGTGGTATGTATTCATAATACATAAGAATTGTACTCGTAATCATACGTAGGATACCAAGTCTTAAACCAGATTACTTAATTTAATTAATCTCACTCACTTAGGCATTTTAACTCCGAACGCGAATTTGAAACCTCTAAACAGAAATATTTCCATACTCCTTTATGAATAAGCGATCTAATTGCAATTCTAACCAATCACAACACCCCAAAATCCACTAAAACCAACCCTTAGCCCCATTCTCATTACCTGTCCAGAATCAGATGGATCCAGCCTTAGAATCGGATCGATGGATGGGATGATGTCCTCGTCATCTTCCCAAAACCCATTTCTCTATGAAAACTACTACCAAACATCAAATCCACTATCGATTTCTGATCATAACTTATATTTAACCTCTTTAACGTGATTTGAAAGGGTAATTTCATATTTAAATTAAGAACCCTAATTGTATATAATCTAACTAATTAGATTTATAATTACGTTAATTTTTTCAATTAACATGGGGGTTTTGTTGGATTATCAATATATAATCAATCCCTAACAATTATAAATTAATTCCAACTTGAATTCATGAAAAAATTAATAAATTTACAATTATGTAATTAACATAGGTTATTAACATAATTAAGTCAACTACGAATTTACATAATTGAATATCAAAATGAGCTTATAATTATATTAGACTTAGAATCTAGTGAATAGAATTATTCTAACACAAATTCAACCATTATAAAACTCTAAATAAACTTGCTTTAATCCAATTGTGAAGAAAACAAATCAAGAATCTCTTAATTCCTCTTTTCCTCTTGATATTTCCTCTCTTTAGCCTTAAGGTGCCTCTCCTAATTATACATTATGAATAATGAGGACCCGAATCATCCAATAATCTCTTAATCCCGAAATCAGACTTAGGCTATATATGGACCTCAACCTAATGATCCCAATTACACCTCCAATCGGCTCGAAACATTACCCAAGTCCTACACTAACCCAATAGGCCTAAAATCTATAATTTCAAGGTAAAAAGGAAATTATACGTGTCTCGAAACCAACCCAAAATATGCTAGAAAATCAATTACTAATTTGAATCGGTAATTTTAATAATTTAGCCGATAAGAGTCCAGATAAAAATATTTAGTTGTTTATTAATTTAGTGCGGCATGGCATTATTGGAAACTACTTTACGATTGGTGGAACCTGAAATCGAGGGGATAATCCAAAAAAAGGAAACTCTCAATATCAAATCCCTCACCATTTCATAGTCGCCCATAATACACAATTATGTTAAAATGTTTAATTAATGTTTTACCGTGTATCAAGTCTGATTTCTAATGTAATTGATATAACATATATAAAAATTTAAATGGTGACATCACATGTCATAGCAAAAAATTAAGGTAATTTCCCAATAAAACTTAATGCATAAACATGGGGCGTATTACATTCCTAACCCCTTAATCAAGAAATTTCGTGCTCAAAATTTAGAATTTATACTTGACTAAAATAACTCTAGATATCCCGCCCGTATATCGTCCTCTCTCTCCCACGTAGAATTAGCCTCACTGTGGTGTCCCCACTGGACTCTATATAACCAAATGTTTTTCATTTTGATTATGAAAATTTTGAAACTCGTCTTGCACCTTATCGACACTTTCCAGGGTTCCACTTTGAATTTCATTTTCCACCTTGTCTTCACTTTGCATATTTTTACTTTGAAATTCATTTTACGAATCCAGAGAGTGTTCTTTTCTTCCAGTGTCAAAATGCGGCCTAGCTGCAGCTTCAAGCAAATCAATTCCCTTAGCAATCAGAATCTGTTCAGTTGTCATGATATCCTTACTTGTGTTACCAAAAGTCTTTTTAACCCGATCTTTTGTTTGAGTATTTCCAGCACCCCCTTCTATGACCCCGTTAGCTCCACCCTTCAATTTAGCTTCATCTTTTTCACGAGATATCCTGTTTTGTCCAGTATTTCCTTCAATTTTGGAGATATTGCATTCCATTTCAGATTGCTCTTGTTTTAATCATCCAACACAATAATTTGGAGCATTTTCATAGTCAACATGTTGCCAAAAACCTTTACTATTGTTACCACACCCAATCCATATCTGTTCCGATTTGGATTTGATGAAATCAAATTCGAGAGGGTAGCTGTTGTACTATCTAACTTTAGAGGAGACCTGATTGTTCTTTATATTAAAGACATACTAGACTTGATGTAGAAATGAACGGGAGGAAGGGGAAAACTTACCCAAATCGAAGCTATTGTAGATCCCGCTGAGGGTCGGAATTCAGTTATCCATTTAAGTACCCTCACCCTTCAAATAAATTCTCTGATAGTCTTCTTCATTTGTTAAGTCGAATCACTATGTGTTTTCTTGTCTATTAAACCAATATTGAAATCCGCTTTTAAACCAAATGTTGTGAATATTATTCGAATCTCAATCTATGATGGACGTCCATGTGATAACTTTCCAATTAATGTATGTTGAAAAGGAGTCACAAGCGTGGAAATGGCGTTTTTTGAAAAAATATTTCAGGCTCACCTCTAAAGGATCCCGACAACGTTTCATACCTTTTGAGTAGATCCAACAATTGCTGCTAAAAATTTATTCAACGGAGGAATATTGGTCTCCACCATCCAAGCATGACCGGTCGGTAATAAGAGAACTATCAGATCCATAAATGGTGAAGATGAATATATGTGCAGATTAGGGGGAAGAATATTTATGCTGGAGTTCCTAACCTGCAGAGGAGAAAAATCCTCTAAAGCTAACATATAATATTGAATTGATGACATGCTGATTTATTTTAATCAAATGCGTAATGCCGTGAAAAGAGTGATCTCTATGCATGTTATGCAAAAATATTTAGATTTGATTTCTGTGTATGTTTGGAATATAAAGTGTCAATGTCTTAAGATTTGTTCATGTGAGAGAAAAAAATATTAGGACTTATATGTGTGGGCTTTATTCTATACAAACTTATTTATTTAATGTTGGAGTTGGTATTTTAATTATTCTGTTTCAGTTTCTTAACGTCAAAAGGGCATGATGCTATTGGCTTTGAGGGGTGAGGTTTGTCAACCTAATATGCCTTTAGTAACTTTATTTATTACACACCTTAGTGAATTGCATTATTCATTTGGTGAAGTAGAAAACATCTACTAGGCTATAATGGTATTCTCCATTTAGTAAAATTAACTCAATGTTTCCGATAGAAACTTGCAGTCCTTATGGTGTCACGTGTCATCCTTATGGATTTGAAATATGCTCTGATTGAAATGAGTCCATAAATGTAGTATGAGAGAGAGTGGATTATACTATTGACACATCACATCAATTTGTGAAAGAAAGTTTACTCCGATTTTGAGCAATACCATTTTTGATTTTTTAGTCAATGAGTACTAATCCACTAACTAGTGAAAGAAATTTCCTTTTTTTAATCAATTATTATGAATATAAGTTCTTTGTTGTATATATATATATATATACATACACTTCATCCATTTTAAAATCAGATGGATAGCAGATGTACTTGAAAATGCAATATGTATTTAGAGAGCTAGTGGTCATATAGTAAGGATACAATACAGGACACAACACGACTCTGGATACACGATACGCATTTTTCTACAATATAGGATACAATATATATATATATATATATATATATATATATATGAATGAAATAAACATAATTTGTTTTGAAGAATACATAATTAGAACATACTTAACATAAGATTCAATAAAATCAAATACCAGAACAATGCAAAATAGAATAAGAAACGGATAAAATTGTAAATAATATGAATATGGTTTGCAAAAGTTAGGGTGGGTTTGAAACTTTTGAGTCCGGATTGTTATTTTTGTATATGAATATGGTCTCTTCTTTTTGTTTTTGTGATTTACAATTAATGTTTTAAGTTATAAAACATTGGACCGTGTTTTCAAAATACTAAAAAAACTACCACAACGTGTCTGAAATAACATGTTCCGACTTATCTTCAGTGTGTTGTAATGTGTTCCCCAGCATGACCGGCGTAGAAAAAATAGGATACTCTAGGACACGAGTGTCCCGAGCATGTTTACTTACTGATACATGTCAAATAGGATTCGCTGCATTCGTGAGAGAGCTCGGACTTCATAGACTACAGTACCCAGATTGATGAAATGCCAATGAATGTGGCTGATTTTATACAAATCCACATTTCTTGTTAGACGAAAAAGCATCAAATTGCTTAGTGGTGGATTATAGTTGTAGTGTGGGAACTACAAGATTTTGGTTGGGCTTGGGCAGGTTTGGGTGGGTCACTTATGGGCTGGGTTGGTTTTTGGAGGACAGTAAATGAGTTGAAGTTGCAGGTGAGCCGGATTCGTACAGGGCTGATATGTGGGTTTTGCACTCTGTTTGCAAATATTAATTACAAATTAAAATAATGATTGTAAATTTCATTTTTGATGCATAATCACACATTTTTTCCCCTGCTTCTTATTTAGGTTACCAAAGCAAAAGGTAAATTCATAAGAAATTGTAATGCTAAAGTCCAATATACCCTTATAAGACAGATTTTCCAGATAATTAGTGTAATACCCCGTAATTTTAATGACTTTTAAAATGGGTTATATTTTAAATTAATGGATTAATTGAATTTTATTATTAATTAATTCATTTGGATTTTATCCGGACTGTGGATATGGATATAGATGATTCGGAATATTACTTAAAGATATTTAGGTAATATATGAATGTGATGTCATTGAGATGACCGTATGATATAAATTTGGTAATTTATATTTTTTAGTCAGACGCAGTATGGGACGTGTCGGGACTAGTTTAGTAAATTAAAAAGAGAATTTTATTTTCTATCGATCTAATAGTCATTTCGACTGCGTAGTTGCGTCCGGAAGGTTCGAAATAGTCAGAAAATTCTATTTGGATGACAATTTTGAGTCTCGGGTCATTTGGGAATGAATAGACAATCCGAAAGGGCATTTTGGTCATTTTTCTAGGGGGGATGAATAGTGTTTCGGATTTGGCACTATTATAAGAATAGGTAGATTAAGTGGATGGGAGTTATTCATCTCCTCTTCATAAATAAGAGCAGCCATCTTCCTAGAGAGAGTGTGAGAGTGCTTGGGAAGGGAAAAGTCACTTGGGAAGGAGAAGAACAAGAACCACGGTTCACCACCACCAACCATCACCGGAGTTTGACCGGAGAAGGAACAACCAACTGATAAACTACACCAAAGGATCAGACCTACACTAAAGGCAAGTGTTTAATAATAGCAATTTAAGTTTGTATATTGTCCATGTTAGAATAGTATGAAAAGAGAAGATTTTTCATGTTTGGAAGAGATAATGGATCATTAAATGGATTTCTGGAAAACTGAAATGATATAGGAATTTAACTCATGTGTTAGGATATTAATAATCCACGAATTAGTCATGAATCTGATGAAGAAATGATGGAAACCATTGATGTGTTCTTGAAGAGGTTATGTTAATAAATTTCTGGGAATAAGGAGATAAACATGCTTTTTAATCCAATCCTTTAATGATTCTAGGATGTTTAGAGTATTGGAAATCGTTCATATATGTTGATATATCATGTATTAAAGTTTATAAGACATTTGGGATGTTTAGATGAAGGTTTAAATGATCAAAATTTGTTAAACCCGTAGTTGCAGAAAATGCAGGCCTGGACCTGAGGGATCGATCGATCGATCCCCACCTTCGATCGATCGACCTCCCCTGTTTAAGTAAAGTAGTTTCTTTTTAAATGTTGATTCTTATCCCGGAACTTTTATGGATCTTTGGTAATTATTATTTGAATATTTTGGGACTTAGAAAGTATCAGTAAACCCTTGTTAAGATTTGAATTAACTGGATTTAGATTCAAATGATTTAAATGATGAAAATTATATCGAATGGAATTTCGGTTTCTAGATTCGTTTGTTAATTTCCGAATGGTGATGTATGAGGATTTAAGATAGGAACAGTAGGGGTGATTTATTATAACACCTGGATATCCTTAAGTTTACAAGAGAGTTTAATCCTAAGTGAAAGAATAGGTGTTTATAAGAGAATTGAAACTATCGGTTTTAACATTAATTAAAAGGAGAACTAAACTCGTAGTAGTTCGGGAGAAATAATGTTATGGACCAGTAGGATATTAGTAATTTCTTACGGAATATAAGATGAGGGAAATCCTAATTAAATCTTGTGAGATGGGAGTTTAGAACTCATTTGGTTGAAAGAGGTTATGAGATTATCCCGATCGCATAGTTTAAGTTTTCGGACCTCCTCGATCGACAAAGTTAAGTAGTAGTGTATTAGAGGGGTTCCTTGTTTGGATTTCGCTTTGCGAGACGTTCCGCGCATGAACCTTAACGACGTTGGTAGTGGAGAGATGTTATAGGATGCGAGGATAATTAATTTATGAAGTAAAGATTTGATATTTTAAAAGAGATTTAATGCTACGTATGGGAAATATCTTAGGGTAGTAATAATTACCTTATTGATATTATATTATAGGTATGATAATACCTATTTGATTGATTAATGATTTATGTGTATGACATACCTAGCTTACTTGCTATCGGTGGGAGGTTTACGCGTGAGGGCAGTCATATCCTGATGAATCCATGGGATCTTTGATTTGTCGCTCGAGAACATAGGTCTATGAAAGACTTATCGGGGAGTTGATAAGTCCGCTGACTGTGGGTACGTAGGTATGTGCGTGACCCATGGATACGAGAACTATGTTCGCCTCCAATTTGTTTGTTGTTTGTGGTTCGTGGAATCTTACCGAACCTGTAGTCCCCTATTCAGCGACATGCGATGACGGGACATGATAGCAGAGTAATGCATTGCACCACAGCTGTGACTCGGGATGCAGTATTATATATGAATATATATATATAATGGATTAAATGGTTGCATAATTATTTATTATGTTTAAATCTATCTACGGTGATAATTATAGATAACGGTGAATAGAGAAAGATAATGGAATTAAGTTAATATATGTTTATTCTTAAAGAATTGAAAAGCTTAACTCATATTAATGAGTAATGATTCATGTTAATAAGAAACTAATCATATAAAGGAGAAATGTAAATGGATAATAATGGGACGTATGGTATGGGACATACGGGGACTATGATATGGGAATGGAACTGTAATATGAAGATTAGAAAAGAGGAACCATTAACTAGGAGGTTAATAGGAAACGTTAAGTGTTCACTCTAGTTGAGAGGTGAGAAATGCAAGTGAGAGTTGGATCTAACATGTACATAATAAATGCTTTATTGCACTTGTTAAATACTTGCTGTTTTAAAAATACTCTACACATTCGGGCTCTGACCCGTTTCCTTGCATATTTTTCTCTTCTATTGTATCTCTATATCAGGTGTCCAGCAACAGGGACGCCAACCATAGTTGATTTTGACGAGCTATGGAGTTATGGAAGTTTTGCTTAGACGCTTATCATCTTTTTGATTCACAGTATTCTTAGTTAGGGCATGTCGCCCAAAAGGATTCAGTTATCATTTTCTATTGGAGTAAAATATTGTTGTATTCTGATTTTTAATACATTTAACATTATTGGGATTATTGTAAAGGATTTATATTACTTGGGAATGTTTATTCCAGTTGCATTTAAATTATTTTTGTGTTACTTATTGTGTTATCAGTGTTGTAAAATAAATGTGTTGTGTTATTCTTAAAAGTGGAAAAAGGTTTTGTTGAAATTTAAATTGGAAAGTTTTTTTTTAACACCAGCTTATTTGAGTATTGGGTGAGTTGTAAATGATTTCGACAGTGATGCTAAGAATGAGCCAACTGTATATTCTGTTTTAATTTGGTATGGGACTGGCCACCCGGTATTTAATTAGGCGGGGTGTTACAGGTGGTATCAGAGCATCAGGTTCTAGTGTCTTTTAGGATTTGTACGGCTTATTGTGTCTTCAGCTTAGCGTTCTTTGATGTAGAGCCCTATGAGTAGGATTATTGCTTTTCTATTTACGCTTACGATCTTCAACTATTTTGAGATATCAAATACTGATAGTATTCTCTCGTTTCAGATGCCTCCTCGACGTGCACCTCAGCCCGCCCCAGCTCAGGGTACAATGACTGCAGCCCAAGTCGCTGCAATTGTCGCTCAGGCAGTCAATGTTGATGTAGCTTCTATTCAGCAGGCTCCCGCACTGGCACCGGTTGTGACACCCACGCAAGGGCAAGTGTTTCCTACTGTATGGGAACGAGCGAGGGATGCTTTTCAGAAAGCGCACCCACCCGAGTTTCAGGGAGGATCAGATGTTGTGACTACTAGCCAATGGAAGAAATATATCCAACGACACTTGAGGATGATCGAATGAACTGAGGTTCAACGTCAGATACTAGCCACATTCAAGCTAGTAGGGGCAGTTTTGCAATGGTGGGAAGCTACGACCACTATGGAGGAGAGGGACACAATGACTATCCAAGACTTTTGGATACGGTTTGATGGGAAGTATTTTCCTTCCGCCATCCAGATAGAGATGAGACGGAAGCTACTTGATTTAAGGCAGGGTGAGAAAACTGTGGCGGAATATGAGGAAGAGTTTACGCGATTAACTAATTTGGTACCAGCTGAAGTACCTATTGAGGAGAGGAGAGTCCTAATGTTCACTGATGGGTTGAACTATAAAATTCGCCAACATTTATTGGGAAATCTTTCACTACGTACGTATGCAGATGTTCTTAATGCTGCAATGCTCCACTGTCAAGATAACCGCTTCCATAATCAGGGTGTCAAGCGGGGGTTTGGGTCAGGCCAGCAGGGCAAGACTATTGGGGGCAGTTCTAGTGGGACTCAGTCAGGGCAGAGTCATCAGCGTCAGGGTGAGCAGGGTTCCCTGACAGGGGACTATGCTAAGCGTTTGCGATCTGGAGATTATCGATTTGAGGATAAAGGTATTGGGCAAGGACAACAGGGCCATCAGGGCCAAAGACAGGCTCATCAGTGCCAAGGGAAGGGAGGTAATGGCCAGCAGGTTCGGGGCCAACAAGGGCAAGGTGGTGGAAAGTTTGCGGGAAAATGTTTCGTGTGTGGCAAGTATGGCCATAAACGTCAAGATTGTCCTGAGAAAGACAAATTTCCTCAGCAACAACATGCTCGACAGGAGCCACAGGTACTAGTGTTTCCACTAGCTGCTCTTCCAGCTCCAGCTCCAGCTCAGGTGCTAGCACTACCTCCCATTCCAGCAGCACCCGCGCAGCAGGGTCAGTACGGGCGTGTATACAACATCCATCAGGCAGGGAATCAACAACCACCACCCGCGAATGAGGGTATGTTTTCTATCTAAGGAATTATGAAGCGTATAGTGATTTTGTTACGATTAATGTTGTGTGGGCAATAGGGTTGCTAAACTTAGCCTATAGCACTATTATTTATGTAGACTCACTGAGGGGTGTGGGGCACCTTTATAGTACATGTTATCCCGTGGGTTTGATTTTTATCATGGGATTACTTACCTAGAGCATGTCCGAGTGCGATTCGACTATCGGCGTGCATTGACTTGTGGTATATGAGAGCATATGTCTGCATCTTGTCTTCTATAAGAGAGTAGATGCGTAGACCCTATTTGAAATCGATAAAAACCAAATTTTTGTTTTTAAAATTGATAAACCTGATATTTTTTTTTAACCAAATTTTTTATATATTATTGACTAAGGACCTTAGGAGTTTCGATGACCGACTACTTTAGGAAGTAGTGTATCAGGGTGGTTCCTTGTTTGGATTTCGCTTGCGAGACACCCCACGCACGAAACTAATAACTGTTGGGAGTCGAAATAAGTTAGTTCTTTAGTATATGAGTTTATAACCTTTGCGAAACTTTTAATATTGAAAGCGGTACGACAGGGTGTATGGGCGCCCTGGATGAGTGTATGGCAGTAATTTTCAAAATTGTGAAAAGGTAAGTAGTTGGAACTTCAGGATTTATTTGTTCAATGTGTGAGGCTCGGTTTTTCCCAAAGTTTGTCACGAGGACGGTATAGGGAAGATTAGGAAAAGTCTAAATTTGATTCAGTTGAGACTATATGGTGAGGCTTGGCGTATAACATCGATAGGGACTTTGTTAATGTATTGTATGTGCGGTACATCTTGGATTTCTTGCGATGTGAGATTTATACTCGGAGTTGACCTTACCGTTATAACTTATATTCCTGAATTTCGGGACGAAATTCTGTTATAAGGGGGGGAGGTATGTAATACCCCGTAATTTTAATAACTTTTAAAATGGGTTATATTTTAAATTAATGGATTAATTGAATTTTATTATTAATTAATTCATTTGGGTTTTATCCGGACTGTGGATATGGATATAGATGATTCGTAATATTACTTAAAGATATTTAGGTAATATATGAATGTGATGTCATTGAGATGACCGTATGATATAAATTCGGTAATTTATATTTTTTAGTCAGACGCGGTATGGGACGTGTCAGGACTAGTTTAGTAAATTAAAAAGGGAATTTTATTTTCTATCGATCTAATAGTCATTTCGACTGCGTAGTTGCATCCGAAAGGTTCGAAATAGTCAGAAAAGTCTATTTGGATGACAATTTTGAGTCTCGGGTCATTTGGGAATGAATAGACAACCCGAAAGGGCATTTTGGTCATTTTTCTAGGGGGGATGAATAGTGTTTCGGATTTGGCACTATTATAAGAATAGGTAGATTAAGTGGATGGGAGTTATTCATCTCCTCTTCACAAATAAGAGCAACCAT
Organism: Sambucus nigra; assembly: GCA_949130495.1. Taxonomy (NCBI): domain Eukaryota; kingdom Viridiplantae; phylum Streptophyta; class Magnoliopsida; order Dipsacales; family Adoxaceae; genus Sambucus; species Sambucus nigra. The sequence continues at coordinate 660,151,144 of OX422212.1, forward strand.
CTTCCTAGAGAGAGTGTGAGAGTGCTTGGGAAGGGAAAAGTCACTTGGGAAGGAGAAGAACAAGAACCAAGGTTCACCACCACCAACCACCACCGGAGTTTGACCGGAGAAGGAACAACCAACTGAGATAAACTACACCAAAGGATCAGACCTACACTAAAGGCAAGTGTTTAATAATAGCAATTTAAGTTTGTATATTGTCCATGTTAGAATAGTATGAAAAGAGAAGATTTTTCATGTTTGGAAGAGATAATGGATCATTAAATGGATTTCTGGAAAACTGAAATGATATAGGAATTTAACTCATGTGTTAGGATATTAATAATCCACGAATTAGTCATGAATCTGATGAAGAAATGATGGAAACCATTGATGTGTTCTTGAAGAGGTTATGTTAATAAATTTCTGGGAATAAGGAGATAAACATGCTTTTTAATCCAATCCTTTGATGATTCTAGGATGTTTAGAGTATTGGAAATCGTTCATATATGTTGATATATCATGTAGTAAAGTTTATAAGACATTTGGGATGTTTAGATGAAGGTTTAAATGATCAAAAGTTGTTAAACCCGTAGTTGCAGAAAATGCAGGCCTGGACCTGAGGGATCGATCGATCGACCCCCACCTTCGATCGATCGACCTCCCCTGTTTAAGTAAAGTGGTTTCTTTTTAAATGTTGATTCTTATCCCGGAACTTTTATGGATCTTTGGTAATTATTATTTGAATATTTTGGGACTTAGAAAGTATCAGTAAACCCTTGCTAAGATTTGAATTAACTGGATTTAGATTCAAATGATTTAAATGATGAAAATTATATCGAATGGAATTTCGGTTTCTAGATTCGTTTGTTAATTTCCGAATGGTGATGTATGAGGATTTAAGATAGGACCAGTAGGGGTGATTTATTATAACACCTGGATATCCTTAAGTTTACAAGAGAGTTTAATCCTAAGTGAAAGAATAGGTGTTTATAAGAGAATTGAAACTATCGGTTTTAACCTTAATTAAAAGGAGAACTAAACTCGTAGTAGTTCGGGAGAAATAATGTTATGGACCAGTAGGATATTAGTAATTTCTTACTGAATATAAGATGAGGGAAATCCTAATTAAATCTTGTGAGATGGGAGTTTAGAACTCATTTGGTTGAAAGAGGTTATGAGATTATCCCGATCGCATAGTTTAAGTTTTTGGACCTCCTCGATCGACAAAGTTAAGTAGTAGTGTATTGGAGGGGTTCCTTGTTTGGATTTCGCTTTGCGAGACGTTCCGCGCATGAACCTTAACGACGTTGGTAGTGGAGAGATGTTATAGGATGCGAGGATAATTAATTTATGAAGTAAAGATTTGATATTTTAAAAGATATTTAATGCTACGTATGGGAAATATCTTAGGGTAGTAATAATTACCTTATTGATATTATATTATAGGTATGATAATACCTATTTGATTGATTAATGATTTATGTGTATGACATACCTAGCTTACTTGCTATCGGTGGGAGGTTTACGCGTGAGGGCAGTCATATCCTGATGAATCCATGGGATCTTTGATTTGTCGCTCGAGAACATAGGTCTATGAAAGACTTATCGGGGAGTTGATAAGTCCGCTGACTGTGGGTACGTAGGTATGTGTGTGACCCATGGATACGAGAACTATGTTCGCCTCCAATTTGTTTGTTGTTTGTGGTTCGTGGAATCTTACCGAACCTGTAGTCCCCTATTCAGCGACATGCGATGACGGGACATGATAGCAGAGTAATGCATTGCACCACAGCTGTGACTCGGGGTGCTGTATTATATATGAATATATATATAATGGATTAAATGGTTACATAATTATTTATTATGTTTAAATCTATCTACGGTGATAATTGTAGATAACGGTGAATAGAGAAAGATAATGGAATTAAGTTAATAGATGTTTATTCTTAAAGAATTGAAAAGCTTAACTCATATTAATGAGTAATGATTCATGTTAATGAGAAACTAATCATATAAAGGAGAAATGTAAATGGATAATAATGGGACGTATGGTATGGGACATACGGGGACTATGATATGGGAATGGAACTGTAATATGAAGATTAGAAAAGAGGAACCATTAACTAGGAGGTTAATAGGAAACGTTAAGTGTGCACTCTAGTTGAGAGGTGAGAAATGCAAGTGAGAGTTGGATCTAACATGTACATAATAAATGCTTTATTGCACTTGTTAAATACTTGCTATTTTAAAAATACTCTACACATTCGGGCTCTGACCCGTTTCCTTGCATATTTTTCTCTTCTATTGTATCTCTATATCAGGTGTCCAGCAACAGGGACGCCAACCATAGTTGATTTTGACGAGCTATGGAGTTATGGAAGTTTTGCTTAGACGCTTATCATATTTTTGATTCACAGTATTCTTAGTTAGGGCATGTCGCCCAAAAGGATTCAGTTATCATTTTCTATTGGAGTCAAATATTGTTGTATTCTGATTTTTAATACATTTAACATTGTTGGGATTATTGTAAAGGATTTATATTACTTGGGAATGTTTATTCCAGTTGCATTTAAATTATTTTTGTGTTACTTATTGTGTTATCAGTGTTGTAAAATAAATGTGTTGTGTTATTCTTAAAAGTGGAAAAAGGTTTTGTTGAAATTTAAATTGGAAAGTTTTTTTTAACACCAGCTTATTTGAGTATTGGGTGAGTTGTAAATGTTTTCGACAGTGATGCTAAGAATGTGCCAACTGTATATTCTGTTTTAATTTGGTATGGGACTGGCCACCCGGTATTTAATTAGGCGGGGTGTTACAATTAGAACGAAAACTGAAACCCAATTCACGATTCTCACTCATTTTGTGCAATACACGTACGTTTTGCGTCCCCAATAGTTAGTGTTTGGAATAATAATCAGTGGATCCAGACATGAGACAAGACACGTCAGTGTGTCGCACAAAATGAGTTTCAATCCCGGGTCAGCTTAAAATAACTCGAATGACCTAACAACCGACTTCAGCAAATATTTCAAACATTACTAAAACCCAGTTTTTTTTAAAACATGGCTGTTGGAAATAGTGATCAAATGATTTGTCTAAGATATTGAACCTTGGTTCAATTATGGCGAGCTACAAGAAAAGTTGGGCTCATATTAGATCACGTTGTTCAGCCTGAAAAAAATGATGTTGTACATAAAAGTGGGTTAACATTTTCCCAAACCGTGTGTTCAGGCCGCATTTAAATTGTTGGGATCAAATTCATCCCGTAATGGGTGGACTTGGGCAACTTACTAAATGTGGGTTGGGATTGCTGATCCTAATTCTTGATCTTAATCAATCCCTCATTCTTTTCCTTAGAATCCTTTTACAATTAATTGAGTCATATGAAGAAATTATTATGACCAATGAGGATGATGTATAGTTTGTGTTTTGTTAAAATAGTAGAAAAAGATATTTGTTTATTTAATCTTTGAGAAGACATGACATTCCATAGACGTGAACTGTGATAGCGCCATAGGCATGAAACAGGTAAACTGTGGATTTTTGTACTTTTGTAGGAGTTTTAAACACTGAAGTCTTTTGTTTTGTTTTCTGAAGGGTTTTCAACTTGATTCATTCTTTTATTTTTTTGTCATGTGTTTTTCAACATGATGTGTACATTTATTGCACGACGAGGTCGGCCACTCACTTTTTTCACAATTAGTATTGTATATTCCCCGTGTCTAATTGAAAATATAGAAAGCATAAAGATAAAATGGTCATTGATGTGAAAATTTGATGTGAAAACTATTGTTTTGGAGTTTTGTTTGTTCAATGTGAACTCAATTTTTATTAAGATAAACACAACTACAAATCTTTTGCTTTTTATATGGATAAATATTTCTTAAATTAATAATGTTGTCGGACCCCTTTTATGATTCAACTTTGGTGTTGGATACTCTTAATTTGCACTTGAACCACGTATGTATGACACCTCTTTGATCATTTCACTACATTAAGTAGCATTAAATTTATTTTTTTAGTTATATCTCGGTTTTATCAAAAGCTAAGCCTTTACTTAGGACCATGTTGTCTATTTCCCATCAGTTTTTATATAAAGCATCCATTTTTTATGAAGACATTCTTATAGACAAAAAAGTTGGGTGGTGTTTTGGAAAAAAAATGATATCTAGAGTTTGGTGGTGTTTTGTAAATGGTATCATTCCCTTCATTGTTCGGCCATTCCTTTATGTTTGGAAAAATGCCCAACTGTGTAAAATCTACTTGATTTTGAGACTTATTTGATTGGTTTTGCTGCGAATGAGCAATTGCTGTCTACAGTTTGAGATGAAATTTAAACTGTTTTTCGCCATATACACGGGAGATGAATTTTCGTTGTTTGTTGTAGATATAAACAAAGCTAAAAAAAAATTAAAATAGTATTGAAACTATATTATTAAGCATTTAATTATTTTTGCTGGTTGTACACGGGTTTAATTAAAATAGTATAGAAACTATTATAGATTGTTGTTTGTACTTGTCTGTCCAGTATTTTAATAAGGCATGTCAACTGAAAATAGTTTTCTAACATTAATAAGGTCTTTGCTCCTGCCGTGTATGTTTTTGGGATGAGTGTTTCAACTATGCATTAATTTGTAGTTCTGATAATGTGAGATAAGATGATTACAAACAAGAAACAAAATTGCTTTCAATAGAAAAATAAAACAAGTCAACTTTCTTCTGCTTGGCATTTTCTGGGAGGATGATATGGAATCGGAATCAAGTAGAGATCATTTTTTCTGTGAACCGCAAGACGATACGCCTCAGTCATGTCCAGGTCTTTGTGCTTCTTTCTATTAGGGAGTTTCCAATCGAAATGGTACAAAATATTTGCAATTGGAAGCTCAACGTTAGCCAAACCATATGACATGCTGGGGCATATTCTCCTTCCATCACCAAATGGGATATACTCAAAGTTCGTTCCCTTAAACTCAATTGAGCTATCGAGGAATATCTCGGGATAAAATCTCTCAGGCTCAGTCCAGTACTTTTGATCTCTACCCATTGCCCATACATTTACAAGTAACTTGGTTTTGATAGGTATATCATATCCGGCAATCTCACACTTCGCATTGCATTATCTTGAAAGTAATAGGGGAATAGAAGGGTGTAACCTTAGTGTTTCTTTAATAACTAACTTCAGATATTGCATCTCCCTAATGTCTGTTTCATCCACCCGCCCTTTTCTATCAAACACTTCCGTTACCTCATCCTGTGCTTTTTTCATCACTGTTGGATTTTTTACCAATTCTGACATAGCCCATTCTACAGCCGTAGCTGATGTCTCAGTCCCAGCAGCTAAAATTTCCTGGAAATTAATGATTAAATTTGTAAATGATAAAAAACTAGTATCTTCTGTTTGTTACATGAAACAATTCTAACTAAAAAAATCCAGAAACCTATTATGGAGTGGAGGAGCTATGGTGTATATGGTGGTGGTGGTGGAGGATAGCAGGGGCTGATGCAGATATTTTGATTAAGATGGGCAAACTATAATAAATCAAGGTGGGCAAAATATTGAAATTTTTAAAATTTAATATTTTTACACTTTATAATACAAATTTGATAAAGTCCTAAAACCTAAGGAGGGCAATTCCCCACCATACTCTTCACATGTGTGTGTGTGTGGTGGGTGGGTGGGGGTGGGGGGGTCAAGTGCCCCACCCAAAATTTCCAAAAAAGGAAAAGAAAAGGAAATGTATTGTTTTAATACTTCGAGGTTTAAATTAAATTTGTTGATAAGTTAAGGGCAAAAAATGTAATTTTATTTTGAAGTTATTTCGTCCTTGAATTTTTATTTTACACAAATTTATTTAATTGTGATTTATGAATTTGCTATTGACTTTGTGTTTTGTTGATCGTGAATTTGTGCTATGTGATGTGATTTTTTCCTTTTTTGGGGAGGGTGAGGATATGTGAAGTGCTTTTATTTGATTTATAATTGTTTAAATTTTCCTAAATTAAAAATTCTCAATTGAATATCTAAAGATAATCCTTATATTTCTAACTAATATACTGTACACATCCATTATTGTATTCATAAACCCATGTAAGCTCCCTGACATGTTATGAAATTTCACCATCAATATCATCTTCGATCAATTTCAAAAAGAGTATTAATTAAAAATAATGTGGAGAATAGTAGGCACTAGACACTAGTTGAAATGCTCTGTTCAATCAAGTACCTATCATGAAAATGGTGCTCAAGTTTTGAAACATACATCCTTATGCCATAATTTTCAACTATATCAGGTGACAAGTATTATATGGTTTAATATAGAAAAAGGATCCTCTATGTAAGCTTACATCTTTGTTATAGTGTTAATAATAGATTGTTGTTGTCTCTGCCCATGGTTATATATTGAACCATGCCAATGTCATTCCTATATATGTTATCTCTTCTATTTTTTTTTCTTTTTCTGTTTGCATGATTATCCTTAACAATAGGTATCAAAGCTGTAATTAGGATTCTTGGGAGTTCTTTGTATATATAAAAGATGGGAATCATAAAATATGCAGATAAAACTATGGTTAAGTCCTAAGAGAACTCAAAAACAGAATGAAAGTCGAATACTTACAAAGATTAGTGCTTTGATGTTGTCAGTAGGTAAGTGAGAACTCAGAGCCACCACCAAGATTGTGAAATTTTAGGAGAACATCTACGAGATCTTCTTGTACTTCACCCTCACCGCCACTTTTTCTATTTACCGTATCTTCTTCGTGTTCTTTGATGATAATTTCCATCATCCTTTCGGCTTCTATGTGCAGCCTCTCAAGGTGAGGCTTCAATCCACTTATCCAATGAAGCAAATCGACCGACAGAAAAACATCTGCAAGAGCAAACCCTGCTGCAGCCTTCACAACTTCCTTCACAACATATATGAATTTCTCTTGGTCCTTGTATTTTTTGCCCAAGGCTGCTTTTGAGGTGACGCTATATGTCGATGCGAAATTTTCTGAGTAAGATTGATAGGTGATCCTGCTCATGAAGCAATCCATTTACTGATATTGCACGCCTCATTTTCCCTAATAGGCCGGAAATATTGAATGCATTTTGGCGTTAAAAGCTCCAACATGCAAATCTTTCGGACTTTTCGCCAGTATTCACCGTAGGGTGCAAACGTAACATTCTAAGAATCATAAGACATGATCTTTGTGGCGGTAACATGGCGGTCGGTAAGCAAGGGTAAGATCATGAGTTGTCATCACCTCTTTGGCAATATCTGATGATGAAACAACAATGATGGGAATTTCTCCAAGCCTTATGTGGATAATAGGACCATATTTTTTGGCTAATTGTCTTAGCCCAAGATGGGGCAGATAGCCCATGAGTTGGTATATGTCTCCTATAATGGGTATCTTCCTTGGTCCTGGGGGTAGGTTTGAAGTAGTGGTGCACTTGGTTTTGCCTCTCTTTGTTATTTTCAGTACCATTATCATAAAGAGAGAAAAGGCAAACAAGACTTGGAAGGAAAGGCATTGAAGTTTCATGATGGAAATAATGGCTTTTGTTGGCTTACTGCTCAAATTTTTACAAGCAGATTACATCTATATATGTACATAGGTAGCCCTATGGCTAGGCAAACTAAGTGGGTGCCTAGGGCCTTCCCACTACTCTCTCTCTCTCTCTCTCTCTCTCTCTATATATATATATATATATATATATATATATATATATATATATATATATATACACTAGATCTATAAAAATCAATGTTCTAAAATCTTTTTCTTTTTACACACCACACATCAAGTATGATTTGAAGTTTATGTTTCAAAGAATCTAATGTTCCATGAACATTGGTAAGAATACTTTAAACCCTATAATTTAACATTAGTAACATTTCTTTGAAGTCCTATACATGAATAAAGGACTGCTAGCACTAAGACAGAGATAAAAATATTTTGTGCAATTTTGATTCTTAAAACAAAGAATAAAAATAGGGCTTTTTCGGCTTAACCCCCACTTTTTATTGTGTTATTTGACTTAACCCCCACTTCGCTAATCTCTTTGATATAACCCCCAACACGAGAGGTTATCACAAAATATCGAATAAAAATAGGGGGTTAAGTCAAAATATTTATTTACTTTGCCCCCTGTTTATAATGTCTAATTAGACTCGCTCCCTATGTTGGGGGCAAAGTCAAAGAATTATGAAAATAAGGGGGGTTAAGTCAAATTATGCATTAAATATTGGGAGTTAAGTCAAAATGACCCATAAAAATATTACAGAAAGATTAAAAAATGTCATCACATATATAAAATTGGTCTGCTTTCTTGTCGCCCAACCCCTAGCTGAAGTGCCTACACCGCGCCTTGCACCTAGGTGCGCCTTTAGAACACTATCTATTATCATGTATAGTTTGTTTTTATCACAAATGGAGCTAGTTGTGCAACCAGCCACCTCCGTAAATAAGTTATGCACTTAACCAAAAAAGGTTTGTCAAATGTCAATCCACTATCACTCTCTCTCCCTCATTATCATTCATTTTCTTTATTTCTTTTACTTCTACTGTGATACAAATCTAGAACCAAGAAGGCAACTATATATTTTTCAACTTTGACAATTTGTGTAGACCATATTATCAAAATTTCAAAATTTCATATTTCATATGTTTATCTTTTGTATCTATTGATGTAGTTACATTTAATCTCTATTTTACTAATGACTTTATTTATTTTTCAGATCCCACCCTCTTAATTTGGGTTGATCAATCTTTATAACCAGGTTCTATTATTCTTTGTTTTTCCAATAATTTGATTTGTTTTTTTATATTTAATCCAGAATTGCCTATATAAGACTATATATATATATATATATATATATATATATATAAAATAAGGTAGAAAACTTATGTATGTCATAAGCTTCAAGTATGATGTCATCTATTTCAATTTTTTTGGCACTTCCTATTTTGCCCTCAATCCTTTGAATTCCTCCTCTTTTTTTTCCCTACCAAATTTACACTCCAATTCAAAATAGAGGGTACTTTAGTCAAAATCACTCCCTCAATTTGTTCATGTCCTCTCATTTCTCACACAAACTTCTCATTCTCCACTTCTCTCCCGTTCTCTCAACAGCAACTCCCAAAAAAGCCCTACCTCAAACATCAACCCATTATCTCCCTCTCTCCAATCCACTGCCACCTCCTCCTCTACGCCACACCTCTACTCCTCCCTGTCGCCCCCTCCTCAACTCTCTTATGCACCCCTCCTCAACTCCACTTTCATTGATTCTAATATCTAAATGTATTTCTTTATAAACTTAGGGTTTCCAACCATCACATTGCTCATTATTGTTGTGGTATAGTCACTTGACTTTATTTGATTCTTTTGGATAGTGATGTTTTCAGGCTACTGTGTTGTTGGATTGTTGAAGAAGGACATGTATAATACACTATTTTTTCTGAACCCATCGTTCTTTTTCTCATATTTCTCCCTTTTACAGGTATTCTCTTTTTTTTTCCTCCCCATCTCTCTCTCTACAATTGGGGTCAATTCGGTTTTTATATCTTCTGTTGGGGTCGGTTGGGGGTTGTACTTGGGGTCGATAGGGAGTTTGATTTCGTAGTTGGGTTTGGCTAAGATCGTGTTTTTTTCATATTTAATCTCCATTTTCTGTGTTTGAAAGAACTTTTTTTTTCTATGCATATGAGAATTTTTATATGTCGTTTTTGTTAGATCATGCGTTCATAATTTATTTTTTATGATTATGTAGTTCATTTCTACTACTAATTATATTGGTTTTGTTATTATGTGCAGGGGGGTTTGATTTCGTAGACTTTGGTATTAAAAACAATCCATTCGTTTCCAAAGTCAGTTTATACAGGTATTATATGTGCCGATGTCCTTGCTATTAAGAATAATCCATATCATACATGCCTTTACGCCTGAAAAGTACGATGTGTTGTGTCATATTACAATTAATATTACATGCATTCAAATAACACAAGTGATTACGGTCTTACAATTGTTGTACCATATTGACATTTTTCTTTGTTTATCTAAGTAGGAAGGATGATTTGGGGGTGTTCTTATCAGGTGTTCTCTGGTCCTGAGATCATACACTTGGGAGGTGGAATTTCCATCAAAATAGGTTCAAGCAATTGTATCCCACATTGTTTTTTCTGTTTGGAATCAAATGAAATTTCTTATCATGCTCGAGTCCATGGAGTTAATCAACCATCCCTTTACAATCGCGTTTTCAGATCTCCACTTTCTAAAAGTTGGGTTTATTGGTTGGGGCTATGGAAAATCCCCATTGATATATCAAAATTTGTGTTTGCTGGAGATTTGCATCTCAACAACTTGGGAGCATAGGGCAGAGTTGGCGTTGTCCAACTTTATGCCAAGTTGTGCTGCGAAAGAATCATATATCAGTGTCTGGATCTGACAATGAGTCTTAGTCAGTACTTGCATCGTTTTTCACGTAAGGTCTTTTAGTATTTCATTGGTGGAGTTTTTTCCATGTTATTGGACAATGATTTTAATTCTCCCATAGTCATCTATGAATTTTTGTGTGGATCTTTTCTTTTTTTGTCGAGATTTTCTTAGGATATCTGGTCTAATACCATATTGAATAAAGGTATTTGTATTCATTACATTCTTGACAGTACGTAGATCCATATATATCATATACAATGAGCTATTCTAGGTAGCTATTTAAAGTTGTACACTTATTTTGACTTTGATTGAGATTGACACTCAATATGTGGAGTAGGTGACCACAAAAGAAATTGTAATACCTATATTTAGTTAGTTACATCCTTAATTGATAACTCAAGCCAACATGTGTGTGTGTGTGTGAGAGAGAGAGAGATTTCTTATTGTTTGAATATGAAATTTATTATGGGAGTATTCATTTTATAAATTCAATAGGTCAATAAGATCTATATCAAGGAGTCATACCCTTATTATGGGATTTCAAGTGAAGCGAAGAACAACCTGAGTCTTCAATGGGAATTCCATTGAAGACCCCTTACTCGGTGAACATATATAAACATAGTCTGCAGCTCATTCAACCACCAAAACCATGCGATGTGGAGTCAGTGAGCAATATGCATCATATTGTATAATTTTCAAATTGTTCGAATAATCATTTTCTCTTAATCACACTACAAATATTCTTGACTTATTCTTTTTCTTTAGATTTCCTCCATTACCTTTGTTGGTACTCTTCATCAGGTGTTCTCTACTCTTTATGCAATTTGTATTTTGTTTCTACTTTGTTGTTTTGGGGTTTGATATTTATATGGTGTTGTTGATGATGGCTATAGGAGTTCATGGTATGCGAACCGAGTTGATTCATTAGTTATTTTCATGGTTGTTATTTATTATGAACTTGGTGAAAATGGTTGTTCTTTTACATTTTATTCGATTATAGGGCTTTAGTTGGTATATACCACATTCATACCATCTACTGTGCATCTAATAAGGTGTGTGGGCATGTCTTAGGCACTATGCATGGCCTTTTTCTCGCCTCTCTCCCACATTCCGCCGCTGCCTAGCTTTCATAACATTATATCATTTTTTTGATTGTTTTGAATTTGAAGTTGCACGAACAGGGTAACATTGAATTTATTTGATTAATTATGTTTTGTTTTGCAGATTTTGATTTGTAAATCTAGGTATAAACTAAGCATTGTTCGGTGCAATCATTTTTTCTTCAAATTTCTGGCATTTTAGTCTCGGATCTTTAAGGTATTATTTTCTCTCTCTCCCCCTATCAGTTTTGTATTCAAAATGTCGTGGAAAATATCTGGTTCTAGCATCAATTCGGGTATGATGTTGAGGTAGACCTTTCAAGATCAGCGCACGTCCTTATGGAATAAATCTCAAGATCAGCGCACGTCCTCTTTGAGGAGGCACAGTGCTTTGCTCAAAACAGAGAGGGTAATTCCTTGAATCAACGCTCCATGATTCCATCTTTGTGTTGCTCTAAATATATAAGTAACAAATTTTGTTTTGTAGATCTAAATCTACATTGTACTTGAATACTATCTTATTATAACTAATTGTTTCTTTAAGAAACTATACTTTTTATACATTTATTTTATCCCTCATTCTTATTATGAGGGCCTCATTCATATTATTTCAATTTGGCTTTGAAATGTTATGGTATTGGTTTATTAGGCGAATATAAAATCAATTAAAGTGGTGTATAATCTTTTAGAGATGTTGAAATGTTTTTATGTTTTTCCATTTATTAATTTATGGTGCATTGACAGGGAATATTGTTTGATATTGTTGCAAAAAGGGTGTGAATATATCATTAGAGTTTGAAAAGATATTTTAAGGTGAATGACATTGGAAAGCAAACCAGGTCAAGGAAGCGGCAGAGGAGGTGGGTCCACTGCTGCAGCTGCGGGTGATGTAGCTCAAAAGCAGAAGACATTGCAGCAACGAGTCTGAGACTGAATTGGTAACTTTGTTCTATGTCAAGTATTCGATTGGCTCCCAGTTTTTTACAATCTCGAAATCTGACGGGGGGTTGGTGACCGATCTACTCACTCCGTGAAGTAGTATAACCGGTTTGAATTTAAGTTTACACCCATATATACCCTCCATTCCTGTCCTCTTAAATTCAAGTTGAGATCCAGTTTTAACTAGCAACCAGAAAACTAGAGGTAAGCATCAACCAAATTAAGGTAATGGCAACCAATGAGGATCAGGTTGGGAAGCACCAAGAGGTTGAAATTACCTCCTATAAGTAGGTTACCTAATCGGGTTCCAATCGGATCTCCATCTACAACAGGTGATGCTACAACTAATGTTCATAAGAATGCTTGAAATGCTCATAAGAATGCTTCATGTCATCAACTACATGCATTTCTTTTACTCTCCACATTGATAATTGTGGGGCCCCAACATCAACTGTGCGAATCCCAACCCCGCTTGCCAAAATCGGATCAATCATTAAGCGGCAAGAAGTTCTAGAAGAAGGGAATAATTCTTTTGCTTATTAGTGCTTGAACTATACTGATGTGGTATATCGCGAATCCATCTTGAAAGTATTTCCTTCCAACAGTAACTTCACAGCACATTTCGAATCATTGCTGATTGAGAATGATTTATTAAAAACTCTGAAACCAATCGTAAAAATACAGTTGCTGACTTTCACAGTACATTTTGTTCAGGTATTTTTCATGGAAAAGTCCATTACCTAGGTCCTAATTGTTCTATTCATTGAATATGATCATATGAACTAAATAATATAATATCTACTATTTCAGACCGCATTCATTTATTTGTGAAACGTATCTGCTGAAGCTGTCAGCACTGCCATCGTCCAGCCACAAGAGTTCGCAAGAAGACGACGACGATGATGATGAAGAAGACAATTTTGTTATAAAAAAGTTATATTCTCGAACCACAAAGGTAATCATGTATCATTCGACTTCATTAGTTGCTTATAAAACTAGGCAATCATGTTATCAATTGTGGATATGAGCTGTCTGGATGTGTTGAACAAATGAATACAATGGGACATGTGCTAAGTTTACGAAAATTGAAATTCTGAATAAAATTTAGGAATGCATCTCTTTATCATCGTTTGATTTATAATGAAATTCGGGTGTTTTTATCATCTGAATACAGTTTCTTCCGAGATAATAAAAATGCAGCATCGATTCAACTTTTGTCTTCTGTATATGACTATAAATGTCCAAACATTGAGTTCGTTCAGGAAGGGTCCAAGGCATGGCTGTGAAATTAATATTTGAAAATTTTCCAACGGCCATCTATGTAAAGAACGGCCAAGTGATGAGTTATTTGCCTCCAGATATTCTTTATGCGACCTGTAATTACCAAGTGGATGTGATGACAAATATATTGGAGAAACATGGAATGATAGAGACTGACAAAGAGGATGGCTATAGAAAGATGCCCCATGACTACTTTCTTAAATTAATCAAATCCTTTCTTCATTGGTAGTGTTTCTAGAAGACCAGCTATATTTTTCATTTGTAGACTATTTCTCATAAACCAACTTGATTAGATTTTTTAAGCATATGAAGTCCCTCAATGCCCAGATCCTTTGACAAAAAAAAGAGCTGTTCACAACTCGGTTTTGTCTTTTGGATATGGTGAAAGTACAAATTTATCTGGCTGTATAATTTTGAATTGTTTGTTTCTCCTCAACTAAAGTTTACGGGACAAAAGACTACTGTATAAACTACAATTGATGTATTGTTTATTTTCATGGCTTGGACATTTGATTGCCTTAATATATTACAGGTGGTACGGCTGCTGAGCACGAGAGGTCACTACACGATTGATTTGGCTGTGGGTGTTGGTATCAGTTTCTCTTCGATTCTTGGGCTGGAAAGTATGAAGAGAGCAAAAGAAGACCAGATGCAACTAAGATTAGCGGCATTAGAAATGGGGATTTCCAAATATCTTCAAAGCAATGAGCACACTGAGGTGCTTTGAAAGATGGTTATATTGAATATGTAAGTACATTGTGTGAGTTTTTTTTTTCATTTTAGTTGTATAAAATTGTGAAACTATATATATAATTTGTATAATGGTTGTATACAACTATTTTTTTTATAAATTATGGAATATACATGAGCGTGAGTTTGTTGGTTTCTTAGAAAAAAGCTACTATGAAATGCGTTATCATATAGCAGAAGACTTGTTTTTTTTTTAATTTATTTCATTGGTATACTCAGATTTTCATACTCCCTTGGTTGTATGGGTTATACATGGTGGTGTACTCCATATTGAGTATGAATTTGAATTGAAAGAAAATACTCATTCTCATGGGTTAGTAAGGAAATCATATTTCTAAGATGGCGAGACCTTTAATTAAATGTTAACAGTTTGGTAGAATGTTAGATGGAGCCCACCATTATTTAAATTTTAATTTCCTACTTAGTTCGTTATTGAGTACAAGATTAATTTGGCTTCATTTCCTTATTTTAGTTTGGTGGTAGTAATAGTGTGAACTTTTAGAGGTAGTATTATTTATTACACTACACGTGTAATTTGTTATAGTCCCATTACGGTGATGAATGGGGTTGTTTGAGTTGAGTGGGGGTGATTGAGTTGAGAGTTATGGTGGGGGTTGACCTATATGTTATTGGGATGTAGATTCTAGTTCATTTCAGTCTTTCCATTTTATATTTTCTCGATGGTAATGGAAACATCCCTATCTATGCTTTCACTAAATAGCATGTACGAACAACACCGAATCCACACACATGCACACACACAATAGACACTGAATCCACCATCACACGACATGTACCAAACTTTATGACTTAAATTTACGTTTGTGTACATCCGCTCTCACACGACATGTAAAACACATTTGCCCCAATTTTCTAAATTGTCTACACATTTGTGTTGTAAAGCAAACTTTATGACTTAAATTTACGGGATTCAATACTTTGAAATTTACACATAATATATAAGACATTTATTATTTACATTTTACACGAGTTAATACTTTTTAAATTTTCTACGTGCCTTCAGGCACGGGCATACCCTAGTATATATATATATATATATATATATATATATATATATATATATATATATATATATGTGTGTGTGTGTGTGTGTGTGTGTGTGTGTGTGTGTGTGTGTGTGTGTGTACTTTTGCACTACATATATAGAAAGATTATAAGACTAAATTAAGCCACAGGCCAATGCAAGTATTGTTTAATACTGTAACTAGGACCTTAATATGGAGAAATGGTTACTTAAAATAAATATATCCCAATAAGTCAACAACTGGTATCCAACAAAATCTGACTCCAACATACCTATTATGGATCATGCACTCAATCGTACATATATGGAAACTAACATACCACCAAAAATCAAATTGTTTATTTGTTTTTTTTTTCTCTAGCAGCATCTTAAGGACCAGTCAAAATTGGAGGTAACTTTCTTATTTGTTTTACATCAGTTAGAGAACTCTAAGCAGCAGGAAGGTCTTAGATAAGGACTATTATATTGTCTTTATGTGAAATCATTGAAGCTGCTGCATGCTTTAGTTAGTGAATTCTTTCTTTTTTTGTACAAAGGAAAGGTACTTTAGTTAGTGCATTGTTTTTATACAAAGAAAAGATTTGAAAAGACCAGACAACAAGACAGCCAATAAGAAAAACTGTATCCCCTCTACCCACACTAAAGCTGCTGAGCACAAATTGCCAAACATCAAACCAACTTGTCCACTTCTCATTTCTCAGCCATGTTAATAACACCCACTTACTAGAAATTGTTATGTTTCATGATGAAGACTTCTTTAATATGAGCAAATGAGAAAGCAATTTTTAGAGTGTACATAATTAACAAATCAACAAGTGCATCCTCAACTGTTGATTATTATCCCAAATCAATAAATCTTAATATTGCAAAAATTCAACCATGGAAGCTGCAGATTTGTAAGGCTTCATCATACAGTTGATAATCTTGCTTTCCTCCACAATCTTAATCCGAACCATATTCGCAAAAATTTGGTCGAATTCTAGGCTGCCACCAGGTCCAATGGCCTTACCAATCATTGGACACCTCCACCACCTTGCTCCAATACCTCACCAAGCTCTTCACAAACTATCTAAGCACTATGGACCCTTGATTCACATCCATCTTGGTTCTGTTCCTTGTGTAGTCGTTTCATCCCCAGAAATGGCGAAAGAGTTCCTCAAGACTCGTGAAGCTTGTTTCTCCAACAAGACACATTTGTCTGTTGCTGATTACCTCGCATACAGATCAACGGATTTCGTGTTTGCGCCTTACGGACCTTACTTGAAATTCTTGAAGAAACTCTGCATGACTCGTCTACTAGGAGGAAGAACACTAGAACAGTTGCTCCCGGTCAGGCGTGAGGAGACGACGAGGTTCGTAAAATCAATGTTGAACAAGACCAAGGCGAATGAGAGAGTTGACGTGGGAGGTGAGCTTGTGACTAACAAATAATGTCATATCAAGAATGGCTATGGGGAAGAGGAGTGGTGGAAATAAAACAGAGGCTGATGAGACTAGGAGGATGGTGAAATTCGTTGTTGATCTCAAAGGGAGGTTAAATCTCGCGGATTTCATTTGGTTTTGTAAGAATTTAGACTTGAAAGGGTTTGAAAAAAGTCTTAGGGAAGTGAGAGATAAGTTTGGCACTATGATTGACAGGATTATAAAGGAGCATCAAGAGGCTAGAAAGACGAAGAGTTGTGATGGTGATGATGCAGTTAGAGATATTCTTGACATTTTACTCGAATATCTGAAGATGAGACGGCAGAAATTAGATTGACTAGAGAAAACATAAAGTCCTTCTTCCTGGTACGTACACTTTCTATTTAATTTCACCACATATTTTTTTTGTTCATTACTCATTTACTGATAACTGATTACAGAACATATGAATATTTACTCATTATTAGTATTTTTTTGATTTAATGACTAATGACTGCTATAATACTTAGTGATTGAGAATTATTAAAGACATCAAACTAACGTCGCACCAAATTTGTAGATGAAAAAGAATAACATTTAAACATCCCACATATTTTTAGAGGGTATTTTGACCTTACCCCATGTAGTTTCACCCATCATTTTGACTTTTAGAGACGTTTTTTTTATACTTTTTGCGCCACTTTTTACGGCCCTTAAACTCAAAACGTTGGGTAAAGTCTTAAAAAAACAAAAATTGTCTAAAGTCAAATTACGAACTACATGGTGGGTAAAGTCAAAACACCTTTTTTTCCTTGCCTGAAAGGCCTTTGTTCCGTGACCTTAAAAACCTGCTTGGAAAAATTAAAATGACAACACTGTTTCCTGATGTTATATACATATAATAAAAAACTCGAGCAATTCTCGCATAGTAGGATATATTTGCAGCTAGGACGGATACATCGGCACTTACAATAGAATGGGCACTAGCAGAGCTAATTAACCACCCAGATGTGATGAAAAAGGCAAGGCAAGAAATTGATTCCATAGTTGGAATGAAAAGACTAGTACAAGAATCAGACATTGCCAACCTTCCCTACCTACAAGCAATTGTGAAAGAGACCCTACGACTTCACCCAACAGGGGCAATGATTGTGAGAGAGTCATCTGAATCATGCACAATTCATGGTTTTGAGATCCCGGCAAAAAACCAGGTTGTTTGTCAATGTATGGGCCATCAACAGAGACCCAAATTACTGGGGGAAGCCTTTCGAATTCGAGCCAGAGAGGTTTTTAGGTGAAGCTGGTAAGAAGTTAGACGTGAGGGGGAAGTATTTTCATTTGTTGCCGTTTGGATATGGAAGAAGAGGGTGTCCCGGAATCTCGCTTGCATTGCCCGTTGTGCAGACAACAATTGCAGCTATGATTCAGTGCTTTGAATGGAAAGTAGTAGATAGAAAATGAGAGATTAATTTTAGTACTGCTGTTGTTGACATGGATGAGGGACTTGGGTTAACACTTCCAAGGGCTCATCCAATAGTTTGTGTTCCCTTGCCTAGGCTCAATCCATTTCCATCTATTGATTGATAATCTCTTGATCTTGTTTGTTGGAGAAGGATGAGATATTGATAAAGAATATTTGGTTAAGAATCAAATTTCATCTGTTATCCCATGTTTGGTTCGTAATCATCACTTTCACAAGTTTGTACAATAGGTTCAAATATATGATATTTATGTGACCTTAATTCCGGAAACCCTCTATTTGTTAAATATCATATTTGTTTGGGATTCATGTTTGTTTTTTCTCTAGCCTGTCTTATGACCTATTATAAATAATTAGGAAATTATTAGAATAGTACTGTACAAATCCTCAGCAGTGCTACATTTTTAATTGAATGATAGATGTTTTAACTTGGTTGTATTGAGTTAGTGAATAAAGAAATGTTGGGTTTAATTTTGTGTTGAAGACAGGTAAAAACAGTAAGCTAAATAACATTCAGTGATTGGCAAGGATTTATCATCCAATGTAAGCAGTGGCGGAGCCACTTTGTAGGGTGTGGGGTTGAAGGAGGGTGGGGGGCAGGCAAGTGCCCCACCAAGAAATTTTGAAAAATAAATAAATTATTTGTTAGCAACTTGATTTTTATTTAAACTTGCAATTTCAGTTATGAAAAAAATATTATAAAAGACCTCGCGAAAATGTGGTGCCTCCAATGGATAAAATCGATGTTCAAGAGGAACTTGCTCCAAAAAAGATATTGTATTCAATGTTATTTTTTTGAGTTATAATTGTAAAAATGTAAAAATAAGCTTAAATTTTTTTTCGGGGGCCCGTCAATGGATTGTCCTCCACCTACTCTAGATTTCTGGCTCCGGAATGTAAGGTTACAAGAAATATTCATTTTAATTTATTACTCAATCCGAGGCTTGCATTTTTGTGGGGTGTGAGGTCCATCAAGTTCGTTTTGGGTGTGACATCTTAAAACAACAAAACATGTAAAATAAAAAGAAGTTGACAAGATATGAAAGCTTCGAGGAGAGAATCCAAGAGGCCAACTTTACCATTTTTTTATTTTTGTAAACATATGTACCGCATATTGGTATATAATAGGGAATTTTGTAGTTGGTATTATATGCTTATATGAAGTTTATGTACTCAGTAAAAAATCATAAAGTATGACAAACTATAAATTGTTTAAAAGTTTGTGGAAGAATGAATTAAAGATTTCTGTACATAATACAAAATCATAATATCTTGAGATAAGACTTCGGCTTTCCAAGAACAATAATACATAATCCTTTGAACAGTTGATATCACATATATAATTCAGTGTACACAAACCACACAATAAATATACGGCTGAAGATATATCAAAAGAGAGTACTTGACGACAAAAGTTTTTTGACATGAACGCAACATAACATGATTTTTTTTATCTAACACGAACATGATATGGCTAACATAATTTTTTAAGTTTTACACTCAATTATACAGAAACAAGCACGATAACCCAAATAAAAAACACGATCCATACAACTAACACAACTATTGACATGAACAAAACACGATACGACCTCGTATAGAATAGTAACCCGATACAAACACAACATGAACACGACTTATCGTTTCCCCCGTAAAACAGTTTAAATTTAATCGCAAACCATAAACATCAATTGCTCATTTACAACAAAATCAAGTAGATTACCCATTTTAGCATTTTGCATGACACGTGGCAATGGGCTAACCATGATAACATTTACAAAACGCCAACTCTTTATACAACATCATAAAAAATGGGTGCTTTATATAAAAACTGTTGGAAGATAAACGACAGAGTCCTAAGTAAAAGCTTAGCTTTTGATCAAATAGTGATATAATGAAAAAAAGAAAAGAAAAGAAAAGAAAAAAATATTTAATGCTAATTAATGTAAATGAATGATCAAAAAGTTGTCTTAAACTTGCCAAAAGGCATGAGAGTTCTCAGAGGCGATTCAAGCACAAATTAAAAAGGGTGTTTTTAAGGGCACCACAATTTTTACTTCAAAATACCACAAGGAAAAAAAAGATTTTTTGCTAAGGGTCACCACATCATATATATATATATATATATATATATATATATATATTACACACTATTTTCAACACAAAATATCACACATTTTCTCTTTAGACACTATACTCTAAACTCTCCCTTATCTTCTTCAACAAATCATCCTCAACCAACCATCTTCAATTTTTTTAAATAACTAGGGTTTGTTATTTAAATATTCAAATATCAATGGATATTATCCCAAAAGACAATGACAACACCTCAAAAGCAAATGAAAACTCCCCAAATCACATTTTTATTCTAAACTTTGGGTCCCATTATATATATATATATAGGGATTGAAAATATGAAAAATTGCAGAAATTGTCCAGTGGTTCGGGGTCGGGCCCCCGAAAAAGATGATGATTTTCGGGTGATTATCCCGAATCAAACTTAATTTTTTTTTTTTCATTCGAGATGATTATGCCGAATGGAATGCATATATTCGGGATGATTTTGCCAAATTAAATGCATATATTCGGGATGATTATGCCAAATGGAATGTGTATATATTTTTTTGAAGAAAAATTTTCATTCGGGATGATTATGTTGAATTGAATGCATATATTGGGGTAATTTACCGTATGAAGTTTGAATCAAATTTTTCATACCATATTTGGTTCGGGAGGACCAAACTAGATGGTAACATTTCCAGTGACATCGTATTAATTAAAAAAAATGTTTATTTTGTATAGTCTTAGTTTCTTGAAACTCTAGTAAATGCCAAATAGTATTGGCTTTTTCTTTCATATGTCTAGTATTCTGAATACTGTAAGTATGATTGTAGTCTGAATTATTAGTTCTAAATAATATTTCTTCATTAAGTTTTCTGCTAGGAATTCTCGATTGAATTCCTTCATACAGGAATTAAGAGAATTTTATATAGCTTTAGAATTCTATATTAATATTGTCATTTGGGATAATATAGTGTTCATAGCCACTAGCATATAAGATTAACTTAAAATGTTTGGATGTGTCTACAGTTACTGTAAATGCTGAAATAATATTGAAATATCCAATGTTATCTCACATTTCTAATTGGGCTATCCCAATAAGGCTTTTTTCAAAATCTTTCCATCTTTTATCTACTAGACAACATCATATGTTGATATTATTTTGAGGTCTATGTAATCCTTGGATTATTGCTTGAAAGAGTCCAAAGGTTAGGAACTGGAATTTTCTATCAGTTCCTCTTGTCTTTCGCAAATCTAAGTCAAAAACTTGAAGCTCAGTATATGACTTTTCTAACACATGATTCTTTCAATGGTAAGTCATGTTATAATTCGGAGTCTTGGGAGTAGCTCATTCTTTAAATAAGTCTATGTATCTAACTGCTGAAAGTTGTCCATTATGTATTTTTAAATCAAGCTTGTTAAGTGTTATTGAAATCTTACCAACATGATGGGTGACTTTCATGTAGTTAGAGAAATCAAGAAGCTCAATAACCAAAATTACAATACATGGGCGACATGTATGATTTCTTACCTACAAGGCTAAGATCTTTGCGAGGTCGTCGACGATAATGAAGTTAAGTAGTCGAAAGAAGACACCAATGTCACTTTGCTTAAGTATTAGATCATAGTAGGTAAGGCTATGTTTTCCCTTAAAACCACAATTCAAGAATAAATGTTTGAGGGCATTCGAAAAGCCAAAACACCGAAAGAAGTGTGGGATACATTCGTTACATTTTTGTCAAAGAAGAACGACACAAAACTGCAACTTCTTGATAGCGAGTTGTTATCGGTTGTACAACGCGATATGATGATGGCTCAGTATTTCCACAAGGTAAAATAAATATTCCATGAAATTACCTAAATTAAGGGGATAAATATGAAATATTTGTGCCATTCCACGTGGAATACCCTATTGATAATCCTTTCGATAGTATAAGAGAGGGGGTGCATGATAGTTTTGCATCAGATCGTAAGATCAAACCACCGTCATCAAGTCACATATATATTGATATATATTCTCCCCTTTTAATGTAATTTTGATGGTTCTTCAAATAATTTTTTGACTAAATCTGTTAAAATGGAAATTTTTAAAACACGTTCAATTGTTGCTATGTTTGGTATTAATACATATTTTTTTTGTTTTCAAAAAGGAAGATTTTCATTTTAGTCCCTTAACAATATTTTTTTTTGTTGTAATTCATTTACATATTTTTTTGGCCACAAAGATCCCTCACTCTTTAACTAATTCCTTAAGACATACACAAACATAAGATGCTAATATTAGAAAATTCATACATTATGTATTTTCCCATATAAATTACATAATTTTCAAAAACAATTACAAACAATTTATGTATAAATCACAAAATTTAATGTATACATTACTAAAATTGGGTAGGAAATAATCGTATCTTTAACCCCCAGAAAATTAGTGATCAAGGAGTTAAACCTAAAACCATTAAAAATGGTGCAAAACTTAATCACGACAAACAATTTAATGCTTAAAAATAGCTATTTATCAAATTCAAATTCAAATCAAAATCAAATTTTATGTTAGAACGAGGATCTCCCCAAACTTGACTCAGCATCTGTGGTGGATTCCGATTTTATTTCGAATGTTATAAATTCTACTCCAAAAAATGACAATTGGAACGTCGTCCGCAAGCGAACGCGATCTAGAAATCGAAGGACCTAAATGTTTTTTTTTAAATTGGCTCTAGATTGTTTTTTTTTGCAAGATTCCTGCTTTAGCGCATGTAAGTGCCCCTGGAGAGACTTTTTCTCCATCTATTAATAAAATATTTTCTTTAAGAAAAACGAGGTACACTAAGTTATATTTTTTAAATTTCTTGTGCATGCTTAATGATTTATGATTTTATATCACTTAGATGCATTTGTTAGGACTGGAATAAAACTTGGTTTTCATTAAAACTGGTTTGGTTGGCACACAATTAAAATTGATTTATTTGAGAAGTCTCATTTATTCCGCTGTAGCACTCTCACTTTTGTTTAGAGCCACTAGATCGAGTGGAGTTTAAAGGTTTTGTGGATTTTGAGATCTTGTAAATGGAAGCTCCAATTAGGTAAATTATCGATGTGTTGTAAAATTCTTCGTGATTTTAGTGGATTAGTTGTAGCGTCATGAGGTTTTTTTCTCCTAGGTGGGTTTTTTCCTCGTAAATCCATGTATTGTGCTTATTCTCACATTTACATATATTCATCTCAAATCTACAATTGATTTATGTTGTTATATTTTTAGATATCACGTGATGGCAATTGATTTGAACTAATTTCGCTAGATCTCACCTAACTCATAAATTAACTTGAATTCGAATCTAATTAGATCTAGGTGTATATTTCTCAATGTGTTAAGTTCCAATTACACTCAAAGGCTTTTGAATTGATTTCTTTACAGTTTTCATAAGCTAAAATTGAATGTAAAAACTTTAGGATAGGTTGTTGAAAAATTTTCTATGTGAGTGTGAGTTTGAAAAACAAGGTGTTTAAATAAGAAATTTTTACCTATTCACCCCCTCTAGGATATTAGCACACTGAGCACGGTTTCTCCTTCGATCATAATATCCAGAGCTAGATCATTGTGTGTTAATTTTTGCTAATTTGTAATTTTTTGCCTTACTTTAATATTTCTTGTATATCTCTTTGATAAGATATTATACTTTGTTTGTCCTAATTATACTAGTCCTTGTGATGATAAGCCTTGCGTGAGGATAGGCCGATAAAAAAGTTTGACTTCCAAAATTGATGAGAACCATTGTTTTTCTTCTCAAAAGAACTCTAGTGTTAAGAGTTTAAATTCTCATGTTAATGATGATTTTTTTGATGGTGGACATGATGAAGTTTTAAGTACGAAATATCACAAGCTCATGAAAAAATATTTCAAATTGCAAAATATTATTTGAAAATGAAAAAGCTTTATCGATTGAGTAATATAATGATTCTTGAAAACATTTCACTTAAAGAGAGGCCTTAAGAGAAAAAAAATGAAAAATGATAAGAATGCCTTGCTTTTGACACTTGAAAACATGAAAAAGTAACTTCAAATGTTTCAAGTGTCCAAATGTGATTTTGAGAAGAAACTTTATTCACTTGAAAATTATTTAGCCTTCTCAAAGAAAGTTAAATTTGATCTTCAAGATCGTTCAAAAAATTTGACAAAATGCGTTTTGAAATTATTCAAGTTATGAATGATAAGTGTGGTTTAGGTTTTGACAAAAACTTTCCCTGTTCTTCTCAATTTAACACAACCTCTGTGAAAAGTGTTCAACACATGAACCGATAATAACTGTTCAATTCTCTTTGAATCTCATTGAGAAAAATTAAGTTTGAAGAAAATTGTCTTTGTTACCTTAAGTGTTTTGAGCAAAGAGAGAAATAACCAAAATGTTTTGAAGGGTAATTCTTTTGTAAAAGGTCAAGAAATTTTGAAAAGACCTTCCTAGCCCTACAATTGCACATTTTGTCTTAAAAAGGATAATTTGGAGAAATTTTTGTACAAGTTGTTTAGTAATCAATAAAAACCTAGAATTGCTCCTAAAAGTCATTCTAAACTGGTTCAGTGTGAACCTTATATATGCATTCATTATCATAAAATCAGACAACTTAGATATTTATATTTCATGTGTAGGAATTCTCAAGTTGGTTCACTTTACCATGCTCATGATTCCATTGATGTCTTAATACATGATTTAAATGCGCCTGTGACCGGAGTCAAATATTTTATTATGGATTGTGATAGATATTTTTCAAGGAAAAACACTTTTGGGAGGAACATGAATTTTAGACCATATGGAGATCATTTTTGGAGAAACTTGTCCTATGTTCCTCTTCACTTGAGTGGAAATGGGAGATTTGGGGTGAAACAAAATTTTTTGAAAAGGGAAAGTGTTCAAAAGTTAGGCAATGTTAATTTTAAGCTGCAAGTTATTTCAATAGTTAGGCAAAATCCTCTTTTTGTATTTTTTTCATTATTTTTGGGGTTTTGTTCCTTTTCTGGATTTTTTCATTATTTTTGTGTTTTTATTCACTTTCTAGATTTTTTTCCCATTATTTTGTTTTTTTTTCACTTTCTGGATTTTTTTCATTATTTTTGGGGTTTTATTCACTTTCTATATTTTTTCAATATTGTTTGGTTTTTATTCAATTTCTGAAATTCTTTTCATTATTTTTAGGGTTTTATTCGCTTTCCGTATTTTTTTCATTATTTTTGGTGTGGCAATTCTTTTCCCGATAAAATGAATAACAAGGTGGGAGGAGGTTTTTTAATTCCACCTTTTTGTGGAAAAAATGGTTACGTGACTTGTTTTAAGGAAATCAATTACATGAAAATTTTTGTTTATCAAACATCCAAAAGATGGAAATGACTCCATATGTTGTATTTTCCATGGAAAATTAGTGTTACCAAACACACCCTTAGGGTCCGTTTGATAGAAAACTGGAAAAATGCAAATGATTCCAGGACATTTGATTCCAGGGCAAACAATTCCAAGGCAAATGAATATTTTCCAACTTGTGTCTGTTTGATACAAGTTGGAAAATCATCAATTTTCCACATTTTCTATCAAACGCAAACGCTGGAAAATAGATATAAATGTGGAAAATTTGTTTACGGAATATATATATATATATATATATAATAAATATATATTATTAAATATACAAAATATATGAATATATATTATATTATTTATTATTTGTGGATTAAATATACAAAACATATGAATATATATTATATTATTTATTATTTGCGGAATATATATATTCCGTATATACAAAATATATGAATATATATTATATTATTTGCGGAATATATATATTCCGGAAATTAATATAATTTGCGGAATATATATATTCCGTATATTATTATTAATTTTCGAAATATTCATGTATTTTGTATATTTTTCCGAAAATTAATAATAATTTACGGAATATATATATTCCGCAAATAATATAATATATATTCATATATTAAATATAATAATATATTTAATATATGAATATATTCCGTAAATAATATATTATATTTTCATAGATTTTATACATTTAATAGATTTTGTACATTTAGTAATATAAAAATCTATTATAAGATTTTTATATTATTAAATGTACAAAATCTATTAAATGTATAAAATCTATGAAAATATAATATAGTATTTACGGAATAGATTTTGTACATGTAATAGATTTTGTACATTTAATAATATAAAAATCTATTATATTTAATAATATAATTTTTATATTATTAAATGTACAAAATTTATATTATTAAATGTACAAAATCTATTATATGTACAAAATCTATGAAAATATAATATAGTATTTACTGAATATATGAATATATATTATATTATATACTGAATATACTAAATATATATTATTTACAGAATATATACATATATATAGAATATATATTTACATATATATATATATATATATATATATATATATATTATTTACAGAATATATACATATATAATATGAATATATACATATATATAATATACATTATATATTATATTCATATTACATTACGTATTTACGAATATATACATATATATAATATACATTATATATTATATTCATATTACATTATATATTATATTCATATTATATATGTATAATATATATTATATACATATATATAATTCATATTACATTATATATTATATTCATATTACATTATATATTATATATGTATAATATATATTATATACATATATATAATTCATATTACATTATATATTATATTCATATTATATATGTATAATATATATTATATACATATATATAATATACATATGCAGAATAATGTATATTATATACATATATATATATATGTATATATTTTGTAAATAATATATATTAAATATAAGGAATATATGAAATATACAAAATATAAATATATATTAAAATATATAAATTATATTAATGTACAAAATACATAAATATATGAAATATACATAAATATACGCAATATACATATATGTGCTAAAATATATAAAATATACGAATATATATTAAAATATACGAAATATATATATTTATATATTTATTAACAATATATATTTATATATTTATGAAATATATAGAGTTATAAAAAAATTTGGTTTTAAGTGATTTGCCACCCAAAGGTGGCAAACAAAAACCTGACCCCCCCCAAAGAATTGAATTCCACCCTAGGGTGGCAAATTGTGCTTAAGGGGTGTTGTACATAGAAAACAAATTCCAAGGCAAATTAAAGCTATCAAACAGCCTAAAAGCTGAAAAATACCAGAATTTTCCAACTTTTGGGAATTTGCCTTGGAATTTTTGTGCTATCAAACGAACCCTTAGTGTTTAAAATTTGTTTGCGAGGGAGCAAAGAGTATATTGCTATAAATTTTATGGTTCATTAATAAAGTTGGATGGAAATAGTATTCATACTAAAGAAGCAAATAGAATCAGTATAATAAAGTTTATGGTTCATTAATAAAGTTGGATGGTCATCCAATGTAGGTGATGATAGTCCTTAAGATGCTCCATGGAGGTGTCCAGGGAAAAGGACATTGGCACAAAGAGCACTGACACAGTGTTACTATTGGATGATGATGAGCAAGGATGCTTATAAATATGTCGGGATGTGCGATTGATGTCAGCAAACTGCGAATGATATCCGCTAGCTCGCCAAAGATCCATCGGCAATGGTGTCACCGCGGTCGTTTTTTCTATAGGGGAAGGACATCCTCAGTCCATTTCCTACTGGAAAAGGCCAATGCAAGTTTCTTGTGGCAGCAATTTGAGGTTGAATCCTTAGCTATGATTACTGACCAGAAAGTGTATTCATTCATTTGGAGATATACCATCACTCGGTTCGGCATTACACACATCATAAACTCTGATAACAAAAGGCAATTTTAAATCATAGGGATCAATAGTCTATGTGATCAATAACTGCTTATTTGTCCCCAGGCACCCAGGTGCAACGGACATTTTGCAGTGACAAACCAAACACTTCTTCCTGGGACAAAAATTAAGTTGGATAATTACAAAGGGCAATGGGTAATGAAGTTCGAATCAATTCATTCAGCATATAGAGTGAAAATGAGGAGGCCCAATTGAGAAGCACCTTTTTCTTTAACTTACGCCACCGAAGTTGTAGTATTAATCGAATTTTAAATACCAAGTTTGGGGGTCCATTGTTCTGAAATAGAATAAAATGATGAATGACTTAGAGCCAGACTTAACCTCTTATAAAAACAAAGAGAGGAATAAACATTGAATATTGTCATGACTCAGCACAAAGAAGTCAAATACTACAACAGGATGGTGAAAACTCGAACATTCGAGGTCAGCTACTTGATGTTTAGAAAAATGATGCAATCGACCAAGAATGTAACCCATGGCAAGATAACTGACAACTAGGAGGCTCTATACATCCTCACTTGGATCATACGACCCGATACGTACGACCTAAGGGATCATGAAGGTCATGGCCTTACCCAATCATGGAACATGGAAGATTTGAACCTTTGTTATCAGTCGACCAGAAGAAGAGCCGATTGATAATCAAAATTTTTAAAGCACTAGTGTATCCATTTGTTTTTTTTGTGATTATGCATTTTATTTATGTATTTTCTTTTTTATTACCTTACAATGTATCTCTTTGCAACATCATTATTACCAATAAAGGAAACCATTTCTCTAATAAATTGTGATTTTCTAATATGCCCACCCAATTTACTCAAAAATAACTGTTTATGCACCAATATAGCAGTCAGATGCCCACCTATTGTGTTCAGGTCATACCACATTATGAACCAACTACTAGGTCTAATGAAGTCTCTCACTGGGTCAAATCTCGGTACACCTTTACAGAATCAAATGTCTCAGTAAAACAACTCGATTTTAAACTGAGTTAACTCGTGCCCCCTCAGATCATATCTGATTTTTATGGCGTGGTCGGCGCAAGTATAAATAGGTCTAACTATAAGTCAATAAGGGCAGTATCTAATCAATCAATTTTTTATAAAACAGAGGGGGATATAAGGAGGTATTAAGGAAAGCTTAAAGCAGAGAAAGAGAAAATGGCAGGAATCGGACCTTTGTCACAGGATTGGGAACCGGTGGTGATGCGAAAGAAGGCTCCCACCTCCGCCGCCCGCAAGGACGAGAAGGCTATCAACGCCGCCCGTCGCAGCGGTGCTGAAATCGAGACCGTCAAAAAATCGAATGGCGGGGTTAACAAAGCTGCAGCTACCAGCACTTCATTAAATACACGGAAGCTTGATAACGAAACTGAGAACCTTTCTCATGATTGTGTACCTACTGAGTTGAAGAAATGTATTATGCAAGCTCGAATGGATAAGAAGCTTACACAAGCACAACTCGCTCAATTGATTAATGAGAAGCCGCAAATAATTCAAGAGTACGAATCTGGGAAAGCCATTCCAAATCAACAGATAATCTCCAAGCTAGAGAGAGCACTGGGAGCAAAACTGCGTGGAAAGAAATGGAGGAAAGGACAGCTTGATATGAAATTATTATTATATGTCTGAATGAATCTTGAGTAGTTTATAATGGTTGTGTTCAATAGCCTTTGTTTGTAACAAAACTAATTAGAATGACTGTTTAATAAATTCGCCTCTCTTGTCGATTAAAAAAATAAAAAATAAAAAGTAAGGAAAGCTTATCAAACTTTGGTGCAATATTTATTTCAAACAAAAACTGATGAGCGGATATAAAATAATCATTCACATCACACTTGATACATTGACTTTTCGAGTATAAACAATTTGGTTCATAAAATGAGTATAAACAACCCATTCATCATTGCATTGTTTGAAGGTAATACCTACATGAGGAATTAGTTTTCATCAATGAATTCATAGGCATACATTCACAGATAACCAGATAACTCAGAATTCAAACAATGACTACTCACACTAACTAACATAGTTTTCACATGTAGGAGAACTACCTACTCATAAAAACAAATTCAAGCTAAAATACATCATAAAAAAAAAGTATGTATATCTGGCAAAAACAATAGTCATTTTAAGGTCCCGAAGTCTTCTTTTTTGTTTCTGGATCCGAAATATCTGGCAAAAACAAAAGAAAGGAAACGACATGAGCAATTAAAAAAAAAGTACTGAAACGACGTTAACAACCCTCTTATCACACCCTACGGTATCCTTTCCATCTTCCAAAAAAAACTATTTAGAACATATTACCTCAAACAGCAAACTCAAGGACTCCATCTGGAGGTTACCATACATAAATCCAAAGATGTAATGCAAAAAGTATGTATAACTTTTAGATATTAGTTAGTTTGTTACAATCTGTTATAAAGGCTGTTAAGTCTGTTATGTAAATCTAGGTTTAGTTGTAACTTAAGGGCCTGTATATAAAGCTTCATTCATTAAACAATAGACAATGAATTTCATTCTTCGTTTCTGTATTTCTCTACGTAATATGGTATCAGAGATCTGATTCAGAACAAATCCGCTGAACTCAAGTTCTTTGATTTGCTTTAACCTTCCATGGATTCTCAAGCTTCTGGTGGTCAATCAGCATCATCTGGCAAGTCCGCTATTGATGATCCTCTCAGTCCCTTCTTTCTTCATCATTCCGACAGTCCAGGTCTTCTTCTTGTCTCGCAACAACTCACTGGTGATAATTACGCCTCTTGGAGCCGTGCGATGACGATTGCACTGTCCGTCAAGAACAAAATCGGATTCATTGATGGATCTATCCCACGACCTGACGGTATGGACTCGAATCTTCTTCTCGCTTGAATTGATTAATCGTGTCCAGAATCAACAGTCTGTCAATGCCTATTTCATGAAATTGAAAGCATTTTGGGAGTAATTGTCTAATTTCAGACCTGCTTGTACTTGCGGCAAGTGTACTTTCGGAGGACATAAAGATTTGGTCAATTATTTTCAAATGGAGTATATAATGTCATTTCTTATGGGTTTGAATGATTCTTTTACCCAAATCAAAGGCCAAATTCTTCTCTTAGATCCCCTTCCACCTATCAATAAAGTTTTCTCTCTTGTGTCTCAAGAAGAGCGTCAAAGAAACATTAATTCAGGGGGAGTTGATTCTGTCAATCAGAATATGGCATTTGCACTTCGAACTGCAGCTCCTAAGCGCTCTCCTCCTGATGTTCAGAATAATGGTAATGGCAAAGGTCAAAAGAAAGAAAGACCGTTTTGCACTCACTGCAATTTCCATGGTCACACTATCGAGAAGTGTTATAAACTTCATGGCTATCTACCAGGATATAAACCAAAGTTGAAGTCCACAACTGTGAATGTGCATCAAGTTTCTGCTCATCATGATTCGTGTGCTAACACAGACCAAAGTAGTGTGAATGTTGATGGTTTCCTCAAGACCTTAAATGACGACCAATATCAGCACCTCAAGACAATGCTCTCCACTCATCTTATGTCTTCTGTCAAAACTACTGATGCACAGGCCACTTCTTCAATTTCATATACGGCAGGTATATGTTCTTCTGTCTCTATGCATCATGTCTTGTCCTCTATGCATTTTTGGATAGTGGATTCAGGTGCTTCCAAACACATCTGCTCAAATGCAAATTTGTTCATCTTCATGAAGCCTATACGAAATTCTTCGGTTACCTTGCCAAATAAGACCATTATTCCTGTTCGATTATCTGGTGATATTAAGTTGAATCACTCTTTGGTTCTCAGAGATGTTTTATTTGTCCCTCAATTCCACTTCAATTAGATTTCTGTCAGTGCTCTTACAGCTGACTCATCTCTTACTGTTAGCTTCTTTCCTGGTTACTTTGTAATTCAGGATCCCAACAGCCAGAAGATGATTGGCAAGGGTGATCAGCTCGCGGATTTATATGTTTTAGATGCCCGCAATTTGACTGCAGACTGTTTGGCTGATTCTTTGGACATAAAAGATGTTTCAACTCCAGATTGCAATGTTTTAGCTCTTGTTAATAAAGTCTCAGCTACTGTTTGGCATAATAGACTTGGACACATTTCTTCTAGCATATTGCACTTGTTGAAACCTCAGTTGAAATGTGATTTCTCTAAGGGTCTGTTTGGCAATCCAATTCCAAGCCTTGGAATTGGGTTGCCAAACGGGCCCTAAGTGTAATAATAGTGACATTTGTTACATCTGTCCATTAGCTAAACAAAGACGATTGCCTTTTATCTCTAATAATCATATGTCTTTATCTCCTTTTGATCTGATTCATTGTGATATATGGGGCCCTTATCACATGACTGCTTGTTCTGGTTATAGATACTTTTTAACCATTATGGATGATTGTACTAGATTTACCTGGGTTTATATGCTGAGACAAAAGTCAGATGTTGCAACAGCGATTCCCAAGTTTTTCAATATGATTGATACTCAGTTTCACAGTAAAATCAAGAGTTTCAGGTCTGATAATGCAAGGGAATTGGATTTCAATACATTTTTCAACAGTAAAGGGGTTTTGCAACAATACTCTTGTGTCAATACACCACAACAGAACTCAGTGGTTGAAAGAAAACATCAGCACCTATTGAATGTTGCTTGTGCTTTGTTTTTCCAATCTCGAGTTCCAGTCCATTTTTGGAGTCAGTGCGTTCTTACTGCGGTCTACTTGATTAACAGAACACCCTCATCCCTTCTTGGAAATAAATCCCCTTATGAGCTCTTATATAAGTCTGCTGTTGACTATACTTGTCTCAGAGTTTTTGGTTGTCTCGTGTTTGCATCCACCTTATCTGCTCATCGTACCAAGTTTGATCCTCGAGCTCGTATTTGTGTGTTTCTTGGATATCCACCTGGCGTAAAAGGATACAAACTCTATGATATCCAAACCAAACAGTTTTTTTATCTTAAGGGATGCTGTTTTTCATGAATCAATATTTCCCTTTCATTCCGTGATCAATGCTGACCAGGTGGTCCACCCGTTCCCTGATTTGGTTCTACCTTCTTCAGCCCCTGATTTCCCATCTCCTACTTCATTATCTCCTAACCTCTCACCATCCTCAACTCCTACGTCATCACATCTTTCTTCAACACCACTTGTTAGAAGGCCTTCTCGGGCCACTGAAGTCCCTTCCTATCTACAAGATTATCACTGCAACCTTCTCCATTCTCAAACACAAGTCTTGGATCCAAACATATTATATCCCTTATCAAATCATATTTCCTAGGTATCTCTGTCTTCCTCTCATAAAGCCTTTGTCTTATCTATTTCTTCCCAAGTGGAACCTTTGTTTTATCATCAGGCCGTTCCATTCCAGCACTAGCGCGAGGTTATGCAACTTGAACTTGATGCTATGGAATCTAACCGCACCTGGTCAGTTGTCACCTTACCACCTGGTAAACATTCCGTTGGTTGTAGATGGGTGTATAAGATCAAATACAGGTCTGATGGTTCTATAGAGCGTTATAAAGCTCTCTTGGTTGCTAAAGGTTATAACCAGCAGGAAGGAGTTGATTTCATGGACACTTTTTCTCCAGTCGCTAAACTTGTCACTGTAAAAGTTCTTTTAACTTTGGCTTCAAGCCAAAATTGGCATTTAGTTCAGTTGGATGTCAACAACGCATTTTTAAATGGCGATTTATTTGAAGAAGTCTATATGGATCTTCCTCTTGGTTATGTTCGAAAGAGGGAGCACTCGAGTTCTGGTGAAAAGTTGGTGTGTAAACTGCACAAATCCATATATGGTCTTAAACAGGCTTCACGTCAATGGTATTCCAAGTTCTCTCATGCCTTGATTAACTTTGGGTTTATTCAATCCAAGTCTGACTATTGTCTCTTCACAAAAGGCTCGGGAACGTCCTTTGTTGCACTACTGGTGTATGTGGACGATATAGTCATCACTGGTCCTTCACTCGATGACATTAAGCAGTTGAAGTCTTTTTTACACACTCAATTCAAGTTAAAAGACCTTGGGGGCTTGAAGTACTTTCTTGGTCTCGAGATTGCTCGTTCCTCACATGGCATAGTTCTCTCCCACAGGCATTATACGCTGCAATTTCTTGAAGACACCGGTTATATAGCTTCTAAACCTGCATCAGTTCCTATGGATCCTAAACTTCAACTTAATGCTACTGATGGTGATCTTCTCCCAAATGTGTCTCAGTATAGACGTCTTATAGGCCGTTTGCTTTATCTCAATTTATCCAGACCAGACATTACCTTCGCGGTTCATAAACTCAGCCAATTTTTGGCTGCTCCTCGGTGATTAAGAAATATGGGTTTTCTGTTAAAGCATTTATTATTTCTCTTTTCATTTTCCCCACCGATTGGGTTTCCAATGAGAAATAATAAATCCTTCATCTAAGCCTCTTCCGGGTAGCAGTGAGCGGCCATATAAGGGGTTTGGGGTTTGGGTAGAAATAATAAATCGTTTCATTTATTATACCTTTTAGTTATTCAATTAGTTATCTCTGTTTGAGATTTTGACTCAATTTTTTTACCAACTTACAAATTTGCCAATTGAGGTTTTAATCTCTGTTTTTGCCCTACTAGATGTGAATTTAGGGCTGTTGATGCTTCCCTTATCGATTTCTTTTTTCGAAATAATTCTCATATATCCAGTAGTATTGTACCAATACGAGATATGTACATATATGTTTTCAACACTACAATTAATTATATTTCAAAACGTACGCTCTTCTTATTTATGATATATATACTGTCTACTGTTTTGGTACAACCAGCATATGATGTACACTGTTAAGAGTTTTATGTACCTAGGAATGGCTTAATCTAAACATGGAGAATTCAGTGTCATCTGAATTGAAGTTTTTTGGATCATGCTCCTCCGCTAGTCGGTATGAAAAATAAGGTGAATAAAATCCCATATTTTTTACATCCCTGAATTTTTTGAACTTAAATACTAATTTAAAGGAGGTTCTTAAGTTGAATTGGAATCATTTTAACCCAAGTAATCCTTTATGCTGTTTGTTTATTAACTTGAAGAGAATGAAAATTATCCTGTCAGCATGGAGTAGAGATCAATGGGGTAACATTTCTTAATTTTGAGAGAGACAAATTACAAATAATGATGGTAGTGAGCTTAACAGAGAAACTTTTCTAAGCCTACAACAGATCTAAATAGGCATATCATCATTGAAGAATAGTATTTCAAACAAATATTTAGATGAAAAATCCGATATTCTTTATTAGAATTCAGACCTATTAGCTTATGTAAATTTCCAAATTACTATTTAATAGGTTGAATTCTATTTTCGAAAAATAATTTCTCAATGTCATAGTGGTTTTGTTAAATACGGGTGGATTTCGGATAATATATTACTTGCTCAATATATGTTTAGATTGTTAAACTACAAAACTATGGGAGGGAATGTGGCTAAAGTTTGGTTTTTATTATATGTTTCGCACTTTACCTTCGACAAATTGATAAAACACAAACCTGAACCAATGCATAAACTTCCCATTGTTCAAGGCCTATTTTACATCTGTAAACTTATTTATCAGGAGTTACTTAATAATTCTCCTCTTTTTCATTTAACATTACTAACTTATAACATTTCCTTTTTCACATCCATATATATTTCTTCATTTTTATTTTCAATATTACTCAATCAATTCATTTCCTTTCTATCATGTTATTTCACACACCATTTAATAATTATTCATTTCTCCTAACTATTACCATCTTCAATTAAATTAACACAGACTTCATGACAAACAACGTTCTTTCTTCCACACAAATGGTCCGACAAATTGCAACATCTTAAAGTTTCAAATTGATGCAGATCTTACATCGCTTGAAGATATCTTTTCTATTCGTTTAGACTCTCCAAATGAGGTATCCTATTTTAAATATTCATTTCCTATCTCTCCTTGATTATCTCCTAATAATATAAATTTTACAGGTTCTATACATCACTTGCCAAGTAACAGTCACAGGTTAGTAGATCATGTTGGATGGTATTATGTAGCATGCAACCACTACAACAAGAAACTTAAAAAATAATAGCGCTTCCTTCTTCTGTGAACCTTGCAACACGACCAATCTTATTCCTTCTCCTAGGTATTATATTCTTAATACTCTTTTCTCATTACCGTTCTATCATACACATTATAACAAACTATATTTCTCCGTAAATAGGTACAAACTTCAAATCTCCGTCAAGGACCAAACAGCTTCCACCACTTCTGTCATTTTCAATTTCAACAAAGAAGTTGAATCTTTAATCAAAGTCCCATGTTCTCCTTAGTTCCCTCCCTATCCCACCCGCTTCTCTTTCTTATTATCAATCGCCTTTTCTGCTTCTTATTCTAATTTTCTCTATCCACAATTTCTTAACTACCCATTATAAGTGAGCCCCCTGTATCTAAAACATTAATGTCTGTTTCTGTACATACGTATTTGGGCTAATATAAGTATGTGATTATGGTGTCTATGTAACATGGTGGGGATTGTTAGCAAGTGCAGTTGTTGTTGGCAAGTCTATAACATTATACACATTATTTTATATGTTTCATATAATTCTTATAAAGGATTGGTGTTTATTTCCTAATAATTTGCAAAATATTAGTATCCATTTTTACTACTTAACCTAGAGAAAATAAATAATGCAATAATGTGTGAAACCTTTTGATCTTTTTGAAACATGTTAGTTTGAGCAGCATATATTTCGATGGTATGCATTCCAATTGGTCTTTGAAGTGATTTTCCATATTCTCCAATGTACTATTTCATATGTAATTTTTAGATGTTTGATTTGGTGCGGTGAGCCTTTGATTTGAACATTTGAAATTAATTATCCTGTCTTTTTTATTTTATTTGTAGATGGTAATTTTTAATTTTAGATGATTAAATTCTTTTGAGTGTTTCTTTCCGTGCGCAATAACTATTTGAGAAAATGTGACTGTAGTTGGCTTCTAAAAGTCACTATTGATAGATATGAAGATAAAGAGTTCACTAACATATGTTTCCATCCCCAAAAATGAACCAATTTTTTTAATACCATTACCATGGATGAATCATCACAAGGATGAAAAACATTTCAACTTAATCGGTTTAGATAAAATCTAGGATCGTTGATCTCATTTCCTCCCCATATTAGTGTCTCCAAGTAATTGAAATCCATCATCATAATCAAGCTATTCTTTATTCAAGTAGGAAATGGGTTTTGAAATATGCAATATATGCAGAATTATCTTTCGAATGCCATGCTGTTGTGTTTTTCGTGATCAACATATGATTTTTTCCACGTGTTTATTAGAGTAGGAAATGGGTTTTGAAATACGCCATACATACCGGACTATTTTTTAAATGTCATGATGATGTGTTTTTCCGTTACCGCCATATGGTTGCTGCCGCATAGCAACATAAAGACTGATATGGAGAATTTACTGGTGGAAATGGCGACAGGTATACTCCAGTTGGCCCAAAAATTAATTGTTGTCATCAAATGGCTAGCAAAACATTTTTAAAATGAGAAGATTTACGGAGCTTTCTATATATTATTTCAATATATAAAAAAATATATGCAATATGAGTATTAAGTAATTGTAGTCACATTGTCACATTGTAAAACCATAATAGTAGAGTTTTTATTTTTTCTTTTCTAAGTTCTACTTTAAAGGTTCGAGACTTTGCACAGTATATAAACATGTTATACATGATTTGATCAATACAAATATATATACATGTTGACCTCCATCCATACATCTAAAAGCCACTCTTCATGAGATGAAATGAAGACCTCATTCATATATATATGGCCAGCCCCAAAATGGAACCGATCTTTTTAAAACCATTACCATGGACGAATAGACATTTGTAATAAATCAAATCCTGATAAAAAATCTAGCAATGGTTGTACTAAATCCCTCCATAATCAATGGATTCATGTCACTGTGGGTATTGGGCAATTGTAGCAGCCTATTTATGTGAGTATTGTCATATTTCTTTGTTCGTTTTTTTTTTTCACTTTGATATTTATAGGATCCCCCATATTTGTTTAGTGGAATTAGTTTCTCTATATTCTACTTATTTATTTGGTTCTATAGAGTTGGAAACACATGTATCATCTATGTTTTTTATTTTAATTTGCAGAAATCAATAAAGTTCCAACTGCTTGCACACACTTTGAACAATTATACATTGGGAAAAATGTGTTACTGAGATTGTGGTGTTATTCCTTATTAACCGAATATTGAGAAATTGTTTATCATCTAATGTATCATTAAGTGACAAATCGCAGAGTGTGTACACTGGGGTGGGGGTGCAGGATATACAGGATTATCTGGATCTATAAACTCAGGTTTGTGATTTCCGGTGATGTTATTTAAAAACGTTATCATGCATAAATTTCTTATCGTTTTTCTTTATATTTCATTTTGGCTTTAACAGAGAGCTATGGAGTGCATAATTGCAATTTTATCTTGAGGACTCTCTTGGTTGATTTCTGAAATAAAGATGGTGATGGGGTGTCCATAACGATCTGTTGAAGCCAAATTAAGTGTCCAAACACATCTCAATGTGGTGTTGATATGTTGTTTAACATTTGTGACCCCATTATGTGTTTGCTGCTATAAATTTCAATGTTTCTTACAAAATGTCATTTTCTTGGTGATTTGGATTTTGTCCCCTATATGTATGTCATATTATGATTTGGGTGCCAACTGTCTCCATAATACATATTTGACCCCCAAAATGTCATAAATATTCATAAATCGTCACAAAAATCCCCAAATGTCACAAAAGGTAATTTTTGGGTCAAAGGTAACTACTGCAATAGTTGACAACCGAAATTTAATAAGATAGAACAAATGGGTACCAAACTCTTCTGGCGAGATGCTTTTGTGTTGGTATCCTGCTTACAACAGTCCTGATTATGAATCTGCAGGGATTGTTGCATTTGAGATGGAATGTGTGATCTGGCTTGAAGAACAACAAAAAAGGATTTGTGAAGCTTAGAAATGTGTTGCAGGCTTAAATAAGCGAAATCGAGCTGCGCATATTTGTAGAAAGTTGCTTAGACCACTACAATGAATTTTTTCGTGTGAAAGGAGATGATACAAAGGCCGATGTCTTCTATGTATTATCTGGCAAGTGGAGAACATCGGCTGAGAGCTTTTTTCTTTGGATTGGAGGATTTCGCCCTTCAGAGATTCTACACGTAATGCTTAGTTTTGTTTAATTGTGTCTTTGATGATAGCAATTTGTTACTAATTACTTATTATTTCCATGTTCTGTCCCTTTACGTGTATCTCATATACTATGAAGCACGGACACATAAGACTTGTTTCGACACGCGACACGTGATTGATCCAAAAACTAGGATACAACACGTTATGATACGTATGACATATAATATATATTTAAATATATATTAATGACATAAAACAAATTTTCTCCATAAATTACATTATTAGAGCATTCTTAACATGAAATTAAGAAAATATACCATACAAAACAAAATTCAAACACACTTTGACCTTAAGAATCATAAATAAAGCACAATCACCATCACTTGAGTCAAAGCTGGCTCGTGGCTTCCGTGAGGGTGTTCGTGCTTCATAGGTGTCCGACACGACACATTGGCTTCCGGGAGAGTGTCTGTGCTTCATAGCTCATATCTTCTTGGAATATGACTTGCCAATAATGGTGGTTGTTAAGTCAAATGTTTCAATTCAATTACTAGATTGAATGAGTTGCTTCAACATAATTATTTGTCCTAGATTTTCATATTGTTTTTTCACCGTGGTCACCTCGTCATATTTTTTTTGCTGAATTTCTCCCTACATTCTCAAGATTATGTTACTAATCCACTTATATGTACATCCATATTACTTTTAGCACTAATCATAAACTTCTTGGTACCTGTTTGGTTTGAGATTTTATACTTTCCAGGAATCTTCAATTGTTAAATCCACATATGAGGTGTGAGCTTTACGAAGAGAATTAATATTGTGTCATTTAGGGCCCGTTTGGTTCTCTTTTCAGAAAATTCAATTTAAACGCCGTTTTTAAGTGCAGTTTTAAAATTCAATTTTTTGTGTTTATAATTATTGATGTGCGTTTGGCAAACTTGTTTTTAAATACAGTTTTTTCAAAATTGACAAACATGTATATTTACATTATATATATATATATATATATATATATATATATATATACACATTAACATACATAAAACTTTCATACATACATGATACATGAATGTATACATACATGCATACATATATACATCATAAATTATATACATGTACATTTAATATCATGTATTTTTATGTATATTTAATGAGATATGTTGAGGAGCTTAAGTCTATATATATATGAGGTATGTTGGGGAGCTTAAGTGTGCATATATATATATATATATATATATATATATATATACAGACATATGAGTGTGTGTGTGTGTGTCTACATAATGATATTACATGTATAATTTACTATAAAATTGTATACATACATGAATTGATAATATTTTTAATACATATGCACTATATGTATATTTTATATTATTTCGTACCTTAATAATATATGTATAAAACTATATATAAGTATCATGTATCTATTGATAATATTATTTAACTTTATATTATTCCACACATAAATTTGTGTACATATATATATATATATATATATATATATATATATATATTTATAAAAATTATACACATATTAATGTTTTATGTATGTATATTATATATCAAGGTATAAATGCATTAAAATATTAACAATGAATAATTCTGAGTTGAAAAATAAAAAACAAAAGTTATAAAACACCCTCAAATTGTTTTCTGAAAAACTTGATTATAACACAGAAATATTATAATTCAGTGTTTAAAAACAAGTTGTCAAACACAAATTTTTATCAGAATTGTATTTAAACACAGAAAACAGAATTATAGTTGCAAACCAAACAGGCCCTTAAACTCCCAGACATGAATTATGAGACCTTAAATGTGAATTTATCATTTGGGGGTTGTCAATGTAATTTTTGCCTTGAACTCTGTTGTTGCTTTGTGAATCTGCTTATGGATTTTGGTTTTTGCAGGTATTAATGCCCCAACTTGAGCCCTTGACTGATCAACTTCTTTCGAGTGTGTATAATTTGCGACACTCATGTCAACAAGCTGAGGATGCTCTTTCACAGGGTGTGGATAAATTGCAGCAGACTCTGGCTCAAAGCATTGCCGTCAATTACAATATGGGTCCAGGAAATTACGGTTCAGAGATGAAATCTGAAATACCGAAGCTAGAAGCATTAGAGGGCTTTTTGAACCACGTAATATACTGGTTCCTTGTCAAGTACACTATTTCATATATATTATTAATACGATTTCTGATGATTTGTCATG
This sequence comes from Sambucus nigra, assembly GCA_949130495.1. NCBI lineage: Eukaryota > Viridiplantae > Streptophyta > Magnoliopsida > Dipsacales > Adoxaceae > Sambucus > Sambucus nigra. The sequence goes on from OX422212.1 coordinate 660,192,940, forward strand.
ATCGTAATATCTCTATGCTCTTTTTAGTTAATAGGAGAATTGAGAAGGGAAAAATTGAGCTCGTCATTTCTGAGGGTCAGACCATCTCTAGAGACAGGCATGAATACATGTTGAACCTGTGTAAACACAGGCTATAGAGTGGATGTCATTTAGCCAATCATGAATGAAAAAAAATTGTTAGAGAAACAACCTCCCATTTTCCTATTGGCATCACGAAATCAGGATGGCCTAACAAAATGGCGCGGGAGATTGCCTAGAGCATTTGTTGAACTTGTAGGTTGGTATTGCACCAAAATGTTAATTTGGCCTATGTGGCAATGAAAAATGCTCACCACGTCCAAAGATGGTCGTATAGTTATTAGTTGTCGAGCATGCAAAGCTGTGATTTCTTGATGTGGGGTATATAATCTACAAATAACGGTTGCAATTACCCTGTTTTTTTTTATTCCGTTAGTGGAGCATAATGGTTCATTGTGCCAAACCCACAAACTAAGAACAAATAATATCAAGAATGTTATGAAATGAAAACAAAACAAGTTTATGTGCAGTGCCCGCTTAGAAGTTCATAAATTTCAACTCAAGCTCAATAACTACAACTTAGTCTAGGGTTATGAAAACTTCACCATCTCAAGAATTTTCCAAGACTCGAGATAATTCAAACAGTAACATCCCCATTCAAAAGGTATTGTAAACATAATCATTCTAAATTTACTACATTTTTTTCATTTCTCTTATCATATTTCTTATACATAACAGGAAACAAATCCATCCACTCCAAATCAAGCTCCAATCATTATCACAGACAATGAAATCGTATTTCATGGAACTGCCGTCGAAAGCAAAATTCTCTCTAAAAGGAAGCGTTCGTCAAGGTATTTTCAATTCATCTACTTAAATTCTCTTCACCTTTTGAATTCACCATTACCATTTTTCATATATGCAGATTTTTCTTTCATTGTAGGAACATTGATGAAAGGAATGAAAAGAAAAAAAGGATGTTGCAGATTGCTTTTCAAGAGTCCCATCTTCATCAGCATATTAAACTTTTTGCTACTACATTAATTTCCATCTTTACTTTTCTCGCAATATGTAAAACATTGACAATGTTTCTCTACATTTCTACATTCGGTTTATATATCACTACTACTCTACATTATGACTCTGTTGAAGTTTTTTTTTTCTAATTTCAATTTCCTTTTCCAAATTTCATTCACTCAACATGCTTTAAAATACAGCTAAACAGCACATCGCGCGGATTTCCAACTAGTAATACTATAAAATGCTATACAAGGCTTCAATTCTCCTAATCACTAAAGCTATCCACGTGGCATATGAGAAAAGAAATCCAATTTTCACTTTTCCATCTAAAACCAACCGTCACAATAACTGTACATAATCTGTCTCTCTTCTAGCTTTTGACTTTTCCTTTTCCCTCCCGTACCTCTACTTATGACTTCCGGGTTCCCAAAACAGGCACCATTTCAATCTCATTTACTTTCATTTCCTCTCTATGTTGTCTCTTATCTACATCTTTTTTTCCTTCCGAGACCGTAAGCTGATCAGAGATGATGATTTTTCGATATTTCTAAGAGTCAAAGACTCATTTGGTACAAAATTTTCAGCCCTATCTTTTCTTTCCATTTCAGCTTTTCCACTTATATTGAAGGTTGGATTTGATATTTCAATAACTTTATTAGAAGCCACACGTGGTGTCGACTTGGTTTGGAGAGATGTAAGACGGAGAGGGCGTTGATGATTGTTTTGATCGAAGTTCGGCCTTAAAATCATTCCTCAATAGAGCCTCCTCAATCGGTCATATTTGTAAGATAAAATGGTAATGGTCCATCTCACCCATTTTCTTCAGCATCTTGGCATCATCTTTTCAAATCACACCATTCGAGAACCACCACCGCTGATCTAAAATTCCTAATCGCCTTGACAAGAATGACAGCGCAACCATGAAGATGACCTTTTTTATGGAAGGTCACGGTGAAGTTCTTTCCTTGATACACAACTAGAAAATTCCACAACTATGATTTGGTACTGAATCAAGGAGAGGTGGATTTGCTGTAACGATCTCAACTCATCCCCAAATCAGGTCGGCGAGAACAACGCGACAAGACGCCGACCACACCGACCCACCACCGATCTCAAATATGCAACAAATTCTGTTTAAACCCAATTAACACCATCCTACCTCCGAAATCTACGGACAAAAATTACCATTTAAAAAAAAATGACCCGACTTACATACCTTCATATCATTTTCATATCATGGAGAAGAGTACCAGACAAGTTTAGACAGAGAGGGATTGAATGGAATGAGAGTTGGGCAAGGAGGAAGGTGCGTTTGGTTTGCTCAAATGGGTGATGTTATATGTCAATGAGGATAAATAAGATACATACACGGAAAGGTGAACTACGGCTCTCATCATGGTTCGAACCTCAGGGTTCATACACTATTTTTCTTTAAACTATGTTCGGAAGTATTTGGAGTTTCGTTTATATCCTCATTTATCTTATTGATTTCTGCTCCTCTAAAATCGTCTGAGTCTTTACTAGCTCTCAGAGCCAGATCTGTAGTATCCATCCTTTCCAATAATATAGTTGGTATATCCTCTAAAAGAGGCAAAGGAGTAGGACTATGTTGAATATCTGTTTGATTCACAAAATGATTTTTTTTTTAACATGAAAATTAGCCGAACATATGACTGGCTTTTCTCTTGCCCTTATAATGCTTTGTTTAAAACAAAAATGAAGTCTTTATTATGTTTTCATGGAACTGTACGAGTTCTATTCAAGAACAATATATGTTTATATTTTTATATTAAGCAATCTGTTGAAACTTTTGATTATAGATTAATCAATACCAATGTTGTCTATAGAGAATCGAAACAAATAGAATATTTTGTGGTTCCCAAATTTTTAATTGTGATTTGAAAGACGAGTTAGAAATTCGGTGAATTGAAAGTTGATAAAAGATGCTTTTATATGGTATATAATAAGATATTCCTTATTATGGCTTTCCTTTTAATCAATTTTAGTGGTTTATGGTGTAGTTTCTAACCTACTAATTTGTGGTTTTGATCTTCAAATGTTTGGTATTGGAATTTTAACATTTGATTTGACTAGGCCAAGATGGAGTTATTTTGTGTTATTTGGCACTTTGATATAATTTTTTGGGTCATTCTAGTATGTATATTAAAAAAGCATATTAATTTAAGAGTGCTACCTTGCCATTAAATTGGCAATTTTTTCCTCAAAAAGTATGTATATTTTTAATCACACGTACATAATCGTCACGCCCACGCATCACGCGGATTTACAATTCGTATACTCTAAAATGCATAACAACTTCTTAAACGCTGCTTTGCTAAGGAGATGTCCACGTCGTCAAACAACCAACCCCAAAAATCCCTTAATATCTGTTCACGTTTGCTAAATAATGAAACTCCCCAAAACCCCTTACACCTGTTCACATTCTATTAATGAGAAACTTTTCATTACCATTTTTTGACCATTCAAATACTCTGGGAATACCATGAGGCAACATTGTAGTGTGGAAACTATTAAATTCCTACCTATTTGAGCATTAAGCCAATGCCTCCAAACCAAAATTGTACCTTTCATTTTCAGGATATTTTATAAAAGGAGAATATGTTTTCGTTAAAAAAACGCAATTAAAAGGAACACCAAAAGCGACAATAAGCCTCCGGAAAGAAGTTATTAACAATTGACATTGAGTTGTCTTGGCCAAAATGTAATGTACACCAATATATATACAAAACATCACACACTCTTATAGATGTTGTGGAACATCTTACCAAATATGATGAAAATTATGGTTAATCAGTGGATCATGAACCTTGTTTTTCGTTGAAGAGGAAAAATGACATAGCATCATCTCTTACAAAAATTAAAAACCTTCCACTAAAATTTCATTATTTCATTTTGTCCAAAGGTCTGTATATTTTCCAAAAGATATGTATAATAGAAGCCCAACATTAAAACCTACTAATTACCCAAACATGTATAGAACAAGTGAGACACATCACATCATATCATAATCAAAGTTTAGTTTACAAAATCGAAGCTAAATCACAACCAAACATCAAAGTGTAGATACAAGATTTTACATAAAACCGAAACAAAAAAGACATCAATATGATAATAATACATATCTAGGTTTACCATTCCTACAACATTTAAATTATTTGGTGTTTTGCCATGTCATGTGTCTTGACTTAATAGTGGATATTGTAACTGATGTAACATAGGAGGAGTTTCTACCCCCATTGCACCCCACACACCCATAAAACCACAATACTTTGCCCCATAAATATTTTTATACTTTTACAAGTTTATCATACGATACATAATCTGATGCAAATACATATTTTCATATCAAATAACGTCGAGGTAGAGATCAATAAAAGAAATCCAAGAGCAAGTAACACAAGCCAATTTATATAAAAAAAAATGCACTTCATAGGAATTTGACAGAGGAGCTATCACCACCACAAATTAGAATCTCCTCTTTTCCCTACTAATGAGATTTTGTAGGAATTGACCAGTACTAGGGCTCCTAAGACAGAGGAAAGGATAACTTTGTATACGAGACTTGCAAGAATTAGATATTTTCTTGCAAATATTTTTAGTTATGTTTAAATAACAATTGGAAGTCATTTTACAAGTATAAACTAGTAAAAAAATGTATTCTTAGAATTTAAGATTACTTTTCACACTTGTGACTAAAACCTAACAAGTTCAATAACTTTTAATATATAGTTTGTCCTATAAAGAAGTTTGCAGTCTTGCCAAGAAATGCTAGCTCTTTATCGGATCAATGAGCAAGATAGACAACCCACTAATTGTCAAACATGAAATCGAACATCTGGACAAAAGCGAACTTAAATTGAGTGATGATTAGAAAAGCTTGAAAACATATCAACAAAGAAACTAACGTGAATGATAAAATAATGTTTATGAAGTGACTTTTAACATAATATCTTCGCAGACAAAATTATGAAATAATTTTTTGCTCAACGAACTTAAATAACACAATGAAATTGTTCGGCACGAATCTTGGTGCCAAATGCATGATGAACCAAACAACATCTTGATGTATATGCATAAAAATAATGAATAATCTTACAAATATCACTCAAAACTTAATAGTATTAGTCATTATAATAATCTCTTATAATGGGAGACAAAGGCCTATATTTATAATAAAACATCTAGTGATCAATAATCGATAACTACAAAAATTATAAAAAGACCAACATATACATAAAACAATCTGTTTTCATACAGAAGATCTCCTACAAGTCCAAAATATATACCCAAGAATTAAAATTGTCAAAATTCCAACATGATTTAGAATTTAAAATGTATTTCTTTGGAGCTGAGTAATCTTTAAGCAACATCACTTCATTCCATACAAATTTTAATTGCACACTTCATAGATCCTAAACACCCAGCAAGATGATATTTGCTCAAAATGACTACTTCACTTCAATACCTTCCTCCCTAGTAAAGCATTATGACAATGCCTCCAAAATAAATATAAAAAGAAAAATTAAATAGTAATTTACATTTTAGGGAACAATGGATATGCGTATTCATAGTGTGGGGTTAATTTTTTTTCTTCATATTTTCACTTTGGAGCCCATTTTCACTGTTTGGGTTCTTTTTAGTCAGTTCTGTAACACTTCTTTCTAAAAACAACATCACAAAATGTGAAAATAGACCCCAAAGTGTTATATGCAAAACTTTGGACCCCAAACTAAAAAACACATACATGTTGGTCCCAAAATGAAATAACACATAGTTAAACGTAAAGGAAGTTAAAAACTTCAATTTCAATTTAAATAATTATTAAAAATTCCAATTTCAATTTAAATAATTAAAAGTCAGCACGTCGGTGTGTTAGCCAAAATTAGGTAAAAAATTCGGGCATTGTAGAACTGCTCTTTTGGCGGTAAAGAAGTATAAGCAATTGAGAATTTATTCGCGATTAACTCTTCAAATTTGATAACCCCGTGGTCAGTTTTTTTGTTTTTTTTTACTCTGAAGTTTATGTAAAATATTAACCGTTCTTCACTCACATAAAAATGCTTAATATACTACTAGGAACAAGAACAACATGCACAAGAAAAATGGGAAAGAGAGTGATAAAAAGGTCAAAAAGAAGTAGACAGCTCTTATTATAGGTTTGGCGACTTCTACCTGAAACTTATGAATTTGACCACGTAAACATGAATTCATAGAAAATACATCACATCACAGTTCGAACTCGTCTTCAAGTTTCAATATGCTTCAGCTCCTCTTCATCATCCATAACAAAGTCAGGATAATGTGCCTCGGGCTTGAACCTCAACCCCGTAAACACATAGAAAGCAAGAGTCACCAACTCCCCCGCCACCACACTAGTCCAAAGATACTTGTACGAGGTCATCCTCTCCGACAGAGAAACCTCCACTTGAGTGAAATAAATGTAGCAAATAACCACAATGTAATACTGCCTAAAAAACCTCAAAGACTTCGTCAAATTAACAGCGGCTTCAGCTTTCCCATCCTTCTGTGCCACCGCCTCCCTCAAATTCTCAATGGAGCACATAATGGGTAACAAAACCGCACAACGACAAACAACATCCACCACCAAAAAAATATGCCTCCACAGAATCCAATCGGGCCCGTACGGACCCATCTCGTCCATCACAATGTGCGCGATATTGGGTACAACCTGAAGCGGAATGACAATCATCAAAAGCTTCTTCTCCTCATCCTGCAAATACGGCTTAGAAAACGACCACCCCGTCCCAATCAAGGCAATCAAAGTAAACAAAGTAAAGCCGTTGAAGAAACTAAATATGTAAAACAAAACATCCCATTCGTGCGCAGCACCCGTTCGGTTAATATACGAATTATCCTCAACCTGACACAATAGGCTTGATGGTTTTAAGACTAAAACAGCGAGCATGAAGAAATGGATTCCGTGAAGAGTGAAACGATTCTTGTACAAAACATAAATCCAAGAGGCAGCTAAAATGAAATAAATGAGGGAGAGTAGGAAATAAAGGGTGGGGAGAATGGTTTTACTATCGGATAAGTAATGACGGGTGTTGGTTTTGGCGTCGAGATAGTACATAGCGGATTTGACGGTCATGGATATTTTTAAGTGGAGGCAGTTGGCGAAGACGAGAGTGTATTGATCGGCTGCGTCGGATTGGTTGTAGAGAGCGGAGAAGGAGGAGGAGTGGAGGGATTGGAAAGTGAAGACTTTTTGGATGAGATGGGATTGGAGAGGGCAGGAGATTTCTGCGTCTTGGAGGAGGTGGAACCATGAGTTGGTGCAGAGGAAGAAGCCGATTTGGGAGAGGTCGAGATCTGGGGAGGGGTTGGAGAGGGAGATTTTGGAGACGAAGAGTTGAAGGTGGCCGTGGTGGGTGAACCCAAACTCGTCCAAGGGGATAATGGGGCGGTTGTCGGATTTGATTTCGGTCACTCGGATCTCAGCCAGGGTTGTGGACAATAGGAGAGAGAGGGTGATGAAGAGGACAGAGGAACCCATAGCCATAGCCATAGCCATAGGGAGATCTGATTTTCTCTAGGGAAACAGAGGAGTATTTATAACTGATATTCATTTCACCCCTTCGTTTGCCAATCAATCAACAAAACTGGGTGCTTGCACGATTCAACTGCTTTGGACGATTCATCAGTTCAACTCTTTCTCTTCCCAACTACAACTACAGGATATTTCCTCAATATCCCATAAACACTCCAAATTTTTGTCAATTGACAACATTAACCTTTACCCTTCACAAACCTCATTTCACTTCTCTTTTCTTCCACCGTTCACCACCCTTTTAATAATTAAAAACAATTTAAGCAAAAAAAAATTTGGATCATTAATTTTTTTGGATCACCAATATTTGGCCTGTTATAATCCCATTTATTAATTAAATACAATTTAAGAAAAAAATTAACTTTAAATAACAATTATTAACAACTTAATCATAAATTGATTTATACTTTAGTACTTACTTATTTTTTTACCAAATATGAACACGATCCAGTGACACGACTCGAATAAAAGTGACACGACACAAAATCTTATTTTTTTATCTAACACGAACACGAAATATTTTTTTAACCTAACACGAACACAATCCAAGTAAAAGAGGCACGGAATATTATTTTCATTTATTTACAAAAATAGAAATACGACCGAATAAAAAGGCGATACAATACAAAATCTTTTTTTTACGAGACACAAATATGACAAAGTAAAAACGATACAACATGATTTTTTTTCCAAACAAAATCTTATTTTTATTGAGTTCACAAACGATACAAAATCTTATGTTTACCAAATAATAAGCTTTTTATTGAGTCCAAAAAATTTTAATGAGTCCACAACATGATAAAAAATCTTATTTTTTTTACCAAATATTAACACAATCCAATTAAAAATCAACACGACATGGAATGACATAAAATCACAATTTTTTACCTAATACAAACACGATTCAAATAAAAATGTCAGGACACAATTTTTGTTTTAACAAAACACGAATATAATCCAATTAAAACATGACACCACTCAACTAACTAATACCATAAGTGTTGGGTGCCCGGTCAATATTTTGTTAACTTCTCTTAGAGAGTTGCGATGCCGGATTAAAATTGCACAACTAACTAGTACCATAATTTATGAAAGTCTTTTTTACTATTAAAAAAATGGTCCGCGCCAATGGTATCTATAGGCGGTCTGACCACCTATACATACCGCTGGTGTGGACCATTTTTCCTAATATTTTGGTCCACTGGCGCGGAGCATTTTTTTAAAATGCGACGTGACATGGAGTCGTATTTTTTAACTAACACGATCACGATCCAAATAAAATGCGACGTGACATGGAGTCGTATTTTTTTCATACCACTGTCGCAGACCATTTTTTACTATTTTAAAAATAATTCTTTTACTATTTAAAAAAAAATGGTATGCGTCAGAGATATGTATAGTCGATCCGACCAATTATATATATTGTTAGCGCAGATCAACATATTAGACAAAATGGTTCGCATCAGTTAGACCCCCTATACATATGATTTTATGCGTGTTACGTTTTAATTAAGAAAAAAATAAATCTTTCATTCTAAACCTAAAATATTTTCCCAAAAAAATAAACAAGTGACATTTAAAAACATTAAAAAAAAAAGGTAGACTATTCCTTGGAAAAAGTGTCAAAAACTCAAATTCAAAAAACAAACTAAAAATAACTTTTAGTTATAATTAACTCTAAACAAAAGGTCAATCCATTTAAGTGAAAAAAAAAACTAAAATATTAAAGGAAGAAGTGAAATGTTGTCATTTGACAAAAAAAATGGAGTGTTTTCAGAATTTGAGGAGTGCCTTTAGCTGCACCCTTGTTTTAATTTTTTTTTGTACCACTTGCATAATTGTATTTATTATTGATGTTCATTTCACCACACGGTCACTTCGTTTGCCAATGAATCAACGAAAGTGGGTGCTTCAATATTGGAATCTTATTAGATTTGGAAAGTGCTTATGTTTCGGTCGGATTCTTTTAGAAATTTTTTTAATTTTTTTGGAAATAAAATATTTGTTCCAATTTCCTATCCAATTTTTTCGAAACATCAAAAAAGTTTTCGAATTCGGAAAAATTGGAAAAATTCGGAAATTCAAAAAATATACTAAAAATTCAGAACTTTTGGAAATTTCAAATTTTCAAAAAAATTAATATAGGATTTTCGATTACTCAAAATTCTCATTTTAAAGAAATCGAAAAAAAGATTTAAATCAACATTTAAATATGTAAGGATTTAACCATTTTTTTCATTTGTATAGAGGATAGAGGGATATTCTCCTTTTATAGAGGACTTTTTTTTACCTCTCTTCCTCTCCTAGCGGATGTGGAACACCTGAGAATGTTTAAAAAAAAATTAGAAAAATTGGAAATCGAAAAAAAATAGGAAATAATTCGGAAAAATCGGATCGGCATAGTTTTGGAAAAATCGAATCAGAAAAATCGTAAAATTGAAAATTCAGAATTATTTCCAATTTTCGATCCGATTTTTTTCTGAAAAATCGAAAATCGGAAAATCGAAAATCAGAAACTTTATATACGTTCCAAAATCGGAAAATATCGGATCGGATATCAAAAAAATCGGAATGTTAAAAAAAAAAAAAAAAAAAACTAGATTTGGACAATTCATCTGCTCAACTCTCTCTCTCCCCAACTACAGACAGACTATATTTTCTCAAACCAAATACCAATTAAAATTTTCATTGTCTAATCTGACATAGAATGATAAGACCATCTAACTAAGCATAAGCTAAAGTGAGTGTTTACAACTAACACCTCAGTCCCGGGATTAACTTCATAATGTTGTCCACTAAATTCTATATAAATTCAGTGCATATTTTTATGCCATATAATGTTCTTTAACCTTAGTCTATCTCAACAAACTATTTGATTTTTAATTCACACCAATTATCGTCTACACCATTAGACTATAAGTTTCATTTTCTTTAATTACCGTCTACATTCTTAGACTGCCAAATTATTATTCTCATTAACTATTGTCTACCGCATTAGACCACTAGAACTTACTTTAGTTCTTAATTATCCATATAATTATGTTAATCCGACTATATTATCATTAAGTATTGTCGACATCTATCTCATATGAGAACTCATTCTCATACAAGGCACACCATAATGTGTATATAAATAATTACATATGTTCGTATATATATGTACGACACACGAAGACATCGATCTTCGGCGTCTTGTTCATGCTTTATTGGTAATACCCGGAGGATACCCTCATCACAATACGAGTAATAACAAAATACAAGCAAGTGGGGCAGTACCTACATAGTACACCAGTTCACGACCCATACCCAGCGGTGACAAAGGATCCCAGTACCTCTCGTAAGTGGCGCTACTATGTAGTACCAATATTATGACCTAACACTACGCCTATTCCATATGTGCCGACGTATGCTCCGGTCCCGATTGCACTCAAACCCCAACCGATAGGACGGTCCACGAACCCAGGAATGTCCACACAAAATACTATAATACATATTATTATCCAATAAATACAATCATTTACTCAATAACTACTTGTACGCAAGGAATCTTCATTTATATAAATATAACCCTTTCGGCTTAACCATAACATTTTAGTCAGTTATTACGTAACCCATATTGAGTCATCATCCTACGACTACTCCCCAATTAAATATTTAAGTCCCGTATTTTGCCTTCTAAACTTAATCATCACATTTACTTCATCATTTATTTCTCCATAAATATATAGGTATAGTTATCCCCAAACTAACCTTTCAAAAACAATTAATGATTTTAGCATGTTTCCCTCTTGGCTTAGAATTTAATTATTCTATATTATTAATAATTATTCACTTCTCGTTTCCTTTACAATAAGGTTTATATGTTACATATATAAGGAGTCTACTAAAGTGAATGTTGATACCAAATTTAGTCAGTTGACGTGGACCAATCATATGAAGACACGTGTCGATCTGCGTGGCGAATACAAATACTTTCAACGAACAACATACTTTCACCGAGCTACTCAAGCATCCCGAGCTACACAAGCGTACCGAGTAACTCAGGCGGTCCGAGCTACTTAGCATGCAGAGCATCTAACTAAGAAAACCAAAAGGCAACTACGTATTTAATGAACGTCATATTTAATGAGCATTATTATTGTACAGCTGCATATGTCTACTAAATGACAGCTTATTGCCTTTTCATACGTACAGCCTCAAGGCTATAAATACATTGTAACCCCGTCATAAGAGGGGACTTTTTGGATCTCTTTGTCAACCTATCATCGAGATTCAAGGCAAACAGTCAGCAATACAACAACAGTGGACGTAGGCCATTTTTCATAGCCGAACCACTTTAAAAACCCATTGTCTTATTTATTCATTTTTATCTGTGATTGATTAATTAGATAGAATCTAGTTTTTTACATCAACAGATTGGCGCCGTCTGTGGGAAACGACTATATTTAGTATTTCTTATCGAAAACTCATCATCTATGGCAGAGATTCCAGAATCCAGTAATCGAAACACTGGGGTCCACAAAATCCCTCTACTCCACCAAATATTCAAGATCTGACTGGCATAATGGCTAACTTAGCCCAAGGGCAAAAGGCCATGTAAGAAACCATGCGTCAACTTATACAAACTGTTCGAGATGGAGTGCCTGCCCAATCAGGACAACGAAGTGTTCAGAGAAATACCCATCTGCCATCTTCAAGAACTAGACGAACGTTGTTCCCAGAAGTCTCTCAATCTAGACGTACTGGCTCATATCATACTGAGAGGTCTAATGATCCTTCGTATCAACCTGGCCGGACTTCGTCAGTACGAGCTACAGATTCTCAACGGAATGTCACTCTAACTCCAGAGCGAACTAGTGCTCTGGAAAGGTTGAGTAGAGTCTCTCCTTTTGATAGATTGGGACCTAGGAGGAATAGAAACTCTCTTAGAATTGCGTCGAGGAACTCTCAACGACCATCTGATCTAAGGGAAGGTTCTGCCCAATCACGCTCGACAGTCCGTAATGAAATGTCCCAAGAGGAAAACTCAGCGCAATCAGTTGCTCGGACAAATAGGCCCGAGGCGGGAGACGATGCATGGAAAGGTTCTATTCAAAGATTGGAAGACAGGTTAGGGGAAATGGCTAAGGCTTAGAATCCTCTACAAAGAACTTTTATCCAAGGGACACCATTTGTGCAGGCAATTGTGGATTTTCCCACACCATCAAAATTCAAAGCTCCTATGGTAAAACCTAAATATGATGAAAAAATTGATCCTGTCCTCCATATAGAGCAATACCAAGCTGCTGTCGATATCTATGCGGTTGCAGATGAGATGAGATGTAGGGCATTTTCAGGAACTCTCACCGGGTCAGCTCAAATATGGTACAACAACCTTCCTCGGGGGAAGATTGTAACTCTCCATCAGCTGGCAGAACTTTTCATAGGGAATTTCTATTTTGGATAGAAGCCAGTTAAAAGAGTAGCACACTTACTTAGCATTAGACAAAAGACAAAAGAAAGCACCAAGGACTATATTACTCGTTTTAATAATGAGAAACTCGAGGTAATTGATTATGAGGAGAAGACAACAATTACTGCTCTGATGAGTGGTCTGTTACCGAACAAGTTGTATTATACTTTAGCCAAGGACCCGCCCAAGACCATGGCAGAACTGATGGCAAAGGAAGCCAAGATCATGACCGCTGAGGAAGCCATGGCTACGAAGAAGAATACAGACACTAAGGAGACCAAGGTTGAGGGTAGTAAAACTGAGAAGAAGGATCAGAAGAACAATGGTGGCAACAAGCAGTCGAAAGGTAAACAAACACTAGAGCAGATGAGGAAGTATAAAAATTATACTCCCTTGAAGGTAGATATAAATCACATTCTGGAGGAGATCAAGAACAGCGAGGAACTAACCTGGCCATAGAAAATGAAGGCAGATCCTGACAAAAGGGACAAGTCCAAATATTGCAAGTTCCACAAAGACCATGGTCACACGACTAAACATTGCATAGCTCTTCAGAACGAATCGAAGAACTAATCAGGCGAGGAAAACTGACTAAGTACGTTGATCACCAAAGTGGTGGAAAACGAACGATAGAGGAAGGTAAAGATCTAAATCTCCTCGACGAGCAAAAGATGACAAGAAGAGAGATCACGAAGATGATCCAGAAGATGATCCCGATCTCCCCAAAAGTCCAAGGCAGCCTGAGCGCGAGGTATTTTTAATCCATTTTGGATCATTTGAATGTAATGTCATTACAGGTGGAGACGTAGGAGGTGGAGATCTGACTGCGGAGAGAAAAGCTTACCTCAATGAGGCCCAAGCTTGCTCTTACATACAGCGCATAAACTTGGCTAAAGATGATCGCCCAAGGAAGGTGAATAGGGACAAACTGGTCATCAGCTTTTTTAATAACGACCTGGCAGGTGTACTATATCCTCATGACGACCCCTTGGTGATCAAGATGAGAATGAAGGAGGTGGTGATTTCACGGGTACTGGTGGATAATGGTAGCTCTGCAGATATCATGTTCTACCCATGCTTCAACAGTTTGAATATGAAGTTAGCCCAGTTGGAGCCATATCATAGGCCCCTCCTCGATTTTACTGGCGAAAAGGTTTTTCCACTTAGGACGATCAAGTTGGACATGCTTATTGGTACATGGCCTGCTTGCCAAACATAAGGAGTACGCTTTTTTGTAATGGATAAAAACATCCAATCAGCTTATAACATCATCATGGGGAGGGGAGGTCTGAAGAAGTTCGAGGCAGTGTCATCTACTGTACATCAATGTTTAAAATTCCCAACCAATTTCGGAGTGGGAGTTGTGAAAGGCAACCAGAAAGTAGCTCGGGAATGCTACTATTCATCTGCTGAACAGGAAAAACTAGAAGAATCTAGGAAGAAGACTACTACGTATCAAGTGGATGAAACAGAAGATGTAGAGATTGAAACATTAGACCCTAGAGACGAGTCTCAGCTCGTGAAGGGCCAGGTCATGGAAGCTACGAAAAATATCATTTTGGATGATGAACACCCAGAACGAACAACCCAAATTGGTGCGTCATTAAACGTATCGATAAAGCAGGAACTGGTAGCATTTCTAAGGCGCAGAAAATAGACTTTTGCATGGAGTCATGAAGACATGCCAGGGATAGACCCGAGTTTCCTGTGCCACGAGCTCAACGTTAACAAGGAAGTCAAGCCAGTGAAGCAGCGAAGAAGAGTGTTCATCCCTGAGAAGAACCAAGCGATACAGGAAGAAGAAGAAGAGAAATCGTAGAAAGCCTTTTTTATTGAGGATGTCAAGTATCCTAATTGGCTAGAAAATGTGGTGATGGTAAAGAAGAAAAATAATAAGTGGAGGATGTGTGTAGACTTCACTGATCTTAATAAAGCCTGCCCAAAGGATCATTTTCCTTTGCCCCGAATCGATCAGCTGGTGGATGCTACATCGGGGCATGAATTGTTGAGTTTTGTGGATGCTTATTCTGGTTACAACCAGATTAAAATGAAACTGGAGGACAGGGAAAGTACCTCTTTTATCACCCCAAGGGGAACTTATTGCTATAATTTTATGCCTTTCGGACTTAAAAACGCAGGTGCAACATACCAGTGGCTGATGAATAAGGTGTTTGCAGAGCAAATTAGTCATAACATAGAGGTTTATGTGACGATATGCTGACGAAAAGCAAGAAAGTTGCGGATCGTTAATTAGTTGGCCTGGGTCAGACTTTTGATCAACTAGAGAAATATCAAATGAAGTTGAATCCCACCAAATGCATATTTGGAGTACGAGAAGGTATGTTTCTCGGATATATTATTAACCAACGAGGCATCGAGGCGAACCCTAAAAAGATCAAAGCCCTACTGGAATTACGAACTCCAGTTACAAAAAAGGAAGTGCAAAGTCTCACAGGGCGAGTTGCAGCACTTAACAGATTTGTGTCACGAGCTACAGACAGATGCATCCCATTCTTTAAAACACTTCGAAAAACTTTTGAGTGGAATGATGAATGCGAGGAGGCCTTTCAAGAGTTGAAGAAATATCTAGGGACACCTCCATTGTTATCTAGACCAGTGATGGGAGAAAGGTTATACTTGTATCTGGCGGTTTCAGATAACGCGGTTAGCTCAGCATTTATAAGAGTGGAGGACGGAGTGCAAAAACCAGTCTATTACACCAGTAAGGCCTTCCGAGGAGCAAAGATCAGATATCCAAGACTGGAGAAGTTAGCACTAGCACTGATCGAAGCAAGCAGAAGGATGAGGTTATACTTCCAAGCCCATACTATAGTAGTGCATACTGATATGCCGTTAAGACAAGCTCTGCATAAATCGGAGAAATCGAGAAGATTGATGTACTGGGAAGTAGAACTTGGTGAATATGATATAGTTTATGAGCCTAAGTCGTCACTTAAGGGGCAAGCAGTAGCGGATTTTATCGCAGAGTTTACTCACTCTGATACATTCAAAGAGCAGGATCTTAATACAAACCAACCCGTGGATGTTACGAGATCATCGAAGATAACACCCGACCAACTTCTATCAGTGGATGAGCGAGAGAAGATAATCAACGAGCAGTGAGAAGTGTCGGGTAATTGCCTAGTGACGAGGGAAGACAAAAGGAAGTATCAAATATTCCACCAGGGAACTCTGTCTGATAAAGAGTTTGATAATGATGTACCTGTGTTGAATCTATATATGGATGGCTCTTCGTGTGCAATTGGCAGTGGAGAAGTAATAATCTTAAACAGTCCTAATGGAGTTGATATGGATTATGCCCTACGTTTTCAATTTAAGGCTTCCAATAATGAAGCTGAATATGAAGCTATGATCGTGGGTCTAAGTCTGGCCAAAACCATAAATGCAGAGCAGGTCGTTGTATTCAGTGATTCACAATTAATCGTAAATCAAATTCTCGGGTTGTATGCAGCGAAGGGAGAACTAATGGTCAAGTATCATGCAAAAGCTATGGAGGTTGTCTTGACTTTTACCGCAGTTCAGTTAATCAGAATACCGAGATTGGAGAATATAAGAGCCGACGCCCTAGCTCAGCTAGCCTCAGCAACACGTACCGAGCTATGAAGAACAATCCCAATAGAAATCCTGGTAGATCGGAGCGTAGATGAAGATTTGATGATGAACTTCATTACCCTAGACTTGGGTCCATCCTGGATGGATCCCATCAGGGGCTATATCGAAGAGGGGGCTGTGCCAACTGATAAACTCACAGCCAAGAAACTGAAGTTTAAAGCTGCTCGTTACGTATTGACCAGTGGTATTTTGTATAGAAGAGGCGTTATAGCAGGACTACAGAGATGTGTCCATCCCTCCGAAGTTAAAGACTTGATTGAAGAAGTTCACGAAGGCTCCTACGGAGCTCACGTAGCAGGTCGAACGTTTTTGCAGAGAATAATAATATAGGGGTATTACTGGCTAACGATGAGAGTGACTCCGCAGCTTATGCTAAGAAGTGTGATAAATGCCAACATTTCTCTTCCATTCGAAGAACTCCCCAAGCATTATTAACACCCATTACGTCCCCTTGGCCATTTTCCATGTGGGGGATAGACTTGGTCGGGCCACTTCCAATGACCAAAGGGAGATTCAAATACCTCGTAGTTGCTGTGGACTATTTAACCAAATGGGTGGAAGCTGAACCTCTCATTGATATGACATATGATAGGGTCTATCAATTTATTTAAAAAAGTATTATTTGCAGGTATGGTCTCCCGTATGCATTCATTACTGACTATGGAACCCAATTTAACAACGAAGAGTTCGCTGCATATTGTCACCAATCCAATGTATAGAAGATCCACTCTGCGCCAAGCCATCCCCAGAGCAACGGGCAAACTGAAGTGACAAACAGAACCCTACTGAATGGGCTAAAAAATGGCTGGATGATGCAAAGGGAAACTAGATTAACGAGATACATTCTGTGTTGTGGGCTTACCGCACTACACCACGAACAACAACTGGGGAGTCTGCATACATGTTAACCTTTGGGAGTGAGGGTGTCATACCTGCTGAATTGGGTCTACCCACACATAGGGTGCTTAATTTCAATTCTCCTATAAGCGAATTGATGAGACGTTTAGACATAGATATGCTCGAAGAAGTTAGGGAAGAAGCAGCAATCAGGAATGCAACTTACCAATAACGAACAGCCCTGTTCTACAACAAAAGGGTGAAGAAGTGCAATTTGAAAAAAGGGGATTATGTGCTGAAGAAGGTGATCCAAAAGCATAACAAACTGGAGGTCAACTGGCATGGACCTTATAGAGTAACTGAAGTTGTTCGTCCTGGGACATATAGAATTGAAACTTTGGAGGGAGAAGAATTCAAGAATGCATGGAATGCAGAGCATCTGCGCAAGTATTATTAGTAATTAAAATCCATATGTAATACATTTCTCTCAATATGAATAAAGTGATGTTTCGCCCATATTTCCTCTTTTGTTGAATTTTCCTCGGAATATTAGTGCTACACACTACACAAACACAAATTCAGATCAGCAACCACCAACTCCGGTTGGTCGGCAAATTAGCAACCACCAACTCCAGTTGGTTGGCAATTCAACAACCACCAACTCCGGTTGGTCGGCAAATCAGCAACCACCAACTTCGGTTGGTCGGTAATTTAATAACCATCAACTCCGGTTGGTTGGTAAATAAAAATCACACAAGGCAAAAGCCTGTTTGATCACGGGTGATCTCAAGGGACACCCCAAATTAGGCAAGAAGATGGGTGACCTCCAGAGGCATCCACTGTCTAGGCAACAAGGTAATCCTGTCAAGATTACTACAACTAAGCAGGAACATGGGATGAAAATCATTTCATTGCTTAGGCCCAAAGAGTGATAAGTCACTATAATCAGACAACAAATGGGACAAGTTCCATTGTCTAAAAACAAAACAGGACATTTCGTCCTTCTATATATATATATATATATATATATATATATATATATATATATATATATATATATATATTCACCAACAAATAACAAAGACATTCTACAAAATATTTCTAAGGAAATAAAATAGAGACTAAATTTTTATTTATAAAAACCAAGTGGATTACATATGATATGAAATTTGATTCATTATGTACAAATGTCCTATTCCATGGGTTTCTTTCCCTCTGCTTTTGAAACAGGTTCCACCCCAGCTGGAGGATCATCTAATGCATAAGGAGAGTTTATAAAGTTCATATCTCGCAGCATTCTGACATTCATTATGGATAATCGATCAAGCAAGTGCTTCGGACGAGATATCTCAAAATCTGAATGAAGACTATAATCACCGAGATACTTAGAGATCAAAACTCGAGGAATAGAACGGGATGGAATCCAACTAAGGTCAAGTTTGAAGAGAGGCACAGGTAAATCAAGAACTCCAAGTTCATAATAATCCCATAAGAAATTACCTTGCTCCAGTTTCAAAACACACGAGGCATTCAACCATCCTTGCTTATATCCTTCGTTGTTCGACTGCTGCAAACGAGCATTAAGATGATACAGAGCTTCATTATACCCCGTCATCCAGAACTCTCTGGGTTGCTTATGAAATTGATAAGTCAATCTATCAAGCTGCTCGTGGAGCTTTTTTATCAAAAGATCTTTATTTTCCAATGCAGAATTTTAGTTAGAGAGTTAGTCGGTGAGAACTTGCATTTTCTGAGACATTTAGACCAAGGCTTGAGTTTTGGCTTTTATCTTAGTGTCTTGATTTATTAAAGTCTGGTAAGTCCTCGTCTCTTCAACACTTTTTCGAACAGCTCTACCTCTACTCCTTGAGGAGGATGTCGGTTTAGCTCGTTTCAAAGTCTCCAGCTCTTCTCTCAAGGCAGCATTTTCAACCTCTAAAAAGGAATAACCCTCATCGTTGACTGGAACCAAGGCTCCCGAGGAAGAAGAGGCAACAGCTTTAAGTCGTTTTAGCTCCTCCTGCAGCGTAACATTTTCTTCTTCCAACAGCTTGGCAATGTGCCTATGTTCTTCAACCTCATGACTTATAACATTTTCTCTTCTCTTATGAGCAGAGAGATACTTATCGTAACCCCGATCAGCGCTCAGTTGTTGGCATTTTTGCTCGTAATCCTCATGTAGGAGTTTGCTGGACTCTTTGTACTGCTATTGAAGTTCCTCGATCGTGGTGGTGGGAGGCTAATTAAAAGACAAGTGTAATATAAAAAGTGATCTATATCATCCTTTTTACATTAGAGAATTGAAAGGTCTTGGCAAGTCCAAACAACACACACTTATATGGCCGCTCACTGCTACCCGGAAGAGGCTTAGATGAAGGATTTATTATTTCTCATTGGAAACCCAACCGGTGGGGAAAATGAAAAGAGAAATAATAAATTCTTTTACATAAAACCCATATTTCTTAATCACAAGGGAAAGGAAGTTGGATGGAGAGCGATGAGAGATTGTAGAGGCTGTACAGGTGATGAAAACGTGGAGGAATAATTGAATTTGGGTGGGATGAAAATAGTCCACGTGGATAGCCTGTATGAATTGAAAGGTCTCAAAATTCTCTCTCGTAGGTAAATGCTGGTGGGAGGCTAATTAAGAGACAAGAGGAGTGAGGATGAGATAATTAATGGAAAGGAATCAAATTAAGGTCCCTTGGTTAACCATCCTTTTTATGTATAGAATTGAAAGGTCTTGGTAAGTCCAAACAACACACACTTATAGAAAGGAAATGAATTGATTGAGTAATATTGAAAATAAAATTGAAGAAATGTATATGGATGTGAAAAAGGAAATGTTATAAGTTAGTAATGTTAAATGAAAAAGAGGAGAATTATTAAGTAACTCGTGATAAATAAGTTTACAGATGTAAAATAGGCCTTGAACAATGGGAAGTTTATGCATTGGTCCAGGTTTGTGTTTTATCAATTTGTCGAAGGTAAAGTGCGAAACATATAATAATAAGCAAACTTTAGCCACATTCCCTCCCATAGTTTTGTAGTTTAACAATCTAAACATATATTGAGCAAGTAATATATTATCCGAAATCCCCCCGTATTTAACAAAACCACTATGACATTGAGAAATTATTTTTCGAAAATAGAATTCAACCTATAAAATAGTAATTTGGAAATAATTTGGAAATTTACATAAGCTAATAGGTCGGAATTCCAATAAAGAATTTGGGTTTTTTATCTAAATATTTGTTTCAAAGACTATTCTTCAATGCTGATATGCCTATTTAGATCTGTTGTAGGCTTAGAAAAAGTTTCTCTGTTAAGCTCACTACCATCATTATTTGTAATTTGTCTCTCTCAAAATTAAGAAATGTCACCCCATTGATCTCTACTCCATGCTGATAGGATAATTTTCATTCTCTTCAAGTTATTAAACAAACATCATAAAGGATTACTTGCGTTAAAATGATTCCAATTCAACTTAAAAACCTCCTTTAAATTAGTATTTAAGTTCAAAAAATTCAGGGATGTAAAGAATATGGGATTTTATTCACCTTATTTTTCATACCGACTAGCAAAGGAGCATGATCCAAAAAACTTCAATTCAGATGACATTGAATTCTCCATGTTTAGATTAAGCCATACCTAGGTACATAAAACTCTTAACAGTGTACATCATATGCTGGTTGTACCTAAACAGTAGACAGTATATATATCATAAATAAGAAGCGCGTTTGTTTTGAAATATAATTAATTGTAGTGTTGAAAACATATATGTACATAGCTCGTATTGGTATAATACTACTGGATATATGAGAATTATTTCGAAAAAAGAAATCGATAAGGGAAGCATCAACAACCCTAAATTCACATCTAGTAGGGCAAAAACAGAAATTAAAACCTCAATTGGCAAATTTATAAGTTGGTAAAAAATTTGAGTCAAAATCTCAAACAGAGATAACTAATTGAATAACTAAAAGGTATAACAAATGAAACGATTTATTGTTTCTACCCAAACAACACACACTTATATGGCCGCTCATGGCTACCCGGAAGAGGCTTAGATGAAGGATTTATTATTTCTCATTGGAAACCCAATCGGTGGGGAAAATGAAAAGAGAAATAATAAATGCTTTTACAAAAAAAACCATATTTCTTAATTGAGATTGTAGAGGCTGTAAATAGTCCACGTGGATAGCCTGTATAAATTGAAAGGTCTCAAAATTCTCTCTCGTAGGTAAATGTTGGTGGGAGGCTAATTAAGAGACAAGAGGAGTGAGGATTAGATAATTAATGGAAAGGAATCAAATTACGGTCCCTTGGTTAACCATCCTTTTTATGTATAGAATTGAAAGGTCTTGGTAAGTCCAAACAACACACTTATAAAAATTAATGAATCCAGCCACGAAAGAAGCCCTAAAAGTAATGAATCCACAGTTGTGAATTTGTGTCGTACAAGTAGTATGTATATCCAGATTTTTTGTGTCATAATATTAATCCTCTCTATAGACCAAGATGATTTATGTCGATAACCATGTCCAACAAAAAGGACAAAACGCCTAGAAAATATCGTTAAAAAGCCTACTTATTTCATGTTGGAGGCGGTGGCGGTGGGGGTGGCAAACGAACTAGCATTTTACAAAGTTTGTTTGGGACTAACTGGGACAGGGAGAAAAGGAGAGCCATAAGCACTATCACATTCATTTCTCTCGTTTATCTCATCCGCGAGTGTGTGAAATATATTGATCAGATACTCTACGGATAAGAATATGGGAGGTTTGTTTCGCTTTTACTTTTCTTTCTCGTTCATAATTTTATTTCTTAGTTTTGAATCCGTAGGACTGAGGTTTTTATCTATTGATTCTCTTGTTTTGAAAAAATAGATAACAATTTACATTTGATCAGATAAACATTCTTCATGGTAGGTGTATAAAAATTGGGTGTTTTTATATAAGCCCATGGATTCAATCAGTGAAATGCTAGAAATATAAAGTCCGTGCTGATGAAGAAATGTGTAAAATATTGTCATATCAATATATATGGAATTTGTGTATGATGATCTTTAAAAAATAGTTCATGTTTATGGAATTTATACATACTTTTTGCATTACATCTTTGGATTTATGTATGGTAACCTCCAGATTAATTGGTGGAGTCCTTGAGTTTATTGATTGAGGTAATATGTTCTAAATAGTTTTTTGGGAAGTTGGAAAGGATAACGTAGGGTGTGATAAGAGGGTTTTTAACGTCGTTTCATTAATTTTTTTTAATTGCTCATGTCCTTTTCCTTTCTTTTGTTTTTGCCAGATATTTGGGATCCATAAACAAAAAAGAAGACTTCGGGACCTTAAAATGACTATTGTCACTTCAAGTATGCGGGCATGTCCCATATATTAGTTTATGGCTATGTAATCAGTAGTTATCTTCTTGTCAATCTTCAAGAGTGCGTGTTAGAGACTTGTTAAGTAGTAATATTAATATGTTTATTTCATAGACTTAAATCATGTGGCCATGGATGGATGTGAATTATATTGCATTACTTATGATTCTCAATTGGATTACGCCAGACTTTTAAATGACCCATATTACATTGTATAAGCTTTAAATTATATGTGTGTCTATTAAAAATGAATGTTATGATTATAAACATATATAAAGTTGCGATCGAACTAAGTTAGGAAGTATACGCACAATCAAGGATGGGGTTGTGGTCAGTGGCAGAGCCAGGAATAATTAGTTGGTGTTGGATATATCTACTATATATATTTATTTCGAATGAAGTAAATAAGTTAGTGGGAGAAAACCTTAAAAACTAAAAACCAAAACTGATTCCTTTTGCTGTATTTTTATTTTCCACTCAATGGATACACATCCCACTCCATTCCTAAGTAAAACTCAGACGGTGAAATCAAAATATAACAGAAAAATAACTGATGCACCAAAAATCGACATGAAGGAACCACCCATTCAAAGGCAAAAATGAGTTTTTGGTACTGCCAGAAACCCAAATATTCCAGAAAACCCCACAAAACTAAACCCCAGCAAACCCCCATTTGTAGTTTCTAAAAAAATAACCAAATCAGAAACACCAGTAAAAGAGGTCCCCAAGAAATCCCCGAAAAAAAATAAAGAAAAGACAAAAAAGAAAAGTGTTTGTTTTGAGGAAACAATTGGTGAAACTGGAGATAAGAATTCAGAGGTGAAAGATAATGATGGGACACCGGGAAAGTCGTCGTCGTTGGGTAAGGCGAGAGGTTCAATAACGCCGTATCATACTGCAAGAAGGTGCAGTGATTGTAGGTTTGATAAATTGAAGACTTCATCATATTGGCTTGCTCAGATCAGGTTGGCTGAATCTACAAGGAAGTATTTTGTTTCAGCTGGTTTCTTTCAACTTGCCTTCCAATTCAAAGCAGAGCCACTTCGAAACCTTCGAGTTGAGCTAAAGGGGTATTTGGCATGACACATACACTTATCTGCTGAGGCAGAGTGGTATGATGTTTCTCGCAGCTATAGATTATTGAAGTACGAAAGAAATTTACTCGTCGAGGTTGATTTAGGGGCAGGAAAAAATGGCACAAGTGATTCTACTGCGGAAATTCGAGAGGAGAAATTGAAGGAGCAAGCTGCTGAAGATTCTTCAAAAACCAAAACAAATTGAGTGTGTTTGATAACCCAATTTCATGCCCCCAAATTGAAATGAGTATATTGGGTTTCCAATTCCAAAGCATGATTTTGTGGTTACCGAACACACCATGAGTTTCACTTTGGTTACACCATGTCATTGCAGTGATCCTTCTTTTGAACGAACAAAGTTAAAGAATACAAACAGCTGGAGATGTTGAAAAAAATTGGGAATGTGTTTGCTTAGACTAATTTTATGTTTTTTGTTTGTTTGTGTGCTTAAAAAAAAGAGTGGCCAAGTGGTACGTTAGTGGTTGTGTGTGCATGAGGTCATGGGTTCAATGCCTAGGGAGCACAATAATTGTTTGAATTTTGAAATCTCTAATATTGTCTTCGGCCTTGAATATTTTAGTTTCGAACTGCCTCTTTTCTTATAACAATGAACGTAATTTTCTAATTAACTTTGTTGGATTATGTGATCCTTGTTGTCCTTTACTCTTCTGGATTCCATGTCTTAAATGCTTTACTTTTATGATGTATTTTAGCTTGAATTTTTTTTTATGAGTAGGTAGTCCTCCTACATGTGAAAACTATGTTAGTTAATGTGAGTAGCCATTGTTTGAGTTCTGAGTTATCTGGTTATCTTTGAATGTATGCCTATGAATTGATTGATGAAAACTAATTCCTCATGTAGGTATTACCTTCAAACAATGCAATGATGAATGGGTTGTTTATACTCATTTTATGAACCAAATTGTTTATACTCGAAAAGTCAATGTATCAAGTGTGATGTGAATGATTATTTTATATCCGCTCATCAGTTTTTGTGTGAAATAAACATTGCACCAAAGTTTGATAAGCTTTCCTTATTTTTTATTTTTTATTTTTTAATCGACAAGAGAGGCGAATTTATTAAACAGTCATTCTATGTAGTTTTGTTACAAACAAAGGCTATTGAACACAAGTTACCATTATAAACTACTCAAGATTCGTTCAGTCATATAATAATTTCATATCAAGCTTTCCTTTCCTCCATCATTTGTTTCCACGCAGTTTTGCTCCCAGTGCTCTCTTTAGCTTGGAGATTATCTGTTGATTTGGAATGACTTTCCCAGATTCATACTCTTGAATTGTTTGCGGCTTCTCATTAATCTATTGAGCGAATTGTGCTTGTGTAAGCTTCTTATCCATTCGAGCTTGCATAATACATTTCTTCAACTCAGTAGGTACACGATCATGAGAAAGGTTCTCAGTTTTGTTATCAAGCTTCCGTGTATTTAACGAAGTGCTGCTAGAGGCAGCTTTGTTAGCCCCGCCATTCGATTTTTTTACGGTCTCGATTTCAGCACCGCTGCGACGGGCGACGTTGACAGCCATCTCGTCCTTGCGGGTGGCGGAGGTGGGAGCCTTCTTTCGCATCACCACCGGTTCCCAATCCTGTGACAAAGTTTCGATTCCTGCCATTTTCTCTTTCTCTGCTTCAAGCTTTCCTTATTACCTCCTTATATCCCCCTTTGTTTTATAATAAATTGATTGATTAGATACTGCCCTTATTGACTTATAGTTAGACCTATTTATACTCGCGCCGACCACGCCATAAAAACCAAATATGATCTGAGGGGGCGCGAGTTAACTCAGTTTACAATCGAGTTGTTTTACTGAGACATTTGATTTTGTAAAGGTGTACCGAGATTTAACCCAGTGAGAGACTTCATTAGACCTAGTAGTTGGTTCATACTGTGGTATGACCTGAACACATTAGGTGGGCATCTGATTGCTATATTGGTGCATAAACAGGTATTTTTGAGTAAATTGGGTGGGCATATTAGAAAATCACAATTTATTAGAGAAATGGTTTCCTTTATTGGTAATAATGATGTTGCAAAGAGATATATTGTAAGGAGATAAAATAGAAAATACATAAATAAAATGCATAATCACAAAAAAAAAAATGGATACACTAGTGCTTTAAAAATTCTGATTATCAATCGGCTCTTCAACTGGTCTACTCATAAGAAAGCTTCAAATCTTCCATGTTCCATGATTGGGTAAGGCCATGACCTTCATGATCCCTTAGGTCGTACGTACCTGGTCGTATGATTCAAGTGAGGATGTATAGAGCCTCCAAGTTGTCAGTTATCTTGCCATGCATTACATTCTTGGTCGATTGCGTCATTTTTCTAAAGATCAAGTGGCCGATCTCGAATGTTCGAATTTTCACCATCCTGTTGTAGTGTTTGGCTTCTTTGTGCTGAGTCATGACAATATTCAATGTTTATTCCTCTCTTTGTTTTTTTAAGAGGTTAAGGCTAGCTCTACGTCATTCATCATTTTATTCTCTTTCAAAATAATGGACCCCCAAACTTGGTATTTCAAGTTCGACTAATACCACAACTTCGGTGGCGTAAGTTATAAAAAAAGGTGTTTCTCAATTGGACCTCCTCATTTTCATGCTATATGCTGAATGAATTGATTCGAACTTCATTACCCATTGCCCTTTGTAATTATCCAACTTAGTTTTTGTCCCAGGAAGAAGTGTTTGGTTTGTCACTGCAACATGTCTGTTGCACCTGGGTGCCTGGGGACAAATAAGCAGTTCCTAATTTTAAATTGATCGCATAGATTATTGATCTCTACGATTTCAAATTGCTTGTTGTTATCAGAGTTTATGAGGTGTGTAATGCCGAACGGAGTGATGGTATATCTCCAAATGAATGAATACACTTTCTGGTCAGTAATCATAGCTAAGGATTCAACCTCAAATTGCTGCCACAAGAAACTTGCATTTTGTGAATATTAGATTTTTTAAATTTGAAGTTATGGACTTCTAAAATTTTGATGAGTTTTTTTTGTGTGTGTGAGTTGTCAAATGGTATGTTGGTCATTTTTAATGGTGTTTTTAGTACAGAGACTAAATTTATAAAATTATGTGGTGTCTTATTTTTACACATTTTTAGATTGGGTTGAACCTTTCTCAAAAGCCCCTTGAAAAAACACAAGCGATGTCGCTATAAGCTTCCAAATACTAGGTAAGCAATAGGAATGAACCTAAAATATAGGGGAGATCAATGAAAAATCCAGTTATTTAACTATTTTTCTTTTTATATCATACCACAACGTCCCCACATCAATAAATAACATTTTTAATTGTAGATAGAATATATCATAGTTAGGAAGTGTTTGAGTGTAAATTGAAAGAAAACAATGCATCAGTTTGTTTGAATCAGTTCATTTCCTTGTTCTACAATAAGTGTCCATAAAAATACATGTTAGCTTATAACAAGTTCAAACCACTCACAAAATTTATTCATTCTATTCATACTATAGTGACTCCCGTACAAATGGATTTATGAGTATTTTCTTTTGACTTTAACAAATAATGTAATACATGTGAGGACACTAAGGGTGCCAGCAAAACAAAAGTTTTTTACAAATTAGTCTCGTTTATTAAATATGTAGTTCAATAGGTGATGCGATACTTTTTTGTTTCAACAGATTTCATAAAAAAAATGGTCCAATAGATTCTATTCTTGAATAAATAAGTAGATCATATGAAGAGAAAAATATTTTGATAGGGCATATCAAGAAATAACTTATATAAAAAGGACTTTTTATAATGAAATATGACAATCTTACATTAAAAATAAAAATATAACTTAGTATACCTCATTTTTTTTAAAGAAAATATTTTATTAATAGATGGAGAAAAAGTCTCTCCAGGGGCACTTACATGCGCTAAAGCAGGAATCTTGCAAAAAAAAAATCTAGAGCCAATTTAAAAAAAACATTTACGTCCATCGATTTCTAGACCGCGTTCGCTTGCGGACGACGTTCCAATTGTCATTTTTCGGAGTAGAATTTATAACATTCGAAATAAAATCGGAATCCACCATAGATGTTGAGTCCAGTTTGGGGAGATCCTTGTTCTAACATAAAATTTGATTTTGATTTGAATTTGATAAATAACCATTTTTAAGCATTAAATTGTTTGTCGTGATTAAGTTTTGCACCATTTTTAATGGTTTTAGGCTTAACTCCTTGATCACTAATTTTCTGGGGGTTAAAGATACGATTAGTTCATACCCAATTTTAGTAATGTATACATTAAATTTTGTGATTTATACATAAATTGTTTGTAATTGTTTTTGAAAATTATGTAATTTATAAGGGAAAATACATAATGTATGAATTTTCTAATATTAGCATCTTATGTTTGTATGACTTAGGGAATTAGCTAAAGAGTGAGGGATCTTTGTGGCTAGAAAAATATGTAAATGAATTACAAAAAAAAAATATTGTTAAGGAACTAAAATGAAAATCATCCTTTTTGAAAACAGAAAAAAATATGTATTAATACCAAACATAGCAACAATTGAACATGTTTTAAAAATTTCTGTTTTAACAGATTTAGTCAAAAAATTATTTGAAGAACCATCAAAATTACATTAAAAGGGGAGAATATATATATGTGACTTGATGACGGTGGTTTGATCTTACGATCTAATGCAAAACTATCATGCATCCCCTCTCTTATACTATCGAAGGGATTGTGAATAGGGTATTCCACGTGGAATGGCACAAATATTTCATATTTATCCCCTTAATTTAGATAATTTCATGGAATATTGATTTTATCTTGTGGAAATACTGAGCCATCATCATATCGTGTTGTACAACCGATAACAGCTCGCTATCAAGAAGTTGCAGTCTTGTGTCGTTCTTCTTTGACAAAAATGTCAGCCTTACCTACTATGATCTAATACTTACGTAAAGTGACATTGGTGTCTTCTTTCGACTGCTTAACTTCATTATCGCCGACGACCTCCCAAAGATCTTAGCCTTGTAGGTAAGAAATCATACATGTCGCCCATGTATTGTAATTTTGGTTGTTGAGCTTCTTGATTCCTCTAACTACATGAAAGACACCCATCATGTTGGTAAGATTTCAATAATACTTAACAAGCTTGATTTAAAGATACATAATGGACAACTTTCAGCAGTTAGATACATAGACTTATTTAAAGAATGAACTACTCCCAAGACTCCGAATTATAACATGACTTACCATTGAAAGAATCGTATGTTAGAAAAGTCATATACTGAGCTTCAAGTTTTTGACTTAGATTTGCTAAAGACAAGAGGAATTGATAGAAAATTTCAGTTCCTAACCTTTGGACTCTTTCAAGTAAGAATCCAATGATTACATAAACCTCAAAATAATATCAACATATTATGTTGCCTAGTAGATAAAAGATGAAAAGATTTTGAAAAAAGTCTTATTGGGATAGCCCAATTAGAAATGTCAGATAACATTGGATATTTCAATATTATTTCAGCATTTACAGTAACCGTAGACACAACCAAACATTTTAAGTTAATCTTATATGCTAGTGGCTATAAACATTATATTATCCCAGATACCAATATTAATATAGAATTCCAAAGCTATGTGAAATTCTCTTAATTCCCTTATGAAGGAATGCAATCGAGAATTCCTAGCAGAAAACTTAATGAAGAAATATTATTTAGAACTAATAATTTAGACTACAATCATACTTACAGTATTCAGAATACTGGACATATGAAAGAAAAAACCAATACTATTTGGCATTTACCAGAGTTTCAAGAAACTAAGACTATACAAAATAAACATTTGTTTATTAATTAAGACGATGTCACTGGAAATGTTACCATCTAGTTTGGTCTTCCTGAACCAAATATGGCATGAAAAATTTGATTCAAACTTCATTCGGTAAATTACCCCGAATATATGCATATAATTCGTCATAATCACTCAGAATATATGCATTCAATTCGGCATAATCATCCCGAATGAAAAATTTTCTTCAAAAATATATATATACACATTCCATTCGGAATAATCATCCCGAATATATGCATTCCATTCGGCATAATCATCTCGAATGAAAAAAATTTCAAAAAAAAAATTTAAGTTTGATTTGGGATAATCACCAGAAAATCATCATCTTTTTCGGGGGCCTGACCCCAAACCACTGGACGATTTCTGCAATTTTTCATATTTTCAATCCCTATGAATAAGCAAACAAATATATATATATAATGGGACCCAAAGTTTGGAACAAAAATGTGATTTGGGGAGTTTTCATTTGCTTTTGAGGTGTTGTCATTGTCTTTTGGGAGAATATCCATAACAAACCCTAGTTATTTAAAAAAGTTGAAGATGGTTGGTTGAAGATGATTTGTTGAAGAAGATAAAGCGAGAGTTTAGAGTATAGTGTAGAAAGAGAAAATGTGTGGTATTTTGTGTTGAAAATAGTGTATTATATATATATATATGATGTAGTGACCCTTAGCAAAAAAAAATCCTTGTGGTATTTTGAAATAAAAATTGTGGTGCCCTTAAAAACACCCTTTTTAATTTGTGCTTGAATCGCCTCTGACAACTTTCATGCCTTTTGGCAAGTTTAAGACATCTTTTTTATCATTCCTTTACATTAGTTAGCATTAAATATTTTTTTCTTTTTTTCATTATATCACTATTTGATCAAAAGCTAAGCTTTTACTTAGGACTCTGTCGTTTATCTTCCAACAGTTTTTATATAAAGCATCCATTTTTTATACTATTGTATAAAGAGTTGGTGTTTTGTAAATGTTAATATTCAGTTCATGGTTAGCCCATTGCCACGTGTCATGCAAAATGCTCAAATGGGTAATCTACTTGATTTTGTTGTAAATTAGCAATTGATGTTTATGGTTTGAGATTAAATTTAAACTGTTTTACGGGGGAAACGATAAGTCGTGTTCATGTTGTGTTTGTATCGGGTTACTATTTTATACGAGGTCGTATCGTGTTTTGTTCATGTCAAGAGTTGTGTTAGTTGTGTCGATCGTGTTTTTTTATTTGGGTTATCGTGCTTGTTTCTGTATAATTGAGTGTAAAACTTAAAAAATTATGTTAGTCATATCATTTTCGTGTTAGATAAAAAAAATCTTGTTATGTGTTCATGTCAAAAAACTTTTGTCGTCAGGTACTCTCTTTTGATATATCTTCAGCCGTATATTTATTGTGTGGTTTGTGTACACTGAATTCTATATGTGATATTAACTATTCAAAGGATTTTGTATTATTGTTCTTGGAAAGCCGAAGCCTTATCTCAGGATATTATGTTTTTGTACAGAAATCTTTAATTCATTCTTCCACAACCTTTTAAACAATTTACAGTTTGTCATACTTTATGATTTTTTACTGAGTACATAAACTTCATATAAGCATATAATACCAACTACAAAATTCCCAATTATATACCAATATGCGGTACATATGTTCACAAAAACAAAAAAATGGTAAAGTTGGCCTCTTGGATTCTCTCCTCGTATTTCCCATTGCTTTGGTGCACTGCATATTTATTATGAAGCTTTCATATCTTGTCAACTTCTTTTTATTTTACATGTTTTGTTGTTTTAAGATGTCACACCCCAAACGAACTTGATGGACCTCACACCCCACAAAAATGCAAGCCGCAGATTGAGTAATAAATTAAAATGAATATTTCTTGTATCCTTACATTCCGGAGCCAGAAATCTAGAGTAGGTGAAGGACAATCCATTGACGGGCCCCCGAAAAAAAAATTTAAGCTTATTTTTACAATTATAACTCAAAAAAATAACATTGAATACATTATCTTTTTTGGAGCAAGTTCCTCTTGAACATCGATTTTATCCATTGGAGGCACCACATTTTCGCGAGTTCTTTTATAATGTTTTTTTCAAAACAGAAATTGCAAGTTTAAATAAAAATCAAATTGCTAACAAATAATTTTTTTTTTCTTCAAAATTTCTTGGTTTGTATCCTTACATTCCGGAGCCAGAAATCTAGAGTAGGTGAAGGACAATCCATTGACGGGCCCCCGAAAAAAAAATTTAAGCTTATTTTTACAATTATAACTCAAAAAAATAACATTGAATACATTATCTTTTTTGGAGCAAGTTCCTCTTGAACATCGATTTTATCCATTGGAGGCACCACATTTTCGCGAGTTCTTTTATAATGTTTTTTTCAAAACAGAAATTGCAAGTTTAAATAAAAATCAAATTGCTAACAAATAATTTTTTTTTTCTTCAAAATTTCTTGGTTTGTATCCTTACATTCCGGAGCCAGAAATCTAGAGTAGGTGAAGGACAATCCATTGACGGGCCCCCGAAAAAAAAATTTAAGCTTATTTTTACAATTATAACTCAAAAAAATAACATTGAATACATTATCTTTTTTGGAGCAAGTTCCTCTTGAACATCGATTTTATCCATTGGAGGCACCACATTTTCGCGAGTTCTTTTATAATGTTTTTTTCAAAACAGAAATTGCAAGTTTAAATAAAAATCAAATTGCTAACAAATAATTTTTTTTTTCTTCAAAATTTCTTGGTGGGGCACTCCCCCCCCCTCTCTCTCTCTCTCAACCCCACACCTTACAAAGTGGCTCCGCCACTGCTTACATTGGATGATAAATCCTTGCCAATCACTGAATGCTATTTAGCTTACTGTTTTTTCCTGTCTTCAACACAATTAAACCCAACATTTCTTTAATCACTAACTCAATACAACCAAGTTAAAACATCTATCATTCAATTAAAAATGTAGCACTGCTGAGGATTTGTACAGTACTATCCTAATAATTTCCTAATTATTTATAATAGGTCATAAGACAGGCCAGAGAAAAAACAAACATGAATCCCAAACAAATATGATATTTAACAAATAGAGGGTTTCCTGAATTAAGGTCACATAAATATCATATATTTGAACCTATTGTACAAACTTGTGAAAGTGATGATTACGATCCAAACATGGGATAACAGATGAAATTTGATTCTTAACCAAATATTCTTTATCAATATCTCCTTCTCCAACAAACAAGATCAAGAGATTATCAATCAATAGATGGAAATGGATTGAGCCTAGGCAAGGGAACACAAACTATTGGATGAGCCCTTGGAAGTGTTAACCCAAGTCCCTCATCCATGTCAACAACAGCAGTACTAAAATTAATCTCTCCTTTTCTATCTACTACTTTCCATTCAAAGCACTGAATCATAGCTGCAATTGTTGTCTGCACAACGGGCAATGCAAGCGAGATTCTGGGACACCCTCTTCTTCCATATCCAAACGGCAACAAATGAAAATACTGCCCCCTCACATCTAACTTCTTACCATCTTCACCTAAAAACCTCCCTGGCTCGAATTCGAAAGGCTTCCGCCAGTAATTTGGGTCTCTGTTGATGGCCCATACATTGACAAACAACCTGGTTTTTGCTGGAATCTCGAAACCATGAATTGTGCATGATTCAGATGACTCTCTCACAATCATTGCCCCTGTTGGGTGAAGTCATAGGGTCTCTTCCACAATTGCTTGTAGGTAGGGAAGGTTGGCAATGTCTGATTCTTGTACTAGTCTTGTCATTCCAACTATGGAATCAATTTCTTGCCTTGCCTTTTTCATCACATCTGGGTGGTTGATTAGCTCTGCTAGTGCCCATTCTGTTGTAAGTGCCCATGTGTCCGTCCCAGCAGCAAATATATCCTATTATGCGATAATTGCTTGAGTTTTCAATTATATATATGTAATATTGGGAAACTAATTTGTTGTCATTTTAATTTTTCCAAGCAGTTTTTTAGGGTCACAGAACAAAGGCGTGAAAGGTGTTTTGACTTTACCCACCATGTAGTTCGTTATTTGACTTTAGATACTTTTTGTTTTTCTTTAGACTTTAGCCACACCATTTTCACTTTTAGTGCCGAAAAAGTGAAGCAAAAAGTAAAAAAAAAAGTGTCACTAAAAGTCAAAGTGGTGGATAAAACTTCATGGGATAAGTCAAAATACCCTTGAAATTCTCAATCACTAAGTATTATAGCTGTCATTAGTAATTAGATAAAAAAAATTACTAATAATGAGTAAACATGCGTATGATCTGTTATCAGTAAATGAGCAATGAACAAAAAAAATATGTGGTGAAATTAAATAGAAAGTGTGCGTACCAGGAAAAAGGACTTTATGTTTTCTCTAGTCAATCTAATTTCTGCAGTCTCGTCTTCAGATATTTCAAGTAAAATGTCGAGAATATCTCTAACTGCATCATCACCATCACAACCCATTTCTTTCTTCGTCTTTCTAGCCTCTTGATGCTCTTTTATTATCCTCTCAATCATAGTGCCAAACTCATCTCTCACTTCCCTAAGTCTTTTCCTAAACCCCTGCACGTCTAAATTCTTACAAAACCAAATGAAATCCACGAGACTTAACCTCCCTTTGAGCTCAGCAACAGATTTCACCAGCCTCCTAATCTCATCAGCCTCTGTTTCATTTACACCACTCCTCTTCCCCACAGCCATTCTTGATATGACATTATTTGTTAAGTCAGAAGCTCACCTCCCACTGCAAAAAATCGGGACATTAAACAGTTTAAGAAACATATCATCACAATTGCAAACATTAAGGAATATTTAAACAGAAAAAATAAAACAAAGACAGTGCGACAAACCAAAAACGGTAGTCTCAGATTTTAATCCAGTGATCAAGATACGAGATACAAACAAAATGAGAGAGAATGAGAAGTACATCTAGGAAGGTAGTGGCCTTCCAATGGTTAATTAAAAAGAGAATCATGATATGTAAAAAACCCAAATTTCAAACCCCATAAGACTGAAGAGAAAAATTCAATCCAAAACTAATCTAGTAACACTTGCTTATAACCTAAAGAACCCAAGAACCAACCTTATTTTAAAATCTCAAAAATGAAACTAAAGAAACATGTGAAACCCAGCAAAAAGAACTCCATCATGAACCCCAAAAAATGCTTGACCTCCCCAAATCCTATTTTCTTACATCTGAAACGAAGCCAAAAATTAAATTATAGAAAAACATTTAAAAACCAAATCCCATTTTGAACTACAGAAAACAGTGATTTAAACCCCCGTAAAACATTTGAATCCAAAAAGAAAGACAGTTGTAATCCCAAAACAAAACCATAACAATGAAAAACGGAGTCGAAACCTAGGAAACCTTAGTCTAAAAGCCTAAAAGCTGAAACCAATGAGAGACAGTATACACACAGTGCCTTGATGAGTGCTAGGGTGTTTGAGAGGAGCAATGTGCTGCTACGGTTGTGAGATGAATAGAGGGGGTTCCCATTCGTAGGTAGTGCCAAAACAACCATTTTATTTTCAAAAGATTCCTCTTGGAACTCTGAAAACATCTTCTGCACTTTCTAAAATACTGCTCAAGGATGAAACTCCTTTCTGTCATGATATTTCGGGTTTTGATTAATCCAAATGCACCAAAGAACAACTACAATAAAGTCCCACTGATCAGCTTCCATTACTTGTGCCACCCAATGCAACCAGTTTGCAATATGAGGAGCTTTCTTCCATGAACAGGAAACTGGAAATTTAAGTATTCCCAGACCATCTCAACAAACAGTCAGTCCCTAAGCACAGGCAAACTTGTATCTTGGGATTTTTCTCATAAACAACAAGTATCATTTACTCGAATGAAGTTATCTGTCGTGGGAAGTATATTGTTCCATGCACGCCAAATCCCTCTCTATTTTCGCCCGTTCAACGTATTTTGGGAATCTGTGCCACAGCTTTAATCATCACTTCCTTGCCAGGTCAGGACAAAATGCTTTTTTCCAGCCCTTGGACCTTTCTCCACATTTTATCTCTCAGCCCCGCAAACATGGATTTCTACGAGTTTCCCTCTGTTTTTGATGAACACAATGTCACATTTGTCGAGGTTTAGAATATCTTTTATGGCCCTTTTGCTTCATTCGGTAACAACTTTTCGAAATACGATGCTATCATCGACAAAAAGAAGATGAGATACTATTGGTCGTCTCCGACTAGCTGCCAGATCTCGTATTTTCTTTTTCATGTGGGGTGATTTTAATAAAGTTGTAGACCTTCTGCACATAGAATAAAGAGATAAGGGGAGAGGGGGAGGGGGGGTCTCCTTGATGGATCCTCCCCTTGGGAGAGAAGTTACCCCAGGACACTAATTAATTAACATTGAAAACGACACCGAGGAGACACAATTACTTAATAATGAAACCCATCTTTGACTGAAACTTATCTTTAGCATAACGTCCTTGAGGAATTGCCATTCAACTCGTTCATACACCTTGCTCTTGTTAAATTTTTGAGAAAAATGGTCCTTTTCCCTTGGACTTTACGCTTTAAAGAATGGTTTAGCTCAAAAGGCGTTGTAACATTGTCAGTGATCAACCTCCCCGGCACGAACGCACTTTGGGTATCAGAGATGATTTTATACAAAATGAAACCCATCTTTTTTTAGCCTATTAGCTAAAAAAATTGAAATAATTTTATACAAAATGTTGCATAGGCTAATAGGACTAAAATAGACCATCACAATTTTTGGGAAAAACACTATGAAAGTATCATTTAATTTTTCTACACGAAGTCTATTAATTAGAATATCAAGTGTCATTTTTGTGATTTCCTTCGTGACAATATGCCAATACTTTTGAAACAAAAAAGCGGACACATCAGGACCTGTAACATTTGTTTAAGAGTTTTCCATACCTCAAATTCATGAAATTCTTCCAGGAGGATGTTGCTCATATGCCCTGTGACTCTTCTATTATTCCCCCTAACACTTCCTGTTGGAACAAAAAACTGAGGCTTTGTAGTTGTGAATAAAGTTAAAAATATTCAATGGCAAAGGAGGCAATATCATACTCATCCATTCCCCAATTGCCACAGGCATCCACTAATTCGACAATGAAATTGATTTCCCGTCGTTGGTTGACTTAAGCATGAAAATAGTCGTATTTCTATCTCAATCCTTTGCTTCAACTTTACCTCCTCGGATGCACGCATTTAGTCTAGTTTTGATTCAAGTCTATTAATCTCCTCCATATTTTCCACGTTTGTAGAAATATGCCTTAAATCTCTCATTTGGTCCCGAATCCGGTTGAGCTTATTGCCCCCCCCCCCCCCCCCCCAACCACCACACACACACGCACATACACATACCATTCACTTTTAATAAACTGCTCTACCTTAACTTCTTTGGGTTACCATGCTTCAAATCGAAATGGTTTAACATTTGTGTTCAAACTTGGCCCCCATATAGGTTTGAGGATAATTTCAACCCAATCGACCAATGATCCAATCCATGTTGATCTATGTGATGGATTGTCGCATTTGGGAATAGTTGACTCTACTCCAATGTTGGTATAATTCGGTCTAATCTTTCCTCCACCTAACATTCCTCGGCATTTTTACAGGTCCAAGTATATTTATAACCTCTGAACCCCAAATATACAAATTTACAAGCATCCATCATTCGTCAAAAATTTTGAAGCTGCCCATTTGGTCTATAAATCAAGTTCGACTTCTCCAAGTTAGAATTTCGTTAAAATCTCCCGCACACAACCATGGACCATTCCTCTCAATCCATCCTTCCTTTACATGTTTTTGGGAACCTATAGAACCCAGTAAACCGCCAATCTGAATTGCCATCACCTGCTTTAATTTTGTGTCTATAAGATTTGTAAAGTGGCTTACAATCTATAGAAACCACTAAACCTCTTGTAAAGCCTATATATTGTATTCTCTAGTAAACATAAAAAGTACACATGCGCATTAAAAGTTATTTCATTTTTGTAACTTCTAATTATCCCAAATAAACAAAATCTTGTATTTACTCTATTCTAGCCCCCCCCCCCCCCCCCCCCCTCCTTTTTCTTGCCTCAATTTACGTCACTCTCCCACACCTTGCTCTAATATGATGCACCCATTAACCAACACGAACTTCCTGTTGGTTCGTGTTGTCATGTTGTGTCTTAGTTTGCAAAGTATACATTCTCCTATCTTCTGATGTGTCTTAGGCCAGGGATAGATTTACATTGGGCCACTTTTTCAATTTTTTTGTTAGAATAAAAGTTTGGGTCAGTGTGAAACTGTGAAGTTAAAGGTTCTATGTAAACTTGAGGGTAAAAACTATCGAAACTTCAATGAGATATATGTAATAAATATAATCTGATTTCAAAATCAAGTCTAAAACAATTGTTTAAAATATTTACACAGATACATTAAGGCACTAAAAATCACCAAATAATACATACATCAATATAAAGTGATGGCAAAAATCACCAAAATAATCGTCTAGATGATTCACAAAAATAAGTTAAGGCACAGCAATCACCCAAAACAATTCATCAAAAATAAGAGAACAAGCACCGCACAAAGAGGCAGTTGCACTTAGGAGGGTTGCTTAGGTTTTTGCTTCACCACGTATATCTCATTGAAGTTTCGATAGTTTTTACCCTCAAATTTACATAGAACCTTTAACTTTACAGTTTCACACATGACCCAAACTTTTATTCTAACAAAAAAATTGAAAAAGTGCCCCAATGTAAATACATCCCTGGCCTAAGACACATCAAAAGATAGGAGAATGTATACTTTGCAAACCAAGGCACGACATGATAATACAACACGAACCAACAGGAAGTTCGTGTTCATTAATGGGTGCATCATATTAGAGTCAACCCAATGCGACAACATAGTTAAAGAATGGTTTTGGTGCTAACCTGCTTCACCCGATAATATAAAATAAAGCAGAAAAAATAAGAAACACCAGATATAGGTAAGAACAAAATACACTACGCTGATATTTCCAACCTGAGGCCCTTGGATATTGTGAGCCTACTGTTCTAGCCATCTCCGTGTTTCAGGTCTTCACAAAAGTAACCACTGAATGTGGCATCTCTTAGCATGTCTAGAAGACAGGTTGTTGGATAACGTAGCCAACACAGACTAATAACCAATCATAAATAGACCTCAAACTCCATTTAGCTCAAATTTCTAACAATCTGATGCCATTTGATAATAAAAAGAGCCATAATATAACCACTGTAGCTACCAAATTCCAAGCCCTTATCAACCTATTAACCAAAGCATCACATAAAATATAAAAGGCAAAATCAGCTCTAGTGCTTTCGATGGGCAAAGTTATTTCCCCGCCTGCTCAACCCCCACCCAAAAAAAGGGCACACAGCACCTAAAAACAACTCGAACCAGGACAGGGGCTTGAGGTTTTTAAATGATTTAGAACTTTTATGAAATTTCCTAAGAACTTTTATGATAAGAAGCCACGAGAAAAGATCACAGGCTTTGAAATTTTTTAATTTGAATAAGAAAATTATACCCCAAAGCTTTTTTGTTTATGCAGGGGGTCAACACCGTGCAGAAATTTATTGTCAATAATAGCCTCCAAGATCCGACGGAGAAGAAATTATTGGGGTTAACACACAATATTTGTGCTTGTGATGATTTTAGACAACTCACAGCCCAAGAAAAGTTTCTAGATGGCCCTGATCTGGTCTTTATGTGTGATTGCTGGTGCAAAATAGAGTGATCCCAGCTGTTGTGGTCCTTGGGATATAAAATTTTCAAAAACCTGTGTGTTTTGTCATGTAGATTGTGATCTCTCCCAATTGACATTGCTAGATCTCTTTATTGTTTGTTGATGTTATGCTTCCTTTCCAATTGGTTATATCTAGGGATATTTATGTAATAAAATTGATGTGAGTTTCCAGCGTCTCCGCTTTTGGCTTTTTGTCGACAATTTTTATGCATCATTTTGTTTAATTTGTTTTTTGACTTTATTTTTTTTCATTTCTTGATATTCTAGGGTCGTGTATTATCTGTATCAGTCATGCGAAAATTTAAATCCCATAAATATTCATGCGAAAATAAAGATCCCATAAATTAATGTGAAATGAAAGATATATGTACAAGTATATTTATATATTGTGTGCGTACAGCTCTATGGACAATGGACAATGCCTGTGCAATGCAATTTAAATCTTTAATTGATAAATTTAAAAGAAGATAAGTTTTCTAATGATAATGTAAACACGCTATGAACAATTTAAGTGATGTGGATAAGGTATTTAAACAAAATAGGATTGGAGCTATACAAAATGCGAGCACCCAGCTATACAAAATATGATTGGAGCTATACAAAACGCAAATAGTTAGTCAATAGTATTAATCATTTAAAGAAGTATGAAAGCACCTCAAAACTATGGAACCTAAAAGAACTATGAAACAATGAGGCCACTTTTTTTAGTGGCATGATTGATATATAGTATATTTAACAAAGCACAACTGGAAAGTTATAAAGAACATGTCATATACATGTATTTCCCACAATAACTAGTTGTCTGAAAACTACAATAACACTCGGATGGCGCACAAGGATGAAGATAGAAATCACCTATGATTAATTGGCAGGTTTTATCCTAACCAAATCCACCTCTGTAACTCTCAATTCCATCCAGCACCTGATCTTGAAACGCCGTAATAGCATCGGAATAGGGTGCCTTGGCTTCAAAGGTAATATAGTATAGTATTCCACGATCAGCCTTAGCATTTGCCTTGAGGACTCACACAAATGAATAGTCTCATTTCTATGAGATATAGATTCATCCAAATATATGTAGGGGTAAAAAAAATTGTCATATTCTCAAACCGATAGTCTCGTGACTACGTGGTCAGTTCCTATGAATTAGGTTGGTCCCATGTGAAGTGTTTGTGTCTCTTACGGGCTGTTTGGTAGTTGTTTTGCATTTTCGCCCTTTAACGGCCTATTTTTTAGGCTAAATATAGATTTTTGCAAATTATTGTCATATTCTCAAATCGGGAGTCCCGTGACCATGGGATTAGTTCACACGAGTTATATTGATCCCGTGCGAGGTGTCCGTGCCTCTTACGAAGTCTGTTTGGGGGTTGTTTTGGATTTTCGCCCTATAACGGCATATGTTTAAGCCTAAGTATAAATATTTGCATATTATCGTCATCTTCTCAAACCAGGAGGTAGTCGGTTCTTAGGAGTAACAATAGTTCCGTAAGAGGTATTCGTGTCTCTTACGGGGACGTTTGGAGGTTGTTTTGGGTCTTCGCCCTCTAACGACATGTTTTTAAGCGCAAGTCTACTTATTTACAAATTATCATCATTTTCTCAGATCGGGAGTCCCGTGACTACGCAATCAGCTCATACGAGTTACATTGGCCATGTGCGAGGTATCTGTACCTTTTACAGGGTCTGTTTGGTGATTGTTTTGGGTTTTCGCCCTATAACGGAAGGTTATTAAGCCTAAGTCTAGATATTGATAAATTATACGAGTTACATCTTCTCAGACAGGGTCCGTTTGGTGGTCATTTAAAACAAGTTGCATTGGTCCCGTACGAGGAGTCCATGTCTTTTACTGGGCGTTTGGGGGCTGTTTCGGGTCATATTTTTAAGCTAAAGTCAAGATAATTATAAATTATCGTCATATTTTCAAACCAGAAGTCCCGTGTCGATGTCTTTTATGAGGCCGTTTGGGGGTTGTTTGGGATTTATCACCCTTTAATGACATGTCTTTAAACCTAAGTTCAGATATTTACAAAATATTGTCATATTCTCAACTCGGAAGTTCCTAGACTATGCGGTCAGTTCCAACGAATTACATTGGTCCTGTGCGATGTGTTCGGGGCAGTTTGGGGTTTCGTTGTTTAACGACATGTTTTTAAGCCTAATTCTAGATATTTACAAATTATCTCCAAATTCTAAAATCGAGAGTCCCAAGACTACGCAGTCACTTCCTACGAGTTACATTGATCCCGTGCGAGTTGTTTATGTCTCTTACGGTGCCGTTTGGTTGTTGTTTTGCATTTTCACCCTTTAACGGTATATTTTTAATCCCGAGTCTTTTAATTTTGGCCAATTATCGCCTTATTCTCAAATCAAGAATCCCGTGACTATGTGATCAGTTCTACGAGTTACATTAGTCCCGTCGAAAGTGTTCATGCCTCTTATGGGGTTGTTTATGGGCTCTCTTGGGGTTTAAAACTTTAATAGCATGTTATTTGGCCTAACTATAGATATTGGTAAATTATCATCTTATTCTCAAACCAGGAGTTCCGTGACTATGTAGTCAGTTCCTACGATTTAGATTGGTCTCGTGCGAGGTGTTTATATCTCTTACGAGTATGTTTTAAAGCCTAAGTCTAGATAGTTGTAAATTTTCATCATATTCTCAAACCGGAAGTCTCGTAACCACGTGGTCAGTTCCTACGAACCGAGGGTCCAGTGACTTTGCAATCAGTTTCTACGAGCTACATTAGTCTCGTGTGAGGTGTTTGTGCCTCTTACGAAGTCCGTTTGGGGGTTGTTTTGGGTTTTCGCCCTATAACAGCATGTTTTTAAGTCTAAATATTTGCAAATTATTCAAACCGAGAAACCCGTTAAAATGCGGTAAGTTCCTATGAGTTACATCGGTTCCGACTGAGGTAGTCATGTCTCCTGCGAAGCCGTTTGGGGATTGTTATGGGTCTTCACCCTTTAACGGAATGTTTTTAAGCATAAGTCTAGATATTTGCAAATTATCGTCATATTCTTAAATCGGAAGTCCCGTGACTACTCGGTCAGTTCCTACGAGTTACATTCATCCCGTGCGAGATCTTTGATCCTCTTACGAGGCTGCTTGGTGGTGGTTTTGCGTTTTCACCCTTTAATAACATGTTTTTAAGCTTAAGTCTAGATTATGAAAAATTATAGTCTTATTCTCAAACAGGGAGTCTCGTGACTATGCAGTGAGTTCCTCTTAGTTACATTGGTTCCGTGTGAAGTGTCTCTTACGAGGCCTGTCAAGGCTGATTTGCGTTTTCGCCCTTCAACGACACGTTTTCAAGCCTAGTTCAAGATATTTGCTAATTATCGTCATATTCTCAAATCGAGGGTCTCATTGTAACAACCCTAAAACCTT
Source organism: Sambucus nigra (assembly GCA_949130495.1). NCBI lineage: Eukaryota > Viridiplantae > Streptophyta > Magnoliopsida > Dipsacales > Adoxaceae > Sambucus > Sambucus nigra. Next base: position 660,235,937 of record OX422212.1, read on the forward strand.
AAGAGGTCGAGGCCCAATGGGAGGCCACGGTATATAGTTGAACTAGTGAGAAAGCTAGGTTAGAGGAAAAATCCGCAGACTTATGAAACCCAGTACATCTTAGTGGGCAAAGGTTGCAGGCTGATCTAAGCAAGCCACAACCTAAGGTAAAGGAAACATAGGGTTAGCTTCCTTGGCAACACGAGGGATAATGACGTGGCATTTTTTCGTCATAACTTGAGGAGCAAGTTTTTAAGATTCTAGAAGTCTTAAAAAAGGGGTAATCATGGAAATAATTATGGAAAAGTGTGCTCAAAAGAGGAAACCCTAAGTTCCCCGCTAGTACCTATAAATACCCGTCCTTGGCACACTTCCCAAAAGCATTAGAACCCCGAAAACTATTCTAGAGAGAGAAAGTAAGGTTTGTGTGGAAAAGGGAAGGTTGTCGGAGAAGGTGGCAGAGGGGCATTATACACCAGAGCAAGGCAGTAGAGGAGGATTATTCACCAGAGGAGGAGGCGGAAGAAGGCTACTATTCACCGAATTAATCCACAAAGGTAACGGATTTATCTTCATACTCTTATTCCTTGTTAAACCTTTATGGAGTTCTTACAAGTTACATTGGTCTCGTGTGAGGTGTTTATGCCTCTTACGAAATTGTTTGGTGGTTGTTTTTGCGTTTTCTACTTAACGGCATGTTTTTAAACCTAATTCTAGTTATTTGCAAATTATCACAATATTCTCAAACCGAGAGTCCCGTGACAACACGATCAGTTCTTACGAATTATTGATGTAAATGGATCCCATTTTAGAGATTATTAGTCATTTTATTTTCTTTTGTTATTTTCTTTTATTTTGTTATTGTATTTTTCTTTCTTTGACTTTAATTAATATTTAGAGGTAAGGAGTAGTAAGGCCAATTAAGGGCATTTTTATAATTAGAGCATTAGCTAAGAGCCTAAACTACTCCTCTTTAAATGCCCCCATGTAAGCCTCATTTAAGGTAGACTTGATTTTTGAATGGAAAAGAGTATTTTTCCCTCTAAAAAGTGTGTCAGATATTTTTAAGAGCCTTTTGACATGTAGTTTACGTCGAAATTAGTATCAGAGCGGGTGTGGACATTGGTATTTGGTGTATCGGTATAATTTTTTATCAAATCGTACACCACTCTTCAATGGCTATAAAGATATCTAAATAATTTTTAGAGTTGAAATAACTAATGGAAGAGGTGAAACAACAAATGGCCCAACTCCTCTCCGCCCTAAACCACCTCGATCATGCCTTCCCCACCCCCGAACCCAAAAACCCTAGACGGAGCCTCCAACCTTCCCCATCTTGTTGGCTGGCCTAACTGTTCAGACCCAAGTGCGCCGCCCCTCCACCAAACCCTAGCCGACACTCTTCAAACCTTATCCCCGGCCTACCCGACCCCAAAACCCTTTCCACCGACCACTTCCCCCACCCTCCGGCCCAAAAAACTAGCCCTAGTTCATTCCCCTGGCCACCGACCTCCCCAGCAGCTCCCCTGCTATCACCGACCTAAACCCTAACCCACCCAAACCCAAATCCCGACTCGCCCCAGTCCAATACCCACCCTAGGTGTTCGCTATGACACCGCGCTTATTAAAATAAGAGGTGGTCAACCCGCGACTCCAATAAAAACAGGAATCTTAAATGATCCATTCTTAGCATCACTGTCGCATAACAATAATACGAGACAACCACCAAATATTAGAAAACGGTTGTCACATATAATTTCGCAAATTTGATAAAAGCAATTACCCTAAATCAATTTATAACAAAATGTTGATATGTATATACACATAATAGTTTAACAGCATTTCTACAAAATATAACCGAATAAGCTAATAAGTTGTCGGTTAACAGACTGAATACAAAAGATTACACCAAGTATGACAGTATGTACGAATACTACACTTTGGCAACACCCCCGAATATACAGACAGACAGATCATAGCTAGAGTATCAAAAGAAATGATGCGTCTACTACAAAAATCCTACAACATCCGCAAAAATGTCGTAGCTCCTTGACTCCAGGAAGGAAAGTCGCATCGGGAGCCCATGCGGCGGAGCACCTCAACATATATAAGAACCACACAAGAAGGAGAAATATAAACGGGCCTGGGCCCGATTTGATGTGATATACATGTGAATAAATGCATGACGGTTATGAATACTATTTTCATAAATAATACAATTCGCTCGTCATTCAAGAAATCATCCTCACCTCTCTTCTAAATGCACATCCTAACGCGTACAAATTCATTTTAAGTTAAACTACCCATCTACTTAATAGGAGTAACCTAACTAGATTCCACATGCCAAGTTTATCAGTTGGAAACATATTCACCAGTCAATAATCATTAGGGACCATAGACCGTTAAAGTTGATTCACAGTTTAATTCAGTCAATTAATCAATGGGGTGAAATACCATTTCAATGAGAAAAGTTAAAATCATAATAATAACGGTTCTAAGACCATCCTTCCGGGAATCACCCCACTGGATGCGCCCCAAAATACTATCATCTTCCAGGACCTATAACCAAGACCACCTGGGTATCCTAAATCGCAACGCGTGGAAAGCGGCTATATACCTTCGATGGTGAGTCATACCCATACCCGGAATTATCTCACTTCGAACCATACAATCATACAACGTAACAACCGGTATCATGGCCTGAGGACTATACTCACCCTGCATGATTAGCCAAGGGATTCACCTCTAACGCGTACTTCCTCTATGATAGTATTTAGAGAGGTATATAAATGTGCCATAGATACAAACTATATTAAGTTAAACATACGGTCCTTAAATTCCGAAACCATAGGTACATACCAGTTGGGCTACAAGAGATAATTGTTATCATTCTAGCCCCCGAAGGTCCATCACACACTACCCGACTCTACACTAGTCCTACTCTCGTTTACTAGACGAAATGAGACATTATACCCTAATAAATAGTCCTCGAAATACGCCCAGACAATCCCATACTATCCTAGAGTACCACTCTCCTTATATGAGGTCATATTGCTTCTCAATACATCCTAAGAGAAGGTTCCTGAGCCTTCAACCCAGAAGAAAAGGAGTAGAAAGGAAGTCCAATTCTTGTACCGGTCGACCGGCCCCTGACCCCTGGTCGACCGCGTGTTGAGAAATTACCTTGCGAGCCAACCAGTAGGCTTTTTGCCATTGGCCCAGTCGACCGGTGTCTGTCGACCGGCCGTAGCAGATAAATCGGCCATCCCCCGTTTTTCTTTCCAAATCTAAATCTCCAACTCTACTTCTTCCCTCTACACCAACCATCATGAACAAAGCATTTCTATGTGATCTCCTAACAATATACAACACTCAAATCATATCTAACTTATATGGGTGAAGATTTGAACACAAACTCCATCAAAACCCTAAATGGCTTAAACCTTAAGAACTATAACTAGTCACACAATTTATTCAACATAATCATAAGGTATTGCAAGTATAATACTTGCCTTGTTGTTGGAGTCTCGGATTCTTCTTCGTAGCAATGATTCCGGGCTAGAAATGGCAAAATCTATTAATGCTCTTGCAAGACTTGAATGCCCAAATGACTCAAGCCTAACATTAAATGTCACTGCACACTTAAATGACTCGTAACATCATATTTAAGTCATAACTAGATAAAAGTACCCCGAAACCCAAAAACAACCCTGACACTTATTTTGACACTCTCGATCCTTCCCGGACAAACCGTGCCTTCCAAACTGACATCCGGGATATCGTTCATTATTTTCTATTCCAACGTCATATTAACCTTTTAATAACAAGTCGAATATAATATCAAACATAACAATCGGTTTAAAGCCCGACGACTTAACATAACATAATAGTACACTATTTACATTCGCGTAAAGGAAAATATGCAATACTCATAAATATTAACTCTTAAATTGCTAAAATTAATATTTACTTCAATTTCCTTTATTTTATATAACTAACCCACATGGCAATTCAATATAAAAATAATTACTCAAAAGTAAAGGGTATTACATTCGCCCCCTGCTGAACCCCATAACAACCCCGAAACACTAGGGTTTTTCCCTAGTCGTACCCAAAATCTTTTTTTAGCTGACAAATCCAAGTCCAACCCCTTCTAGATGCTACGAAACAATGATTTTTGCCCGAGAGGAGGCTTCTAGGACTGGTTTGGGTGAAGAAGAAATGAAGAAAAACATTTGTATGATGTGCACTCCTCAATTTTCAAAAATTACTTATGGGCCCCTACAAGTTTTTTACACGATTTTTGGAGTTTCCACATGAGTCCCCAATTTATTTTGACGAGCTTGATTTTAAGAGGGGGAGAGTGATGGAAATGCGTCCCATTTTAGGGATTATTAGTCGTTTTATTTTCTTTTGTTATTTTCTTTTACTTTTTATTGTATTTTTCTTTCTTTTGCTTTAATATTTAGAGGTAAGGAGTAGTAAAGGCAATTAACGGCATTTTTGTAATTAGAGCATTAGCTTAAAGCCTTAGCTACTCCTCCCCTTTAAATACCCTCATGTAAACCTCATTTGAGGTAGACTTGATTTTGGAATAGAAAATTTTTGGAATATTTTTTGGATCCTTTTGACGTGTAGTTTACGTCAGTTACATTGGTCACGTGCGAGGTGTTTTTGCCTCTTACGGATTCCGTGTGGAGCTTTTTGCATTTTCGACCTTTAGCAGGATGTTTTTAAGTCCAACTCTAAATATTGGCAAATCATCGTCTTATTCTCAAACTGGGAGTCCCTTGACTACGCGATCATTTCCTACGAGTTACATTAGTCCCATTCAAGGTGTTCGTGCCTCTTATGAGGTTCATTTGGAGACTCTCTTGGGGTATCTTTAACAGCATGTTTTTAAGCCTAAATCCAAAGACTTTGCAAATTATTGTCTTATTCTAAAACCTGGAGTCCCGTGACTATGTAGTCAGTTCGTAGGAGTTAGGTTGGTCCCGTGTGAGGTGTTTTTTTTATCTCTTACCGGGCCGTTTGGGGGTTGTTTTGGATTTTAAAGCAACGACATGTTTTTAACCCTAAGCCTAAATATTTACAAATTATCGTAATATTCTCAAATCGGGGAGTCTCATGGCTATGCGGTCAGTTCCTACGAGTTACATTGGTATTGTGCGAGGTATTCGTGTCTCTTACAGGGTCGTTGGCCTAGAGGGACTGTGTGCCCAAGTGTGTATTGACCAAAAACACACTACATCGAAATGTCTAATTTTGCATGTCACTTGGATCATGTTTTAGGAATTAATACAAAGGGTGTTCTTATATAAACCGTTGATACCAATTAACAACCCCCAATAAACGATTTTAACTTCTTAAATTATAAAAGGGATAAAAAGAACCCCATTTTAAAAAAAACCGACCACTTCTACATTACAAATAAAAAATAAATCAAGATGAGGAAACTATATGCACCAAAAACTGTTATTTCCATGGGAAGTTTTAATAAGCAAAGAACCATTCACAGAAATGAGAAGGGTTGGTGAACTTTTGTAGAACAAGACAGTTTTAATGACAAGAATAAGTAAATAAAAGTAGGTTGGGCATTGTGTATTGGTACTACAAAATTGGATAAAAACTAGAAAATTGCATTAGCTTTCAAATATACACTATCATGATCTTTTCAGCATATTATATGGTGTAGTATAACGATGAAGAAGAAACAGGAATTCATAAAGGTCAAAATGAATGATCAAGACAATTCCTCCATTCCCACAATTATATTTTTCGTCCTTGACCATGTTTTCAAAATTTATTCTTATACCAAGTAGGCAAGCATACAACCATGGGAAATGCACAAAACAGTTTGTAAGAAACTGAACAAGGGTGCATTTTTCATGAATTTGGACTTCCTTACAATAATTTTGACAACATGTAGAGATTCTTTGCAACCAAATGTATAATTCAGAGGGGGTCTTCATTTAAAAAGAAAAGAATATCAGGTGCTATGTTGCAAAAGTGCATTTTAAAAGGGAATTTTTCTCTCTTTATACATAAATATAATGAGTCATACCTCAAATTCAACAGGGGTACCTCCCCTCACAACAACATTATGTGTTGGTAAAGGGTAATGTGGCAATTTCTTGATAGAGAAAAAAAGGGGTAAAAACAAGTTATCAATATGTGAGAGGTGTTGTAGCTCTTACACAGTACGAGTTAGGTTAGTCATGTGCGAGGTGTTCGTAGCTCTTACGGGGCCCTTTGAGGTTGTTTTGGATTTTAAAACTCTAATAGCATGTTTTTCAGCCCAAATATAGAGAATTACAAATTTTCACCATAATCTCAAACCGGGAGTCCCGTGAATACGTGGTCAGTTCTTAAGAATTAGGTTGGTCCCGTCTGAGGTGTTCGTGCTTCTTAAGGGGCCATTTGGGGGCTGTTTTGGGTTTCGCCTTATAACAGCATATTTTTAAGCCTAAATCTAAATATTTGCAAATAATCGTCATATTCTCAAACCGGGAGTCTCGTGATTCCGCGATCAGTTCCTACGAGTTACATTGGTTTCGTGTGAGGTGCTCGTGCCTCTTACGAGATCGTTTAGTGGTAGCTTTTAATGGCATGTTTTTAAGACTAATTCTAGATATTTACATTTTACCGTCATATTTTAGAACTGGGAGTCCCGTGACCATACAGTCAATTCCAAGGAGTTACATTGGTCTTTTGATTGTTTTGAATGAGATATTGATCCGTTTTCAAAAAAAAAGTCTTTAAAAGGCATCGTTTCACTAAAAGCATTTTTGTTTTTTAAAAAAAAAAAGTGCGCCTCAAGTCTTTTATCAAGAATAAGGCATAACAGGCTTAAGACGGGGCGTTTCTCCCAAACCTCAAGCCTAGGCGCGCTTTTTAGAACACTTATCCAGGGATATGCAACTTACCGTCATATTCTGAATCCGGGAGTCCCGTGTCTACGAGGTTAGTTCCTACGAGTTACATTAATCCCAAGTGAGGTGTTCATGTTACTTACGAGGCCATTTAGGGGTTGATTTGGGTTTTCGCACTTTAACGCCATGTTTTTAAGCCTAAGTCTACATATTTACAAATTATCACCATATTCTCAAATCGGGAGTCCTGTGATTATGCGGTTAGTTCCTATGAGTTACAATGGTCATGTGCGAGTTGTATTCGTGTCTTTTACATGACCGTTTAGTGGTTTGGGGTTTTCTCCTTTTAACGTCATGTTTTTAAGCCTAAGTCTAGATATTTACAAATTATCACCATATTCTGAAATCGAGAGTCCCGTGACTATGCTGTTAATTCCTATGAATTACATTGGTCCTGTGCGAGTTGTGTTCGAGTCTTTTACGGGACCGTTTGGGTTATTTTGGATTTTCTCCCTTTAACAACATGTTTTTAACCCTATGTCTAGATATTTACAAATCATTGTCATATTCTCAAACCGAGACTCCTGTGACTATGCAGTTAGTTCCAATGAGTTACCTTGATCCCATCTGAGGTGTTCGTGTTTGGGGACTCTCTTCAGGTGTAAACCTTCAACGGCATGTGTTAAGGCTAAGTCTAAAAATTTGCAAATTAACGTCATATTCTCAAATCGAGAATCTTGTGGCTACGTGGTCAGTTCCTAGGAGTTACATTGGTCTCGTGTGAGGTGTTCGTGCCCTTTACGTGATCGTTTGGTTGTTGCTTTGCGTTTTCTCCTTTTAACACCGAGGTTTTAAGCCTAATTCTAGATATTTGCAAATTATCGACATACTCTTAGACCACGAATCTCGTGACTACGCGATCAGTTCATACGAGTTACATTGGTCCCGTGCAAGGTGTTTGTACCTCTTACGGGGCGATTTCATGTTTTTTTAAATTTTCGCCCTTTAACGGGAAGTTTTTAAGCTTAAGTCTAAAAATTGGCAAATTATCGTCTTATCCTCAAACCGGGAGTCACGTGACAACGCGATCAGTCCCTACGTGTTACATTGGTCCCATACAAGGTATTCGTGTCTACACGGGGCCGTTTGGAGGCTCTCTTGGGGTTTAAACATTTAAAGGCATGTTTTTAAGCCTAAATTTAGATATTGACAAATTATCACCTTATTTTCAAACCGGGAGTTCCATGATTATGCGATCAGTTCCTACGAGTTAAGTTGATCCCGTGCAAGGTGTCTGTGCCTCTTACGGGGCAGTTTAGTGGATGTTTGGGGCTTTCGCCCTATAAAGGCATTTTTTTAACCCCAAGTCTAGATATTGGCAAATTATCTTCTTATTTTCAAACTGGAGTCCCGTGATTATGCGAATAGCTCCTACGAGTTGGGTTTGTCCCGTGCGAGGTGTACGTATCACTTACGAAGCTGTTTGGGGGTTGTTTTGGATTTTAAACCTCTAATAGCATGTTTTTAAACCTCAGTCTAGAGAGTAGCAAATTTTCGAATTCTCAAACCGGGAGTCTCGTGATTATACGGTCAGTTCCAAGGAAGCGAGAGTTCAGTGACTCAATTCCTACGAGTTACATTGGTCCAGTGTGATGTGCTTGTGCCTCTTACAGAGTCCGTTTGGGGGATGTTTTGAGTTTTCGCCCTTTAACGACATGTTTTTAATCCCGTGACTATTATGTCAGCCTCAAGCATGTGTTTGAGCCTCTTTGTATACTTGATTGACAATGCAAATGATATCGTCTTCTATAAATTTGTCTAAATCGCTATCACCATAGGATGACAAAAATCTCCGATATGTTCTAGGGGCAGTTATCTCTTCATTTTTAAGAAGATGACGGATTCCCATTGTAACAACCCTAAAAACTTAAAGAGGTTGCGGTCCAATGGGAGGCCACGGTGTATAGTTGAACTAGTGAGAAAGCTAGGTTAGAGGAGAAGTCCGTGAATTTATGAAACCCAGACTCTAAACAAGCCACAGCCTATGGTAAAGGCAACCGAGGGTTAACTTCCTTAGCAGCACAAGGTAAATGATGTGACCTTTTTATGTCATAACTTGAGGAGCAAGTTTAGAAGATTCTACAAGTCTTTTTAAAAAAAGGGCAATTATGGAAAGGTGTGCTCGAAAGAGGAAACCCTAGGTTCCCCACTAGAACCTATAAATACCCACCCTTGGCACACTTCCCAAATGGATTGAAAACCCTAACAACCATTCTAGAGAGAGTCAGGACTGTGTGGAGAAGAGAAGGTTGTTGGAGAAGAACCATTCACCAGAGCAAGGCGGCGGAGAGACACAATACACCGGAGGCGGAGGCCGCGGCAGCGGAAGGCAACTATTCACCGAATTAGTCCATTAAGGTAAGGGATCTAGCCTCATCCTCTTCTTCTAAATCCTTAGTATCCAACGTCTTTATTAATTGAGATGCCCCCTGTGTGAAATCGAGTAAATGTCCATGGAGTTTCTACAAGTTACATTGATCGGGAGTGAGGTGTTCGTGCCTCTTACGAAATCGTTTGGTGGTTGTTTCGCGTTTTCTCCTTTTAACGGCATGTTTTAAGCCTAGTTCTAGATATTCGCTATATTCTCAAACCGGGAGTTCCGTGACTACGCTATCAGTTCTTACGAATTACATTGGTTCAGTGCGAGGGGTTTGTGCCTCTTACGGAATTCGTTTGGCGGTTGTTTTGTGTTTTCGCCCTTTAACAGCGTGTTTTTAAGCCTAAGTCTAGATATTGGCAAATTATCGTCTCATTCTCGAACCGGGAATCCCGTGACCACGCGGTCAGTTCCGTGGTCAATTCCTATGAGTTACATAAAAGTGAAGTGCCTTTTACCAAGCCTTTTCTAAGTTCTTTTGCGATTTCACCCTTTAACGGCATGTTTTTAAGTCTAGATATTTGAAAATTATCGTCATATTCTCATAACGGGAGTCCTGTTGTAACAACCCTAAAACCTTTAGAGTTTGAACTAGTGAGAAAGCTAGGTTAGAGGAGAAGCTCGCGGACGGATGAAACCCAGAACATTTTAGTGTGAAAACGCTGCGGGCAGGCTCTATACAAGCCGAGGCCTGAGGTATGCCTTTTTAAAAAAGGGATAATTGCGAAAAAGCGTGCCCGAAATAGTAAACCCTAGGTTCCCCACAAGGAACTATAAATAGCCACCCTTCGCACACTTCCCAAGAGCATTGGAAACCCGAAAAACCATTCTAAAGAGAGAAACTAAGGTCTGTGGAGAAGAGAAGTTTACCTGAGAAGAAGGCAGTGGAGAAGCACCATTCAACGGAGCAATGCGGCGAAGGGACACTATTCACCAAATAAGGAGGCGACGGAAGGCTAATATTCACCGGATTAAGCCACCAGGGTAAGGGTTTTGTATTCATCCTCTTCTTCCTTGTTAAACCTCTTACGGATTACATTTGTCCCGTGCGAGGGGTTTGTGCCTCTTACGGAGTCCGTTTGGCAGTTGTTTTGTGTTTTCACCCTTTAACGGCATATTTTTAAGCCTAAGTCTCGTGCGAGGTGTTCTTGTCTCTTACGGGACTGTTTTGGGTTTTCGTCTTTTAACGACATATTTTTAAGCCTAAGTGTTAATATTTGCAAATTATCTTCATATTCGCAAACCGAGAGTCCCATGAATACGTTGTCAATTCCTACGAGTTACATTAGTCCCGTACGAGGAGTTCGTGCCTCTTACGAGGTCGTCTTGGGGCTCTCGGCATGTCTTTGAGCCCAAGTCTAGATATTAGCAAATTATCGTCTAATTCTCAAACCCGGAATCCCGTGATTACGAGGTGTTCATGTCTCTAACGGAGTCGTTTGGGGGTTGCTTTTCGATTTTAAACTCTTATAGAACGTGTTTATAACCCTGCGTCTAAATAATTACAAACTATCGTCATATTCTCAAACCAGGAGTCCCGTGACTATGCGATCGGTTTCTAAGAGTTACGGTTACATTGGTTTCATGCGATGTGTTCGTCTCTTACAGGGCCGTTTGCCCTAGAGAGACTGTGTGCCCTAGAGAATTCTTAATGTTTATTTATTTCCCTTTTCACCAAAATAAATAAATGTGTGATTGTATTGTATCGAGAGAGAGAGAGAGAGGGGGGTGTTAAATGTGTGACTGATCATGTATACGTGTGAGAGAGGGGAAGTGTGTGTGTGTGTGTGTGTGTGTGTGTGAGCGCAAGCAATTGAGTGTGTGTGTGTGTGAGCGCAAGCAATTGAGTGTGTGTGTGAGCGCAAGCAATTGAGTGTGTGTGTGAGCGCAAGCAATCGAGTGTGTATGAGAGAGAATGTATATGATCTTATGAGTGTGAAAGAGAGTGTGTGTGTGTGTGTGTGTGTGTGTGTGTGTGTGTTTGTGTGTGCGCGCGCATGTGCGCATGTGTCATAGAGATAAAAGTGAGAGAGAAAGCGGGTTTTCATGAGAGCGGACGAGTGCATGCGTGTGTGCGAGGAAAGGAGCGTGTTTGTGTATGAGAACGAGATCACATGTGGGGTAATGTGTGAGTTATATTGTGAATGTGAATGTGTATGTCCCTGTGAGAGAGAGTATGTGTTTGTGTGTGTGTGTGAAAGAGAGCATAGGTGGGGGGGGAATGACTGCGTGAATGTGAGTCTGTGTGCAGTGTGAGAGAGAGGTGTGTATGTTAATATGAGTGTGTGTGAGGATACAAAAAGTGTTTATATGTGTGGGGGGACACTGACTGCGTGAATGTGCGAGCACGTGAGAGAGAGCATAACAGGGTGAATGTGTGTGCTTTAGGAGAGTGTGAATGAGAGTGCGTGTGTGTGTGAGGGAGAGAGAATGAATGTCTTTGTGTATGAGTGAGATAAAGCGAGTGTGTGCGCGCGCTTGTGAGAGACAAAGAAAGAGAGAGGAAGTCTTAAAGACCGTGTGCATGGATGTGCTGTGTGAGAGAGAATGATTGTGTGTGTGTGTAAGAGAGAGGGAGAGAGAGAGAGAAAAGAGTGTGATTTTGAGAGTGTCTCCATGTGTGAGAGAGAAAACGAAAGAATGTGTCTACATGTGTGAGATAAAGAGAAAGTGTGCGTCAGAGAGAGCGGGAGTGTGTGTGTGTGTGTGTGTGTGAGAGAGAGAGAGTGTCCATGTATGTGAAAGCGTGTGGGAGAGTGTATGTGAGAGAGCGTGTGGGGAAAGGGTTGAGTGACTGCATGAATGTGCATTTGAGAGAGAGTGAGCGGGTGTGAGCATGTGAAAGAGAGCATGTGCATGCTAAGAGAGAAATTCTATTTGTGTGAAATAAAGAGGGCGTGTATGTTTGTGAATGTGTGAGCGAGAGATAATGGGGGGGGGGGGGGAGTTTTGAGTGATTGCATAAACGAGAATGTGTGAAACAGACTGCATGTGAGTGTGTGTGCGCGCGCGCGCATGAGAGAGAGAGAGAGAATGAATGTGTGTGTGTGTGTATGTGAGGTAGAGCTTGTGTGTTAGGAGAAAGAGTGAGCGACTCCGTGAAATGTGGGTGTGTGAGAGACAATGTGTATTTGTGAGTGCATGTGGAGTGTGAGTAAGTGTGTGTGTGTGTGTGTGTGTGAATGTCGAAGATAGGTTTTCCTTTGTATCAGTAAAAGCTACATAAGACAGCTTTGTGCTGCCAAACACCTTCCAAAACTTTCGAGTAAGGCATCACGCACAATAATTTCTATATTTAGCCTATTCATGTAGTTTGTACCTATGTAGATAAAAAAATAAAAAATAAAAATAACTTCATCATATATAGAGTGACAATACTTTTATGGTATGGCTAAATGCAATAAGTGTGTACAAGCACATTTTATAGTGATCTTATGTGGAAATTTTTAACTTTTGTAGATACTTTTCAAAGTGCTAGAGTACTCACTTTGGAGTGCATTTAACCATACCCTATTGTTATCACATTTAATAAACATTTACATAAATTCAAAGCTGTTTACACTAGCACAACAGTCTAGCTTCAAAGGTAATAAGAGAAATTCTCAACTGGGCAATAACAGACTTCTATGGAATTCAGTAGATGTGTGAGCAAGAGTGTATTTGAATGCGTGTGAGTGAGTGTGTGTGTGCATGTGTGTGTGTGTGTGTGTGTGAGAGAGAGAGAGAGAGACTATCCTTCATGCGTGGCCAATTTAGGCTTAAAATTTACAAATCCCAGATGGTTGATTCTCTATCTTTATCAGATGATGAGGGTGGGGTGGGGGGATGGGGGAGTTGATAGTAGTCCCCCTAATACGATAGTTTCAAGAATTTTCTTCTAAATAGAATTCTCTGTGTCCTTTAAATCTGGATTGGCAGGAGGTTTACAGTAAGAATCGAAGAAAAATACTGCTAAAGCATTAACAGATACTCATACTCAGAGGATCATTAGGTCCACTGTGAAAAGTAGCAATAACTTTATTTCTCTTCTCTCTCGATGATGAAGGCTTTATACAGGAGCATCCGAGGGGTGGGTAACTCCCCGTCTATTCGAAGACTTAAGCAGCTTATCTGGATTCATAATATATCATTTCTTTTTATTTTAGAGCCTAAGATAGCTTTTAATCATATTCAAGAGGTGAGAAGAAAAATTAAGTTGAGCAAATTTTAACTCAGCTTTATGTCCCAAGTCCATCAATCTTTCTGCTGTATATGCCAAGTGTTCAAGGGTTGAGTTGAATGCTATGGGATATTCAACAATCCGGAAGCCGACACTAATTTGATTGACATTGGCTTCACAGATAATAAATTTACTTGATGTAGGGCGCTAACATGGGCTAGTGTCGATCGTTTCATATAGCCCTTATTTATCAATGGCTGCCAATGGAGATAAAAAAAAGCAAACCTTTCATTTTCTTAATGCGTGATCAAGACATTCTGAATTTTTGCGTTGTGCGGAGTATAGTTGGATTCAACAAGATGTTGGAAACAGAAGATGAGGTGTTGAAGGCAAAAATTATTTTAAATAATCAGTTTTCTGACCAAGCGCGGGACGCTTGTAATTTTGTCAAATCTATATTGCAATTTCACCTAGGTGTTGAAGGCAATAATTAACTTTAACAATCAGTTTTCTGACCAATCAAGGCTATATTGCAATTTCAACCTAGCTGTTGAAGAGACATATTGATACCAAAAGTGGTAAGTTAAATGGTTTTAATAGGAAGATGCTATTACCAAATATTTCCAAGCTATTCATTCAGCCAACTGTAGGAAGTTGTTGTCCATAGACTAAAAAATAATGATGCGGCTTGGGTGACAGATCAAAGAGATTTAAATAATTCATTTCTTGCGCACGGCAACAGCAGCTTGGAAAACTCAGATTTGAATGTTGATGAGGACCCGCAGAGAATGATTCCCAGAATGGTGACGGATCAAGAGAATGATGAGTTGACTAGTCAGCCCCCATTAGAAGAAATCAAAAAAAGATTTTTGCTATGGATGAGAATAGTATCGCCGGCAATGACGGTTTTAATGGAGGGTTTTTTTTTTTAATCGGCTTGGGATACTATAAAACATGAGTTCCTGGGAGATTTCTTAATTTTTTTTGTTGGTGTTACTCTTCCTTAAAGTTGGACCTTGACTCATTATATTAATTCCAAAAATATGTGGTGCGAGCAGTGGCGGACCCAAGATTTTCGGGTTGTGGGTGCAGGATTTTTTTACCAATGCGGGGGGTTCGGGGGTGGGAGGCCCCGAGGAGAATTTTTTTGGATTAGTTTTACTTGTTTTGCAATTTTTAACCCTAAAAAACTTGTAATTAATATTCATTCATTTTTAACCCTACGTAATAAGCCAACGTCTTTTAACAACTATTAATTAAAATTAAAATTTAATACAAATTTCAGTAACAACTAATTTTGGGGACAAATGAAAATTTCAGCATACTAATTTTGGGGACAAATTATTTTTTAGCAACAACTCCAACAACAATTTATATTGAAAAAATACTATACTAACAATAAAACTAATTAAAAGGGGTGAACTTGTGTTGTGCTAATAACAGATATTGAAAAAATTCATCATACTAACTAATATCAGATATTGAAAAAATAGCATACTCTCAAGGAATGAATGTGTTGCTACCTCAGCTAGAATGCTACTGCTTCATTCGTGAATCGTGGTCGTGGATGAAATGACAAGGGTTGCTGCCTTGCCTTGCCTTGTCGGCGCCGGGGGAGAGGAGAGAAGAGAGGGTGGACAGGGCAGAGGCGGGAGAGGGAGAGAAGAGGAGAGGGGATGGATTTTTCGACAGAGAAGGGAGAGCAGAGAATGAGAAAAGAGGCGGATCAATCCATACGGTTCTCTTTTTTAGGTTTTCCAACTTTAGCTTACATCCAACCCCCCAGTACCCCGCAGTGGCGGGAGTCTCGTGCACTGGGTTTGCCCTTTTTAGATAATTGCCCCCATAGTTTTAAAAACTTATAAATTGATCTAAAAAAAAAAATTTACAAAAACTCAGTGCAGATTTTCCGAAAACCCGTGGGTGCGGTCACCCCCATTCGGGATGGGGTAGGTTCGCCCCTAGGTGCGAAAGAATATGGAGATCATCTTCCTAACAAGTCTTTGCAATTTTGCTAACAAGATATCAACTAATTCATGGCTAATCGGTTAGCTAATATCCTCCCTCGCATTATATCTAATCATCAAGTGGGGTTGATTAAAGGGCATAATATGACTGATACCATTCTTTTCTCTACTTAGTTATCTAGTGGCCCTATGGAGTAAATCTCAATGAAAGGAAATTGACACAGTGATAGCCAGCAAACAAAATTGACGAGTGCCTTTGAAAACTATAAGAATGATTTGTTTCATGACGGTTGCTCCCAAGTATCGTGATGCTTGAATTTAATTAATTATGCTAGGATATTCATTTTTTAGTATCCCTTTTCTTGGGTTTTAGGTTTGTGACCCTTTGTGGTGGGTGCTCCAATCCATTATTTTTTTCTATCTCAGTTTCTTAAGAGCAACTTATATACAATAATACAAAATGTTGTTGTGAATGTGAACAGCAAGAAAATCAAATTGATACCTCGAAAATTCGACTGCCTAATACATCAACTAATGAGCATTGACATTCAGATAATAGAGATTTTAGTAATTTACCTTGTAATGATATCCAAACAATTATCCATTTGCAGTAGTCTGATTAATCTCTCACTACATAAGGCGACCTTATCAGCCCTGCCACTAACAGTTGCTGAAAATTAGCAGAGAAACATAAGTAATAAGAAAAAATTTAAATAAAAAATAAGAAAATGCTTCTGGATTTCATAGGTTGCAATATTTGGAAAGATGTGTTTGAAATTTTAAGATATCATGTTTAGAATTGAACTACCTTAAATTGAAAATTGACATTTTATATAAAAAAATTGGACCTACGATGAATTTGTGTCCCAAGTGCAATCAAACAAGAGTAACATGCTTACAAAAACTCATAATGCGCAATTGAGGGGGATTATTAGAAGAGGTACCTACCATGGACAATATAATTAAAGACCCTTCTCGAACAAAAAAAATATTATAATAAGATGATATGGAGTTGTGTCAAAACTGTTAATTTTTTATCGGGATTAAAATACCATCTCATATAACATGTATATTGGTATTTTAAACACATCCTGTAAATTGTTAACATAATGGGAAGAGTAAAATGATCAGAACTAAAAGGGATATTTTGCTGAATAAAAAAGCATCGTGGGGAACCCATAAACACAAAATACAAGAATGGGTTTTCATATAATTTACCCATCTGGGACTGATCCCCATTTGCAGTAGATTAATTTCAATATATTAAAAATACAATTAGTTGCATAACCACATTTTCATATCCGAACATAATCTTGCATCAAACGTGACTATCTACACAAAATCTGTAAATATTCACACAATACTTGTCTCATAATGTTCAAACAATTATGACACATAGGGTCGCATCAAGATATAAATTATGCAAACGGTAAATTGCACTAAACACCCTAAACTATCACACCTACTGTAAATACCTCCCTGACAATTAGTTCGGCAAAAAACTCCTTCAAGTATTCCTATAATTTACGATTCCCCCTATGTGTCACTAAAAGGGACTTTTTGAGGGGAGTATCTACAATAGTTCGGGAAATTCTTACATTTTATCCTCATGGAAGCTATGTCAAAGTCAACAACCCCCTATAACCATCTAGCAATTCCTTGTTATGGGCATAGTTGTCAAATCGTGAATCGAATCATGAATCGGAAACCCTATGAATGGTGAATCGTGAATCGAATTGTAAGAATCGGTATAAACGTAAAATATGCAGGAAATAATATATAAATACAAAGAGAACACATTAAAAATATGTAATAAAATATATTATGACCTAAAACAAATTATAAAACATGATTTCATTCAAATATAACGAACAAAATGAACTTTCATGTCCAAATTACGACCAAATTTTAACAATACCACCACCTACAATGTCCAAATTTAAGCACAACGATATATTATATAATATAATTACACAAATAGAGATTAAACATAAGACTATAAAAATATGTTATAATAACAATACCATTTAATATAACTTATAAAATCCTTACACAAGATTTGTTGACTTTGATCGAACGCAAAGCTACCTCCCTCTCTCGATCAGCTTCAAACGGGTTAGAAGAGAAGGAAAAAGTGATCGCAACACGAAATAGAGAAAAACGCATTTAAAAGAGAAGAAGAAACGTTATCGAAGTTTAGGTTTTATCCCATTGCGTGTGTCAGTCACTCTCTCTTTCGCAAAGGATAACATAAGTTTATACTAACTTCTTATATAATAAAACATTTTTAGGGTTATTTTAAAAGGAAAGAAAAACGAGCACGAGTTTTTAAGTCAATTGAAAATAGCCGACATACTCTGAGAAACATGAATCGCACATGAATCGTGAATCAGTGTGATTCATGATTCATCCCTCGAATCGATCGATTCAACATGATTTTTGGAACCCATCCAATTCTATTCCCGATTCGTATCGATTGGTATGTATTAAGGAAATTCTCGCACAATACCTCAAAATAGGACTGTTCTGAATTTGAATTTTTGGATCGTGCATTCCCTTAGCCTTCAATAGTTTGGATTAAACTTTAGAACCGTATCTCAAATCAACTTCAACCAAATGGACCCAACAAATGTAAGAAAAGTAATCACACCTGTATTTCCTTTAATTTATCGGGGGTCAACCCCTTCGACTAGCCTTGTTAATTTGTTTTATACGTCTGCCGAAAGCTGTAACGTTAAAACTTGACAATTTCAAAAAATTATGACACAAAGTCGCAACAAGAAATATATTATGCGAACGGTAAATTGCAATAAGCACCCTAAACTATCACACTTAGTTATCCATTTCTTTTACTTTTTAGGCTGAATTTATTTTGAAGACTTCCTAGTTTGTATGTTTCGACTTGATTGGCTCGTATAATTTAGAGGCTCTTTTGGATTTATGTGAGACATTTATGTAGACCTTTCGTGGACTATGGTTATATTATTATGGGTTTACATTGAGGACCTTAATATCGCTTCCACATTATTTGTTATATTGTTTCATTTGATCTCTCCATGCAATAATGATATTTGATTGTTTTAAATATTCCGTATAATTTTATATCTAGACTTGATCAACCTAAATGTTGAATTACACGGGGTAATATAGTTATCTTCTGTAAACTCGATGGCATAGAATTGCCAACAGAAGAATAAACCCCCCCAAACCTATTTTTCAGCTCTGAAAAGTATAAATCAGGCCCCAAACTTTTCAGCCTATTACTAAAAATATTTAAACAGCCCTTCGATATGATAACAAATCACTAAAATATCCTCAATCAATAACCATTTATTTATAAGACGGTGGGGGATAAAGCATAATTATTAATAAAATAGTGCGGCTAAACAGAAAATAACTCAGTCATTCGCAATGATTTGTCACAAATTGTCAAGAAAGTGGGTCAAAGTTGAATAACTTGAAAACTTAGGTCGTGTAATCAGTTTTAAACTTCGAGGTCAAAAAACACGGTGAACCGGTGGTTTTTTATGTTTGATCCCAATAAATCAAGAACAAAAATGAGTACCTTTGGTTCTTTGGGGTTCCTCCTCAAGGATTCTGTGCAGTGTTATATAAGCCTTTTTGCTCTTTAAAATACTCATTTTTTGTTCGGGGCATTTTTTGTTCGGGGTGAATATTATTTTTCACCTAGGTTGAAGTAAATAGTTAAAAATTACTTCATCTATTCAGTTCAAAATAGTTTTTGCTTTTATGAAAAAAATTGTAACCCGAACTAAACATGGACTAAATGTTCTGAAAATAATAAATAACTGATTACATGAAAGCTTATCTAAATGGAAATGGTTATCTGAATAAATTCGATGGCAGATTGCCAATGTTTATATTGAAAAATAAGTTTTCTCAGGTTTCTCTACTTTATTTTTTCTTTAGAATTTGTCACCATATATATGAGCACAAATATGCTAAACTGGAATTCTATTGGTAAATGTCCGCAGTATCATGACTGAGGAATGGGTCAACCAAGTTGCTGCGGCGTTTGAGTTTCCAGACAATGAAGTTTGCTCAGCTCCTTCCGCGGAGCAGAGGCCATATGCTTTTGTATACGGGCCGCGGCTGCCTGTGCCTGTGCCTGTCCCAATTAGGAGGATTTTTAGTGCAATGAAGTTAGCCCCAGCCCAATTAGATCCCAATGGTTGGAGGGCAATTCTTGCCAATGTTTAAAAAGGCGAAAGGCGAGGCGTTTTAGTCGCGATGAGGCGAAGCGTAAGCCTCGAGGCATTTGAGGCGTAAGCCTCACCAAAAAGAAAAGAAAAAAAGAGCAAAATAATATTAAAAAAATACTAATAAAATCATAAAAATAAAATAACAAAGAAATATAAAATAAAACAACAAAAAAAAACATCCTTGAGGGTTTTCTCACATAGTTTGACACTTTTTTGTTCCCCCAATATAACTTTTTGGACATATTGGTTATTTTAAATATGACAATAAATTAATTAATAAAAAATCATATTGGCAAAATCATTTTTTTAGCTCCATTCACATATTGGTTCTTTTATAATATGACAATAAATTAATCAATGCAACTTAACAAGTAAATTTATTAAAAAAAACGTTGATTTTCAAGCTAAGATTAAAAAAATAGCAACTTTATTAAAAAAACTATAAAACATATTAGCCTAAGTTTATTTAAAAAAAACAACCTTTAAAATATATTAGTATAAGTTAAAGAAAACAAAATTAGTAAAGAAAAACAAAATTAAGTGCAACTTTAAAACTAAAATAAAATAAAAAAAGAATAAGAGTTAGTAGATTAAAACAACATTTTTTTAAGTAAGGTGCAATTTTAGAAAAATGAAGAATTTTAACCTTAAAAAAAACAGACTTTGTGATGAAAGAACAAAAAAAAAAATATTTCCTTCCGCGCCTCAGCAAAAAGGCGTGAGGCGCATCGAGGCATAAGCCTCAAATTCAACCCCGAGGCTTAAGCCTCGAGGCTTTTTTTCAGCACCTCACCTCGAGGCGTACGGCTCTTCCGCCTTTTTAAGCATTGATTCTTGCATCCTTAGTCCGGTGGTAGAACAAATTCAAAAGGGCTTTTAAAGGAGAACTCCGTTAAGTTTGCATGGTACTACTACCTCGCCCTCCGTAGTAATGACAAGGTGTTGTATACTGGAAGACCTTCCAGTGCGGAAAGGTAAATATTTTTGCATTTCTGGGGAAGGTTGGGAGATTCATCCCAAAGAGACAGAGAGAGAGAAATCATACAGGATGTCGCGTCTTTCTCTTGCAGTTGTACTTTTATATTTTATTGTGATACTAACATTGACCTCTTATGCAGCTCTTGATAATGTGCCACTTAGCGAAAGGCAAGAGAGAAGAGTGAGGAGGGTTGCGGCCATTAGTGCCAAGGACAAAAACTTCAGCACCTTAGTAACTTCAGCTTCAATCTTTGAGGAGGGTACTTCCCCAACAATTCCTTGCCAAAAGTAATGACTGCGGAACGTAATAATCCTTTCTTTTAAATTAAGCCGCGGCATTTCCTTTTTGAATCATGACTTCATTCTACCTTGTTAATTTTTCAGGTGAGGAAATTGACAGGGACCTCTTAGCCGCTCAATAGACTGAGATGGATGAGGACGCTACAGCCCTCAACAATGCAGCTAGAAAAGGATATAAGAGGAAGACGGCCAAGGGTAAACAAACTGTTGCAGCCACTGAACAGTGCCAAAATCCTGCCGCCCCAACTGTGCAAGTGGAGGAGGCTGCTCCCCAAGAAAGGCCTGAGGGCCAATTTGATGACGATATTGGAAGTCATCTGGACGGGACGGCCCTGATGCCCACTGACTCTGAACTACAAGGAGGCCGCAGCGTCACTCAATCTACCTCCTCCCAGTCTCACCCTCCGCAAGTAATCAATTCGATCGTTGTGGTCGGACTCTATTATGGATTTCTGACCACATTCTCCATAGGTAAGGGCAACTTTACTTTTTCATTATTCTTATTTTTGTAGTTCATATTTTGTTTCTAACATTCAATTTCTTTACAGGTCGCGGACGTTGTGATGTCCCAAAGGCTAAAGTACGAAGGGTTGTACAAGCTGAAAGAGGCCGCGGATCTGACAAGCAATCTGCTGTCACGGCAATACAGGATGCCCAGACGGACCTTGAGGCTGCTGTCAAGGCCAAGAACGATGCTGAAGAAAACTGACAACTGTCGCGGCGTCTCTTAAAACTGAACAAGCTAAGGCAGCGGATGCCACCAATCATGCCTCCAATCTTGAGACACTACTAAAGGAATTTCAGGAAAGACAGAGCCAAAGGGAGACTGCGCATGCCGCAACCATCAAGCGGATGGAGGAGTCTCATTCCGCGGCCCTCAATCAGGGTGCAAAAGTTGTTGTGGCTGCATATAAAGAGTCATGGGACTTCTTCCTCACCAATAATAAGGCATACATCAGCGGCTACCAGGAATTGAGATATAGGGTCATCAAGAACTTTCCAGATGCCAAGAACCAATTCATGTCCTGGGGTGTCGGTGATGCCGAACACAATGCCTGTGTAGCTGAAATGAAGGTTGCAGCTGAGGAGAGGGCCCGGAAGCAATTAGAAGACGCCGCGGCAGAGGACAAGGAAACGGTGACAGCTGCGGAGGGTGAAGAGGGAGATGATGAAGACGATGCTGCCTCCAAAACTTAGGATCTTTTTGTTTCCTTTTTTGTAATGTACACAGGGCTGTGGCCCTATATCCTTTGTGAACTCCTTATTTAAGGTTGCGGCCTCTAATCTAAAGATTGATTGATTTTTGCTTTCTTTTATCCCACTGCTTTGTTTGCTTCAACATTTAAATCGGTGTTGTCTCTATATTTCTTTGATTACTTGAATGGACAATTACTTCTTGAAAAAATACTCTTTAATAATGATAATATGGACACGAGGCCACGGCAACACAATATAAAGGACTCCTTGAGCAAGTTTGCGACCTATTATTTTTTGCCTTGAGATTTTTCATATTTTTCATTCCGTACTTATGCCTATCATCCCCCAAGCCGCAGTGCCAAAGGAATATGACTTTGGGGTTGCGGCTCAACTTTTTGCCCTCTCGGTTAACTTTTCCACAATTTTTCAGAGTCTTAATGAATAGCAATTCCGAGGTTGCAGCTTGGTTGCTATCCTGCCGCGGCATTTGAGCTATCATTCCTTTGGACTTTATGCTGTGCTGCAACCATCTATTATTTGTAGCTTTCACATGCTTCGGGATGCTAATACCTCAGCACCTTTAGTCGCTTTAATTGCATGGGACATCTTTCATGGCTTCCTTTAGTTGCTTTATCGTGAAACCACTTTCGTAGCTTTTCTTAGTCGATTTCAGGCTAGGTATTATAAAGCTTCCCCAAGCTATATTTGGATATATATATAAAGCCTTCCCAAGCTGGGTATTATGGGGCTTCCCCAAGCCAGAATTAGATACATATAAATCCTTCCCAGGTTGGGTGTTATATGGCTTCCCCAAGCCAACTCCTGCGTCTCGGGTGCGATGAACGGGCATTCGTAGCCCCCGTGGCTAATAGAAGCTCTTTGAATCCTCGAATACTTCCAATGTTGCCTTTACGATTGTAAATGTCATGCGCTTAGGCATTATGAGGGACGTTGTGAGCCAATTAATATAATTATACCCGAGATTAATATGTTGTCTCCATCCGAAATATGTTCAAGACAAAAGGTCTTTTATGAGACAACAGATAACGAAATCAAGAAATCATGATATGGCAAAGCAAGCCTAATTTCATATATTCATGACCTTGCTAGGACAATACTACGTTAAAAAGGAACTATTCATATAGAGCTTTTCACAAAGAAAACATAAACATGGAGTGAAAACATAAACATAGGCAGATATAAGGTATGTGGCCTGTCAGATTAGGCTGTATCCATTATGTGTCCTTTAGGAATCGCTGCAACATTCCCTGTCTCACAAGCCTTTCAATTTCATCCTTCAACGCAAAACATTTGCTTGTGTTGGGACCATGATCTTGATGAAATTAGCACCAATGAACCTTGTTCCTTTTGTGGGAAGGAGCCTTCATCTTTTCTGGTCACTTCAGCAACTTGTCCTCTCTTATAAATTCAAAGATATCTTCAACCTCATATAGCAATGGGGTGTAGGACTCAAAGGCTTTCTCTGCCTTCTCCACCTTCCTCTTTTGGTTCTTGTCTGCGGCCTCTGGGGCTGTGGCTTCTGCGACTGCGGCAATGATGGTTGGAACAACAACCCTTGGTGCCGCGGCCTCCGGCATAAGTATCCTTTCGGTCAAAAAATTGACCTAAGTCTGAAGTGAGGCATGGTTGTCATACAGATGGTTGAGGTGGTTGTACAATTGCACAATTTCATCCTTCATCTTTGCACTTTGACTAGACTCTACTTCCATTTCTGCTTTGTTAGTCTTTAAAATATATATATATATATATATATATATATATATATATATTTTGAGAGAAGACTAGCAAGAGTGAGTAGTGCAAAAAATATAGAGAAATCAGCCAGGTATAGTAACAAGCTGGCAATTTGCCAAGTTATACTACTATGGTCGCGGCATGCTTAGCATGTGAAGTCACTGTCGTGGCCTCTCCATGGGAGTACCAGAATTGAATCCAAGGACAATTTTACCATGTCCTCTCGGGTGATTCTCCATAAGGGCTGTAGCACTCGGGCCATTTCTTGTCAGGCTGCATCCTGCTTTCTGTTGCGTGATGTGATTCCAGTGACCCTCAAAGCTGGATTCAAACCATCTAGCAGTCATGAAAAACAAGCCTATCAATCCTCAAGTGCTCCAAAAATGGCACAACCGCGGTAGAAAATCCTAGATCATAGTCTGAGAAAGTAGAATACGAGCAAATAAAACTCATCCCTAGTTACCCACATTTGCGAGGCTATTGCCTTTTGCATTTTTCAGCGCTATCTAGGTGAGGTAACATCATCGAGGTATGTAAAATACATCTAAGGTCAAAACAAGGAGACCCATGGAAGGATCTGAATATATGCGACACCCATTTAAGGATGTATATATACAAAATACGAGCTCAATAACCAAAATTCACCCATGAGATAATGACCCAAAGGATCCCCACGAATGAAATAAGCTGTTAAGAACCCAAAATATAGAGAAACAAGATTGAAATACCTCGTTTCCCACAAATGACGCCAAAATGTTGGTACGAAAAATCGAACACATGTCGTTCTCATATCAGCAAGTATATAATAGATATAAAGCATGTAAAAAGACAAAACACAAGATATAGAGTGGTTCGACCATTAAAATGAGCCTACGTCCACTTTGTTGCCCTACTCTCATTATATATGCGAGGCAAGTGTTTATCTTAAAAAGTTTGAGCATGTTATAATGCGCGTTCGGTTCACATATCGATTGAACGTCTCTCAACTAAAGTAAAGTATTCCTCTGAGTTAGTGATTGATAATTCAAAGAATGCCAATCCAGTTAGCTAATATTTATATTTTTATAGAAAAGAAAAGGGAAAAGGAAAGTTGTGCTCTGTAAAAAAAAAAAAAAAAACTAGCAAAAAATGGTAAAAAAAGGGTAAAAAATACGGGAAGAGAAGGGGGGGTACATACTTTGAGTAACAACTTCATGTTGAAAAAATTCAGATTTCTGGAACTTGCAAACAGGCCCTCTCCTACCCGCAAATGATGATGATGTGTAACTCCTAGTATAACCAGTAATTACAGCTTCCGTGACTGACATGGACCTACTTCCTGAGAAGCCCCACAAATAAAAACACGATTTTGTGGTGAGAACTAAAGTAACAACTGGAAAATTAGGGTTTTATAGGAGAGCAGCAATGCATCATAGTGAGAGATAAAATCATATTAACCAAAACAATTTACATATTTAATGTTTTTCACATATCTATCACATATTTAAGGTTTTTCCCCAAATTTAACAAACCCTAATTTGTAAATCCTTAAATAAAACCAAATTTACCCAAATTTATCAGTAATTACAGCTTCCGTGACTGTGAGAACTAAAGTAACAACTGGAAAATTAGGGTTTATAAGAGAGCAGCAATGCATCGTAGTGATAGATGAAGACATATTAACCAAAAGAATTCACCGCTTGTCCTCCCCCAACCCCATCTCCCACCCCCTAATACCTATTAAATAGCTATCAAGAACAAAGTAATCCTTAACTTTGTTTAGAGTCCCTTTTTATGAGAAAGGGGGATAGGAACGAGAAAAATAAAATCGAAAGAATGTAAATGCACTAGAAAAAACGAGATCTTTTTTATTCTTTGTTGTCATGATTCGTAAACTCGTGCAATGTCTAATCGTTTTTAGTGATCGAAAATTCTATTCCTGAAATTCTGCAAGACGGATACAAGTCCAAAATGAGGAAAGTGCTGAAAATTTACTGAACGATGAAATTTTTCAAGAAACCCCCTGAACCTTTTTTTTGTGAAAACCCCCTTAAATTTTGCATTTTGTCTCAAAAACTCCCTCTTCTAAGGACATTTTAGCGACATTTATTACAGACAGGGGATCTTAAAAAACTGCAGAGTTCAAGGGGGGGTTAAATTTCTTACAACAACTTCATAGTTCATTAAAAAAAGTCAAAAATTCATATTACAACCTAAACAATATAATAAAGAGATTCCTCAAACAAAAAATAATATAATTTGAGAGCTGAAAATTTTGTATCGATACACCATCTGGGTTTACATGATTAGGGAGATGGAATCTTTTGAATTTCTAGATTGATCGAATCTGTTTTCTGTATAATTTATAGAAGTTTTAACTATACTAGTTGCGCCCATGTGCGATGCTCGTGCAATCGAATCTGAGTATTCAATTAAAGATTTAAAAGTATGCAAGAGTCACCAACCCAACCCAATAAAAAGTTTTAAAAAGAACTCAAAAAAATAAATGTAGAACCTTTTAATATTTTATCAGATGGGCATCTTGAGATAAAAGTTAGAGATCAAACAAGTGTAAAGAAAACATAAATAAGCAAATAAAGAATAAGTTAGATATTCTAACATTTTGGAAAAGTGCTACGAAGAAGTAAAATTGGCCACAATGCACCAATAACACAAAAAAAAGTATATACATATTACTCTAGAGGTGTAAAATATAAAATCAAACTACAAATTACAAATCATAAACTCACAAAATGAAACCTTTATTTGTACAAACAAAAGTGGAAATGAACGATAGTTCTTAATTTAATAGCACAATGAACATGTTTTAATTCAATTTCATATTATCAAACGTAGAGATCTCAAAGCTATAATAATATTTAAACCTAAACAACATGAGCATAACATCCCCAAGAAATATACCCAAGATCTGTAACAAAAATAAAAGACAAATTAAAATTTTTAATTCATCGAAAGCTAGTAAACTATTGGAATTGTCTAAATTGGCTATCAAAATTATATCAACCAGAGTGATAAAATAGCCTCAACTCAACTCAACTCAACAAAGCCTTTTCTCAATTATTTGGGGTCGACTAGTGATAAAATAGCCTAATAACCATTAATATATTCGCAATTACTGAGCAAACTTTTTCATTGAAGAATTAATATAATAATTTGTGCAATGCTGAGATTGAGACCATTAGTATAAACATTTGTATAAGTACCCATCAAACATTTACAATAATGCAGTGAAGTGAAAGAACAAAGTATAAAGCCCAAAACATAGACATGAATGAAAAAGTATTAAAATAGATTTCAATGAAATTCCTTGAAAGAAAGAATTGAGATAATATTGTCACTGTTTAAGTGATGCATAATCTATATTTTGTGTGTTGTAGGATCAGTTTTAAGGGTGATTGATACAATGTTCTCAATGAACTAAGAATGTGTGTATATGGTTTACAGTGTTCACTTATTGATATACTCAATTGAGACATATAAATCCCCTACAGTTTCATGACAGAACAGATGCATTAGTAAAAATGCAAAAGCAATTACATACATTGATCTGAAAAACACGACTATCCCCCAAAGAAAGAGTCTGTGAATGACTAACATAAAGGTAATTTACATGATTTGAATTGCAAAGAACTATTGACACCTTTTTAATTTTTACATTTCCACTATCATAAGTCAAAACATTGAAAATAAATAACTACAAAATAAAAATATAAGCGTTGTCATAAGGGGACATTAGGGGACAGAGAGAGATGGAGGGGATTCAAATTTGGACAAAACGCCTTTAACCACCTCCTTATGTTCTGCCTCATTATCATGAAACAAAAAGGATCACGCCTAATCAACAATCACAACATTTATTAATGTCTTCATCATTCAAGGAGTTTTGTTTTTTGCTACTTATATTGCAACAAAAAGTGATCACAGAAACAAAATTTATACTACCTCTCTTTGCTTATCCCACATTAATTAACAAGTAAAACACTGCAGTAGTATTGTATCCATATCCTTTAAAGCAAGATCTAAAAGTATTAAAATGTGGAAAAAAAATTAATATCTTCAACATAATTCAGATTTAACAAAATCTTTCTAAAAGGAAGTTATATTATACAGGAAAACATAGAAATAAGAACGGAGTTGGAATAATAGTAGATAAAAACTTTAAGGACGATATCGTAACCGTTATTAGGAAAGGTGATAGGCTTATACTTGTAAAATTGGTATTAGGTGAAAACATAATTAATATTGTTAGTGCTTATGCACCTCAAGTAGGATTAGATGAGCACACTAAAGTACAATTTTGGGAACAAATGGATGAACTAATTCAAGAAATACCCCTAGGTGAGAAAATCTATATAGGTGGAGATTTTAATGGCCATGTAGGAGAAGATCGTGTAGGATATGAGATAGTGCATGGCGGACATGGTTTTGGAGATAGGAAAGACGAGGGAGAGTCTATCTTAGATTTTGCGATGGCTTATGATTTTGTACTAGTAAATACATGTTTTAAAAAGAGGCTTGAACACTTAATAACTTATAAAAGTGGAACACATAAGAGCCAAATAGATTTTTTCATTACTAGGAAAGGAGACCGATTAACGTGTAAAGATTGTAAGGTTATCCCGGGAGAGAGCTTAACCTCACAACATAGGATAATGGTGTTGGATATAAATATTAAAAATCAATCACGAATGCGAAAAGTGAAGATTAACCCACGAACTAGGTGGTGGAATTTAAAAGGAGAGAAATTAGAACTATTTAAAGATAAAGTATTAAATGAAGCAACATGGAATTGTGAAGAAGAAACTAACATAATGTGGAATAAGATGGCCACATGCATTAGGAAAATATCAAAAGAAATTCTTGGAGAATCAAAAGGCAAAGGGCCACAGTCTAAAGAAACTTGGTGGTGGAATGAAGAAGTACAGAATATAGTAAAAATTAAAAGGGAGTGCTTTAAAACATGGCAAACAAATAGAAATGAAGAGAATTTTGAGAAATATAAATGGGCTAAAAAGGAAGTTAAGAAAGTGGTAAGAGATGCTAAGTTAAAAGCGTATGATGATCTTTATACAAAATTAGGAACACAAGGGGAAAAAAGTATTTATAAGCTTGCTAAACTTAGGGATAGGAAAACAAAAGATTTCAATAACGTTAAGTGCATCAAAAGTGATGATTCGAGAGTCCTAGTCAAAGATGATGAAATTATGGAAAGATGGAAAAACTACTTTGAGAGGTTATTAAATGGAGATAATGGGAGTAGATTAGATATAGAGGAACTTAGGGAGACTCGAGAAGATATATTTTTTCGTAGAATTAGGACAACAGAGGTCAGGATTGCTCTAAAAAAGATGAAAACAGGGAAGGCTTTAGGACTAGATGGTATCCCTATTGAGGTTTGGAAGTGCTTAGGGGAGGATGGAGTATCATGGCTTACCAAATTATTTAATAGAATTTTAATGACTAATAGGATGCCCGATGAATGGAGAAAAAGTATTTTAGTACCTATTTATAAAAATAAAGGGGACATACAAAGTTGTTCAAATTATCGTGGTATTAAGTTAATGAGTCATACAATGAAACTTTGGGAGAGAGTGATTGAATATAGATTGAGATTGAAGACAACAGTATCTGAGAATCAATTTGGGTTTATGCCTGGGAGGTCAACAATGGAAGCAATCTATTTATTGAGGAGATTAATGGAGAGGTATAGAGAGAAAAAGAAGGATCTTCATATGATTTTTATAGATTTGGAGAAGGCGTATGATAGGATACCCAGAGATATAATATGGTGGGTTCTACATAAAAGAGGAGTGACTCGCAGATATATTGACGTGATCAAGGATATGTATGATGGTGCGATGACTACAGTAAGAACATCAGCTGGAGAAAGTAGTGAATTTTCAATTACGGTAGGGCTACACCAAGGTTCAGCATTAAGTCCTTATCTCTTTGCTCTTGTTATGGATGAGTTGACTGGACAAATACAAGATGAGGTGCCATGGTGTATGCTATTTGCAGATGATATTGTTTTAGTCGATGAGACTAAGATGGGGATAAACGCTAGGTTGGAATTGTGGAGAGAAACTTTAGAAACAAGAGGATTTAAAATAAGCAGAACTAAAACAGAATATGTGGAGTGTAATTTTAGTAGTAATAAGGGGACAAATGGAGATGTGGTGAAATTGGAGGGTCAAGAAATACCTAGAAATGATCATTTTCGTTATTTTGGATCGATTATACAAAAAGATGGAGATATTAGTGATGATGTTACGCATAGGATTAGAGCAGGCTGGGTTAAGTGGAGAAGTGCGACCGGCGTTCTGTGTGATAGGCGTATACCTTTGAAGTTAAAAGGAAAATTTTATAGGACGGCCATTAGACCCGCCATGTTATATGGGACAGAGTGTTGGGCAACCAAGAAACAAAATGTGCAGAAAATGAGTGTGGCGGAGATGCGAATGCTAAGATGGATTTGTGGTAAAACTCGAAAGGATAAAATTAAAAATGAACAAATTCGTAAAACGGTGAAAGTAGCTCCTATAGAAAATAAATTGAGAGAAAATCGACTTCGATGGTTTGGACACGTCAAGCGTAGACCAATGGATGCTCCTTTAAGGAAGAGTGATTTAGTTAGTATTGATGGTAACCCAAGGGGTAGAGGTAGGCCTAAATTAACTTGGTGGGATATTATAAAAAAGGACATGATATCATGTGGTGTAACCGAAGATATTGCACTGGACAGAATGGAATGGAAAAATAGGATTCATGTAGCCGATCCCAAATAATTGGGAAAAGGCTTTGTTGAGTTGAGTTGAGTTTCTAAAAGGAAGACACTCGTGATTACTATTTTAAAATCCAGATATGAAATACATCTCCGTTGAAAGTCAGGATAAGAAAATCAATAAAGAATTGGATAATAAATGACCTATGATATTTTCAATGAACGCCAAAATAAGCACATATCGAAACATCTCGTAATAAATCA
Organism: Sambucus nigra; assembly: GCA_949130495.1. NCBI lineage: Eukaryota > Viridiplantae > Streptophyta > Magnoliopsida > Dipsacales > Adoxaceae > Sambucus > Sambucus nigra. The sequence goes on from OX422212.1 coordinate 660,266,789, forward strand.
AACAAATATATGAAGTTTAACAGATACATTTGAAACCCTGAATTAAACTAAAAAAAAAATAAAAATAAAAAAATTGAAAACCAAATGTTAAAACCTTAGGAAAAAAAGGAATCAACAACATATATATATATATATATATATATATATATATCAGAAGATGACCAAGGCAATAAGCAAAACCCAGATACATATAAAACATTAAAATACAATATACAATTCAAAAGATTGCCAAAACATCGTCTAATAAAATAAAATACCTTGCAAAAAATGGAAACATAGCATCTGAGAGCTTAAACCAGAGTGAAGAGTGAAAAACGTTGAAGAGGGAAATACATCTTTTGAAGAAAAACATATAGTTTTGAATTTAAATCAAATTGATCTTTTGAAAATAGATTATCTAAATGGTGACTTTTGTTCTCATATATGAAAATAGAGTGTCCATTGGAGAAAGTCAAGTCGGCCATTCTAAGGGATGCCATGTTGAAGTTTTATCTACATTTATTTTTATTTGAAATGACTAATTCTCATTACAGACATAGACACATTACATACGTAACTAGTTCTCATTTTTCCTTGTTACAATCAATAACTCAAAAGGTCGGCATGTGCAATATAAAATTCAAAGGAAATGAATTTCTAACGATATAAATGAATAGATTACGATAAAGGTGGGAGAATTTAAATCCATAAAATGCATATATGTATACCTATAATTGATTATTTGAAAAAACATAACAGCTTCAAGTATATGTGTTTGTATGATGTAAATTTGTAACATGAAAATGCATACATATATATGATCAAAAGGAACAAAGTTTAGAAAATCATTCAACATGTAGAGGGCATAAAATATGTGCACATCTCACATAATACGCATGTTTGGTAGCATACATTTGCTGGGAAGAAGAAAAAAACTCATCCGTGAAATACAAGGCAAAGCATCAAAATTTGCACTTTCCAACTTCTATTTTCCTTCTTCCCCAAACGATTCTGGTTGGTGAAGCCTATATAAACCCATCATATTTACAATTAAACACACAAAAAAAGAAATCAAAATGTATACACGGACCATTAAGTGTGACGATGAATTCAACAATAACAAAATTGGTTAATCAAACTTAAAATGGAGTAGAGATTGTAGCGTTGGATGGTTATGGATTAATAAAAGAGAATGTTTGGAAGTTTATGGGAGCCAAGGGGAATATGACATTTTCTATTCATAATAAAATTCCCAACATATATACATAAATTTGAAAACAAATATGGCAAAAATGGTTGGTTAAGTGAAATTAAAAGAGAATGCTCTACCTTTATGCAGCGGTATATTTCCACTCCAGGTTTTCCATTGATGGTCTCCACAGACTGAGCCTAGACACTTGCATACAGCATATATACATTCAAAAACTGTATAAAAAATGAATTCGGAAATAAATAGAAATGTATATAAAAATTTATATATATAAAAAGAGAGATGAGAGATATACCCACTCTGCAATACCTCAACGCCGAGGTTTGAATCGGTTTATTTGCGTATCAATATTTAATAGTGAACAAAGATTGAGCCCCAATCGATCATTCTCAAGAGTGAAATCAATCAATATAAGCAAGCAATGTTGTACAAGTGTATAAAAGAACAAAAGGTTCAAAACAAAAATCAAATGGTTGGAGTTTTTGATAGTCCGATTTCTGTAGAAGAGATAGAGTTAAACAAAGTAGTTTTAAACATGATAAAAAGAAATTTAACTGTAATATAGAAATTTTCAGCGACCAGATTGTATTAGGAATTCAAAAATAAAAGTCATTCATATTTTCCATATTACCAAACTGTTCCTATTAAAAATTCTAAAAAAAGTTTAGGTATCAAAAGGAGTCTCAAGAGGGATTGTAGTGAATCCACCCACAAAACGTATATCCCAATTTCGCATTACATGAACGTTTAACAAATTTTCCCAAAAAATTTCAACTAGTTAGCATTCAATTTTGCTTAAGCATCAAAGTTCACAAATTATCTTCTTCATAAAGTCATTTCCTAATTTTGAAATTCGGGAGTGTGTGTGTGCGCGCGCGACGACCATGCAAAAAATCAAGGTCTCAAAGCTGAAACAACCTAGATTTCTTTAAAAACTACACTTTGACTCAAACCCTTTCCGGGCATACACTAGCAAGAAAACGCTCGGATGTTGGTGTAACACTCGGTATATGTGAGATATAATAAGAGTAAATGTATTCAAGTTCGAGATCTCGCATATAAATACGAAATAAGACTTTATAATGAAGAATATGTAATCTTATGATAGGAAATCGTTCACTAGATCAGTTGAGATGCGCTCAAGTTATTCCTCTCAATCATCTCCACCTCCAAGCCAGATTGCACTTAGGATCACAAAGGACTTTGTTTTTCGGTGGTAATGTGAGCTAGGGTAGGGGCTAAGAAACAAAGGTAAGGGATTCAAAGATGCTTGGAAGTAGTGTCGGGAACTACAATTAACATCACACATGACTTAGGGCATTCAAGACTACACTTTCAACCTTCGCTTTTCTATTTTTCTTGATTTTTCTCCCTTTTTTCATTTTCCACCCTTGTTTTCTTTTATTCTTTTTTTATTTTCAACTTTTTCATTTCTAGTTTTCTTGTTTTCTTTATTCTTTTTTCTTTTTTCTTTTTTCTTTTTTCTTGACATGCCCTTTACAAACACAAACACATATCGTACAATATGTCCCTTCACATTCCCAAGCATAAGGGTCAGTACAGTATGTGTGAGTTATACTCCTAATGTATATATAGAGGTAGGCCAAGGCTAAGGGGTGAGTGAAAGAGGGCCTATGATCCTTTCCTAAGTTTCATATGACTTTTTGGTGTCAACGATTTTGAGTCTTTTCCTTACGTCACATCTCATTGATACACTCATCTAGCTACTGGCCAAAACAAGGATGATGAGATTATTCAACGAGACATGATTACAAAAGGATGAATAGAGTAAATGTATGAAACCCTCACAACGGGAATGGCTCTAAAGCTCACAAGGTTGTAGTCTCCACTACGTTTTTCAAGATTTTCGGGTCACTTTAGCTAAGCAACCTCAACTTTATAATTAGGCCGTGCACTGTGCTTAAAAAGTTTCCAAGTTTTCACGAATATGAAAAACTCATGATATGGATAATAGATAAACTAAACGCTAATTGCAAGCATATCGTACTAACAAGATCAAGTGAAAGGGATATGCATCACGATCGCACAACAAGAAACCGAGATATACAATTCATCAATGGCGTAACTTAGAAAATAAAGCCAAAGAGAACGAATTACATAAGGAGAAAAGACTAAAATTAAGCTTGAAAAGAAAATCTCAAACTAAAATCTGCATTGTCCCGAATGTAACTAAATCAACATGGGATTATGATAGTAAGCATGGGAAGAGATGAGAATGGAAGTAATAGATATCACCTCGTTTTCAGCAAGAAGAATGAGAAATAATGCGGGATACCTATACTGACCGAGCACTAAATCAAAATGAACAATCAATTTTATATAAATAATAAATGTGGCATTCATCAAAAATGAATGCGAACAATAAGGCGTCAAAATGAGGCAGCTCAATCACGAGTGCAAGCATTAAAAATGATGGTGTGGGGGATACGTTTGCATTTGTCATGTTAGTAAACACAAATCAAGTGTTCAACACAAAACAACCTTACACCAACAAAGAATTCTCGTTCCCACCCCACTTTGTAGCATATCACACTCAATGTTTAAAAAGGCGAAAGGCGAGGCGAGGCGTTTTAGTCGCGGTGAGGCGAGGCGTTTGAGGCGTAAGCCTTACCGAATAGGAAAAAAAAAGAGTAAAATAATATTAAAAAAATACTAATAAAACTATAAAAATAAAATAACAGAGAAATATAAATAAAACTACAAAAAAAAACATCCTTAAGGACTTTCTCACATAGTTTGAAATTTTTTTGTCCCCCCGATAACTTTTTTAAAAAAAGTCATTTGACAAAATCAATTTTAACGTATTGGTTATTTTACAATATGGCAATAAATTAATCAATGCAAAATCAAATTGACAAAAATCATTTTTTTAGTTTCATTCACATACAGGTTATTTTATAATATGACAATAAATCAAGGTTCTAAAAAGCGCGAGGCGTGGTCGAGGCGTAGAGGTCAAGCCTCAAGCCTTAGGCGAAGCCTAGGCGTAAAAAGGCGTTTTTTCTTTTTTTATTATTTTAATTATTCCAAGGCTAGTAATATAATAAAATAGTACATATCTTGAATTTTGAAAATATATCCATATGTTTGGTAGCCATCTTTCTCATATTCATGCTCCATAATCAATATATGTCAACAAATCCTTTGTTTTAAAAAAAAATGTGCCTTAAGCCTTTTACCAAGAATAAGGCGTAATAAGGCGTAGGCGATGCGTTTCTCTCAAGCCTCAAGCCTAGGCGGGCATAGGCGGAGCATAGGCGGGCCTTTTAGAACAGAGCAATAAATTAAACAATGCAAAATCAATTTAATAAAATCATTTTTTTAGTTTCATTTAAATATTGGTAATTTATAATATGACAATAAATTAATCAATGCAAAATCAAATTGATATACATATTCATTTAAATATTAGTTTCATTTAAATATTTGTAGTGCTAACTTTAAGCTACAAAAACAGCAATTTTATTAAAAAACAGCAACTTTATTAACAAAAAATAAAATCAAACAAATCTGTCAGCAACACTATCAAGCAAAACGGTGAATTAAAAAAACTTAACAAGCAAATTTATTAAAAAAACATTGATTTTCAAGCTAAGATTAAAAAACAACAACAACTTTATTAATAATAAAAATAAAACATATCAACCTATAAATTTATAAAACATATTAATCTAAGTTTAGAACCCCCCCAAAAAAATAGAAAGTTAAGTTGAAAAAAAAAGAAATAAGATAAGTTATAAAAAAGCAACCTTTCTTGGTCGAAATAAAAAAAGGAGTAGAAACTTATAAAACTTAAAAACCATACAATGAATACACAAAAAAAAAGTAACCGACTAGGTCGGAATATGAAAACAGGGGTAAATAACCATGTTACCTTGATCGGAAGTCAAAAGCGTGGAGGTAAATGGCCGGAAAAAGCAGGAGAACAAGTTTCAGAGCTTACGAGTTGAAAACTAGGGCTGACGGCTGAGAGGTAAAAGTTTTTCTTTACGGTTTGTTATTTACGGCTGAGAAAAAGGGTTATTATAAGAGGCGTACGCCTTTGCGCCTCAATCGATTCCGCCTTGAGCGGTGCGCCTCAGGCCCTTAAGGCGTAAGCCTCATCTATTACCCCTGAGGAGCCTCGAGGCTTTTTTTTTGCCGCCTCGTTCGCCTTTTTAAACATTGATCACACTATTGTACCACCCCAAGAGTATAATTTTCAAGTTGGTGGAAAAACGTGATTAAAATGGGTGTTGGTAGGTAAGATATGGCATAAGTAATATAATTGCGAAGGGGCAAAAGTGGAATTTTGTAAAAATGGGAGAAAAAGTGTAACTAAGGCAATTTAACAAACGCTCAAGGGAAAAACTTCAAAAAGGCTATGGCGGTGGTGTTTGTATGGATAAAGCCCAAATTTTCCACAACAAAAAACAATTAAGGCAAAGATTAACAAGACAAACTCCAACTAACAACTGAAATCACAAAGTTGAAAATCATCAACGACAATGTGATTATATTCAAATCTTTTGTGTGAAGAATGCAAATGTGCTAAAATGTCATTGGGTTTTGAATTGAGGAGTGAGTGGTGTGCGTTGGGATTTGAGGGGAGAGGGCAGTGGCTAGTGGGTTACGGGATCAGTGATGTGAATTCAGTGATAGTGTGGTAAGTGTGGTAGGTGTGAGTTTAAAAACCTGTGGGTCCTATTAAACTAGGTAATGGGTCATCACTGTGAGGTGGCAAGTGAAGTGTGTGAGTGTGAGGTGACTTTGTTATGGAGATATAATTTGTGATGGGTGTGAAATACAAAGTAATATCTCAAAATTAATCCCACTCCACAAAAATCTGCATTTCAGTTGGCAACACACAAAAATCACTCTTTTTAAAAAACCAATTGCACCTGAAATTTGTCGATAGGGAACGTGGGTGCAATGTGGGAATTCTGAGGTGCTTGTGAATGTGGGAAGGTTCCTTGGGGCAGTGGCCAAATGAAGAATGAGATCAGGTGGGGTGTGTTTTGAGGTATAACCGTGAAAATGGATGTGAACGCATGTATAGGTGAAATAGCTACTGTGAGCGTGCGAGTGTGATATACAAGTTCGAGTGCGATATATAAGTGGTGTGGTAATTTGCTACCATTTTTTCCCCACATGTAAGGCATGCTACTTAAATTTCAACTAAAAGTTATTACTGAACAGAAAACTGATAATCGTGTTACAGTGTGTGTGCACAAACAAGCTTAAACATATATTAAATCATGCATAATACATAACATATATGAACTTACATATTGTTATAAAATATTAAAGGATTGTCTACATCGCACCATAACATGGGGAACAAAGATTTGTCTACACGTTTGAAAGCCTTGTAATACTTTCAAACATGCATAATCAAAAAAATATATTATAATTTCAAATACAGAAAAGGATGAATGCATAATCAAAGGGAAGTAAATACTTTAAAAATTGTATTAGAGTTTCCATGAATGTCAATTATAAAATTGGGAATATACATCTTTGTAAAAAAACAAATAGTTTTTTCACATCAAACTGACTTTTGATATATGTCTTGATCAATAAATAAGTATGATTTATAAAATGATTTAGGGCAAATGTCAAAACAATCCCTGTACAAAATGTTTTTACCAAAAAAGTACACCTCTAAAAGAATGTTTCAAGTTGATCCTTAATGTATGAGCCAGTTGGAACATCTCTCACATTCTCTTTTAATTGCCTCTAGCGAGGACCAATTGTAGGAATCCTAACTTCATGATTTTCTTGGTTGATTTGGAAAAAAATATGGAGGTCGGTTTTTTTAGAAAAAAATGTGATAGACCAGGATGATTCTGTAATTTTCAAAATAATTTATTGAAGTTTTAACTATATTTACTTTTACTGAGAAGAATAATTCTCATAACATAAATATATACGCTACATATATATATTACATAAAAACATTATATGTATTTCTCATAACAAACATACATACATACATTACATATAATACATACATCACCTTACATAGAACAAACACCAAATTTATAGATGAAACGTAACAACAAAAAGATCATGGGGTTTGTTTTCTAAATCAACTTCTTCCCAATCAAATATGGAACATACCACATTTTCTAACTTTTACGCATGTTTAGTAGCACACATTTTCTAGGAAGGGAAGGAAAAATCCACCCATCCATAAAGTACAAGCTAAAGCATCAAAATTTGCACTTTCCAGCTTCTATTATATACGCTACATATATATATTACATAAAAACATTATATGTATTTCTCATAACAAACATACATACATACATACATACATACATTACATATAATACATACATCACCTTACATAGAACAAACACCAAATTTATAGATGAAACGTAACAACAAAAAGATCATGGGGTTTGTTTTCTAAATCAACTTCTTCCCAATCAAATATGGAACATACCACATTTTCTAACTTTTACGCATGTTTAGTAGCACACATTTTCTAGGAAGGGAAGGAAAAATCCACCCATCCATAAAGTACAAGCTAAAGCATCAAAATTTGCACTTTCCAGCTTCTATTATATACGCTACATATATATATTACATAAAAACATTATATGTATTTCTCATAACAAACATACATACATACATACATACATACATTACATATAATACATACATCACCTTACATAAAACAAACACCAAATTTATGGATGAAACGTAACAACAAAAGATCATGGGGTTTGTTTTCTAAATCAACTTCTTCCCAATCAAATATGGAACATACTACATTTTCTAACTTTTACGCATGTTTAGTAGAACACATTTTCTAGGAAGGGAAGGAAAAATCCACCCATCCATAAAGTACAAGCTAAAGCATCAAAATTTGCACTTTCCAGCTTCTATTCCATCTTCCCCAAAATATTTCGGTTGGTACAACCTAACTAAACCCATCCTATTTCATCACACAACTACAGTCAAACACACAAAAAATGAAATCATCTTACTTATCAAACAGGCCCTAATAGTAAAATGTATACATGGACCATTATCAAAAAGGATGTTTATTTGGAAATATATGGGAACCAAGAAGAATATGACATTTTCTACTGATAATAAAATCTACATAAAGTCAGAGGATGCCTATACGCGAGGACAACACATTTCCATAACAAAGACGGTGTCTAGTGTTTGTGCCACTATATACTTGTATAGGATGTGACACTCGTATAGGATGTGACAATATGTCATTAAGCATGAATTCTTGGTTGACATTTAATAGGATAACTAAACAACTGCATTATCACCACAAAAAAAGGACTTTAATCCTCGTCCGCAATTACATGAACTTTAAAACCTCAAATCCATCCAATTCATGTCTTTACTTGCATATATATATTCAAAGGATGTAAAATTCATATAAAAAATCAATCCTACTAAATTATTGCAATGTCATCACAAAAAGGGACTTTAATCCTCGTCCGCAATTACATGGACTTTAAAACCTCAAATCCATCCAATTCATGTCTTTACATGCATATATATATTCAAAGGATGTAAAATTCATATAAAAATCAAAATTGATTCCATTACCAAGGATTGTCGCAAGAGGCACACTTGCTTCAGAGATAATTCAAAGAAATGTCGGTGGCGGAAAATTTTTGTGCTAGCTTACCGCCACACGCCAAAAGGTGACCTGCATCATAGAAAAAATTTGGTTAACAGTTCGTTAAAATAAGGAAGATTTTCTCTTAATATAAAATAACAAATTGAAGCAGGTAGGCCATTTCACCTAAAGTATGTCATCATTAGCTGTCACACACACTTCATGTGTTCCCTTTATTGTGTTCATTAGTGGTGGTTGTAAGTTAAAATGTGCAAAAAAATAAGAACAAAAAATTCAAAATATAAATTTAATGCACCTTTTCAAAGAGGGCAATCGGATTATTATACAAACACTTTAAGTCCTTTCTAACAAAGCATACATCTACATCCTTATTATACCTCTAATACGATAGTATTAGAGGTTAATAATGAAACTTCAATTCTTTTTAGTTTTCAAGGATAACTGACCCTCATTTATTTTTTGCTCCCTCTCCCTCAATCGTCACTTCACACCCCAATGAGACTTTAATGCTTTTTAGTTTTTAGAGATAATTGACCCTCATTTATTTTTTGCTCTCTCCCTCAACCGTCACTTCACACCCCCACACATACACTTTTTTCCGGTTCTTTCATATCCCCTTCCTCTTCTCGTCCTTTCCCATCCCCTTCCTTCTTCTCTCACTTTTCTATATTTATAGACTCTCCTCGATCTCAGACATATATGAAATCAAAAGATAAGATACAATTACAACTCTAAACGAAACTAAAAATGAAAACCAAGTGTTAAATTAAACCCCTAGGAGAAATAGGCATATGAGAAAACACAAAGCCCTAAAAAAACAGATGAAACTCCGAGGGATGTATGGCTATGAGAAAACGAAATGAGTTAAAACAGGGCAACACAAAGCCCTAAAAATACATTTAATCGAACTTGAATATGTAGAGAGACAGAGAGAGATGATAGTAACCTGAATATGAAAGAAACATTGAGGCTCTTCAATCGAACTTGTCAATTATTCGAGCATAAATGAATTGGATGTCGTATACGAGCACAAATGGTTGGGTAAAGGGGGGTTTAGCAGTGTGAGTTTTCTGAGAGTTTTATGGTTGGGAGGGATTTAATTCGAGAGTGAATAATCCGATTGGAGGGAGAAATATAACAATCGTAATAATATAAGGAAGGAAAATCTCGTAAAATCTTTTCTTCGAAAACGGAAAATAGAGAAGAAAGAGGAAGAAGAGATGCAAATTCGACAAAGAAAATTTAATTTTGTTTCCCTACTTAGTTAAGCCCTAAAACCCTAATGCGCGCCAAAAACTCTAAAGCTCCCAAGTCTAAAACCAAAAATACCCATAAGTCCAGCTCATTTAAATAGCTTATATTAATTATCATATGAACTCCAATTTTATATATAATTCAAATTTTAATCTCAAAGCTTCAATAATTAACCCAATAGCATTAAAATTCCAATTGACAACTTTGAACTTTACAAATTCATCACATTAATTCATTTTGACATATTGACACATAAGTAATTTTGATTGCTCGTAACTAAACATGGGTTACTTCTCAATTAATTAAATCATTAGTAATTGATTCATCCTTTAAAAATAAACGGGGTATTGTGTTCTTCCCTCTAAGGGGTCGTTTGGTTTGGAGTAAAATATGTTTCAACGCGGTGTAAAGTAATATGGTGAAATACATTTCACCTATTTAGAGTTCAATTTGCTTCTCTATTCTTGTTTAAAGTTTCATAATTATAGGATGTTCACGTATTCACAATCTGAACCCAACAAAATTTTATTTTAAATATGTGAAAAAATATTTCACTATTTTTTTTTCACCGCGACTAAAAGTATTTAACCCCAAACCAAACGGACCCTAATAAAAGGAATTTTAGCCTCGAAATTCATGGAAAAATAACACACACCTACCTCAAAACAGGTACTGATATTGTTATATTATGGTATCGTTGCGCTCCAAAGTGGACTCACCTCACTATGGTGATCCCGCCAAATGCGTATTAATGATATATCCTTAGTCCTCAAAAACTGGACCTTACAAACCTTTCTCAAAACACAATCTACCAATGTAATTTTCACATAATTACAAATCTCCAAAATATGACTAAGTACACCTAATGAAGTGGTTATGGATAATGCTTTATCACAAGGGTTTGGTAGTAAAACAGATATCTGCACAAAACTACATGATATGAAAGAGTGTGTGGAATCGGAGATAATTAAAACTATAGCTAGATTATCGAAAATGTATAGCGCATCGTCCACCGCTTGGACATGCCTCTGGCCCTCTTACTGGGGTTTCGTTATTATATAAACTCTATGATACTGGAGTTGGGGCTATTGTTATGCAACCATGGGTGTGGGTAGTGTCGTTATCAATTGTGGCCTCGGTGCTAGAAATTACGGAGGTCGATATAGTTACTAGTGCAACTAGTGAGGCATGATGCCTTGTTGGCCCTAGTGGTCTTACCCCATTCTCTATCCGTAGTCTACATGTACTTATTGACCTTAACCTTGTCCCGGTTGACCCTAACGTTGTTGTCCTTGAGCCTCTGTACTTGGTCATAACTATGTTGCCTCCGCTACAGTTGGTGATGTGGGTGTTGTTGCCTTTGCCCCCTTGAGGGGGACCCTATAACTAATGCTGGCGTATTTCCTATCCAAACCTAAAATGCATCCACTACCCTTGGCCATGTTAGCCTAGCACACCATATTTGTTTCCACCTGAGCTCGCCTCTACTTTAGACCCACTAGATTGGCCCAACTTCTCGAGTTGCCTCTTGTGCTACTTATGATCCTAGCTATGCAATAACGTGGCATCTACCACCTGAGTGCATGTGGTAAAGGTTGAGTTCCCCATGAGAACACGTATCTTTTTTTCCTTTGTGTTAACCTCATCATGGGTAAAAAGGGACAGACTAGAAAATTCCCGCTCATACTCGATTGTTATGCGGGATCCCTGCTCAATTAAAAGGAACTCTGTTTTCTTGTGCTCCCTAACTGATGATGGAAAATGCTTGTCATCAAAATAGACCACAAATTCCTCATAGGCCATGCTCTTCCTATCCTCCAAAAAAGTCACACTTTCCCTCCATTGGAGAGTGTCCCCCACCAATTGAAAAGTAACAAGAACCTGATTATACACCTCCGTGCCGTTCAACAACCTCGTATGTCTCTCAATATCCTAGTGTCACTATTGCACCACAATGGGATCAATTGAACTTGGGAACATCGATGAGTAGTTCTTCGTAAAGGTTCTACATGCATTCTCCCATCATAATGCGATTGATAGTTCCGACTAAGGTGCTACATAAGGCATCTTTTGTCTCAATGTTGCCAAGACTGCCTAGACCACCTGGCTAATCAAGTCTAACTGCAGTTGTACGCCAAAGTGGTACTACCCCTTGGCATATAGGCTGCAATCCTATGCATAACAGGCAAATGCAGTGCAGGGGTTGCAGCTCAACCTTCCTTACTGGTTCTCTAGCCTAATGAACTCTCCTCTAAAACTGCATCTGAAATTCAAGATATAAATCCTATCAGTAACGAAACAGAGTTGAATTACGAAGATAGACATGTAATGAAAGAACTATAGTATAAGTCTAAGATAACCTATAACCTCAAGGCCTAAGACTATGTTCAGATAACAACAGTGATACCCCACGTAGTTAAACACTCAGGTTGATCAAGTATAAATATAAAATCATACACGGTGATAATGCCATTATCAGCATTGAGATGACAAATGAAATATATGACAAAATATGGAAACAATATAAATTTTATCAATGTAAAATCAAGATAAAAAGGTCCGTAGTCTATAAGAAATATATAACAAAGTCATAGCATAAAATCTCCATAAAATCTAATGTAAATCAAAGTGCTATGTGATAAATCTAAAGTCCAGTAATGCAAACCAACTGAAGTGTCTGGAACTATCTAAACTGATATGTAAAAAATAATAAACAAAAAGAGATTAAAGCATATAACATCTCTGAGTATTATATCCTGGATGAGTGAAATGAATAGTGAGTGTTAGATGGAATAAGGAGGGTAGGTGGGATGTCCAATCCTAGCGCTTGAAGATACCACATAAAAGAGATGGGTGGAAACCCTAATAAGTTACTTAGCTACGCAACTTAAGGAAGTTATATATGTAGATGATAAAATCACAATTTATATAAAATCATATGAACGGACCATCGCATAAAATGTAACTGTACAATGTATTAGAATTGTTGTTACCTAAAAATGGACTCAATTCAGATTTATAATCACGATAAAATATGGTAAGTTAATCTAATCAAACACACGAGAGACGATATTTTTAAAGTGGTATTATTTCTTAGGGTTGCAATGCCTCAGTATGGTTGATTGAATTCTCATTGAGCTGAAGGAGAATTTTGTATTTATAATGGTACGAAACCCTAAAGATGGAATTCCTTTATATATCCAGGCATTTACATTTGTATTATAACAAATGAGACTGCTTACATTCAGTGTTGGTCGCCATTCCATCCGAGTAACCTTTGTCATTCCTAATGGTTCACATTCTGGAGTTGGTCAGTCTTTCAACCGACTAGTTGTCCCTCACGTCGATCAAGATAGCTAGATGGCCACTTATGAGGACAGGTGTATATTATCATGGGTTCATATTAGAGAGTAAATTTTACATACAACAAAGGCCCCCAATACTTCATGCTTAATGATTGATTGAAAGTATGGAGTGTTTTGTTCAAAATATTGCTCGACGTAATGTCTATTCGATAGTCGAAAGCCGAACTCTTGGATTTGTAGAATTTTATCACTGGTAGTGTTGATAATGGAATTTTTGTAAATAATTCAAACTTTTTCAAACCTCCATAAGGTATGCTGGACTTTTGGCGCTTTTATAAGCGTGCATCCGGCGATATTTAAATCGTTCATGTAGTTAATCATTTCGTCCCTACTTTTGAGGCAACCTACAAATAGGCAGAAGTTTCATCCTTTTTTTCACCTCGAATTTTCTGTACTTAGAGATTTTCCTTGTTCTCAAGCTCTCTTTCTGCAACCCCTTGCTACCTGTCACCGTTTTTCCATATTTGTTGTTGTCTTTAGATTCTTGTAAGCTTTTTTTCCTTATTTCTCTATTTTTTTCAGCCTTTTTCTTTGTTTCAGCCATGGTTGACTTTGTGGATGAGGGTTCATTACAGGAGTTTAGGGGAAAAAGGAAAATTCCTGACTATGTAGATCTAGAAATAGCTCAGGGTCCTGTAAATGTTTATTCTTTATAAGAGGGTCACTAGATTCCCACTATTTTCGTTGTTGAGTGTGGTATCACCTTTCTCCCAAAACCTCTGTTTCTTCAACTTTGTCAATATTTTTTTAACGTAGTCCCTGATAGGATAGCTCTAAATACGTGGAGGGTGGTAAATGGAGTACATAAAATGAGATTTATGGGATGCACATTGGGATACTCAAGTTGATGTTGAGTTACACATGGGGAACCATTGGAAATTGAACCTATTATTTGAAGACTGGGTAAGTCAATAGAAATCTGTCAGATTCTGTACAGGGGGATCCAGGCTTAAAGTGTATTAAGTAATGCCAACACTTCACATGAAAGATCAAGGATGGTCACTTGTATAAGGCTGAAGTTTCTTTAAGGATTTCCCACAAATATAGTCATTCGCACAAGACTGAAGTTGCTCGAAGGATATCCCACAAGATCAAGCTCCGTTGACGAACTTGGAAAAAAATACGACCTGTAGTTGGAACTTAGATATACTCGTAGTTATCTTTCTTTGTAAATATAAAGTTCACTTTGTAATGCTGTGAGGTTGCTCGGTACCTTCGAGGGACCGTGTCTAGCAGGACATGGGAGAGCTTACATGCTCTCTCGAACAAACTCATTTTGGGTACCTCGCATGGATTTAGTTTTGAGGATTGGGTGCAAGGCAACGTTGGAAGAGACCAACTCCTTTTAGGGTACTTAGATAAAACCTTGGTTTATATACAACATAACTCAGTTGTCCCTCGAGATACCATCTCTGGGAACCCACTCGAAGGTCCCGATACCTAAACAGTTGTCCAAAAAGTTGACCTTTGGTATTTACATACAGATCACTAGTTACTCGGGCAATCATCGATCGACCAACCTTCAATTTGATAAACTACATTTTGAGTGTTATGAACGCACATCCTGTGCAGGTTAGTGATTACCAACTCATTAACGCCAGCATATCGATAAAATAACACTCGAGTGAAAATATTCCTAAGATGGTAAGTCCATAAATGACACATCATGTCTTAATTAATGATATCATAGCCTGAGAGTTCAAACAGTGTTCCCGCCAAAATATCATATATAGTTCATTTAATGCAATATATTCGACATTAAATATACAGGATTATTGACCTTAAAAGTGGTCAACCGCATTTAATATAGACAAGGTCACTCGAATGACCATGACCTCCTACAAATACCCTAAAGTTATACTATTCCAAGATCGCACTTTTCTAGCCTATAACTGCTGCTAAAATACTCCCACACAAGAGAGTTTATTGTGAGAACATTTATTGCATGATCAATCCCCTTCAATCCATTTTGTGTTTAAGGTTATTGCCTTGTCTTTATTGCACTAAAGGTGCTTGTTCCTACTCCTACCAACCAAGTCAACTGTGGGACCCCACTTTATTGCACTAATGATTATTGGGATTACAGTGTTGTTATAAAGAACTGGCTATATGTCGCCCTTCCTGTGGGGGTATCCTACACTGGCCCAGATGCCCTCAAGAAGGGCGTGACATAGGTTTTCCTCTTAATCTTTTCATGTTTATCATCTATTTCCAAACTCGTCGACTAACTTTATTGCTTTGTATTCTTTTACAGAGGATAGTAAGAAAAAGTGTCCCAATGAGGGAGAAGTCAACCTTACAGACTTTAAATTTCTACGGGGTCTCAATCAATGAGTTGGAGAAGGACACCCTAGAGTTGCATCAATACTGTTGAAGTACAAGCGCTCAATAACTTCTTTTGTTACTCGGCTATCACTTGCACTACCCCAAGTTGCCATTAACTTATAAGAAGAACTTGTATCCACTTCCTCGACTACATAATCAGCTGGGGTTGAATTCATCCAAGGAGGAGCTTCTTTTTCCTTTGAGTCTTTTGATATTACTTCCCTTTTAGTTGATATGGGTAGAAAAAATGATCCCCAATTTGCTGAATGGGTCATTATCTCCCCCGCCAAGAAGAATGTTGACACTGGCAAAAGACCTTAAGTAGTTGAAAAGAGGCCTCAAGTTCTTAATGCTGAAGAAATTCAAGCCACCGAAACTTGTTACAAGAGGTTGAAAAAAGGCTTGCCTGATCCTCAAAAGCAGTCAAAAAAAGTTCAAGTCGACTTGGGTGGCATTGGGTCAACTTTTGTGGCCATCAACCCTGGGTTGGCTAGAGGTTTAATCAAGGCCGGAACTCTTCCTGCCGACGGAGCAGCATCAGTTCCCATGCCTAGAACAAGAGTGGCTAAAAGAGCTTGCCAGAATCTGGCTTTAGTACTTGTCTAACTTTTGTTTTTCTTCTGTTGGAAAAGGATAACCCCCATTTTTTTTAAATCTTAAAAATCAATTTTCTGTTAGATGCGGAATAGAGATGGTTCAAATAAAGGGACTATACTAGGCAAGATTCATAATTAAAATAATACTATTTTAATTCTTCCAAAATTAAAATTAAACTTAACCGGATTTTAATTTTTCTCAAAATTAAAAATTGCACTTTAAAAAAAACTTGTGAATATTTAACTTATAGCCCAAAATTACTTTAACCCAAGTCTTAGAAATTTGCCTAATAATAAATATTCAATTTGCAATATTAGGCCAAACCAAATTTCATCCAATAAAATAATGACTTGAATTAAATTAATTTTTACCCAAATAAAATAGCACCAAATTAAATATGAGTAGTGATTTAAACTAATTTTATCTTTTAGCCCTAAGCATGCATCTAGGTGATATAGCAAGATAAAATAAATCACAAACCACTACGCCGCGATGTAGGAGGAAAACCCACAATGGGAAAATCTCGAACGACCCTAGCCACAAATTCACTAAGTAGGGTTTTACAAGTACAAAACACGAAAGACTTACAAAACTCGACTTGATTCCGTCCAAGCCCCGACACTTCTTCTTGTACACACCTCTGCCTAGTGAATAACCACTGAGCTCCACCGCTGTATTGGAATCCACCGATCGGACTTTTTCGGTCATCGTCACCCAAACAAAGAGCCTTTCTTCGAGTGGGTATGTCACAGCAAATAAGCTTCTTCTTTTATGGGATGTAGAAGAAAATCCAAACTCTCTTTTACGGTAGAGATGAATTCGGTGCCAAACAAACTCTCCAAGCAAGATGTATATATGTATAGTTAGAAACTTGGATTAAAACAAACAATTGGGTGTAAACTTGGTTTTGTTCTTTGAATAAATCAATTTGACTAACAAACACTAAGGGAACTTTTTATGAAAGAATTAATCTCTTAAAAACTCTCTAGGAGATGGAAAAAGTTATTGGAAAAATTATATTCCGAAGCCATTAAATTATGTGAAAGAGTAGTGGGAAAGTGCCAAAAAATTGTCAAAAACTGTTCCCGCCGAAATCTCGTTCGAATGACATTTCGTTCGAACGAACTATCTAACAAAGTTCCAGTGGCAAGTCGTTGGCAAACCTCGTTCAAACGACAATTTCTAATGAACTTCCAAAAAGTTTAAAAATTCCATTTTTAGCCCATAAACTTTATTTTAAAGTTTTAAAGAAACCTTCTGAAAATAAACCTCAGTTTAAAATAAAAGTACACCCAATATAAAATTATTCCAAGTCTCCCTATATTTTTATAGAAATGCATTCATACCTTTTGGAGACAATGGAATATGATGTTGATGACGTAGAAACATGGCACTTGAAACTCGACAATGATGAAGCTTTATAAGTCTTGGCGGCAACGTCTTCAACTCTTGCATGTCATAGGCTTGGAGGATACTCACTCAATACTATCATATGACACAAATGTTTTTGTCCGAAATTGAGCTAACACTCCATTAAGACTCAATTGAAAATTTGTGTCCTTACAAATCTCCCCCTTTGGCTATTCCGGGATAAAAACTAAACAAAAATCCTAAAGGGTCGTCCAGCTCACTAGACTAAAAAACATCCCACCCAAAAGAAAGAGTACAATGCTTGACTCGAATACCACTTTAGAATTAAACGCTTTGCCACTTTAAATAGATACCGCTTTATAATTCCTGCACACTTAAGCAACACATTAAACGCACAGGAAATATTAAAATATTAAATGTAATTTAAATAAGGACTCCCCCTTAATTAATTCTCCCCCTTTATCAAAAGATCTACTTAGAAAGACGTCTCCCGCTATGTTAAATCTCCCAACCTAAGATACGATTACAATAGGATTAGATACCATTTCTCCCCCTATCATTCTCCCCCTTTCTGTTTAGGAATAGACAAAGGCTAAAGAATCAAAAAATAACTTATCTCCCCCAATTAAAGCATATACAATAGTGCAATAGTGCATAAAGTGATCAGAACATTAAAGCACGTGGACAACTAAAATTCAACTAATCCACATAAAGATATGAATATCAACTATGATGCGATAACAAAAGATATAAATTGATTGTAGTAATCTAAGCATGTGATATCGAAACAAAATTCGCAACAAGATAGATACCAAAAATGAATTGGAAGCATAAATGAACTAGCTAATCATGGCAAAGACTCAAAAATAAACAAAACATCATATATATGTATACACAATAGATTCAAACTAAGCATAAGTACACACATATAGATATACACACCAAAATGACACAAAACTAAATAACATAAGTTTTTCCACACTCTTATAGCATAAATGTGTCATATGGAAATGGAGGTGAAAGGGTGTGAACAAGATACCAATTAATTAAAACCCAATCACTTAAATGTCTTCACATAGTTCGCATTTGATAGCAAAACTTTATCAACTAGAATTTAGCCTTTATGTGACAGGATAAAGTGAATTAATGAGCAAACAAACACAATGCAGACAAGCCTAGCATGTTGATGATTCAACAAACCAATAGAGTCATGACATTGTAAGCGCAACTAGGATAAACGGACATTATGAAAACCGTTTATATACCATCCAAACTCCCTCAAAATATGCAAATTAATTATTTTGAATGAATAAATCAACTAAACAAATTAGGCCTTGGCAAATTATTTTTCTTTTTAATGCCATATATTATTTTTAGGCCTTTGTACCGCGTATTTATTTTAGGTCCATTCCAAACGGTGGCTTACTCATAAAGGATGATATTTCCTTTCGGAGCCCTTCCCCGTGCACATTTAGACAACATTTTTATATTTCACACAAATCTCACGTGCAACAGATTTTGACATGCACTAGTCCTCCTAGGTCACATAACATGTAGATGACAAGATTGGTAGGAGAACACCTCACAAAGCTCAAATATAATATGTGAAGTGAAGATTCAAAAAGCTCGTGCATGTGTGTAAAGGCATATAAAAGTGAATCCATCAAGCAAGTCAAACTTAAACTACTCCATGTAAGCATGATAAAGGACATTTTAAGGATTAAAATTTTAAGCAAAAGTTCTAGTCACATGGAAGCGAAATGAGGATTCAAACACAAACATATGGCACAAAATGTGTGTAAAACCAAAATACACACAAAAATACAACCATTTTGAGTTTTTCAAAGTTTTTCACCAACCACAAAAATTAACTCAAACGATAAACAAAAATCAATTTGTATTTTTCATTTAATGCAAATTAAAGTGAAAGAATAAAATACAAGAGATAAATAAAAATCATAATTCTAGCATGTGATTGATTATGAAGCATGGACTAGAAAGATGATAAACAAAGCATACAACTAGCACAAGATATATCATTAAGCACGAAATCTAGTGTATATAAGACATGCAAGCAATTACTCATAAGATATGGCAAGAGAAGAGTCATGTGCAAGCATGAGAGAAACATCAAACGTAGAAAATATCTAAGGAGGCATGTATTCTATTTTAAAAGGACCTAAACGCAATAACTTAGCGCTCCCGCTCTGATACCACTTATTGGAAAACGATGACCCCCGATTTTTTAAAATATTAAAACTCAATTTCCTTTTAGTTGCAGAATAGAGTTGGTTCAAATAAATGGACTAAAGATTAATTTAATTGGTTGCATGTTAATTTAATTTAATTTAATAAAATTTGGCAACTCACTTTTTAAATATTAGGTGGCTAGTAATAAATTAAATGTTTTCGACAGTGATGCTAAGACTGAACCAACTTGATATTTTGTATTAATTTCATAAAGGAGTAGCTACCCGATATTTAATTAGTCGGGGTGTCACGGGTGGTATCAGAGCATCAGGTTCTAGTGTCCTTTAGAATCTGTGCGGCTTATTATGCTTCCAGCGTAGCTTTCTTTGATATAGAGCCTTATGTTTAGGATTGTTGATTTCTTTGGTGATATTTCGTTCTCATTCTATAATGTATATGATAGTGAATCTTATTTGCATTCAGGTGTGTTCATGTGTCGAACAATTCAGTACGTCAGGCGAGGACAGTTGGGCGGGCAACAGGAGGCAAGGCTCAGTTGAGGTTATTGGGTATGTTCAAGAATGATGACCGTAGTTGAGGTCACCCCTATTATGGTACGAAAATCCAGGACGGTAGAGGCGGCTTGGGCACAACATATGACATTCAGGTACCGCTATAGTAGAAAGTGGAGTCGAATTAGATTCACCCAGCAAGGTTGGATTGGGAGAGAGTGAGACGAAACATTGAAGAGAACTAGTAGTGGAAATTATATAAATGCGGAGATGGCGTGTGTTAGCCAACAAAGATAAAATATCCAAAGGCTTAGGCATGTGTCGGAGTGTGGCTAACCGGATGTGAAATTTGCGGTAAGAATTTTTATTGGCTCATCAGAGCGAAGTATTAAAGGTATGAGTCAACCACCACATTTATAAATGGGTTGTTGTGTCACTGGAAGGATCTTAGCTATAGTCTAACCGCAAGTTCCTTTATCAGATGTTCAGGATAAGGTGCGAACGTTGTCCTGAACTCTTACCAGAGGGTCGAACAGAGGTTCCTTTGTGAAAGGGAATTTAATTAA
This sequence comes from Sambucus nigra, assembly GCA_949130495.1. Taxonomy (NCBI): domain Eukaryota; kingdom Viridiplantae; phylum Streptophyta; class Magnoliopsida; order Dipsacales; family Adoxaceae; genus Sambucus; species Sambucus nigra. The sequence goes on from OX422212.1 coordinate 660,287,776, forward strand.
TTAGCGAATCTTGCACCGGATGAAGTAGGTACACTGGAGAAGAGGATTTTAAAGGAAAAAAATAACTCATAAGAAGAATTTCTAGCACTTATGGGGAATTCATCTTGGACGGTCAATGCAGATGGTGACAATGTCGCATTTTGTCATTTATAGGATGTTTACGCTTCCTTGTGCGGGGAGCTATAAGAATCGAAGAATTTGGTCAGGAAGCAAGACTGGGTGAGACGTTGTTGGTGAAGCACCCCAAGGGGGAGACCCATCAAGGGACCCATTTAAATGATTCGGATAACAAAAAATTTTACCGAGTGATGATGATTTCAGTAAGAGCTGTTGAAGCCAGTAGCGTGTTCCTTACGGCCATCAAAGCTAAGGGAACAACGTAGGTAGCCATCAGAGTCGAGAATACCAAAGTCCGAGAGAAGGACAACCCTAACATGGTCAGTATGACCGGAGATTAGTGGAGTATATGTAGAGGTATTTTGTGGGGAGTGAAACCCGTGCGTTAAATTTTTTTCGAAGCAAGTATAGGGATAAGGGTATGGTGCCTAGCAAGGGAAATAGTTATTGAAATTTTCGATTTGGTACGGATAGGCGTGTTAAGTCCAGGAACCATTTGAGCTGCCAGGGCGATTGGCAAGGTAGAAGTATGAGTTATATCCTCCGATGATGATGCGTGTTGTATGCGACAGGAACGAGTTACTATATTTTTATTGTTGCTATATTCGCATGAGAGACACATTTAGTGCGTATATCGGCAATGTTATTATTTATGTGAATATTTTTCCTGGTATAGTGGGGTTACCTTTAGTGATATCTGTGGAGGATGAATGGGTGTATCAATAGTTGATAGATTGGGTTTTGTCGCGGCGCGAGAGTCACCTACGCGCCTGTCATTTTATATTCGGCTCACCTGAACTATACAAAAACCTAAACTACGACTACACTCAACGGGTGAGTATAACGGTAAGTTCGGTATCAAAAATCCACAGAGACGAGTTGCTATAATTTATAAGGTTTAATATTCCTAAATAAAAGTGTAAAAGATGATTATACACAAAAGGGAAAAGATACAAAAAGGGAAATGTTTAATCTAGGCGCGGGAAAATAAAGCTAGATTAAGAAAGCGAGTAAAAACTATAGGTTGCGTCGAATATCCCTCACCCGAGTTAATTAATATAAAATGGGGTCGACGAGTTATTACAAATGCGTCTCGTTTCGACAGTTAATTAAATCAGTGGTTGTCACACCCCTAAATTTGCATAAAAGCCTAATACGATTTGAGTGTCAACAAATACCCCGGAAATTACGCACGCAAGGTCGTAAGCACGGAGCATACATGATATGCCCTGTCAAATCTCCTAAGCGTAATGACTAGGACAACCCACTCGAAATAGACTCGTAAAACTCCATCACCAAAGAAAAGCAACATGTCAACCCTAGGTGAGTTCAATCCGACACAACCTAATTTAGCCTAGCTACAAAGCATGGTAAAAATCATGAATTAAATCTACACTAGAAAGCAATAAATGAAAAGCAAGTAAATAAAGCAATAAACCTAAATTAGAAAGCAAGAAATGAACAACACAAAGCTTAAACAAAGAAAAAACAATTAATAACAATGGAGGAGATAATGAATAGTGCTCACAATACCCAAATGGGTGCAAACCATAAGAAGAGAAGCTCCACCCAACAATCCCCTATCTTTAACCTAAAATGAAATATATATCCCAAATAAAAGCCCCAAACATTCTATTTATACCCCAAAATAAACCCCAAACAAAACCAAGACAAAAAACCCAAAATAAGCCAATTTTCGTCCATATCCGATGGGACCGGTCGACCGCGGTTTTGAGATTTGCCTCGGGCCGGAGACAACCCACTTTTCCTCTTTGAACCAATTTTAACGCGTTGCACGGAAACGGCTATAACTCCCTTATATGGAATCGAAATGAGGCGTGGTTGGAACCGACGCGAAGCTAATTCAATTCTCTACATGATTCTATTTTCAAAACCTCCAAATTATGCAGTATGAAATTACCAAAATGCCCTTGAAGTAGAAGAAAATACTGAAACCTTTCGGAAATGGGCATAACTTCCACATACGGAGTCAGAATGACGCACGGTCAGTGGCCACGAAAAGATAATTTGATGATCTGCATGCTGCTAACTTCATTCCATAAAAAATAGTGAGTTTGAAAAGACCAAATTTCCCTTTAAGTAGCATTCGACGATGAAACTTCTCTAAAATGCAATCGAACCTCACTTTTAGCGTTCCAATACCTACAAAAGCGCAATTAACCCCTGCAAAACATATATATGTCCAAATCCGAGGTTGTCTAGTTAATGAGTATAAATATAGACATTAAGAACGTAAAAGTGCTAGAATGCATAAAGATAAAGGGCGTAAATATGCAATATTCGTGATGCATCACTCCCCCTAATTTATACATTGCTAGTCCGTAGTGATGAAACAAACAAAACCAATCCACATAACGAAATACTAAACATATATATACATCAAAATATAATTGCCACTTTCGTACGGAACACGATTGCATTTAGCATATGCAATAAGCCGTTAAACCCCTAGGTTAGCCTAGTAGACGAGTGTCGTTTCGTGAGGGTTTTCAAGAATGGTACTCACAAACATCACATGGTTTCCTCAAAATATGCCCAACCCAACACGCAACAAGCCCAACAATTGAGAAAAGAATTTCATACGCATTATTAACAAAGTGAATGAATTTAAACAAAAGTCCAAATCATTAACATTATAGAATGCACCTCGTAGAATTGAAACCTTAAAATGTGGGAGGGGGAGCGAGCACATACAAAGTGTGATTTGGTGAAAAATTTATATAAACTGGATAAACATTAAAGTAAGCATATATTCAATCCTCACGGGCATTACACTCATCAAATGAATTCACTCGAAACAGGGAGGTAACACACGAAACATGCGGGCATAAAGAGTAAATATAAATGGAAACTAGGCCGCACACATGTCACAAATGAAAAACGCTATATATAAAATGAAAAACTATAATCTCAAACAAAGGATACCGCACACTAAAAGAGGTGAAATGCATTTTCACAGATTATCAAAACTATTTATACTTTTGAATTACATCAACCTAAGATCGCATAGGACTTGAATAGGGTTGTAATGTAGGTTTGGCTATAATACGAAATGAAGGAATGTATGTACGGATTCAAAGTGTTCGGGATGAAAACTCGGGATAATGGGAAAATGCGAGCAATATCCAAATCGAAAAACAAGTTCCAAAACGGCATTAGAAATATCATCGAGGAGAGTAATCAAAGCTTATTGAACTATATACAACATTTACAACTTTCTCTTTCTTTTCTTTTCTTCTTTTTCTCACGTTTTCTTTTCTTTTCTTTTCTTTTGCTTTTTGCTTTCTCTTTTTCTTCACTTTTTCACTACACTTTCTTCTTTTCTCACTATTTTCATGCTCAAATTGTAACCACAAAACAATAATATCATTCAATCCCAAATAAACAATCCAAACAAGGGTATGCAAGGTAATATATATGGTACAAAACTCCAATCTGGAGTTGGTTATGGGATTTTGGGTAATGAAACGAAAGGCTAGTATTTAGGCTTAAGTGGGTTGACTAGGGAACATATAAAGGTGAGGTCAAGGTCATATGAGTGATATACGAAGATGGCCTATGATCATTTCAAAAAGTTTATGGAATTCTCGATTCAAAACAATATATGAAAATCATTCTCAAGTAATACATTTCAAGAATGAACTCAATTAATGAGCGATCAAATGAAAGAATAGTGAGATTACCGATGAATTCAACGTTTTCAATGAGAAAAGAATAGTGTATATACTCACAAACGACAAAAGGTACAAAGATTACTCAGTGTAAGTATATACAATGCAACAAAAGATTACCGAGTTATAAAAATCTTAAACCAAATCAATAAGGCAATAAATGTGCGTGTGCTCATGGGATTAAAGTTTAATTCATAATATTAATAATCGAGACTAAAGTCTAATAACTTCTAAAATCGAGAACATGCATCATTGGGTTGTCTATTGGATCGGACAATTATTGAAATTTATCATCGGAAACAAAGGTAAAATGCCCAAAAAAGGAGAAAAAAGAAAGAAAATATTTTTGAAATTTTCAATTTTTCTAAGAAAAGCATACTAAGTAACTAACATGTGAGCAAAAACATGGACTAAAAAAAGAAATGGATAGAATATCCCACACCCCCTAACTTAAAACTTGACATTGTCCTCAATGTTAATTAAGAAGCAAGTTAAAGAGAGGAAAGGAGTGATATTACGCAAAAGTGGAGCGATCCCAATAAGAACAAGTCCAAAGCATCTACAAAACAAGTTAATATCGAGCATAGCGAAAATAAATAACAAAAAGTTAACTAATTACACTAAACTAAATTAAAAAGAAAGAAAGAATAAAAAGCTAAATATATATAACCTACTATTTAGGCTTCACACTAACTGTACACTAGAAGTCTAAATCGCTGAGGGTCCACCATAAAAACGATTTTACTTTGGAGAATTACCGGTGTACCCTCACATACAAGCATGCCTTCCGAAAAATATGAATTCCGTTTTAACAACGGAAGGCTTGTGTAAGGCGGAAGAAAGGAAGCATTGTCAATTAAAAGTTTTGGAGGGACGATGGGGGGTTGGGATTGAACGGCTGACAAAAACATGTGGGGACCGAGAAAAGCAAAATATCCTCCCAAGGATTTTGAATTTGGAATGGGAGGTGGCGCACACAAAGGCAAATATGCAATTGTGGAAGGCGACTCGAGCAAGTACTCCTCATCGGCGAAAAGGTTTAAAACATTAAAGTTTGAAACCGACTCATTGGGTACTTGAGACGGTGTGATAACAGAGAATGAAAATGGGGATGAAAGAAATTCAAAAACGTGAGATGAATCATCATCGCATGAAGATTGAGTTTCGAAAGAAATAATATAATTTTCAATGAAATGTTCTGCTTTGGGGGCCAAAGAAGAAATCACTTCATTACAAATAGATATTATGTCATTATCATCCTCGCTTTCAATATCTATTATGCAATGGGCAAAGTCTAGAATGGTTTGTTACAAAGTAGGCACACGTACCTCATTTGGTTTAAAACATTCCTCGACCTCGAAAGTCTCGGAAGCAAAATCGTCGTCGGACTCAAAAAGTAAATACAAGTCATGTTCCCACGAACGATTTTCTTCCCGATAACGATTTTCAATTTTCTCATTTTCATACATACGCAAGCCCTTATCGAATGTCATGGGTCGAGGTGCAGATGCATGAAAATGGGAACTTTGAAAATTACTATCGGATTTAAATGAAAACTCATTATGATAGGAATTTTGAAAACTATTGCAATTCGTTTCAAAATTCCTATTATAAGGAGGTAAAGGCCCAAAATCATTGTCATCATCATCAAAATTCCAGTAACCTAAATTTTGACTTTCGTTATACTCGCCCAGAGTCATATTTGAATTTGTTATACTTTGGGATTCTAAGTATTCACCGAAAGTCATAGGTTTGCGAGAATTTTGAGTATGATAACAAGGATTACCGAAAGAATTGGAATAAGACATGCTTACCCCAAAAGTGGCTTGAAGTGGAGGATTCCACAAAGTAAGTGCGCGCGGGAAAAATTTGAGTTTTTCTAAGTGCTCAATTGTGGAAGTCCTGCAAAAAGGTTAGCAAATAATACAAATAGAAAGACAATACTATGAAATACTAAATCAAATAAAGTCTAAAACAAACTCATCCCCGACAACGGCGCCATTTGATTGACTGGGTTTCGTCGGGACGCGAGAGTCACCTATACGCCGGTCGTTTTATATTCGACTCACCTGAACTATATAAAAACCTAAACTACGACTACACTCAACGGGTGAGTATAACGGTAAGTCGGGTATCGAAAATCCACAAAGACGAGTTGCTAGAATTTATAAGGTTTAGTATTCCTAAATAAAAGTGTAAAAGATGATTATACACAAAAAGGGAAATGTTTAATCTAGGCGAGGGAAAATAAAGCTAGATTAAGAAAGCGAGAAAAAACTATAGGTTGCGTCAAATATCCCTCACCCGAGTTAATTAGTATAAAATGGTTACATGGGTCGACGAGTTATTACAAACGCGTCTCGTTTCGACAGTTAATTAAATCAAGGGTTGTCACGCCCCTAAATTTGCATAAAAGCCTAATACGATTTTGGTGTCAACAAATACCTCAGAAATTACGCACGTAAGGTCGTAAGCACGGAGCATACATGATATGCCCCATCAAATCTCCTAAGCGTAATGACTAGGACAACCCACTCGAAATAGACTCGTAAAACTCCATCACCAAAGCAAAGAAACATGTCAACCCTAGGTGAGTTCAATCCAACACAACCTAATTTAGCCTAGCTACAAAGCATGGCAAAAATCGTGAATTAAATCTACACTAGAAAGCAATAAATGGAATATAAGTAAATAAAGCAATAAACCTAAATTATAAAGCAAGAAATGAATAACACAAAGCTTAAACAAAGAAACAACAATTAATAACAATGGATGAGATAATGAATAGTGCTTATAATACCCAAATGGGTGCAAACCATAGGAAGAGAAGCTCCACCCAACAATCCCCTATCTCTAACCTAAAATGAAATATATATCCCAAATAAAATCCCCAGACATTCTATTTATACCCCAAAATAAAACCCAAACAAAACCAAGCCAAAAAATCCAAAATAAGTCAATTTTCATCCATATCTGATGGGGCCGGTCGACCTCATGTTTGGGACCGGTTGACCGCGGTTTTGAGATTTTCCTTGGGCTGGAGACAACCCACTTTTCCTCTTTGAACCAATTTTGACGCGTTGCACGGAAACGGCTATAACTCCCTTATACGGAATCAAAATGAGGCATGGTCAGAACCAACGCGAAGCTAATTAAATTCTCTACATGATTATATTTTGAAACCCTCCAAATTATGCAGTATGAAATTACCAAAATGCCCTTGAAATAGAAGAAAATACCGAAATCTTACGAAAATGGGCATAACTTCCACATACGAAGTTAGAATGACGTACGGTCAGTGGTTAAGGAAAGTTAATTTGATGATCTACATGTTGCTAACTTAATTCCATAAAAACTAGTGAGTTTGAAAAGACCAAATTGCCCTTGAAGTAGCATTCGACGACGAAGCTTCTCTGAAATGCAACCGAACCTCACTTTTAGCTTTCTAATACCTACAAAAGCACAATTAACCCCTGCAAAACATATATATGTCCAAATCCAATGTTGTCTGGTTAACGAGTATAAATATAGACATTAAAAACATAAAAGTTCTAGAATGCATAAAGATAAAGGGCGCAAATATGCAATATTCGTGATGTATCAATAGTGGTATGTACTTTATTGAAATTACTCGTTTTAGTATTGTGTTATACGAGTATGATATTATCCTAATTATATTTTTATAATAATGATTAAATTGATAGTGTGCGGTAAATCTATCGGGGTTACTACCTTGGTGTGAAATGTTTTGTTCTGGCGAGACCCCATCTGCGAGAGGGCCGAGTTCACGTTTATATATTTATATATGTATATATATATTATTGAGACTTCGAAAGGTATAATGGTCTCGGATATTTGATCCCGATATGCATAGGGACTTTATTGATATGATTCGGATTGTATTTGGTTTACTGTTTAGCGGAAAGATTTAGCTAATAATTATAATTAACGCTCGGGATGTGGTAATAGGAAGAGTGCATTGTTATATCCCCCTTTCGAGACGTGGAAGTTAACACTCATAGTTGTATGTCTGGGGACGGGATTTTGATAGCCCCGATTATATTTTCATGATGTTTATGGAATGTGATTACAATCAATGTTAAGAGACAGTGTCTTTCAGAAGAAGTTCCTTGTTTAAGTGTAATTACGGAAAGAGATGTAACTTTGTTGTCAAGAGACAGGAATATAGGGCTACATGTTATGGACTGAAAGGCTAACGAATTTCGACGACCGACAATGCTAGGTAGTAGTGTATTGGGGGGTTCCTTGTATGGATTTCGCTTTGCGAGACATCCCACGCATGAAACTTAGCGTAAGGTTGGTAGTAGGGAGATATTTGGTCATTCGTCTATGAGTCCGGTACCTCGGTCGTTATGGAAGTATGTAGTTATAACTGAAAGCTAAAAGGTAAATTATCATATAAGGCCAGTAGAGTCAGTTGGGTGGTGAGGAAGTACTGAAAATTTTATTTTATTACGGCAGGTTGAAGGATGGAATGATGTTAAGGAGGATTTAGGATTTCAAATTCTGAGGTAATCTAGAATGCCCAAGTGGTATAGCCACGTTGCGAATACGGGGGAAATAAAGAATTAAGCGTACGTATGAAGTGTATATGGTGTTTAAAACCGTATGCACGGTTTATAGGGGGTGTAGACACCATGGTTTGCTTAGGTAAGAATCGCCAGAAGAAGAGACATAGAGGTTGGTGAAATTTATGCTTCTGGGACTAATATGACAAAATGGAAGTGGTAGAGTGAATTAAGCGTCGTGAGAAGAACAACAATCTATATATTATTGTGCAATCAGAGTAGCACGTCCGAATTTGGTTGAAAGACAGTAGGAAGCCATTTAAAAAGGCGGTACCACTTCAGAAGGCAAATAACTAACTATTATAGACAAATTGGAGCAGAGTTCTGCCTAGTAGAATATTGAGAGTGACTTGCGCATAAATAGAATGCTGATTTCAGTAAGGTATAAAGAGTCAAGAAGTGCTGTTGGAACGCGAGGCCCCCAATTTATCAAAATTATTTTATACTACAAAAAGTAATGATTTCCTTTTCAGAGATGCGGAAGCGTGAGATGGTTCAATTTAAAACAAATTAATTTATTTTCTAAATTAAAATTAAACAAAGTGAAATATGATGGAACACATACCTATGTTAATTTCACTTAAACACAATTAATTAACCCAAGTCCCAGAAATTTGCCTAACAAAATATTTAATTCAGTTTAGTAAATTAGGCCAAACCAAATTTTAACAAATTAAATTAATGACTTGAATTAACTACACATTACCCAATATTTATTTAGCACCAAATTCGACGTAAGTAGTGATTAAACCAAATTTCATCTTTTTACCTAAGCATGCGTTCTAGGTGAGTTTTGCGAAAGATGAAATAAATAATAAATCACTACGCCGCGATGTACGAGGAAAAACCCACAACGGGAAAAAAAATCTCGGATGACCCTAGCCTTAAGTCCACTAAGTATGGATTTACAAATTACAAGACATATGACTTAATTCCTCGACTTGACCCCTCTCAAGCCTTGACGCGTCTTCTTGTAAACACCTCCACCTAGTAGACAATCCCGGAGCTCCACCGGAATTTTGGACTTCACCAGTGAGATAATAGGTACACCGTCAACCACACACGGTGCCTTTCACCATGTGAGAATGCCGCAGCAAAACAAGCTCTTCTTCTTTGAGGGATTTAGAAGGAAACCCAAACAATCTTTTCAATGCGGTAGAGAAAACCCGGTGCCAAAACAAACTCTCCAAGCAAGATGTACATATATATATATATATATATATAGAAACTTTAATTAAACATTGTTTATTGGGTGCAAACTTAATTTTGTTCTTTGAATAAAATAATTTGAATAACGAACACCAAGGGAACTTTTTATGGAAGAATTAAGCTCTTAAACACTCTCTAGGAGTTGGAAAAAGTTCTTAGAAAAATTTTGTTCCCAAAGTCATTAAATTATGTGAAAGAATAGTGGGACAACGTAGTGGGAAAGTGCCAAAAAAACTGCCAAAAACTATTCCCATCGAAATCTCGTTCGAACGACATTTCGTTCGAACGATTTATCTAACGAGGTTCTAGTGGCTAGTCGTTGGCACGCCTCGTTCGAATGACAATTTCGAACGAAAAAACAGAAAGCTTATAAATTCCATTTTTAGCCCATAAACTTTATTTTAAAGTTTCAAAGTACCTTTCTGAAAACAAACCTCGGTTTAAAATAAAAATACACCCAATATTAAATATTCCAAGTCTCCCTATATTTATATAGAAATGCATTCATACCTTTGAAGACTATGGAATATGATGTTGATGACGTAGAAACATAGCACTTGAAACTCGGCATTTTGATGAAGCTTTAAACTTGGCCGCTACGTCTTCAACTTTAGTATGTCATAGGCTAGAATGATGATCCATAACTCTATCCTATGACTCAAACGTTTTTGTCCGAAATTGAGCCAAAACTACAAAGGACACAATTGAAAATTTGTGTCCTTACAACTCTCCCCCTTTGGTTATTCCGGGACAAAAATCAATAAAAATCCTAAAGGGCCGTCATGCTCTACTAGACTAATAAAAAGTCACCTAAAATAAAAATACAATGCTTGACTCAAACAACCCAATGATCAATATATTTACCCGATGATGAAGGTTTCCACTTAGAAGAATTCCTGCACACTTAAGCAAGCACATTAAACGCATAGGGAATATCAAAATAGTAAATGCAATTAAATAATTACTCCCCCTAAATTAATTCTCCCCTTTATCAACTATGATCAACCTAAAAAGATAGTGCTCTCCCCTAAGTTAAATCTCCCAAACTAAGATACGATTACAATAGGATTAGATACCATTTCTCCCCCTATCATTCTCCCCCTTTTTGTTCAGGAATAGACAAAGGCTAAAGAATCAAAACTTAACTTATATGCCCCAATGAAAGCATATACACACCCCTTAAACTAAACAAGGGATAAATAAAATGGGATAACAAGCTAAACATGCAATTGTGCATAAAGTGATGAGAACATTAAAGCACGTAGGCAACAAAATCATAACTAATCCAACAAATAATATTGGATACCAACTAGGATGTAATAAAACGATACAAATATGATACATATAGTATTAAGCATGTGATATCAACAAAGAATGCAACAAGATAGATACTAATTATGAATTAAAGCATAGATGGACCAGAAAGCAAGGCAAAAACCAAATAAAATATCATATATATACATTTTCTAGATATACCAAAGATGCATACGCATATATATAGATATAAACTCACAAATGACACAAAATAAGATAAGCTTTTCACACTCGTATGGCAAAAATGTATCATATGAAAACAAAAGTGTTGGGGTGTGAACTAGCAACAATTAAATTTAGACCCAATCACTTAAAACATGTTCACGAAGTTCTCAATTGATTGCAAACTTCATCACATTTGAATATAACCTCATGTGACAATATAAGATGAACTCAATGAACAAACATACACAATGTATACAAGCCTAGCATATTGATGATTCTACAAACCAATAGAGTCATGACATTGAAAGTACAACTAGGATAAATAAACATTGTGCAAACCGTTGATATACCATCCAATCTCCCTCAATAAACATATATTAATTTTGAATGAATATATCAATTAAACATAGACCTTGGCAATTATTTATCTTTTTAATGCCATTATTCTTTTAGGCCTTTGGACCACGTATTTCTTCTAGGTTCAAATAAACGGTGGCTTACTATTCACAAAGGATAAAAAATCCTTTCGGAGCCCTTCCCCGTGCACATTTATATATAACATTTTTTATATTTCACACAAATCGCACGTGCAACGGATTTTGACATGCACTAGTCCTCCTAGGTACCAAATATGTAGATGAGAAGATTCGTAGGAGAACACCTCACAAAACTCAAATATAATATGTGACGATTAAAATTTCAAAAGAGCTCGTGCATGTGTGAAAAGAGGCATATAAAAATAGAATCCATTTAATCAACACAAAATCCAACTACTCCATGTAAGCATGGTAAAGAACATAATAAGGATTGACAATATAACCAAAAGTTTTAGCCATATGCGAGCGAAAAAGATGGGATTCTAACACAAGAATTGCCACATAAAGTGTGTCAAACTAAAATACACACAAAATAAAAAATCTTTTTGAGTTTTGAAATTTTTAAACCAAACAACAAAAATATTTACTCAAAAGACAAACAAAAATCATTTGAATTTTTCATTAAGCTTAAATTATCAAGAGATAAAAACTCAAATGATAAACAAAAATCTTTTTGTATTTTTCATTTAATGCAAATTAAAATGAAAGAATAAAGTACAAAAGATAAACAAGTCATGATTTCTAGCATGAGATATGAAATAAAGCAATGACTAGAAAATGACTAAACATACATACACCTAGCAATGATATATAATATGAAGCACAAAAAGCTAGAGTATGCAAACAACTAACATATTAAACCTTTAAATTTAGCAAAGGAGGTTTCATGTGAAAGCAAATGAGAATCAACAACTCTAATATCTAGCGCGTCTAAAAATGATTTTCGAACCTATATAGATGTATATTTAAAATGATGGGATTTATAAACTAATGAAATGTTAGACATAGACTTCCTAGGACTTTTTTTAAGATCAAAACAAAATGACTTAAGGTGACCTTTCCTACCACAATGCAAGCATGTGAAAACACGAGGAATGTTACCTAAGGTATGACCTGTTATAAAGTCTTTGGATAAAGTAGACCCTCTAAAATAAACAATGGTTTTAGCTTTAGTAACGAAAGTATTTTAACTTGATGAGCTAGAACCATTACAATTACTACTCGAGTCTTGTAAGTCATTTTCCATTTTTAAAATTTTTGGCTCAAGTAATAAATTAGACCCCTCAAATCTACTGGACTCCTTCTTTAAATTTTCAATAACACCTAGAAGGTTATCACGCTCCCCCTTAATGTGAGCAAACTTACCCCTAAGAGTCTTTTCTCGACAATCACTCTCTTTTTTGAACTTTTCTAAAATATTAAAATTATAATTTAGGTCCATGAGCTTTTCACGAAAAATATATTCTTGAGATAGCGAGGTTTACAAAAATTCAACTTTAGCTTTAAAACAAGAATTTTCATTTTCAAGAAATCTAATTCTTTTTACAACTCTCAAATTTAATTCTCTTAATTTTTTATTACACTTGTTAAGCTCATTAAATTCCTCTCGAATAACAAAAACTTCATTATCATTAGAAATTGATAGATTATCATTAAGACGTCCCATCGAGAGATACAAAAAAATGAGAGTGAGTTAAAAAAATGATCCACCTAAAAATGTAAGGAGCACAAAAACTATAAAAGCCGAAAAACATATCTTTGACGAGATAAATTAGCGCTCCGGCTCTGATACCACTTGTTGGAACGCGGGGCCCCCAATTTATCAAAATTCTTTTATACTTCAAAAAGTAATTATTTCCTTTATAGAGATGCGAAAGCGTGAGATGGTTCAATTGAAAACAAATTAACAAATTTTAATTTATTTTATAAATAAAATTAAACAAAATGAAATATGATGGAACACACACTTATGTTAATTTTACTTAAACACAATTAATTAACCCAAGTCCTAGAAATTTGCCTAACAAAATATTTAATTCATTTTAGTAAATTAGGCCAAACCAAATTTTAACAAATTAAATTAATGACTTGAATTACCTACACATTATCCAATATTTATTTAGCACCAAATTCGACGTAACTAGTGATTAAGCCAAATTTTATCTTTTTACCTAAGCATGCGTTATAGGTGAGTTTTGCGAAAGATAAAATAAACAATAAATCACTACGCCGCGATGTACGAGGAAAAATCCACAACGGGAAAAAAACCTCGGACACCCCTAGCGTTAAGTCCACTAAGTATGGATTTACAAATTACAAGACAGATGACTTACTTCCTCGACTCGACCCCTTTCAAGTCTTGACGCGTCTTCTTGTAAACACCTCCGCCTAGTAGACAACCCCGGAGCTCCACCGAAATCTTGAACTTCACCAATGAGACAATAGGTACACCGTTAACCTCACATGGTGCCTTTCACCATGTGAGAATGCCGTAGCAAAACAAGCTCTTCTTCTTTGAGGGATTTATAAGGAAACCCAAATAATCTCTTCAATGCGGTAGAGAAAACCCAGTGGCAAAACAAACTCTCCAAGCAAGATGTATATATATATATATATATATATATATATATATATATATATATATATAGATAGATAGATAGATAGATAGAAACTTGGATTAAACAATGTTTATTGGGTGCAAACTTGGTTTTGTTCTTTGAATAAAACAATTTGAATAACAAACACCAAGGTAACTTTTTATGGAAGAATTAATCTATGAAACACTCTCTAGGAGTTGGAAAAAGTTCTTAGAAAAATTCTATTCCCGAAGTTATTAAATTCTGTGAAAGAATAGTGGGACAAAGTAGTGAGAAAGTGCCAAAAAACTACCGAAATTTGTTCCCGTCGAAATCTCGTTCGAACGACATTTCGTTCGAACGACTTATCTAACGAGGTTCCAGTGGCAAGTCGTTGGCATGCCTCGTTCGAACGAAATTCTTGTTCGAACGACAATTTCGAACGAAAAAACAGAAAGCTTATAAATTCCATTTTTAGCGCAGAAACTTTATTTTAAAGTTTTAAAGTACCCTTTTGAAAACAAACCTCAATTTAAAATAAAAGTACACCCAATATAAAAATATTTAAAGTCACCCTATATTTATATAGAAATGCATTCATACCTTTGGAGACTATGGAATATGATGTTGATGACGTAGAAATATAGCACTTGAAACTCGGTGTTTTGATGAAGCTTTAAACTTGATCGCAACGTCTTCAACTATAGTATGTCGTAGGTTTAAATGATGGCCAATAACTCTATCCTATGACTCAAATGTTTTTTGTCCGGAATTGAGCTAAAACTACAAAGACTCAATTGGAAATTTGTGTCCTTACAAGTGTACATCGTGGTGAAAACTTTTGGAATGCGCCGAAGGAAGAGATGATTATTAAGTACCACTGAATGGGAGGAATTACAAGTTAAATTCGCTGTTGAGCGGGACACTTTAAGTAGTCTCCAAGTGCACTGCTCATAAATAGAAAACAGTTAGAGTAGGAAGATCAGCCATATATTTTTTATCCAAACGATGATTCCAGTGATGGTATAGTCAAATGGTAAATCTCTTTTATGGATTGCCAACCTAAGATAAGTAATGAGTTCCTTCGAATGTGTGGAATAGGTTATCCGAAAGGAAAGTAATTGTTATATCCTTGGGTGATGTGACACCCCGCCTAATCAGATACCGGGCGATCACTCCTATATCAAATTTTAACAGGAGTCTCGTATGGATCATTCTTAGTATCACTGTCGAAAATCCATTTAATTACTAATAAGCTATTAGGCCGGTGTCAAAATTTTACTTAACTACTCTTTTTAAACGAATGCAATTAAAACACGGTTTGGATTTAGTTTTGAAATCGATGGTTTATTTGTATTTATTTATTTATTTATCTATTTATACTGTGATGATTCAGACTCTTAGATTTGTGTGGATGAGTTATGTTATCTCTATTTACGCATGTTGTTACATTAATGAAAGATAAAATTTGGCACCAGCTTAATTTAAAAAGTTTTCAGCTTAATTGTTTACACTTCGTTTATGTCAGATAAGGACAGATGAGAATTGGATAAGAGTTGGTTTTAATCAAAACTCTGTTTTTTCAAAATTGGTTTAATTAGAACTCTATCTAACGATGTCGTTCGAACGATGAGTGATGTCGTTCGAACGAGCTCTGATGTCGTTTGAACGATAAAAAGTCTCTCTCAAACGAGATACTGCCACCACTTTAATTTATTTATAAATAGGCGTGTCCAGTTTCCTCAAAGTGTGTGCATAACGAAATCAAAATTAAAACAATACGTTTTTCTGCAACTGTTTTCTAAGGTTTTTTAAAGCTTAATCACATCCTTGGAGTTTACAAGATCCGAGCTTTCATTAGTATATGTTTATGTGATCTTGTGTGCACCAAGTTTAGTTTGTTCAAACTCATTGGACAACCTGTTTAGCTGGGTTTTGCGATGAAGAAAAGGTGGACACCTGTTTTAACATCATAGACGACATCAAAGCCATATCGGTGGATACCGAGGCACTCGTGGAGTCGCGTGCTATGGACGAGTATCGTGGAAGACAAAGTTTTTGCGAGGGCACTGTGAGAGGAGTGGTAGAAGATCAGACATTAAGTCTCATGGTTGGATCGAGTCGTTGAGTAAGACTACCGTCTGTCTTTGTAAAACCATATTCTTAGTGATTGTCTCGCTTGGGTCGTCTGAGTTTTTTTTCTCATTTTGGGTTTTCCCTCGTACATCCGGCATTGCGAGTGTCCTTACTTTATTTTACTTTCCTATCACCTAGATGCATGTTTAAGACTTAAACAAGATAAAATTGGCTAAGTAAATTTGGTTTGGTTTGAAAACACACGTTTTATGCACTTGGTTATTTATCGGGACCTACAAATTGGTATCAGAGATAAAAACATTATTTTATTGAGTATATCCTTGTGTGTGTTTGTTTGGTTTTTACTCCTGGTTTGTTTCTCACTCTTGGTTTGTTTGTCTCTTGATGGATTCTCTAAGCTTTGACGACTTACATCGTTTGAATTTAAAATTTGCAAAACGAATTGAAGCTTTGGAGGAAGAAAATTCATTTTTAAAAATATGATTGAATATTTGCAAAATTTTCAAATTCAAAAAGATATATGTCGTGAGAGATTTAGTGCCTTGTTTAATGATTATAGTATTTTAAAATTAGGCAAAAATGAGAGTGATGATAGAGTCCTCATTTTAAAAAAATAGTTGGAGGACTTGAAAAAATCTAGTGATTATTCCGTTGATGAAAATAGTTTGATTAATGAATTTAAGTCACGCGAGAAGACTCTATGGGATAAGTTTGATCATATTAAGGGGGAGAGAATAACCTTCTAGGGGTAATTGGAAATCTAAAGAAGGAGTCCCGAAAGTTTGAGGAGTCTAATCGTTTGCTTGAGTCCAAAGTTTTGAAGTTTAAAAATGATTTAAATGACTCGAGTAGTGATGGTAGTGGGTTATCTTGTTCTAGTGGTTCGAATGCCATAGCCAAAAACATAGTTTGTTTTAGAGCGTCAACCACATCCGAGGGTGTTAGAAATGGTCAGCTTAAAGGTTCCGTTCCTCGTCGTGTTTTCACATGTTCGCATTGTGGTTGGAAAGGTCGCCTTAGGAGTTTTTGTTTTGATTTTAGAAAAGATCCTAGGAAGTTTAAACGTAGTATCCCATCGATTCCCAAAACCCGTTTTGTTAGGTAAACACCAGTTTGGGTTAGGAAGTCCGTTTTGGAGATGCTAAATGCTTCACTGGTTGATTCTCACATGCATGCACATGATACATCCCTTGATATTTCTTATCGATAGTTGCTTGCATATTTGCCATATGCTAGTCTTTGCATTCATGATATGTACTTTTATAGTATTATGACATGTTTATCTTTTGTATTATATTTTTCTCTTGTTTGAGTCTCATTGAAAAATACAAAAAGATTTTGTTTTTGATAAAACTTTTGAAAAACCAAAAAGATTTTCGGTTTTTGTTTTCGAGTTAACATGTTTTATGTGGCATATTGGTGTGCTTGGACCCTCTTCCATCCATTATCCACATGGATAAGACATTTGGTCATTATTTTTTATGATTAGAATGATCTTCACCATTGTATTATGGGGTTGTTTCGAAGTTGATATGTATTTTGATTCAACTTTGTTCATATGCCATGTTTGCACACTTGCACGAGTTTATATGAATGGTTGACTACTGTTGCATATTTGAGTTTGGTGAGACGTTCTTATCTCAATATTGTCATCTATGCGTAATTAGACTTAAGGAGGAAGTGTGTGTGTAATATCCGTTTACCCGTGAGCATTGGAATTTTAATGAAAAAAATGACGAGTGTACGGGAAAGGGCTACGAGAGTGCAAAATTGACTTGTCCCGAAAGCCACCGTTTAAAAGAGTCCAAAAAAATTAAATGGCAATAGAAAGAATCGTATGCCAAAATGTTCCAAAGTTGTTTAGTTCATTCAAAAGAAAAAGATAATATATTTGAGGAAGTTTGAATGGATTAAAATTTTTAACGGGTTTGCCCAAAGAATCCTAAAAGTTTAAAATTCGTGTCATGACGCTATTATTTGTAGAATCGTCCATATTCCGGATTCATGTGCATGATGTTTATTTTTTGGAGCTAAAGCATATGATCAAACCGTGATAACACCCTCTATTGTTCACTAAGATCTTCATTGAACGATGTCACTTTATGACCACCAGAGCGAGAAGTTTGTAATTCTTCAAGACAATCTAGAAGAAGTGAGGAGCATCGTTAATTTGCTGTAGAATTAGAATGTTAGTCTAAGGTAGGAGCTCGACAGAATCGAACATGATTTTCACAAATTGCACATGTTCGTGAGGCTATCTACCCGTTCAGAATATTAGCCGACCAATGTAGTCCGATTAATAGGTGTCAAGGGTTCCTCGTGGATTTTTGTTTTCCATGGGTAATACTTTATGCTTCCATGGTATATGAAAGAACACATGCATCTTTAGAGCAGCGGCTGAGATTATAATATATTCAATGAGGAATAATTTGAAAAAAAATAAGTGAAATACAATATAATGCATATGCATATTCTAAATATACTAATGATGCACACGCACATATATATAGATATAAACACACAAATGACACAAAATACAATAAGTTTTTGACACTCGTATGGCTAAAATGTGTCATATGAAAACGAAAGTGTAGGGGTGTGAACTAGTAACAATTAAGTCTAGACCCAAACACTTAAAATATGTTCACGGAGTTCTCATTTGATTGCAAACTTTATCACATTTGAATATAACCTCATGTGACAATAAATATTGAACTCAATGAACAAACATACACAATGCATACAAGCCTCGACTTTTGATGATTCTACAAACCAATAGAGTCATGACATTTAAAGTACTACTAGGATAAACGGACATTGTGCAAACTGTTGATATACCATCCAATCTCCCTCAATAAGCATATATTTTTTAATGAATATATCAATTAAAAATAGTCCTTGGCAATTATTTTTCTTTTTAATGCCATATTTTATTTTTAGGCCTTTGGACCACGTATTTCTTTTAGGCCCATTCCAAACGGTGGCTTACTTTTCGCAAAGGATAATATTTCCTTTCAGATCCCTTCCCTGTGCACATTTATATATATAATTTTTTATATCTCACGAATCTCACGTTCAACGTATTTTGACATGCACTAGTCCTCCTAGGTCACATGATACGTATATGACTAGATTGGTAGGAGGACGCCTTACAAAGCTCAAATATAACATGTGATGATTAAATTTCAAATGAGCTCGTGCATGTGTGAATTGAGGCATATAAAAATAGAATCCATTTAAGCAACACAAAATCCAACTACTCCATGTAAGCATGATAAAGAATGTTTTAAGGATTGACAATCTTAACCGAAAGTTCTAGCCACATGGGAGCGAAAAAAAGAGATTCAAACATAAGTATATGCCACATAAAGTGTGTCAAACTAAAATACACACAAAATAAAAATCTTTTTGAGTTTGTTGAAATATTTAACCAAAAGTAAAAATATTTACTCAAAAGACAAACAAAATCATTTGTACTTTTAATAAAGCCTAAATTACTAACAACGAAAAAACACAAATGATAATTTTTTTTTGTATTTTTCATTTAATGCATAATTAAAATGAAGCAAATATAAGACAAAAGATAAACAAAGATCATAATTCTAGCATGAGATATGTGATAAAGCAATGACTAGAAAATGATTAAATAAGCATACATTTAGCATGATAATATAGCATGAAGTACAAAAGCTAAAGTATTCAAATAACATACACATTCAACCTTTGGATTTAGCAAGTGAGGAAGGGTGTGAAAGTAAATGAGAATAAAAAATCCTATTTTGTAAAGCTACTAAGTCAAATCTCCTAACCCAAACTAATGACGAATGACGATATCGGGGTGTAGGAATCTTGGCTACCTTGGTTGCCTTACTTTGGAATTTTCTAGGGCCTCATTTAAGATCAAAATAAAATTTTCTAAGAAGACCTTTTCGACCACAATGTGAACAAGTAAACACACGTCGAAAGTGGTACCTAAGGATTGATCTCTAAAGGCTTTCCTAGAAGATTCTCCTAAAATATTGGTTTTGGCTTTATGAGTAGACTCATTGCAAGTATCAAAGCCTAAACCACACGTGTCATTTTTAATTTGGACCATTCCTAAGATTTTATCTAATTTCTCCGAGCGACACTCCAAGTCAAATTTGACTTTACTAGAGTCTTTTAATTTATTTTCTAATTCTAAGATTCTAGACTCTAATAAAACATTTCTCTCTTCAAACTCGAGAAGCTCCTTTTTCATTGAATCCATCAAACCACTAAGTCTATCTCTCTCGCCTTCTATATATTCAAGCTTCTCTCGAAGATCTCTCTCATGTGTCCTAAGGTCTTCAACCAACATACTATTATCAACGACCTTGACACGTTCTCTTAGACTAGCTTCTAACTTCAAATTTGCTCCTTTCAATTTAATATATTCTTCATATAATTCTTGAAAAACAATTTGAAGTTCACTTACATCAACCTCTTCATTTTCACTCTCTCTCTCTTCTTCACTATCACAACCATAAAAATAAGGGAATCATAAACTTTAACCTCGAAAGTGTCATGTGTTTGTATATCTTTATGGGAATATTCATTATCGGTAGTCACATGACTAGTCATAAAAGCCACAAAGTTGGGCTTAGTGGGGGAATGGGGTCCCTCTTCCTTATCACTATCACTAAGGGTTGCATTATATGAAATAGGTTGCTTACCCTCTCTCCTTAGTTTAGCGGGGCACTCGCTCGCCCTATGGCCATAACCCTCACAATCGCAACACCTATTTGACTCGTCCCTATTTAAATTTTCATTAGAAGTTTTAGGGATCTTCTCGGCTTTGTCATGCTTAGATTTTCCAAATTTCTTAAAATCATTTTTAAATTTATCTTTGTTAAATTTGTGAAATTTGTGAAACTTCCTAGGAAACATAGCCATGTCTTTCGAGTCACTGTCACTTTCACTCTCTACTACTTGTTTTTCCTCCTTTCGGCCTTTCAAAGCAACGCCCTTATCTATTTTCTTTTCAGTTTTAGAGGGAAACATGTCTAGTTCATAGGTTTGTGAATCACCTACGAGCTCTTCTAATTTTGTAGAGGCTAAAGTGAGTAAATAATTTAACACGGTCACTTTAGGAATGAATCTATCGGGTATGGACCTTAAAATTTTCTTTACTACTCGGTTGTCGGGTATTTTCTCTCCCAAATTAAAAGATGAATTAACTATATCGAAAAGTCTAGCATAAAATTCAACAAATCTTTCTTTTTCGTTCATTTTGATGATTTCAAATTGAGTGGTGAGGTTTTGGAGTTTTGAAGCTTTTACGACACTAGTTCCTTAATGAGTGAGTTGTAAAATATCCT
Source organism: Sambucus nigra (assembly GCA_949130495.1). NCBI lineage: Eukaryota > Viridiplantae > Streptophyta > Magnoliopsida > Dipsacales > Adoxaceae > Sambucus > Sambucus nigra. Next base: position 660,309,251 of record OX422212.1, read on the forward strand.
AAGCTTCTTTAGCAGTTTCACACGTCATAATGCGACGGAATTCATCCGGTGTGATAGCATTAAACAAGACATTTAAACGTTGGGAATTAAAATTTGCAAGTTTAAATTCATTCTCACTCCATTTATCGGTGGGTTTTGGAACACGCTCATTATCAACCAAATGAGTAGGTGGGGACCACCCGTTAACGAAGACAACCAAACCCTCTCGTCGATAGATTTTAGTGCCAATTTCATCTGTGCTTTCCAATACACGTAATTAGAACCATCGAAAATATGAAATTTTGAAAATGGGGAAAATTCCATTTTTAGCCAGAAATATTTAAAGGATCTTAAGAGCAATAAATTTACGATCCCGCTCTAATACCAATTAAGTGACAAATATCCCCAATTTTGAATTTTATACAAAGTAATTTCCTTTTCAAGATGCGGAATTAAGATGTCTCAACACAACACACACAAACAACAAATTTTAATTTCTTTCAAATTAAAATTAAACTAAACTCAAAGTGAATTAAGTTAAAACAAGAAATACATTTTTCACTTAAACATATTAACTCAACCTAAGTCCTATAAATTTTCCAAACATAATAATTAATCCATTTTTGTAAATTAGGCCATACCAAATTTTATCCAATGAAATTAATGACTAGAATTAAATTAATTTTTACTCAAACACATTAGCACCAAATTAAATATACCAATTTTATCTTTTTACCTAAGCATGAATCTAATGTGGTATTTGCAAAAGATAAAATAAGTAAACAACCACTACGCCGAGATGTACGAGGAAAAACCCAGAACGGGAAAAAAACTTCGGACGACCCTAGCCTCAAATCCACTAAGTACGATTTTACAAGTACAAGACAGAAAGACTTACAACACTCAAACTGACCCCGTTCAAGCCCCGACGCTCTTTCTTGTACACATCTCGGTCTAGCGAATAACCACAAAGCTCCACCGCGGTCTCAAAATCCACCGATAGGACTTTTCCAGTCACTTCCACCCGAACAAGGAGCCTTTCTCCAAGTGGGTATGTCACAACAAACAATCTTCTTCTTTGAGGTGTAGAGAAAATCGGTGCTAAACACTCCAAGCTAGGATATATATTAAGGAACTTGGAATAAACAAAACGATTGGGTGTGTATGTGTTTTGGTGAATTTAATCCACAAAAATCAAACACAAAACATGGAACTTTTTCTTAGAATATTTGCTCTCTCTAAAGTCACTTAGAATATGAAAAAGTTAGTTACAAAAGGTTGGTTCCCGCACTTATTAAATCTGGAAAAAGGTAGTGGGAAAAGTGGGAAAATTGTCAAAAACTGTCAAAATATTTGTTCCCGCTCAATCTCGTTCGAACGAATTTTTGTTCGAACGACATTCTCGTTCGAACGAATTTACTAACGATGTTCCAGAGCTGAAAAAGGAATTTCGTTAGAAGTCTCATTCAAACGACCTGGCAATCTCGTTCGAACGACATGCTAGTTCGTTCGAACGACATGGCAATCTCGTTCGAACGAGATTCCAATGCGTTTCGAACGACGTGTCAGAAAATAAAATATACATTTTAAGTTCAAAAGTTTTTTATGAAAAGTTCTTAAAATTATTTTCTGAGTAAAACAAAGTCGTTACAAATATTTATAAAAAAAATATAAATTATACACCCAATAAATTTCCAAGCTCCTATATATATATATAAAATGCATTCATACCTTTGGAGCATTGGAACAATGTTGTTGACGTATAAACTAGGCACACTAAACCTGGTATATGATGAAGCTGGTAATCTTGGCCGCTACGTCTTTAACAAACACGTCATAGGCTTGGATGGATATGCTTGAATAATATCCTATGACTCAAATGTTTTTGTTCGGACTTGAGCTAACACTACATTAAGACCCAGTCGGAGAATTGTGTCCTGACAGAAAAAGTGTTGTACGTGAAAGGTTGAAAGGGAAATTAATTAGCATAAGACAATCATGCATCGTAATTTTTGTGGTAAAGTTTGGCTGGTCCGAATGTTTCGTTTATAACCAATCCGATAAAATTTTACTACGATGAGAGGACCAAAGATAATTGTTATGGGATTATTCCTAACTCCTCCTTTATATGCAAAAGTGCCACAGTTTCCACTATGGACCATTGGCATCAATGAATAGGTCGCATGAACTTTAGATATCTTGAGAGATTTGTGAAAAAGGACGTAGTTCGTGGCTTACCATCACTTGGGAAACCAACTTCCTCAGTTTGTGGACCTTGCCAACAAGAAAAAGAAATTTGAAGTCCCCATCCGAAGTTGAATACGATTACCACCTCCCATGTTTTGGAGTTTATTCACATGGATCTTACGAGTCCTACTCACTCGGAGAGCTTAGGTGGTAAGAGATACATTCTCGTGATTGTCGATGAATTATCTAAATATTCAATTATAGGATTCCTTAGAGAAAATTCTGATGCACTTGAGTTCCTTACAATTAAGTGTTGTGTCCTACAAAACAAATATGGTGTAACTATTAATCGAATGCGTAGTGACAACAACACTGACTTTAAAAAACTAGAGTGGATAAAAAACATGAGTTTTTGGTCATTTGTACCCTTCAAGAAAATAGGATTGTTGAGAGGAAGAATCAAATGATACAAGAGATGGCTAGATCCATGCTTCTTAGGAGAATCCTTCCTAGACATTTTTAGGGAGAGGCGGTAAGCGCAACAGGCCATACGGTGAATAGGGTATATCTTCTACCGCACACACTTCACATTCCTTATGAGTTTTGGATAGGGAAGAAGCCCAACCTCTCGTATTTTTTGTGTCTTTATGAGTAATTATTATATCTTACTAGATAGAGAGCACTTAGGAAAGTTCGACTCCTGGAGCGATGATAGGATATTTTTAAGAAATTCATCAACTAGTAAGGCATATTGAGTTTTTAACCTTTCAAGATGTAAGGCTATGGAGTCAATAAACATCACGATTATAGATAACGAGACACCGATGTTTGACGCTCCTATCCCCCAATATGAGGATGATTCACCCCCTAGTGATGATCCCATCCTTACTCATGCTACCATGGTGGACCCCATTCTTGATTTAGGGATACAACTTCTTGGGTTCAAAAGAGGCATGACCCTTCAGCTATACTTGGTGATCCTACACTAGGTATTAAGGCTCGTGCTCAACTTAAAAATATGGTTATCCATCTATGATACACATGCTTAATCGAGTCCAAGAATATGAAAGAAGCACTCAAAGATAAGCATTGGATATCCGCAATGCAAGATGGGTTGCTTCAGTTTCGTAAGAATGATGTCTGAGAGTTAGTCCCCCGACCTAGTGAGTCTAATGTGATAGATAACAAGTGGGTTTACAGGAATAAAATGGATGAGAATGGTAACATAGTTCGCAATAAGGCTAGGTTGGTCGCTCAAGGCTACACATAGATAGAGGATGTAGACTTCAGTGAGACATTCACCCATGTTGCTAGGCTTGATTCCGTTCGGTTACTACTCTACATAGCATGTCACTTGCATTTTAAGTTATATAAAATATATGTCAAGAGTGCCTTTCTAAATGGTATTCAACAGGAGGAAGTTTATGTGGAGCAACGAAAAGGGTTTGAAGACCGAAAACACATGGGACAAGTCTATTATCTTAATAATGGATTTTATGGTTTACAACAAGCACCCCATGCATGGTATGAGAGGCTCACTTCCGATCTATTAGCTCATGGATTTTAGTGGTGGAGTGGATAACATATTATTTATAAGGAGAGAGAGTATTGCTATTTCGATTGCCCAAGTCTACGTGGATGACATAGTCTTTAGGGAGGAGATGAAGAGAGAGTTTGAGATGAGTATGGTAAGTGATCTTACATTCATTTTAGGTGTCCAAGTTTGTCAAGTTGAGGATGGGATATTCACATCTCAATAAAAATATCAAAAAGACCTTGTGAAGAAGTTTGGTTTAAACTCCGCTAACTGCTCACGCACCCCTATGAGTATATAGACAAAGCTTAGCGAAGACGTAGACCAAACCCTTTATTTTACAATGATAGATAGTTGTGATACCCCGCCTAATTAAATACCGGGTGATCACTCCTTTATTAAATTAAATCAAGGTGAACAGTTGGTTCATTCTCAGCATCACTGTCGAAAACAAAATTTTCCAATTAAACACCCTAATTAATTAAGCTAAGTGTCAAAACCATTTTATAAAATTACTTCCAAATTTTATTTAAAGAAAAAGTATTTATTTATTTATTAACAACATTACAATGAGTAAGAGTAACACCACAATAATCCTGGAACAGAATCCAATTAATTTAAACCATTCGTCAATCGAATCCCAACAAGTAAAATTTAAAGTAACACATCCATACTGAATGAATCCCATAGTAACAGAACTAGAAATAACTGAAATACAAATGTCCCAAATAAAACAGATCAATAATGGAAGGGGCGACACATGCCCGATAAATGAGAATGATAGAAGTGTAATCAATAAATGAAGCCGTCTACGCAAGTGGCCTGCAACTCCCACCTAAGCTGCAGCACGTTCCTTTCAAGGGATCCTAAGCAAGACGCCCCTGTGGCTGGGCACCTGTAATATATACATATATATACAAAAGAGAAAAGAGAAATAGAAACGGGTCAGAGCCCGATAGTGTGTATGATTTAAAATTCGTTTAGCAAGTATTTAAATTGATACAGGCCAATGCAACAACATATTAGGGCGACACTCTCTTGAGAAATTCTCACCTCTATTCTAATGTGCACGCCTATCGTACTAACATTCCCAACGGTTTATCTTATCATTTATCGCCCTAATCTTCCCAATGATTTTATTTATCTTAGATTACTCGAAAGCTTTCAAATCGAACAATATAATTGTTTTAAAAGCGGATTTCATTTAGTAACAATGCTCTCATTTTACTTTATTTGCTAACAAAGTTTCCCAGTGTCAGATTATACTTTTCAAAACAAGTATTTACAATTTGAGTCATCAACATGTCCTACTTAACAAATCACAATAGGCAGTTCCAGATTTTATAATTTCATATATATATATATATATATATATATATATATATATATATATATATATATATTAAATTCTCGTATAATATATATATATATATATATATATATATATATATATATATATATTATACGAGAATTTAATATATATATATATATATATATATATATATATATATATATATATATTAAATTCTCGTATAATATATATATTATAACAGCACCCCAAATAAAACTATGGTGCGGGCATACTCTGCTATCCAATCCCCGTATCGCTCACACTAAGGGAAATACAAGTTCAAAATCACTCTCGAACTGTATCAACATATACAAAACAACATTGAGGCGAAGCATAGATTCCAAGTCTCTAAGAGGTCAGTACATACCCTCACGTCTCTTAGGACCGTCTGAACTATCGATTCGATAGCCTGTACCAAGGATATCTATCTCCTAGGGTACAAATCAATATCCCCCATAAGGCAACACAGGATATGATCGTCCCAGCGCGGTAAACCTCGGGGATAGCAAGTAGCGCGGGTATGTTTTTCACACGTATATAATATATGCATTCACAACCATATAAATATACCACTTGTTATCATATCAATATAGGTTTCTCTCATCACCCATAATTAGAATCTTTATCCTTAATTTTCACATTAAGTATTTCTTATAAGGTTTCGTCACTAACCTTAACTCGAAGGGTTTCTCCAACTCATTACGTGACACTCGTGGACTCTATCCTCCCAAGTATAAGATTCAGTAGGTTCCTTTTAAGTCCCAACGTAACTCTCTTACGCACCTCTCCCTTTAATACATCAATTCATCGATCCTTAAGTAATTATTCCAAAAGTATAATTCTCATCTCATATTAAGAGTCCCAAGATTATTCATATGCCCTACTGGTCTTCCATATCTCCCAAAACATTTTATTAAGGATGCCCAATAAGTATCTCACATTAAATTGAGTTTCAACTAATTAAGAAGGGGAAACATGAGTCTGCCAGGAGTGGTCGATCGATCTAGGTTTGGGGCTCGATCGATCGAACCTTCGATCGATCGAAGCTCTGGGCTCGATCGATCGATCAAGCAGGTCTGCGAAAACTGAAGTTCTGCAGTTACGGGTTTCATCTCCTAACTTCAACAATTTCCATATTTTCTAATCCCAATCGTTATAGAATTGATACTACTAACCTTATATCATCATATTAGGTATTTACCACGTAAAGCATGTGGATTTCAGTCATTAAACATGGATTAACAAGCCCCAATTTCATATAAAAGCTCAAGAACCCTAAAATTTTCTCAAACAGGTTTCTAACAAATTTTATCCAGAAATTCCTTCTTATAATCATCATAATTTCGTGGTTAAATTCCTCTACATGGCAAGGGTTTCCAGAATTATCATATAAACCAATACTACATGGATTTTCCTATCATAAATTGGGTTTTCTTCCATTAAAACTCATCCTAAATACTCCTAAACTAATATGAAAGATGCATCAATGAAGTAAGCAAGATAAACGCTTGCCTAGGATTTTCAGAGGTCTGCTTTGGTGCCAAATTCGGCGTGGTTGCGTTCCCCGTCTCGCGATCTACGCGTTGGTGGTGGCGGCGGTGCAAACCGTTGAGTTTTGAGCCCTGGAATCCCTTGAGAGCTGTCTCCTCTCTTCTCCAATGGCCGTTCTAGGTTTTGGGTATTCTAACCCTAGGTGATAACCTCAATATCTGATATAACCCCTCTAATTTTCGTCGGTTTAATTACCCAAAAATGTAAAATGACCAAAATGCCCTCCCGGGTTACTATTTAGGCCTAAAAACCCCCCGAGACCCAAACTAAACCCCCATGTACACTTTTCTGACTATCTCGACCCTTCCGGACGCGTTGGCGCACTCAAAACGACCATACGGACAACTTATAAAATATTCACTTTTATTTATCAAAATTTAGTCCCGACGCGACACGAGCACGTCCCGACTTAAATTTTTGAAATTGTCATTTTATTCACTCGTGACATTCAACATAATCAATATAATATATTACTTCGCCCATTAGTAATATTCAACAAATTTCATATAATTACTAACTCTCGTCACGTTAATAATTATAACATAATTAGTTTTCGGATTTTTATTAAATAATTAACTCACATTAAATTTAATAAATCCCCAAATTAATATATAGCATGAAAATACGGGGTATTACATACTTCCCCCCTAATAACTGAATTTCGTCCCGAAATTCAGAAAATAAGGCATACCTGGTAAGAATAAATCTGGATATCTCTCGCGCATATCTGCCTCGCGCTCCCAAGTGGATTCCTCCACATTATGGTGCTCCCACTGGACCCGCACAAGTGGAACTATCTTCGACCTCAATCTCCTCTCACTAAAGTCTAGGATAGCCACCGGTCTCTCCTCGTAAGAGCTATCAGGCTGTAAATATCTCTCATCTATTGCGATGTGAGTATGGGCCATATCATCCCGAAGATATCATCTCAACGACAAGATGTGGAATATATCGTGGATGCGATGTAAATGCTCTGGCAGTCCCAACCTGTATGCAACCGGCCCAATCCTCTCGATGATGGGAAATGGTCCCACGTACCTCGGAGCCAACGTCCCCTTCTTCCCGAACCTCATCACTCCCTTCATAGGAGATACACGCAATAATAGTTGGTCCCCCACACTAAACTCCCGAAAGAACCGTTTCGCATCGGCGTAGCTCTTCTGCCTGTCCTAGGCTACCCGAATGCGACTCCTGATCATCTCAATCCTCGCGGAGGTCTCCTGAATCACCTCTGGTCCTAGCAACTTGTTATCCCCCACTTCGAGCCAACAAGCTGGGGAACGACAAAGCCTGCCATACAAAGCCTCAAATGGAGCCATGCCAATCGTGAACTGATACGAGTTATTATAAGAAAACTCTACCAGTGGAAGGTGTGTCTCCCAACCTCCTCCAAAATCAAGAACACACATGCGTAGCATATCCTCCAACATCTGATTAGTACGCTCTGTCTGTCCATCTGTCTGTGGGTGATAAGTTGCACTCAACCTCAACTCAGTACCCATAGCCTCCTGAAAGCTTTCCCAAAAATATGACACGAAAATCTTGTCTCTATCTGACACAATATCCAGGGGCACCCCGTGTAATCTGACGATCTCAGTAATAAACAACTGAGCATACTGACCCGTGGTATAATCTGTCCGCACCGGTAGAAAATGAGCCATTTTGGTCAGACGGTCTACAATCACCCAGATAGAGTCGTGGCCCCACTGTGATGTAGGCAACCCCGTAATAAAATCCATGGAAATACTCTCCCACTTCCACGCGGGTAATTCCAATGGCTGAAGAAACCCTTAAGGTTTCTGATGGTCCACCTTCACCAGCTGGCAGGTAGAACACTTGGACACGAACTCAGCAATGTCCTTCTTCATCCCACTCCACCAGTATTGTCTCCTCATATCCTGGTACATCTTATCCCCTCCAAGATGCACTGCAAATCGGGACCCGTGAGATTGGGTCATCACTACATGACGTAATTTTGTTCCTTCTGGAACTACCAACCTCCCATTAAACCTCAAACCCCCATCAGAACTAACAGAATAGGACTCAGCACCCTCGGCTAAAAGTTGTACAATCTGCTCCTGGTAAAACGGGTCTGTGGTCTGTGCCTGTATCACCCTCGTAACAATCTCGGGTGTGACTGACATAACGGATATGAAAGAACGGGCTAATGCGTCCTGGTGACCCAACTCCTTCCAGTTTGCTTTCCAGACGTCCTCTACCTCGTCTACCGGTCTACAACTCAACGCATCAGCAACTACGTTGGCCTTTCCCGGATGATACTGTATATCGAACTAGTAGTCCTTCACAAACTCTAGCCATCTACGAATATATCAAGATGTCATCTATGAAAACGATGACAAATTGATCCAAGAACTCTCTGAATACTCTGTTCATCAAGTCCATAAAAACGGCTGGAGCATTTGTGAGTCCGAATGGCATCACCCTGAACTCATAAGACCCATATCTCGTCAAGAAAGCAGTCTTTGAAACATCCTGCTCCCTAATACGCAACTGATGGTACCCCGACCTCGGATCTATCTTTGAAAAGAAAGTTTCTCCCCTCAGCTGGTCGAACAGATCATCGATTCGAGGCAACGGATACTTATTCCGTATCGTGACCTTGTTCAGCTCCCGATAGTCCACACACAATCTTAGTGAACCATTTCTCTTCTTTACAAACAGGACTGGAGTGCCACAAGGTGAGGTACTCCTACGAATGAAGCCCTGACCTAACATCTGCTCTATCTGATCTCGTAGCTCTCGCATCTCTGCCGGAGCCATACGGTACGGTGCGCGTGCTATAGGTCTCGTATCTGGCAATAAATCTATGATAAAGTCTATCTCTTGACTGGGGGGTAGGCCTGGTATCTCTTGAAACACATCGGAATACTCCCTAACAACTGGGATCGAATCTAAGGGAATCACAACCTCCTTAGAGGTATCCTCCTCTATGTAATACAAATGAGCGGTCGAACCTCCCTCTGGGCGAGGCATCGCCACTACAAACATCTCTTTCCCCGGAATGGCAAAAACAATGCTCCCACCGAAGCAATCAATCATGGCTCTATAAGCTGCGAGCCAATCCATACCAATAATCACATCATGCTCGTGCATGTCTAAGACTAACATGTCTGCAGGTAATACCAAGCTACCAATCTCTACCCCCACTCCCCGGCATATAAAGAAAATAAGGGATCCACTCCCCAGTGGTGAGTCTACACACGTCACTGTGCTCTCTGCTGTGGCTAACAACCCTAAGGCCTTCGCAAAATGCGTAGCTATAAAATAATGCGTTGCCCCCGTATCAAACAAAACTCGACCCATAGTACCATGGATAGGAAACATACCCTCAATCGCGGGTGGTGCCTGTGGAGCTGCTGCCTGGTGGACGTTATAAACACGTCCATACTGTAACTGCCCCTGCTGCACTAGATCTGCCGGAATGGCTGGTAGGGCTGGCACCTGGGCTGGAGCTGGGAGGGCAGGTGGAAAAAGTGGTCTTCGTGGCTCATTACGGGCCCCTGCTGCTGTGGGGCCCTATCACCCTCCGGACAATCCTGGAGTCTATGGCCGTGCTTAACACACCCAAAACATCGGCCTCTGAAGTTACCTCCCCTTTGTCCCTGCTGACCACGACCCTGCTGGCCGTTACCTCCCCGCCACTGGCCCTGTTGGCCCTAATGAGTACGCTGTTGGCCCTGTTGCTGACCCTGCTGTCGGTGTTGGCCTTGTTGGCCCTGATGATTAGGCTGGCCCTCCTGGCCCTGCCTATAACCCCCAAATCCCTGCCTAGAATCACCTGAACGGAATCGCTTAGCAAGGTCCCCCTGATGGGAACTCTGCTTGTGCTGACGAGTTTGTCCATGAGATGGTGCCCCACTGGCACTATTACCCCCGGTCCTGCCCTGCTGGATGGACTTTCCTACTCTCTTGCTTCCCTGAAGATGAAAGCGGTGATCCTGGCAATGTAGTAATACGACATTGAGTACATCAGTGAAAGTACTCAGGGATAAATTCCTAATAAGGTGCTAACGGATCCTCCAAGCTAACCCATCGACAAACAACATAATCCTCTTGCTCTCAGTGGGTGCCTCATCTGGCACGGTGGTGAGAAGTCTCGTGAACTCCTCCTCATACTCTGCTACGGTGGAATTCTCTTGTTTCAGATTCAGTAATTTCCGCCCCATCTCAGTCTGCACTGCAGGTGGAAAGTACTTGCGGTCAAACCGCTCCCAGAACGACTGAATATGGATCGTGTCCCTCTCCTCCAAAGTGGTAGTGGACTCCCACCACTGCAAAGCGGCTCCCACCAGCTTAAAGGAAGCTAACAACTATTTCTGCACGTCAGTACACTCATACATACGGAGATGCCGCTGGATGTCTTTCTTTCATTGGCTGACTGTGACAATATCGGAGCTACCAGAGAACTCAGGGGGATGCGCTTTCTGAAAAGCATCCCTAACCCTCTCCCATGCAAATGGAAGCTGTGCTGGTACTGGCGCCACTGCCTGAACCTGGGGTGGAGCCTGCTGAACCACCACTATCGCGGCATTCACCGCCTGAGCAACAATGGCGGCTACCTCATTTGCATTCATAGTGCCTTGTGCCGGGGCCGCTGGCTGCTCGGCCTGGGCACGCCTATCCTTCGGAGCACGTCTTGGAGGCATCTGAAACGTGAAAAAGTTTATTAGTCTACAGTTATTATCAATCTCAAATAGCTGAAGACTTAAAAGTAAAAGCAAGAGTACAACAATCCTTAAAATAGGTCTCTATAGCAATAACGTTAAGCTGAAAGAGAAATAAGCCGTACAGATCCTATGGACACTAGAACCTGATGCTCTGATACCACCTGTGACACCCCGCCTAATTAAATACTGGGCGATCACTCCTTTATTAAATTAAATCAAGGTGAACAGTTGGTTCATTCTTAGCATCACTGTCGAAAACAAAATTTTCCAATTAAACACCCTAGTTAATTAAGCTAAGTGTCAAAACCATTTTATAACATTACTTCCAAATTTTATTTAAAGAAAAAGTATTTATTTATTTATTAACAACATTACAATGAGTAAGAGTAACACAACAATAATCCTGGAACATAATCCAATTAATTTGAAGCATTCGTCAATCGAATCCCAACAAGTAAAATTTAAAGTAACACATCCATATTGAATGAATCCCATAGTTACAGAACTAGAAATAACTGAAATACAAATGTCCCAAATAAAACAGATCAATAATGGAAGGGGTGACACATGCCCGATAAATGAGAATGATAGAAGTGGATTCAATAAATGAAGCCGTCTACGCAAGTGGCCTGCAACTCCCACCTAAGTTGCAGCACGTTCCTTTCAAGGGATCCTAAGCAAGACGCCCCTGTGGCTGGGCACCTGTAATATATACATATATATACAAAAGAGAAAAGAGAAATAGAAACGGGTCAGAGCCTGATAGTGTGTATGATTTAAAATTCGTTTAGCAAGTATTTAAATTGATACAGGCCAATGCAACAACATATTAGTGCGACACTCTCTTGAGAAATTCTCACCTCTCTTCTAATGTGCACGCCTATCGTACTAACCTTCCCAACGGTTTATCTTATCATTTATCGCCCTAATCTTCCCAATGATTTTATTTATCTTAGATTACCCGAAAGCTTTCAAAATCGAACAATATAATTGTTTCAAAGGCGGATTTCATTTAGTAACAATGCTCTCATTTTACTTTATTTGCTAACAAAGTTTCCCAGTGTCAGATTATACTTTTCAAAGCAAGTATTTACAATTTTAGTCATCAACATGTCCTACTTAACAAATCACAGTAGGCAGTTCCAGATTTTATAATTTTATATATATATATTAAATTCTCGTATAATATATATATTATAACAGCACCCCAAATAAAACTATGGTGCGGGCATACTCTGCTATCCAATCCCCGTATCGCTCACACTAAGGGAAATACAAGTTCGGAATCACTCTCGAACTGTATCAACATATACAAAACAACATTGAGGCGAAACATAGATTCCAAGTCTCTAAGAGGTCAGTACATACCCTCATGTCTCTTAGGACCGTCTGAACTATCGATTCGATAGCCTGTACAAAGGATGTCTATCTCCTAGGGTACGAATCAATATCCCCCATAAGGCAACACAGGATATGATCGTCCCAGCGCGGTAAACCTCGGGGATAGCAAATAACGCGGGTACGTTTTTCACACGTATATAATATATACATTCACAACCATATAAATATACCACTTGTTATCATATCAATATAGGTTTCTCTCATCACCCATAATTACAATCTTTATCCTTAATTTTCACATTAATTATTTCTTATAAGGTTTCGTCACTAACCTTAACTCGAAGGGTTTCTCCATCTCATTACGTGACACTCGTGGACTCTATCCTCCCAAGTATAAGATTCAGTAGGTTCCTTTTAAGTCCTAACGTAACTCTCTTACGCACCTCTGCCTTTAATACATCAATTCATCGATCCTTAAGTAATTATTCCAAAAGTATAATTCTCATCTCATATTAAGAGTCCCAAGATTATTCATATGCCCTACTGGTCTTCCATATCTCCCAAAACATTTTATTAAGGATGCCCAATAAGTATCTCACATTAAATTGAGTTTCAACTAATTAAGAAGGGGAAACATGAGTCTGCCAGGAGTGGTCGATCGATCTAGGTTTGGGGCTCGATCGATCGAACCTTCGATCGATCGAAGCTCTGGGCTCGATCGATCGATCAAGCAGGTGTGCGAAAACTGAAGTTCTGCAGTTACGGGTTTCATCTCCTAACTTCAACAATTTCCATATTTTCTAATCCCAATCGTTCTAGAATTGATACTACTAACCTTATATCATCATATTAGGTATTTACCACGTAAAGCATGTGGATTTCAGTCATTAAACATGGATTAACAAGCCCCAATTTCATATAAAACCTCAAGAACCCTAAAATTTTCTCAAACAGGTTTCTAACAAATTTTCTCCAGAAATTCCTTCTTATAATCATCATAATTTTGTGGTTAAATTCCTCTACATGGCGAGGGTTTCCATAATTATCATATAAACCAATACTACATGGATTTTCCTATCATAAATTGGGTTTTCTTCCATTAAAACTCATCCTAAATACTCTTAAACAAATATGAAAGATGCATCAGCGAAATAAGCAAGATAAACACTTGCCAAGGATTTTCAGAGGTCTGGTTTGATGCCGAATTCGGTGTGGTTGCGTTCCCCGTCTCGCGATCTACGCGTTGGTGGTGGCGGCGGTGCAAACCGTTGAGTTTTGAGCCTTGGAATCCCTTGAGAGCTGTCTCCTCTCTTCTCCAATGGCCATTCTAGGTTTTGGGTATTCTAACCCTAGGTGATAACCTCAATATCTGATATAACCCCTCTAATTTTCGTGGGTTTAATTACCCAAAAATGTAAAATGACCAAAATGCCCTCCCGGGTTACTATTTAGGCCTAAAAACGCCCCGAGACCCAAACTAAACCCCCGGGTACACTTTTCTGACTATCTCAACCCTTCCGGACGTGTTGGCGCACTCAAAACGACCATACGGACAACTTATAAAATATTCACTTTTATTTATCAAAATTTAGTCCTGACGCGACACGAGCACGTCCCGACTTAAATTTCCGAAATTGTCATTTTATTCACTCGTGACATTCAACATAATCAATATAATATATTACTTCGCTCATTAGTAATATTCAACAAATTTCGTATAATTACTAACTCTCGTCACGTTAATAATTATAACATAATTAATTTCCGGATTTTTATTAAATAATTAACTCACATTAAATTTAATAAATCCTCAAATTAATATATAACATGAAAATACGGGGTATTACAATAGTCTCCTCTACTTGACCGTTATTCGTCCCGATATTATCTTTAGTGTTGGAGCCTATGCACAATACCAGACATCCCCAAAAGAGTTACACTTACACGCACTCAAATGTATCATCAATTTTGTTAGTGGATTTGTTTTATACTATATTTGGTATTCCTTTTATACTGATTACCGATTGTCCACTTATTCTGACGCCGATTAGGTCAGGGATGTTGATGGTTATAGGATCACTTCGGGTGGGAGTTTTATTTTGGGAGCACTCTTGTCTCTTGGTTGATCATATTTTCGTCGAGATTTATTGCATGCTACCCTTATGGATGAAGAAAATGTTGAAGGGTTATGGAGTCAATAAGTCACGTTGACTATTTCCTATAATAATATAAGTGCAATCCATATTACTCTACTTCAATTCAACACTCGTAAACTAAGAACATTAGGATACACAAGCACTTTATACGAGACCTAGTTGAAGAGGAGGTCATGTCATTGAGATTTTTGAGCACTGAACATCAGTTAGCTAATATAGTCATAAAACCTTTTGATGCACTTCGATTTGAGGATCTCAGGAAATCTTTAGGTATTGTACTGTTGACTGAGTTTCGTTACTTTATCTAGTGTAAGACGATTATCATGTTTACATCTTATCCTATTGCTAGATTGTATTATCATTTTGTTACCATTGTATTTAGATTTTTTTTTATATTTTTTAAAAAAGGAAAAAAAAGTTTTATTTTTCTGAAAACATTTAAAAAGATACAAAAAGATTTTCATTTTTTAAGAAAAAGGTGAAAAGGGCAAAAATATTTTATTTTTGATAATTAAAAAAAAAAATTGTTTTGTATTTTTTTCTCACCATATATGGATGAACATTTAAGATGTCCAGATCACCCACTCATTCTATTTTCCACTTAACGTTTTCGTAATGTTTTGACACATGACATTATTTTTATGGTTTGCTTAATAATGTGTGGAGTCATTACGTTGATATTTGATGATTACCTTATATATGTTTGACTCTCCTAGTCACCTTTATTGCACACATGCACAAACTTGTTTGAACATTTCATTTACTTTTCACTTATCGAATACAATGTTCTTATCTTAATTTTTCTTTATAATGAACCAAATGTAAAAAGAGATAAAGTTGTGCATGTAACAACCGTTGCCCGGATTACATACATTTCTAAAAAAAAATTATATGTTAAGAAATGGAAAGGGGATGTGAAAGATAAAAATTTTCTTTAGGTGAAATCCCACCATTTTCATAAAAGAGTCTAAAAAGACAAGAGGCACATAAAAACATGAGTGCCGAGACAATTTTTGATTCATTGATGCTTATGTTCGTATAAGCATTAATTTGTTCAAAAATCATTGAACGTTTATAATCATATATGTGAGACTTTGAGGGAGTTAAAATGGAAGATCAATGGGTTTGAGAAACTAAAATGTCTTATATTGATTAACCTACGAAAAATGTTCACACCCCTAGATTCCGCAATAATGATTCCAATATTTTAGTGTTATTCCATAATGTGTTGTATTTGATCATTTTATACGTTATCTTTAAAAGAAAAAAAAGGAAAAATTTTAAAAATAGTTGGTTGATATATGCCTTTGAGATTATCATCACCTATGCTTACTTTATTATACTTGTGTTGATATCTTACTTCTTTGTGTGATGCTTATACATATCGACTAGTTTCAGTTCCTTTGTCTATTACGGACAAAAAGGGGGAGAACAAATTGAGGGGGAGTTTTTATTTCTGTTTAAAACTCTATGCATCATAATATCTTTGTTTGTCTCATGTGTGAAGGTAGTTCCTCTTGGATGATGATCATTTGGACCCACACAGGATGAAGATAATGTTTGCCTAAGGAAAGATCCAGCTTCGTTATTAAAAGTTTGCACATATTATATGTTCCATTTTCAATTGTATTTTGGGAGGGTAGTGGTTTTATTAAGTATAACATTTAATTTGGCTAAGTTTTGTGTTTTGTAATGGAATATCGCATTTTATTTTATTTTTGGTTTGGCGTATCGCGTTACATAAACACGACACCTAAACACATCACCATCACTACTTCTCAGTACTTAAAGATTTGGTTAAAGACCGCTAGAGTTTGCAAGATTTGATTATCTAAACAAACATAGAAGAAGTGTGCATTTGGAGTGATAAAATTTTTATGAGTATTTTCTAGGTATTAGTTATATCTTATGAGGTTATTTTTTTACGAAACGAAAAAACTATTTTTTGTATGAAAAGCACTGAAAAATGATGCCTAGTTCGAACAAGGGTCACGGTCATTCAAATGAGATATAACAAGTTACCAAATATTTTAACACTGTAATCTCATTAGAAGATACTGTTCAAAGTCATTTGAATGAAATAAGGATTTCATTCGAACGACATACCTTTTCCTTCGAACGAACAAGCGCTGTTCAGATTTTGTAATGAATATCTTCCCAAAATATTTTTGTGCATTTATCCTTTTTATCCAACCTTCTTATAAAAAGGCTAAAGGGGATCAAATATTCCAAGATCTCTTTTTGAAAGCTAAGATCAAATTTTGAGTTCTCTTTTGTGATCAAAACACCTCATATTATTTTCCTTATCCCCAAGATATATTCAAGATCACTTTTAGCATCATTAAGAAGGTTTCTTATGAAACACCATTGCACAGACTTTTCCCTACATATTACTTCTCCCTACGGCTGAATCGATTGATAGCGAGGGTATACCGCTATCTGTGGACGACTCTGGAGTTGAGTCATGCATGTTGGAGTTTGTGAAGATCTACGAGTCTAACTTAGTTTAGCTAAGTGTCTTGTTAGTCGTTTGTATTCATAATCTTCCAATAGTGTTAAATAAAAGGTTTTGTTCTATAAAGGAATTTTTCCTCATCTTGTGTATTGTTTTCTTATTTGGTTTGATAATGAAAATTGGTATTTAGACATAACTCGCATGCACGTCATAACTAATTAAAGATTAAATTTGCTTAAAATTTGGATTTCCACGTGTGGAAATTAATTATACAAATCAATCTATTGAGTCCCTAGTACACTCTCACATATATGTGAGGGTTATGCATGGGAGGTTATTATAAGGGTTCCCTCCTTTAGCACGACTTCCACAATATACCTCGTCTCGATTGGGTAAATCATTCATCAGTACATGGATAATACCATACTATATACCTGAATGTATGTGAATTGTATCACTACATGCCTCGTGGTGACTATAATGGGAGAGTAATTACGATATGCTCGACATATGTGAATGAGTTCCTACTATATACCTCCCGTCGTGAGTTCAGTCAAGAGGTATGATGCAGGAGATCCATTTGATATACTTCAAGTGTACTTCACTAATTGAATGTGGAATCCTATTTCTTAGGTCAATTGCTCCCCACGGGGCCAGTAACCAATCATAAAGAGATTTCCTAGTATGGAAAAAATATAGGGTCAAAGCTCAATGCTCTTGTAATGTAGTACGAAATTGCACAAGTTTTTATTATTATTATTATGCAAAGTATTTTGTGTGCTAGAATAGATATGTTCAAATACTAAGCATGAAGTTGAATGATAAGTATATACAATTCCCATGTGATATAAGATCTAACATACAAATGGGGTAAAATATGTGAACATACAAGTGAAGTGGAGTATGTGAATATGCACAAGTGGGGTGAAGCGTGTGGGAGAAAAAGTGGAATATACATGTGATAAATAGATGAGTATGTACATGAGGTGAAGAGAGATACACATAGGTGATATAAAATGAGTGTGACATATGGGACATGTAACCATATACAAGACAACATGAGAGAAATAAATGTACAGTGAGAAAATATGTACACAAAGGTAAAATGTACGATGTAAGAGAAAAACTTGTAAATAGAGTCTAACCCTAAAAAATGTCCCAAACGGAGATGTGAGGTATGTTAACATGTAGAGACGAATCACTATCTTATTTTACTCAAAATAGGAAATAGAATGAACCACCTCAAAAGATATAGCTAATAAAGCACAAGTATACTAAAACAAATGAGATATGGGCTCGAAGACTATGTTACAGAGTGGGAAGGAGTTAATCAACCACTATGCCCTTTACATATCTCACGGGGTTTACAAAATATTCTCCTTATCCTAAATGTATGAATATCTATATAATCTGGGAGATGCGTGTTTGAATAGTGCCAACGATCTAATGGTTGCGGTGCGATTATAGGGTACGATATAAGGGTCTAAGAGTGTGCCTTGTCATATGCAAGGCATATGACATGGAAAATGAAGAAGTCTACCTAAAAAAACCTCCCATTCTTTATCTTCCTCCCGTTCACTCATTAACCCCCTAAACAAACGCTACCTCACATTCTCTTATTCTCACTAATCCACCGCCGCTCCTAATTCCTGCCACCGTACCTCATCTCTGTTGCCACCGCTCCTCATCTATGTCATCTACCACTCTACCAGCTTCTAGTGGCCACCCCAGACTTCACATCCAAGCAAATCCCCCCCACGACAACTAGATCAATCATACCCAAAATCGAAACTCACCATACCCATTTTAAACCTAGATCTATGAAGAGAACATTTTCAATGTATGATTCTTAATTTCTTGACCCTTTATTTCTTCATTATTATGTAGATTTAATGTATTGGTTTGGGCTTCACTACAATTATTTACTATTGTTAGGGTTTCATTACAAAACGTTTCTAATTCTTATTTTTTGTACTTTTTCATTTATATTTTTATGGGCTCTTCGTTTCAGATTTATCAAGCATTAGTAATAGGTTTTTATTTTTGTGTGGGCTCTTAATTCCGAATTTATCAAGCATAAAAATAGGTGTTTATTTTTGTGCCCCTTTATATTGTTATGACTTTTGTAATTTGAATTTGAACTTTTAGGATTTTTGGGTTCATTGACTTATTGTTGTTTGCAGATGCTTGGGTGTTTAATTTTTGGATCTAAAATGTTTTTTGTTTGCAGATCTAACCTTTTAGTACTTTAGATCTATTGCATGTCACCCGAAGCTAGGAGGTATGATATCTCATTCTCAATATTTACTATATCAATATTTAATGTTCGGGGTTCTCATTCAACATGTATATGTATTTCGAATTTAGGTTTGGGTAATTTGTATGATTCTTGTGTATATCTATTTCAAATTTAGGTTTTTGTTTCAAATTTAGAAATTTGGATTTCAAATTTGAGATTATATATGTTGGTGTTTTAAATTTGGGTTTTGTCTTGAAATTAATGGGTATTTCGTATATCCAATCTGGCCCCATATCTGAACACTTTCTATAAATTGTTCGTATATTTTTATGGGTGTAGGTGAGTGCACAAGTGACTGCTTAGCTCCTAAGAAGTTACATAATGCCTAGATAATTTTTTGATTCCTTGAATTGACCTTATGATGGTTTCTAAGGACTGCTATGTTTTTCTCATGAATTGCACTCAACACTTAGAGTGATCTTTGCATATATTTGCAACTCAATGATTTGTTGTATTGAGTAATTTAGTTAAGGAGTTTCAAGTATCAGTACGTGTTTTTGTGATGAATGAAATGAATAGTTTGAAAGTAAACCAGCCATTGGATTAAACAATTAGTGAATTATTAGATATACTTTCTAGAAAGATGATACTTAAAGTTATGTTTTTTGTAAGTTAGTTTTAATTGTATTTTCTATTTTTCTACAGAGGAACACACATTTGGAAAGTAATGGAATAGTACTAATGGGCGCAAGGCATTAACAATGAGAGGTCCAATTCTTATATTCGGAACAAATGGGCCATCCATTACATCAAATACTGCTTTTACCTACTCTCCTGGCTTTAAAATATTCATTGAGAGAATAGATGGATCTATCTAAGGTATACTCTCTGCTCTGTTTTCTCTTATATTTTAGTTTCTAATTGATGTTGCCTTTATCACTAGAAGAGGCAGAATTTGTATATCAAGAAATTAACATGGTTATCATTGCGTTCCATTCTTTCGGATAGCAGGGTTGTCTTTGGGTTCTATGCTTTTGGGATAAATTTGTTTTTTGGAATTTTTTTTGTCAATTATGTTGATGTTTAAGGTTTACACTCTGATTAATTGTTTAACAGGACCCGAAAGATACCAACATTATTTTAAGGGTTTATTGAGAAAGCACGGTGTGATATGAATCAAATTAATTCTCAATTATTCAATGAAATCCAAACATACTTATTTAATTAGGTGACTTACTTTACAGAGACCAAAATTAATTTTAGTTCAACCCTTATATCCAACTACGTGTGTGCAAGTGTCAAAATGAATCAAGTAATCATGTGACACAATAATTCAGGAAAAAATCCCCTCAGGGCAAAACCTTTTATATTTGTAAAACTTTGACAAATTTACAAGACCATTGACTAACATACAACTTCCCTCAAGTGTAATGCACGGTGCCTTCATCAAACCTTCAAAGCGTCACCTAGAAATCTGCAATGGTTCACACGCAGCTATGCCACACGGACACGCAGTCTAGACACGCAGTCTTGAATCTTTACAGAGTCTTCCTCCACAATAGCACGCAGCTCTCCGGTTGTAGTGATCTCCCCATAAAGGTTGAACCAACAACCAACTATGCTTTGGGTTCCACAAAATAACTCACACAAAAATTACTTGGATTTGTGAATTGCAAAACAAAGTTTGAACCCTCAAAAATGTGTTGGAGAATAAACGAAAACAATCAAAACGTACTGAAGTCTGACACCCAATATATAAAAACATTTAAGGCGGTGATGTGTCAGAGTTAACCTCTGTCGTTTGAATGAAAGACGAAGTCATTCTAGTGAGATGTCGTCTTGTTTGAACGACAAATGACGTCGTTTGAACGACAATTATTTATCACCCCTAAAAAACTTGAGTCTTTTATAAATCTTGGAAACCTTAAAACTTTAAACTGTTTATGAAATCAGAAATGGTTATCAAAAAGACTTTTATGATAAAATATTTTTGACAAAGAAAAACCATTTATTAAAATTTCAAAAATCATATTTTTCAAAAATTAAAACATATTCTACCTGTCACAAAAATATCTCAACACTTTTTATGTAAAATGTAAATGGAACTTAAACATATTTTACTAAATTCGTCCTTATTGGGCTAAAATTTTGAAGTCTTCTTGAAATTTGGACTCGTCTTGTGTAGATGTAATCTTCCCAATCCTTAGACGATTTGTAGTGGTATACAACATACTAATTGTGATGGACAGTGTCCTTACAAATCTCCCCCTATGTTTATGCCGGTACAAAATAAAAACGATCCGAATTATCAATCAAAATATGACCTATACAAATATACCCTCCCAAAAACTCAAAAATGAAAAGATAAAATGATAAGTCTTCAAACGACGCTTCAACAATCAAATTTTCAAATCTCCAAGCTTTTCTCATTAGGGTGTGTAATCCAAGAATCTTCAATTGCACCAACACACATGAGACAAAGTAAAAACCACATGATGTATCGAGTTTGAAATGATTAAAAGCATATAAACATGAAAGCATAAATCAAATCTCCCCCATACTTAAATTCTCCCATAACATCACAATTCGTTCTCCCCCTTTTTATTTGTTCGAAATAGATAAAGAAAAGAATAAATCACATAAAGAAAATCGAGATGTCACGTTAAACAGAGCAAACAAACTATTTTTGATTTTTCAATTTTTTCATACAAAAGCAAAAATGATAATCAAAAGATACCAATTTTGTAAATGCAAAAAAGATATTAGAAAGAATCACACACCGTGAATTTACACTAAGATATGGATGTGAAATGAATGTGTGTGAACAAATTCGATAAGAAAATCAACTCAATCATATCATATGTGCACGATGCATAAATATACTCCTAACGAATGGACATCAAATTAGTCCTTAGGTGTAGAAATGTTGAATTTAGATGATTTGTCTTAATCATATCAACAAATCAAAGAATAAATGATTTTCACACCAATAATGTCCAAAACGATATAATGTTTTTTCATGACTTTCAAGGACGTGCAAACCGTTTAAAATTCCATTCAAACTCCCTCATTAAACAATAATGATTTTTAATTTTTCTTAAGAGGTGATGAAACTAATAAGCTATGGGCCCATTTTTGGGATCATATTTTTTTATTGCCATTCAATTTTTTTTGGGCTCTTTTCAAACCTCATTGGACCCCGGATAGTTTTAAATCCTCACTTTTCTAAGTCCCTTTAAACTGTGGATTTATCACAATGGAAAAATTAGAACCTTCTCCAGCCCTTTTCCATTTATAAAAAATAAAAGCACACAAACTCATAAATGGTTGTGACATGCACTACTTTCGTGTCAAGTTTTATCGCATTTGGCTCGTTGTATAGACATAATTGAAGCGGAAACACTAAACCAACATGTGATAGATAAGCACAAACATCAAATAAATCTGTGCATGTGTGCAGTAAAGGACAAAGTGAGTCAAACATGTAGGTAGCAACACTATAGAATCTCAAAGACTCCAAACTTTGTAAAGCACATCAATAACACAACATATTGCCTCAAAACACTATCAAATAGTCACATGGATATGGCATGAAGTTGTGACTTGGTCATCCTAAATGTGCATTCATATAAGGTGTAAACAAAATACAAAACTCTTTTTGGATTTTTCAAAATATTTCTAAAAAGAGAAAATCTTTTTGTATTTTTCAAACACTATTCAGAAACAACCCCGCAAAACCAATTAAGTATAACCAGAAGAAATAGGGACTGCAAACAGAATCCAGGGTCATTCGAACGAGATGCCTTGTCATTTGAATAATAGGCCATCTCGTGAGAAGACTTCGTGCGAGACTGTATCTCATTAGAATGAGAAAAATTAAATTTCCCAAATTACACAGAATGTCATGCAGTTTTGTACAGTGAGAAAATTTCATAGAAAACAGTTCCTAGATGGGCAAACAAATCCAAAACAGTGATAAAATCATGCCAAAATAATAAAATCAAACAAAAATGCTAACTAAAATATAAAACAAATGGTACATTCTATCAATAGGCAAAAGTGTCATCATGAAACACACCCTATGCTATCAAACATGTCTAGACCTTAACTAGGAAGTGCGGTGGAGTTCTCCAAAGGTGGTGACATCTTTTGAAGCAACTCCATCAAATCATGTGAAGTCTTGACCAAAAAATTTAATTACTCTCAAATATGTGGAAACTCTTTATCATTTATGTGCAAACAAAGTGTCATTAGTGGGTGCGTGCGCATGAGCATGTGTAGTGGCATAACGTGGCATGCAACGCAACTTAAAGCAAAACTCCCTAAGGTGTCCTCTCTTTTTGCAATAGGATAAAACATAAACCGACCTAGGAATTAATTTTCAAAAAATTTAGGACGTGGTCTCCTAATAGGAACGGGATGCCTAGGTGGGTTAGGATGAGAACC
Source organism: Sambucus nigra (assembly GCA_949130495.1). Taxonomy (NCBI): domain Eukaryota; kingdom Viridiplantae; phylum Streptophyta; class Magnoliopsida; order Dipsacales; family Adoxaceae; genus Sambucus; species Sambucus nigra. The sequence continues at coordinate 660,333,178 of OX422212.1, forward strand.
ACCTGAATCAATCACCAAAATGGGGACCGACTGAGGTGCAATAAAATAAGTGGACACTTCGTCATTGCCTGTTCCTACATTTTCACCACCACCCAAAGTGGGATTGAGAACCAACTTTTTAACATTCTTAGATGCATTCTCTAAAGCGACTTTAACCTCTCGTGCACATTTGATATCACCCTCAGTTGGGATACACGTGTCGTCAGACTAGACACCGTGTCGGTCAAGTCACACTTTTCCCTTTTAAAACATCCTTCTCTCTCTCTAAATCAAAACCCGATTACCTAAATCCCAATTATACTTCTTCGTTTTCATGGTCTCGGTGTATAAATCTCTAAAAGCTTTTTGGAGCTCACTCTCGTCTCCATTCTCACACTCGCTCTCATCTCCACTAGAAACACTCGACTCATCGTCGTCGCTCCCATGGACACTATCATCATGGGACAAAGTTAGGGTGCTCACATGACTCGAAAAATCAACACTCATCCCATGTCTTAAAGATTTTTCAGACTCATCGTCCTCATCTTTATCCTCTACCTCACTTTCACTAAGGGTGGCTGGCATGGAAAATTTCTTGCCCTCTCTCCTAAGTCTAGTAGGACATTCAAACGACTTGTGCCCTTTTCCCTCGCACTCAAAACATTTTACTTTTTCCAAATTTTCCTCACTTTCTTTCTCTTTCTCACCATTTTCTTTAGCCTTGTATTTCTTTTTATTTTTCTTCGAAAACCTTTTATTGGAAGAATTTTGTTTCAAAAACTGGAGAAATTTTATAAAATTCTTTGAAAGCAGGGCCACGTCAGAATCGTCCTCAGATTCGGATTCAGAAACACTCTCTTTCTTTTTAATCTCTCTTGTTCCATCCTCACTCGATCTCGACTGTGTCCTAAGTGCAACCCCCTTAGACTTAACAGTTTGGGGAAACATATCCAACTCATAAGTCTAAAGATCACCTACCAACTCTTCTAACTTAAGTGTGCTCAAATTTCCCATCGAGTTTAGAACGGTGACTTTTGGAAGAGATCTCAAAATCTTTTTCACAACCCGCGTGTTATCAATTGCCTCACCCAAATTAAAACTAGTGTTGACGATGTCCGACAATCGTGCATAAAACTCATCAAAAGTATCACACTCTAACGTAGTAAGGGTCTCAAATTGGGTGGCAAGGTTTTGCAATTTAGACTCTTTAACAATGGTCGTGCCCTCATGTATCAATTTTAAAATAGCCTATGTCTCTTTAGACATGGTGCACGTCATAATTCGACATAACTCGTCATGAGTGACGGCTCCGGAGATAGCACTCAGATCACGAGAATTAAAGTTTGACAATTTATAATCGTCCTTACCAGTTTGACACAGGTTTCAAAGAGGTGAGATTCTCAACAGTAACGGTGGGGGGACCCAAACCATTTTAAACCAACAACCAAACGCGCTCATCTATGGCTTTTAAAACGAATTTCATGCAAGCTTTCCAATGGGCATAATTACTATCGTCAAAGATGGGCACCCGATTATATAAGTGATACATTGAAAAACTTGCGATTCAAAGAACTGATATCACAAATTTTTTGCGGAAAATAGGAATTCGCAATAAAATAGTGAAACCTGCTCTGATACCAATTTCAGAAAGTGCGGTGTGATAACAATCAAATTAATTCGCAATTATTCAATAAAATCCAAACATACTTGCTTAATTAGGTGACTTAATTTATAGAGACCAAAATTAATTTTAGTTCAGCCTTTATGTCCAACTACGTGCGTGCAAGTGTAAAAATGAATAAAGTAAGCAAGCGACACAATAATTCAGGAAAAAATCCCCTCAGGCCAAAACCTTTTACTTTTCTAGAACTTTGATAAGTTTACAAGACCATTGACTTACATACAACTTCCCCAAGTGTAATGTACGGTGTCTTCGTCAAACCTTCAAAGCGTTAGCTAGAAATCTGTAATGGTTCACACGCAGCTATACCACATGGACACACAACCTAGACACGCAGTCTTGAATATTTGTAGAGTCTCCCTCCACAATAGCACGCAACTCTCTGATTGTAGAGATCTCCCCACTAAGGTTGAATTAACAGAAAACAATGCTTTGGGTTCCACAAAACAACTCACATAAAAAGTACTGGGATTTGTGAATTGTAAAATAAAGTTTGAACCCTACAAAATGTGTTGGATAATAAACAAAAACACATAAAACGTATTATGTGTAAACTCATGCTTTCTCCACACGAAATACCGAAGTTTGTCACCCTATATATAAAAACATTTACGGCGGTGATGTGTTAGAGTTAACCTCTGTCCTTCGAACGACAAACGACGTCGTTCGAGCGAGATGTCATCTCTTTTGAATGATAAGAGATGTCATTTGAACGATAGTCACTTATCCCCCCAAAAAAACTCGAGTCTTTTATAAATCTTGGAAACCTTAAAACTTCAAACTCTTTATGAAATCAGAAACAGTTATCCAAAAGACTTTTATGATAAAATTTTTTTGAAAAATACAAACCATTTGTTAAATTTTCAAAAATTAAAACATATTTTACCTTTCACGGAAATATCCCAACAATTTTGATGTAAAATTTAAATGGAACTGAAACACATTTTACCAAATTCGTCCTTGTTGGGCTTAAATGTTGAAGTCTTCTTGAAATTCAGATTCGTCTTATGTAGATGTAATCTTCTCAATCCTTAGATGACTTGTAGAGGTATACGGCATACTAATTGTGATGGACAATGTCCTTACATTTATTTCTCATCTAATTTTGTGTGTTTTAGCTTTGAAATTTGGGGTTCAAATATTTTTTTCCTTTTCGTTTAATTAGTTTTAAGTGTTGATTATTGTTTATGATCTTCATGTTTTTCCCTAATTCATATTTGTAGAAGTTTATATTCTAATGGAGGGAGGAGAGGTTTCTTTATATGTTCAAATGAGGGTTCTCAATTCCTTAATATGGTATCCATGGTGTATTTCGTAGTTATCACTTGGGTTCATCATATGGCTGTTCAAATCATGGGTGCTCTCTATGTTATTGCATTTTGTATGGATTTAAACTTGGGATTCAAATTTATTTTTGGTTTTGATTTTACGATTTTGGTTTTGATCTTAATTAGGGATTTAAATTTATTTTTACTGCCCCGATTTGCCTAATTGTTGCCTTTCCATTTCTTTTTACGTCCGTCTCTATCTTTTGGCTTCCCATTATGCCTTCTCTGTCCATGATTGGTAAAATTTCTTGGGCAGTTCATTTCCCTAACGCACTCAGGGAGTAAAATTTCAGTGTATTTTGTGAGCTGCAGGGTACCCTCCTTCAAACCTCTTTATCTCTATTTCAGTTAAACCCACTAAATTATTTATATTTAATGTTGAGATTAAATTCCCTGTCTCTATTCCAGGTGTGAAGTATGAACTATGAATGGGACAATCAGGCTGCTTCAGTTCGAAGTATGAATGGGGAAATCAACCAGTTTGGATCTAAAATAATAAAATAATAGTTGAATGTATAAAGAGAACAAGTTTCCAATAGAGGAAGATATCGAAGAAATATCGACCACTACTAATGGCGAGTGCTCTCCCAAACCCAAGGTTTGATCGATTCAAGCCAAGGTCCCCGAGGCAGAAATCCATCTATTTCGTCAAGGTGAAGGCCCCATCGACATCTTCAAATCAAGATGAGGAGGTTGGGTCCAAGTCAAACTCAAAGTCCAAGACATTGTTGATACTACTACTCCCCTGTACTAAGACAATATTGGAAACTTCAATGTATTTGTGAATTTAGCATTGCTTCTACTCCCCTGTAATGAATCATCATTGTTATGCCACTTAAATTTCTTTTAGATTGAGTATTTGTGTTGATACTTTGGGTTTTTCTTTAAGTAACCTCATGTATTTTCTTTATAGACTTTTAAAAGTTTATTGGGCTAATATTCATGTTCTAATACTTATATGGTTGGTTGGTGAGAAAATATGGAACAGAGGAATGAAATGTAGAAACTTTCTAGAGAAAAGTTCAGTAAAATTTCAGATTTGAAAAAGTTTAGTAAAATTTATATAGAAAATGAAGGATTTTTTTTTTCAATTTATCTTAGGTGTTTCTATGTGCATGTGTATTTTAGCAGAAATAGTATTCATGTTTTTTTTTCTAGAATAGATCAATGAAATGAATTTCGACTAATTTTTTTTTGCAGGAAAGGATGGATTTAGGGATTGTCATTGACAATATTTCTACCCATTTTCACCCACTAATGTCGATGCTTTAACCACAATGAAGAAACAAAGGTGTTGCGATCGATGAAGAATTATACGTTGACATTTACTTTCTCCAAAAAGTTGAGGATCAGATCAGTCAAATAGTAGCTGAGCCAAGGTATGTTTTTTAATTTTTCACATATGTTCACTCACTGTTAGATCTATCTGTTTTTGATTTTTTTACTTTTTTTCTTTGTGGTTCAAATCACGGCATTCTAATGCAGCTTGTTTGACAAAATCAACAACAACGTAGGAAAAATGGAAAATCCTAAGGTCTTCTTTGACATGGAAATTGGCGGTTCACCTCTCGGCCATATTATAATGGAGCTTTATGCTGTCACCACTAACAAAACCGTCGAAAACTTTCGTGCCCTTTCCATCGATGAGAAGGGCACTAGTAAAAGCGGCATGCCTTTACACTATAAGGGGTCTTAATTCCACCATGTGATCCCCGAATTCATGTGCCAATGAGGATATTTCAGTACGGGGAACGACACTGACGGGGAGTCAAATTATGGGGCAAAGTGGTTGGCCATCACTAAAAACGCATCCTTTGAGGGCCTCCCATTACTGAGTTTGACTATTTCGAAGTGGCTGGACATCGCTAGAAACAGATCCTTTGAGGGCCTCCCACGGTATGAATTTGTTGATTTTCTTTAATACAACCCCATCACCATAGAGTTTCATTACATCTTCGAAATAGTCAAATTCAGTAATAGTTAGATCAATAGTGGATAACTCCGCTACAACTAACTGAATTATAGATTTTTTTACTATAGAGAAGGAAATCGTCAAACTTTATATCACTGAAGCATTCAGTGCACAAAACATAAATGCCCAAACATTTTAGAAGTGGTAATCGGATTTCAGTGTTGGGATTAGGAATCACTCCAGGTCATTTCGAACCTCCATAGATGATCAAAAATTCTCGATTTTTTTTTTTTTCTCTCTATACAAAAACGAAAAGATACTGATGATTAAATAAAATTTAGAGTTTCAACTTATTATTTCTATTTCTAGATTATTATTAATATTTATTTTATTTAACTGCCCAACGCCAACAGACGAGACAACTGATAGAAAGAAAGGCGAAAGCGGGCATGGAGAGTAATCAGCCGATACTAATGTGGAACATGTTGTGTTTGGTCAGTTGGACGTCGCCAAGTCAATTAAGAAGGTTGGATCCTATTTCGGAACCACTTCAATGAATGTTTCTATCACCAACTGCAGTGAACTTTGATTAATCATTTAACTTATGGCTATCTAAATCTATTTTAGGGCTTAGTTTTGTCGTTTTCTTGCTAATTATAGTAGTGGAGTCTAATTTGAGGTGGTTTTTCTTTTTTTGGCTAGGTGGTGACCTTTTTATATGTGTTGGATAAAATGCCGTTATAAATAATATAGGCTTACTTTTCTAGATATAAAAAATCATGGCATTTTGCCTTACGATTTAGCGGCAACAAAATCTATAGTCTTCCCCTTTATTTTTTATTGATTTTTCCAAGGCTTCCGAGGAAAACAACATGTACAAGTAATGTATCGAACTCTCATAATAGTAACTACTGGTACATCGTTTACTATGATTTTTTATTTCATTTGTTTCTACATTTTTTTGATTTCTGCTATCTCTGCAATCTCTCATAATAGTCAGGTAGGAAATATTATATTTTTTTTATTGATTACTATAATTTTATATTTAGGGTGTGTTTAATTGTAATACTTTCCATGTCAAGTGTTTAAGATTCCATTTTTGGGGTATATGATCTCAAACCTAAAATCATGGAAATTTGTCTATTTCGATTTTAAGCCTAAAAATATTATTTTCAATGTTTTCACGCAACTTCAATTAAACAAATAAAAAAGTAAATTTATATTAGTTGTTTATGGACCAAAGTTTGGTCACCAAATTGGTTGATCATTATTTTGTTGTGATTATGTTAGATTTTTCGAATATCGTCGTGATTTTAGGTACGAGCATACCCTAGTATATATATATATGGTAAATGTGACATGTGTGTAAAGTGAACAAACTGGAATAAAGATGAAATATATACATGGATGTGTAAGTGTGTATGTGTGTGAGGAGTGGGTTCATCATATCCACATCGTGGAAAAGATAGGTATGAATCCTACTAAGGAAAGAGAATATGAGTGGAGCCCCAATAGCGTAGCCTCATTATGGAGATAAAGAGTGCGATATACAAGAGGACTTAGATAAAAGGAGTAAACTAACTAATCATGAGTGATATGATTAAATAAATTTGCAAAATGACACTAAATGTGAGTGATGACCTGAAATTGTAATCTCACTATGGGAAAGGGAGTATGCATATGTAGGACCATTAAAAAGATAACAAATGTAAGACACCTAACTACCTGAGTAAAAAGTACTAAATACGTAAGTGAGATGATAAAATGTGGAAATTAACTTCCCGTATAAATAAAAACAAACTTGAATCCCAAAATAGATTCGTGATTCTTATGTAGTAAAAATTGGCATCGAAGCCCACGTAGTTCGTATAATGAACAAGGTTGGGGTTAACTCATAATTCAAATCTAAAGTGTCTCGTTTGATTTATGAAAAAGAAGTGAAATGTGGTGAAAGTGTGAAAATGTGTGAGAACACTCTAAATTAAGAATTATAGTTTAAACCTCTTTTTTGGTTTATGAAAATATAGTTGAGGATATATATGATAGTTAAAAGTTAGGATTAAAATTAATTTAAAACATAAAAACTTTAAATGGAGAGAGAACTTTAAACCATACAAAATGGCAATTATGAGAATAGTATGAAAGGATTGGACCTTCAAGCATTTTTAAGATATGTTTTCAGCTCTCTATTTCCTGATTTTTGCTGTATGCATTACGGTGGCGAAATGGTGGTTAAAGGTGAGGTAGGAGTAATGTAAGAGAATGTATGAGAAAACGTGGAGAAAATTACGTATGCTAAATTTAGAATAGTTGTCGCACTGAAATGAAGGTCTTGTGCAACGAGGTTATGGTTTCCTCATGCAGAGAACCCTAAAAACGAAATACACAAGTCCTCCCCTAGGGGTATACCAGTCGGCTGACCAGACTTTCATGATAAGAAACCCTAACTTCCTATAGGCAAGTGAGGTGTCTTGTCTGTAGGTAGGTCTTTGCATAATTAGTTTTTGGACCATAACGTTGTATTTTTAAGTTCGAATCGCTCACGATTGGGACTGTTAGGAAGAGGATTTAGAGATGTATAATTTTATGAGGGAATTTATCTCATACTTAATAGTTAAGTAAAGTTAAATGTCCTCTGGGAGAAAGTTGTTATTCTTCGACTAGGTTTTAAAAGAGGGTCTGTGTCCGAGATTGGAGGCACATTGTTTGGACCCTATTGAAGAGTGTAGGGGTGCCGGGATAAGGTATTGTGGCAACCCGCCTAATAAATACCGGGCGATCACTCCTATATCAAATTAAAACAGGAGTCTCATATGGATCATTCTTAGCATCCCTGTTGAAAATCCATTTAATTACTAATAACCTATTAGGCTGGTGTCAAAATTTTACATAACTACTCTTTTAACAACTACAAAATTAAAACATCCACACAGTTTTGCGTAAATGAAACTAAAATGAAATAAAATAACCGAACACTCGGTCAAAATATACAACCATATCGAATGCTGTAACTAAGAGAATAAACATATGCAATTGGGCCATTGGCCCGAATGTTTATACATTACCTCCTATCTAGATTACAAAGATGGAAGCGGCTATCGAGAACCTGCACGCATCCACAGCAGCTGCAGCAGACGTCTGACTCGAAAGATGTGTCATCCTGGCATCCCTGTGTTTGGACACCTATATAATATATATATATATATATATATATATATAGCAAGAGAGGAAAAGTAGATAAACGGGTCAGAGCCGGAGTTTCGAAAATATTTAGCAAGTGCATAAATGCCTTATTTTTAGAAAAAGGTTTTATCTCATATTTAAATTTGGTATCGCACTCAAATGAGATACCCCTCACCTCTCTTCTAATAGTGCACTCCTAGCGCATACCACTTAACATCCTAGTCAAGCTACCATGATAAACTAGTCTATCACCCAACTACTATCAACCCTAGATAGTCCAAGTACTAAGGGATAAACTTTTCCTCAGTCTCGACACTATGCCATGTTCGTGATTGGGGTGTCTCGCAAAGCGAAACCCAAATAAGGAACCCCCCGATACACTACTACACGGCAAGGTCGATCGTCGAGATCCATCAGACCCTCAGTAATATATATATATATATATATATATATATATATATATATATATATATATATATATATATATATATATTAGAGCACTAAGGATTAAACTTCTCCCTAGTCTCCACACTATGCCATGTTCGTGCGTGGGGTGTCTCGCAAAGAGAAACCCAAACAAGGAACCCGCCCGATACACTACTATGCGGCAAGGTCAATCGTCGGGATCCATTAGACCCTCGGTACTAGATTTATCGATATATATTCATTTTTCCATATACATTCGGATCTATCTCCCGGAATGAGAATTTATTTTCATTTTTATCTCAAAACTTTCCATTTCCCTTCTTATATCCAGGAAATGTATATAAAAGCCAATTCATTATCATGAATTGCTTCAACAAATCATATAACTTTTTAAAATCCAGTTTTATTATCATAAAAATGCTTTTCCGTTTTATAACATCCCATTTCCCTTCTTCCATCCAGAAAATGTATTTAAAAGCCATTTTTATTATCATAAAAATGCTTTTCCATATCACATGCTTCCATTTCCCTTCTTCCATCCGGGAAGTGTATCCGAAGCCAAATCGTTTATCCCATTTCCCCTCCTATATCCAGGAAATGTATTTAAAGCCAATTAATTATCATGAATTGCTTTAACATATCTAAGACCGTCCCTCCGGGTTTCCCCACTGGACGCGTCCCTAAATGGCTATCATCTTCCAGGGCCAATCAAACAAGACAACCTGGGAACCTACCGAAACGCCGGGAAGCGGCCATATGCCTGCGGGAGAGTCATAACCACACCCAGAATTACCTCACTAGCGTAGTAAAACATATAATAATCGCCCATATGGCCTAGGAATATATCCACCCTGCATTCATTAGTCAGGGGGCTTCATCTCACGCGCGCAACCTCCCTTATGATAGCGATTTAGAGAGGTGTGTATCCATAAATTATCATTTATGAAAATCATTACTTTTTCCATTTTGAAAATATTCATTTTTATATTTTCAAAAGCCATTTACACCATATCGTATATATACTTTATCCACATAGTATATACAATATATCTACCATATATTTCTCCCCGAATATATATAAATGGCCATATTTGCCAAATCGCATCTAACGATGACCAATAATCCAAAAGATTCCCTTAAGGAATCAAAATCATGCATTCATATATGCATGGTACTAAACCCAAAGTATTTCCTTACTTTGATAAGTAATACGTACCTTAATCCCATCTACGAATTTATTGGATATCTCCAATTATAACACTCCACAATCGATTATAATTATGCTTCCTATACGCATAATTATATGGGCCTAAATGCCCACTACAAATATCCTAGGGATTTATCTTTCCCGAACAACCGTAAATTTAATGGGTTATGGATTTCTTTTCCATGAACCCAAGGACTACATCTTGTCCATATAATCACCTAGAGGTCCCCACCATAAGTTAGGAACCCTAAACCTTCCAATTCCACAATTATTCTATTTTCCTCGAAAATATAACTTAAGGGTTATACATTTAAAACCCTCACCTTGCCCTCCTACATTTCCTTAATTGGAAGATTATATACTCCTAAAAGGTCTCTTATGTTATCCCATAATTAACCTCGAATCAATTAGAATTGGAATTCATCCCATCCAATTCACCCTAGGAAAATTGCCTACTTTCAGCAGGGGTCGATCGATCGACCCTTGGTCATCGATCGATCGAGGCTTCGATCGATCAAACTCTGCCAGTTGATCGATCGATCACGCCGGACAGCTTCTTCTCCGAGAAGCTGTTTTCAGCCATTAAAGCTTCCCCAAGATTTTGTCGCCTCTCCCAACATCCTACAACCTCAACCAACTGCAAATACACATACAGTAAGGGTTCTAAACGTCCTAGAACCCGAAATCACCAATTAATTTCAGTTAATTTCTAAGTTCCTCAAATTTAAACATTATTTGGGTTTATTCGTTTTAACTCCCGAAAACCCGTTTTTATCCACGAAAACCCAACCCAAAATCTTTAGGGTTTATTTATACCAAACAACGATATGAGATTTATGCTCAAAATAAATAAAGCAAGTAAACACTTGCCTCGTGGATAAAATCCGACGACCTCGAGTCGAATCCCGCAGAGTTTGGCCGAAACCTCCCCTTTTCTCCTCTTTTCTCTCTCTTCTCTCTCTTTCTTTCTCTTTTCTCCCTCTCTCCCTCTTTATATAGAAAGAAAAATGGTTTAACCCCTTAAACCCCAAAAATGACTCGTTTACTCAATTACGAGCCCTTTTAACTTTAAAATTCCCTGAAACTCAATTTCGAAAATTGGACACTCTTTTCCGACTATCTCGGCCATTCCGAGACTCACTGCACAGTCAAAATTCTCATCCGAGGCATTTGATAACAAATCACTATTCCAACCCATATAACTTAATGCGAGTTTTCCAATTAAAAATCTTACCTTTTGTCGCTTTACTCAACGGCGACATATAATTAAAATACCTCGACATATTTATTAATCCTAAAAGTAAATACAACACCCATCGAAAATCATCTAATCCTCAAAAATCCTAAAAATCACTATTCTGAGAAATTCTCCAAATTTTCAATTTATACCCAATTATGGAATTTAATTGTTTCCAAAAGGACGGGTTATTACATACTCCCCCGTTACAATGGAATTTTGTCCTCGAAATTCGGATACAACCTACACCACAAATCCTAGAATCGCTCCAAATCCTAATATCTCAAAGGGGAGCGATACTAACCCCATTGCTCCCAACCATATTCTATACGGCTACCACGGTCGTAAAGTGACTCCAATAACGTCACATTGCACCAATCATTACTAGTGCCTCACGGCATAACTTCAACTTTATATACCACGCCCTTTTTATTTCATGCGGTATATAAACCTACTCACTAACGTGCCCATACACCTTTTTAACCCGTGCACATCTGCACATCCATTGTGAACGTTTGACACATAACACTCTCTCTAAATAAGGGTTTCCTTTCCTCGGTGTAATACTCACACATGGATTCACCCAACCCACGAAATTCAGTTCTCCTTACATCGGCGCCACTAACTCTATTCAACTTATATCCTAAAAATTCTACGATTTATTCGATGCCCAACCTACGCAAAAAAAAATATAATCCTAAGTATATCCCTAGTGCCCAAGGCCTATCTCAACTTCCGACATGTGCTTGGTTTCATGCGTGGGAAGTCTCGCAAAAGCGAAATCCAAATAAGGAACCCTCCCGTTACACTACTCCCTCGCGTTGTCGGTCATCGTGATATAGCGACCTAAGGCACACCAGCGGGACACCCTAAATCCTACCACGCTAACCTACGAACGCGTTCTTACTATTATATCCTTCCGCCCCGGAAAGGAAATCTAACTAATCGAAGTGCCCAATATCTGTAAAAGCACTATGCACATCATACCCAAAACATATCTTCTCAAAATTTGCCTTTTCATTAAGGCCTGACTGTAATCCTCAAATCAATTTCTCTAAGTCCCACTTCACCCGCTCACTTGTGGTGAGAGGACCACTTTAGTGCTTTTCCATAGCACAATATTTCCATAAGTATATAATCATCACATGACTCATTGTCTATAGTGGTTCATCCACACTATAAGACTTTTCCACAAAACCAACATCCTTGCATCTTATAACATATCTCCACTCCCGACGCCGTTAAGGTTCGTGCGTGGAACGTCTCACAAAGCGAAATCCAAACAAGGAACCCCTCCACACACTACCACTTAACTTCGTCGGTCATGGAGGTCCGTTATTTCAAACATGCAACCGGGATGACCCTATCCCATATTCCAATAAAAAGGTGGTCTGAAGTCCTATCTCTAACTAAGAGTCACACCACCCAGCGCTCGCACTAATTTTATGTCCTTGCACAATCAATAACGAGCTTAAACTCACAGCGCAACAATAATCCTTGCGTACCTTAAATCATATCTATAAGGTCGCCATATACTCAAATCACAATAATGAAACCTCTGCTCATCGAAGTTCCATCTATGCACATAACAAAGGCGAACTCAGCCTGTATCTAGGTGAGATATCGCAATAACGACCCGTTCCACCCTGGAAATGCGGACACGATAGTCTTGCCACTATTAGCCTGCCATCGCTCCGAACAACCAACAACATTATATACTCACCATATTACCATACTCGTATAAACATATAAAACGAGTATCACAAACCAGATATATATATGTATTCAAAATATCAACACCTGCCTTTATGGCAAATGAAGGGAAATAAAATTCTGCTACCGCGGAAAATACATAGGCATACATTATATAATGTTATCGATACTGCCACAAAGCTCAAATTACACACATGAGTCTAGGGCTAACGAACACCGCGACTTTATCTAGCCACGTCAATTATACGTTTTTCTATCTCCCTTTATCCACTATCGGCCTCTGGTCGATCCTTATGTGAATAATCCAAAACAACATTTTTTTCATTCCTACTAATCGTGGGGACTCACGGTTAAGACTATCCGTAAGATCCCTTTCAAACCCTTAGCTTCACTAAAAATTTAACTTTGGTACCACATTCTACTATGGCGGTACTACGATACTCATACCTACTATACTTTAGTAGTCGTCACAAAAATCTTTAGCAATTGCCACAAAGAGAGTGACCTCTACTAAGGTCCTCGTCCCCAACTTCTACCAGCTGCTCTAGCTAAGCCCCACCTCCTGCTGCCATCCAAGCCCCGCACATAATTCTCAAACGAGCGCGCAAAAGATCACTATAATCTTATAATATGGCAGGAGAACAAAATCTCACAAGAGAAATCAACAATCCTAATCCTGAGGATCTATAATAAATCGAGAGCAACGCTGAAAGCGTAGTACATTCGCACAGATTCCTAAGGACACAAGAACCTGATGCTCTGATACCATCTGTGACAACCCACATAATAAAATATCGGGCGATCACTCCTATATCAAATTGAAACAGGAGTCTCATATGGATCATTCTTAGCATCCCTGTCGAAAATCCATTTAATTACTAATAACCTATTAGGTTGGGGTCAAAATTTTACTTAACTACACTTTTAACAACTACAAAATTAAAACATCCACACAGTTTTGCGTAAATAAAACTGAAATAAAATAATATAACCGAACACTCGGTCAAAATATACAACCATACCGAATGCTGTTACTAAAAGAATAAATAAATGCAATTGGGCCATTGGCCCGAATGTTTATACAATACCTCCTATCTAGATTACAAAGATGGAAGCGGCTATCGAGAACCTGCACGCATCCACAGCTACTGCAGCAGACGTCTAACTCGAAAGATGTGTCATCCAGGCATCCCTGTGTCTGGACACCTATATAATATATATATATATATATATATATATATATATATATATAGCAAGAGAGGAAATGTAGATAAACGGGTCAGAGCACGAGTTTTGAAAATATTTAGCAAGTGCATAAATGCCTTATTTTTAGAAAAAGGTTTTATCTCATATTTAAATTTGGTATTGCACTCCCATGAGATACCCCTCGCCTCTCTTCTAATAGTGCACTCCTAGCGCATCCCTCTAAACATCCTAGTCAAGCTACCATGCTAAACTAGTCTATCACCCAACTACTATCAACCCTAGATAGTCCAAGTACTAAGGGCTAAACTTCTCCCCAGTCTCGACACTATGCCATGTTCGTGCATGGGGTGTCTCGCAAAGCGAAATCCAAATAAGAAACCCACGATACACTACTACGCGACAAGATCGATCGTCGAGATCCGTCCATATAATAAATCTCAATATTAGAGCACTAAGGATTAAACTTCTCCCCAGTCTCAACACTATGCCATGTTCGTGCGTGGGGTGTCTCGCAAAGCAAAATCCAAACAAAGAACCCCCCTGATACACTACTATGCGACAAGGTCGATCGTCGGGATCCATTAGACCCTCGGTACTCGATTTATCCATATATATTCATTTTTCCATATACATCCGGATCTATCTCCCGGAATGAGAATTTATTTTCATTTTTATCTCAAAACTTTCCATTTCCCTTCTTATATCCAGGAAATGTATATAAAAGCCAATTCATTATCATGAATTGCTTCAATATATCATATTACTTTTTAAAAGCCAGTTTTATAATCATAAAAATGCTTTTCCATTTTATAACATCCCATTTCCCTTCTTCCATCCAGGAAATGTATTTAAAAGCCATTTTTATTATCATAAAAATGCTTTTTCATATCACAAGCTTCCATTTCCCTTCTTTCATCCGGGAAATGTATCCGAAGCCAAATCGTTTATCCCATTTCCCTTGCTATATCCAAGAAATGTATTTAAAGCCTATTTATTATCATGAATTGCTTTAACATATCTAAGACCGTCCCTCTGGGTTTCCCCACTGGATGCGCCCCTAAATGGCTATCATCTTCCAGGGCCTATCAAACAAGACAACCTGGGAACCTACCGAAACGTCAGGAAGCGGCCATATGCCTGCGGGAGAGTCATAACCACACCCAGAATTACCTCACTAGCGCAATAAAACATATAATAATCGCCCATATGGCCTAGGAATATATCCACCCTGCATTCATTAGTCAGGGGGCTTCATCTCACGTGCGCAACTTCCCTTATGATAGCGATTTCGAGAGGTGTGTATCCATAAATTATCATTTACGAAAATCATCTCTTTTTCCATTTTGAAAACATTCATTTTTATATTTTCAAAATCCATTTACATCATATCGTATATATACTTTATTCACATAGTATATATATATATATATATATATATATATATATATATATATATATATATATATATATTCTCCCCGAATATATATAAATGGCCATATTCGCCAAATCACATCTAACGATGACCAATAATCCCAAAGATTCCCTAAAGGAATCAAAATCATGAATTCATATATGCATGATACTAAACCCAAAGTATTTCCTTACTTTGATAAGTAATATGTACCTTAATCCCATCTACGGATTTATTGGATATCTCCAATTATAACACTCCACAATCGATTATAATTATGCTTCCTATATGCATAATTATATGGGCCTAAATGCCCACTACAAATATCCTAGGGATTTATCTTTCCCGAACAGCTGTAACTTTAATGGGTTATGGATTTCATTTCCATGAACCCAAGGACTACATCTTGTCCATATAATCACCTAGAGGTCCCCACCATAAGTTAGGAACCCTAAACCTTCCAATTCCACAATTATTCTATTTTCCTCGAAAATATAACTTAAGGGTTATACATTAAAACCCTCACCTTGCCCTCCTACATTTCCTCAATAGGAGGACTATATACTCCTAAAAGGTCTCTTATGTTATCCCATAATTAACCTCGAATCAATTAGAATTGGAATTCATCCCATCCAATTCACCCTAGGAAAATTGTCTACTTTCAGTAGGGGTCGATCGATCAAGGCTTCGATTGATCGACCTCTGCCAGTCGATCGATCAATCATGCCGGACAGCTTCTTCTTCGAGAAGCTATTTTCGGCAATTAAAGCTTCCCCAATATTTTGTCGCCTCTCCCGATATCCTACAATCTCAACCAACTTCAAATACACATACAATAAGGGTTCTAAACGTCCTAGAACCAGAAATCACCAATTAATTTCTAAGTTCCTCAAATTTAAACAATTCGTTTTAACTCCCGAAAACCCTTTTTTATCCACGAAAACCCAACCAAAAATCTTTAGGGTTTATTTATACCAAACTACGATATGAGATTTATTCTCAAAATAAATAAAGCAAGTAAACACTTGCCTCGTGGATAAAATCTGACGACCTCGAGCCGAATCCCGTGAAGTTTGGCCGGAACCTCCCATTTTCTCCTTTTTTTTTCTCTCCTCCTCTCTCTCTTCTCTCTCTTCTCTTCATTTCTTTCTCTTTTCTCCCTCTCTCCCTCTTTATATAGAAAGAAAAAGGTTTAACCCCTTAAAACCCCAAAACGACTCGTTTACTCAATTACGATCCCTTTTAACTTTAAAATTCCTCGAAACTCAATTTTGACAATCGGACACTCTTTTTCGACTATCTCAGCCATTCCGAGACTCACGGCGCAGTGAAAATTCTCATCTGAGGTACTTGACCGTGAATCACTATTCCAACCCATATAACTTAATGCGAGTTCCAATTAAAAATCTTACCTCTTGTCGCTTTACTCAACGGCGACATATAATTAAAATACCTCGACATATTTACTTAATCTCAAAAGTAAATACAACACCCATCGAAAATCATCTAATCCTCGAAAATCCCAAAATTCACTATTCCGAAAAATTCTCCAAATTGCCAATTTATACCCAATTATGGAATTTAATTGTTTCCAAAAGGACGGGTTGTTACAGGTATCTACAATAATATCCTTAGCATCATGATAAAGAAAAATTACAATAAAATAAAACCATCCACAACATAATGGTAATGAATAATATAAATAATTGAAATAAAATAATATAAAAGAGTCTCCAAACTAAAAGTGAATCCACCAACTATATTAAAACTCCACAATACTGGATACTCTTAAACCAAAACATAAAAAAACATGGAACCACCTTAACCCATAAATAAAAGCTCTGGATAAGAAATAATTGGAATGGAAACTAGAATAAATTTAAATCATACTCGAATGATGAAGAGTCGGAGATGCTAGAGTGATTGCTCAACCCTACTTTCCTTGCCTAAGAATACCTGGATTTTTTTTAAAATAAAAATGGGCCAGAGCCAAAAAGTTGAAAGAAATAGTTATGTTAAATAACATTATTAAATACGACACGTTTATGCCTCATGTCTCTCCCGCTGACACTCATACCAAATATACCTCAACTCTACTCTAACCTAAAATAGTTCTAACTATCTATATCCATCCTGACCTTAATATACTACGATCACCAACCCACAACACAATAAATCTTATCCTATAAGAAACCCACAAAAAATAACGTCCAAATTAGCTACAATTAGGCACTTCCTAAGTTGCATGCCCAGTAGCTCCTAACAATCAACTGAACAAAACTACATGCATGGGACGTATTACGGATGGAATATAAATAAGGAACCCCACGATACACTTTTATCTAGCCAAATTGTTCATCATAACCAATGGTACAGAACTAACTAAACGAATACCAATAACCCCTACCTTACCATACACTTAATATTTTTTGTAAAGCATTAATCTGACTCATATACCATATAAGTACCAAACCAATAACCCAACCACCTTACCCTAAAGCAATCAACCAACTCAAAATTTGCTATATGCTATATAGTACACAACATAATATAAGTTCTTACATTAGTTAAGAGAATCATCGAACCCTAAACCGTCCAAAAGTATAGTACCCAACTGTTGATACCAAAATTAATATGCTGATGTGGACGAATAATACGAAGACACGTGTCAATCTACGTGGCACAATAGCACCGAGGAACTCTATCACACCGAGGAACTCTATCGCACCGAGGAACTCTAACATACTGAGGAACTCTAATATTCCGAGGAACTCCTGATCAGCGAACAACTATGGCGGTCCGAGCTGCATCTCGGTCGTATCATTAATTGCCATATAATCAACAGTTCAGATATTCATTGAATGCTTGTATTCTTGACGTGCACGCTGCATTAAATGTATTACCCTTTCATATGTATTTCATTTAATGTATCGGACCTTTCATGTACAGCCTCAAGGCTATAAATACCTTGTATCATCCTCATTCAAAGGGGACCGGAATTTCTTGAGAGAACTTGTAATCAAGAATTCCATAAACACTCAGCAATAACATAACAGTGGACGTAGGCTTTATTCCTAGCCGAACCACTTTAAAAATCTTTGTCTTATTTATTTATCTGTGATTAAATAATTAGAGTGATCTAGTTTTTTACATCAACAGATTGGCGCCGTCTGTGGGAACGACTATTGCAATCGTTTTTCACCAAAAATCATTTGTTATCAATGGCAGATAATCCCGAATCCAGTAATCGAAATGCTGGGAATACTGGAAATCTTCCAAATCCATCTGCACCTCCAGATCTGGCTGGAATTATGACAAATCTGGCTCAAGGACAAACCGCCATGCAAGAATCTGTGAGGCAACTCATTCAAACTCTTCAAGGCGGTGCACCTACCTATTCAGGGTATAGGAGTGATCGTGGGCAATCACAATCCAGACGTACTGGGTCATATCGCAATGGGGAGTCTACTGATTCTACGTATCAACCTGGGCGAACATCATCGATACGGGCCACGGATACAGATCAACGTGTCACACTCTCTCCGGAAAGAACCAGAGCTTTGGAAAGATTAAGCAGGGCGTCTCCTTTCAGTCGATTAGGACCAAGGAGGAACATGAGTCCACCTAGAGCTCCATCAAAGAGTTTTCGGCTACCACCAGATTTAAGAGAAGGATCTGCACAATCTCGACCAGCCACTCGTCGAGATAAATCTCAGGAAGCTACGTCGGAGCGATCAGTTGCTCGGACTAGGCTGCCCGAGGAAGGGAATGAAGCATGGAAAGGTTCCATTCAACGGTTGGAGGATAGACTGGGAGAAATGGCTAAAGCGAGGAACCCCTTACAGAGAACTTTTGTTCAAGGGACACCTTTTGTGCAAGCCATTGTGGATTTCCCTACACCGTCGAAATTCAAAGCACCTGTAGTGACCCCCAAGTACGATGGAAAGACAGATCCCGTACTTCATATAGAACAATACCAAGCTGCTGCAGATATCTACGCTGTCCCCGACGAGATGAGGTGTAGAGCATTCTCGGGAACTCTTACCGGATCTGCACAGATATGGTACAATAATCTTCCTCGGGGTAAGATTTCAACTTTTATTCAGTTAGCCGAATTGTTCATTGGCAATTTTTATTTTGGAGCAAAGCCGGTAAAGCGAGTAGCACACTTGCTAAGTGTTAGACAAAAATCAGGTGAGAGTACTAGAGATTACATAACTCGTTTCAATAACGAGAAGTTGGAAGTCATAGATTATGAAGAAAAGACAGCAATCACTGCTTTGATGAGTGGTTTGCTGCCTAACAAGCTGTACTACACTTTGGCCAAAGATCCACCTAAAAATATGTCGGAGTTGATGGCAAAGGCGGCCAAAATCATGAATGCCGAGGAGGCTATGGCTGCGAAAAAGAATATGGATAAAGAAGTTAAAGTGGAGGTCGACAACTCTAAGAAGAAAGATCAGAAAGGTAATGGTGGTGACAAACATTCCAGGAATAACAGGATGAAGTTGGAAGTCCTAAAGAAGTATGATAATTATACTCCATTGAAAATGGGTATTAATCATGTTTTGGAAGAAATCAGGAATAACGAGGAGATCAAGTGGCCAGAGAAACTGAAGACAAATCCCGACCTTAGGAATAAGGCCAAATATTGCGAGTTTCACAAAGATCACGGCCATATGACCAAAAATTGTATAGCCCTTCAGAACGAGATTGAAACACTCATCCGAAGAGGGAAATTATCAAAGTATGTAGATCGCAGAGGTGAAAGAAAGAATGATGATAGAACTAGAGAGAGATCTAGATCTCCTCGTCGTGCAGAGGAGAAAAAGAGGAGGGACCATGAAGAGGATCCAGATGATGACCCCGATCTTCCCAAGAAGCCAAGGAAACCTGAACGAGAGGTATTTTCCATACGTTTTGGGTCATTCGATTGTAATGTTATTACAGGAGGAGATGCAGGAGGAGGAGACCTTACTGAAGAAAGAAAAGCTTACCTTGGAGAGGCTCAAGCTTGTTCGTACATTCAGCGAATAAACCTGGCCGAGGATGATCGTCCGAGGAAGGTAAACAAAGAGAAGCTAGTGATTGGTTTTTCAAAAAACGACCTGGCAGGTGTTCTTTACCCTCATGATGATCCTTTGGTGATCAAAATGAGGATGAAGGATGTGGTCATTTCGAGGGTGTTAGTAGACAATGGTAGTTCGGCAGACATCATGTACTATTCATGCTTTGATAGCTTGAATTTAAAATTATCTCAATTAGAACCTTATCACAGACCCCTTCTGGGTTTTGCTGGCGAGAAAGTTTTTCCACTTGGGACGATCAAGTTGGATATACTCATTGGAACTTGGCCTGGTTGTCGAACAGAAAGAATACGCTTCTTTGTGATGGATAAGAATGTGCAGTCCGCCTACAACATCATCATGGGAAGAGTTGGATTGAAGAAGTTCGAAGCAGTTCCATCTACAGTACATCAGTGCTTGAAATTCCCAACAAATTTTGGGGTTGGAGTCGTGAAAGGCGATCAAAAAGTAGCTCGGGAATGCTATTATTCTTCTGCCAAGCAAGAGGAACTTGAAGAGTCCAGGAAAAAGACAACCACTTACCAAGTGGAGGAAGGTACAGAAATTGAAACCCTTGATCCCAGAGATGAATCCCAACTTGTAAAAGGACAGGTGGTGGAATCTACAGAAATCGTAATTCTGGACGACGAGCATCCTGAACGAGTAACCCAGATAGGTTCGACGTTGGATGCTTCAATAAAACAGGAGTTGATAATTTTCTTGAGAAGCAGGAAGAAAACTTTTGCATGGAGTCATGAAGATATGCCGGGAATAGATCCAAACTTCTTATGTCATGAGCTCAATGTGAATAAGGAGATCAAGCCTGTGAAGCAAAGAAGAAGAGTGTTTAGTCCCGAGAAGAACCAGGCCATACAAGAGGAGGTCGAGAAACTCCAGAAAGCCCAATTCATTGAAGATGTGAAATATCCAGATTGGTTGGCAAATGTGGTGATGGTAAAGAAGAAGAATAACAAATGGAGAATGTGTGTTGATTTTACTGATCTCAACAAGGCATGTCCAAAAGATCATTTTCCATTGCCCAGAATTGATCAACTAGTGGATGCTACCTCGGGACACGAGCTACTCAGCTTCATGGATGCTTATTCAGGCTACAACCAGATCAAAATGAAACCTGAAGACAGGGAAAGTACTTCTTTTATTACCCCAAGGGGAACTTATTGTTATAATGTTATGCCTTTTGGTTTAAAAAATGCAGGTGCAACATATCAGCGGTTGATGAACAAGGTTTTTACCGAACAAATCAGCCGCAATATGGAGGTCTATGTCGACGACATGCTCACCAAAAGCAAGAGAGCTACATATCATTTGGTTGACTTGAGTCAAACTTTTGATCAACTGGATAAATACCAGATGAAGCTTAACCCGACGAAGTGTACTTTTGGAGTACGAGAAGGAATGTTCCTCGGATACATCGTCAACCAACGAGGTATTGAGGCAAATCCAGAAAAGATCAAAGCTCTTTTAGGGCTGCGATCCCCAACGACGAGGAAAGAAGTACAGAGTCTTACCGGACGAGTTGCAGCCCTCAACAGATTTGTATCCAGAGCAACTGATAAATGCCTCCCATTCTTCAAAACACTGCGAAAAAGTTTTGAGTGGACTGATGAATGTGAGAAAGCCTTTCAAGATTTGAAGAAATATTTGGGAGCCCCACCATTGTTGTCTAGGCCAATAACTGGAGATAAGCTGTACTTGTATTTGGCAGTATCAGAAAATGCAGTTAGCTCGGCGTTGATCAGATTGGAGAATGGAGTCCAGAAGCCAATTTATTACACAAGCAAGGCCTTCCGAGGTGCGGAAATCAGATACCCAAAGCTGGAAAAATTGGCACTAGCATTAATTGAAGCAAGTAGAAGAATGAGGCCATACTTCCAGGCCCATACCATCATTGTGTATACCGACATGCCGTTAAGACAAGCCCTTCACAAGCCAGAAAAATCAGGAAGATTGATGTACTGGGCAATAGAGCTCGGTGAATATGATATTGTGTATGAACCCAGATCATCGTTGAAGGGGCAAGCCGTGGCAGATTTTATAGCAGAGTTCACATACCCGGATACCCCCGAGGAGCAAAAGGTGCTTGCTGACCTACCTGTGGACGATACAGGATCAACAGACACAGATCCAGACCAACCAAGGTTGGTAAAAGGATTTGTTGATGTAGAAAAATCATCATATTCAAACCCCGACCAACTCCGGTTGGTAGAAGGGCGCGAACAAATGACAAACGAGGAACGAAGGATACCCGGGAATGATGAAAGAAAACAGATGATATTTCACCGAGGAACTCTAACAGATAAGAAATTTGAAGACGAGTTACATACATGGAGATTATATGTAGATGGATCATCTTGCACGGCTGGTTGTGGAGCAGGGATTGTTTTAAACTCTCCAGATGATATTGACATGGAGTATGCCTTGAGATTCCAATTCAAAGCTTCCAATAATGAGGCTGAATATGAGGCTATGATAGCAGGTTTTCATTTGGCAAAAGTTATGGAGGCACGACAAGTAATTGTTTTCAGTGATTCTCAATTAATTGTGAATCAAATGATGGGAATATATGCAGTGAAGGGAGAGTTAATGGTGAAGTACCATGCAAAAGTGATGGAGTTATTGACAGAATTTGATGCTATTCAATTGGTGAGGATACCGAGATTGGAGAATGCTAGAGCAGACGCATTGGCCCGACTAGCGTCAGCTACGCGCACCGAGCTGCGAAGAACAATACCAATTGAAATATTAGAAAGTCGGAGCATAGAAGAAGATCTGACGGTGAAGATTATTACCCTTGATTTAGGACCATCTTGGATGGATCCAATCAGAGCATACATTGAAGAAGGAGTGCTACCGGAGGATAAGCTCATTGCTAAGAAGCTGAAGTATAAAGCTGCTCGGTATATATTAATTAATGGTGTTTTGTATAGACGGGGAATTATGGCAGGTTTGCAGAGATGCGTACATCCATCAGAAGTCAGGGAATTGATTGAAGAAATCCATGAAGGATCATGCGGAGCTCATGTAGCAGGTCGGACTCTTTTGCAAAGGGTGATGACACAAGGATATTACTGGCCGACGATGAGGGCTGATTGTATAGCGTATGCTAAGAAGTGTGACAAGTGCCAACGTTTTTCCTCCATCCGAAGAACTCCACAGGCATTGTTGACACCAATAACATCACCTTGGCCATTTGCCATGTGGGGAATTGATCTGGTTGGACCACTGCCGACGACCCGAGGAAGGTTCAAGTATCTCGTCGTGGCAGTAGACTATTTTACTAAGTGGGTGGAAGCTGAACCACTAATTGATATGACGTACGAGAAGGTGTATCAATTCATATGGAAGAATATCATTTGTCGATATGGTCTCCCCCACGCTTTCATCACAGACCATGGAACACAATTTGATAATGAAGAATTTGCTGCCTATTGCCATCAGTCGAATGTCTTGAAGTTTCATTCAGCACCAGGCCATCCCCAAAGCAATGGACAGACTGAGGTGACGAACATAACATTACTAAATGGGTTGAAGAAGAGGTTAAGTGAGGCTAAAGCAAATTGGATTAATGAGCTACAGTCAGTTTTGTGGGCTTACCGAACAACTCCCCGAGCAGCAACAGGAGAATCACCATATATGCTAGCATTTGGAAGTGAGGCTGTGATACCTGCCGAGTTGGGCCTACCAACACACAGGGTGTTAAATTTCAATTCTCCGATCAGTGATTTGATGAGAAGACTGGATTTGGATATGCTCGAAGAAGTCAGAGAAGAGGCAGCCATTAGGAATGCTGCATATCAACAACGAACAGCTCTGTTTTACAACAAAAGGGTAAAGAAATGTGATCTAAAAGAAGGGGATTATGTGCTAAAGAATGTCATTCAGAAGCAGAATAAACTAGAAGCAAACTGGCATGGACCTTACCGAGTTACAGAGGTTGTTCGACCAGGAACTTACAGAATAGCAACTCTAGAAGGAGAGGAATTTAAGAACGCATGGAATGCTGAACACCTGCGCAAGTATTATCAGTGATGTCAAATGTAAAGCATTTCTTTCATTATGAATAAAACGAGGATGTTTCGCCATTTTCTTTCTGGTTGAAAGTTTTTCGGGGAATACTAGTGTAATACACTACACAACAAAAGTGCTCTAAGGAGCCAACCTCCTTTGGTTAGGAGGACAGCTCTACGGAGAAAAAGTGCTATAAGTAGCCAACCTCCTTTGGTTAGGAGGACAGCTCTACGGAGCAAAAGTGCTATAAGTAGCCAACCTCCTTTGGTTAGGAGGACAGCTCTACGGAGCAAAAGTGCTATAAGTAGCCAACCTCCTTTGGTTAGGAGGACAGCTCTACGGAGCAAAAGTGCTATAAGTAGCCAACCTCCTTTGGTTAGGAGGACAGCTCTACGGAGCAAAAGTGCTATAAGTAGCCAACCTCCTTTGGTTAAGAGGACACCAGCGTGATCAATTACGGTTGGTAAGATAAAAATATACTCTCATATTACAACTTATGTTGGTCGGGAGGTAATATTATTACAAAGAGTTCTTTGAAGAACAAAATATTCAAAAAATACACCAAGTATAGCTGGTCGGGGATAAAAACCCATCAACTGTAATTGGTCGACAAACATTGTTTATCTACCTTGGTTGGTTAGAAACAATTTGAACAATTTATATTCATTACTTTATTATTAAGTGATTGAACATTACTGATACTTGTAACTTTTTATTAAGTTGCTTAATGAACAATATTATTGTTATCTTTTTAAAGATACATATGTGCAAATATAAAGGTGTTTGATAAACACAAAACAATAGCAGAATTGGCAAATAGAAAATGAAATTCTTTCATTAAATTTAAGATTATAGGATACAAGAATGTACTAAATTGTTACATGGATATTACTATTCTATTGGTTTCTTGCCCTGTGCTTTAGAAACAGGTTCCTCGCCGGCAGGAGGGTCTTCTAGGCAAAGGGGATAATTGATAAAATTAACATCTCTGAGCATTCTGACGTTCATCACAGAGGGTGTATCCAAAAGATGCTCAGGACGAGATAATTCAACTTGGGAATGAAGGCTATAATCACCGAGGTATTTTGAAATTAGGCTGCGAGGAATGGAACGAGCTGGGATCCAGGCCATGTCCAATTTAAAAGGTGGCACAGGCAAGTCCAGTAGCCCAGGAGCATGATAATCCCATAAGAAGTGCCCTCGCTCCAATTTTAACACACCCAGTGCGTTTAACCATCCTTGCTTGTAACCTTCATTGTTGGCATGTTCAATACGAGCATCCAGGTGAACAAGGGCTTCATTATATCCTGCCATCCAGAATTCCCTTGGCTGTTTATGGAATTGGAAGGTTAATCTATCCAATTGTTCATGAAGGCTTTTGGCAAAAAGATCCTTATTATGCAAGGCAGATTTCGTCGATGTAAGCTGATCTTCCAGAGACAGATTTTTATTAGACATTTCAGTCAAAGCACGGTCTTTTACTTTCAACTGGAATGCTTGAGTTTCCAGAGTAGACTGAGTACGAGCCTCTTCAACATTTTGGCTGAGGACTCTTCCTCGTCCCCGAGCAGTTCCAGAAATGGCAGATTTTCTTAAGTCCTCCAGCTCTTGCCTTAGTTTGGCGTTTTCGACCTCTAAGAACGAGAAACCTTCATCAGTAACAGGTACTAATGCAGTAGAAGAGGAGGCAACAGATTCATACTGAACCAATTTTTTTTGCAGATTATTATTTTCTTGCTCCAGGATCTCGGCAATCTGCCTGCAAGCTTCAACTTCACTTTTTAGGGTCCTTTCCCTAATATCATATCCAGCAATGATCTTCTTATGGCCTGTTTCAGAAGAAAGTTGTTGGTATCTATTTTCATAATCTTTGTGTAACAAAGCCATTGATTCATTATGCTGACCTTGGAGATCCTCTAAGGAACAATGCAGCTCTTCAATCAAGTCATAATAAGCGACATTGTTGGCCACAGCTCGGTCGAGTAAATCTTTCAAGTACCGATAAGCTTCAATAGCCTGTTCTGAAGCACCATGACCAAGGATATCAGCAATTTCCGATGTACTAAGGTCTGTATGACCAGCTTTATAGTATTGATGACATTGCTGCATCAGCTCGGTATCATGTGAAGAGATCAATTCCATTCTAGCAACAAACTAAAGACGAGAAAAAGACAACAATCAACAAAAACAAGTTATCAACAACAGAGATGAGCAAAGATATATTTTATTAGATCATCAAAAAGTTACATTGTTCGATTACAAGGAAATATAGAAATAATACCGAACAACTTCACACCTTTTCCTTGTCCCCCAAGACTTTCTCGGGAGGCTGGGACGAGGAGCTCGGTTGCTCGGTAGTAACAACAGCTTGATCGGTAGGAATCTTCTCGGGAGGAGGAGGCGTGGAACAAACGTCCTCGGTGGCAGAAGGTTGAGAGGCAGAAACTTGATCACCCATAGCCATAGAAGATTCATCTGAGGCAGGTTCATCTTCTTCTTCTTCCACAATTGGGGGAGGAGGATCAGGGAGATGTCGTTGGAATAGATCAGAATCGTCTTGGACCTTTAGCTCTTGCAGAGCAGCTACCCAGCCTTCATGGAAGTATTTCGACTTCCCATATTGGACTTGGGATGTCATTGCAGCTATCCCTCTCTCCCATCCTTTCTCCCAACCAGCACTGAAATTTTTCTTGATTGCGACCTTTCTCCTCAATTTCTCCGAGGAGAGTTTCACTTCCAATTCTTCTTTCTTAACCTTGATATCTCGCAGAGTAGATAATTCTTCCTCTGCCTTCTTCAACTTATCATCAGAGTCCTGATGTTTAACCTCCAAAACTTTAACTTTCTCCTCCAAATTCTTGGAGGTTTCAGCCATCTTCATCTTATCAGCCTCAGCCACAGCCAGCTTTTTCTCCCAAACAGTTTTCTCCTCGATGTACTGTTGGCGAGATTCCTTCACAGATTGGGCTAAACCCAACAAAGCATCGTTAACATCGGACGAGGAACTGGAAGCTTTAATAACTTGATCTTTCTTCACGATGGTATTGAAGCAGTTCACCAGCTGAAAGATAAGAGAAAGAGCAAACTCAATACAAAATGCAAGCTTTCAGAGAAAGAAAGAAAGACCAAAGGTATGAGAAATTTACTGAAGAAAGATGACGAGCAGCTAGGGATGTCAGTGTATCCCTAGGAATTTTTTCATCAACCCCGAGAACTTCGGGTATAACTGAGCTCATTGAAGAACTCGGAAGAATGATGTTTGAAACACTACTACCACCAGCGGGTAGAGAAGATGCAGTTCCAGCAAGATTAACTGAGGATGATTTCCTCAATCTCTTCAAAGGAGGGTCAGCAGCATCAACCAAGGAAGAAGTCTTGGTCAGAGAGATTGTAATTACATCAGCAGGAACATTTTTCTTGCTCGGGGCCACTGGGGGCTTCTCGGCAGCTTTGGAGGACCCAGCATCTACTTTTTTAGTCACTTCTGGGACATCAGTTTTGCCTTTCTTGGCTCCAACAACAGAAGAAATTTCATCAAATAGAGCAGGAGGAGCTCTTTTCTTGCCCATTCTTTGAGATAAAGGGATATGAGAATCTGAAGATGAACCCTCTGGAGTTGATGCAGGTTCAACAGGGCGAGCAGTATAAGAGGTTGTGTAACTCCTATACTGCAACAAATATGATGCAGACCTTATGTGCTCGTCTGCAATGTTCTTATGCAAACCCCAGATAAGTTTCAGATGTTTGATATTCACCTCTGTTTCCTTTGGAGTTTTTCTTTTGCTATCAACTGCAAATAAGTACATAACGAGATATCAATCATACATTTTGTCAAACATGATGAAAGCATAATTTCATAAGTAAAATAAAATGAAAAATAAACCTATCCCATTGCCATATGGAGGGCATCTGGGACCATTGTATACGCCATCTTCAGCTAAAGGGGCATGTTGCCAATTTTTTATAACCAACTCATGCTCAAAATAATCTCTATTTGAGTCAGGGAGGTTAACTACAAGGGCTCTATTCAGAAACCTAGTTTTTAAATAATAAATATTATCTAGAGTAGCCCACTTATAGCAATACATAATCTCAGGGATCCCAATACGAGTCCCATGAGTTAGATTTAATTTGTGCACCCCATTAATTATTCTCCATGAATTGGGGGCTATTCTTGCAGGGATAAGATCAAAATATTGACAAAATTCGAGACTCAATGGGTTTGGTGGAAAGGAAAAACCACATTCAGCAATAAAAAGACTTGGGAACCAATGTCCCTCAGCCAAATGAAAATAATCTTGAGTTCCAGCAAATTCCTCCAAAATTACCCAAGATGGGATGGAAAAATCAGAGCGGAATTTTTCAACAGATTCAATAACATAAACCATGATGAGTAAAAGAGGTAGGAAGAAAAAGCTTACAGGAAGAAAGAAGAGCTGACGAACGAAAACAAGGACGAACGCACAAGATTGAAAGAGAGAATAGAAAGCTTGAACGCAGAAAATTGGGAAAAGTAGACGACGGTATGGTTACCAAAGAAGTTTAAATACTTTGCATTGGGAAGCGGCGAAAGAAATGATTACCAAAAAGAAACTACTGAACTTCCGGCGGCTAAAAGGACAAAAATTACACGAAGATCGAAGCGCTTATAAAAAAGGCGGAAAACAGCGAAATAAGAAGGAAATTTGAATATAATGTTCCTGAAACCCAGGAAGGTCATTTAATATTGCCATGTATCGAGAAAGAATGTTACATACTCCTCAAAACTCGAAATATGAAACATTGGGGGCTTCTGTTGATACCAAAATTAATATGCTGATGTGGACGAATAATACGAAGACACGTGTCAATCTACGTGGCACAATAGCACCGAGGAACTCTATCACACCGAGGAACTCTATCGCACCGAGGAACTCTAACATACCGAGGAACTCTAATATTCCGAGGAACTCCTGATCAGCGAACAGCTATGGCGGTCCGAGCTGCATCTCGGTCGTATCATTAATTGCCATATAATCAACAGTTCAGATATTCATTGAATGTTTGTATTCTTGACGTGCACGCTGCATTAAATGTATTACCCTTTCATATGTATTTCATTTAATGTATCGGACCTTTCATGTACAGCCTCAAGGCTATAAATACCTTGTATCATCCTCATTCAAAGGGGACCGGAATTTCTTGAGAGAACTTGTAATCAAGAATTCCATAAACACTCAGCAATAACATAACAGTGGACGTAGGCTTTATTCCTAGCCGAACCACTTTAAAAATCTTTGTCTTATTTATTTATCTGTGATTAAATAATTAGAGTGATCTAGTTTTTTACATCAACACCAACCAACTCTTGTCATTTCATCATTTGTAGAGATAAACCAAACCTTCGCCTTCCTATTGCTGAGTAATCAACAAAATCTGGCCCCACTCGAAGCCATGCTGAGAGTTTAAATAATGTTCACCAGTCCATCGTCAAATAGCATACCATAATCACATATTATTAATCATTATCTATTCATTATGGTTAACTCACCACGAGTGCATTTTAATATTATTAATCCATTATGTACACCTCCTAAGGAAATTTAATACATATATATATATCCCGAATTAATTTAACAAACAATTTTTTAACCCCGTTTATTTAATTCATTAATTATGGCGTATTACGTTCTTTCCCCTAATAATGGAATCCTCAGAATTACCATTATCCGATAAAAAATAAAGACAGAGAAACAATTGGCTATTGGATCTTGATCTCAACACCTAGTAAAAACTCGTATGTCTCACGAATAATCCAAACTAGGAAATCACCGTATATACTCGTAGGCTACCATTTGAGTGTTGGACCCAATATCTTATAGAATCTTTGAAGCAACATAGAGACCATCCTATCCTCAACACTTTAAGCGTCCTGTGGAAAATAAATCATCCCCACATATTAAATAAATTTCCCATGCTTTGGCAAATCAATAATGCCATCTTATTGAGCAAATCAACCATATTGTGGCAAATCATCCATGTAATCCGATCTACCAAATCATTTATACTATGAAAAATCTCCCATTCCATCCTAATAAGCAAATCATCAATGTTGCGGCAAATCACTAATGGCGTCATCTTTATTAAACACCCATGTTGATACAAATCAACCATGTTATCCTATTCAATAAATTACCCATATTTTGGAAAATATCCATGACATATTGCTTATCCTATCCTTGAAAACAACACTTGCCAACCCTAGTGGTTACACATAACTTATATAGTTCATCTACATACCCTACCTAACATTCCCTTAGGTATGCACATACAAGAGATCTAAAATACATAAATAAAGTTATAAGAATGTACCATAGTCCATGTGTTATGGTATCCGTTCAATTAGGTACCGCGTTGACTGTGCTTATAGTGGTAGTTATTGTCTCCCTAACTCCTGTGGATCCGTCTAAGCTAGTAAAACATGAATCGAGGATAACAATTTCACCATTAGTGAAATAGTCTGATGTGGTTGTTCTTGTTACCTTCTTTCTTCCCTCTTTTTTTTGCAAATAACAAACACATTTAGTAACCCTTACATTTTTACAAAGAAGTTGACCTAAACAAAGAAAAAGGAGGGTATCCTTTCCTCTCCCCAATCATTGGCTTGATCCTCATTTTCAGCAGCTAGTTAAACTATCATACTATTTTCGACAAAAAATAAGGAATAATATTTAAGCCCCAACATATGTCTAGTTCCTACACCTCATAAAGTAGTCAACCTTTCATTTACTACACAGTCCTTGCTATGGTATGATAAAAATAAGAAAAGGGGTTGGTTGTTGTTAGGATATTAACTCAACAGACTTTTTTCCACTGTTCAATTTCTTTTGCCCGCCAAAATATTTAGTCCAATCAATGGCCATATTGGAATCTAGTGGCGAATCCTGTCAATCTTCTCCCTTGTTTCTCAACTCTCTTGGAAAACCCCATTTCACAAAATAATTATTTCACTTTTAGCCCCCCGCAAATATTTTACCCTATTTATAAATTAAACCCCAAATCTCTATTTATATCTTATAAAAATAGAAGAAGACTTAAAGATCATTTTCAAGGAGGCTTTCAAAAGGATTTTTGCAATCAACTCGAAAACTAATTTCGGGACACATTTTCGAGGCAAGTAATTTTCTACTCTCCTCCTTTTATATGCATAGTTAGTAAACTCACCTAAATTAATTTTTATGCTAAAAATTAAGTAAGCCCTAGGATGTTAGGTAATTTTAATTTCTTCCCGATTGTGTAAATTTAAATAGTTCTAAACATCCGGTCTCACTTGTTGAACATTAGTTGTATATGGAAGTCAACTGAGGGCCAAAAATATAAAATGAAACTATGTTACAAAAAATGTGGAAGCGATATGGAGGTCCTCAATGTGATTTATGATGAAAATAATCATAGTCCATGAAAGGTCTACATAAATGTCTCAGCATAAATACAGAAGGTCCTCTAAACCATATGAGCTAATCAAGTCTCAACATACAAATTAGTAAGTCTAAAAAAAAAATAAGACTAAAAAGTAAAAGAAAAGAATAATTAAAATAAAGTAGAGACCCACACTATCTCATAAGCTGATATCATAGTGAGAGAGATGAATGGTAATTCCCGCTGGAACAACGAAGCTATATAAGAGGTCCTGTCCTAGCACCTGAGTTCCACGTAAAGATATGGGTTAAAGCCCTAGAAAGTAACTTATCTAAGCAATACAAAAGAGTTACATGGATAGGTAGTAAAATTACATTATAGAGTTATAATTGTTCGTCCCGTCACCCAAAACGTATCGTCATAGTTTATCAGAATTTTCATAATTCTAATCATTTATTAATTATCCTCATTAATTAATCAACGTGTAACCGACATGCGCCCCTTCCTCTTGGCCATCTCATAAACATGCAGTACGTCAAAACTTTAAAAAAAAATTACATTTCACGTCCTAATGCCACCTAGTATTCCCATGTTCGGGAAAAATCACATATCACAACTTCGAGTATCCCTCCACGGTGCCCACTTATTCATTTTTATTTAACCATCACATTTAACGCCTAGACACGACCTGCTATTCACATGGCCGAGAAATCGCATACCACAACATCGTGGTGTCCCTCTACGAGGCCCATCCATTCATTTCCATCTCACATGTTCATTTAACATTAAAATTTTACCCATAATTATTCACTCCGAGCAATTTATTCAAACCCCAACTACCCTACCATCGGGTTACATCATTTAGGATCATTATAGATTTTAGTCCATCTCATAAGGGGTAAAGGATCGATATCATTACATAGAACCGTTTGCAGAGTGAAGTATGTAAGTAAGGGTGCATTAGTTGGATTAAGGTTTTGATTCATCATAACTACCCTTCTCTAAATCCTGTGCGTGGGACATCTCACCAAAGTCAAATCCAAACAAGGACCCCCCGATACAATTCCATTTAGATAAGTTAGTTGTTAAGACAAATTAATTAATGTTTGTCATGCAAGGGCAGACACGAATTTAAATATCTACGTGTGCAAAATTTCCAACTAATCCAACACTACTATTAAACAACCCAAACCAACATCCAATAATTTTCCATACTCCTATCATCTAAATATAAAAAAATCCATATAAATAATAACATGGTCTCAAGCATGTCTCATATTGTGTTCTTAATAAAAAGGGACCAGTAATTATTTTTCTAAAAGGGTATTACATCTTAAGGGGACCATAAACATATTTCCAAGTGTCCCAAGTTATTAGATATTATAACACGAGTTCATATAGCATAAATAAAGTTCACGCGGAAAATATAATCTAATAAGGATAAGCATACCAAAAGTACTAGTTCTATAGTACAAGGCAAGGATATTTGATTATTTTAAATATTCCGCATAATTTTGCATTTCGACTTAATCAATTTAAACGTTAAATTACGTGGGGTATTACATTAATATTTTGACATTAATATTTATATTATGTTAGATTAGGTGTTTATCAAAGTGCCCTAGTCTATAATTATAAATATTAATTTATTGTATATAAATTGGTTATCTGAAGGCCCAAATATAATTATGAATGTTAGATTATTGATGTGATGTTAATGTGACTTGTTTATCCGAAAGGACAATGAGTGATTTTCATTTGCATTATTGCAATGAGTGATTTTCATTTGCATCTTTTTCCTTAAAACTAACATTTATGTGAATTTTAATTAAATGCTCAAAATGGTTCCAAAATTATAAATATGAGATTGATGTATATGCTTAATATGTACAATATTAGTTATGGAACATTAAAAGCGTGCCCTAAGGTTTTCATATCGGTATTTATATCACGATTAGGTTAAGATTCCACGAAAGTGATCTAATATAATAAACTGTAAATGTTGAATTTTGTGATAACGTTCAAAAACTATGTTTCGACATGCCTTAAGGTTCTCTTCTTAGTATTTATATCAGGATTACGTTACGATTCCACTAAAATGATCTATTCCAATAAGCTATAAATGCTGAATTTTGTGATAACATTCAAATACTATCTTGTGGTTGCTCCAAAGAGTCTGAATATGGTTTTGAGTGTTTGGATTACTAATAATGTTATTACGATTAAGCTGTTGGGATTTGATCACTCTAAATAGTTCGATTGTAATGGTGAAGTTAATATTGAGGTGCAATATTTTTATTTATTAAGGTTGATATCTATTTCTCCAAAGATTCCATAACTTTCCTTAATTTATAAGCACACTGTCAATTCATTCCTTTTGTAAATATTAATAAAAAAAAGGTAAGCCCAGTGCACGAGGTTCCCGCCACTATGTGGTTCTGGGGGGTTAGATGTACGCGCCTTTTGAAAACTTTAATGCATGTTAAAATCATTATATAATCAATAAAATAATGTAATATTCATATAATGGATAGTTTGTTAGTCACCAAAGTGAACCAACTAGAATGCTTATGAATATTAAATTTAAAGATAAAGGTGGTAGTAATAACTCATCATGCTTATATATGTAAAGACATTAATGGGGTATATTTGGTTTATTGCATCAAACAATTCCCCAAGAAAATTAATTTTGAGTAACTGAAATAAATAATAAGGAATTATACAATTAGGTTGGAAATGTTATCTTATATAATACGTCCATCTAAATTATATAAACATGGAACCCAATAAAGTCATATATAAATATTCAAAATTATTACGAAAGAAAGCCCGTATTTATAAAATGTTATTAATGTAAGTGTTGTCAAATCATAGCATTAATATACTGAGATATTTATCTCATTAATTATATATCATTTTATTTCTCTAAAATTGCATGTTTTATCCGTCTTAATTCTCTCGAGACTCACTTCTTTGAATGAAGTGGATAAGCTAAGTTTCACTTAAAAGTGTTAAATCGTTACTTTATGCAAAATCTCATACGTTCGAGATTAAAATATGACTATTCATTATGTAACATACATATTTTAAGCTATATTGTGTGAACTATAATAAGTCATTCGATATGAATGAAATAATTTGTTTTATTTTTCAAAACAAGAGTGCTACTAAAAATAGTTCTAAATCAATATGAGGATGCTTACAAGACAAACCATAAATTCTTGGATTCCTTTTCTTATACTATTTTGGAATCATTTAAAAAAAATCTTCGATGACCTTTCAAAATATTTTTTCTCAATTTTATCGTGAGATATTTTTCTTAAGTATACAAAAGATTATCAAGTTTATATGAGAATATATTTTCTTAGTTATTTTATTCTCATTCGTGGTTTGTACAATTATGTTTTTGGTGAACTTTTTACAAGGAAAATGATTCAGATTCTTTATCATAATGTTGAACTTAAAAGTATCTTTATTAAAACTCTTCAATCTTGTAGCATACCACGACACAATAAATATGTTGCGAAAGGTATTAATTCTATCGCAACAGACATTTCGTGTCATACGACCATATGTCGCCCTTTGTTGAGGAATCCCCATCTGAGAATGTATTCGGCAACTTATAATATCAATATCGCGGGATGTATTAACCATATTCTACAAAGCTATGTGCCTTGGAATGTATATATTTATAAAAATATATACTAATGTTTATTTTTTATATTAAATAATACCTCACCTTTCGCAGTATAATGGTGTGTCGTAAAAGGAAATCTATTAGGCGGCGTAATTCATATGTCGAGGAATGCCATCTATTAGGCGACATGCTATACATGTAACAAAACATCATCTATCAAGCGATATGTTATACATGTCGCGGAATGTCATCTATTAGGCGACATAGTGCATGTCTTGAAATGTTATCTATTGTGTCATTAAACGTCAATTTTGAGAATATGATTTGCTTTTACCCACATTGTGTCGCGGAAAGAGTTATTGTCTTTAATAAATAGTTTCAAAATAAGATTGGGAGATAAGTATATATATATATATATATATATATATATATATTTAACCAGTATAAATAAGTATTCATAATAATTTTGCATTCAAAGTATGACACAAAATGGCATCCAGTTCAGTTCTACAATTATTCGTGACAAGAAAATTTATCCCAGTTAAATATGTGTACGACTAGAAGAAATGTTCAAAATAAACTGACTGCAAAAATAAAACACATTTTGCAAAAAAACTGTGGGTTATCCAATCAACTAGCTTGACGATATCCAACAAAATATATTATCAATTTGGGACAAGAAACCAAATAAACACGTGTTAATTATAATTAGATTCCATGATATGAATAAAATTCTAATTTTATCATTATCATAATTATGTCTCTTTTTTCTATGTTTGATAGTCATTTTACATTTTTTCTATGGGACATCCAATTTTCAAATTTGTGTATGTTTGAGTTAATCAATTAGAACAGTTATTAATTTCGAAAAATTTCGTTAGAGTTCCCTTTGTTTATTCACGAACTTCAACCTAATTTTATGTTTAAAATATACTCAGTGAAAACAAAAAAAAAACACCAACAAATCCTTTCCACTTATTTAACATATATAATCTCGTAAATAACTCAATCAACATAAATGTTCATTGGAATCGTATCTGTCTTAAAAGAAATAGTCTCACGTTGCCCGCACGACACAACAATAGTCTTGTTTTAGTCACATATGTCGTGTGTGTGCCTCTTTTCGGGTGGTTTTATTGTTATTTCAAGTTTTCACGCTCCAACCCCCAATTATCAAGATGCTTCCCAAGCTTGTATGTTTGAGTTAATCAATTTAGAATACTTCATAATTTCAAAAAAAATTGGTAAAGTTTTCTTTGTTTATTCATGAAATCTAACATGTTTTAACATTTAAAATAAACTCAATGACAACAACAAAAGCTACAACTAGACAATCAACAAATCCATTCCAACGATTTAACATAAATAAGCTCATAAATAACTCAATCGAGTTAAATTGGTCCCGTGCGAGGTGTTTGTGCCTCTTACGGGGTTGTTTAGGGGTTGTTTCACTTCTCTCCCTCTAATGGCATTTTTTAAATATATTTCGCGACATGTAATAGATCTCGCTGAAAGAAAATATGATCCCGCAACATTAATACCTTGTCGCCCAAAGAAAGTGACCATTTTGCCACATCAATAGTGTGTCACCAAATGGAAGGGACTAATATACAACATCAATTTATGTCACCCCAAAAAAATGTAAGTTTGGTGGAGGAAATGAGTGGACCCCCTCCTAAAAAAACATGTAAAATTTTTCCACGATACAAAATGGTATGTGTCGCCAAAAGTATGCCTTTTGGCAGCATAAAAAGGCATATGTTGCAAAGAGATGTCACAAATTTTGTTTTCCCTTGTAGTGATACTATATATTAGACTCTTTTAAATCTAGACTTACTTTGATGATTTAATAGAATAAATTATCTTTGTGTTGTCACTTATGAATCTTGACACTCAAGTTTTAGCTCTTAAGGTTTTACAAGTTTAGAACGATCTATGTGGCACAAGTGGCAGATTATAATCCTTGGATAGTAGACCTACATAGATCACGTCGTTATAAAACAACAAGTCGAACGCAATAATGTAGATATCTCCACAAGAGTTATTTACCTAAAAATAAACATATATGGTTAGAAGTGTATTATATAAATTTCACTTTACTTACCCAATTTGACATGCCCGCATGATTTGGAGTGTCTAGTATATGTATTGATTTAGAAACCACTACAAGAATCGAAATTTAGAACTATGTTTACATTTTCAATATGGTATACTAATTACTTTTGAAATCGAAAATGTCAAATGTTTGATTCTTTAAAGAATGGTTAAATTAGTGGGAGTATCAAATCACCTAATGTGGTTATATAAGAAGTTAAGATACTCGTATCATTACCTTGGCATCGAGAGTAATTTCTCTTTGGGTTGGTGAATATGAATGGTTTTAAGGAGCTCTTAAATGAGTTTTTTATTCTAAATTATTATGAGATTTATCATAACAATGTGAATTTGACAAAGGAGTAACAAAACATTCGTCTTTGTTTTCACAAGTTTTAAAAATTATAATGTCATTAATTAACCACAATGAAGTTTAGGATCGCATTAAATTACCTAATTGACACACTAAAGTCAAGTGTAAATGTGTCTTTAAGACAAAAACACGACCCTGGTGATGATCAACGATATAAAACTAGACTTTTTGTCAAATTTACTTCATGAATAATGAAAGGAGTGTAAAATTCTTATGGGTTTAGTGACTTTTTTTTATTAAGAGTTACATTTAGTGTGGAAACTTATGAGAGTTTAAGAAAATAACCGTATAGATTAAGAAATCACTATATAAACTTATGTCAGTGTTCCGCCAATGGTATTTTAAGAATACTTTATATTAGTTTGTGTATATATACCTTAAGGTCAGTGGGAGTAAGCTAATGTATTTTAGAATTATCTATACATCAATTGGAGAAATAAAATATTTTTAAGAGTATGAAGTAATGAGATTCCTAAAATATTATATGCTCACACTTATTATAATTGTTCATATACATATGATCAATACTTAGATTTCTCTCTTGGTTAAGTAAATTCATTTTGGCATAATGGCTAATATTATGAAAGAGTGAGAAATAATTAAATATTGTATGTATTATGTTTTGAGGCTACAATTTATGGATAATGACTGTAAAAATTCATTTCGGGACTCGGAGTTATCGACACTATTACCAAGTCGCTGAAGTATTAAGATAATGTCATTGCAATCTTCATTTATGAAAAACTGATAGATATTTCAAAGAACCAAAGCACGTTGGGATATAATACCTATTTGTGAGTGAAGAAGTTCAGAAACAATAAGTGTCAGTTGAACACATTTGTACAAGTGTTAATATAACACATTCACTAATTAATAGGTTATCACCAGAGGACATTCATAAAGCATGATCAAGATACAAGTCTTGAGTGTAGTCAATTAAGTACAAGTGTTGTAAATTGTTTGGTGCTTAATTTTGACACTATATTTCATATTAATTAAAGTGTATTCTGAACATTCAATTTATTTCTTGCAATATAAGTTTACATGTACATGAATTGATAAATGAGACAGAAATAGTCTTTTATATAAGACATTATTGAACCATTATGATAACCCTTACTATAGACCTTAATAAGTAAAATGTTAATGTTGTAGTACATAGAAGGAACCAAACTCCTGAATTAGTATGGAGCTACTATGACTCACATTTATGTTATATATAATTTAAATTTTTATGAAAAACCATTTGAGGATGACTCAAAGATTATTGTACGCTTTGTGATAATTATGGATCAAGTGGGAGAATGTTAGATTTATTTGAACTAATAATTCTCCATAATATGTTCTGTAATTATATTAATACTAATAGTCACTTTGGTTAATGAAAGGGTACTCCAAATACCAAGAGTCAAAAAGACTATTGGTTGTCTACCTTGATGGATGGTTCGAATTAAATGACTTTTGATGATTGGGTCTTCTCTCTACCTATAAATAAGTGATTGATACCTATCAATCAGATACTACAAAATCACAACATCCATGAAATTGGGTTAAGGGAGAGAAGCACTAAAACTCCAATCATCTAAATGATGATTACTGATTTATCTAGAGTATAACACTAAAAACTTTAATCATAAAATGATGACTCCATATTCAAGTTGAGGATACAATTTTCAACTTCTTCCTCTCAAACAAATTTGGATTAATGTATGACTCTTGATATTTCACTTCGAAATAAGATCAAGTTATGATTTTTAATCTTTTAGTTTACGTAATCTGTGATAGTCATGTTGATAAAAGATCCTAATGTTAAATATATAATACAAAACGTTTTGTATATTTGAAAACTAAATAACATGTATAATTGGATATTCATGTCAAAGATTTATAGATTCATATAAAATTGTTAATTACATATTCTTTTGATTATGTTTACAACAACTATTATGCATGTTTGATTAACACTAGTTCAATTGTTGATTTGAACTGAAAATGTTATCTTATACATTAGGTTTCTCAAATTTTATTGCATTGGAATGTTAAAATATGTCCTATGATTTTCAACATAGTAAGGTCTAGTTTATCACACTAAGGAAAAAAAATGAGGTTGTTCAGATTTGGGGATATGGCAGTTGGAAACCACATCTTAGGAATTTGATGTTTTCATATTGATTTTTGGGTGTATACTTAAACTTTGAGTAATTATAATCTAATAATATGAAAATGGAAGTCTCAAACGTTATTCTTCCACGTTTACAACAAGTAATTGACTCAATAAGGCCTTAAATGATTTTCCCTATCGAACGGGCGTTTGTTCAATTGTCTCTCA
The DNA here is from genome assembly GCA_949130495.1 of Sambucus nigra. NCBI lineage: Eukaryota > Viridiplantae > Streptophyta > Magnoliopsida > Dipsacales > Adoxaceae > Sambucus > Sambucus nigra. The sequence goes on from OX422212.1 coordinate 660,373,387, forward strand.
ATTTGAGCAACCTTTATTTTTCCAAATACCCCTCTCTCTCTCTCTCTCTCTCTCTCTATTTCCTCCATTTTCATCTATGACATCAAATGCACTTGCTTTCATGATTTTGGTTTACTCTGTACATGCTTTATTAAAATGTGTAATATGCTTAAACTTATATTTGAACATGGCTAAATGGCTTTAAAAAGGCGTGGTATTTGATAATAATGGAGCTGTAATGCTCTTGATTCTTTTTAGAAGACTTCCTCATCGATTTATTATATATTTGTGTCGATGATTCACGAGAACACATTTGTGGTTCATATTAAATCATGGAAACTTTTGTCTTTTGTGTACCATTATTTTCATCTTAGTGTCATCAATTGTCTACCAATTGTGAGATAAAAATACAAATGAAAATATAAGTTACACTGAGGCAATGCATGTACTACGCATATTATGCGATGTATCAATCATGTATAAGATTTGGATAAATTGTCTATTTTTCCCTATTTTATTATTATGTGGAATAACAGGTGTTTGTGTTTTAGTCCCAAAGAAATAAGTTTGAAATTTATTTTTGTGTTTTAGTACCTAAGAAAAAACATTGAAATTTGTTTGTGTCTAGTCCTAAAGAAAGAACATCTAAATTTCTTATGGGGTCAAGTCTCAATTGAGAGATTGAGTCTCTTGACATATCTTGCTCTTTAAAGACACTTACATTGGGTTTTCGATTTCCTTTCCATTTGGCGTCAAAAGCATATTAATGTATAATCTTGAAGATCCTCCATGTTTAACTAATCACAAATTATATTATGATCTTATAGTAACCGTTTACCTTTAAGCCTTTAGATATTATTTTATGAATAGTGAGTGCTTTGTTGATGTTTGTCTTTATTTGATATCAAATATAGATTTTCTATTGCATTTTTTCCCAATAATTCTTGATAAGACATTAGCATGTGGATGCACTCGGGATCCGAATAATAAATCCTTCAATGTTGAATGGATCATTAGATAGAGCGATATGTATATCTACTAACCGAAACCACCAATTGGTTAAAGTTATTAAAATGTTGTTTTGTATTAAAAAAAATTGCTATTTTTCTTGCGCATTTAAATTATGTTCATTGGTTTATATTATATGTTTAATTTGTAGGAAATGCTTGAAAGAAAACTCAATGCACTACAAATGAAGAAAGACATAAGAAGCGAAATACATAGTTTGTTTCAGAGTACAATACCTCATTATACTTTTAGTATCTTAGTGAACCATACTGACTAGGTAATAACACCTCTTTTATCATTATGAGACTCATGCAGTGTATATGTAAAAATTCTTATATTTATGTATATAGAGAGATATTTTTCTAATTACACATGTATTTTACCTATTATGTAGTTACTCTCTCTCCCTCTCTCTCTCTCTCTCTCTCTCTCTCTCTCTCTCTCTATATATATATATATATATATATATATATATATATATATATATATATATATATATATATATATATATATATATAGGAGTGTTAGGTAGGATATATGCATCGAGATTTTCTGAACCATACTGACTAGGTAATAACACCTCTTTTAGTATCTTAGTGAACCATACTGACTAGGTAATAACACCTCTTTTATCATTATGAGACTCATGCAGTGTATATGTAAAAATTCTTATATTTATGTATATAGAGAGATATTTTTCTAATTACACATGTATTTTACCTATTATGTAGTTACTCTCTCTCCCTCTCTCTCTCTCTCTCTCTCTCTCTCTCTCTCTATATATATATATATATATATATATATATATATATATATATATATATATATATATATATATAGGAGTGTTAGGTAGGATATATGCATCGAGATTTTCTGCCCCTAAGATATCTGGTATATATTTTAATATTTTTTAGGCAGAAAATTCTCCCTTTTAAAGTTATAATTTGTATTGATGTAATCTTGCTTTTTGTTAGGTGGATGTGATTGTTGTGGATGCAGTTTGGGGGTCAGTTGGAATTATTCTCGTATATCGTAGGATTGTAATTGATACGTAGTTTTCCAAATCACTACATATCTCTAGATATCTCGATCCAGAATAATAGGATTCGAAATATGGTGGATTCTCAATCCGGATCTCTAAAAATGACATTTTCAAATTTAACATTGACTAATTCGGTTCTCACGAGTTTAAGGCAACTTCAACTTCAATAATATAAATAATGGGAGGAAAAATACTTCTCAACCAATTTGTATACGTAAATCTTTATATATCTTACTCATATCTAACATAAAATATCGAGGTGTTCGCTACATAAATTCGCCGGGAACTTTTGATATTGATGGAATGCATTTATCTCTACAAATTACATGATTATTATGCGAAAATAACCCATAAAGGGTTTTAAAACGTCCTTATGATTTAAAGTGGTGAACTAACTAAGCATGTCCCCACCATATCATGTACCGACTCAAGCAACGTACCACGTACCCATACCTATACCATGTACCGTTATTTACAAATATAAACTTAAATAAAAAACACTTAGAAAATACAGTGTTAATAATTTTATTACATAAAACATAAAATACATATTTTAAGGAAATTGATAGTGTTATCCTTCGATTCGTGTTTTAAGAAATCGACAATTGTAATCACTTAAGGTTGAAATATTTAGTATTAAAGGGTCAAAACCGAAAATAACAACCAAGTTGGTAAAAAAGAGGTATGAACAGAGGTAAAAATATATCTTTTTGGACGTAAATATGTCCTAGTTGAGCACCCAATTTTCTAAATTAACCAGTATAAGGTTGTTTGGGGGTTGACATGAGCTTTTGGGGTGTGATTGAGTGAAGGTGAAAACTAAAACTAATAACTAAAAGGCTCAAAAAGAGGCCCGGACACTCCAAGATGTATGAAAGTAACTTTCAAGAAGTGACCACATTCTCATCAGGCACTTAGTTTTCAGAATTGATTAGTATAAGCTTGTTATGGGGTTAATAATGGACTTTAAGAAATCGAGAGGCCGTGAGAGAGGCATGGGCAACCCAATATGTACTAAAATTAGGCTCTGGGGTGAAAAGTGCAAAACAACAATGAGGTGGCCAAATAAGAGACGTGTATACCCCCAAACATACCTGAGTAACCTAAAGGAAGTGACTATCTCCCAATTGGACTCTCGATTCCAAATTGGACTAGTATTCAGTTGTTTTAGGTAGAAAATAGGATTTAGGGGTGAAAATCTTGTTTTGAGGTAAAAAAATGGGCTTTAGGTGGTTATAACTCAAAAAAGAAACCCAACGGTAATGACAAAGGCATAAACACATCAAGAGGTATAAAAGTAAGTTGTAGGAAGTATTTGTGTTCTCATAAACTCCGAGTTTTTGAAATTAACTTGCAGATATTCATTTTGGGGTTAAAAGTGGGTCATGTGAGACAAAAAGTGAAAAATCAATTAAGTGGCTAGGAAAGAGGCACGAAAACACCCAAACATACAAAAGTAACATAGGGGAAGTGACCTTGTCCTTATCGGACTCCTAGTTTCAAAATTGACTAGTATACGCCTATTTTTGGTTAAAATGAGATTTATGAAGTGTGAACTCAAAACAAAAATCGAGTGGCCTAATAAGAAGCATGGGAACCCCAAGAGTTACTGAAGTATTCCTTGGGAAGTGATCACGTCTCCATTTGATATTTGCATTAAGAAATTGGGTAGTAAATGTTCTCTCGACTTTAAATGTGGGATTTGGGGATTAAAAACTTTAATAGGCAACTAATAGATGCGAAAAGAGAAATAAAAACTCCAAGAGGTACCAAAGTTATTTGCGCGCGCTTCAGATTATGGAAATTGACAACTATACACTCATATTAAGGTTAAAATTGAGTTTTAGGTGCGAAGACTAAAAATAGCAATAATGTGACCCAAAAAGAGATACGAACATCCCAAGAGGTACAAAATAAAATCGTGGGAAGTGATTGTGTCCTCATCGGACACCTGATTTTCAAAATTGACTAGTATACGCTTGTTTTAGGGTTAAAATGGGTTTTAGAGGTAAAAAACTCAAAACGCATCTGGGAGGCACGGACACCCCAAGACGTGCAAAAGTAACCTGAGAGGGAGTTAACTATTTCCTCATCGGACACGTAGTTATCGAAATTGATTAGTATAAGCTTGCTTATGGTAATAAGTAGGCTTTTGTTGGTGAGAACTAAAAAAAGCAACTGAGCGGCCATGAGAGGCGTAGACACCCCAAGAGATATGAAAGTAACTTCAAGAAATTCTTTGTGTTCCCATCAGATGGCTTTTGAAATTGTCTTGTAGATATTCGTGTTGGGGTTAAAATTCGACTTTGGGTGGCGAAAAGGGAAAACATTAATAAAGTAACTTAAGAGAGGATATAAGGGAAGTGACTATGGCCTCCCCGGACTCCCGGTTCAAAAATTGGCTCATATATTCTTGTTTTAAGTTAACATGACATTTGAAAGGTGAAAACTCAAAACAACATCCGAGTGGCGTAAAAAGAGGCTCAACTATAGAAAATGATAATGTCGGCATTTGACATTCGACTTCATAAATTGACTAGTAAATGTTCTTTTGCGGTTAAATGTGGGATTTTGGGGGTAAAAACTTAAATTAACAACTAAGAGACGCATAAAGAGGAAAAAAAACAAGAGTACCAAAGTTACCTATTGGAAGTTACTTTATCATGGCCACGCTTCGGACTGCAAAATTTAAATACTATTTGGTCATATTGAAGTTAAAAACGGGTTTCAGGAAGCATTTATGCTCTCATCGGACTCTCCGTTTTTGAATTTGACTCGTAGATGTTTGTTTTTAGGTTAAAAGTGGGCTTTGGGGGTAAAAATTTAAAGCTTCAATAGAGTGGCATTGGTAAAGGCACTAATAACCCCAAAACGTACCAAAGTAATATGAGGGAAATCACTGTGTCTTCACTAGACTCCTGGTTCTAAATTACTAATGTAGCCATAATACCCCGTATTTTTATGCATATTTATTTTATTATAAATTTATGGAAATAGGGATTAATTAATTTAAAGGGAGAAAATTTAATTTACAATTAATCCGATTTTGAGGGTAATAATTACTAGTGGGACAAGAGTTGGAAGTTATCAAAAATAATTATGTAAAATTATAATTATGTTGAACATTACGTAGTGAGTAACGTAATATTTTTTTGGAAATAATATTATGGCCGGGATGAGATACACGACAGTCATATTATAATTATTTGAGACGCGCATAAGAGTCGCGCCACCGATATGTAATTGGGAGTTAAAAAGGTAAATTATTTTTATATAACTCGAATGACTATTTTGAGTGCACCAAAGTGTCCGGAAGGGTCGAAATAGTCAGAAAACACTAGTCGGGTATTTTATTTGGAGTCCGGGGAATTTTAGCCCAAAATGACATCCCGGATGGGTACTTTGGTCTTTAGGGATTTTTGGGTAATTAAATGGACGAAAATTGGGTTAATTAAAATCATTGAGGGTTAGTGGTCTGTTAGTTCTACTCGGGTATTTTATTTGGAGTCCGGGGCATTTTAGCCCAAAATGACACCCCGGAGGGGTATTTTGGTCTTTACAGAATTTTGGGTAATTAAATGGACGAAAATTTGGTTAATTAAAATCATTGAGGGTTAGTGGTCTGTTAGTTTCAACTTACGTGAGAAAGAGAGAAAAAGATAGAGATAACCAAGGAAGAAGAAGACTCCATTGGAGCCCTAAGCTAAGAACTCAAGCTTTCACTCCAAAAATTACACCGGCGCATAGATCGGGTCAAGAGGATCGTCCCCCATACCAATTTTAGTTCGAGAATCAGAAGTTCATTTCGAGGCAAGTGTTTATCTTGCTCTCCTTTTTAGCATATATGGTTCTTGTTACTTTAGGTTTGATGATATAAATTTGGAACAATGAAAACTTAGGTTTAATTAGATTAAATGATGAAGAAAACTTATGAATAGAAGACGGGTATGCATATAGAGGTCTTGTCCTTGATTAGACTAATAAGATCTGGAAATTTTATGTCTTATTCACGAATTAAAATAAGAGTTTTGGGCAATTTAAATTATGGGTTCATATTTAAGAGAATTATTGGAAGTTTAAGAGATTGCTTAATTCCGATTGATTTTATAAGGATTTGACCTTTAATTCGTGTTAAAAAGTGTCTTAAGGTGATTGAGATTAGTGTAGGAACATTTGATTTGGATTGGGATCAGTATTCATATATTTTTTAGGATTAAAAGTTGAGAAAAATCGAAGTTGGGGAAGAACTGGGTCTGTCTGGAATTTTCGTTAGAAGAGCTGCCCAGGTCGTTCGAATGACCTCGTTCGAACGAGATTTCCAGCGACCTTTATAACGAGTTACTAAGTTCGTTCGAAGTGGGAACTTCGTTCGAACGACCTCATTCGAATGAGAATCCTGGAATTTCTAACGAAATTCCAGAATGGGTTTTTTAGGGTTTGTTTGGGTTGGAAATCTTCCTAGGGTTATCTATATAAGTGTACTAACCATCGTGAGTAATGGGTGGCTTAAATTTCCAACGTATTAAGGAATTAAGGGGTAATGGTACTTGGGGCATTGAATTTATGTGGAAACCTAGGAGGGGATGTAAGTCCTAGAGAGGTTATATATATACGGGTATCGAGGCGAGTAATGGCATTAATAGTACTTACGGATTATACTATTTGGGTTATGTGATTACCTATTAATGTATATAAGTTGTGTGCATGCTTATGACTTGGAATATCATGTGTATGACATACTTAGCTACTGGATATCGAACGGGGGTCAACGCATTATGGATGACCATATCTTGTGTGCCTTCGGGGGATTTTGAGTCGTACCACTAGAGCATAGAACCTAGGTACGGGCTATTTGTGAGAATGATAGTGATGGCGATCGTATGGATGCGTAGGTATGTGTGTAGCCCATCAGCTTGGGACTATATTTGCCTCCAATATGTGTATATATTTCATTGGTTCTTGAGAGATCGAACGTGTTGTCCTTTATGCGTGAGCGTTTCAATGGGACTAGATAGCCTAGTATGCCTAGCACCAGGGGTTTCTTAACCATGGGTGATGTATAGATATGTTCGTATGTATACATATTGAGATTTTATATATGTGTACTAAGTTCCGTTCTTTGTTTCTTGTTGGATACTTTATTAAAGTATATACTTATTGGGTCACCAGTTGGGAATTGAAAGCTATAAGAATGAGTTATAACATCCTTAAACCTATTCCTAAATAATAATAATAATAAATTGGTTGCGGGTTATTAGTTATGGTATCAAGCATAGCGATTATCCTACATAAAGTTAGGTAGAGTGACGAGACTAGTATGAGTAGTTAGACTCGATAGGTGTGCACATTAGATGAGAGGTGAGCATCTCAATTGAGTTGCTAAGTTATCATGGATAATATATGTGCTAATTAATTCAATTTAAGCACTTGTTATATTTAAACTGTTTTCTACTCGGGCTCTGACCTGTTTTTTTGCAAATCTCTTCTCCTGTTTCATTGTTTTAGGTTCTCAGCCACGGGGACACCAGACTTTCAAGTTTCCATTCATTTGCCGAGCTATAGCTGCTGTGGAAGCTACATGATATTGCTAGTAGACATTTTTGAGTCTATTGCTTCTTATCTATCAGTCTTCTATTTCAGTTGGACATGTCGTCCATCTTATTTACATTTTGAGATTTAGAGTTGTTTTATTTCATCATTAGACTTTGATTTCATGTCATTGGATTATTGTATGGGTTTTGACTGGATGTGTTGCTCCAGTTCCTTATTTATATGCAGTTAGTTTTCTTTATGCTATTGTGATGTATGATGACGGCTTTACATATTCACTTTGATGTTCATGGTTAATAACAAGCTAAAATTTTGATGCCAACCTTTTTAAATATTAGATGGTTAGTTTTATTAAATTAAAATTTGAGTTTTTCAACAGTGATGCATTATCTGAACCAACTTGATATTCTAAAATTAATTAATTAAGTACTGATCACCCGATAATTAAATAGGCGGGGTGTCACAGGTGGTATCACAGCATCAAGCTCCAGTGTCCTTTAGGATCTGTGCGGCTTATTATGCTTCCAGTGTAACTTTCTTTGATATAGAGCCCTATGTTTAGGATTATTGATTTCTTTGGTGAGATTTCGCTCTCCTGTTATAACGTATATATTAGTGAATCTCATTTGTGTTCGGGTGTTTTCGTGTGCCGAATGATGAAGTCTGACGGGCGAGGGCCGTTGGTCAGACAATAGAAGGCAGAGCTCAGGCGAGGTTAGAGTGTACTCAAGAATGAAGACCGTAGTTAAGGTCACCCCTATGATGGCACGAGAAACCAGGACGGTAAAGATGACTAGGGCACATCATATGATTTTCAAGTACCGCTATAGTAAAAAGTGGTACCAAATTTGACTCACCTAACGTGGTTGGATTGGGAGAGAGTCAGACGAAACGTTGAAGAGAACCGTCAGTGGAAATTATAGAAATGTGGAGATTGTGTGTATTAGCCAACAGAGGTAAAATACCCTAATGCTTGGGCATATGGTGGAGTGTGACTAACCGAAAGTGGAAATTTGGGGAAAAAAATTTCTTGGCTCGTCGAAACAAAGTTATAATGGTGGGAGTCAACCATCACTTTTAGAAGTGGAATGTTATGTCAATGGAAGGATCTTAGGTACAGTTTGACCCTCGAGTTCCTTCATCAGATGTTCAGAATAAGATGTGAACGTTTGTTCTAAACTCATCACAGGAGGGACGGACTGAGGTCCATTTGTGAAAAATGAATCTAAACTTTTAGTGAATCTTGTATAGGAGGAAGTAGATACAAATGGAGGAGAGGATTTCAAGTGGGAGATCGACTCGTAAGAGAAGTTAACAACACTTAAGGGGAATTCAACTGGACGGCCGACCCAGAAGGTGGAAATGTCGTGCTTTGTCGATGGAGATGTTAATGCTTCTTTGTGTGGTAAGCTAAAAGATTCGAAGAATCCAGTCAGAAGGTAAGACTGGGTGAAATGGTGGTCATGAATCACCGTAAGGGGCAGACCCATCAGGGGACCCATTTAAAAGATTCGGGTAGCTAAATTCTTACCGAGTAATGGTGAATTCAGTAAGGACTATTGAAACCAGTAGCATGTTCCTTAGGACCAACAAAGCTAAGGGAACAATGGGGGTAGCCATCAAGATCGAGACTACCCAAGGTACGAGAGAAGGAGAACCCTAATAGGGTCAGTATGACAGGAGATAAGTGGATTATGTGTAGAGGAATTTTATGGAAAGTAAAATCACATGCGTAAATTTTTCTCAAAGCAAGTAAAGGGACAAGGGTATGGTGCTAGCGAGGGAAATGGTTAATGTAGTTTTTGGCTTGGTTATGATAGGCGTGTTATGTCCGGGAAACCATTTGTTTATTGCTAGATTCACATGTGAGATGAGTTTAGTGCGTATATCGGTAACGTTATTATTATGTGAATATTTTCCCTAGTGTAGCGGGGTTAATTTTAGTGTCATCCGCGGAGGATGAAGGGGTGTATTGATAGTGTTACATACTTTATTAAGATTACTTGTCTTAGTGATGTGTTATACGAGTACTATATTATCCTGATTATGGTTTTATAAGTAATGATTAGAACGATAGTGGGCAGTTATTTATATGCTATCGACGTTGCTGCCCTAGTGTAGGATGTTTTATTGTGGTGAAACCTCACCTGCTAGAGAGTCTGTCTCGCATTTATACTTATATATTAGAGAGACTTCCAGGGTATAGTGGTATCTAGAGATTCGATCCCGGTGTGTGTAAGGACTCTATTGTTATAATTCGGAGTGTATTGGGTCTACTGTAGGGCGGAAGGATTTAGCTTGTTGCTATGTTTAACGCTCAGGACTTAGTAATAGGAAGAGCGCATTATTATATCACTCCTTTAGAGACGTGGGAGTTAAGACTTAAAGTTATATGTCTGGGGACAGGATTCCAAAAGTCCCGATTGTATGTGTACGAGGCTTAATGAATGTGATGACCACCACTGTTGAGTGATAATGCTTTTGGGGATTGCGGAAGGAAATATAGTTTTTATGTCAAGAGAAGGGAATATAGGGGTACAGGTTATTGACTGAGGGCCTAACATATTTCGATAACCGACTATGCTAGGTAGTAGTGTACCGGGGGGGTTCCTTATTTGGATTTCTCTTTGCAAGACATCCCACGCATGAAACCTAGAGCAAGGTTGGAAGTAGAAAGATGTTTGGTCATTCGTCCATGAGTTCGGTACCTCGGTCGTTATAGAAGTATGAAGTTATAACTGTAAGGTGAAGGTTAGATTATGATATAAGGCCAGTGGAGTCGGTTGTTCGGTGATGAGGCATTGAAAATTTGATTTTATCACCCCGACTTGAAGGGAGGGATGATGTTAAGGAGGAGTTAGAATTTCAATTTCTAGGGTAATTGAGAATACCCAAGTGTAGTAGCCGCGTTGTGAGTATAGGGGGAAATAAAGAATTAGGTGAAGCGTATGTGATGCTTATGCCAGTAAGCACGGTTTATAGGGTGTGTGGGCACCCTGATTAGCTGATGTCAGAATCATCTGGGTTAAAGGGACATGGGAATAGATGTGTGAAACATATGTCTGTGGGACTAATATAATGAAGTGGAAGAAGTATAGGGTATTAAGCGTCGTGCGAGAGGAACGATAATCCATATATGCATGTGTGATCAGAGTGGCACACCCGAACTTAGTTGAAAGGCTGTGGGAAGCCATTTAAAGAAGGGGTGTTCCTTAAGAAGACTGGAATTTAACTATTATAGAAAATCTAGGGCGACGTCCTACCCAGTCGAATGTTGAGAGTGACTTGCACGAAAAAGGTAAAGATGATGTCAATAAGGTATAAGGAGACCAAAAGTGCACATCGTGAGGGAAAGTGCACGAGTCGGAATTTTTGGTATATGCCGAGGGAAGGAGGGGATTATTAAGTACCACTTAATGGGAGGCGTTATAAGTGGAAGTCAGTGTTGAGCGGAACATAGTGAGTAGTCACCACGTGCACCACTTATAGGCAGGAATCGATTGAAGTAAGATGATCAGCCAGAAAATTTGTGTATCAAGTCGACGATTCCGATATTGGAAGAGAGCATTCAACGGTAAAATTTCTTTGATGGGTTGCCAACCTCAAGGTAAGGTCAAGAGTTTCTTCGAATGTGTGGAACAAGTTGATCAAGAAGGAAGCGATTGATATTCCTTTGGAGTGATTTACGATATTAGATAGTGTGCCCCAATCTTCCTCTGAAAAGAAGGATCGCGCTCTACGTGTCCTACCCGGTATTATTCTGAACTAGGATGAGATACTTAACCCCACCTTCAATGTGGGATTTCAATAAACAGTGGGGATAACATTTTTTTAGCAGGTTGTATCACCCATAGCCTGAGGAGTAGGCGAACGGTGATTAACGATTACTAGAGCCGTATGAAAGTAATTTTGGATTTATTTTAATTATTTCAATTCCACAACTGATATAACTAGTAAGTGATAGCGCGGTAATTGGGAGAGGATATTACCTAATGGTAGGTTTCTATGGAAACATGCGTACCCGTTTATTGTGAAAAAGGTACTTATTGAGGTTTTGGTGTGGAGAGACCTTAACTATTCTCCCTCTGGATGTTAAGAGGTGAACGGATAATCAGAATTTTGGATTGATCGAGAGATAGAATCCGATGACATAAGTGGAATAACCGCATACTATCTTAGGTGACCTTTTAACTATCATAAGGGTTACGTCGCCAGGAATCGAGATTTAAAGAACTGATAAGAATAGTCAGATGTTCATATGGTTTCTCCCAAGACGATAGTTTTTTGTTTAAATAAATAAGGGAGTTGATACGAGGTAAGGTGGGGCCTCCCAATAATATTGTGACTCAAAATGTATTTGGATCCCCGGTTTTGTAAAGTTGTGATCCCCAGAATTTAATTTTCTCAATTTAAAAATAAACTTTTAATTTCCTTTTATAAAACACGAGATGATGCGGAAGCGTTAGGATGATGGTTCAATTAAAACATACAAATACCAAATTTGAATATTCTTAAAATTAAATCAAATTAAACTAAGTTAATTAATCCAAGCCCTAGAATTTGCCTAAGTCATGATTATCAATATTTCGAAGTTAGGCCAAACCTATTTTTGCAAATGACTTGAAAACAACTTTACCCAATATTTAATTTAAGTCCAAATTAAATTGAGTGTGATAATTTAAACCAAATTTTATCTTGAATTATCCTAAGCATGCGTTCTAAATTATTTATGCAAGATAAAATAAATCAATCACATTACGCCGCGATGTACGAGGAAAAACCCAAGACGGAAAAAAAAATCGGACGGCCCTAGGTACAAATTCACTAGATACGGAATTACAAGTACAAGATAAAAGACTTAAAACACACGACTCGATCCCTCTCAAGCCCCGATGCTTCTTCTTGTAGAAACCTCTTCCTATCAAATAACCTTGGAACACCACCGCGGTCTTGGAATCCACCGATAGGACTTTCTATGGTCACCGTCACCCGTACATGAAGCCTTTCTCCAAGCGGGTAAAGCAATGTAAACTTCTCTTCAATTCGGTGTAGAGAAAACCGGTGCCAAACTCCAAGCAATTGATTTGTATATAAGAACTTGGAATAAACTCATTTGGGTGTAAACTAGAGTGGTGAATGATTTTCTCATTGATAAAAATACACTCAAAACATGAGCATTTTCCTAAATCAATTTTGCTCTCAAAACACTCTCTAAGAGATGAAAAGTTATGGAAAAGTTATGGAAATGTTAAGTTGGAAAATGTTGTTCCCGCAGTTGATAAAATCTGAAAAAGTTGGTTAAAAACTAAGTGGGGAAGTGGGTGAAAAACTGCCAAAAAATTGCCAAAAATTGTTCCCGCCTGGCATCTCGTTCGAACGACATTTCGTTCGAACGACATTCTCGTTCGAACGAGTCTTCTAACGAAGCTCCTGTATGGACTCGTTAGAAACTCGTTGGAAATCTCGTTAGAGCGAACAATATTGTTCGAACGACATTTCGAACGACGGACCAGTATACCTTAGTGGGAAGTCGTTGGCAAACTCGTTCGAACGACATCTGGTTCGAACGAAAAACTCGTTCGAACGACATATCGAACGAACTTCCAGAAATTTGGAAAATTCGATTTTACCCCAGAAAACTTTGTAAACTTATTTTAAAGTTCTAATTAATTCTTTCTGAAAGTTAAAACACAGTTTTTATAAAACCTAACACCCAATAAACTTGTTCCAAGCTCCTATATATATAATATTGCATTCATACCTTGGGAGCATAGAACTATGATTGATGACGTAGAAACGAGGCACGCAAACCGGCATATTTGATGAAGCTTTATACTCTTTGCCGCTACGTCTTCAACAAACACTTCATAGGCGTGAGAATATTACAATTAAATACTATCCTATGAATAAACGTTTTTGTCCGGAATTGAGCCAAAACTATATATGGACTCAATTGGAAATTTGTGTCCTTACAGTGACAATGGGGCCAATGATGTATAGGATAGTCTTATTCGAATGATGTTTGATAGGAGCACAAGGTAAGGTGCCGTTATTGAGAGAGAAAGTGTCGAGAGTGGTAAACAAGCTTGTTGTGAAGCGGGGAGCTATAGTGACTGAGTCTTACTTTGAAATTGGTTTTGAGTACAAGAGGGAAACCTATCTTTATCAGGTATGCCTTACTTTTTGAATTTCGAGACGAAATTCTGTTATTGGGGGGGAAGTATGTAATACCCCATATTTTTATGCATATTTATTTTATTATAAATTTATGGAAATAGGGATTAATTAATTTAAAGGGAGAAAATTTAATTTATAATTAATCCGATTTTAAGGGTAATAATTACTAGCGTGACAAGAGTTGGTAGTTATCGAAAATAATTATGTCAAATTATAATTATGTTGAACATTACGTAGTGAGTAACGTAATATTGTTTCGAAAATAAAATTATTGCCGAGATGAGATACACGACAGTCATATTATAATTATTTGAGACGCACGTATGAGTCGTGCCACCAATATGTAATTGGGGGTTAAAGAGGTAAATTATTTTTATATAACTCGAATGACTATTTTGAGTGCGCCAGAGTGTCCGGAAGGGTCAAAATAGACATAAAACACTACTCGGGTATTTTATTTGGAGTCCGAGGCATTTTAGCCCAAAATGACACCCCGGAGGGGTATTTTGGTCTTTAAGGATTTTTGGGTAATTAAATGGACTAAAGTTGGATTAATTAAAAGCATTAAGGGTTAATGGTTTGTCAGTTTCAACTTACGTGAGAAAGAGAGAAAAAGAGAGATAGAACCAAGTAAGAAGAAGACTCCATTGGAGCCCTAAGCCAAGAACTCAAGCTTTCACTCCAAAAATTACACCGGCGCATAGATCGGGTCAAGAGGATCGTCCCCATACAAATTTTAGTCCGAGAATCAGAAGTTCATTTCGAGGCAAGTGTTTATCTTTATCTCCTTTTTATAATATATTGTTCTTGTTAATTTAGGTTTGATGATATAAATTTGGAACAATGAAAACTTAGGTTTAATTAGATTAAATGATGAAGAAAACTTATGAATTGGAGATGGGTATGCATGTAGAGGTCTTGCACTTTATTAGACTAATAAGATCTGGAAATTTTATGTCTTATTCACGAATTATAATAAGAGTTTTGGGCAATTTAAATTTTGGGTTCATATTTAAGAGAATTATTGGAAGTTTAAGAGATTGCTTAATTCTGATTGATTTTATAAGGATTTGACCTTTAATTCATGTTAAAAAGTGTCTTAAGGTGATTGAGATTAGTTTAGGAACATTTGATTTGGATTGGGATGAGTATTCATATATTTTTTAGGATTAAAAGTTGAGAAAAATCGAAGTTGGGAAAGAACTAGGTCTGTCCAGAATTTTCGTTAGAAGAGCTGCTCAGGTCGTTCGAACGACCTCGTTCGAATGAGAATCCTGGAAATTCTAACGAAATTCCAAAATTGTTTTTTAGGGTTTGTTTGGGTTGTAAATCTTCCTAGGGTTATCTATATAAGTGTATTAACCTTCATGAGTAATGGGTGGCTTAAATTTCCAAAGTGTTAAGGAATTAAGGGGTAATGGTACTTGGGGTATTGAATTTGTGTGGAAACCTAGAAGGGGATGTAAGTCTTAGAGAGGTTATAAATATATACGGATATCGAGGAGAGTAATGGAATTAATAGTACTTACGGATTGTAGTATTTGGTTTATGTGATTACCAATTCATGTATGTAAGTTGTGTGCATGCTTATTACTTGGAATATCATGTGTATGACAAACCTAGCTACTGGCTATCGAACGAGGGTTAAGGCATTGTGGACGACCATATCTTGTGTGCCTTCGGGAGATTTTGAGTCATACCACTAGAGCATGGAACCTAAGTACGGGCTATCTGTGAGAATGATAGTGATGACGGTCGTATGGATGCGTAGGTATGTGCGTAGCCCATCGGCTTGGGACTATGTTCGCCTCCAATATGTGTATATGTTTCATTGATTCTTAAGAGATCGAACCTGTTGTCCTTTATGCGTGAGCGTTCCAATGGGACTAGATAACCGAGTATGCCTAGCACCAGGGGTTTCTTAACCATGGGTGTTGTATAGATATGTTCGTATGTATACATAGTAAGATTTTATATATGTATACTAAGTTCCATTCTTTGTTTCTTGTTGGATACTTTATTAAAGTATATACTTATTGGGTCACCAGTTGGGAATAGAAAGCTATAAGAATGAGTTATAACATCCTTAAAGCTATTCCTAAATAGTAATAATAATATATTGGTTGCGGGTTATTAGTTATGGTATCAGGCGTAGAGATTATCCTACATAAAGTCATGTAGAGTGACGAGACTAGTATAGGTAGTTAGACTCGCTAGGTGTGCACGTTAGATGAGAGGTGAGCATCTCAAGTGAGTACGCTAAGTTATCATAGATAATATATGTGCTAATTAAATTAATTTAAGCACTTGCTATATTTAAACTGTTTTCTACTCGGGCTCTGACCCGTTTTTCTGCAAATATCTTCTCCTGTTTTAGGTGCTCAGCCACAGGGACACCAGACTTTGAAATTTCCATTCATTTGTCGAGCTGTAGCTGTTGTGGAAGCTAAAGGATATTGCTAGTAGACGTTGATGAGTCTATTGCTTCTTATCTATTAGCCTTTTATTTCAGTTGGACATGCCGTCCATCCTATTTACATTCAGAGATTTAGAGTTGTTTTATTTCATCATTAGACTTTGATTTCATGTCATTGGATTATTGTATGGGTTTTGACTAGATGTGTTTCTCCAGTTCCTTATTTATATGCAGTTAGTTTTCTTTATGCTATTGTGATGTATGATGACGGCTTTACATATTCACTTTGATGTTGATGGTTAATAACAAGGTAAAATTTTGACACCAACCTTTTTAAATATTAAGTGGTTAGTTTTATTAAATTAAAATTTGAGTTTTTCGACAGTGATGCATTATCTGAACCAACTTCATATTTTGAAATTAATTAATTAAGGACTGATCACCCGGTAATTAATTAGGCGGGGTGTTACAGTCGCCTTGTTTCTAGTTAAAAATGAGATTGATGAGGAAAAAACTCAAAATAACAGCCGAGTGACATAAAAAGGAAAGATATACTAAAGTATCCTATGGGAAGTGATCACGTCAAAATTCAACAACAAAGAACTGCAAAAAGAGGAGCAAAAACTTCCAAGAGATATGAAAGTTACTTATTGGAAGTGACTTTGCCTCATTGGGCTTCAGATTCCTGAAATTATATCTACACAGTTGTATTGAGGTTAAAAATGGGTTTTAGGGGCAGAGACTGAAATGAACAATGAAATGGCCTAAAAGAGACACAAGCATCCAAAAAGGTACAAAATAAACTTATGGGAAGTGATTGTATCCTCATCAGACACCCAATTTTCGAAATTGACTACTATATGCTTATCTTGGGGTTAAAATATGTTTAGGGGTCAAAATGTCAGAACAACAACTGACTGGCAGGAAAAAGGCACGGACCCAAACTCGCACAAAAGTAACTGAGAGAGGTGTTCGTTTCCTTGTTGACACCTATTTTCTGAGTGACCATGATAGAGGCGTGGACACCCCAAAAGGTACAAAAGTAACTCGTAGGAGGTTTTTGTATCCTCACCAGACCCCTGGTTTCAAAATTGACTAGTATATACTCGTTTTATGTTAAAAATGAGATTTAAGAGGATAAAACTCAAAACAACAACTGAATGGCATAAAAAGAGGCATGGACACTCCAAAAGTTACTAAATTATCATGCGGGAAGTGATCATGTCGTCATTCAACATCCTATTTCTGAAAACCTAAAATAATAACCATATGGACAAAAATGAGGCACGAGCACCTCACAAAGGACCAATGGAACTTGTAGAAACAACACTCACAATCATGGGACTTATGGGCTGAGACAACAATATAGAAAATTCTAATTATTAAGTTCAGGAATTGGGTGTTTGTGTGTGAACACATTAAATAATAACCAAACAAATTTGAAAGAGGCAAAGAAATATCAAATGGATCCAAACTAACTTCTAAAGACAACTGTGCAATATTGGGGCTCACGGGTTAGGCAATGGAGGCTGAAAAATGTAAAAAAAATAACCAAATGGTCCAAAATAGGCTTTGGCACCTCTCGTGGGACTAATATAACTTATAGAAACAACCTAGGCAGTTATGGGGCTCACGGATTGAGACTTTAATCTAAATTTAAAATTTTTTTGTATTATGCTTGAAATTGGGTATGGGAAGGTTAAAACTTTAAATAACAATCAAACGGACAGAAAAGAGATTCGGCCACCTCATACGGAACCAATTATAGAAACAACCCTTACAGTGTTGGGACTCACAAATATAGAATTTGATCTAAATTTTAAAATTCTAAGTATCAAGCTTAAAACTTAGGGGTTGGAGGGTGAAAACGTAAAATAACGACCAAAGGAAACTCTCATTATATTAATCATTGGATATCAAGTCCAATGGATATTGGAATTGATCAAAATTGTAGTATCAATCTTATTATGTGAATCGATGGAAGGGATATTAATTTGGCGGTTTATTATTCATTGTTGAGATTATTTTTAATAATTTAACAAGTTTGGAATTGTGTATAAACAAAGAAAATTTTGTCAAAGTTCTTAAAAGAATAAAAGGTTTTGAAATAATTAACTAAGCGGTTCATGGATTCACAAGATAATTTAACTTGTTACACTTATAGTGTGAAACACTAGTAATGTCAAAATGTCTCCTTTAGGAAATATTTAAAAACAAATTTATTATTTGCTTAAGGTAATTAACACTAAATAATCTTCTTGAACGTATAAACCTTTGGCAGACCAAAAAAATAATCGCGAAAAATCATTTCGTTGGAGGTCATATGCTTCAAGATCACGGGTCTATTTTAATGACATCACTTTATAACATTAATGTTTTTTATTTAAGTAGTTTTGATTAAGGTTGGTGGACATGATGTTGAATCTGTTGTAACTGGGAAATGTTAAAATTGGTACAAAATATGTTATATATTATTTTTGCATGAAATAATACATGTTCGAATGGATGTAAAGAGTATTATGTATTATATTTTTTTTAAATTTAATGACGGTTTCGCAAAGCGTCTCAAATAGTATGTTCAATTGTAATTTAAACTTTTTTTGTCCCTAATACTTTGGTGCTAAATATTGACATCCCACCAAAAATGTTTTGGGATGACTCATAATAGTCCTAACAACGTTCATTTAGGACAACTTTCTTGTCATCTCGAAAGAGTCCAATAAATAAAAATCTTTCGTGACAACTTCGTTCCCATAAAAAAAAGCCTTTGGGGACGGTTATTATCATTTTGTAGAGGGGGATTGAAGGTAATCCTGAGATTAGGGATAATTTCTTAATTGGTAAAAGTGTTTTAGATTAAGCAATTGAAGCAGCTCAAGCATGGCAACTCAAGCGCGGTAACTCAGCGAGGCAGCTTGGCGTGGCAACTCATACTTTAACTTATTGTATTAGTCATATTGTATTTCTGTTCATGTTGACTGTAAGCTATAATGGTTGTAATGTTGTAACGAGATTAATAATGAGTTTCTGTGAGGTCAAACGGTACTTGCGAGAGACCAGGCTTGGCAGGGCCTAGGAGAGCTTTCATGCTCTATCGAATGACCTCACCGTCGAAACTTTAGAGGGACTTGGTTTGGAGGATTGAGAAGTGAGGCACCGTTGGTGCTTATCCTGACCATCTTAAATACACCTGGTAAAACACCTAAGGACCCTGACTGTGGAACCCCAGGCGGGGCAGCTTGGAGTTCCATCGGGCGTTGAGTTGTGAACCAAACAACCCTCTACTTAATGTCACATCTACTGTACGTGATGTCACTAACCAGCTAAATAATGTCAGACCTTCACTTAAGTAAACCGCCGTGGTATTTGGGATTGTCAGGTAGTTGGTGAGCCACCTCTACGATAACAGCCCCCTGACACACAGTGGTTGGGAAAAAGGCATGTCTTGTCATTTAATGTTTATGACGCGGATACTACTAGTGCATCAGGCATTTAATGTTGTGACATAAAGTATGAGGGATGTCTTTCATAGTCTTTAATGACTGAGTTGCTTCGGGGGTGGTGGTGGTGGTGGTGGGGGGGGGGGGGGGGGGGGGCTATTTAAGGACCCCAACCACCTTTGAGGAGGAATGATCTTTTTTAGAGTTCAGGAGTTATTGCTGGAGAGAATACACATCAGAGAGAGTTATTGCAAACCAGAGGGTTTACTCACTCACCATTGTTATTTGTTACGAAGCTTTTAATACTTGATAGAGATCTTTGAGAGTGTTTGGTGTGTTTCTACCTGCCTACCGAGGTGTATCTAGGGTGCTTGCTTCTCTCTCCCTCTAGCTAAGTTACTTCTAAGGTTCTTTATTATTTCATGAGTTATATACGAGATATTTGCCAGTTTAAACTGAGTCTTATCTGCATTGGGTTTGTGTTTGCATGTCATATCATTAATTCAAAGTTTTGGCTAAATAAACTTATCATTACCATACTCAAATAGGGGTTACGCCTCCATATTATCTAAAGTACCCTCTTACACATTTCAAATACTATTTAAAACTGGTTCCCAATAAATTTCTTGTCCCCGTTTGCAATGCGGTAATATTTTGGGTGAAATATGTTTACCTCGAAAATGATTGTTAAGAAAAAATTTACCAGGATTTTTGAATCCTTCGTTCTGTTTGGTTAACCTGTAAATTCTTATTATGAATAAAAATTTATTGTTTGGTTAATGCATAAAAAATGACTTGAGAATTTACAATATATATCAATAATAACCTTTAGTAAATTTTTTAGTACACACACACACACACACACACACACACACACACACACATATATATATTGGTCTATTTTGGACATTTTGTAAAACACAACTATACGTTTTACTATTTATAAATGTTTGAACAAAAATATGCTTTTTTTTTACTTTCTAATATTTAACAAATATCGTAATCTATTCTAGGCATGCGTGTATTGTAGACTAAGTTAATCAGATTATCATATATGGGTAGAAAAAATAAAAAATAAAAAAATTTGTACTAGTACAAATCTAATACAAACTAATATAATCAAACTGTCTTCACAAAATAAATATTTATATTTTAAGGGTAGTTTTTATAATTGAATATTAAGCATTTTTCCTTCACAATTTTTTTTGTTAGGATTCTCATGTGAAAATAAGTATCCCACATATATTGGATGGATTTTGATTCCACCCACTTTCCCAACTCAGTGGTAAACAGATTAATGTAATCTGATTCCAATGGGGGCTACATTCCTGTGTAACTTAATCGCGCACCAAACTCAACAATCTTACACTTTTGGGGGGTTTTTTTTGGAAGAAAAAGGATTCCACCTAACTTTATTGCACACCAAACGGGACCCTTAGGTCGTCCCAAATATTATTTAGGATCACTAGCCTAACCTTTAGGACAAATTTTAGCCCTCCCAAATAACACTTTTTTGTAGTGTGTGATAAAGAATTTCAGAATTTACCGACTAAACTAACAATAAAATGAATATACAAATCTCTAACTTTAACACCATTAATTGACCACCCAATCAATATCAAATGAAAATATCATTGTATTGATTGTATTGATTAAGGTAAATAGATACAATAAATTAAGAGGTTGAATAGAAAAAAAAAGTCGGTATATCCAATAGTCTACAGGGTTTGATAGATTACCTTTCACCCACAGTGCCATCATATATTTATATCACTAGACCATCATTTACACTATATGAGAAATTACATCATTACCCTCAAGACAAAATTACAATAATCGAATAATTACATTTAATTCCCTAATACTCAATAAAAATAGGTACATTACATATATTATTTGAGTCAGTGGGGTGGGGGTCCTTTTTCCTTTAAGCCTAATTTATTTTCCTCTTAATGGTATGGGATGGGGCGAAAAAGGGTAAGGCTTCCACTTTATATTCATACTGGATATGATTCAATGGTAAAGTTATAGAGATATACATAAATTCCATTTTTATGTACTTAGTGTCAATCTGAGAGATGTGGTTGTGTTATTATTGAATTCATTGGGATCTTTGTGGACCTTCAATTTGAATTTCATGTTTCCATGTTATTTTCCTAGTGTCCTATAATCTTACCAAAGATACATGATACAATATCAATTTTGTCAAGGATAACAACTATTGAGAATTCAAACTTGTACATGTGGAGTTCTCATTTATTTACATAAGCTCACCAGTCCTTGATTCATCAAGCTACTATAAATATTGGTTTTTTCCTTTTTATGCATGTGGGTACCTCATTAATTTATCTTGGCCCAGATAAGTATCCAGACTAAGCCATATCAAGAGTAGGGAGAGTTCGGCCCAAACTCCAAAGTCTCATAGATGGTTAAATTAGCAGCGACCCATTCAACCCGTAAAATCTCTCAGGAGATATTCTAGGGATTATAGGACAACGTGGAGGTGCCCAACGCCCCCACTCTCCGAAGTTCACGTGTATATATTGTACCCCTGGCCGGGGTAAAGGGTATGTAATCAGAAACATTCCCTGGAGAAAAGTGAAATACAAACAGAGAGCACCACCGTGGACGTAGGCAATTTGCCGAACCACGTATATCTTATGTCGTGTGTGATTGTGACCATTCTAATTTATGTTCATTATTTTTCCTGGTAATTGCATTTACTTAGACTTTGTGCTGAGATTTATTGTTACCACAATTGGCATCGTCTGTGGGAAGCGATTATTCTTCCTTTAAGAAAGCCTTTACCAACAAGAACTTAGAATGTCTGGTCACAGCCGCAATGCCCCTCAAGCAGTGGATATTCAAGAGAAATCTATCCCTCGTATGGTCAGATCTGAAGTTCGACGCTCAAACCCAAAGCCTCGTCCAGAACGACAGGTTTAAGAAGAAAGCCAGGGACCAGCTAGGTCCATGCAAGTCTCCAGGATAATCGACGCCTATGAGGCCAGGCTCCAAGAATAGGAGGAAGCCACTCGCAAGCAGGAAGCTGAGAATGCTCACCTCAAAAGGAGACTGGAAAAAATAGAGAGAGAATTCCATCACAATACAAGGCAAAGTCATTATCGGACTCCTAGCCCTCAGGCGAGCAAATCTCGCAGCCGAGGAAGGAGCCCAAGATGTGGATCTCAAAGAATTGAGGGACATAGGTTAGATAACGACTAGTCCGAGCAACAACAATCAACTCGCCATTATAGGATCCCAGGGTGAGGAAACGATGATATACGAAATTTGGTCCGGAGAGAGATGGACCAACACCCAGCACATCGGGGTGCCAGATCGACAAGAGAGCTAGCCAGGCGAGCTCTCAAGACCTAGATGAGTTCCCCTTTCTCAAGGGAAATAGAGGAAAAATAAGCCCCCGAGAAGTTCTCAATGCCCATTTTCAAGATCTACGATGGAAAAACTGATCCCATCGACCATGTCAGACAGTACAGATAGGCAATGACCCTTTGGAACCACAAGGACGAACTGATGTGCTGAATTTTCTCCCCGAGCTTGCACGATGTGGCACAAAAGTAGATTTCGAGAAACTCCCTCACAGATCCATTAGAAACTTCGAGTCCCTGGCAGAGCTTTTCACAATTCTCTTCATTACCAGCATCTCCCATCCGAAGAGGATGGATGCTTTGTTAATAATGAAGAAAAAGCCTTAGGAGAGCCTCAGAGACTACGCGAAGAGGTATTAGGAGTTATTCAATGTGGTCGAGGACTACTCGGAGCAGGTTGTCATGGCATCCTTTAAAATTAGCTTACCCATTTTTAGCCTTTTACACCAATCCCTCACTAAGAAGGAGGCCACAACAACCGACGACCTGATGGCTCGTATTGAAAAATACGCCAAAGCCGAAGACGTAACCCATCTTAGTGTAGGAGAAAATGGTCGCTCCAAGATCATCGGCAAGGGGAGAGACAAGAATGAAGGTCAAAAGAAAGGAAGTGAGAATGGGGGTAAGAATGGACCCAAGAAGGGGAGCAAGAGTGATGCCTCGAAGGCATTTCAGGTAGTAAATACAGTTTTTAGAGAACCGATCTACAAGATTCTAGCAAAGATCAAGGACAAACCGTTCGTTAAGTGGCCGAGGAAAATGGGTAGAGACCCTTCAAAGAGGAACAAAGAACTAATATGTGCTTTCTACAAAGAGGGTGGGCACAAAACCGAGCACTGCAAAGCCCTCAAATCTCACCTTGAAGAGTTAGCTCAAGTTGGATACTTGAGCAAATTTGTAGGAAAAAAGGCAGAGAAGGTAACTGTCAATGGAGATCAAAGGCTCGACAACGTGCTCGAGGAAGATGTCGGCCATAACTTCGCAGTAATTCATAGAGCGTCCGACCTCAAACAAATTCATGGAAATACAGCTCGAATTGAAGTAAAAAAGCTTACAGCAGTAATGCAAGCTTTTTAAATCTATCCTGCCAAAATGAAAGTTGGGAAGCATCGACGAGCAGAAGATGTCGACTACAGCAAGCACATTATGTTCACAGATGAGGACCTAGTGGGAGTAAGAACCCCACATCATGATGCATTGATCATTACACTCAGGATAGCTAACTATGACATCGACAGGTTGCTCATCGA
Organism: Sambucus nigra; assembly: GCA_949130495.1. Lineage (NCBI taxonomy): Eukaryota > Viridiplantae > Streptophyta > Magnoliopsida > Dipsacales > Adoxaceae > Sambucus > Sambucus nigra. Next base: position 660,397,638 of record OX422212.1, read on the forward strand.
CCAAGGTAGCTCATCCAAAGTAATGTACCTCGACTTGTTCAGGAAGTTAAAGTTAAGTGTCACCGACCTAAAGGAAGCCATCGTTCCTCTATTTGTCTTCGCTAGAAAAATAATTATCCCCTTGGGAAAGATCATCTTGCCAGTAAGGGAAGAAAATATCTCGAAATGATCAAGTTTCTCGTGGTCGATATTAATTCACCCTACCAAGAAATCCTTGGGAGAGGATGGCTTCACACGATGAAGGTCGTTCCATCCACCTACCATAAGAAGCTTAAATGTGTGACCGAATGAGGAGTGGTGGAAATCAGTCGTTGGTGAGGAAGTACTTTATAGCAGCCATCCGTCCCAAACCAGAGAAGAAGGTTAGAAAAGTTAGGAGTAAGAATGAAGAGAAGGAGAGGCAAATGCCCTCCAAATAGCAACTAAGATGTGGGAGACCAGGAGTGGAGGAGACTAGGATCCTCCCCTTTGAAAGATTCATCGAGGACCTGGAAGAAGTCACAACCAGTAGCAGTTCGAATGAAAGAAAGTTCTTGATTGGAACCTCACTCACCGACCGCGAAAAGAGAGAGTTGGTCACTCTACTCCAAAGTAACCTAGATGTCTTTGCATGGGAGCCTTACGAGATGGCCGGGATTTATCCTAACATCACTTTTCATCGACTTCACATTGATCCAGCTTTCAAACCAATAGCACAGAAAGCTCGTCGAACTGCTCTAAAAAAAGCCAAGGCAGTGGAGAAGGAAGTTAAAAAACTACTGGACGTAGGATCCATACGGGAAGTCCAGTTCACCAAATGGCTATCCAACCTCGTGGTTGTCCCTTAGATCAACGTAAATTAGAGAGTCTGCATCGATTTGACCGATCTTAATAAGGCATGCCCTACAGACAGCTTTCCCCTCCTAAAGATTGATTAGCTGGTGGATGCCATGGCAGTACACGAAAGGATGAGCTTCTTGGATGCATACTTCGGGTATCACCAGATCCCCCTACATGAGCCGGATCAAGACAAAATAACATTTATAACCACAATTTGGTTATATGCTACAAGGTTATGCCCTTTGGACTCAAAAATGCAGGAGCACCTTACCATCGGTTGGTCACCAATATGTCCAAAGACCAAATGGGAAGTAGTATGGAAGTCTACATCGATGATATGCTCGTCAAGAGCAAGCTCAAAGATGACTACCTCTCTGACCTATCAAGGACCTTTTAAATCCTCAGGAAGTACCGAATGAAGCTCAACGCAAGTAAGTGTTCCTTCGGTGTCCAGTCTGGAAAATTCCTTGGGTACTTGGTCAGGAAGAGAGGTATTAAAGCCAACCCAGACCAAATTAATGCCATCAATAGGGTTCAGCCCCCCCGAGCGATAAGAGATGTTCAAAAGCTCACAGGGATGCTTACCGCCCTAAATCGTTTCATCTCAAAGTCTTCCGAAAGGTGCCAACCGTTCTTCTAGTTGTTGAAGAAAAGCAAGGATGTGGAATGGAATGAGGATTGCTAGAAGGAATTGGAGGTGATCAAAGCTTACCTTGGCAGACCGCCTTTGCTCGTAATCCCTCAAGAGAATGATTCTCTATACCTTTACCTTGCAGTATCCAGTTATGCTATAAGTTCTGCACTGGTATGAGAAAAAAATAGGGATCCAACACCCAGTCTATTATGCGAGAAAGACCGTTTTGGATGCCGAAAAGTGATACCTACCACTAGAAAAACTCACCTTTGCGCTAGTGGTAGCCTCAAGAAAATTAAAACACTATTTCAAAGCCCACTCCATCATCGTACTTGCATCCCACCCTCTTAAAGCGGTCCTGAGGAAAGCAAACCTTCCAGGAAGACTATCAAAGTGGTTGGTCGATCTCGGGATATTTGACATTCAGTTCCAGCCGAGGAATGCCATCAAAGGGCAGGTCCTCACAGATTTCATCGCAGAGTTTATAGGAGAATAGCCTTGCGACCAACCCCAGACTATTCATTAAGTGAAGTTCCCCCAGTGTTAGGCATCTGGAAACTATTCGTTGATGGAGCCTCCAATTCCAAAGGGGAAGGAGTAGGCATTGTGCTGATTACCCCTGAAGATGTAATACTCGAACAAGGAATCAGGCTTGGATTTGATGCCTCCAACAATGAAGCAGAGTATGAGGCACTGATCGTGGGCCTACAAAAGGCACGAACGCTCGGAGCAAAGCGACTCCAAGTGTTCGGCGACTCACAGTTGGTCTCCAACCAGATAAGCGGTGATTTTAATGCAAGAGATGAGAGGATAGGAGCTTATCTCGCCACTGTGAAAGAATTAATGGCCAACTTTGAACACATCAGCGTCCAGCAGTTTCCCAGAGGATAAAACAACCATTCTGATGCCCTAGTAACCATAAGCTCAGCGATCAACTCCGACTTGAAGAGGACAATTCAGATTGATTTCCTTGCCCAGCCAAGTATCAACCAGATCAACAAGCTGCCTAGCGTGGGGCATGTTCTCTAGATTGAGATAACCCCCAGTTAGATGGAGCCCATAAAGGATTATTTGAAGGATGGTTCACTACCAACAGATAAGAAAACATCATCTTAGGTTAAAAGTCAAAGTTTCTCTCTTTCATTTATCTCCTAAGGGTAAGTTGTACAAGAGATCTTTCACTGGCCCTTACCTCTAGTGCGTTCATCCAAAGGACGTCGAGCAAATCCTGCATGAACTTCATGAGGGAATATGTGGGAGTCACATTGAGGGCAGGTTGCTAGCTTTTCGAGCAATGAAATAAGTGTACTGGTGGCCGTATATGTAGAAAGATGCTAGAATCTATGCTCAAAAATGCAAAAAGTGCCAACTTCATGCACTTATGGTTCACCAGCCGACTAGCGACCTGAAGTCACTTACTAGCCCATAGCCTTTCGCCCAATGGGGTATGGACATCATGGACCCTCTACCTACCATAGCCGGTAATCACAAATATCTATTGGTCGCAATAGACTACTTCACCAAATGGATAGAGGCAGAGCCACTGGCAAACATTAGAGACGTGGACATGATAAGATTAATATGGAGGAACAACGTCACTCATTTTGGGATCCCCAAGACTATCATCACTGACAACAGAACCCAATTTGAGAGTGGCCTCTTCTAGAGTTTCTACAGCGACCACGGGATCAGGCACTACTTCAGCTCTATGGCATACCCTCAGAGCAACGGACAGGCTGAGGCTTCCAATAAAATAGTGATTGATGGATTAAAAAAGCGTTTGGAGCGAGCGAATGGAGCATGAGTAAAAGAACTACCCCACATCATGTGGGCTTACCACACCACCCCAAGGCGAGCAATTGGAGAGACACCATTTCCACTTACGTATGGGATAGAGGAAATTATCCCCTTGGAAGATGGCCTCCCTACCATGAGGTCCACTCTGATCGACCAAGACCATAACGATGCAACATTGCTCGCTGAACTTGACCTAGCTGAGGAACAAATGGAATTGGCACTAGTAAAACTAGTAGCCTACCAGCAACAGCTAGCAAAGTACTATAACAAAAAGGTCAATCCAAGAGCATTCCAATTTGAGGACTAGGTCCTGAGGAAAGTTCTTGGCAGCGCTGTAAAACCATCGGATGGTAAGCTAGGACCAAATTGGGAGGGGACATTCAAGGTGATAAAAGATGACCTACAAGGAGCCTATCACTTAGAAACGCTGGAGGGCAGGGAGATACCTAGAGCTTAGAACGTAGCCAATTTGAAGAAATTCTACTTCTAGTTTTCTTTTGACTTTTTGAACTCAATGTTGAATTTTCAATTCATCTCTGATTAATAAGATTTATTTGGCAATGGCATTTTATGAAGTATTGGTTTTGCTCAACTACATTATAATACATACACCCCTTCCAAGTTACTGGCTCCTCTCTTAACATGCAAAACTAGGATCATGAGAAACTTATTAAAGCGAGGTCGGTGTGTAACCCTCCTCAGGAATTCGTCAATTAACACGAACGACCTCCTAGATTGCCTCTGACAATATATGAATACCTACAAGGGACCCTTAGGAAACATGGCCAACCAGGTTGGTCGCCAACATTTTTTGGCTCAAAAATCCTACTCGGGTAGAATATCTGATACCAGGTGTATCCTCGCCATTGCCTCACTTAGGCCTAAGGAAGTGTGACGATACAACCTAAAAGGTAAAGTAAGGCATAATGGTACACTAAAAGCATACTGGACTGGGGGGATACTCACTTAACAACTAATCTGCTTAAGTCAAATGTAGCCGGCTGGAAGAGCCCAAGATAACTGAATAAGAGATCAATGAAGTAAAAAATAACGCAACACATGTTTAATCGGAAGATTTCCCAAAACATAACTATTTTATTACATCATTACATGTACAAAGAGTTACATATGCTAAGTAATTCAAACCCTAATGAGGACTAGGTCACTGAGCAAGGTAGTTAGCTAGTCGCACTCTTCGGCCATCATCTGGGTGAGGAGAGAATTCCTCCTCGACTTCGTCTGAATTTGGTTCCAGGAGCTGTCTTGGGATCGCATCTATAGTAACCTATCGATTATACCTTCTGAATGGGTTCGGCATCAAAGTTTAGGGAGGGATCTCATGCCTATACTAGATAACAGAGTTCCTAGGGACTTGCAACTCCCTTAGGGCACTCAACCACCCTCTTATAAAAGCTAACTCCTCAACCTCCTTCAACTTTGTTGGAGCATCAGTCCAACCCTGGACGTAGCCATCAGCCTACACCTACCGAGGACCTTTCTTGAACAAGTGCCTCGATAAGGTGACATCTCTTTGAAGACTAGTGGCTATCACATACACCCTATGAACATCCTCCCGCAGTTCAGCAATCTCCCTAGCTAAACCACTATCATCAGTCCCAGCTTGCCGCCTAGTTGATGAAGAGGAACCATGTAAAACTTGAGGGGCAATGCTCGGTGAATTCTCCCTAAGGAGGGATACCTCCCTCCTTAAACCATCATTCTACTGTTTAAGGATCTCTCCAACTTGATTGATCTCAGAAGCATCCAGAAGCTTAACCTTCAGAGCATCCATTTCTTCTTGAACAGAAGTGCCGACCTCCTCCATCTCCTCAAGCTTGTCTTTCAGCTTAGCAACAAACTCTGACTGGTCTTTATAATCCTGATTCCTCGATCTAAGAAACTTGCAAATTTTTACAAAGGCACAGTGAACTCGATTGTTCACATTGGGACCAAGAATTTTGCCTAGGCGAGAGGTAGCGGGAATATATTCCTCAATATCGATAAGCTACAAACCATACAAGCGTCGAGAATAAATAAATCATTACACAAAAGGAAACAGAACTTCATTTCATTAAATAAAAAATAGTTCAAGTACATCAACGTAAGAAAAAGTGAACAACAAAAATACAAAGGCCCCCTAAGAAGACTAGTTGGAAACCTCGGTCTGCTCCGAAGATGCTGGTTGCTTCCCTTTATCCGCAGCAGCCTCATGTGCACCTCTCTCAGATGGAACTATCACCATTCCCTGATCAAGTGGAGCATCATCGTTAGTGGTTGGAACAGCTAAAGCATTATTACTGTGTGACACCCCGACTAATTAAATACCGGGTAGCTACTCCTTTATTAAATTAATTCAAAATGCCAAGTTGGCTCAGTTAATAGCATCACTGTCGAAAACATTTTATTATTACTAACCACCTAGTATTTAAAAAGTAAGTTGCCAAATTTTAATTAAAGTCCGATTAACATGCAACAAGTGTAATGAAGAAATAAATAACACCATTCACCATAATGAAGTAAAACAATAACCATCACATAGTGTAAATAAAGTCTGGAGGAAAACTCCTCACTACAAACCCACAACTGAAACAACTAAAGTGAATACTGAAATAATACATGCCAAAGTCTGAAAATTGAAATGTAAAAGATGTCTCTAAATAGAAATGGGCAACATGCCCTACAACTGATAGATAGTGACTCTGGAATCCAAAAGATAGAAGCGTCTACAAGCAAATCCCTGTAGCTTCCACAAACAGCTACAGCTCGTCACCTGAATGAGTATCCTATGCTTGGTGTCCTTGTGGCTGGGCACCTAAAATGGTTTTACAAGAAAAAGATTTGAAAAGCAAACGGGTCAGAGCCCGAATGTGGAGTTATATTTTAAAAACCTGCAAGTGCTTTAAAAACATTTAAAACATTAAATGCAAAGTACATGTTAGGACGTACACTCACATGATATTCTCACCTCTCGTCTAACTATGCACTCCTAACGTAAGTACCCATCTACAACGATATAAACCACTAGCTAAGTGACATCATAACTAGCTAGACTGTAATAGTTCCTACCCTTATTACTCAGTTCTATTAACATATAACGCTCGTAATTAGATAGGGATTTAATGTAAACTCAGATGCTCAATATGTAATATATATCACTATCAGTTAACTCGTTATATTATTCTCGAAACAATACCGTAATTATATTCACAACATTAACATGAAGGTTCTTATTAATTAACCGTATATTATTCACATCATAAATATACAATACAAGCACCCCGAGAACTAAGCTGCGGTGCACACATACTCTGCTATCCATCCCGGTACATCACGTACATAAGGATCACATATTCCGAATCTCTCAGGAATAGTTCAGATAACACAAATCACAAATAGTGGAGGCGAACACAGTCACATCACATGGGTCACGCACATACCTACGCTCCCACGATCAGCGGACTTATTAACATCCCAATAAGTCTTTCTCTGACCTATGTTCATCGAGGTAACCAGTCTAAATCCGGGCAACACAAGGATAAGAGGGCCCTAAGCGAACGCAAACCTCCCGTGATAGCAAGTATGGTAGGTATGTCATACACACAATTCATATACCAATACTAAGTAAACACACGTCTTAGTAATACCGTAGTTTAATCGTAGTACGTATCGCATTCTCGTACTAACTATAATTATCACAATTTATACTCTTCCGGTTTATCATCATACGCGCCATAATTTATTCTCACGTCATAGTAAACACTCACGTCTCAACCCAAACCGTTCATTTAATATAACTCTCGTATATAATTTACTCCTCGTAATAACCCAAAAGTCCCAAATCTATCCTTACATCATCAAAAGAAGGTTTTCTATATCCTCGAACAAGTTTACGGGACTCCAAAAATCAAAACAGTCCAAAAAGGACCAAACTGTCAACTCGTTAGAAGTCTCGTTCGAACGAGGCTGTTCGAACGAGGCTGTTCGAACGAGATTGGACTGTCAGCTCGTTAGAAGTCTCGTTCGAACGAGACTGTTCGAACGAGATCCAGTTCGTTCGAACGAACTGTACCTTCTAACGATATCTCGTTCGAACGAGATATCGAACGAAACTACCCCTCGTTAGAAGAGACTGGTCAACTCGCTAGAAGCTCGTTCGAACGACCTGGGTAGGGGCTTCTAACGACCTGCCAGTTTCGTCCCAGATTTTCTTAGTTACGTTTTTCATCCATTTTAACACCTCAAGTCTTCTCCAAAGTTCGTTCTAACAGTGTTTTAAGTCCTCTAATCATACTAAAACATGCTAAGGTCATAAACTAACATCTTTTAAGGCATTAATGCAACCTAAACATCATTAAATCACAAGATTTTATACTATTCCCCAATTTTATCAAGAACATGAACCCTAGATTTATATCATCATCAAATCCCAGAATTTAATCCGTTTTAATTTCTTCCAATCATAAATATCATGAGAATAATCCTCTACCTATCATTCTACATGCAATTCTCTTCAAAATATTCAAGTTCTAAACTCCAACTACATGGGTTTTCATATTTCACCAAGAACAAACACAAAATTCGAATTTTTCTAACATGGAAAGGACATTCTCTGAAAATTAAATGGAATAAAGTCACTTGCCTTGGTTGTCTCTGAGTTTGGTGTAGGTTTGATGAAGCTTTTCTGCAGAATTCCCTCTCTCCAAGCTTCTTCTCCAATGGTGGCTTAAGGTGGCTAGGGTTTTGATTTGGGAAAACTTAGAAAACTCTTCTAATAACCTACGTAGCCTTCTAGGTTAATATGAGTTGGTTATGGGCTTAGTGGGTCAAATCCACATCAGATGTAATTAACCAATTTTCGTCACTTTTAATTCCTCAAAACGTAAAATTACCAAAATACCCTTTAAGTTGCCGGTATAGCCTAACAATACCCCGGGACCCAAACTACACCCCCGGCTAGTGTTTTCTGACTATCTCGACCCTTCCGGACGCGTTGGCGCACTCAAAATGACCATATGGATTATAGATTTCAAGTTCACTTTTATAATTAAAATAATATACCATGACGCGGCGGTCACACGCGTCTCAACAAAATTCCCAAATTGCCGTATATAAATCTCACGACAAATTTCATAATTCCAAATTCATATATAATCATATATGCACATAATCAAATACCAACTCGCATCTCGTTATTATTTATAACCCGGATTAATTTCCAATTAATACGCATTTAATTAATTAATCCCAAAAATAAATATAGCCAAAAGTACGGGGTATTACATACTGGTAGTAGGAGGAGCCACGCCCTCTAAAATAAGTTTTGGGCTAGGGTCGTGCTCGTCAAAGAGAGGAGAATCAATATCCACATCAGCAGCGAGCAAAGCCCTATCCCAACCTTTCTTGAAGTTAAAATGGCTGATGTAGCCGATCTGAGCCTCGGCATCCTCATATGCTGCGAGCCACCCAACATTATAAGAGCTCTCCTTGATGGTGGCGGCCTTAGATTCCAGCTTTTTTTTATCTTTAGGGCGAGCTCTTTATTCTCCTCAACCACCGCCAGCTTGCTCGTGCAAACCAAGTTATAGGACTGCCTTAGCTCCTCCACCTCCTTAGACACCGCTTATTTTGCTTTATTGGCTTCATCTAAGACAAGGTCAGAAGACTTCTGAGCAGCACTTTCAGTCTTTAGGCTCATCTCTAGCTCAACATTTTTCCTCGCTAACTCATCGCGACTGCGATAGAGGACGGTGAAATCAGAAACAAACTGCAGAGAGAAAGAAAACATTAGAGAATAAGGTATTGAAAAGAAAATTTCAAGAGTAGAGAAGTAAAAATAGACTTACCAAGGCTAGCCCTTGACTCGCCTTTAAGGCTAACTGGTCGGTCCTATACTTGACCATCTCTGGCGATCAGATGGAAAAACTGCTCTCTCGAGCACCACCGGAGCCAACTGAGGGGCAAGGGAAACGGAATCCCCCTCATCTAGGGCAGATATGCGCACCAAAGACTGCCCCGTCTTTGTCCTCACTTCTTCTCTCCTCTTCTATTCTTCCCTCTCCTTCTTCTCCCTTTCGACCCTCTTCCTCTTTCTTCCTCTCTTTTTCCTTCTTCCTCTCTCTCTCTAACCAATGCCTCCTCTTTTTTTTTTCCTCTCCCTTTCATGAGCCACAGTCTGGGAGCCAGTGGCAGTATCCCCACTCTCAGACTTCTTCTTCTTTAGCCTGCGAGCAAGAGCAACATTGTCCTCATCATCATCCTGGATTAAATTCTTCCTAGGAAGAGCCATAGTCTCTTCGCTGGATCTATCCTAATCCTCCGAACTCTCTAAACCCTCCTCCAAACTGGAAGATACCTCACCACTTGAGCTCTCCTCGCTAGAATCACCCTCAACTCCACCTCTGTCATCCCCCTTGCAACCTTCACCAGAGCTGCTCTCCACTTCATCTAATTGGATTGGCTCAGCAGCGACCTGTTCTATGATATCTAGCTGAGGAATACTATCAACAGGTTGGGCGATGAAGCTGGACTCAATGTTCTTGTACTCTAAAAGGAATGTTTCAGATCACGGATGCTCGCCGTCAGCAAAAAATTCCCTGATCTTCCAAGCTTGGATTAGCTCAGCAACTCGAATTTCTTGGAGTGCAGGTTTTGAGTTCTTTGTCTTTACTAATAAAGGAAAAAGAAGAAATCATGAGAAATAAAGTACACTAGAAGATAATCAATGAGCACAATAAGGGATATATCTACCTATGTACTCCTCCCCATAAAAGGGAATCGTAGGTCCCCTGTACCTCGCTCCCCCAGTTTGGGGAGGGAACTGCCAGTTCCTAGTAATAAACCCTTCTTGCTAATAGTCCTTGTGGGAATCATGTAGATTGACTACCAACACCCTGTCAGGACTCCTAGCTTTCAGATAGAGGAGATCAAAACTTGTTCGAGAAAAGGTATAGCAATAACAGATTTCAGCAAGACCTAAATTGGTGCCATAAAGTTGATTGATCCTATGAACACCGTTGATAATTTTCCAAACATTTGGAGAACATTGGGTAGGAACTATGTAAAATTAACTAAATAAGTGCAAAAATAAATGATTTTGGGGAAAGGTTAGCCCCCCCTGAGACAACAGGAGAACATGAATCCAATGCCCGTCCTCAATATCTCGAACATTGCGAGGAACAGGGGCACATTCGATGTCCACCCAGTTGGGAATATTATAGAATTTCCTAAACTCATTTACAGATCTATTACCTATTCTTGCCGTAAATAAACCCTAGCAGTGATGTAAAGGAAATTTTAACAGAAAAGAAATAAAGAGAGGTTTGGAAAACTTACGAAGTGAAAATTAGCTTGAGACAACGCAATGCCAAAAGCAAGTAAGATGGAAAGACAATGAAGATATCTTGAGAGTATAAACATTTATGAAGAGACATCATAAATGGCTTCTTCAAACAATTTTAAACCCTCTCAATGATGACACACGAAAAACGAAGTGAATCTGTCGCCTAAATCTACTAGGGAAAGACGTTTCACTCCCCAAAGCATCTTGCAATTCATAAAAATGCCATCAGAACTATTATTTAAAATTATTGAGCCCAAATTGTGACCCAAAATTTTTAGGGACAATCGTGGGTACCTCGTCCATTTATCTTGGCCCAGAGAAGTAGCCAGACTAAGCCCTATCAAGAGTAGGGAGAGTTCGGCCCAAACATCAAAGTCTCATAGATGGTTAAATCAGCAGCGACCTATTCAACCTGTAAAATCTCTCAGGAGATATTCTAGGGATTATGGGCCAACGTGGAGGTACCCAACACCCCCACTCTCCGAAGTTCACATGTATATATTATACCCCTGGCCCAAGGCAAAGGGTATGTAATCAAAAACATTACCCTAGAGAAAAGTGAAATACAAACAGAGAGCACCACCGTGGACGTAGGAAATTTGTCGAACGACGTATATCTTGTGTCGTGCGTGATTGTGACCATTATAATTTATGTTCTTTACTTTTCCTGGTGATTGCATTACTTAGAATTTGTGCTAAGATTTATTGTCACCATAATGCATATTAATAAATTATCACTCTTGCTCAGGTTTGTAACTGATTTGGTAAGAAAACCTACAATGTTCTTGCATTTTCTTTGTTAAATGATTAGCTCAATCTTTTCACTAAAACACGGACATGCTTTGAATTCTTCTTTATGATGGCAAAAATAATGAAATAAAAATGATAGTCTCACCTATTCAATAAACAAATAGTAGTAAAGAAAAATGTGTTAATACTTACAAATGGTTCAATTAAGCCACATGATGTCAAAACTAATATATATGTTGTTGTAGCATCAGAAAATTTCATGTATTGGTATAAGATGTCTAAATTTATCTTATAAGTGTCATGCTTGATTAAATTGTATGTATTCAATTCACAAAAGGCCACAACTTTACTAAAGTCATATGTAGTTGTTTAAACTTTGTAACATTTAATGAGAATGCAAATCTAAATTACAAATTCATGTTGTTTTATGAAGACTTTAATTAATTACTGTAAATATTAGGCATCAAACACCCGTTTATAGGCTTTTCGTGTTATCCTAACTAAAATTTCTTAAGAAACTGAAAAGGGTGAAACATTAGTACTTGGTAAATGGTTTTTTTCATTCTTTTCATTTAAACTAGTTTAATTAACTCAACAACCAAAAAATTACTAAAAGCACTGGACTGTTTTTCTACGTACAAATAGTTCCACATAGTAACATAGTGGTTTATGGTCTAATGGAGCATCATAAATATTATTTTAGTTGGAAAATATACAACCTGCATTTCTTGATAAATCACTAAGTTTTCTAATTAAATAGTCTTGAAAACATATATAAAGCTAATTTGGAATGTATAGGTTGGACACAACTTGAATAATGTTGTGCAACACGAGAAACACGAATATGCCCTAAATACAACTCCTCTGGACTTGAATGCATAAGTATTAGCCATAATATATAATGTGTTGTTCAATTCTCAGTCAGATATTTAGAAGAGGTTTAAAGTACATGATTTGAGGTAAAGGAAATTGACATTGAGAGTAAGCGTTGAAGTATTTGTTGGGTAGTGTTGAATTTTTAAAGAAGTTAAAATCAACCCTCCTATTTTGGACCGAGGAAAAGAGATAAATATTTGTAAGAAATCACCAAGAGTTTCCCAGAGGGATTACATAACTTGAAAAACTCAATTCATTATGGAATTTTCAGGGATTAGTTATATGATATTGTTATTACAAAATAAATATGAATTATGTTTGTGGTAGAAATATTCATTCTACGACCATATTCCCAAAGAATCCCGAGTGGGGCTGTTGCAGCAACTGCTTTTATTTATATATTTTTTATGTGTTTATGAAATCATATGTACCTTCATGTAATATTCTAAAATAAAAATACAAGCTTTAAAACGCTTTTGGATACTTTAGTAGCGACCTACGTAATTACTTTACTATCTCAAAACACGTGTTTTGACTTTTGAGGTGTCAAGAGTTTTAACCATTGATATTTGGGAATTTTTAAACCCACACAACTAAAGATGTTACTCGCTTCACCAATTGAGAATGTAAGGATTCGTATGATGTGCGGTATAAGGAGGCGATATTGGATAATATTATCTCATCCCATGTTTGATGTGGGATGGGATAAGTTATCCCACCCCATTCATGGTGTTGTGTGAGATAGGATTTACGTGATATATGTTATCCCAAGTCTTCCACTTACCCTTAAAGTTGTGGGATAAAATCATCCTACCAAAGAATTGAGATTATTTTATCATGTCGGGATGTAATAACTCTTATCCTAACTCAACTTCTTATCCCACGCATCAAACAAGGCCTAAGTTCCTTATTCCTTTTTTTTCTTCTCTTTTTTTTGTATTCAAAGATGTTACATGCTTAGTGTAAGGACAAATTTCCAATTGAGTCAATTTATATATATAGGATTAATTCAGAACAAACTCTTTGAGTCACATGATAGAAGTTGAGTTTGTAATCTTTCAAGCCTATGGCATTTCTGTTGAAGACGTAGCTACCAAGTCAAAGAGATCACATCATATGTCGTATGTCGTCCCATGTTTCGTCATAACCATGCCAAGGATCTCTCAGGTATGAATGCTTATATTGTGTTAGGCCTTGAAAATTTATTATTAGGTGTTAGAATTTTTGCTAAAATATTTTAAGATGACTTTATAGTTTTTTAAGAAATATAGTTTGATTTTTCCCAGGTCGTTAAAACGACTTTTCCAAGTTATTTGAATGAGATTTGTGGTCGTTCACACGAGACATCTAACGAATTACTTTTTGGATTGCGTTGGTTTCTCGTTAGAAGTTTTGTTATTATATTGTTCGAACAAGATGGTTATGTCATTCGAACGAGATTGAATGTCGTTCGAATGACCGGAGAAATTATTTAAAAAATGTCAGTTTTTAAAGCAGTTTTCTCACATAACTTTCCGCTACTTTTTCCCAACCATTTATGTAGTGCGGGATTACAGTTTTTGTACAGACTTTTCCCATCTTCTAATTGTGAGAACCCTTTCAAAAAGTCCAAGAAATTTTGGTTCTTAATTCATGGTTTAATCCTTTAAACAAAACACAAGTTTTACACCTAATTATTTTATGATCCAAGCTTCAACATGATATATGTTTGAGATTAAGTTTTAGCACCGAGATTATCATTCTATACATCATTGAGTATTATTTCTTGCGAATGATTACGTATTCGTTGGTGTACATATGGTGGACTCTGTATGCATGACGATAGTAGTGCTCCATCGGTGGACTCCGAGACATAAGTGGATTCCTACATTGTCACTAGGCAGAGGTTGAAGGAACAAAAAATGCCAAGGCTAGCGAGGGCGTCGATTCTTTGAGTAAGTCTTCTGTTGTGTTCTTGTATTAAATCCGTACTTAGTTGACTTGTGGCTGAGCCGTTCGACGTCTTTCTCGTTGTGGGTTTTTTTCCTACATCACAGCGTTGTGGTCGTGCATTTTATCTTGCAAATTCTCGCCTAGATGCATGCTTAGGTTTGTCAAGATAAAATTGGTTTAATCACGAAAATGGTGTAATTGGTGCTTAATTAATTTGGGTCATGTAAGTTTGAGAAAAAGTTTAATTTGGCAAAATTCATGTTTAGCGTGGTTTGTATAAATTTTAACTTGAATTTAAGTCTTGTTTATGAGGAGATCATTTAAATTTGAAGAAGTATAAAAAATTTAGAAACTGTGACACCCCGCTTATTAAAATAAGAGGTGGCCATCCCGATACTCCAATAAATACAAGAATCATAGATGGTCCATTCTTAGCATCACTGTCGTGATAATAATAATACGAGATAACCACCAATTATTTTAGAAAACGGATGTCAATTAAATTTGCAAGTTTAAATAAAACCAGACAATCCAAATTTTAAAAAGTGGTGGATAAGCATGTAAAGACATATGACAACTTAGCAACTAATCAACAAAAACAATAATCGAATAAGTTGTTGGTTAACATACTAGTACAAAGAGGTTACACTGAGTATTACAGTTAAATACAATTACAAGACTTGGGCAAGACGCCCGAATGTACAGACTGATCATAACTAGAATATACAAAATATGGATGCGTCTATGACAAAAATTCTACAACATACGCAAAAATGTTATAACTCCATGACACTGAGAATGAGAGATTAACATGGGCGTCCTTGCGGCGGAGCACCTGGGCATAAATAAGAACCACACAAAACAGAGAAATATAAACGGGTCAGGGCCGATTTGATATGATATACGTGTGGATAAAATGCATGACAGTTTATGAATTGCTAACATCATAGACAAATTTAAATCGCTCTTCATGATAAGGATATTCCTCACCTCTCATCTAAGTGCACATCCTAACGGAATGCCAGTTAATATTAACAATTCATCAATGCAAGAGAATTAACTAAAATCCATTTTAATAAGCTTAAATTGCAGTTTGGTAATATACAACTTCACAAGTCCATTCCTTATTAGTAAACTCAGTCCGTACAGTTGATTTATAAATGCATTAACTATTTATGAAATGCCTTGTTCGAGAGAATAGTTACAATCAACATATAACGATTCTAAGACCATCCTTCCGGGAGTCACCCCACTAGATGCACCCCTAAATAGCTATCATCTTCCAGGGCCTATATCCAAGACCACCTGGGCATCCTAAATCGCGTTGCGTGGGAAGCGGCCATATACCTTCAACAGTGAATCATAACCATACCCGGAATTACCTCACATCGAATAAAATAACAACACGATATAACCACCGGTCCTATGGCCTAGGACTATATTCACCCATGCATTCACTAGACAGGGGACTTTACCTCATTCGCGTAACTTCCCTTATGATAGCATTTAGAGAGGATTGTATATGCAAGTCACAATTCACAAGATATGACAATTTAAAATGTACATTCCATTATATTTGGAACCACATGTGTTTAACGACATAAGACACAACCTTTTATTATCTTCATATTAGTCTCCCTGAGTTAATGACAACCCTATAACCCATCAAGTGTAATGTACTTCATCCCAATCTCACAAGCCCAAAATCATATAACCCTACTTTCCCCTAGTCCTAGACTAGCTTACTAAATGAAAAGGACACTTACCTCCTTCTAACAGTTAATTAATTAATCCCCGACCTAAGCCTGAACACTCCTTTTCTAACCTAGGTTCTTGATTACCATAATACAAGACTCTAATACTCTAATTTTACTTCATGCAAGAAGGTTCCTAGGCCTTAAACCTTAAAAGAAAGAAACAGAAAGGAAACGAGATATCCGGGTGAAAAACAGGGGATCGGTCGACCGACCCCTGACCCCTGGTCGACCGCGCTTCTAGAATTTTGCCTTGTAAGAAAAGCAGTAAGCCCCTCCCCCAAGGCCCGGTCGACCGGTTCTGGGACCGCGGTCGACCGTGCTATAAAATTATGCCTTTCGAGAGAAGAAGTGGACTTTTCTCTTTAGGCCCGGTCGATCGGACTCACCAGATCTCACGGCCAACCCCCATTTTACTTATACAAAATATAAATCTCTAACCCTATTTTCCTCCACTTCCCTCAACCTCATCATCTAATAATTTTACCCCAACATTTCTACACAACGACAAGCTAATGTAATTAACTCAAATCATATATACATAAGAATCTAAGGGTTTAAACACCACAAGTCATCAAAACCCATGAATGGTTCAAATCTCCAAAAACACAACTATCAATACAAATTATCCACAAAAAATCATACATATGCAAGTTAGAAACTTGCCTCAAGTTTGTAGTCTCGGATTCTTTACTCGTAGCAACGATTTCCAAGCTCAAATCAACAAATCTCCACTTTCTCTCCTTTTTCTCCCAAGTTCTCTCTCTCTCTCTCTCTCTCTCTCTCTAACTCTCTTTTAGGTTAGGAATAAATGAGAAATAAATGTTATAACAAGACTAAAATACCTAACTTACATAAATTCCAACTTTAAATACTACTACACAATTAAAATGACTCGTAACCACATAATTATGTTATTACAGGTCAAAAGTACCCGGAACCCAAAAATACAACTTGGTACTTATTCTGACTATTTCAACCATTTCCGGACTAACTGCGCCCTCAAAATTGGCATCCGGAATATCATAAATTATTTCATGTTCCGACGTCATTGTAAATCATAACCGTCTCTTAAGGCACAACGACGCAATAAAACATAATGCGTTGCTATTTATATTCACTTAACAGTAAATATGCAAAACTCAGTAAATATTATCTCTTAAATCACTTAAAGTAATATTTACTTCAACTTCCTTTATTTTATATAATTAACCCGCACGATAAATTAATATAAAAATAATTACTCATAAATAAGGGATATTACAGAAATTCGGAACCATTACCCCATATTCATAAGAATTTTGTCTTTTCAAATTGGTATTAGAGCGGGAACACTGATTTATCGTGTTAGGTCCTTTAGGTTTAAATATGTAAAATTTATCATTTTTGAGGTTTCTTATTTTTTATGGTTCTAACTACGCAACTAAAAAGCGTGTATGAGGTCAACACTTAAGTCATTAGATGAGCGAGTTTGGCAATCGATCGTTAGAGGGTTGTCCCCATCAATGTGTCTAGTTGGAGAAGTTCATGTTACTAAACCCGTATAAAGATGGAGTGGGGATGACCTTAAGCTAGCAAATTTCAATTCTCATGGTTTAAATGCTCTTTTTAGTGAGGTCACATTGGAGGAGTTCCACCGAATCATGACATATGAAACGTCTAAAGAGGCTTGGGACACACTCTAACTCATCCATAAAGGTACTAGTGCTGTTAAGGCTTTTAAACTCCAAAACTTTACCACTCAATTTGAAACCATTAAAATGGATGAGAGTGAATATTTTGATGAGTTTTATGATAGATTATCCGATATCGTTAACTCGTCTTTTAACTTGGGAGAGAAGATACCCGACAACCACGTCATAAAGAAAATTTTGAGATCATCACCCGATATACTTAATCCAAAAGTGACTGTTTTGAATTCTTTAGGCACTTTAAACTCTACGAAACTTAAAGAGCTTGTAGGTGACTTGAAACCCTATGAACTTAGCATGTTTACCTCCAAGGATATAAAGAAGAAGGATAAGGGTATATCTTTGAAAGCCCGATAGGAGGAAACACCTATTTCGAATAATGAGTCTGACATTGACTCGGATGACATGGCTATGTTTGCTAAGTAGTTTAGAAAATTTCTTAAGTTTAATAAAGATAAATTAAAAATTGATTATAATAAATTTGAGAAGTCTAAGTGCAACAAAGCCGAGAAACCCCTTAAAAATCATAATGATGATCTTAAGAGGGACGAGTCTAATAAATTCTTTGGTTGTGAGGGTTATGGCCATAGGGAAGTTGAGTTTCCCACTAAACTAAGGAATGAGGGAAAGAAACCAATTTCATATAATGCCACCCTTAGTGATAGTGAAACGGAAGAGGGACATGATTCCTCTATTGAACATAACTTTACCGCATTCATGGATAGTCATGTGAGCATAAATGATGAATCTTCCCATGGAAATATTTCTTTGCATGACACTTTCGAGGCCATTATTTGTGAATCCCAAGTGTTTGATGGTAAAGAGAGTGGAGAAGCGAGTGATAATGAAGAAGATGAGGAGGAGAGTGAACCCAAACTTGACTTCCATGAGTTATATGCAAAATCTTTAAAATTAAAAAAGGCAAACTTGAAGTTGGAAGCTAGGATTAAAGGACATGTCGTAGGAAATTATGAGAGTGTTTTAATTGAAGATTTTAGGGTACGTGAGAAGACTCTTCAAGAGAAACTAGAGTATGTCGAAGGTGAGAGAGATAATCTTTGAGGTTTAATGAAGGCTAAAAAGAAAGAGATTATTGAGTTTGAAGAGACTACGAGTGTACTTGAGTTTATGATAGTGGAGCTTGAAGATAAATTGAGAGACTCGAGTCGTGTGAAGTTTAATTTGGAGTCTAGGTCCAAAAAATTGAATAAGATGTTAGTCACCGTTCAAATAAAAAATGACAAGTGTGGTATTGGATTCAAAACTCAAAATGCTTTCGCTAATGATGCCGAAATCATGATTTTGAGATAATCAATTACGAACGCTAGAAAAGATCAATCCTTAAGTAATACTTGTCACTGTGCCTTCAATTGCACACATTATGGTAGGAAGGTTCACTTTATGAGGTTTTGTTTCGATCTTAGATATGGTCCTAGGAAGTCCAAGGGTAGAGTCACCAAGGTCACTAAAACTTGAGAGCGTCACGTTACACCTATGTGGGTTAGGAGATCTGATTTGGAGGATTTACATGATAGACTTTATGATTCTCATTTTCTTGCACATGATACTTTCCATGCTAGATCAATAGGTTGATTGTGATAGCTTTGTTTACATACACTAGTTGTGCTTCGTGATATATTCTTGCTATTTGTATGTTTTGTAGGCATATTCCAGTATATGTTTCATCGTATATGTTTTGCTAGAATCATGACAAGCGTATCTTTTGTATTTTATTCTTGCATTTATTGAGTTTTATTGAAAAAATAAAAAAGATTTTATCTGTCCCTTGAGTTATCTTTGTTTTATTTTTTTTTAAATTTGAAAATTCAAAAAGATTTTTTTGTGTATTTTAGTTTTACACATTTTATGTGGCACATCCTTATGTTTGAATCTTATATCATCCCTCGCTTCCACGTGGCTAAAACTTTGGTTATGAATTTTATTTCTTAAATTGTTCTTGGTTATGAATTTTATTTCTTAAATTGTTCTTTATTATGCTTGTATGGAGTAGTTTGAATTTGATTAGCTTAATGGATTCTCTTTTTATGCCTCCTCAAACATGCATGAGCTCTTTTGAATGTTAACTTCACATGTTATATTAAGCAAAGTGAGATGTTCTCCCATTAATTTTGTCGTCTACATGTTTTGTGACTATGAGGGATTTGTGCATGTAAGAACCATTGTCCATGAAATTTATTTGAATAGTATATAAAAGAGAAAGGAGCAAATCTCATTTGTGGGAAAGCCACCATTGGCAAGATCCTAATGAAAAGATTAAAAGACAATAAAGACAGACAAATTGTCAAAGGCCAACATAGTTTAGTTTGCTTAATCTTTTAAAATAAATAACTTTAAAAGAATTGAGAAAATAAAATAAAAGAAAATATGTAATTTGTTTATATTGTGAGGGTATTTAGTTGAAGATCAGCGAGTTTGCACAATGAGTCCTATTTACACTTATTATGTCATGACTCTATTAATTTGTATAACCATCAAGACTCTAGGCATGTGTACATTGTGCTTATTTTGTTCTTTGAGTTCACATTATCTTGTCATATGAGGCTAAATTTTAGTTGATAAAGTCTGGTAATCAAATAGAACTCCTTTAGCATATTTAAGTGATTGGGTCATAACTCATTTGTCTCTAGTTCACACCCATTCATTCTGTTTACCACATTTGGTTTAGACACATTTATGCCATATGAGTGTAGAAGCTTACTGTGCTTAGTGTCTTGTGTGGTCTTTATACCTATATATGTGTGTGATTACACTCTATTAATATATTTTAATGCTTATTTACATGGTATCGTTTGTTTTAAGTCTTTGCTTTTACATCCAGTCCTTGTGTTCTATTTGTTTATATCAATATTTATTTGTTGAAATTTTTCATTGGTATCCCATGTGTATTTTAGTTCATTATAGTTGATATCATTTTGATATCGCATCATAGTTGGTATATATTGTTCCTTATGTGGATTAGTTGTCTTGTGTTGCCAAGTTTTCATCATCAACATTCCAAGGACCTCTCAGGTATGAATGCTTATATTGTGTTGGGCCTTGGAAATTTATTATTGGATGTTATAATTTTTGCTAAAATACTTTAAAATGACTTTGTAGTTTTTCAAGAAAAATAGTTTGATTTTCCCGGGTTGTTAGAACGACTTTTCGAGGTCGTTTGAGCGAGATTTGTGGTCGTTCAAATGAGACATCTAACGAAGTTCTTTTTGGCTCGTGCTGATTTCTCATTAAAAGTTTTGTTCTTATCTCGTTCGAACGAGATGATTATGTCGTTCAAATGAGATTGAATGACGTTCAAACGATCGGAGCAGTTATTTGAAAAATGTTAGTTTTTAAAGCATTTTTCTCACATAACTCCCCACTACTTTTTCCCAACCATTTATGTAGTGCGGGATTATAGTTTTTATACAGACTTTTCCATCTTCTAAGTGTGAGAACCCTTTTGAAAAGTCCAAGAAAGTTTTGTTCTTAATAGTTTAATCTTAAAAAAAAACATAAGTTTTACACCCAATTGTATTATGATCCAAGCTTCAACATGATATATGTTTGAGATCAAGTTTGACACCGAGGTTATCATTCTCTACATCATTGGGGATTATTTCTTGCGGAGGATTTCGTGTTCGTTGGTGTACATATGGTGGACTCCGTATGCGTGACGATAGTAGTTGACATGGCAAAATGTGACACGACACGATAACATGACACGACCCGACCCGAAATTAACAGTTAATGAGTCGAGGCTTATCAGGTACGAGTCACTATCGGATTAACACGATAGACCCGTTAAATATAACGAATCGGGTTGGTTAAATTTTCTTCACCCGATAATAACCCGTTAAGACCCGAATAGTGGCCATGTCATACCGGGTTTTGTGACTCGTTAGTAATCATTATGATCCGTTAAGATATGTAGGGAAAAATAAAAATAACATTTTTAGTTTGAGAGGGCTTAATATATAATTATGCAAAGCTAACGGGTCTTATTGGTAGCTAATGGGTCTTATTGGTACGTGTCTATCGGTTCATATCGGGTTAAACGGGTACAACGGGTTAAACAGGTTAAACCCGTTAAGACACGAAAACGATTCGTTACCTTAACGGATTAAACGGGTTCGTGTCGTGTCACCCGTTAGGAAAACGAATCGTGTACGAATATTGGATTCATGACCCGTTAAGCTAACGGGTTGTGTTTGGGTGGAGCGAAATTCCACACGAATTCGTTAAGACCCGACACGAACACGACCCGACCCGTATCGTTGCCAAGTCTAGATAGTAGTGCTCCATTGGTGGACTACGAGACATAGGTGGATTGCTACGTTGTCATTAGGAAAAGGTTGAACGAATGAGGAGTGCCAAGGCTTGCGAGGGCGTCGAATCGCTAAGTAAGTCTTATGTTGCGTCCTTGTATTAAATCCGTACTTAGTGGACTTGTGGCTGTGCCATCCAAGGTTTTTTCCGTTGTGGATTTTTCTTGTACATCGCAACGTTGTGATTGTGTATTTTTATCTCGCAAATTCTCACCTAGATGCATGCGTAGGATTATCAAGATAAAATTGGTTTAATCACGAATATGGTGTAATTAGTTCTTAATTAATTTGGATTGTGTAAGTTTAAGAAAAAGCTTAATTTAGCAAAATTCATGTTTAGTGTGGTTTGTATAAATTTGAACTTGAATTGAAGTCTTGTTTATGAGGAGATAATTTAAATTTGAAGAAGTATAAAAAATTCAGGAATTCGAAACCTTCATCCCATATTCATAAGAATTTGGGCTTTACACTTAGACTTTCAGTTGCATATAATGATGTACCTAGTTATATCTTGTATTATTTTTTTGTATTTATAGAAATAATTTTTTTAGTTTTTTTCTCCGTTTTTGTTTTTTATCATGCCCCCCTTCACCACTGCCCAATGTAAAGCCCAATTTAGATGAGTATCCATCTGATCTGGGTTTAAGGAAAAAGATTCATTGATACGATGATAAAGAGAAAAAAAGTATTGAGATATACTAGTTGCGAAAAGGCCATTGTTAAACCAAGAATAAAAAACTTCCTTGACATTTACGCGTAAACGAGAGATGTTAATTTATTCCGTCGTGGTGTAAGAGATTGAATATTAATACATGATATTTTTTTTAAATATATTTAATATTAACTTAGTTTTTTCTGTTTGCCATAAGTTTCACACATAATGATTGAAAATCGTGCGTACGCCATTGATTATATAGCAAGAAGTTGATTTTATCCTCACAACTAGCCCCCAAGTAGTAATGTTAACCACACATTGGTGTGAGGTAACAACATATCGATACTTTATGAGTATTGAATACCTTGTATTACTTGTGGGATTTAGACGAAGTAAGGGGCAAAATGACGCGTTTTAACTAATTCAAGGGCTCAACATGAACAAAATTTACCTTTGGGGCTTAATAGAAAGAGCAAAATTTGATTTTAGAAAAGTAAAATCATATTTTGAGGAATTTAAATCTCAATTTATTTAAAAAAGTTAAAGATTGCAAATCATGGAATAAAAAATATGATATGCGATGAAAAGTAAAAATACTCGAATAAAAACTCAAAAATTTTGAAAATTGAAAAAAAAATTAAAATCTTAATAATAAAAATAAGATGATATAGAATTAGAGTAGGTTAAAGACACTTCAATTTTCTCAAATGTGGACCCATAAAATTAGAGCGACGTGCAAATGTTATAAACTTTGAGGAGGCGGAAGTTTTAAGCATTAACATTTGGGAATTTTGAAACCCAAATCCCTAACAAGTTCAAAAACCAACCCAACTCAAATATGTTACACCCACCGAGCCGAGACCGTGAGTTTTGAATGTAGGATCAAAATCCTCTCCGCTTGTTCTATTTTGCTCGCTCTCTCTCTCTCTCTCTCTGGACACCAATCAATTTGCGCAGGTACAATTTCCCCATTTCTATATCTCTTTTCAATATGTATTTGTTTGCTCTGTCAGACTGTCATGTAAGCCAGTGAGGTGGTCTTAATATTGTATTTAAACTTTGCTTAAACTCTACTACTCCAATGCCCCTGTTTTCGTAACAGAATCCAACTTCTATAATTAACTAGGAAAAACTAAATAATAATTCTAGGCCAACTCAAAATTACGACACATAATTGTCACACCCGCATTGACCCGTGTGTCTGAGCTCTACTAGTGTTGGACCCGGACACGAGACAATACGGGTACAACGTTGTCCCCAATTGTGTGTCACGACATAGAAGGACTCAAAAGAAAATTTGGCGTTAAAGGGTGTAATTTCGTAAGCAGTAAATATAGGGAGACCCTCAAATTAAACCTTGCCGAGTTGTCAAGCGATCATTTGTTGGTGTTTGAATGGACCCCACGTGAATCTCACTAACCCACGAATACGTGGTTGACAACTATTACTCGTAATCGTAAGCAAACCCCAAATCTTTTTTTTTATCGCATAGCACAAATTGCCCACCTTAGTTTCTGCAACGTGTGAATGTCTCTTTCATATTTCTGTGTAACTATCTTACTTTCTTGTTGTATATTTATTTTTATATATGTCTTGTAATGTATTGTAATGTATTGGCCCCTGAAGTTTTGGTCTTGAAATGACTACATAAAATGGCCCAATTTTTAATTTTTGGAAACGAGTACATTAAAAAGTGCTATATTTTCAGTTTTTGGATTATGATTAGTTTTATCTGATTGAGTATTTACTTATCTTAGAAATTAGCCCCAATACACCGCCACATGTACCACAATTCTTAACCTTATGTATTCTCAATCTTAAATACATTACTTTTGATTATTGAACAACACTGTAAGTTGATGTTATTGTAACGTAAAACTAAGGATATTTGTATGCAAACTACAATTGTAACAATCTCCCTCTCACCCTTCATTTTAGTGAACTTTGTGTACAAGTCGGTGGTATATTGTTTTCTTCTTACTTATGTTCTAATAACTATTAAAAAATGCCCGCGCATAGCGTGGGGTTGTAAGATAATGGTAATTAAACCCAAGATATCTATGTGTGTGTTGGATTAATAATAAGTGAATTGATTATATTTGAAGAAACCACATGTAGATTGGGTATTGGATAAATGGACTCGTTAGAAATGGTGACTGTAACCTTATTCTTTCTGATCAAGCTATATAAACAGCAAGCTACACAACCTCGCGTTCGATTCGCACTGTGCCTTTCGTTTTTTTTTCTCTCTCTCTCTCTACATATATTTATTCCTCCTAAAACCCAAGTATTATGATGGGTTAAGCTAGTGTGGTGTTAATATTTAATTTTAGGCAGGTTAAAGTCTAGTCCATGGCCTTGTTTTTTGTAGGATCCGGCTCCTCTACAATTTCAACTCAACTCAACTGCACTCTTTACAATTCATTAAATCTCAATCCCTCATATAACATTAACGATTCGCACTCTTCACCCACCAACAACACTTAATTGGTTGCCAAAACTACACCGTTTTGAGCTATTCTTCAGGATCATTTTACCATTTCGTTTAGTCTATAGATGTAACAAGAAAAAACAGTACCTCTATTATCTCTTACATCTTTAACAATCAATCTCCTTGTACTGAAATACAACGTTGATATTAAAGTTTGTAAATATTATTAGCATATAATGACTGATAGTGAAACTTACTAAACTTTATTAATGGGGAAAGTATTTTTTTTGTGAGTAAGCATGTGAGTTAGTAAAGTTTATTAATATAATAAATACATGTAAAAATTTACTATTATAATAAATACATACTACAGTAAAAGTTTGGGTTAGTAAGGTATTATTCACCCTGGTTGCTCTAGCGGTAAGGAGTGGACTCGTTAGGCCAAAGGTCTAGAGTTTGAAACTCCCCAACGAATACCAGATTTGAAGCGTGACGTGTGTTAGGGTGGCTCAGACATAACGTCCCCCCTGTTTAGCTAAAATGGGAGAGTCCCAAAGGGCTCGTTCGTGTGGAGGTTTAGGTTTATTAAAAAAAGTAAGGATTTATTATTTGTGTAACATTTGATGATGAAATTGTTATTGGCATATAATGTTCTTGACGTTAGGCAGGTAGAGGTTATATGATGGATTAAAAGTTGTTTTTTAGTAAAAAGTCTGTTCGATAAAACTTATTACGTTTTTATTTTTTTATTTTTTCTTACAAATACGGTATGTATTTACTTTGGATCCAGAGTGCACATACACAATACTTTGGACCCAGACTACAAATATCCAAAATGCTAACAACCCTTTTTTATTATTTATTTTAGTGTATTATGACGACACGCATTATATAATAATGTAGTTGGCTCATACCAAATTAAATTTTCGGCTCTGTATTTTGTTGAATCACTATGCAACTATGTAGTGAGAATATAAATGTAAGTGAGTTGGACGCATTGTGTTAATTGAAGTCCACACTCTGCTACGCAACACAATTTAGTGTGTGGTCTTACCGCGCTAAATATTTACTGCAAAAGCCTTGAACATAATAAAAATAAAAATAAAAAATAAAAAAATTCTCTGCACTAGTTATCGCGTTGTAGCGGTGTTATCATTGTTTACAATCGCAATGTCAAAGTATTTAATTTTACAAGAGTTGTACAACTATTGATTTCAAATGATATTACTTTTATTTATTGGTTGATACATTATATTTAAAGACATTTATAGTGCCTTGGAATAAACTTCTGTAAATGACTGATATCTTAGTTTTATTGTAGAGTCGAAACAATTTTAAGAAATTGAATTAGGATTGTTTTTAATTATACAATATTTCCCAAAGTTGGTTTAAATTTTATTTTAGATAAACCTTATTATCTTAGTAGAATGTCATTTTGAATAATTATGTCGTTCTATTTCATTTTTCCTCCTCATTAGTTGGGTTAAATATTCATTCAAAATATATCTTAGCAAAATATTTAGCTTTCCAAAAGTTTGACAATAACTTAGCGAGTGAGGTGTTAATGTTTAATTTTAGTTTGGTTAAAGTCTACTCCAAGGGCCCTGTTTTTATAACATAACTGACTTTCTATAATTAAGTAGGAAAAAGTAAACAATAATTTAGGCTGACTCAGAATGTGACATAGAATGGTGCGACACACTGATGTCATTGTCTTGTGTCTGGGCTCTACTATTGTTGTACCCGGACACGAGCCAATATGGATACGACACACAAGTGTGTCGCACTAAATTTGTCACGTTTGTGAGTTGGCGTAGAAGGACTCAAAAGTAAATTTGGTGTTAAAGGGTGCAATTTCGTAAACAGTAATTCTAGGGAGACCCTCAATTTGGATCCTCAAATTAAACCTCGATGAGTTGTCAAGCACACATTTGTTGGAGTTTGAAATGGATCCCACGTAAATCTCACTCATCCACGGATATGTGATTGACAACTCAACGGGTTGGATTTGAGGGTCTCCTTAGAATTATTCGTAAGCAAACCCCAAAAATCTCTTTTTATCTCATAGCCAATATATCAAATAGAAAAAATTCAAGTTTTTTTGGTACAAAAAAAGAATACGAGAGAAAGATATGTAGGGGGTTGAATCTCAGATCCTAAAGGGCAATGGAGATAAACGATACAAATCCTCTCCACTTGTTCTAATTTGCTCTCATTTCTATCTCTCTCTTCAATATGTATGTGTTTGCTCTGTAAGCTAGTGAGGGGGGTGTTAATATGCTATTTTAGGCCGGTTAAAGTCTACTCCAATGAGCAGAACCCAACTTCTATAATTAACTAGGAAAAACTAAAATTGGTGTTAAAGGGTGCAATTTTTTTAAGCAGCAACTCTAGGGAGACTTATAGAAAAATGAAGAAAAACTCTTGTTATTTTGCACTTTCTTAGTCCAATGGCCCTGATTTTATAAGATATTGTTATTTTGCAACAACCTGCATCAAAAATTGATTTTGAGCCTTTTTTCAAAACAAAGATACCAATTGGTTAAAGAACCTTTAAATCTTGTACAAAGTAGAAATATAAAAAAATATAACATCTAATTTTGTCTCTATTATTGGGGGTCATGCATCATTGTTACACCATAATATTCATGTGCCCATTCTAGTTTGACATCATAATTTAGTATATCTTATAATTTCTATCCAATAAGTTTTTTCTTATATTTATAATTTTTACCAAATTGAGAGGTTCTTAATCAAGTGGTATCTTGGAAGAAGACTTAATTACTTATCCAGAAAGTTTTGAATGTAGGTTAGGTTTAAAAGGCTTGACACATGTACTCTCCATTTCACGTCCTTTCTTATATGAAGTTTTTTTATATTTCGTACTACGATTATATTGGTTATGGTTTGATTCATATTTGAAGAAATTTCACTATTAGACTAAGTGGGTCATGATTATATTGCTTGAATTCCATACCCTTTGTTTGATTATCCCAATTGTATAATACCCATAGAGAATTTATTATAGCTCTATGAAGCTTTCATTAGTGGGTATTTATAAAGTTTTACAAAATGTTTGAAATATTGTCTAAAGCTGGCAAACTCAGAATTTCATCATCTTAAGCTTTACTTCTTCGCATTTATCCAATCAAGGCAATATATTTGCTTTCTAGATAGGGTCCAATCTTGATATCATTAGTCAACTAAACCTAGCAGTAACTTAGGGCAACTTGTAATTGGTTCCACCTGAGATTATAGTGATGTAGACATTGTATTTGAGGGAACCGAGGTAGGCGTGCACCAATTTGTTTACACTTAACTCTCCATTTCAAACACCAATTTGATGGTATTTGAAATTGAAATGGACCTCATGTCTCACTCACCCACGAAGCGTGATTGACAACTCAACGGGTTTGATTTGAGGGTCTCCCTAGAATTAGCCGTAAACAAATCCCAAATCTCTTTTTATCGCATAACACAAATTGCCCACCTTAGTTTCTGCAAAGTACGAATGTCTCAGCTCTCTGTTTTTAATCTCTGTAGTGACTATTTTACTTTCTTGTTGTATATATATGCACTTCATTTTATGTATATATATGCATTTCATATTAGATGTCATACCTTGGTGCGATGGTAAGTACCCTCACCCAAGCTACGGTTGGTCTCGAGTTTGAGACATGGCAAATCTTCAAATCAAAATATATGAATTTTAGTCAAACCAAATATTATAATAGTCTCACAACAAATGTTAATAGTTCAAAGAATATTCATATCTTACAATCTTGACATGGAGGGTAACAATATGATAATTACAAGCAAGATTTCCAACAAACGACCGATTAGTTCCGCCAATCGATTACAACTGCAAGTACTTGTTAGGGAATCACTATTAGACACCCTCCTTGCTTTGCGTTCTCGGTTCCCAGCCACTATAAGTCTCCCTTTGGTCCAATCCACACATTTCCCCAATTTAGCTTCAATGCCATTGTAGTTCACCTATAATGGAGAAACATAACCAGAATTTTGCTTCTTCATGTTACAAATTAGTATGATGAAAGCTTTTTAACATTAGACCTTCAGTAAAATTCAAGCACTGGTTCTTTAATTTCTTTGTTAATGGGCCTAATTTCCCCGTGTCGATGCCACGATGGATGTAGACCATTCAAATCCCTTGTGTGACTGTATGTAAAACTCTGTTGATTCACTCTGCCAAAATAAATAAAGTAATGAAAGAAATAGGAGACTGAGAACGTATAAAGAGAAATAAAACCCCCCAAAAGGGAACCAGACAGATATGAAATGATAAAACGAACATTAAAACCCCGTAGTTGTGTGAGATGATAAAACTAACACTAAAACCCCATAGTTGTGGGGATAGAGAACCTTTGCAGCTGGATCTGACTGATAGGACGGAAAAATTTGAGAGTGAGGTGGCTGGTTGTGAGAGATAGGGGTGCATTTCAGCTGAGACATTGCTCCCAAACACCTTGATGTCAATCTGCACAAGGCTTTCACTCCATCTTTTAACCACATTGATTAGTCAATCTCATAGTTTCCTCGTCATTTTTCCTTCTCGATCAATTGTAGATGCAGCAATCCAGCATTATATTAAGCACCCAAACTACATAATCCATTACATACACACTTTAGATCATCCAAATCTTAAAAATACAAACCCATTTGTAGTTACATCACACAACAATTGATTGCCCAGAGTATCAACTCTCATAAGCTTATTATACCATCATCATTAACAACTCCATTAACAGAATTCTTATTTCTCCAACTTTGGATAAAAGAGAGGTGGGAGGCACAAAACATTAGAGAGGAAATAAAAATAAAGGAATGCACACTAAATCTAAACAAACATTAGCTTAGAGTCTATTAGAAACAAAAAACACTCCCATAGCAACAAAAAAATTTAACAGTTTGAGATTGGAGATAAAAAGCCAAATTTTCTTAAATGCCAAAATAGAGTTAAAATTTTCAGTTATGGCTAAAGCAAAAAGATGATCTGATAAAATGACATTTTTAAGCAATGAGACTTCAGTTAAGAGTCATATATGAGTGGGAAAAAGTAGAACTCATGCCATAACTACATATGACTTAAATATGGAAAAATATATAAGGCATTGAAAGGGAAGAGAAAAGAGTCATTAACCATTTTTTTCTGTTTTTACTATCCATACAAATCCTTAGTGGGGGATGGAGATAGAAGCAATAAAATTCTTGATATCTTCGAAATACTTTTAGCTAATTGATACATCTATAGGTACCCAAATATACACAGAATTATGATTCAGTTGAATCTACTACAGCTAAAAAAAACATGGCAGCTTATGAATAACATCGCTTAAATATAGTTCAACCATCAAAACAATTTAGTTAAAATATGAGATTCATGAACAGTAACATCCAAACTCAAAAGCCAAGTGTTGGGTTATTATCCAAGCCAAACACAAATTCTTAGCCCTAACCAAACACTAAAGAATAAGTTTACTCTCAAAGGGATATGTTGACATTACATACAAAAGCAAGCACATAATACCCATAAACACTAATCAAGTGTAATAAAATTCAAAATAAAAACTCATTGATTTTATTACAAAGCATGAAATTTAAGAAAAAACTTATCTTCATATTAAAGAATTAGCTTATAGTCACCGAGATGACAGTTTTTCCACTTATTTGGAGGTTTTATCTTGTATAACAGTTACTGCTCAGTACCACGTGTACTCTCATATAAACACAATTTACAATCATTTATAAACATTTTGTGGTATTGTGTATCAATCTTTGTGGTGCCTTTAGCACCCACCATATATAAATTAGACCTAGGTCTTTTATTTAATCAAGAACAGCCCCCACGAAAATCAAAACAGAGAGCAAAGTGCAAAAGTTAGGTCAGTTCGTCTTGATCCTTTCTCCTCTCCCTCTCTCTTCCCATCATGTATCTCTTTCTCTCGTTATATAGATATTTACACAAATTGTTATCAACAGATCATAGTCCACATTTTATATTCTTTTTTCTTGATTTTGATTGCTTCTATGAAATCAACCTTTGGGATTTGATGTTTCCATTTGATTCCGCATTTATATGAGTGGGGAATCCAGATAGATTCTCGTTAGAACACATAAATGGAATCTTTTTTCTACTTCTTCTAAACTAAATTTGTTTATTTAGTGGTTCGTGCTTGACCTTAACGCTTTTCATACTCTTTTAGTGTATCTCGATATTAAATGAAATGGGGCTTTTCAAAACTAGTTTTAGAAGAAATATATTTGAAATTACATAGTTTGGGAGTTCATCCATTTGGAAGTTCATAATTTAAGAGAAGATATGTGGGTGGCTATTTAGCCTCAAATCTAAATGTTGTATAGTCAGTTGGGTACTCTATAAAAAGGTTACAGATTTTGATTTTATTTACACATTTTGGAATTATTGGATTGTTAGATGTTGCAACCTTAATCAAATTAGGGTAACAAAATTAAGAACAAATTGGAATTGATTGATTGAATGAATTCTGTTACAATGGTGAGCTGTTATATAAGCTCTGTTTACAAGGTGGTTACAAATTGACAACAGAGATTGAATCTCTACCACTAACTAACTCGTTACAGATCCCAGCATAACTAACTGATTTTCTAACTGGGATCAAAACGACAGCGTTTTGGTAATACGATACTGTTTTAACTAATAGTCAAAACGTCGTCGTAACAATAACTACTCATTTAATGAAACGGCACTGTGTGGTTAAGTCTTGTGACAATAGATTGTGATGTAAAGTTACTATGTTGTTTTATGGTTTGAATCGTCCTTATTTAGGAATGATTCTAGAAGTTTATTTTTTCCTTTTAGCAATATCAATGTGTTTATCAGTTTCCTCAGAGAACTCATTATTATATGTGGTTATTATTAAGGCTGATTTGCTCGATAATTGTAGTTTGTATGTAGTCTGAATCATCAATACATAATACACAAATTACTCTTACCAAATACGGTTAGTGACTCTTCTTTCGTTGATATTATCTTTATAGGTTATGTTTATTTCTTATTAGGATATCATAGAAAACAAGGCTGATCAAGTAATAAACAACTATCAAGAAGATCCGTACAAAAGTAAAGCACATTACATATGGATCCACTTGCTAATCTACCAACCTGTATATGCATATCTTTCTGAAGAATTTATCTTTTAATATGGATCCCTATATATGTAGAGGTGTGAATTGTGATGTGCTTTGAAGCATATTCAAATTGAATGATCAATACATTTAATCTTCTCATTGATCGTAATTGTAAGAAATGAAATTACCATTGATTTTTTTTTCTAGAGAAAAAAGGTGCACCCTACTTGTTAGAGCAGCTACAGAGAAATATTGCTCCAGATATTGTGTGTGATTGTGTTTTTGCACATGTCCCACCGTTAGGGACATGCGGGTTTGATCTAGACATCTAACAACACATGTCCCACCTTTTGTATTTTTGTGGTTCAAATTTTGAAAACCCAATGTAGGTTATGTCTACTTGAGTAAATTAATACTTGCATACAAGTCATTTCTTTCCAATCTTTTGTGCATACATAAAACATCAAGCTGATATGATGCCGTGAGTTAATAATTTGTTTTGCTATTGATAATGAATTTGATGCTGAACTTTGAGTTCTGAAATTGGTTTGATGTACTAAACAGTTCTCTTTGGTTATATACTTCTTGGATGAATTATAGATAAAAAAAATAGGACACTTGAAAAAAGTTAAAGAGTTTCCAGGTTTTCAGTCCTTGTCTTGCTATATACCAGTCATGCTAAGATGATAATCATGTACTCTAGGAAACCTTCATGCCTGTGCTTAGTAGTGGTGAGCGACTGAGTTTTTATTTCTCTTACTTTCTGAATGTAGTCAACTAGTGTGCCCAAATAGATGGTCATCAGCTAAGTTCTATAAGATTGATATTTTAAGGATCATGCTTGATTATGCAGTCTAAATCTAAAATAAAAATGAAGTGTGTTCCAAAAGAGAAACACTAATACTGGCCATGTCTAGGAAAATAAGCGTGTTTCAAAATTTCCCTTCCTGTTCATAATTGTTCTTTACATACATCTTTATACTGGCCATACCTAGGGAATGTCCCTTGCTTAATCAGTATTTCTTCTTGGGGTTCATATAATTAGTTTGTGCAGTCACGGAATATTTATATCAGGCTCAGTTTATGTTATCCTTAAAGTTAAGAGATTTTTTTATGCTGACCACGTACATGAAAGATCAGACTAGCTTTAGGTTTCACCGACCCACAAAATAAAAGACAAATGTGCTATCAATTATTTGATAAGTATATTCATTTAGAGGGAGTTAGTATCTTTTTGCATATATCTGCCAAATTATTGTTGTCTAATTACTCTCAAGTTTTTCTTTGTTATTTCCTCCTTCCACTGTTTCGAATGTCTATGCTTCTTTGATGTTAAGGGTGGGGGCAGTATTTTTCAGGTATTGGCAGGATTTGTTGTTACTTGGGGTACCCCTTGTATCAAATTAATAGATTTTCATTGATGTAGCTGTCACTGTTGGTAGGGATTCTATATTATTGAAAAAGTTAATTTAAATATTAAAAAAAGTGTTCGAAGGTACTCTAGTCTACCTTTTTTCTTTTGTTATTTGGCTCTTTATTTGCAAGTGATTAGGTACAAATTTTATTATACATACCATTTTTCAATTGTGGGGCATCATTGTAAGAAACATGTTTTCTTTAT
Source organism: Sambucus nigra (assembly GCA_949130495.1). NCBI lineage: Eukaryota > Viridiplantae > Streptophyta > Magnoliopsida > Dipsacales > Adoxaceae > Sambucus > Sambucus nigra. Next base: position 660,431,390 of record OX422212.1, read on the forward strand.
AGACACCTGAACAAAGATTTAAGTAAAATACTAAACAAAAATTTCAGAAATCATCATTGTTTTAGTGTTATGAAAATTCACAGTTCAGGTCCTTGGATAAGAAGTTTTATATGGAAACCACTGTTTTTGGACTGCTTTATTGATTTAAATGATCCTTCTTTTTTTCCATGTTTAACAGTGCACAGTCCATCCTCACCAGTAAGTAGTATTCTAATATATATGTATATTGCGTATTGATCTGTTATTTCAGTTCACTTTGTAATTTAAGGGTATGTTATGCAACTCTAGAAATTTCAATGTTGCACAACTTTTCAAGTTATTAGGTATTCTCCACTAAAGTTTGTATAATGCAACAACTTTTACAACATATTGATTGTTTGACTTAGGAGTTTCTATTCTCTAATCATTTGAATTTCAACTATAGATCAATAGATTCCCTAGCATCACCATATTGTTAATTTTTTGTTTTTGTTACTATTTTTTATAGATAATGTCTTAGTTGGGTTTCCTTACGTGTTCATCTCATAGTGAAAAAAGTTTTAATTCTCTTTCCCTCTTTAGATGATACTGTCTATTAGTTGCTTTAAACATCATATCGACTGAACTAGTTTAATTCTTGAAGATATATAGTATAATTTTGCTTAATTATGTCTAGATTAATCTCAGTTGTGCTTTCCCATATGCTCATCTTGTAGTGCTTTTTTATTAATAACTTGAACTTCAAACTTCCGAACATCTTCTTTGTTACTCCCCATCTTCCTTCATTGATATAATTGTGCCTTTATATGAATCTGGCTAAGCCAACTCTTTGGGGGAATATAGTGCCGAAATTTTAACTTTGTTATCTACTTCGACAGAGACATTTTGATGGTTAATTTAGTAGGGTTAAAGCACCCAAAGCTTTCTACTTCAGATGATTGTATCATTGTTATTGATAGGATCAACTCTTTACCGGATTGTTTACTTTGTCATATCCTCTCATTTCTTCTAACTAAACATGTTATTGGAACCAGCATTTTATCAACAAGATGGAAGTTCCTCTTGACTTCCATTACCAATATGGACTTTGACAATAAGTTGCTACTATAACAGAAAAGTCCTAGTCAAACTCAGAAGGGATTCGTGAATTTTGTTAACAGGGTTTTGATCCTCCTCAGTTCACCGCGCATAGATAAATTTCGTCTCAAATGTGGTAAATTGTATGACTGGCTTTACATTAATACTTGGATTAATACTGCGGTTGGACGCGATGTTCAAGAGTTGGATTTCTCCACTACTGTTTGCTCAGAGGGACCTGTAGCTGAGTTGCCTCAGAACCTTTTTCCTTGCAGCACACTTGTGGTGTTGAAACTTGGTGGTAATTTTCTAGTTGACATTTCAACAGCCTTGGTTAGTTTCCCAAGTCTTAAGATCCTTCATCTCCTTTCAGTTATATATGCGAATGATGAGTGTTAACAAGCTTTTCCATAGTTGCTCTGTTCTGGAAGATTTGGTCATAGAAAGTTTATATGATGTTGAGGTATTCACCTTTGATGTATATGTTCCGGTGTTGAAAAGACTTAAAATCCATTTACAGTCGGATGATAGAGCAAAAAATGAATACAGTCTTCATATAAATGCCCCTGCACTCGAATACCTAGAACTCGGGGATCATAGGTCTACTGAGATATCATTGCAAAACTTATCCTCTTTAGTTGAATCAGACATTGACGTTGATATTTGTGTAAGGCGAGAGATTGAAAGTTATGGTGATGTATGCGTAATTCTTAGTAAGATATCTAATGTCAAGATTTTATCATTATCTGAAAATGTGTTGAAGGTAATTTTCTAGTATCTGTTACCTCAATATACCTGTATGTCAAACTAGCTGATTCTATAACTCGTAGCTAATCTTTCTTGTGCAGGCTCCTAGTTTTGCACCCGAGGTGACCCCCTTGTTTGATAATTTAACCCGCCTAACAGTGTTCGATAGCGAATTCTATGGGGAGGCGCTAAAAAGCTTGCTTGAAAATTCACCTAAGCTTGAAGATCTTTTTATTAATTAGGGACTCTTTGATCGCGTTCATGAATCATGGTGGACTCAGCCCGACCAACTTGATGCTGGATATTTTTTTTGTTGCATCTTATAGCATTTCTAATTAGTCATCTCAATGGTACGTACTTTCCTACTTGATTCTCCAAGCACACTTGCTATTTTTTCGCATTACTAGTATATATATAATCTCTACTTATGCTTTTTAAGTACGTGTTGATGTATAATAAAAAATGGATCCCTGTCATTTTACATTGCATCCTGGACCTTCACTTGAATTACGGAATTTAATACAACAGTTATGTCTACTGAATGACCATACACTTCATGTGTGTTTGCATTTATAAGAACTCATAAAGACACACAGTCAGTCTAGGTTTATATATTGTCTCTCTTTCTACTGGAATGCCATACAGACACACAAAACGTTCCAAACTAACATGTCATTTGCATGAATACATGTAATAAAGTGGTTTCAATCAGATAATTGCACGTCTAATCATTGGCTCAAGGTCTTCAGTTCAGTTTACACTTAACGCTCTCAAGTAATCTCGCTTCAACTTTAGTTGATGCTTCGAATCATTGCCTCAAGGTCTCTGCACTGGATAAAAGTGGCATGTACTTTTATTCAGTTTTTAAACTGCTTTGAAGTGTTTCGCAAATTATAAACTAATTTGAGATCTACGCAAAAGATTAAATGTTACTGGATAACAATACATTATGAACTAGGTATCTTAGACGCTCCCAAATTTACTAAACTCCACTGTTTACTGGGAGTTGGTTATGTGTATTAGTAACTATCAGCTAGGTCCTTACAGAGGTGGAAGATTTACAAGACCATCTCCCCGCATGAAATAATTTGATCGATTTGGATATGATTTTGCGAACTCAGATATGTGAAACATTAATTGCCTTGTTGCAGAGCTTTCCACATCTTGAATCTCTCACCTTAAATATGGTAAATCTTTTAATTTTTGGTTTGGGATATTATTATATGAAATTACTTGTGTAGTTTGGCATTTTCTGAGGTGATCTTTTGTCACTGCCTTGACTTTCTTCTGTAAATTATAGGATAGCACACACAATTTATAACTATTTGCTCTTTTTTTAGGAGGCTACATGCTTCGAAATTGCTAATATGTTCCTAGAGTTTCTGTCGTGTTTTCAGGATCATCTCAAGGTAGTTGAGGTTTTTATGGGACATCTGATAAGCTTCGGTTCACATGGTTTATTTTTGAAGAATGCAATGGTCTTGGAGGAATTGACTATTACTTTCAGAGTTGATGCACGCTGTGAAGAATTCATTCCAGCAAAAGAAAAGTTGCTAGCATTTTCGAGGGTCTCCGATCACGCCTCAATATTTTTCCAAGAGATTCTGAGCGGTGTGAAACATAGTTGATGTTATCTGGTTATGCTTCACTACTATTTTAGAATGACCACCTGGCGCATATATCCTGAGCATACAGAGTACATACTCCAAGTTGAGCTTGTGGTGGATGAACTTCTGAATTTTTCTCTTTTGTAAAAACTGCACAGGTAAACTTTGGTTGAAGTGTGGAAAGCTATTGTGTAGATTCAATGCTTTTCCAGTTCTCACTTATCGGCCTTGTGGATCACGACGGATTCGCGAGTGCTTAGCGAAAGCTAGGGTTTTTGTGCAGCAGCAAATTCCATCTGGAAGCAAACTCAAGCAAGGGTGGAGATGTTTGGGTTTGTTGATATAATTGGAGAATGAGTGCAAGAGCAAGAAGGTTCTTGGGTAGGGAGCGCCCATCATATCGTGATGCTCCTTATGTTAGGGATAGATGGCGTTCCAGGCTAGATGCTCTATGTAAAAACTGCAAGAAGCCGGGACATTTTGCTAGAGAATGTCCAAATGATGTGGTGTGCAACAACTGTGGAATACCTGGGCATAGCAGTCGAGTGTACGTCCAAAACGCTGTGTTGGAACTGCAAGGAATCGGGGCATCTTGCCAGCGAGTGCACCAACGATCCCATCTGCCTCCTGTGCAGTAAAACAGGTCACTTGGCCCGTGAATGCTCTGAATCAAGCGACCCTAAGGTTTGCAACAATTGCTTCAAAACAGGTCGCATTGCTGTTGACTGCACCAACGAAAAAGTGTGCAACTGTTGCCGAAAGACAGGTCACCTTGCTCGAGAGTGCCCCAACGACCCTGTATGTAATCTCTGCAATGTGCCGGGCCACTTCGCGCGCCAATGTCCCAAAACGTCTATTGCATCACAGATAGTTGGGGGCCCATTTCGTGACATCATGTGTAGAAATTGCGGCCAACCTGGCCACATTAGCCATGATTGCGGCCAAACTGGCCACATTAGCCGTGATTGCGTTTCCATTGTCATCTGCACCTGCTGTGGTGGGCGTGGCCATTTTGCTTTGGAGTGCCCTTCTGTAGCCCGCACTCTTGATTACTGGGTTTATCACCGGTTTTGATTTAAAGAAGAAAAGATTATGCTGGTTTGGTGAACCTGTGTGGGGATTTGGCACATTTTGTTTCCATGCTAGATTCGTTATTCCGAAAACTAAAGTAGATATTTATATTTCTTTTCTGATGTTTCTACTTATAGGGCTCTCCTATTATTGCAAGGATGCTTAATTTAGTTACGACATTTTCTTCACATTCCGACTCTCAATGCGTTGCTTAAATGTTGAAATAGACTTTTATTTCTAGGTGTCTGGTCTGTCGTACACTTGATTTTGTGACGTAATTATTGGATGCTTTGTTGTCATAATAGTTGGATTTGTACACATATATTCTAGCTTTTGTATTATCATAGGTATAGAAGAGTTGGAACTCTCAAGTTCTCAACCCCCTAATCAAATTACTCGCAGCTTGTTCACTGGGACCACATTCTAAAAGTTCTTTCTTTCTTTTTCATTGACATCAATCAAATATATATAGTTGGACCATGTATAACCTTTTGTCATCTAGTGTTACTCATGACAGTATTGTACATATGCTATCATCTTAGATCTTTTAGAGATACATTTGAGAAGTGTGGCGTAATTATGGAAAGATTTTATGTTAGGTTAATTTTCAGTTTGGGTAACAAAGTTTCACTCAGAAGTTGGACACATTCCCAATGAGCAATTTGGGCTAGTGTTGGTTAAACTTGGAGGGAAATAAGGAAACAAGGAAAAGACATAAGTCCCGAGTATGAAACTATTTTGTTTGCACTCGTGGGTCAAGCAAAAAGAAAATACGAATTTAAAATGTAGACTACAAATTAGTGCCTATACTGTTATTTAACTTCGAATTCTAGAACAGAAACAACACACAGAAAAGTTAACAATACTGCATATGAACGTGCATACATAAATTTCATCTAAAAAGTTTAACTTACCCCAACAATGCATTCCAGATATAAAATGCAATGGTTAATGAGAACAATATAGTGTGATTGGCAATATATCAATTTGTAGAGAAATGCACTTTTAAAATTTTTGTCGAAAAGATGAGGTAGAGCACAAAATTACTTGTATTCCGGTTAAGTTTCAAACTCAGTCTCAGCAATTATCACTACTTTCTAAAGCCTGGCATGTCACAATTGGTCCTTTGGTTCATCTTCTTGCTTTCACAATCTTAGTTCTGCCTCTTTTTTTTTTTTTTTAACTTCTTCTCCTTGTTTGATATCTTTCTTTTCCCTGGTTTATGAGACGTGTTAAAGATAATGATAGGAATCTTTGTATGTTGACATGATAAGGGAATTGTACAAGAGGGAGACTATATAGTTTTGGAAAAGTAGAAATGAAGATCCTATTTAGAGGTGAAGTTGTTGAACCAAACAAGTTTATTTCCCAAAGTCTTAAATTTGCTAATAAAATTGTGGTTGCTTTTGATATTAAAAGTACACAAATGGTATCACATAAATATTTGTGTTGTGTGACTGGTTCATTGTGTTCGGTTTCAATTATCTGGTATCATTCATCGTGGGATAATTGCACCTAAAGAGTGTGTGGAGAGAGAGAGAGAGAGAGAGAGAGAGAGAGAGAGTAACGGTCAAATTTTGATTTTAATAGAATCTATCAAAAATTGCTCCCAAACATTAATAGCAAGAAATTTGTCACCCAACCGACAATAAACAAGAGCTAATGGCACCTAAATTGCAAATTACCCCATGTCTTAATGTACTTTGAAAATCTCTTGCATGATATCGGAGTCTAGAGACATTAATTTATAAATATATTTTATCGCACAATACCATATTTTTGAATTCCAATTATAATCTAAAATTTGTAAATATAACAACTATAAGGTTAAAATATACAGAACAAATATATAATGTAACCTGCATGCGTGATTATAATGACAAAAGGGTATAACTTAACTTTCCATATCTATGCGTCAAGCAAATTCTCATATCTTTTGATAAAATTATCCATTAAATTTTATTAATTTTGAAAATGACAATAAAGATGTTGTGACCACTTCTCATATATATCTTTATATAAAGCTTAAAAACATGTTATAGGATTTGATCAGTTCCTGTTTCACTTCAGATTCTTGATTTTGTTTTGAATCAGATCGTTTTACAGTTTGGATTTTTGTTGGAACATGTAGCCGAATCGATAAGATTGGTTCTGAACTTTTTGAAACGAAAGCTAACAAACAAAGGAAAAATTAACCTAGCCAAACTCAATACGAATCGGTTTATCGATTTTTCCGGTTCCAATGCACATCCCAACATGTATGTTTTATGGGTATATATATAAGGGTCAATTACACTTACACCCCTCGAACCTTGACCCGCTAGCACTTTGCCACCCCACCTTTCGATTTTTCAAATTCACCACCTAACTTTAAAAACGGCTACAATTAACCCCCTGCCGTCTAACTCCGTTAATTTTTTGGTGGAACCGTTAGTCATGTGCTTGACACATGACTTCTTAAAGGCTATTTTGGACATTTTGACCAATTTTTAAGCCCTAGCCCCTTTGTCTTTTTTCTCTCTCTCTCTCTCCCCCCACCTCCACCCTCCCCCACCGCCCCCCTCCCCTGCCTCATGCACCCCCTACCCCCCGGTTAGATCTGTTCCACATGAGTCATTTCGTAAATTTTGTGTAGATTGAAATTTTTGATGTTTTTTCTATTTTTTTCTTCATTTTTTCTCCTTTTGGGAAATTTCGTGTATATGCTGAAAATACTTTTAAAATCATTTTTCTGCTAGAAATAACATTTATTTGCTGGAAATAATTTATTATTGTTGAAAATCATTTTTTATTTGCTGGAATAATTTTTATATCCTGGATATACTTTTATATTATATTGTTGAAATAATTTTTTATTGCTGAAGATAATTTTTTTTTTTGCTCAAAATAATTTATTATTGCTGAAAATTATTATTTTTTTATTGTTGAAAATATATTTTATTTTCTGGAAATAATTTATTATTGTTGGAAATCATTTTTTATTTGCTGAAAATCATTTTTATATGTTGAAAATAATTTATATTTATGAAAATCATATTTTATTGTCGGAAATAATTTTTATTTGCCGGAAATTATTTATTATTGCTGGAAATATATTTTATATGTTGAAAATAATTTTATATTGCTGAAAATCATTTTTTTATTGCTGGAAATAATTTATATTTGATGGAAAGAATTTTCATAATTTTAAATGTTTTTTTGTATTTTAATTTATTTTCCAATGAATATTAGTATTTTAAATATATTTTTTTGATTTTTTTAGACTTTTGCATAAATCATTTATATTGATAAAAATCATTTTTTTTTCTGGAAATAATTTCTTTTTGTGAAAAATAATTTTTTTGTAATTATTTTTTAGAATTTTGCAGATTTTAGATTTTTTTTGATATTTTTTTCAAAATTTTTAAATATATATATTCGTAATTTTCAAATGTTTTAAATTTTTTATAAATTTATTCCACCTTTTTTTATATTTTAATTATATTTTTTGGTATTTTCTTAATGTTTAAATGTTTTTGCTATTATTTAAAGATTTTTTCCAAAAACAATTAGGTTTGGACAAAAATGCCCTTAAGTTAATATGTCATACGCATGACTAACGACTTTTGCCAAAAATTAACGGAGTTAGACGACAGGGGGTTAATTGTACCCGTTTCCAAAGTAGGGGGGGGGGGGGGGGGGGGGGGAGGGAGGAATTGAAAAAATCTAAAGAAGTGGTGACAAAGTGTTGGTGTGATAAAAGTTCAGGGGGCTTTAGTGTAATTACCTCTATATATAACATTATTAGTTCTTATTGAAATTTAAAAAAAGTGTTTGATTGGAAAAGTTCATCCCATTCGAACCACTCAGAATCACGATTAATTATCCAATTTAGTTACAAATTACTTTTTTGTATGTTTCCTATTTATTTGAGAATTAAGCTATTAGTTACTTGTGTGAAGTAATTAACCTGTAACTCTCCCCCTCTTTCCCCCACTCCTTGATAATAGGTTCTCAAAGCGTTGAAAATGCTTAATCTCAACCATTCATGTTACTTGTGCAAAACCCCGGACTTCTCAAGCACTCCAAATCTGGAGAAACTCATTCTTAAAGATTGCCAAAGTTTGATCGAGATAAACCAATCCATTGTGAACCTAAAGAGACTCACTTACTTGAATTTAAAAGATTGTAGAAATTTGAAGAATCTTCCACGAAACATCAGTATGGTAAAATCACTTGAAGAACTTGAAATTTTTGGTTGCTCTAATCTCGTTGGAGCGGGCGAAGAGCTGGTGAAGATGGACTTTACAGTCCTTCATATTAATAAAATTCCAATAAAATAACCTGGTATAAAGTCATTTGTCCTGGGTCTTGGTTTGAAAAACCACTGGAAAATTTTAAAATTTCAAAATTTCAGTGTCTTGTTTACCAAGGTCTTTAATAACCTTATCTCTCATAGATTGCAATATTTCGGATAATTTTTTCCCCAAGGATATGTGCGTAGCGTATACACTTCCGGAGGACTGTCTAGGATGGATGCCAATTCCTGTATGTGTCAAAATTTTTAACGTGAACAGGCAAGAGGAGGAGACTTACACACCGAGGTGTTATGGCGTACCGGAAGCAAATGGACACATGGTATGGCTGAGCCATTGGTTGTGGACGTGTTGGGGTCCTTTATTTGATGAGGAAGATGTGATGGAAATTTCTTTTATGTTGAATGTAGGTGGAGGAATAAAAGAGTGTGTCACCTTTTGTACTATCAAGATGAGGAAGACGAAGACGAATACTATAACAACCTCTACTCTTTATGGGACCAAAGGGATGGATATCTTTGATTTCTTGGAGCTCCTGCAATCATCAGGTGAGTACTCCACTTCAATTACAATAGTTCTATATAAATATATATACACACCCATAAACAATGACTTGACATAGTTCAAGAATATGTTCATTTTTTTAAATACTAAAAACTTAATTTTTTTTTTCCCCCAAACTTGGAATATATGTTTTCATAATGAGGAGATCATCTATAAAAAAAACAAATTCAACTCGAAGGAAGTGAGATGATGATGAAAATTTTGAAGAGTTGAAAATGCACATATAACCCAATTTTCATCTCACCCACTAAATGGTTGAATTTTTTTAATGAAATTATTTGTAGATCATCTCCTTACTATTTATATCATCTATACCAAATTTATTAAGTCTATAGTTATAAGAAAACAACTACTTCTCTTCTGTAATAAAAATAAATGTGTTATATTTAAAATAAAAAAGGTATTCCTTCTTATCATATTCATTGGTGGAATGTGATGCTTCCAGATAATGATGACAAACTTGAAGGACGAAATAAAGAAGAAAAGGAATCAGAACAAGAAGAAATGGATGACAAAGCAGAAGGCCAAAATGACTAAAATTTTGGATTAAAAATTGTTTCAATGGGTTAAAGTTGCAAATACAGGGCAAAATAATTTAAAACCTATATTGTCCAATGTGTTAAAAGTTAATTTACATTGATTTTGCGGTAGTAACTATAATATGGGTATGTTTCTCAATAGTAGAATTGAACTTTTTGTATTATGTATAAATAACTCTTTTTTTCCGCTATTCTGAGTTTCTATTCACAATCAAGCATGCACATACATCATATATAATAATTATAAAATTTTCTTTTTGTAATTTATACATTAACACACTTTCAGCACTGCATGGTCTACTAAATACTTCATCACTAAACCATGAAATCCCAACTGGTATTATGCATTCCCGGAAGCATGCTTATTATGTCAATGAAGTGCCATGGTATTGTTCTCATAATTACTACCCTTTGGCAATTACGGAAGGCAGGGAATAATTTATCTTATAATGGTATCAAGGGGAGTGTTGAGGAACTTTGAATTAAAGAAATAGAATGAACTTAATTTTGGATGTAGTATAAAATTAAAGAAATAGAATGAACTTAATTTTGCACCCACCTCTGTTTTCCTTCCTTCTTGAGTTTGGGCCTGGTTCAAATTTTGTTGTTGTGTAATTTTGTTGATGGTTTTACATGTCTTAGCTTCATGTCCTTCCCTTCCAATAGTTTGGCATATTCTCCATAACTACTGATTGCCAAAATCCTTTCCCATTTTTTCCAAACCCACCTTGGAAACAATCTAGTCAGGTCCACTTTAATGCAGATATAGGTCAAACTAGGCATTTTCAACGCTGATGATGCTGAGTCAACCTTCAACAGAGAACCCACAGCTCTAGCTATAGAGAAAATACTGGTTTTGTTATATAAGTGAATGGCTAGAAGTGGAAAAGCAATCTAGAATGGAGCAACGGGGATTCAAAAGATGGGTGAATTCTGGGCTCCATTTAAAAGCTCTCATAGGGTACCCATGTATAAAAGAAGTTTCTTTAAGCCGAAGACCATAGAAGTCATCATCATGGAAAGGACGAATCAGAATATGTTTATGCTCCACAACTCTTACGTTGAAAGCAACTTTTAATCCAAAAGATAAAAAAAAAAAAACATTCCTTATTGCGCCAATAGATGGACGACCATGAGAAAACTTCCCAACCAATGTATATTTGAAAGGTTCAGACAACAATTTAATAGGATCTTCAGAGAAAATAACTGTTGATTCCCCTATATTATTGACTAACCTCTACTAGTGGAATAGAGGAAGAAGAAACATTACTTCCAACTACAACAACAAAAGATTTGGAAATGGATTGTGGTTGATGGATCGAGCCCGGATCGAAGGTGGGAGTTGGGTTAGTGCGCTGACCCAATTTATATAAAATAAAGTTAATTTGTAAGTGTCAAGAAATAGAATGAACTTAATTTTGGATGCAGAATAAAAAAAAAATATTGCCCTTTGTGTCTAAGAAGAATCGTTCTTTAATTTTTCCAAAGGTAAAGGTTATAGTGTGTTATAAACTAATGTATTATTCCATGTGTTATCTATAGCTGCAGCCTGCAAACAAGAAAATTAGCCATAGGAAAAGAAGCACAACCAGTAACCACAAGGCATCCTTCCAAAAGTTCCACATATTCTCAAAGCAAATTAAGTACAACTAATTCCACGTTTATATTTCTTCGTCTTACTACGCTCATGATGATTAGGTCCAAGTTAAGCATAATATTAAAAATATCACAAAACTTCAAATACACAATGTCTGATAAACACATCATGGGCTCTATCAAAATGATGAGGAATCTACCTTTTCTAACGTATCCCTAAATTGTGTCTTTTATAAATAAATATGAAGCAATTGAAAAATGGTCAAAATATTGCATAATAAAGGAATCAAAAACCACTCGATGTCGATCAATTTCTTCGAAACTCAAATTTCAATCTCTAGAAAATAAAGTGTTCAACCACATGATCAGTTTTAGACAAGCGAATACATCATTTTCATCATTAACTTTGATGATTTGAAGATCCTACTAATGCTGATACAAAAATTAGAAGGGAAAAAACTAGAACGAAAGATATAAGAACATACAACTCCTACTATAATGACAACCGAATATCAAGAGTATAAACTATAAAATGGAATCCAGTAAATTATATCACGAAACTAGTTCCGCATTATAACAAAGCCACTAACCCTTAAATCATATGATTTTAAGATTCTTTTAATCCAGACCATACAAAAACATTGATGCTTCAAGTCTCCTCAGGTGCATACCGGGTCAGAGCTTAGTAGAACTATATATTGAATGATATATAGGCACACTCTGAGCCCCGGGGATATTTGTTAGTATCTGTCCGTTGACTGCCTATATTTTACTTTCTGAATGAAACTTCTACAAAGAACAAGGTGTGATCCTCATTTTCTCCAAGAATTTTGCATTCGTCGAAAAAAACTTTTCCAATCTAATCTCCCATTTGCGACCATTAAAATATTCAAATTTAACTACCTTGAGGTTATTCAAAACACAATTAGGTGCCACTTCATCATTATTTAACATTTCAGTCCCCTAGAATAGAAAAACAAACGGATCGATATTTAACATGCAAGTTAGCCGATCACTTACTGAATGAAATGAAGGTATGAAAATAACCATAATATGTGATGATATAACAAAACATAAATGTTTAACAACTAACCCACATAATCACAAGAGATTCAAGAATTGGCATGCTTTAGGCAGCAAATTTTCCCACGTGTACAGGAGTTATCCATTCTATTGTCAAGTGGTTCAAATTATTCATTGTAGGGAAACCACCACCTTGTAAATATTCTAAACAAGGAAGTTCCCAGGCATAAAACACGTTTAACAACAAATCCAACATACAAAATGGTCTTTCAATTAAATAGCCGAATTAAAGCTAAGTTGGGTGCACTTGAAGTTAGGAACCACCTACAGGATGTCAGATTGTAACTACTTTGGAAGTGACCACAACATTTTACCCATTTGCATAGATCTCACGATTTGCAAAATTTTAACCCAACTACTTTTAATTTGTTAAGCAACAAACATACATTAACAATGATCACTGAATTAACTCGTAGCTACGGTTTGAAATATCAACTCATGTTGAATATATTGACTGTTATACATAAGTTTATGCCGGGAATATAAACTTGTATCTGTAGGGGACAAACTACTCGTGGGTTCCATTTAAACGACTTAGCCTTGAAGACTCTTCTGCACAGAAAAAGAGAAGAGGGACCCCCTCCTAAGTGGTTTCTGGTTGTTACCCCAACTAGAAGACCGCTATTTAAAGAGGTCTCCCCTAACACATCGGAGAAAAAAATAAGACAAAAAACATTAGACATAACGCATCAAGGAGAGAACAACTGCTAGAGAAAAGGAGGCTTCCCACTTTAGCCAAGGTTTATCCATTAAACATTAGCACCAACGCCTCATAACATCACCATTTTGTATATTAGAATCACCACCATTTGTATCACCACAATTACCAACGAAAAGCATGCAACTGAGAACTTTGCAGTAAACCCGAAGAAAAGTGTGCAACGGGGACATTCAAAGTAAACCCAATAAACGTGTGAGTGGGAAATTCAGAGTACACCTGAAAATAACATTGAGAAAGCCCATCGATGATATGGTGGATATTTATAATAGCATTGTGAAAATCCCAGCAATAACAGCATTGAGAAATTCCATCGATGAGATGGTGGATTTTATGTAACAACATTGTGAAAATTCCAGCAGTAACAACATTGAGAAATACCATCAATAAGATGGTTGATAATGTATAGAAGCATTGTGAAATATCTCAGCAATAAGAGGAATTGTGAAAAATTCCCTCGTCTTCCTCGACAATATCCTTCACAGCTTGAACTCCGCCAACATCAAACCAACCAGATACGACGACTTCGAGTGTAGGATTTTCCAATGATCGTTCCGTCTTCTCCTCTATCCCACCTTCTTCTTTGTCGTTGGTGACTTCGGCGATTGGTTGTGATGTTGTCGGCTTTTGTAGGAAAACCTCTTTTTCTTCTTCTCCCTCCTCGATTTCTTCTTCCTAAACATCATTCTCGCCTTGCCCTCCTCGATGTGTTTGGTTATGACAGCATAAGCCCTATTTTTGTGGAAACAAGGTTCAAAGTCACGGTATCGGTTTATGACTCGGACGTTCAATTTTTGACTCGGTATCGGTCTCAGTCTCGGTCTCGGGCGATACGCAACTATACACAATTTAGAGAACTCTAAAGAATTTGAAAAAAAATACAGAAAAGTTTATAAAAATAATAATAATAATATGGCTCAATTAGACAAGTACACAATCACCATTTCGTATGCATAACATTGTATAAATCAATATATATTTAGTAATATATTCTTCGCAAATATTTTAATAGTACCTATTACTAATTAAGGATATATATAATGTAAATAATCATACACTTTAAGGAGATATGAATAATATTATATTTTAATATAAATTAAGTAAATACAAAAAGTAAGGTTAAATAGGAGATAACCCCTTTAATAACACTACAAGAAAAGAAATGAGAGATTTAACTAAAAAACCCGATTTGCGAACGAAACATCATATACCCTGTACCAAATTGAAAGCGATTGCTCTGATCGTGACATGGATGCAAAATCGAGGCTCAATTGAGTGAATTAGAAGTTGAGATAAAAAGATCGATGCTTAGTAACTTATACCATCTTGATTGATATATCACCAATATGGGTCGATACTATAGTGATATCATCGATATGGGCTGATTCTAGCGCAATATCACCGCTATGAGTTGATACCACCAAGAAATTATTTATATAGGGTCGATTCGCACCAATAAACGAAAACTCAACTCATAACTCAGAATTGGATCGATGGGTACCGATACGTCGTCAACTCGGCCGTATCGTCGCGATATCGGTCTTGACTTGGAACCATGTGTGGAAATGTTTGCTCGAAGTTTATCCAAACATGCACGAAACTAACGTTCTTCATCCTCGATATTTGCACAGAGGCTGACGAAGATTGCCTCACAACTCGCGACTTGTCATCGGCACTTGAGATATTGCGCAATCGTGATAAAACTACGATTACATTACATCCCCTAGTTGTACCAGTGGCAAATTGAGGATCACTACTATTGGATCTCTCTGCTAATTGCTCTAACTTTACATGAATTTCGATGATTTAGACCTCCAAGGAGGATTTTATACTATTACGAACAAAGTCGTATTACACACACCAAGAACCATGTGGTGATATGAATTTTGAGGTAACACAATGGAATTATAAATCACCCACAGTCATACTCACATATTCATATTCATAACGAACGATAATAGAATTCTCATAAGGAAACAAAAATCAATATTATATTAGATTAAATGATTACAAAGGATGGGTAAGTCTCTATTTATAGATAACCAAGAAGATTATGTCCTACTAATAATCTAATTTATAGAAACAACCAATTTAAAGGAAATCCAATAAGCTAAGAAGATTATGCCCTACTAATAATCTAATAATATAGATAATAGCTGATACTAAGCCCCGTCAGGGTTCCTCTGCAGTGAATGGAGGAGGTTTGCGGTGTGGGCATGTTTTTCTCTTTATGTATATAAGAAAGGTAGGTGAAAATTAAAGAAATCAAGTGAAAAAGTACTAATTTATTAATGTTCATGACGAAATGGTAGTCTTTCGTGAAAGAACTCTGACTGATTGTTCATGGCTTTGGACAGAACTTAGCTTTACATAATCTAAATCATATAACAGCCTTTTGAGCTTTGTATGGTGTTCCTCGGGATCTAACTCTGATCTGGGGTTTGTTTCAGTGAGTCCATGAATATGTTATAATGTCGCCACCTGTATGAATACTTCAGAACCACCCTTGGACCATGGTATGCATCTCACCCTCTCTTCATCCTCTCTATCTAATTCTTTTTATTTTTTTATCTTTCCTAGACCATTTATCAGTCATTTTTTCCTCTCTTGGACTCATCAACATGGGTTGATAATCATTGCGATATTTGTGATGGTGATATCAAGGCAGACCGCCAACGATTAATCCCACACCCGCTCTCACTCTCCTCTTTTTTTGTTGGAAGCCTTTAGGTTTCTGTTCGGATATATTCTGCGTTGTCTGATCAGGATTTCTTTGTTTATTTGAGTTTTCTTTTTAAATTTTGGACGTCTTTAAATATATTTTTAATTTGGTAGTGTATATATCTTTGTGTTTTATACGTGTGATTTTTCACATTGGAATATTGTAAACACGACTCAGAATCTTATTATCATAGTTTTCATTGAAAGTGTTGATGTCAAATTGGGCAACGTTCGTTGTTAACGACGGTTTTTATCGTATGTGTTCGTAGTGTGCGGATGACTACAACAACCAAAAGGAAATTGAGCATAGTTGCTAGAGTCTAGACTTGGTGTATTCTTTATTGTTTTGACACTTGAAACTCTTTTGTATGCTTGAAGTTGGTTGTTTGTGGATAAATAAGTATGATTAATACATGGATTGTCGATCAATGAATGGATGTGGTTAAATCCAATGCTTTATTTTGAATGTATGTGGTTGAATGTATGGCATCTGTGTTTTTGATTAACGGTTAAGGGATTCACTAAGAAATGATGAGTCAGAATTAAATAAAATGGTTTTTCTTTTGATCTATACTTTTAGAGACAGTCAACTGGTCCCAAATTGTAATAAAATTTTCTTTTTGCGACGTTAATAACGTGCCTAAAAGTGGCAAGAGAGGCAAGATACACATCCATTGGAAAAAGGCTTTGTTGAGTTGAGAGGCAAGACACACACCATAATTATTTGGGGCAGTTTTGGAAACTGTCCTTGATATAGAAATTTACATTCTTTAATTTCTTTTTAAGGATGAAAAAATCCGTCCCATATACATTTAGGTTCCACCCCTGGCACGGTTTTTCCCCATACCTAAATCAGTCCTAAAAGGTATTTAAGGAGGTAAATGAGTTTTTAGGGACGGATTTTTTCAGTTCCAATTAATGTTTTTTTCTTGTAGTGCAATCACTGCCTATAATCAAAATGATAATTTCCAACAGAAGAGTTAATGTTTCAAGAAGGTTGGGTTGAGCACACTTGAGAGCTAACCACAAAAAGAACACTTGAGCAGAACTACTCTGGAATCTAACCCAACATTTTAAGTTTTCCCTAGATCCCAAGACTTGATCATGATTTGCAAAAATTCTGACCCCGCACTCATGAACAATCACCATTGCTTTAAATAGGTACGTTATTACAAAATCCATTTGAGGCAGTTGTTGAAGAATTGAACGAAAGTTTTACACCACATTAATATTGTAATATACATGGTAATCGAAAGTACTTATTTTTTCATTACAGAACATGAGGGTTTCTCTACCAGTTAAGATTTGTTCATGACTTCCATGACATTCATTTTACCCTTCTAAAATATTTCCCTATTAAATACTAAGAAATCTCCCCAATGTTAGTCCTCTTGACCCAAAGATAACATTAATAATAGACAATCAAAGCCACAAATGTATAAATTTTAACAATAATTGTTACTAGGTAGGAAGGAAACTTACCTTAATGTTTTCAAAGGACAGTGTGAAGTACTTTAGGCTGGAGAACTGTCCGAGAAGTGTACAGGTAAGTAAACACATCTTACTCCTCTAGTCTAAATTAGAATGAAATGCTCAAAACTCGCGTCAATAACTGATGAGGGGCTCGGGAGAAAATAATCTACAAATGCATAACCACATGATCGTTGAAGCTTGACTGCTGCAAAACTAGCCACCCTATCATAACAATTATATAATGAGAAGATTGTAAGCTTGGGAGCATCAATATTGACAACCTTGTGCCACTGGGATATATATATATATATATATATATATATATATATATATATATATATATATATATATATATATACTGGGAAAGTAAATTGGAGTTCACTCGAGCGAGAAGTGTATACATTCAAAATCGTAACCAAGCAAAGTTGTAGGATTTTGAGGGTTGAGAATCAAATGGAAGTATGAACATTTATAGCACATGGCATCCATAATCTCAACTCTATCAAGGAACCGCTGTTACATAAGCAACAGGGCAGAATGAACGGTTTCCCCCTAATATACTGAATCTCAATCTTTCAAACATTAAGCCTTACGAAAATAGAAATCCAGGGATGAACACGAGACATATCATATTGTGTTGAACATGTGAGGTGGAAATTCTCTATTATATCTAAGGGTCCGTTTGGTTGTTAGTGGGCAAAAGCGTGGGCATGGTTTACCTAGGCAAATTCAGATGACGCTATCAAACAACATTAGGCGAAATTAAAGTAAATCCAATTAATTTATTTAAAAACAATTTTTATATTATATTCAAAAATGTTAAAAATAGTTTTTGCAATATTTTTATATTACAGTTTTTATATTATATTCAAAAATGTTAAAAAAATTGTAAAACATTCTCTTAACAATTTTTTATAGAATAAATCTAGGGAGATCCAGAAAAAAAATCCAATTTTGAAATCCACTGCATTAAAAGCTTATACCTTATTGTTGTGGGTCCCGCCAGGGCATCAAAATGTGCATTATAAATTTGTACTCATTTTTGTCTTATGTGTGGGTTTCAAAATTGGGTCCCAAAAGTGGGTCTCCCTATCAACACTCTTTTTTATAATATCAAAAACAGTTTTTAAAATATTACAAAACAAATTTTAAACATTCACAACAGTTTTTTTAAACTATTTAAAACAGTTTTAAAAAATGTTTTTTAAAACTTTAAAACAGTTTTTATAATATATCCAAAACAGTTTTTAAAAATGTTAAAAACTGTTTTACAATATTTTTATATTACGATTTTTCAAAAAAATTGTAAAACATTCTCTTAACATTTTTTTATAATATTAAAAGCAGTTTTCAAAACATTACAAAACAGTTTTTAAACATTCACAACAGTTTTTTTAAACTCTTTAAAACAGTTTTAAAAAATGTTTTTTAAAACTATAAAACAGTTTTTATAATATATCCAAAACAGTTTTTAAAAATGTTAAAAACTGTTTTACAATATTTTTATATTACGGTTTTTCAAAAAATTTGTAAAACATTCTCTTAACAATTTTTTATAATATTAAAAGCAGTTTTCAAAACATTACACAACAGTTTTTAAATATTTATAACAGTTTTTTTAAATATTTAAAACAGTCTTTAAAATTATTTTTTAAAACTTTAAAACTGTTTTTATAACATATTCACAACAGTTTTTAAAAATGTTAAAAACAGTTTTTACAATATTTTGTTAATATGATTTTTTAAAAACAGTTTTTTTTTACAATATTTTGTTAATACGGTTTTTTAAAAAAATTGTAAACATTTTCTTAACATTTTTTAATAATATTAAAAACAGTTTTTGAAACATTACAAAACAATTTTTGGGTCTGTTTGGTTGGCATAATTTGCCTAGGCAAATGCCAAAAAGTTGGCAAATATGAAAATTTGCCCACATTTTGGCTGTTTGGTTGCATAATTTGCCTAGGCATTATTTGCCAATGTACAACACCTCCTATGCACAATCTGTGGGCAAATTTTGCTTACCTATTTGAGTGGGAAATATTTACCCACAAATTTGCCAACTTCTTAAACGGTTTTAATGTTTTAAAAAATAATTTAAAAACTGTTTTAAATAATTAAAAAACTGTTATGAATATTTAATTGTTTAATAATGTTTCAAAAACTGTTTTTAATATTATAAAAAATTGTTAAGAAAATGTTTACAATTTTTTTAAAAAACCGTATTAACAAAATATTGTAAAAACTGTTTTTAACATTTTTAAAAACTGTTGTGAATATATTATAAAAACAGTTTTAAAGTTTTAAAAAATAATTTTAAAGACTGTTTTAAATATTTAAAAAAACTATATTTAAAAACTGTTTTGTAATGTTTTGAAAACTGCTTTTAATATTATAAAAAATTGTTAAGAGAATGTTTTACAAATTTTTTGAAAAGCCGTAATATAAAAATATTGTAAAACAGTTTTTAACATTTTTAAAAACTGTTTTGGATATATTATAAAAACTGTTTTAAAGTTTAAAAAAATATTTTGTAAAACTGTTTTAAATAGTTTAAAAAAACTGTTGTGAATGTTTAAAATTTTTTTTGTAATATTTTAAAAACTGTTTTTAATATTATAAAAAGTTGTTAAGAGAATGTTTTACAAATTTTTTGAAAAAACGTAATATGAAAATATTGTAAAAATAGTTTTTAACAATTTTAAAAACTGTTTTGAATATAATATAAAAACAGTTTTAAAGTTTAAAAACAAAATTAAAAAATATTTTAAATAGTTAAAAAAAACTGTTGTGAATATTTAAAAATTGTTTTGTATTAAAAAAAATTGTAAACTTATAAACTTAAGGATACAAGATATACTTCTTTGTATTCACCATTTCCGTAGCCAACTTGCTCCAAAAATTGATGTTCTTACCTCATATGAAGGATATATATCCAAGTTGATTAGCAAGTGCCGCAAATGTTTCTGACCATCAGAGAATGTCTTAGAGCTATAATAATTTGAAGCTTATTCTTGATCTCAGAAAATAATTATTCTGGTGCCATTTCAAGTGACATGAAATCTAGAAAGAGCTGGGTTTTGACTTTCGAGATCATAAGAGACATTAGGAGGCTTATATTGGAATGGATGAAAACACAAAGAGAGCATTGAACTTCACAAAGGACAGTTTTAAGATATCAAGTTCTTGATACAAAGTAAAATTTGCAAAACTGTCGATACAATATATAAAGAAATTGTTGTCCAAACTAAAGTGCCAAGAAGAAACTAAAGTGCCAAGAAGAGTGAGAAGCTAAATCTATTGGTTTATCATCCCAATGAGCTAAACATTTTAATGCTTGCAGGTCCAGATTGTGCATGCCTTGCAAAGCCATTTGCCCTGGTCTTCCTTTCTATATTTCCACTGCCCAACACCAAATTCAAAATCTTCTCTATTATGATTCAGAGGAACCTACCGTGCTGTAGTGTACCATTAAAACGTTTATAAAGCAAATAAGTAGATGAATGGTAATCAATGCGTGCCAGTGGATACTTTGACAGGACATTTTTGTTTTAAAAGAAGAAAATATCTTATTTTCTACACGGAAGTCATTTACATCTATAAAATAAATCCTACTTAAAATAATATGACAAAAAACAATATATATTGTTATATGCCATATGGTACATACCAAACAACCAGAGAATATATAGCAAAATCATTTTTCAACATTCAAGCAATCAATCAAGCCACCTCCTCAACAGTTTTCGGCACTATGAAAAATAACATTAATATTTTAACCCAAAAGGTAGCTCCCATCAAATGAGATAATATTTAAAAAATTCAACATACATCCATTAAGATGCTTCAAGTCTCTTCTAGGCAAACCCAAGTCATCTTGACACTATTCATTAAAAGATATTGAAGCATGATCTGAGCCTCTAGGAGATTCGAGTAACTTTTCTTTTATTTCCTCAATATCACTTTCTAGGCCGTAGATACTCATTTTCTCCAGTACCATTGCATTCTTCAACAAAAGCTTCACAAATTCAAGCCTATCTTCTGTACTCTTAGAAATCTGCAATTTAACTACCTTAAGGTGAGTCTGGAAACACGGAGGCACCACTTCTAGTACCATGTCATCACTACAGAACCGTTGAGTCTCCTAAACAGAACAAAGTGGCTAGTTAGATGTTTGAGTCAGCCTATAATTTGTGAAATACACGAGATCATCTCGGAAGATTATTAAAAAAATAACTATCTAGAAAATCTTTTGAGCACTATGAAAGGTAGAATATAAGTTCCCAAACAACTTGGGGTCGTAATGAAAAAAAGCTCCCAAGGACGAGCCTAACTAAACAAATAGCTGCAAGTAACAATGTGAATCAAAGAAGCCTAACAATTTACCAGATTAATGTTTAAGGATTCCAGAATTGGTAAGCTCCAGAGAAAGGCTATAAGATTTCCAACCAATACAGTTCCTGATATGAACGTTTTTGTTATTGTTAGTTGGATCAGATTGCTAACTGTGGGGAGATAGTTTTGTAAATCCTCTATACCGACGAGAGCCTATAAACAAAACATAGCAAAGCAAAAATTAAAACTGTGACAATAACAATAATGTTTCTGACAGAAGAAACTAATGTTTCAATTAAATAAAAAATCTCAGTTGCATAAATTAAGGAGGCATAAAAAACAACACTAGATCATAACTACTGTGAAATCTTTGACCTTTTTCCTCTATTTCAAGGTTTGCTTCAGATGTGCAAAACTGTAATACAACTAGCAATCATCAACAATCATCATTGTTCTAAATAGGTGTTTTTATCAAATTTTCAATTCAGAGTAGTTGTTAGAAAGTTGAGCAAAAGTTGTAAACCACATAATGCACAAGACAAATATGTTGTCTATTGAATATTGAGAAATCTCTCCAACATTATATCATGTTGACCAGCAGATATCAATTATACTACACAATTAAGTCACATAAATAAATGGAAAATGGATAACTTGTCCTCGTAGGGAACATGTTTTGAGCTTCAACATAATAAGGACAAGGGCCCTGCATGAGTATGTGTCATACTAATTATATGTCGGAGCCTTGTGCTTAATAAATAGAAGTTCTTAATAGGTCCTGCTAAAGCATACATTTTTACAACACATAATTTTGGGCAATAAATTTTACTATGAAAGAAGGAAATGTACCTCAATGTCTCTCCAAGCAAGTGTTAGAAATTTGAGGCTGGAGAACCGTCTAAGAAGTGTACAAGTAATTAAACAAATCTTACGTCTCTGTGTTGGACTATAAATGTGTTGTTGTATACTTGCATGTTTAACTGATGATGGGCTAGTCAAAATAAATTCTTCAGATGCATAACGACATAAGTTGATTTTTTCGAGACTTGAAGCATGAATTCGGATCACATGATCAACTATCCTTTTGTAATAGACATCATCGAATGAGAAACTGTTAAGCCTGGGAGCATTAACATTGACGACCTTAACCTTCTGCCAATCGCACTTGGATAAATATAGCTCTTCAAGAACTAGGAAAGTGATATGGAGTTCACTTGAGCGAGAAGCATTCACATTCAAAAAAATGGCCCCATCAAGTTTTAGAATTTTGAGGCTTGAGAAACAAATGGAAGTAGGAACCCTGAAAGTACAAGACATTCGTAAATTTAACTCCGTCACAGAATCACTGTTGTATAAGCTACACGGCAGAACTATCGATTCACACCCAATATACGTGATTTCAAGCTTCCGAACATTACGCTTTATGGCTGCAGAGATCCATGAGCAAACACGAAACGTATCGTATTGCTCTGAACACGAGAGGTGAAAATTCTGTATCACTGGACTCCCAAGGAGAAGTACTCTTTCGACAAAATTCATGAAGTAAGTATTGGGAATCTTCCAATTTGGGGTTCTAAAAGAAAGATGATCGAAACTTAGAGTGGTAACAGTAGTCCACAAGTGAATCCATTTGGTAGACAATACAGAGGTTCTAACAACATCCTTCGTTGGAAGAAATGACAGAATGTGGGTGACAAGTGATTCTGGTAAATTACTAATTCTGTCCTCATGACATACCACATTTTGCTTTATTCTAAACTTCTTACGTTGAGCATCAACACCCATAATTTCAATTTCAATTTCAAAACAAAAACCTACAAATTATTTATAAAACACTGTGAGAATGAAGCATCCATACGAAACCCAACATGAAAAGCAATTAATTTAAGCGAAGAACTACCAAACCCAAAAGGGTAGAGAGAAGAACGAACTCACTGGAACCTAGGGTTTCGTCCTTGTAAATTTGAGCGATTTCGGCAATAACGTGAGAGTTATGGGATAAAGTGAATATACCACATAACTCTTATTTGTACATAGGCTTGCCAAGAGAGTTGTACAGATGTTCTTTTTAAGTCTGTATCAAAAAAAAAAAAAGTGCGATGGTGGATACAATTTGGATAACCCAAAAGCCATCCTTTTTTATCCTCACTCATCTAAATAATGTAAGCCTAACTCTAAGCGAACGGCCATTTTGCACCGCCTTTGAACCGCATGCTATTTTTTTTTACTTTTCTTTTTTTTTTTTAAGTTTTTCATACTTTTGTTTTTATATAGAAACAATTCTTATATTAAAAAAAACAGTTTTCTATTATTATAAAAACAAACCGCATGCTTTTTTTTTTTTACTTTTTTTTTAAAGTTTTTTATACTTTTGTTTTTATATAGAAACAATTCTTATATTAAAAAAAACAGTTTTCTATTATTATAAAAACAAAAGTTTTTGTTAATTAAAAAAAAAATAGTTTTTCTATTAAATAAAAAAAACAGTTTTTTTTTAATTAAAACTTAACTGTTTTTATTAATTTATTTTTCACAAATAAAAATAAATTATGTTTATTAACATGGTGATATCGCGATTGATCAGGATTCCAAGTCCCACATCATTTGTTGAATATGGATCCGCGCCAGCGGCACTAATTTATCGCGATATTTTTTCCATAAAAAAATATCGCGATTAATTAGTGCCGTTAGCGCGAACCCACATTTCAGGACACATATCATTTGTTGAATGTGAGTCCACGCCAGCAGCACTAATTAATCGCGATATTTTTTCAATATAAAATATCGCGATTAATTAGTGCCGCTGGCGCGAACCCACATTCTCGGACACACATCATTTGTTGAATGTGGGTCCGCGCCAATGGCACTAATTAATCGGACCCACATTCAACAAATGATGTGAGTCCGGGAATGTGGGTTCGCGTCAGAGGCACTAATTAATCGCGATATTTTTTATTGAAAAAATATCGCGATTAATTAGTGTCGCTGGGGCGGACCCACATTCAACAAATGATGTGGGCCCTGGAATGTGGGTTCGCGCCAGCGGCACTAATTAATCGTGATATTTTTTTAATAATAAAAAAAATGTTTTATAGATTTTTTATTAATAAACATAGTTTTTTTTATTTATGAAAATATATTTTTTAATTTTTATTAAAAGATGTTTAATTTTAATAAAAAAAATTATATATTAATAGGAAAACTGTTTTTTTTAAATATAAAAAGAATTTTTTTTATATAAAAAACTCTTTTTATATCAACAAAAGAATAAAAAAAAGTAAAAGACAAAATGTGATCACCAAGCGGGCTAAGTGGCGGTTCACCTAGAATCTCTCATAATGTAAACGTCTTTTAGCAGTCATTCACCCAACATAACCTTTCTCCATCCTCTTCAATTGCTCCACTTACTTAAAATATCAAAAAGTGTTTTTTTCTTTACTTCCAATGTTGGCTTTACTTCAACTAAGTATAATTTCGAGTAATATTCTCATTATGTTACATTTGATTTAACCTCAACTTGTCATTTTGTTTTATTTAAGGGGCATATACCAAATAATCCCTCGATTTTTTTTTAATACACGTTTAGTCAAACCTTTTTTATTTTGCACAAAAAAGTTCTTCACCACGCTTAAAAAGGTTTTACCATGCCGCTGGTGCGAACCTTTAAAAGTAAGAGAATAAATGACTTTTTTGTACAAAATAAAAAGATTGAACTAAATGAATGTTTGAGGGACTTTTTGGTATTTGATCATTTATTTAATAGTATTCTTTAATTTACATTTTTTTAAATAGGTAAAAAAATTACTTAGTTTTTACTTGAGTTACCAGATTTTTTTACAAAAAGAATTGCCCCCTAACTTTTTAGTAAATTTAACTTTTAATGCTTAACTAATACATTTTCTTTTTAAAGTTTTTATGTACGTTTTTAGCTTTTTATAATTAGGTCAAACAAATTACTTATTTTTTACTTGACTTATTAAAAAAAAATTATTTAAGAAAATTGCCCTTAACTTTTTACTAAAACTTAACTGTTAATGCTTAGCTTAATATATATATTTTTTTAACTTTACATTTTTTTTAATAATCATGCTATTAGTGTATTTACCTAATAACATTATGGTTTGTTTTATTTTAATTTAATAGGAATGGATAGATAAGTTACTCAAGACACTCATAATATTGACTTGAATAAGTACCTTGATGAATTTGAGGAAAATGAAATAGACGAAGTAGAAGGTTTTGTGGAAAATTTGGAACAATGAGGATGTTCGAAAACTAAATATACACGAACCCGAAGTAGGAATGGCATTTGATAGTGTTGATGAGATGTTGGAGTATTACAAAAAGTATGGTAATGAACAAGATTTTCCCGTGAGGAAAAGGATGTAAAAAAAGGTGATGATGGTGTGATAAGATAGGTTACTCTTACTTTATCTCTCGAGAAGGTAAAAGAGAAATTATATGTAAAAATTCATTTAAATTGCCACCGAATTCTATAACTAATTGTGGTGCCAAGATTAATGTCGTTGTATGTGCCAATGAAAAATGAAGAATTGTAGTTGTATCTCTTAACCACAATCATGATTTGAGCCCGGGGAAATCATGGTATTTTAAGTCAAATCGAGTAAAAAGTGCAGTTGTAGAAAGGAGACTTAATAAATTATAGGGCCGATATAAGACCGAATAAAAATTTCAATTCTTGTGTAATGGAAGTCGGTGGGAACAAGAATGTGCTATTTTTTTTTAAAGATTGTTATAACTATATTGAGAAGGTTAGACGATTGAGACTTGGGGGGGGGGGGGGGGGGGGCGTTAGCCATTCAAAACTATTTTCCTAAAACGTAAGATAACAATTCTAACTTCTTTTACGTCGTGGATTGGGATTGTGAGGAGAGGTAGAAGAATTTATTTTGGGCGGATGCAATGAGTAGGGCGGCCTACGAGGAGTTTGGTAATATTATCATATTTGATACGAACGTACTTTGCGAACAAGTACGACAGGCCTTTTGCACCTTTTGTTGGGGTATATCAGCATGGTCAGTCAATATTATTGGGATGTGGGTTAATATCGAGTGAGGATACATATACATTTGTATGGCTATTTTATTGCATAAATAATCATTCTCCCCAAGGAATAATACCTGATCAAGACAAAGCCATGAAAAATATCATTGAAATCGTTGTAATACCCCGTAATTTTATTGATTTTATTAAATGAGATTAATTAAATTAAATGAGATAATTAATTGAACATTAATCCGGATTTAAATACTAGCGAGACGAGAGTTGGTATTTGATTATGATAATAATGTTGAATATCACTAAGTGCATATGGTAATATATGATTATTGAATTTATTAAAATTATCGCTAATCATAAATACGACAATTCGAAAATTAAGTTGGGACGGGCGTGTCAGTCGCTTCAAAAATCATTTTAAATGGATTTAAAATTAAATTATAATTGTATCATTTGTATGGTCATTTAGAGTCCACCAGCGTGTCCGAAAGGGTCGAGATAGTCAGAAAACACTAGCTGGGAGTTTAGTTTGGGTCCCGGGACATTTTTAGGCCAACTCGGCAACATGGGAGGATATTTTAGTCATTTTGATTTTTAAGGAATATTAACCCACGAAATTTAGGCTTTATCTAACAGCCAACCTTGGGGCCATTTTCTGTCAAAACTAAGTAGTGGGCAACATGAGAAGAGAGGAGAAGTTCCAAGGGGTTTTCCAAGGCCATAACCACCACACACCACCACTATCGCCGAATTTGTGACCACGGCTTAGCCTAAGGGTGACATATTTGTATATTTATGTTGAGAATGATATACTTGTACTTATAACAGACTCATTGTTAAATTGTGAATACGAATAATTGAGATGTTTGAATGGGATTAAAAATGTGAGAATTCCTATCGTAATTGATATAAATTAATCTGATTAATGTAAAGGTAAGTTACACGTAGCATACATATCAGAATGATATGAATAGACCCCTATATTATAATGTGAGGATAGGAAGTGGTACAGACTAGTTAGTTAGCGACATAACTAGGATGGGTTAAGGGTATACGTTAGGCGTGCACATTAGTTGAGGGGTGAGGAACTCATATGAGAGCACGTAACTAACATGTATATAGTATTTACTGTTTAATGTAATTAAACACTAGCTATATTTTTAAATTGTTTTCACCTCGGGCTCTGACCCGTTTGTTTTCAAATCTATTTTTCTTGTAAAATCTTTTTAGGTTCTCATACACATGGACGCTAAGTATTGAAGTTCCATTACATTGACGTGATGTAGTTGCTGTGGAAGTTACAGGATCTCGGTATTAGACGCCTCCACATTCTGCACTTGATTCTATTCAAGGTTACTCATGTGTTAGGGCTAGTCGCCCATTTCCATTTAGAGATAGCATTCTTAGACTTTCAGTTTTATTTCAGTTTTGGATTTATCTATTTATTCAGACTTTTGTATTGGGATTTATTCAGTATTTGGTTTATTCTGAGGAGTGTTACTCTAGACTCATTTTATTTATTCCATTATTATTCTGTTATGGTTATGATATGAATGTTGTATGGTTAGCTTAATTAATTGGTTGCATGTTAATTTAATTTAATAAAATTTGACAACTCATTTTTCAAATATTAGGTGGTTAGTAATTGTTTAAAATGTTTTCGACAGTGATGCTATGAACTGAACCAACTTGACATTTTGTATTAATTTAAATAAAGGAGTAGCTACCCGGTATTTAATTAGTCGGGGGTGTCACAAGTGGTATCAGAGCATCAGGTTCTAGAGTCCTTAGGATCTGTACGGCTTGTTGTGTTTCCGCGTAGCGTCCTTTGATATAGAGCCCTGTATTTTAGGATTGCTTTACTCTTTTGTGTATCTTACGTTCTTCAGCTATTTGGAGATATTAACCGTGGACTTATAAAACTTCTCTCTCATTCCAGATGCCTCCTCGACGTATCCTGTACCAGTTTAGGGTTCTATGAACGCTACTAAAGTTGCCGCCATTGTAGCCCAGACAGTAAATGTCACATTAGCAGTTGTGCAGCCGACACCACCTCAGGCACCGGTGGTAGCCCCAGTCTAGACTCATGAATTCCCGTCTGCTTGGGCACGTGTCCGTGATGCCTTTTAGAAGGTGCACCCTCCGGAGTTTGTAGGTAGCTCTAACGTTGTTGTGTCGAGCCAGTGGAAGAAGGACACCCAAAGTCACTTGAGGATGTATAAGTGTACGTACGTGCAAGACAGATACTGGCTATATTTAAGCTGGTAGGAGCAGCATTGCAGTGGTGGGAATCCATTACCATCGCCGAGGAGAGAGATGTTCTTTCTGTTCAGGAGTTCTGGGTGCGGTTCGACTGCAAATATTTCCCATCAGCAGTTCAGACAGGAATGAGGCAAAAATTGATGAACCTTAAGCAGGAAGGGAGGACAGTGGAAGAGTATGAGACCGAGTTCACCAATCTTCTGAACATAGTTCTCGATGAGATCCCAACTGAAGAGAAAAAGATCCAGAAGTTTATGGATGGGTTGACGTGGAGGATTCGTCAGCACCTACTAGGTGACGTGTTGTATCTATCCATATCTATTTGCGGGGGTAACGGTTTACCAGGTCATAAAATAGGTTACGGGTTATAAATGGGTGAAGAGTCAGACATTCAAATAATATGAAAGATCATTAACTACAAAATAACAATCCATATAAAAATAGAAGAAAATACGAAAGTAGCTCTCGCATTGTCACGTCCCATTATATTCACTGTACCTAGTAATACTAAACCGTATAAACATTGAATAAATGAAATGTTTCTAAAAACCAAAGGACAACTCGCTGCTAAATATGTAACATCTCATATTGGACAATTTTACACGTTGGAAATTAGTATAGGAGAAAGAATAAAATAATAGAAAGTAATTTAATTACCACTGAGGAACGTTGTTTTTATTCGACATTTCTTTAAACACTAGCGCAAATAAGAGAGCGCGTATTCTCTCTCTCTCTCCCTCTCTCCCTATATATATGTGTATATATATATAACTGAAGAATAGTAAATAGAATATACGAGCATAGTTAAAATTAGGAAAATTGAAGAAGAGAACTCACTTAGAAATATTGAACTTGTATATCATCTATGACGACTTCAGCATGTGGGCAATCTCATACCATCTTTCCTTTAATAGAGGACAGTTGTTGATACACAAATACTTTAGTTTGGCAAGGAATTCCCAGGATGGTAGACATTTTAGTCTCTGACAGTTAATTAGTCCTAGGTATCTAAGAGATGACAAATTGCTAAAGTAGTCTGGCAAAGCTACTGCCTCATATCCACTTAGTGTCAACTCTGTTAGGGCAGTAAACTGTTAGATTCCATTGAGACTCGAGAATGAAGTGACATCATCTGAGAAGGGACCAATCCATAAGGTGTTCAAGTGAGTAAGGCAACCTAATCCCTCTGGCAAACAACTTAATTTTTTACAATCACTTATCTCTAAAGAAGAGAGAGAACAACATGTCGTTAACTCGGGTGGAGAGATGAGATTCTTGCATTTGCATATCCTCAATCTCTAGAGAGAGGTGCAGAATAGTAGTAGCCCACTTGGCAGATATGTTAATCCATCACATTTGTAGATATATAACTCTTTAAGGGACGTGAGGCCTTGAATGCTTGCAATGGAAGTGAGATTCTCACAGTTTTATATATCCAAATGGTTAAGAAATAAAAGGGTGTGGAGGCCATCAGGCAAATTACTCAGATTATTACAGTTCCATATCTCCAGCTCTTAAAGTAAGCTGTCGCAACAGCCCCGCAAGGTGGTCAATTTGGGATATTTATTATTTTCAAATGGCCCATCTGGTAAACAACCTAACTCATTCAAATCATCAACCCACAATTTCTTGAGACATGGAAAATGACTAGGAAAGGTGGTCAATTTGGGTCACTTTTTGATTGACAACACCTCAAGGCGAGGAAACACCACATGATCATCTTTTGCTTCCATCCATTCCTTCAGATTGGGCATATAGCTTAGAGTGAATCTGATCAAAACTGGAGACGATGCTGACATGTCATTAGTACGAGTATTATTGGGAGAATCATTATGATGACCATCGAGTGATAAATCTATGTGTATCACGTTATTCATTCCACTTAAGTTGGCTAAACATTGGGATATTCTCGCATCTGTTGCACCCTACTATTTTTATCTCCATCAAATTGTCTAGAGACAACCAATAACCCTTACCATCCATATTCACAGTCATTTTCATCATCCATATAGGAAACTTATCACCCAAGGAGTTTGGAATGGAAAGGCTTATTGTATTTGGGTGAGGCTGCAGGCCTTCCAACACGTCCTCATCATTAAACCTTCCTACTCTCTTATAACTCCACACAAAGCTCAACTTGTACAAATTTGTCTTTCCAATTAAATATCCTCTTTGAGCTTTCTCTCTGCCACTTACATGTTTAAGATTGCGTATCTCTAGTTCGCCTCTAAGGTGTTTCAAAAAACCCAGCTCAATAAG
The DNA here is from genome assembly GCA_949130495.1 of Sambucus nigra. Classification (NCBI taxonomy): domain Eukaryota; kingdom Viridiplantae; phylum Streptophyta; class Magnoliopsida; order Dipsacales; family Adoxaceae; genus Sambucus; species Sambucus nigra. Next base: position 660,462,735 of record OX422212.1, read on the forward strand.
TTGATGACCCTTCACTTTCCCTACACTAAAGAATGATAATGTTTGAAATCAAACCAACTGCCCGATCCCACTTGGAATCTTAAAGCGATAATAACGTGTATCGAGATGGAGGTGTCTCAAGAGTATCAAATTACTCAATTTATTTAGAAGATCTTTTAATGATGCGCACCGATCAAGTCTTAAAGTCTGCAAATTGTAAAGCTTGGAAATAGCTTCGGGTAAAACTTTTATTCGAGTGTTCGACAAATCGAGATACCTCAAGTGTATCAGTTCACCAATTGAATTTGACAACTCTTTTATCTCAGCCCCGCTAAAATTCAAAACACGCAAGCATTTAAAGCCTGTCGTATTCTCGAGCATACCACTCTTTAAGAATAATGTGTGCAAATATCCAGCATTTTCCTTCGATATTGTGTCTATTGTCTCTCCACTTGAATACATGATAAATGCCGAACACGAGGGATTGTGTCCATTGTACCATCCTCCAAACTATAACTTTCACACATTGAAATATGTCGTGCAAGGTCATGCACAAGATCGTGCATTTGACAACCAATAATATTATCATATTCATTCTTTATTACATCTTGGAACAAGTCATTCCTTAAGATAGCATTAAAAAATTCATTACCTGCATCCTTCATTAACTTGGTACTCCCCACATACGATTGAAGGAATCCTTCAGCCATTCAGAGTTGGATTAGTCTTTCTTTTTCTATATAGGTATCTTACGAGAATATTGAACAATATGAAAAACATTGCTTCAGGGATGAATGTGGAAGATTATCGAAGCTCAACTTCAGTATACTTAAGACTCCTTTTTCATCTGTAACCAAACCCCAAATTTGACTATTTTGAAACTCTAACCACTCGCGTCTTTCCTTCTTAGCAAACATCATTCCCCCTATAACATTGCTCTAACATATATACAGATATTAGTATAGGTGAGAACTCACACATCCTTAACAACAATGTTTATATCTCTTTAAGTTGGTTATGCATATTATGCACTTGGTATTGTAGCTGAGGTAAATTATGAAATTAAAAGTGCACTGCATATTCAACATAGCTACGAGTCTTCTCTAATCATTGGATGTTGTATAGTCGAGACCAATGATACGATATACTTTTCTCTCCCTCCGAGTATCGTCGTCCAGATCTCATGTACTAGGCATCAGTTACCCCCAATTCTTCCATTTTTTGATGTCTTTGTCAGAGTAATCCTTCAACTTCTTAAGGGTGTGGCGGTTGTGGTTACTCACACCATGTGCCTGCGTCGTATCTTCAGGACTGTCATGCTGATGGAAACAACTTCGGACGAGTTCCACTTCGTCAAAGTTTACTAATTTAGGCAGGTATTTTGGCAACATTTTATATTTGGTTTCTGGAAGACATATTGAAGTTTCAAACAGGGGGATTTAACAGTTATTTGAAGAGATTTGTATGGAATAATGAAAATTTTAATGTACATTATGCTAATTCGGCAAACATTATTAATACGATGTTCCCATTCAAAAAGTAAAACCCTTGAACCGACCCCTTCTTTTTTATTGGTCAAGTTTCACACATTACGGAGGACCCCACGTAGTTGCCTAAGTCCATGGAAACTTGATAAACCTCAAAACAAGACCCTAGTGCGTGAACCTCACATTCAAGTGAGCTAGTAACCTTAATAATAAACCAGTAAATGTAATAAATAATATAGTAACCCACTACGGGCCCATAATAAAAATCTGTGAATAAGTAATACAAAATCTAATTGAAATGGAAATGCTTAAATAAATATAAACTCCTACATCTTCGACTATGATAACTAGAATAAAATCAATATCGGAATTTTTTCTGCTCAACCCTATTGCTCCAACTCTCGAATACATGAAAAAAATCGTAAGAATAATGGTGGGTTATAACCCACAATTGCAAGAAATATATAACCTAAGTGGAAACATTATTACATGTGACTTATTTACATGGCATGCATCCCCACCAGCACTCGCTCCCAAGGTAACTCATCTCACCTCTAACTAAGTGATACCCCAATCAAATGCCAATAATGTATTGAGAATAGCTATAACGCGAGTAACCAATTCCCATTCCCATTCAAGAACCAAGTAAAAAACTGAAAACATAAAATGAATTCCCTGGCAATAATACTAAATTAATATTGATATCCTTCGTGGTCAAACTACTTGCGTTTATTCGTAATCTATCGTTTGCATCTCGGAGAAGACAAAACAACATTTATCCGTCTAACGCGATATAAGATGAATCGGACAATCGTTCACCTGTTCATGCTGAAACTGCCATACAAGATCACATTTTGCTATGTGTGCATCATCTTCATAGATTTAAATAATTACTAGAAGAATTTAGCAAGAATCCTGCAAAAATTCCTTTGGAGAATGAGAAAATGCTTATGTAATCCATGAAGAGGATTAGATCTGTTGAGTTTGACCTTGACAGAGCAAAGAGAGTGTTACATGCCACGATGGTGAAGCAACTTGATATTGCGAATTTAATAGAGAATCTCCAAGAGTCCAAATTTCATCAACAAAGATCTTGTTGAGTTTCGGTTGATCAAAACTGTTACTGGCTACAAATGTGGACTTGTATGACAAGAGGTGGGTTTTGAAAGATTCCTTTGTGGGATTATTATTAGCGGTAGAGAATACAAAGAAAACAATTCTATTGGTTTTTCCCTACTCATATTCGAGGCAATGTAGAGAAATAAAAGCCTTATGCATAGTTTATATAATGCGGCATCTCTTGTTTCCCCCTTGTTAATGGAAACACAACATTCTTTTTTACAACATAATATAAGCTTATTAAGCATTGGACAATACATATTTTTTCTGGTCATCTGGATATTTGGGCAATGACAACGAGGTGAAAGTCTGACCATACTCCCTCTCTTGTTCAATCTCGCCGGAAAATTCATTCGATCGGAGATAGTGTGATCACTCAATGTCTCTCATCAAGTAAATGAATCTCTCTACATATGTATCTGATTTAACCAGAGTTACAACTACTTTTTCTTATTCAATTCGATGGAGTTTGTGAAGAAAGTGTTGCGAGCTTTAAAATTTTCATGGAAGCTTGG